>CM077170.1:26130841-27426841 GCA_039654105.1 Coreius guichenoti
CATTTTCTCACTTGTTTCTATTGTGCTAATCCAGTTGTGATTACCAAAAAATATAGTTTATAAGTGTTAATTCTCAGTAATGTTTGATAAAGATACTAAACGCTATGTAGATAAACAACGATTTCTTCCTACGAGTCAGTATCAATATTTATCAGCCAATTGTCAAATACATTTAAATTTTATAACATGAGATGAATCAGATTACTACTGACAGGCAGGTGGATGAGGCTGTCTTTATCATGAGAAACCTTCCTAAACCTAAATATTAATTATCTACAGGAACATCCAGATTTTGAAAGCTAAATAAGAATTCTGTTAACTGGCTATTTAAATACTCTCAACCCTCTCAGTTCCCTCATCTTGTCCCGGAGTACTATGCCCTGTTTAATTTGGCCCCTCTCTGTCGCTTTCCTATCTAGTCTAGACAGACACACACAGTTTCCCTTACCCAGAATCTGTGCTCCTGTGATGCCTTTTCTGAATATAGCGGTTATATTGTAAAATGAATTCTTATCTGTTGGTTAGATTATGTAAAATGTTTGGACAGCTCTATGTGACAATGATAAGAATTGATCACAGCTGTCTTATGAAATAACTGGGTATTAATGTAATAATTACACAGAAATATTGTTATATTTACAGACCACCACTCATATAATTTATTGTAAAAAAAAAAACAAAGCACTATAATGTTTCAATTTTTCAAGAGATATCACATTTTTGATAATTTGTAGTTTCAACTCTTTGAAACCTATTACAATAAAGCAAAACAATCCTATTATAATTATAAACTATATTTATCATCTTAAATAAATGTACATAAAATAGATATGAAGACAAAACAGCGTTTTTTTTTTTTAAATGAAACAAAATCAACTGCTTTCTGTTCATCCCCAGTGTGTAACTCTTTTATTCAATGTCACTCTTGCCTTTATGTTAAAGCAGAAGGTGGCATCTCACCAGAACCAGCATTTCCCATGATGCATCCCTTACCTTAGTGATGTTTCCTAATTAAAGAGCAAATGTTCACAAGACATGTCAGTATGAATTGCTCACTTCTGCTCTAGACACAGAATGATTCATAGTCAGCATAACAGGGCCACCACAAGCTTGTGAACTAGACTGAACTATATCGGGCTGATTCACTATAGTCAGGACAGAGACATGGTGAGAGTACCATGACCCCCCTCCTCAATCACTCTCATAGTCTCAGTGTTGACATTAGAGGCTCCACGGCTGCAAGAAATGAACCTTCAAATTCCTGGTCTGAGAAGCGAGTGACAGACAGACGGGCCCGGCGTCGGATCTCTAACTGAGCTGCAGGAGTCATAGAAAGGATTCGTTCCATAGCGTCTGCATAGGTGTCTTCATCATCTGCCAGGAAGCCGGTTGGACCGCCATCATAAGGAACTACAATGTCCAACTTCGGACCACCAGATTTGTGAGCCAGAATGATTGTTCCTGCAGCCATACACTCCACTACACCTGCAGAGATATGGAAGAAGATAAGTGTTCTCAGTGTATTTGTCATGTACATGCATAACTGTAGAGAAACAAAAAATAACACTTTACAATAAGCTCTCGTTTTTAACATTAGTTAATGCATTATCTCACATTAACTAACAATTAAAAATACATTTAACTTTACAGCATTTTTTTAAACCGTTAATGTTTGTTAATAAAAATGTAACTAATGTTGACAGATACAACTTTTGACCTTAAAAATGTTTTAGTGAATGTTGAGATTAACATTAACTAAGATTATATCTTGGTTAATGTTAATTATAGTTAATATTATAGTTAACTAATGCGTACAAAGGAAACCTTGTAAAGTGTTACCAAAATAATCTTTGACAATTTCATTAATATCTGGTCGAAAAATAAAAAATATATATACACTCACCTAAAGGATTATTAGGAACACCATACTAATACTGTATTTGACCCCCTTTCGCCTTCAGAACTGCCTTAATTCTACGTGGCATTGATTCAACAAGGTGCTGAAAGCATTCTTTAGAAATGTTGGCCCATATTGATAGGATAGCATCTTGCAGTTGATGGAGATTTGTGGGATGCACATCCAGGGCACGAAGCTCCCGTTCCACCACATCCCAAAGATGCTCTATTGGGTTGAGATCTGGTGACTGTGGGGGCCATTTTAGTACAGTGAACTCATTGTCATGTTCAAGAAACCAATTTGAAATGATTCGAGCTTTGTGACATGGTGCATTACCCTGCTGGAAGTAGCCATCAGAGGATGGGTACATGGTGGTCATAAAGGGATGGACATGGTCAGAAACAATGCTCAGGTAGGCCGTGGCATTTAAACGATGCCCAATTGGCACTAAGGGGCCTAAAGTGTGCCAAGAAAACATCCCCCACACCATTACACCACCACCACCAGCCTGCACAGTGGTAACAAGGCATGATGGATCCATGTTCTCATTCTGTTTACGCCAAATTCTGACTCTACCATCTGAATGTCTCAACAGAAATCGAGACTCATTAGACCAGGCAACATTTTTCCAGTCTTCAACTGTCCAATTTTGGTGAGCTCGTGCAAATTGTAGCCTCTTTTTCCTATTTGTAGTGGAGATAAGTGGTACCCGGTGGGGTCTTCTGCTGTTGTAGCCCATCCGCCTCAAGGTTGTGCGTGTTGTGGCTTCACAAATGCTTTGCTGCATACCTCGGTTGTAACGAGTGGTTATTTCAGTCAAAGTTGCTCTTCTATCAGCTTGAATCAGTCGGCCCATTCTCCTCTGACCTCTAGCATCAACAAGGCATTTTCGCCCACATGACTGCCGCATACTGGATGTTTTTCCCTTTTCACACCATTCTTTGTAAACTCTAGAAATGGTTGTGCGTGAAAATCCCAGTAACTGAGCAGATTGTGAAATACTCAGACCGGCCCGTCTGGCACCAACAACCATGCCACGCTCAAAATTGCTTAAATCACCTTTCTTTCCCATTCTGACATTCAGTTTGGAGTTCAGGAGATTGTCTTGACCAGGACCACACCCCTAAATGCATTGAAGCAACTGCCATGTGATTGGTTGATTAGATAATTGCATTAATGAGAAATTGAACAGGTGTTCCTAATAATCCTTTAGGTGAGTGTATATTCAAAACACTTAAAAATATATATATATTTTTTTTTAATTTAAAAAATAATCTATTTTTTAAAAAAAAGTATTCAATTTATTATTTTATTACTTGTTCCACAAAGTACATCTGTCCAGTGTTTTGAGATGAGAGCATGATATTCATTATCTTACCAATACCGAAATGTTCATTCCACATTGTGTGCAACCCAATCGTGGCATCTGTTAAATCTTTCTTCAGTTCCTCAAATGGGATATTGAGTTTAAACTCCACCCTGTCTGCCATGCCCAGCTCCTGACACAATCCCCTCAGCATCAGTACCCTGTCTTTATCTTCCTGGTTACGACATCCACCAATCAACACCAGCTTCACGGTTTCTCGACCGGCAGGCTCCGCCCCCTTCCTGTCCAGAAGTTTTCTAAAAGCCCTAATCTGCAGCTGATGGTCTTTTTCAGGCCGGAACTGACCCACCGAGACCACACAGTGACACTTCTTGCCTTCTTTCTCTTCTCCAAAAGGGATGTCCAGGAAGGCCTGAACGTCACACGGTGGGTAGACCACACTCGTGCGGTTAGGAGCACGCCACAGAGCCAGAATGTGACCTAACGTCCAGGTGGAATTTACCATGACCACTTCACTACAGGAGCCGGCTAGACCATACAGCAGTGCGAAGACACAGTAGTAAATCACTTTGATGGCACTCAGTACAGGGTTACTGGAGATGTAGTCTGCATTATTGAACCTAGAATGCACAAATGTAATTAAAAATGTATATAAGCCAATAATATACAATATCATTCAATATTTAGTTTTTTGAAAGAAGTCTCTTCTGCTCACTAATAAAAGGCTGCATTTATTTGATCAAAAATACAGTAAAACAGTAATATTGTGAAACATTATTACTGTTTAAAATTACTGTGTTCTATTTTAATATCTTTTAAAATATAATTTATTCCTGTGAGTCCAAAGCTGAATTTTCAGCATCATTACTCCTGTCTTCAGATCCTTCAGAAATCGTTCAGATATACTGATTTGGTGCTCAAGAAAAAATTCTAATTATTATCACTGTTGAAAACAGTTGTGCTACCTAATATTTTTGTGGAAACTGTGATTTTAATTTTTTTTCTTTGATGAACAGTAAGTTCAAATGAACAGCATTTATTTGAAATAGTAACACTGTAAATGTCTATACTGTCACTTGTGATCAAATTGATGCATCTTTGCTGAAAAAGTATTCATTCCTTATCATAAAAAAATAATAAAATATTACTGACCCCAAAATTTTGAACGATAGTTTACAAATGTAATTAATTATACACATGAAACAATTCATGCACCATACATAACAACTGGAAAATATAACAAATATCACATAAACCTTACAAAAGGAAAGTAATTTCAGAAGGCTATTTTCTTTGAAATACTGTGCACTAATATTCTACACAATATTCTACAGCCATTTTTTAACTTAATTTCAAACTGATAAAATATTTTAGAGCTTTGGCATAATTAGAAAAAAAATTATAATTATAAAAATGGCCATGAAATTTTAAGATTTTCCAGGTCTAGAATTACACTTTGAAAACTTATTTTAAATTATTAAATTATATTAAGGCCCTGTTGTAAGTTTGTTCAGAACTACTGCACTTATTCATAATGCAAATTAAGAATGTAAACAGGGTCAGTTTTGAACTAGGATACAGTCATAATGGAGTCTTTCAACCCCTACATCAGGTTTTGAATAATTAAACATTAATTGAATCATTGAACAGTGGAATCACGTAAATTCAGTAACATAAATGACTAACCTTGGGTTTCTTTCTCGAACCACAGACAGCATGTCAGTGCTGATGGTTGGGTAGTGCACATAGCTTCCCACATGACATCCACCCAGATAACGGAACACAGGTAAGGTGAAGGCATAGCCCATTGAGTCAATGTAGAGGTCTGGAACAAACTCAGTCAAGGCCTCCCACCCCAGGAAGATGGAGCCCACGCTCTGCCCCAGAAGGGTGAAGTGTGGGTAGAGATTTGCCTCCACCAGGAGACGATGTTTCAAGAAGACAAACTTAACGGCTCTGGGGAGTCTGATGTTGAAACGCCGCCGTGCCCCATCTAAAATCTCTTCTGCCGTCACGCCCTGATCACCTGTGTAGACCACGAAGGAAACATCTGGGTACCTGTGTAAATATACAGGAATTAAAAAGAATCTTGAAATGAATCCTGAAATCATGAGTAGTCTTTCATTATGTAATAAGCTGATGCTGAAGCCCAGCCCTGCTGATCTAAGCATTTCAAGACAGCTTCAGTCAAATGCAGAACTTCATATACTTAATGAAGTGACGTACCATGCTCACTATTACTGGTCAGTGACGTACCATGCTCACTATTACTGTCCTAAGCAATTTCAAAATATAAGACTACAGCTTTTAAAATCAAAATATGCCTAGTAGCGATGTAACTATATAGTCTTTTCCTACATTTTTAATGAGCAATTATATTTTAAGACAATATTCAAAATGCCATGCGCAATAACTGTTCACACCTAAAGTAAAACTAAATAAATAAATCCATCACACACCAAGAAATGGGGTGGGGGGACAAAAACAATCACAGTGATCTAGAAATAATTTCATACATTAATAATATATAAATAATTTAATTGTAATACTTGAAAGACTTTTATCCCTACACTGGGATTTCAATGACATTCAGGATAACAGACATTCTAGGGCAGGTTTCATCCTGATTCATTGTGATGTAAAATGTAAAAAAAAAAAAAAAAACAACTTTAAAAGAAAAAGAAAGTTGAAATATTAAGGAGGATCCTGAAGGTCTGTCCAGAATGTTTGCTTATTTTACTTTTTGGTACCAAATACACTGTGGTTTAAGTTTCCATATCATGTACATGGACAGCACTTAATAATGTTGTATATTTCACTTGAAATACTATATTAAGTTATATATCAATGTTATGTTTGTTGAAAGTGGTGGTATAGTTTTCCATGGACAACCAAGTAATGGACCAGTTTAAAAGTTTCAAATTATGTTGATAACACTGTAGTCATGCATGATCATTTTAAGACTTTAAAAGAAATCTTCTGAATAACTTCTACCAGACCAAAATCCTTGGCTTTTGATCTAGCAGAAGTTATCATCATCATATATGGATTCATTATAAATATGGTATTCTGTATGACATTTTCAATGACTAGAATCAATAAACCATACAATAAAGTATGTAACTTAAAAATAG
Source organism: Coreius guichenoti (assembly GCA_039654105.1). Taxonomy (NCBI): domain Eukaryota; kingdom Metazoa; phylum Chordata; class Actinopteri; order Cypriniformes; family Gobionidae; genus Coreius; species Coreius guichenoti. Next base: position 26,137,200 of record CM077170.1, read on the forward strand.
CCTACAATCTTAAAAATATAGCAGTTTCAATATAGTTTAAAATGATTTAAATTATGGTTTTAGTGTTTGTTTTTTATATGCGTTCACTCCTTATTTGTCACTGACCCATAAATGTCTAGCCAAATAAATGGCACACTCTTAAGTGCTGAAATATTCTGACCTGTTTTGAAGAGCACGTAAAGCACACCACAGCACTCTCTCTCCTCCTCCTCCTGCATTGCAGTATGGGTGGAAGAAGGCCACGGCAGGCCGGCCATCCTTCCTCTTCATCTGCAGCCAGGTTCTCACCGCCATGATGAAGAGGAAGAGGATGGCTGTCAGGACAAGACTCAGATAGAAGCATGGTAACAGCAGTGACCAGAGTAACCTGTGGAAGGCAAAAGTCACATACAATAATCCATCTTTTCCATTAATATCAGTTGACATACAGTAGGTTTCCTAATAAAAAGTTAGTGTATGGACTACATCACAAAACTAATTCTAACGTACAATGTTACAGATTTTCTTATATTCTTTTAACCAGCTATACGTCCTATAACATTTTTCGTACTTATTAATAAGCGTTCTAAGCCACCTGTAAATGAGTATGTGACTTTATGACATAAAATCCTTCAACATCATTTAGAAATACTTGTGAATGGCGAAATTTACAGATTATCATCCATCACTGTGTTATAAATGTTTAAAAATACATATACATTTATCCATTCATTCATTCTAAACAGAAAATAAACCGAGAAAGTAGATTTTAATATACATTCGTACAGTAACTGCAAGTCTGAGTACACTGGATTTCACTTATTCGACACTAGCTTACACAATCTATAAAAATTAACAAATGCTTTAAAATTATTATTACCTGATTAAATCACACAGACAGAGAGAAAAGTGATCGTGCGGTGACATCTTTACCAAAATGACAACACACCACCACGTCACGCGTCAGAACCCGGAAGTGCTTTGGTCGGCTGTTGTTTTCGCCACCTACTGCACTGGAGCCTAAATGGGTCATCCGTTTCGTTTCTGTTTTTTAGCGTCCTGTTGTAAAAATGTGCTCTTGGCTGCCACCTAGTGTTAAGATTTATGGTGGAGTTATGCGCTATATGCTAACCTATGATGCTAACAGCAAGAAATGTTCAAATTTACTATTAGGATTGAATGATGAAAAAACTTTTGTTTTCATATCATACTTAAATAAAAAAAAATGTGGTTCTTATAAACATTTTACAAACAAACTTTTGAAATACACCAAGCCAATTCAAAGTTTAACCAGTAAACAAACAGTTCTAGATCAATACGGGCCTCTTACCTTGTCTACATTATTGCACAAACTATTTGGAGACGGAACAAAAAAAAAAATGAGGCCCCTAATACAACTGGCTTACTTAATATGTTTTAACGTCTTTCTTGACAAATGTATCTGCAAATCGGAACAGTAAGTCATTTCCTTTTTTTTTTTCTAAAATAATGCATTATACAGTTGTATTTTCATTAACTTGATTTGTTGCCTGTAGCAACACCCAGAACCAAAAACCTCTGTAGTATGTCAACATTTAGTAGGCTAAGAGGCTTTTCATAGTATTTTATAATTGTTTATTGTAATCAGTGTGAAAGCTCACTATAAACAATGAAAAAACATGGATCGACCATTTATGCAATTTTTAACAGATTTGTTTTTTATTTAACATTTAAATATTTTTTCTTGGGTAATGATAATAGATTATGTGCATTCATCTATTAAATGTGGATATACAAACATTGTAGCTCTGATGGATTACTAAAATACTACAAGTAGGCTATGAATAACTTTATATTATGATGTTATGACAGCCAAAATTTTGAAATAAACAGAAAATGGTGCCTTTGCTGAAGTGGTTATTATAAATAATTATGTTACAAACTTGTTCTATATAAAGTACTTGCATATGATTCGATTTTTTCCCCCCTTCATCTATGTATCTAATGCCTACATCTAACAATTAAAATGATGTTGTTTCCCTATTCATACACAGTGACCAGGTTTTGTCCATCACTGTAACCACACAGGAACATGTGGACACAGTGCGGAACATGACAAGTCACAATGAGGTGAGAGGTTATTTATTGCCATCTGTTGACTGCCATTCCGTCAGAGGACGATTGTGAATATTAAATTTGAGATGCAATATCTATACTGTAGATTTTGAGTTACACAAGAAGTCAAGTAAGAATAATTTTACAAATGTTGGCGGTTAATTGATTTGATTTATTGAACTGCTCCTGTCTGCTCCTGTGAATTTCAGCTAACATGTAAACTTATGTTCTGTGCTTGTTCAGACAGTATTGTGGCAACCTGCTTCGCCCAGTTACATTACAACTAATAGTGAGGTTCACCTTTACATTAAGTCAACAAGTGTGGAGTTTGTCACTGAACTCCTACGCAAACATGGCATTACTTATAGGTATGCAAATCTGTTCAGTTTGGTGGATGGTGTTCTTTGAGATATTTCCTTATTATGATTATTTAAATGAGATATTTAGGATATTTATTATGTTACGAATTGATATGATGTCTGCATATGTTGAAATGAAACTGACTCAGATCTGATTTTTGATATTTGTGCAGAGTTCTTCTGGAAAACACACCAGCACTGGTTGAGATGCAGACCAGAAACGACACGTCAGATCCCCGGAGTGGAGGCGTGTTCTATGAGAGATATCATTCCTTAGAAGATGTAAACTGACAAATATTAGAACATTTACCTCAACCTCATTCATTTAACTGAAAATGACAATTTGACCAAACTTTTTTCTCAGATCTATTACTGGATAAATAAGACCAACCAAGATCATTCAGACATGGTGAAAGTTATTCTTATTGGGTCATCTTCTGAGAAGCGTCCACTCTATGTTATAAAGGTACACTCATTGTATTAAGGTTCATTTTTGTACTAGAGATCTGAGTGTTCTTTGAATATGTTTTTTCAGACACATTGACACATTCATAATTTAAATTATGACTAGTCTCGTTGTCTATCTTCATGCTGCAGCTGTCAGGCAGGAGAGATGAGGTGAAGAGGGCCATGTGGATGGACTGTGGGATTCATGCACGGGAGTGGATCGCTCCAGCCTTTTGCATGTGGTTTGTCAAATATGTCAGTATGAAGTGTTCAATCTCCTTTTAGCATTATAACTTAACCTAAGCTGTCTGTGTCATGCTTTTCTTCACACTCAGGTTCACCGTGATTTTGCCAAGTAGGGGTGTAACGATACCCTCATGTCACGATTCGATACATATCACGATACTCAACTCACGATACAATATTATTGCGATACTCCAAGACATGTTGTAAAAGGTTAACAAAAAATGTACTGTTGATTAAAATTCTACATTGGCGGTAGAAATGAATAGGATTGGACTTGGTGCTGGTAACCCAATGCACAGGACAATGGTGACACCAGAATAAAAATATTCATGATTCTGAAGCTGAAAATGCAGAAATATTTTAGATGAATTCTTGTCACTGACTAGATATATTTAAAATAATATAGGCCACTTTTTACTGGTAACATAAGACATTGGCAATCCCTCAACAAAGATGTTGATCCAGGAACACACGTTATACTTGGTGAAATCACGTTCACCCTTCACTAACCTCTTTAATCATTTAATCCATTTAACCCATTTCTGCTTTCCATTTGCACATGATTTGGATAAAACTGTATATGGATTAAACCCTTAAATTACATCTTGAAGAGTCCTACATCAGTTTGAGCTTTGCATGTTTAAACTGTATATTTGTTTGCCAGTCTTCAAAGCAGGTATCACAATCTTAGTGCACTAATCAAGGCCAGATTAGCATTGGCCACTTCAAGGCGACATTAGCAAATTAGCAGTTTTGGAAATATTTGTTTCCTGTTTCTGTTCACATTTCCATTTGCATGTGTTTGGCTCAATCCACACTGACCATTATGCCAATATGCTTCCCAATTCTTCCTGTTAAAATTCCAGAAAGACTTGAGTTAACCTTGAGTTTGTGCCATTTCAGCAACAGAACCCAGCAACTCTCATAGTTTCCCCTCTTGCTACTCCATTTGGTGGATATGTTTTTCTCTTGTTAATAGTGGATTACCTTGCTTGACTGTGTGGTTCTGCTTTATTTGACCTTGACATATACAAACCCGATTCCAAAAAAGTTGGGACACTGTACAAATTGTGAATAAAAACAGAATGCAATGATGTGGAAGTTTCAAATTTCAATATTTTATTCAGAATACAACATAGATGACGTCAAATGTTTAAACTGAGAAAATGTATCATTTTAAGGGAAAAATAAGTTGATTTTAAATTTCATGGCATCAACACATCTCAAAAAAGTTGGGACATGGCCATGTTTACCACTGTGTGGCATCCCCTCTTTTTATAACAGTCTGCAAACGTCTGGGGACTGAGGAGACAAGTTGCTCAAGTTTAGGAATAGGAATGTTGTCCCATTCTTGTCTAATACAGGCTTCTAGTTGCTCAACTGTCTTAGGTCTTCTTTGTCGCATCTTCAAAATGAGCCAATATTTGGCATGACATTTCAAAATGTCTCACTTTCAACATTTGATGTTATCTATATTTTATTGTGAATAAAATATAAGTTTATGAGATTTGTAAATTATTGCATTCTTTTTTTATTCACAATTTGTACACTGTCCCAACTTTTTTGGAATCGGGTTTGTACAGCAGATTGAGAAATACACCTTTACAAGCTTTCACGACCAGTAATTGTTCAGTAAATTGGAGTAAATGACAGCATGTATGGGAAATCTAATGAAAAGTTGTTTTTCTGTTTTGTTTTGTTTTGTTTTGCCAGGCGCTAGAATTTTACAACCAGAACACTGAAATCACAGAGATGTTGAATAACATGGACATTTACGTCTTGACAGTGATGAACCCAGATGGATACAAGTACACATGGACGACGGTAATGTTTAAATTATTGTTGTTATTATTATCAGTGCATTTCATGCTGTTAGAATTACAATAACATGTAGTTGTGTATTATTAATTTCCCTGAAATGGAAAAACTGAATTTATCACTGACTTTTTCTTGATCCAAATTTAGCACAGTACTTATTCTGAAAACTCCTCATGACATTAATCTTATCTTGACCAACTTTACCATTTCTCATTTACTAAACAGGATCGTATGTGGAGGAAAAACCGATCTGTTAACAAAGAAAGCGAGTGTGCTGGCGCCGATTTGAACAGAAATTTTGATGCAAACTGGTGCAGTAAGTTCCAAATACCGAACCTTCATTAAAAACACTGTTATAATTTTACTTCTAAAGACATTTTCGTTTTGAACTGATATTACTCCTGGTTTAATTATTTCACTCTGTTCTAAAGCGAAGGGTGCCTCCAGTAATCCATGTGATCCTACATATTGTGGTCAGTTCCCAGAGTCTGAACCAGAGACCCAGGCTGTGGCACAGTTCCTGCGCTCCCATAAGGACACAGTCAAGCTGTACCTCTCCATTCACTCCTACTCTCAGATGCTTCTGTTTCCTTACTCCTGTTCCTATGATGAGGTTCTAAACCACAATGAGTTGGTGTGTGACGAAGTTCATGCATGAGCATTTGTGTTTGTGGTGGGCCATGCTAGTAAATAATATATATGTGTGTGTATATATATATATATATTTTTTTTTTTTCTATAAGCATTTTTGTGTTTCTTTCTGACAGTTTGACCTTGTTAAGGAGGCCTCAACAAAAATACGCAGATACTACAGGAATATCTATAAATATGGTCCGGGTGCAAAAACCATTTGTGAGCTTTCTGTCTATTCTTAGAATACAAATATTTTATTGATAACTATATTTGAACTTTTGCCTGTTTCTGTTTCTTTATGTTAATACTCTGTTTTTCTTTCACAAGATTTAGCCCCAGGAGGCTCCGATGACTGGGCGTATAATCTTGGGATAAAATATTCCTTCACCTTTGAACTTCAGGATCGTGGTCGATATGGGTTTCTTCTTCCTCCCAGCTTTATCCCTCAGGCCTGTAATGAGGCTCTGCTGGCAGCAAAGATCATAGCCTTACACGTGATCAAGAAAACTCAATGAAGGGCTTCCAACAACCTGAGCACACTACAGTATACAGATTCAGATTCTTAACTTTTACTCTTCACTAAACAAAATGCATACTTAAAATGTGCTAACATCAATTGAGAAAACGTATGTATGTAACAATTAATATTAATGAAATTATTTTCTGAGAGTGAGGTTATTGTTTTGTGTGTATGCAAGTGTGTCCTAATATACCAAGTAGCCTATCATAATTTACTACAGCTATACCACAATAAAACATTGTTCACTTGGTATTGGCCTCTAATGTGCTTGTTGATACTTTTAGTTGCAGAATAATGGTCAAGAAAACAAACAAGTGGAAGGTCTTATGAATATGCAAGGTCTAGATATTGATGCCAATATGCCATACCAAAGACTTTGGCCATTCTTCCATATGTATATATATATGTACATTTCAAAAAAGCATTATGTGAATATGTGAATGTCAGTTCAGTTGATTCAGAATGTTGATTCAGTTCAGTTCAATAATTGTGTCGATGTTGCAAAAAAGTTAATTATTAAATGAAGTCGAATCAGCTAGAAAAACTGGTGGGTCATTGTAGCTCAATTGAGTTCAAGTTTTGTTTTCATCCAATATACAGTGGGGAGAACAAGTATTTGATACACTGACGATTTTGCCCACTTACAAAGCATGTAGAAGTCATTTTGTAATTTTTATCATAGGTACTCTTCAACTGTGAGTGACGGAATCTAAAACAAAAATCCAGAAAATCACATTGTATGATTTTTAAGTAATTAATTTGCATTTTATTGCATGACATAAGTATTTGATACATCAGAAAAGCAGAACTTAATATTTGGTACAGAAACCTTTGTTTGCAATTACAGAGATCATACGTTTCCTGTAGTTCTTGACCAGGTTTGCACACACTGCAGCAGGGATTTTGGCCCACTCCTCCATACAGACCTTCTCCAGATCCTTCAGGTTTCGGGGCTGTCGCTGGGCAATACGGACTTTCAGCTCCCTCCAAAGATTTTCTATTGGGTTCAGGTCTAGAGACTGGCTAGGCCACTCCAGGACCTTGAGATGCTTCTTACGGAGCCACTCCTTAGTTGCCCTGGCTGTGTGTTTCGGGTCGTTGTCATGCTGGAATACCCAGCCACTACCCATCTTCAATGCTCTTACTGAGGGAAGGAGGTTGTTGGCCAAGATCTCGCGATACATGGCCCCATCCATCCTCCCCTCAATACGGTGCAGTCGTCCTGTCCCCTTTGCAGAAAAGCATCCCCATAGAATGATGTTTCCACCTCCATGCTTCACGGTTGGGATGGTGTTCTTGGGGTTGTACTCATCCTTCTTCTTCCTTTAAACACGGCGAGTGGAGTTTAGACCAAAAAGCTCTATTTTTGTCTCATCAGACCACATGACCTTCTCCCATTCCTCCTCTGGATCATCCAGATGGTCATTGGCAAACTTCAGACGGGCCTGGACATGCGCTGGCTTGAGCAGGGGGACCTTGCGTGCGCTGCAGGATTTTAATCCATGACGGCGTAGTGTGTTACTAATGGTTTTCTTTGAGACTGTGGTCCCAGCTCTCTTCAGGTCATTGACCAGGTCCTGCCATGTAGTTCTGGGCTGATCCCTCACTTTCCTCGTGATCACTCATGCCCCACGAGGTGAGATCTTGCATGGTGCCCCAGACCGAGGGAGATTGACCGTCATCTTGAACTTCTTCCATTTTCTAATAATTGCGCCAACAGTTGTTGCCTTCTCACCAAGCTGCTTGCCTATTGTCCTGTAGCCCATCCCAGCCTTGTGCAGGTCTACAATTTTATCCCTGATGTCCTTACACAGCTCTCTGGTCTTGGCCATTGTGGAGAGGTTGGAGTCTGTTTGATTGAGTGTGTGGACAGGTGTCTTTTATACAGGTAACAAGTTCAAAGTGTTAATACAGTGGAGAACAGGAGGGCTTCTTAAAGAAAAACTAACAGGTCTGTGAGAGCCGGAATTCTTACTGGTTGGTAGGTGATCAAATACTTATGTCATGCAATAAAATGCAAATTAATTATTTTAAAATCATACAACGTGATTTTCTGGATTTTTGTTTTAGATTCCGTCTCTCACAGTTGAAGAGTACCTATGATAAAAATTACAGACCTCTACATGCTTTGTAAGTAGGAAAACCTGCAAAATCGGCAGTGTATCAAATACTTGTTCTCCCCACTAAGTAAATAAATAAATTTGCTTAATTTCTTATTTATAAATTTTATTAATTTCTTATTTATAAATTTGCTTAAAAGTGTAGAGAAAAGTAAGTATAAAATTAAATAAATAAATGAATTAGATTAAAATAAATAAATAAATGATTGAATGGTAAATTAACATGATAAAAATGTAAAAAAAATTTAAATAAATAAATGAGATTAAAATAAATATATGTGGAAAAGTCTTGAGGTAAACTGTTAAGCTGTGAATATAATAATAATAATAAAATTAATAAATAAATTAGCTTAAATAAACATGCAAACTTTTAGAGAAAAACTATATATATATATATATATATATTAATTAGATTCAAATAAATGAATAGAAATGTGATTTAAATAATAATCTAATAAATTAACAATTAATATAAATTAAAAATATTAAAATATTTTTTAAAAATGGATTTAAATATACAAATAAATGATGCAATTAACAGTACATTCTTATAGTGAGTAGAAAACATATATAATAAAGTAACTTAATAGGGATATGGGTCCCTCACACGAGGATGTTATTTGGGGGTCCATGGCATAAAAGTTTGAAAAGCCCTGGTCTATGGTCTATGCGACAGATGAGTTAGGTCAAAAGTAATCTAAAAGTAGATTACATTACTAACTACAATTTTTCATGTATATTTTATGTATTACAGTTTAGACAAAATCTTAAAAAAAATAAATAAATAGGACCGGACCTCCAGTTTCCCATAATCCTCCTCTCCTCAGTACTTCGGGAAGCCGTGTGTGTGCAGTTTGTGCTGTCTCGCCAGCATCATGACGGCGGCTAAGGGGAAGACCGCTTTGCAAGAATTTTGCATGTGATTAGGAGGTTATCCCCAAACAGTCTGTGAAACTGGACTTGACGCATCATTCATATTCGGGTAAAGTGCATGTTTGTATGTGTTTACAGGTCAATCAGCAGCAGTTTCAGCGGTGTCGTTAGCGAGGCTTGTGCCATCAATGTAGGCCGCGCGGCATTATATGCGGAGCTATGCAAAGAAATGACAGCTTAAAACACGCAAATGATTAAAAATCACTTTTTTAGTGAAACCTCGCATGCCTTACTAGTAGCTATAGCTTTAATATGTTAATGCGCCTTATAGAGAAAAAAAACAGGCAGTCGCATTTGCACAAATGTGTCTACTGTGCTTGTGCTAGTGTTTACAATGAACGGGGCTCACATGGTCAGGAGAAAACAGGAACTAGCAAATAATTTTAAAAGTGTGATTTATTTATTTTTAAAATTTAATAAAACATTTAAGTCATGGAAGTTTGCATTTAAGTCTTAGGCTGTTGTCGTTTTGGAAACTTTTGTTCACAAATAAGTAGATTATAATTGTGTAAATATTTTAATTGGTACCTGATATAAATCTTTGTACAGTAGTTTTAAAAAATACACACAGTAATCATGCACGACTGGAAAAGTCATGGGGTCATTCATTGGTCAGGTAAAAAAGTGTGGAAACCCACTCATTGAAGTACAGAAGACAAAACAAATTAATTATATTAAGAACAATAAACCCCAAAAGCTACATCTGAAACTGAAAATTTAGTGATTTAACACCTTTGGCTACAGGCACTGATCTCTATTTTGATTATAGCCATATTATATATTTATTAACATATCTAGTATCATTGTTTATATATCTATTATCATGTTTCAAATTGACACTCCCCTTCCAACGACACAACTCAGGAACTCATGTCTCATCTGGAATTCTGAGTTTTCCACTTGTAAATATGACTCCACTTGGTCATTCATGTGCTTGGATGTCTTAATTAACGGATTTCAGACTCCACTTGAAGGGCACAATAATGTAGGCTGAGGTAGTTAGATATGTGTGTGATCTTAGAATTAATGTAAGACCATTCAGCAAGGGCTGCACAATTAATCGATTTTGTAATCGTGATTACAATTATGGATGCCACAATTAAGTAATCGTTCAAAGGCGCAATTACAAAAAAAAAGGTCCACTTACGTTATTCTGTGTGCTTAAGATGGTTTTTTTTTTTTTTTTTTCCTACAGGTTATCTTAAGGTTTTTTTACCATTGTTTTAATTTTAGTTTTAGTATAACATTATAATAACATGCCTAATTTTTTTTGAGGCTTAATGCTGTAGAAAAGCAAAAGTTTTTCAGGAAGAGTGTTTTCATTTTGATATAACAATATGGCATGCAGTCGCTTCAGACAATGGCATAAAGCTGTTCAAAACATCCTTCAATGTAAATTGTGATAATCATAATTAATAATTGCAATTACAGTTTCAAGGGAATAATCGACAATTACGATTTTTGCCATAATCGTGCAGCCCTACATTCAGCCAGTGATTTAGTTGAGACCAAGAGTCAAGACCAACCCCAGAAGAGAGTTGAGTTTGAGTTAAGACATAGTCCACCTGCTCCCAAGTCCATGGGTACGCGTCTCAATCAGAGTTTTGAAGCGCTAAACTTAAATCACGTGAGCCAACTCACTACACATAACGACACGCGATATGTGCTTTTAAAAACAGAAACCATTATTTTATTATATTTCAGCATAAACATACATCGTTAGACCGGTAATGAACACAATCTAGCTAAAATTTATAATTTATTTACGGCTGAAATGTTGCACGTATATGTAACAAGCAAAGTATTTATCGTAATGTACTTTAAATAACATTACAAGTAATGTCAGAAAGATATCAGCTCTGCTGTTGTTCATAAATACCAGTAATGATGTTGTACAATGAGGACGTTGTCACGTCGCCGCCGCCGGAAATAGAGTCATCAGTGTCCCAATGCGTAGCGAGCCAGCGTCCTTTACTGTCCTTACCCGTGCCTGAATTCATGAAAACGATATACTGCTTCACAAGCTCGGGAGCTAGGGAACTGATTGAGACGCACCCCATGACAATGGGCCAAGGCCCTATTTACTTGGTCTCTAAAAAAAAGCCTAGGCCATATTTTCTTGTTCATTAGTCATGGACTTGTGGAGCATGTGGACTCGGTCTTGCTTCAGCCCTCTTCTGGTCTTGGTCTGGACTCGAACTTGACCATCTTCTGGTCTCAGTCTTGACTCATTGAGCAGGTCTTAACTACAGCACTGCATTCAGCTTCAAAATGCTGGTGCCTTTTATTTGCCTTTTTTCTAATGCAGCCCTGCAGAATGTCCAAGATCAGGCGGAAGGTTACAGTGGAGAATTCAAAGACCATATCGGACAGCAGCAGTAGCACGACCACCCCCTCCCGCAGGCCCAGCGTGTTTGAGAGACTCGGGCCCAGCACGGCCAGTAATGCAGCAGAGGTAGGGATACTCATCACCCACTGTGGTGCTCTGGAAACTTGTTGAGCTGCCTACCTAGACAGTATTCTGGTGCCTATAATAATCAGTAATGCTGTTTAGGTAGTAGCTCACTGGGTTTTGACTTTTTTTTTTTTTTTTTTTTTGTCTGTCCAGGTGCCCTTGTAAAGTGTACAAATGTAACAGTCTGAAACTGTCCCACATTTGTCTTCTTTTGCAGACTCATTGTAGAAACTGGTTAAAGACTGGGAACTGCAGTTACGGTAACACGTGTCGATACACACATGGAACCCCATCACGAGGTAAAGGCTTCTCTGGAACATTCAACAGGTGAGATTTCAGTGAAGAGATGCTGTTTCATAAATGTACTTGCTCAAATACTTGGCCGAATGCTTGATATTCTGCATGTGTGCTGGTCTGCAGGTCAGCCGAGAGGCCCCCTGGGGATCTCCGGGAGAGGATGAAGAATAAGAGACAGGATGTAGATGGTGACGCTCAGAAAAGAGACGCAGACGAACCCACTTCACCCACAACCAGAGTAGGCTGCTCTAACAGCTTACATTTGCTTGGAAAATTTGCCATTGTTGATTGATTGTTTTTGGTAAGTTATTTGACATTGAAAAAAATGTATGTTTCTCATTAGCAGCGAGATTCATCCCGAGGCAGACGCAGGGAGAAAGAGGATATTAAAATCACAAAGGAACGCACTCCAGCTAGTGAGGAGGAGACAGCAGATTGGGAAGCCAGTCGTGAAGGTGAAGATTCTCCAAAGTACCCACATTTTTATTCGCATATAAACATTGATCATTGATCAATGAGTGCTTTTGAACATCTCTTTAATTAATAATTCAGTGACAAATACAAGTACATTTTTTTTTTTAACAGTCACTTGTCGCCACCATTAACTATGTAATGAACAATCTTTATTTGAAGCATCAGGTTAGTTTCAAAAGGTAATTTACTGTATTTTGATCGCTACCCTAGACATCAGTGTTTATCTGAGTAATAAGCTTTTATCCCAGTACTTCTGTTACAATTTAATTATTGTAGCACAGAAATTATACTGTGTGTGTGTGGTTGAAAAGACATACCTTTTTCATACCTATACATGAATACCTATATGTACTTGTCAAAGGTTTAATAGACATAGCCGAATCGTTGACATTTAGTAATATGATCGTGTGGGTATTTTGTGATCGCAATCTTTTTACGATTAATTGTGCAGCGCTAATGGTAAGTTAAACTGTACTTGCTTGACGCACAAGAACAAAATCTCATTGTTTCTTGCATGTCAAGCACGCACATTTAAGCTTTCTTTTTTGATGTGTGTTGATCAATGTTTATATGTAAATAAAAGCGTAAATTAAAAAATATCTTCATTTGTGTTTTGAAGATGAATGGAAGTCTTATGTGTTTGGAACAACATGAGGTTGAGTAAATAACAGAAGTGTTATTTTTGGGTGAACTTGATGGATGATTGATGTATGGGTTTTGAATGCAGTGCAGTCTTTCCTCTCATCACAGGTAATGGTTTGTTGTCTCTTTGTCGTGGCCCCCCACCCAGCAGTTATATATTTGTCATTGATTTTACTAGATTCCGATAACGGTGACTACGATTACGAATTATCTCTTGAAATGAAGAGACAGAAGATTCAACGTGAGCTGATGAAGCTGGAACAGGAGAACATGGACAAACGAGAGGAGATCATCATCAAGAAAGAGGTATATTAGATTATATTAGCGGGTCCTTAAAGTCTTAAATTCAGTTGTATCAAATTTAAGGCCATAAAAAGTTAATTAATATCTTAAAAGAAAATTATTAATTATAATTTCAAGAGTTCTTAAATTTGGGGATGGAAAAACGGGTCACGATAGGACTTGATCTGGTGACTAAACATCAGAATAAGGGTGCTCCGATCAGGATTTTTGGGGCCGATTACCGATCACTGGAAGTAGTATTGGCTGCCGAAAAAAAAAAATACTATTTTTAACAATGTATTTTAAGTATAAAAAAAATTGAGATGAGAAAGTATCATGAATTACCAACTCTTGTTGGCAAGAAATATGTGCAACATGTTCCATTCCCTCTCATAGAGGTGATTAGGAACAGCTTAGAGCTTAAAGCGGTAAAGCGATTTTTCACGCGGCTGCCATATTTTCCCAGTTGTTTTCAATGGGAACGCTGCGTTTTTAAAACGCTAGGAGCGCAAAAAGGCGTTTTTTACTGGTCGCCGAGAGTTGAAGAATGTTCGCAGTAAATAAAACGCAGTGCTCATCGCTGTCACTTTTTACCCAGCCATCCAAACAGAGTGGAGAAGGGGCAGGACAAACACAACACCGACTAACCGCCACATTCTGCTTTTGTACAACGTCAACATATGACAAGAAGAAGCATAATAACGGAACAAAATCATTTAAAACGAGCCAGAGCAGATACTTTTCATTGTATTGACATTTTTATATAAAAACAATACAGAAACAAACTATCTGTGAAATGAGATACTAATAACACTAACGTGGATATTTCTGATCATAGCAAGCAAAGCATCTCAGCTGTAAAAAAACACTCCGCTGCCGAAGCACTCTCAAGCGCCGACAGCAAGGTGTTTTTTTTAGCAGGCTAAAAACGCTTTGGTGGACACGCGGCCTAACAGCATTCCTGTGAAATAAATAATTAAAATGAAAAAACAGAACAGTCTTTAACAACAGACAGTAATCAAATGTAAAACAACACTGCATAGTCTTCACTGTATAACTTAAATTTAGATTAATCCTACTTAATCTACTACAGCGCATTGAGTGAATATTTATTTATTTATTTATTTTTTCCCCACAGAAAGCCGCTTGGATATTTTTTAATAACTTTTTATTATCAAGCACGTTCTGCAATTTAGCAACAGTAGACTGTATTTTACGGCAACCACTGATCTAGCTGATTTGGATATTAAGTTTGGGCTTTTAGGGGGGAACAAAAGCGTACCGCGTGGAAGGAAAGAAATGCGCTAAAATCGCACAGCCCCAGATTCTTGCTGTTATTGCTGTAGGGTTGCTGTCGTTGCAATGTCTCCGCTCTCCGCAAAGATGTTGCAAATTTATTGTCCTTTTCAGACACCTGGTAGAACTGCCAGACTGGTGAATGTAGTGAAGCAGTTTTAGCTGCACGTAGAAAAATTGTCTCTTGAGTTTTGCGTCATCTGATCGGCTTTTATAGAGGCCACCAATCAAACTATATAAAGATATTATTGGCCAGTTTAAAAAAAAAAAAGTAGAAACGTGGAGCTGTTTTTTTTAATTTTTTTTATATGAATTATATAATGTGACGAGATTTCTCATCAAGGTGAAAAGCTGTCTCGTGAAGTTAGGATAGAATGTCACCGCTACGTTTACATTACGCCTCCACTGTAGTTTTGCTTTTTATAGAAATAAAAACAATTTAATTCAGGTGGATAACGGTCGCTTCAATTCCATCAGCTCATCCAATACGAGCTGTTCGAGCCGTGCGCAGCACTGATCAGATGACGAGAAGACTGACAGGACCGTTGCGGAGGATTCGTTTCGCAACAGAAGCGTCAGACAAATATCTATTTTAAAATGCGCGTTCAGCAACACCGCTCACAGAGTACGCACAATCGCGCAAGTGAAAGTAAACCCGAGCGCGCATTCAAATGCGATTTCAGTACGTTACCGCTGTTTGAAAGCAGCTCCCTGAGGCATGCGAATATCTCTCAATATGAAAGCTATCTGTGTAGTTGTAACCATCTCTTAGCTCTGTATCATGCTTGAAGAAAAATGTTGTCTCTATTTGCACTTTGAATATTGAGTACTTTGATTATGGTTGCACTTATTGTTTGCACTTGATCTATGATCAATTTGTGGGAAGGAGTTCAGTTAGGAGGTCAAAAGTTGTAGAAGCTCATAAATCATGTGCAGTTCTAAGGTCTGAAGAGACAATCAAAAAAAAGAAAAGCCAGTCATTTGAGTTTGTGCAAAACCTTTTACAGTGCTTGAGTATTGTTGTCTTTTACTGCATATGATGGCAAATTCATACTCAGAAAGTAGAACTGAAATTTCATTACAAGATGAGTTAAAACATTTCAAATGTACCTGCAAACTATTTTTCTAGTCATGTATTTCATCGAGGATTTCTTAAAAATACTATGTAAAAATCTTGTCTCGTTCTCGGGAACCTAATCTTGTGTCTCGTCTCGTGAGATAAGTGTCTCGTCACACCCCTAATATGAATGTTTATCTGAAGGGAACGGCCTGTCTTCAGAAAAGATTTGATGGCAATTTTATTTTCATAATACCTCCATATAATGCTTAATAAATTACAAACCCAATTCCAAAAAAGTTGGGACACTGTACAAATTGTGAATAAAAAAGGAATGCAATAATTTACAAATTTCATAAACTTATATTTTATTCACAATAGAATATAGATAACATATCAAATGTTGAAAGTGAGACATTTTGAAATGTCATGCCAAATATTGGCTCGTTTTGGATTTCATGAGAGCTACACATTCCAAAAAAGTTGGCACAGGTAGCAATAAGAGGCCGGAAAAGTTAAATGTACATATAAGGAACAGCTGGAGGACCAATTTGCAACTTATTAGGTCAATTGGCAACATGATTGGGTATAAAAAGAGCCTCTCAGAGTGGCAGTGTCTCTCAGAAGTCAAGATGGGCAGAGAATCACCAATTCCCCCAATGCTGCGGCGAAAAATAGTGGAGCAATATCAGAAAGGAGTTTCTCAGAGAAAAATTGCAAAGAGTTTGAAGTTATCATCAACTACAGTGCATAATATCATCCAAAGATTCAGAGAATCTGGAACAATCTCTGTGCGTAAGGGTCAAGGCCGGAAAACCATACTGGATGCCCGTGATCTTCGGGCCCTTAGACGGCACTGCATCACATACAGAAATGCTACTGTAATGGAAATCACAACATGGGCTCAGGAATACTTCCAGAAAACATTGTCGGTGAACACAATCCACCGTGCCATTCGCTGTTGCCGGCTAAAACTCTATAGGTCAAAAAAGAAGCCATATCTAAACATGATCCAGAAGCGCAGGCGTTTTCTCTGGGCCAAGGCTCATTTAAAATGGACTGTGGCAAAGTGGAAAACTGTTCTGTGGTCAGACGAATCAAAATTTGAAGTTCTTTTTGGAAAACTGGGACGCCATGTCATCCGGACTAAAGAGGACAAGGACAACCCAAGTTGTTATCAGCGCTCAGTTCAGAAGCCTGCATCTCTGATGGTATGGCTGCATGAGTGCGTGTGGCATGGGCAGCTTACACATCTGGAAAGGCACCATCAATGCTGAAAGGTATATCCAAGTTCTAGAACAACATATGCTCCCATCCAGACGTCGTCTCTTTCAGGGAAGACCTTGCATTTTCCAACATGACAATGCCAGACCACATACTGCATCAATTACAACATCATGGCTACGTAGAAGAAGGATCCGGGTACTGAAATGGCCAGCCTGCAGTCCAGATCTTTCACCCATAGAAAACATTTGGCGCATCATAAAGAGGAAGATGCGACAAAGAAGACCTAAGACAGTTGAGCAACTAGAAGCCTGTATTAGACAAGAATGGGACAACATTCCTATTCCTAAACTTGAGCAACTTGTCTCCTCAGTCCCCAGACGTTTGCAGACTGTTATAAAAAGAAGAGGGGATGCCACACAGGGGTAAACATGGCCTTGTCCCAACTTTTTTGAGATATGTTGATGCCAAACAATCAGTTTTCTCAGTTTAAACATTTGATATGTCATCTATGTTGTATTCTGAATAAAATATTGAAATTTGAAACTTCCACATCATTGCATTCTGTTTTTATTCACAATTTGTACAGTGTCCCAACTTTTTTGGAATCGGGATTGTAGTAATTAGATAGGTGTACCTGAAATGTGAGGTTAATCATTTATTTTGTTTCGGTCAATCTACATTTGAACTGTAAAGTTCATATTAATTTTACTGATTAATATGTTACCATAGACAAAAATTATATATTGACTATATAATATTGAAAGAAGGTTAATGTGAGTTATTCTGAATTTATCAATACAGAGAGTAATGGCATGTATGTATTCCAACAGGAACCAGTCTCCAAAACCAGGACCAGTAGTTCTTCTAAGGACAGGGTAAGTTATTTGAGCACAGACAAGAATAAACAAAGTCTCAATTAATGTTCATTTTTAGTATTAATTAACCTATTATTACAGCCTGTTATCTTTGGAGTTTTATTTTTGGTGTGCCCTTGATCTATTTTAGGCTTCTCCTGAGCGCAGCAGTTCTAAGGGGTCACCCTCGTCCCGTAAATCCAGCGGCTCACCCAAACATAGAGCAGGGAAAGGTGGGAACTCCAGCAAGAAAGAAAAAAAGTCCTCCACTTCCTCAGTCATCTCCTCTCCAGTGTCTGACCAGAACAGGGCAGAGGAGACAGACAGCAGGTTAGGAAGGTTATCTGCATTTACTTGAACTGATTTTTATCAATTTAAATACTTAACTTCTGTTTACTTTTTTGACCAGGTCATCTAAGAGTGGCCATGGAAAAAGAAAAGGGCCACGGACGCCCAGTCCTCCTCCACCTGTCCCTGTGGAGAACCCAGTGATTGGGAAGAAACACAAAAATAAACACAAAAACAAGGAGAAATGTGAGGACAAATCTAAAGAAGGCAAAGAAAGAGGACGAGATGTGGAGAAACACAAAGAGAAAAAAGAAAAGCGCAGGTATGGTCACCTTCAAAAGAAATCCACAAAACATAAAGCATCATAGATTGAAGAATTGTTAAAAGCAGTATCATCAGTACTGAATCTATTCGGTACCCTTTGATAAAAGGCTGCCTTGAAACCTTCCTGTGCGTATTTGTGTTTGCGCTCTGAGGAGCGTAAAAGGTTTTTATTTACAATGTTTTTGCAGTGTTGACAATTCAAAGACATGTCTGTTGAGTGCAAGGGAGTGTGTTCCAATAGTGCTTGCTATGGTACAGAAAATCATGAAATACTACAAGGATTGGTACTGACTCATGACAGCACTAATAGATTGTCATAAGCCACTTTTCCACTGTTGGGCCAGTGCGAGTCAGGGCTAACAGTGTTCCGGGCGGTGCCAATAGCCTCGGACCTTGAGCCGCGAGGCTAAAATCAAGCTAGGTTTCCACTGTCTGGCCAGTAGCCCTGCAGCGCTACACTACCTGCCCTTGACATGCCTCCATAGAACAACGTCACACAACCAGCTGACTGAAAACTACATATAAAGAGAGAAAATACTTATTCATTCGCGCCTGCTTCCATTTATTTGTAATCACAAGAATGCACAAAACAACTCCATTAAGGCTTTTAAGTCCAAAGAATTGCACATTTAGAAAAATATTGATAAAATATCATATGCTTGTCGTATTTCTTCAGAAAGAATGAACATTTCTATTAACTTTCCACTAAATTATGCAATCTGAGGAGGTTTGAGTGATCTCTCCTGTCACTTTTTACTGTTATCCTTTCAGCCAGAGCAACAGAGGGAGCTCACGGACAAAAAACATGAGTTATATGAGTTAACCGGAGTATATGTAATTTATGACACTTGCGGATGCACAAGTCCGATATCATCAAAGGCACAGGGAAGAAACAGATAAAACATGAAATCAAATATATATACAATTATAATCATATATGATTTGTCTAAGGTCTTTAAGCGGTCTTTTCCATCATATGTGTATTTATTATGTCAATGGTTAGCATAAGTAACCTAGCCTTTAGCATCGCATATAAATATATTTCTGCCTCATACAGTGATCAGAATCCCCATCGGATTGCAATCGGAAGTTATTTTGCTGGTGTCTGAAAGTGAGTTTTGAGCAGAAAATTGTTTTAAATGTCTTAAATGTTAAGGTTAGCTGGTATCCTGATATGATAACATGGGAAATGAGCCTCTCCTGACTCAGGTAAACTCTATCTTGGCCCGCTTTGGACCAAGGTATTCAGTGGGCCAAAAACCCCTGCCCGTTGGCCCTGAGGAAATCCCAAGGTGGCCCGATCAAGCCCACGCTCGCTTTTGGCCTGACGGTGGAAACGCGGCTATTATGCATTGCATTTTCTCATTTGGTGCTAGGATTGGTGTGTGAAAACAAATGTCATATAATTTATTTTGAATATTATAAAACTATATATCAATCTTTGACCTTTCCTTAATTGCAGGGACCGATCAGATAGTTCCCATAAAGCCAAACGCTCAATAACATCAGAGGAACGTTCTGGAAGCCTTTCCCCACCCTCCAGGGAAGCGTCTCCCCCAGCCAGAAGGAAGTCATCATCCCCCAAACCCACCTCCCAAAAACAAGCCTCGCAGCAGAGGTGAGAAGAGCTGCTCTTAAATAATTGTTAATCCAGTGTCACTTCTGACATATCTTTGAGATATCCATAAGTCTTGCAGGATTTTGTTCAGATTTAAGTGTCAAAATCAATCAAATCCTTACAAAAAATGGTCAGTTTTTTGGTCAGTTGATCATGTTGAATCAGTGTTGGGCAGTCTGTGAGACAGTTCACTCTGATAGGCTGTTCAGCTTAGCGAACCAGTGCACGAGAAGAATAGCGAAAGTGATGGAAGCGAGCAAAGAGTCAAGAGTGCACACACAGAAGACTATTCTAATTTTACATATTAGGCTTACCTAAGCATTTCAATACGTGAGTATTTTCATAACGACATGGCGGCCTGGAATGAAGAAAGTGATCAGCATGATTCATACTCAAAATGGTCAGCAAGAGCTGCTTTGTTTATGGTTTATATAGCTGCAGTCCTAGTTTTGAATGAACTTTTGAACTTTTTGAATGATAAATATAGACTACTGCCACCTGCTGGTATAGACATTTTCCTCTAACTCAGGCACAGGACATTCATGCTAGTTGGCTGTTGTCTTCGGTGTGTTCAAGCTCAACTTTTTGGTCCAGACGCTAGGTGACCGCACAGTCGGCTTTTGTCACTGCTAGTTATTTGTCGGTTGGTTGTGTCATGGCCTTAAGTCCCTACAAACCGACAGATATGAGTGAAATATCCTGAGATTTACCTTGCATCAGTAGTTTTTTCAGAGATATTGTGGGGACAAATATAAATTTCATCTTCATCTCATGCGTTTCCTCTCTCAGGTCTAGAACTCCACCCCGTCACCGCCGCAGCCCCTCTCCTCTCTCTCGACAACACCACTCTCCCTCTTCACACTCTGGCTCTTCGGCCCAGAGACACTCCCCATCCCCTCGCCACAGACGGGGTTCTGTCTCTCCTCTTTACCAACGAGACCTTCCTCCTCCATCTTCATCCTCACCCCCTCCCACTCAGTCTTCACGTCGCTCCCGTTCTCCACTCACCCCCCAGAGAGACCCCTCACCGACACCCGCCCCTCGCAGGTCTAGCCCCAGTGCCCGTCACCGCTCGCAGGGCAGGGAGAGGGGGAGAGCAGAGCGAGACAGGAGTCCAGCACTGCAGGAGAGGCGGCATGAGCGCAGAGATGGTGAGACACATTTCTACATCACACAGTCATTATAGAGTATTTGGCTTTTGATGTTAATGACTTGCAAACAAATGAGCCAATTATTTTTTTAATGACTATAAATCTATATCCATCTATAAATTTTCACAAAACACTGAGTCAGTGACGTGATACACGGCACACAATCAAAATCCATTGAACAAATACTTCAGGTTCATGACCCATGCATTATTCTATTTACTGACTGGTTGTTCCTATGACAGAATGTAGTAAAAATACACTACTGTTCAAAAGTTTGGGATTGGAAGATTTTTTAAAATGTTTTTGGTAGAAGTCTATTATGCTAACCAAGGCTGCATTTATTTGATCAAAAATAGTAGAATGTAATTTATTCCTGTGACGTAAAGCTGCATTTTTAACAGCCATTACTCCAGTCTTCAGAGTCACATGATCCTTCAGAAATCATTCAGATATGCTGATTTGGTGCTCAAGAAACATTTCTTATTATCAATGTTAAAAACAGTTGTGCTGCTTAATATTTTGTGGAAACCATGATACACGTGATACACTCCGTTGCTCACTTAATTTCCTTTCTGCCCTCTAGAGAGCCGCGGGAAGCGTGAGAAAGACAGCAGCCGTGATGAGCGAGACTACGATATTGAGCAGAGTTCTTCCCGAGATGAGCGTGATTGCAGGGACAGCCGAGACCGCAGAGGCGAACGGGATAGACGAGATGTCCGGGAAGAGCGACAGCACCGTGGGGAGGTCAAAGACACTCGGGATACCCGTGCAGCAGAAACGCGAGACCGTTCAGGGCGGGAATCCCTGGAGCATAGGGACAGGGACCGGGACAGGGAAAGAGAAAGAGAGAGGGAAAGAGAGAGAGAAAGAAATGAAACGCATAGAAAGGAGGAAACAACAACCCAGGAGGAAAGGAATTATGGAAGAGGACATGGAAGGGAGGAAATGAGAAATGAAAGTAGAGTGGACAACAGGAACGAATCTCGAGCTGAAAGAACAGGCAGAGGGAGGGGACGTGGATCAGACGCCACAGAGAAAGGTGAGAAGATACTTGCCTTGTGTGGGCCAACTACCTGACATTCTTTGTCAGCTACATTCAAAAAACTGACAATATCAGTTTTTCTCTACATGGTTATTGCGGCCAAAAAAATTCACCATAACACTATTATCATGATATCTCTTAACATTTTGAAATGAATGATTAATGATATCAGTTAGGGCTGTGCGATTAATTGTAATTTTTTTTTCGATTCCGATTTTGGCTTTCAACCATTATGAAAACAAGATAATCGAGGTAAACCGATTATTGTGCCGCTTCCGCATTCCATCCAGTGCACCTTCCTTTCATTCACAGTGGTGTGCTGATTAATTGTGAAATTTCACTGATATTTAAACTGACTGATATCATGAAATAAGACTTTGATTGTATTGCCCACCAATAATCGTGTTAAGTAATCGTGATTACAATATTGACCAAATATAATCATAATAAAAAGAAAAAAGTGATCAAATTCATCTTTAAATTTAAATAAGATAATTACTGACAGTGAATAATTTGACAGTAACGCCGTAATCATCAATACCGGTATATTGCACTGTGTTGCGAAATGACTTTAGCTGTTTTGTGCTTGTCCACAGCAAAAATACCACTTTAAAGTTTAAAAAGATGCACTTGCGAGCTGGAGGAGAGAGAGTTTATTAAGATGCTAATTAAAAGCAATGCGACGTGTACTTCATAAAATGTAACGTTTATTAGCTACTTTTAAAGAGTAATGCAATAATCTGAGAACTTGAAATTAATTTCAAATACTCAGGCAGAGGATGTGATGAATTTTGTTTCAGGTACATCTCGTGGTGGTAGAGCATCACAAACTGATGCTAGCAGTGCTAGTGGGCATGACAGCTGGGAGTCCCGCAGCAGTCTGAGAGAGCGGAGCTCAGAGAGGAACACTGATCGTGATCGCTATGACAATGACAGACAGAGAGGAGAACAGCCCAGAGATGAACGGCGGGGAGGACATGCAGAGAGAGATCGCCGTGACAACAGAGAAAGAGGTGACTAAGCAAGAGATGTTCATAATTTTGGGAGATTCCAACCTCTGTGGCTCCGCCATTGTAGAAAGCGTAAAGGCCCCGATATACTTCACGTGAAATTGAAGAACAAACTGGTGTGATGTAATTTCGAACAAAATCAGGCCAAAACATAGTTTGTTTTGTGTTCGTTTCGGGAGTTTGAAACTTAAATTTATTTTGAGTACAGATAGGTCTCAAAAACGAGTACTTGGGGGCAGGGCATGTCCGTCATGGCGATTAATGAAAATATTTTAATTAAAACACTGTCGACAAATAAAAATATGACACGTCTATCAAAATATGAAAATATAACTAGAAAAATAACACTGCTAAATTATCAATAATGCATCAATGTTTTCGAAAAATAAATATCTAAAAGGAATCACTGCATGAGGTGAAGCTGAAGAGTGAATGAACACCAGTAAACTGAAGCCTGTTCTATATGACAATCCTATATGAGATTAATCAGATATCCTAGATACACAACATAAATGTAACATTACAACTTGTATCTGCACAAAAGGACGCAAATGCAAGTAAACTTGAACTAATTCACGTGCTAGCGAGAAATTTTACTGGCTTTGTGGATGTGTTCTTCCCGTAACAATGCGCTGAAACGTGGGCAATTAAAGCATAAAGAGTTTACGACAGTCTATAGTGTTCTCATAATGTTATGTTGACGCTGCACATCTTGCACTTAACTATTTTCATCTACTTAATCAAGTGATTCTAGACATTCCTGCGCATTTTGAAGCCACGACGAGAAACTATTTTGATATGCCTGCTGTTGAAAAAATGACACTGCTGGATTATTAATAAAATCATCAATGTTTTTGAGAAAGAAACATCTAAAATGAATACCACAGACTGTCTCAAATAACTGAAACTGAAGAGTGAATGAACACCGGTAAACTCAACCAAATGCATTCTATGTGAGATTAATCAGATATATACAACAAAGTAATATTACAACTGCATCTGAACAAAAGGGCGCGAATGCGCACATAAACTTTTATTATGCTTGTCTGAATGTGCAACTCCCGTTGTGGATGCGCTCTTCCTGTAACAACAATGCTGAAACAACATTCTATTACAATAGTGTTCTCATTATAATTTTATGTATATGGCAGATTGGCACTGCACATCTTCCACTTAACTGTATTTTAATAAGCACATATTAACATATTTTTTTAAACGGCGCACTCAGCAACGTGGGTGGCGTTGGGATGTTCGCTAACAGTTTACATCTGGTCACGTGTTTCGAACTTCTTTTTACCCCTAAGCCAATTATGTTGTAGCCTTGATGTCACTGAATTGCTGTCGGAGTTATACGACAGTCAATCACTGTTTGTGGATACCATTAAAAAAAAAAAAAAAAAAGAGAGAACAGATGTTGAAATTGGAGATTTACACCGGATATATCTATTCAGCATGCTTCTGTTTTAAAAAAATAAAAATAAACCATACACAAGATGATGTCAACAGATGCACAAGTATCTTAGATGAAGCCTAGTGTTAATGAAAACTGCCCAAACACGCTTTTAACGGAAAAATATCACAGAAGTTTAAAATGAATGAAGGTCAATGTGTAAAAAAAGTCCAACGCTTGCATTTTTCAAGTTTACTGGCTAATTTTAGGAATAAGACGAACGGGTCTCCATTAACTAGTCACTCTGGATACCTAGTATTCAAATTACATGTGCCATAACACGTTTTTCTACAGTTAAAGGAATTTGCCACAAAATTGTGATTAGTATGTGTCTGACACTTCAGTAAGCTTTAAAGCTTGATGGACAGAATGGCAACAAGGTTTTTCAGCACAGCAACAGCAATTTTCTTCTGTGTAAATTGTGTAAGTTCTGTCAAACTCCCAAAAGGGCAAAAAAGTGACAAACAGCACCATAAAGTAGTCAGTGTGACTTGTGAAGTGTTCTGAATTCATACAATAGTTCTGTGTAAGGAACAAGCCAAAATTTAATTTCCACTTCTGAACTTTGAATTAAGTGCATACGTCTGTGAACTGTTCCTTTAACATCAGAGGGCATGGAGAGCAACTTTTGGTGTTATTGATGGAGATTTGTTTTTGTTTGACAGAACAAAGAGCGCCCTCTCCTGGCCGCCAGCAAAACCGTGGCGAGGACCTTGAGCGTGAAGAGAGGAGAGATGATCGAAGGAACGATCGAGGGGATGACAGACGAGATGACCGTACCCGTGATAGAGAGAAGGACAGGGATAGAGAAAGAGAGAGGGAACGGGAAAGAGAGAAGGAGAGAGAGAGGGAGAAAGAGCGGGAAAGAGAGGCTGAAAGGGAACGTGAGCAGGTCAGGGAGAGAGAGCGGGTGAGAGAGAAGGAAAGAGAACGAGAGAGGGAGAGGGAGGAGAGAGAAAGGGAGCGGGAAAGAGAGAGGGAGGAGCGGGAAAGAGAACGAGAAGAGCGGGAGAGAGAAAGAGAACGAGAGAGGAAGGAGAGGGAACGGGAAAGGGAGCAAAGAGAGAGGGAAAGGCAGAGGGAGTGGGAGGAGAGAGAGAAAGGGAGGGAAGAAAGGCGGGACAGAAGAGAAGAACCACGAGAGGATCGCTCCACCCGAGATGCTCATGAAGAGAGAAAGAACACGTAGGTTCTCTAGTATTATTGGTCACATTTATGTACAAGCTCTCTGGAATACTTGCATTGAGTAAATATTACTGCATGGCTGCTAAAATGTATAACACTTTGTTGTTCATAACTACATGCTTGTGCTACTTTCTTTATCATTTTACAGTTTCTTTCTTATCATACTAAGGTAGCACCAGTATTGAAAATATTATCTTTCTGATAAAGATTAGCCAATAATTATTCTTAATGTTATTGGCCACATAAAATTAAAAGTTGTCTTTGTCTACATAAATTAAAAATAACCTAAAACCTAAAGTTCTACAACTGAATTTAGACATCATTTTGAGATTTGCAAAAGATTACAACACCGTTAATTGATTCCAAAGGTCATTTAAATGTAAAAATACGGGTAAATGTATAAAATATCCAGTATCAGAGATATTTATCCAATATCAACGGATACCAGTAAATTTAAATATCTCTAACAGCAGCCGATAACTAGTATATTGTATAAATATATCATGCATTCCTATTTAACCCCTTTAAAAAGTCAGAAGCTAATCTGCGCCACTTAATGTTTAGCTATAGAAATAGAAAACGTTATCTTGCAGACTTGAGTATTAATTTAATATACATGGTGAGCACAGATATATACTCTGTGAAGCTTGGGAGTCCTCTAATAAAGCAGGATGTTTTGTGATACTGACCAAATGACAGTACACTTGCACAACTGCTCAACTTTGGGGTCAGTAAGATTTCTTTTGTGAAGAAATTAATACTTTTATTCAGAAAGGATTATTTATTGTTTCAAATAAATTGTTTTTTGAACTTTCCTACAATCCTGAAAAAAAAAAAGTGTATCATGGTCTCCACAAAAATACTAACCAGCACAACTGTTTTCAACATTGAAAATAATATTAAATATTTGCTGAGCACCAAATTAGCAAATTAGAATGATTTCTGATAGACCATGAGACACTGAATACTGGAGTAATGATGCTGAAAATTCAGCTTTGCCATCACAGGAATAAATTACATTTTAAAATATATTTAAGAAAAAAAAAAATTCTGCAGACTTTTCTGTATTTCAAATAAATGCAGCCTTGGTTAGCATAAGACTTCTTTCAAAAACATAAAAAATGTACAGACCTCAAACTTTTGAACAGTAGTTCAGATATTATAAACATTTTGAAAATTATGGACTTTCCCCGGGTTTTTAAACACTGTTTGCCCTTCTGTTTGTTTGCAGCCGTAAGAGACATCGTGCTGAGAACACTCCCAGCCCACGGCCATCTCCCAAACGAGGGCGAGATGTTAGCCCTGCAGACAGTGATGGTTACAACAGCACTGAGGAGAAAGGTAGGACTTCAACTGAGCAAGTGCAAGGTTATGTTTTCACCCCTTAGTGAAAACATGAACTTGGCATAACCTGGCCCGTAGGTGTATTGTGCACATACACAGAATATTTGCACATAAAATGTATGGTTTTGTTTCAGGCGAAAAACACAGACTGCTGAGTCAAGTGGTTCGTCCTCAGGAGACCGCTCGCTCACCTGTCCGCTCCTTTACTGATGAAAAACCCAACCGCTGGAAGGATGAAGAGCGGCGGGTCGATAAAAAAGAAGGCCGTGGCCGACATGAGGAGGTAGATTCCCGTGGTGAGAGAGGAGCAGGAAGAGGAGCAGAGCGACGTGGAGAACATGCTCCAGACGTTTCTGCTACGGGCATCTCTGACTCCAGGAGGGGAAAAGAGCAGAGGGACCTCCCTTCTGCCGCCATCACTCCTCCTCCCATGGAGGAGAGAGACTCTTTATCAGCCGTTCATGAGGAGGGCAAGAAAAAGACTAAATCTCAGAAGAAAAATCTGAAGAAGATCCGTAAAGAGGTGGAAGGGCCATCTGGAGAAGGGGACCGTAGTAACCCTGAGCCCCCATCCTCCTCCACAGTGGCTGAAGCTCCCCCGGCTCTCCTCTCACCTCGCAAGGTGCCCAAGAAGAAAGCCTTAGAAAGGAAGCGCAAACGCTCACAAGGTGCCGAGTCGGATGTTTCTGAGGATGAGCTAGTAGCCCAACACCCCCTCAGCAAGAGACGACGAGGCCCACGTACACCCCCACCAATCAACAAGGATGACCTTCCCTCCCAGAGGGCTTTAACGGCTGGACAGAGTTCTCTCTCAGCTAAACTGGAAGCCAACTTCAGTGACTGGTCTGATGAAGACGTTCCAGAGCGAGGCGAGAGCTCCTCTGCCTCCCTGCCATCCGATAGGCCCACGGAGCGGCTGCTTCCCTCGGAGCGTCCCCCCAGAAGGGGTACACGTGGTGTGGGCCGGGACCCCCCAATCGCCCCATTGCTCCCTGACCCTCCGATGCTGATACAGTCTCTTCCTTTACAACCGTTACTGCCACAACACATGCTGCGTAAACCGCAGCAAGCAGACATGCAGCAGCAGCGTAGCAGTAGCATGGGCAGCAACCAAAGCCGTGCGTCTTCACGAAGACTACGCTCGCCCTCCAATGAGTCGGCTCACCGGGATGAAGGCCCTCAGGGGCTGAGGTCTCGCAGAGGACTCATGCAAGGTGCCAATTCCCGGGAGAGAGACCGAGAGCGAGAGAGGGAACGGGACAGGGAGAGGGAACGAGAGAGGGAGAGAGACAGGGAGAGAGCAGCGGCCAGTGAACAGATGGGAGCAGAGAGGAAGTCGAGGATTGATCAACTTCGGAGAGGAGAACCCAGTCGGAGTACTTCCTCAGGTGAGACTCCTCATGGAAGCTTTGAGTTTCTTAGTGTTCGTATTAGTATTTTTGTTGAAAAATATATTTTTTGGGGTGGGAACTGTTTGGAATCTCACAATTAGTTCAACCAATTAAAGAATAGAGTGCCTATGTGAAAAGATTGACAAGCGATCAAAACAACATGAAGAAAAATATTCTACATGAGGAAAATCAGCCTAATTTCATTCTCAGTATTTAGTGATTTGGCATTAGATGCAGGATATTTTCACTCGCTATCACAAGCAGGTCTTGTTGTTGGTTACCACAGGAACCGCTTGAGCGCGCTTTTTGTGTGTCGAATGTACCTGTACACAATATGCTTTAATAAAAATGGCAAGATTTAAAACTAACAAAAAACATTTTGTGTATCTAAACAATGATGCTCTGAATGATGAGTGAAAGAATACCTAAACAGTTTGTTTTTTTTATTGTAATGTTGAAGTTTTGAATTCTCAATAACATAAGAAATTTCATTTGTTTTCACAGACCGGCAGGACTCTCGGAGTCACAGTTCTCGTCGTAGTTCACCAGAGTCTGAGCGTCAGGCTCGCTCCAGAGCCGGCTCCTACGACAGCCGTGAGCGTGACCGAGACCGGGAACGTGAACAGTTGGATCGAGAGCGTGAGAAAAAGGATCACCGTCAGCTGCAAAATCAACAAACCCAACAGAGAGATTGGGAACCTGAACCCCGTGAGTGGGGCGGGCGGGGCAGAGAGCCCCTTCTCCGTGGCAACCGGGAGCCAATTAGAGAGAGAGACTTGCGGGAGATGCGTGAAAGGGAACGACTCTTACCTGAAGGGCTGCTGGCACATGAGCGAATGGATCGTGAGCGTGGTGAAAGGGACCGTGAGCGTGAACGGGAAAGGATGCTTCCGTTTGACCTTCAAGCTCACAGGGAACCAAAGAGCAGAGGTGAAATTAAGATGGAGAGGGGAGAGTATGAACCTCTGTTACCCAGAGAAGCCCTCATGGATGTAGATAAACCAGCCGACAATTCACACCTGCAAGGGGAAGCATCTGAATTAGAGAAAATGGATAGTCTTGATGGTAAGCCACCCCCCACACCCACTATTTCTCAAACTATAGTCTGATGTACAAGAAGATTGTTAAATTGTACCATATGTATGTGTGTTTGTTCATTCTCTCAGAAGAAGAGGATGGAAAAGGGGAAGATGCGCAGTCTGTTGTGTCAGGTGGTGAGGAGTATGAGCCAATCAGTGATGATGAACTGGATGAGATTCTGGCAGACAGTCAGAAGAGGGATGACCAACAAGATGAAGAAAAGATTTCTGGTACGTAACACCAATTAAACAGGGTCCTGTGAAGACACATTCAAACCACAAACAAACGGCCCGCCACAGTCAAATCTGCCCACCACAATTTTATAATGACCCGAAAATATTTTTACATTTCACATAACATTAAAAAATCTGTAATGTTGTGTTTTGCTCCATTGCTTTGGCAAATCATCTGTCAAACTAAAGTCGAACTTATCAAACTAAAATCGAAAAAGACGTGCATTTATCAAATGGCAAAAGGCTTAATTACGCAAGTATATGTGTGCTGCATGTTTCAGAGCGAAGCATGACTTGGTTGACAGTAAATAGAGCAAACTCCATCTCTGCTTGTACTATGAGTTTAAAGGGGTCATGACATGGATTTTTAAAAATATTTTTTCCTATTTTGTTCCGTGGACTACACTTGTTGATGATAAAGTTTTTTGCACAAAATAACAAATACATGCAGAACAAATTGATTACGTTGATTACACACTGTTTATGTTCATCCCCTGTCATGTTTTACACAAAACAAAACTCTAGAGAAGATGTTAATGGCTTGAATGGCAGTGAAAAATTTTAATTATTCTGTAATTTACTCACCCTCAAGCCATCCTAGGTGTATATGACTTCTTTCAGCCAAACACAATCGGAGTTGATACTTCATTAAAAAATATCCTGGCTCTTTCAAGCTTTATAATGTGTGTGAATGGTATAATTTTTTTGCCCCAAAAAGCGCATCCATTCATCATAAAGGGGGTTAATAAAGGCCTTCTGAAGCGAAGCAATGCATTTTTGTAAGAAAAATATCCATAATTATAACTTTTATTAACTGTAACCACTGGCTTCCGATAACGGCCGTCCACGCGTTCACGAGAGAGTCGCGTTCCGCCGTATGACGTAGAACTTGGCCATAGCGTAAGCTTAGGTGAGAATAGACGCCTCTCGCAGTTCAAACAAATAGGGCTGGGCAACAAACTCAAGCTCCTCCAACATTTCTCTTTAAAGTTTTAGACCTCTAATTTGTGACTGGTGTTTTGTTTTACTCTATTCTCTGCACTTCCGCATTCGTCAATACGTCATGCATCGGGTCAGAGTACACTCCAGTGATTACAGATTATATATAAGTTATAAATATGGATATTTTTCTTACAAAATCACATCGCTTTGGTTCAGAAGGCCTTTATTATCCCCCTGTAGCCGTATGGATTACTCTATGATGGATGGATGCACTTTTTTGGTGTTCAATTTTTTTTTTACCATTCTTCTTTTATAATGAGAATGTTTTAAGCTATAAAAATTGCTTTAATGATGCAATTTATTTTTTTTTTATTGATACTAATGTCAAAATTTTTGCACCAGAGCGAGACCCCTTTATTGTGAAGTTTTTTTTAAACAAGTGCCAAAATTAAAGCTTGAGTGTTAAATGCGAAGAAATTAAGACATGCATGTTGTAATTTTGCTACACTGTAACATTTAAGCATATGCCACCCTTTGCCTTTTTTTTTTTCATTGCAGTGTATGTGTTCTGATTTGGATACTGCCCTATCCAAATCAAAAATATAATTGAATGCAAAACATGCAAGTTTGCATTGTGACTATAATAACGAATGTGGTCATTTCTAGCAAAAAACAAAACATCACATCTAGCCACATGTAACTTTTTCAGTTTGAACAGTTGATTTAAATAAATTAAGAAAAACAAAATATTTACTAATCAGACTAGCACACACACTGACAAATAAGCAGAAACTATGAGATGATAATGACCATTTCAAAATTCCTCTATTCCACATTTGAACTTTTCATAATAGTTTGCATGTTCTATTTCAGGGCCTCTGGATGTGATTGATGTAGATTGGTCCAGTTTGATGCCCAAGCAAAAACAGGAGCCTAGAACTCCCGGGGCAGCACTGCTGCGGTTCACCCCAGGGGCTGTGCTCCTCAGAGCAGGAGTGTCCAGACGCTTAGCTGGGCCTCAGCTCCTTGACAGAGTTAAAGAAGTGTGTTCCAGAGAGTTGGAAGACCCTAAAGGTGAATGTACAAATCTACCTTTGAATGAATACTCTAGTTTTAATATAAAAGAATCTCTACTGATAGCATATCTATTGAAAATCATTTTTGTGACTTGAATCTCAAAATATGAATCCATAGATGCTGATAAACTCTTAGAGCATGATCTCGGTGCTCTGAACATGGCTGCATACAACAGAAGAATGGAGAGGGCCAATCTACTGAGGAGCCTGGGCCCTTGTTGCAAGGCACTATGTGCTCGCCGAGACATTGCCATACGTAGACAGCTCCTGAAAAATGACAAGGTGGCCTTTTAATTGGGGGCAGTTCTTTTGTATAACTTGGGCTTTCTGAAACTGTATTGAGAAAGTGAGCTCTATTCTGGAGCTGACTACCTAGACAGGATTTTTATGGCATCAAAGAAAGAATCGAGACAAATTACTATTATACGTTTTTTTTTATAATTATTATTATTATTATTATTATTATTATTATTATTAAATATAGTTTTCATTTAAATACCAAAGAGTATAGATAACTTCCATCCAATGTTTCCTGCACGACTTTTAAGCTGCAAAGAATTCTGACAAATTCTGTTTTACCCAAGCTTTCAGTCTAAATTTAATGTGATGAGATAAAAAGACTGTAACACAAAGTAATGTGTACACAATACAGTTTAAAAGTTCGGGGTCGGTAAGATGTTTTTGAAAGAAGTCTCCTATTCTCACCAAGGCTGCATTTATTTGCTCAAAAATACAGTAAAAACAGTAAAATTGTGAAATATTACAATTTAATATAACTTTTTTTCCATTTTAACATATTTTACAATGTAATTTAATTATGTGATGCAAAGCTGAATTTTCAGCATCATTATTACAGTCTTCAGTCACATGATCCTTCAGAAATTATTCTAATATACTGATTTGGTGCTCAAGAAAAACATTATCACACTGCTTAATATTTTTTTCAGGATTTTTTAGTGAATATAAAGTTCAAAAGCATTTATTTGGTATAGATTTGTTTTTGTAACCATGTAGAAGTCTTGACTGTCACTTTTGATCAATTTTATAAACAATGAATAAAGGTATTAATTTCTTCAACAACAACAAAAAAAAACCTTCTATAGATCTCATCTGGTGAGGGGTGCTATTTGTGTGACTTTAAAGGGATAGTTCACCCAAAAATGAAAATTCTGTCATTAATTACTCACCCTCATGTCGTTCCAAACCCGTAAGACCTTTGTTCATCTTCGGGACACAGATTAAGATATTTTTGATGAAATCCGAGAGCTCTCTGACCCCTCCATAGACAGCAATTTAATTACCACTTTCAAGGCCCAGAAAAGTATTAAAGACATCGTTAAAATAGTCCATGTGACTACAGTGGTTCAACTTTAATTTTATGAAGTGACAAGAATACTTTTTGCGCAAAAAACAAACAAAAATAATGACTTTATTCAACAATTTCTCCTTGACTGTCAGTCTCCTATGCAGTTTACATTGTAAATATAGAGCAGCGCTTCCGAGTTTGGTGGCTCACTATTGGCTGCTGCTGTTCACGTGAACACTAAGACGCATGCGTGTGATGCTGACGCAGGAGCTAGCCAATGGTGAGCCGGCGTTCTGACGTAGAACTAGGAAGTGGTAATTAAATTGATGTCTATGGAGGAGTCAGAGAGCTCTCGGATTTCATCAAAAATATCTTAATTTGTGTTCCGAAGATGAACGAAGGTCTTACGGGTTTGGAACTACATGAGGGTGAGTAATTAATGACAGAATTTTCATTTTTGGGTGAACAACCCTTTAACTGTTGCTTTATAATATAAATATAAAAGCCTAATTGTTAGCTTAATGAAGGTGTACATGATTCGGTATTTGGTTTAATGCTTCTGTATTCCTCGTGTAGGGCACAACCAAGCAGATCTACACCAGTGCTCCGGTGGTGGACAATGAACTTGTGCAACTGAGTTTGCGTCTCTTTAAAAAGAAAATGGCTTCCAGCCAGTCGAGTGGACAGGAGAAGACGGATTCAGCCTCTGCAGCCCAACAGCTCAGCACACCAGCAGAGCTGTGCGTCTCCTGAGCACGCTCAGTGAGTACAGTCTGAAAGAACTGATCTCAGATCATGTTAACCCATACTATCAACGATTATTGTAACACACTGAAGCTGCTTTTAAATCAGTTCTGATGGAGGATTTCTGCCCTAAACCTCAGAAGAACCATAGAGACTGGAAATACTAGCCTGTGGAGATGCTGTCTAAGGTTTCATGACCCTTGAACTTTGAATCAGAAGTCATAACTATGTACTGCATAAGAACTTTGTCATTTTACATTTGTTTTAGAGAATTTTTTTTTTGTAATGTCAGATGTGTGAACAACGGTTGCTGAATGTTTGTGAGATATACAATGGGTACTGAAGATGTACAATAAAATGACTATTTGTTATGTGCATCTAACTTTTGTTCCCTTTGTTTTGAAACATTTTTGTGATCCGTCTGTCTCAGCACTCCTGTTCTCAGTGGTTCCTTGTTTTATTAAAACATGATTCAAGAAAAGGTGGTTTTGTTACGCTTGTATCAACCTTGTTGCTTTGAAGTGTTATCTGTTATAATACTATGAAATATTACAGACATAGACAGAAATTTTATATCCCATAAATTACATTGGTAGTAAATATTAACAAATGGGTGTATTAAGATATTGTCTTGGTGATATTATTGGTGATATTAAAAATAGGTACTAAATGAAATATTCAAATATCTATCGTTTACAGAGAGCACAATTTTTCTGACAAAGATTTTTATGCGATGGTTTCATTCTCTTCCGCATTGGAGTCCTCCGCTATCCCATCATGCTGTTCGTGACGGGTGACGTGTCTGAGGAGTCAGATGCTGCTACGCAGGCAGCAGTTTCGCTAACGCTTGTGCTTAGTTATCACCAATGTCTGGATTTTGACACACATATCCACAATTTACGCATGTAAATACATCTTTCAAATCCTTAACCAGTCGGTCGAGGCAAAATGGTCGTGTTCCACCATATCCGTGTTGTTTTTTTGTTGCTTTTTGTGTGCGGATCTCTGCGGGACGCGTTGAGTTTCTATCTTCCTGGTTTGGCCCCGGTCAGCTTCTGTGAGAAAGAAACGAGCGAAAAAAACAGCGATGTGCCAGACTGCAAGGTAAATATTTACATTAATAAGCATAGTAAATGATTTCAGTCAAATGTATGAGATGTGTCGTGTTCTCTCTCTCTCTCTCTCTCTCTCTCTCTCTCTCTCTCTCTCTCTCTCTCTAACGGGATGTCTTATGATGCGTGAATGCTAGCTCCTTATGCTATTAACGTGTGTTAGTTGTGGAAACGCTGTTGATAAGAGCTAAACCTACTCGTTTCACCGCTTTTACAAACTTTTTACTGCCATAAAACTGACTTTGTCTTTGCCGGTGGGTCTGTGAGGCCTGCAAGAGAAGAGCTTCCGGTCATTCTCATGTGTCTCTTTCTCAAACAGCTTTGACTGTTAAGGAATAGTTTGTCCTTAAAAAAAGGACAAAAGTTTGTCCTTCATTTAATCAGCCGATGCTTTTTTGTTTTGTTTATTTTTTACATAGAGCATAAAATGAGACATTTGGAAGATTGTTAGCAACTGACAGCCTCAGTCATAATTCACTTTAAATGTATGGTGATAATGACACAATTTTCATTTTTCGAGCGAACAACTACGGCCTCACACCGCAGAATTTTGAACAGTTATTCCAGAATATTTCCGAAGTGAGAGTGCACACAACAGTTAATTAAGAGTACCTTCATATGCATGGTGATGGACGAAAGAGGTCCCCAATGATTTGGATAAATCCCATTGACTTAAAGATTGTGTCATGACGCCATTTTCATTATATTATTGCTGAATAATGCAATGCAATAGTGTGTTTAATAACGTGTGTGGGAATAGCAGGTCTCATCGGTCACGTCATGTCCACATTTAAACTGGTTCAACAGGTATGACGAAAGTTTGTTCTCCTTATTTCCATATTCTTGTGTGGGGGGTTGCTTATTGTACCCTGCAAGTAACTGTTAAATGCATTTCCTTTGTAAATAACTATGGTTAAATGTGGTAGCCATAGTTTCCACCTAAATACAGTAGTTACTACACTAATATTTTTATACTACAATATCATACAATAATACTTAACTTTACTACAATGGTGACTTTGTTACAACCAGCACCATCATCAAGAAGATAAAATAAATCTAAAAACCTTTTTACACAGTATCAAGGAGATCCCATATGAATGTGTTTTATGTTTTTACTGTAGTAACTGACATTTTGGTTGGGTCTATGGTTCTCATTGTAATAGTTTTTTTCTAAACCCTTTATTCTAATCATTTATAAAGATGTGTTTTTGTACAGATGCCATCACAACACATGGCACAGCGTATGAACACTTGCATGTCAAAAAAAGTTAATGGAGAAAAAAAAGTAAATACTAGGGTTGCACGATATATCGGCCACCATATCTGTATTGGCCGATGTATGGTCATTTTTAATGTTATAGTTATCGGCCCAATAATTAAATTTGGCCAATATGTTACAGCCAATAAATAATGGATTATTTCCTTCAGCTGAGACACTTTAGATACGCACTGTTCGCCATGATGGTTTTAAATTGCTTGAAATATGATTGGAATCACTTCAAAAAGGAAAATACAGTTAAGTGCAACATGTGCAGCGCAAGTCTGTCATACAGGCTACATAAAATTATAATGAGAACATCATTATAATTGTTTGCTTGGGGCATGGATATAATGGTGAGACTTTTGTTTTTGTAATCAGTCACTCAAAAATTATATAAAAATTTGGATTTATGTTATCGTTTTCAAATAAAGAATTATCAGTTATCGGCCGAAATGTTCATATTGGTGCATCCCTTAATTTTAAACAGTGACACATTATGGAAAGAATAAATTACTGTGGACATTGCCTTAATCTTTACTGCTTCTCTTTTCAACAGTCATTCATTGAGCTGTTTGTGAACAGGCTGGATTCTGTGGAGTCTGTTTTGCCCTATGAATACACAGCGTGAGTAAAAAACATTTGTAATTTTTGTTATTGATGGATAGTGTTATATACTGTTAAAATATGTATTATAAAGCCACAATATGTAATTTTTTGCAGCTAGAAGTCGCTTATTCAAAACAAAGGCGTAGCTTGGTGATGCCTTGATTTTGCTGAGCTTTTATTATGCCGCAGACGACCATTCCCGCTTTTTCCGGTCATGTGTATGTGGGGTAACGCAGCGCTGTTTTATCATATTAGATACATTTGAGTGTGTTGAAAGTTACGTTATAATGCTACTCTGTGCGTTCGCTCAGCGGCTACTATGAGACACTTGTTGCACAATGCAGGAAGCTAAAATTGATATTAGGCATGTTAAAACATGGTACTCGCGGTAAATAAAGAAAACGAGATTTAAAGAATAAGACTAGCTGTGTTGAGCTATATAACTGATGAGTTTTCTGTCGATGAATGTATCCAAACAGTCGCTCACCTGTATAATAAAACACATAATATATTAAAGCGTCTTTGGTGTTTCCATGGTTTCTTCAAAATAAAACCGGAAATCGAGGGTATGATGTCATTGATAGGCGACGCAAGGACACGGCCCTGGTTAAAATAGCTTATTTCTCTGGATTTAAACATTCTTGGAAACATTTGGGATAATGTAAGTACACAAGTCAACAAAATATATAACACTGTTCTAGTGGTTTTTGGAAATTTTAATCTAATATTGTGCCTTTAATAATCAAGTTTTATATTTATATTTTCAGTTATTATTTTATTTTAAGGTTTTATAATTTTATGTGCTTTTGTCGTTTTCATTAGTTTTTGTTTTTCAAATATTTCTGTTTAGCTGTATTCTTTATTTCAGTTTTTGTTTTAATCATTTTAGTACTTAAACTTGTTATTTTAGTTGGTTGCCAAGGCAGTGTTTCTAATTTTCATTTAAGTTTGTTTTTCATCTAATATTTATATTTTAGTTAATTTCAGCTTCATTTCAATGAATGAAAACAAATTTTAAGTTTTAGTTAATGGACAACACTGATGAAATCTCACTTTTAACATGGTATTGCTCAATATTTGCTGTGCTTTTTGCATGGTTATAACCAGGTAGTACAGGTTTTGCATGAGTAACTCTTTCTTTTGCATTGGAATTTACAAAGCTGAGGGAAAAGCTGAAAAGGATGAAATGCACTGAGGGTGTCGGCAAAACACTAGAGAGATGCTGGAGAGAGAGGGAAGGAAACTTTGAATGTAGAGATTTGTGCTCAGACTGTGTGCAGGCTGAGGAGGGAGTGCTCTTATATTAACACAGGCGCCTTTCAGTCAAACCACTGCTGTATAATCGAATGGAGGCAAAAATGTAGTCTTACTTTTCCTCACAAGACATTCAATATGGCATATGCTCTGCATTATTAATCAGCCTTGGCACTTACTGTCTGCTCAAACGCCTGAGGTTGTTCTGTCTGAATTAACATGAGTACACATGTGACAGCTTTCTTTTAATAAAATACAGTTTTGTGTTGTCTGATGAACACAAAAGAAGATATTTTGAAGAATTTTAGTAACCAAACAATTGCTTACATTTATTGACTTCCATTGAATGGTTAAACAAACACTGAGACATTTCTCCAGATATCTTTATTTAATGTTCCACAAAGAAAGTCATACAGGTTTGGAATGACATGGGGGCGAGTAAATAATGACAGAATGATCATTCAGAATGATTAAATTTTTTGGGTGAACTATACCTTAATCCATTTAAAATGCCCACACCCACCCAGTAGTCAACTGTGTAGAGAATACGCCAACTTTGCAAGGTGCGATTAAATATTGACAGACAAAATATTTTTCACTCAGTTTAAACGTCATGACACCTGATAAATTATTAAACAAGACATCCATCTTAGAAGTGCAGTAATGGTGCATTCACACGGGACGTTGCCATTAACGTTTCTCATTTACTTTGAATGGGTGACATCATGCGTTGCCGAACTGAATTGTGGGTTCCATCGCGTTGCTTGCAGCGGAAGTTGAGAAATTTTCAGCTTTTCAAGTGCCAACACGGGTGTTAGCCAATCAGATCGCCTATGCAAATACCCTAGTGCAGACGCTAGCCAATTGCATTCATGCAACACCACAAAAGTAATGTGATTGGCTGTTGTCACTATAACGGCCGTGTCAGGACCAACCTTAAGACACGCCATCCGTCAAGCGTTGAAGCCGACGCCCCATGTGAATGCAGTGTAAGGAAGCATATCTGAAACCTAAGATTGTCAAGTGGTAGATTTTGTGATGTTATGGCTGATATTTATAACACATTGTTGTGTATGGTTTATTTTGATGGTTAATTGTGCTCAGAAAGCTTTATACTTCATTATTTTTAAACTTCCAGGTTTGATTTTTGTGCTGATCAGTCCGAGAAGCGTCCATCTGAGAACTTGGGTCAGGTGCTGTTTGGAGAAAGAATTGAGCCTTCCCCGTATAAGGTATATCACACACCATTACTATGCTAGCAGCGCCAAGCTCACAAAATGTATACCTTAAGTGCAACGTAAGTCACTTGGGATAAAAGTAAATGCGTAAATGAAAATGCATGTTCACTGTTCCTGCTGACTTTGTCCTTACTTCAAAATGTACATTGCACTGAAATTATTCCATTATTCTCTTTAACGTAGCATTTTATTCAATGTCCTTGAGTATCCCTTTTTTCTTCTAGTTTTCCTTCAACAAGAATTTGGAATGCCAGGCTGTCTGTGTTAAATCTTACAAAACAGACAAATCAGATGATAAAGCCAAACTGGACTTCCTCAAGAAGGGAATGCTCCTCAATTACCAACACCACTGGTGAGGCTGTCACTAAGTCTCTTCCTCTGCCAGCAGTGACACAGAACGACAATGAAGCATAGCTTCTCATGACTTATTTGTCTCTCTCAGGATTGTTGATAATATGCCGGTGACCTGGTGTTATGATGTGGAGGACAATCAGAAGTTCTGTAATCCAGGTTTCCCCATTGGTTGCTATGTCACGGATACGGGACGGGCCAAAGATGCCTGTGTGGTCAATGTGAGTAACACTTACCCACAACCTTTTCATAGGTCATATGTTGAGTAGGGTTGTGCTGATAGACGATAGTCAAACATATCGCAGACCTGGCTGATGCCTTTAGACGATAATTGGCTCGTTTTCCCATTAATGTATTAAAAAAAAATAATAATAATAATAATAATAATAATAATAATTATTATTATTATTATTATTGTTGTAAGGCTAGTATTATTAAAGTAATAATCATTTGCCTTCCCTAATTTCACAACATCACCGCACTTCCAACACCGACACGTGCGTATGAGGATTGAGCACTCCTCAATGAAAATGTTTTTAAAACCGACTACAAAACTACATCTCGCATCAAAACTGAATTGCAAGGTGATCCATTCACAAATTGAGAGTGCTTGTTATAAAAGAGACGCATCATTCTTATACAGTTGTTGTTTAAGCCAAGATGAAAATGGCATTGCTGTTCGTCAGCATTTTGTTTTGTTTCCATAGCACATAAAAAATACATTTAATGACACACTAATAACAAAACAAATTACTATTAATAATAATAATATCACTAAAATCATATAGGCCTAATAACAGTCTTTAAGTCCGAAAACAGCACAAATCAGTGATCTATGAAAATCAAAAGCTTCAAACACAGAAAACAACAACTTGTTTAACAAGAAATATTGATACTTCTCCTTAATGTATGGTCCACAAGAGAAATATTAACCGTTATCTTATGTTGAGGTAGATTCATCTCTCGTCTCTGAGAGAATGCGCCGTTAACGAAGCGACAGATGCCAAAAGCTCAGACAGTTTTTGCTTTTACATGTCATGTAAACGTGTTAACCCGTTTCCTTTATCGGAGTAAAGTCATAAATGGCTTAAGCATAAACCGTTTGACACAGCTAGATTTTTACCCCTTACCCCGATTTCTCCCGGTATGTAAACACATTAACCAGCATTCTTTGGTCTTATTAAAGTACACATAAGCTGTATTACAGGAAAGCGTCCTTACTGTGCATTTAAGCACGTCCAGACAGAGCGAGCTTTTCACGGTAGGGAGGAGGAAATATATTGCAAAACCCGACTCTTTCTTGACCCAAGAAATTATAAAAATGTGTTCTCAAATCAAGGAGAAGTAGTCAAAATGCTGCATCTGTAACGACATAAGAGGATAATATGTGTCCGTATAAGTTTCCCGCTGACATGTTGAAATACTCTTCAGTTTTTAATGCTTTATTTAACATCACAACAGACATAATAAATGGAATATTCGGAGTCAGATACAGTCAAGTCAAGTCAAATTTTATTTCTATAGCACATTTAAAAGCAACAGAGTTACGCCAAAGTGCTGTACAGTAAGACAATGTGCATATAAAGAGAAAGCATAAAAAGAAACAAGGCAGACGCAAAATATAAACACATTAGACCCGATACAATCCAAATAATAAATAAATAAATATAAAAGTCTACCAATATCGATCTAATCAAAAGCCAGAGATGAGATTTAAGAGCCGGCTAATGAAGGAGCAGACCTCACATTGAAGGGCAGACTATTCCAGAGTTTAGGTGCTGCAGCAGAGAAGGCCCGACCACCCTTAGTTTTACAGCGAAAACGTGGGACAGTTAAAAGAAGCTGATTACAAGACCTAAGAGTTCTTTGGGGAGTGTAAGGAATCAGAAGGTCACTTTATCTGGTGTTGCACCAAAATACATAGAGCCTTGTACATAAAAACTGCAACTTTAAACTCGATTCTGAACTTAACAGGAAGCCAATGTAAAGTCGCTAAAATGGGAGAAATGTGATCTCTCTTTTTTGTGCCAGTAAGAAGTCTCGCTGCAGCATTTTGGACAATTTGCAGGCGAGAGATTGTAGTTTGAGGCAGGCCACAGTACAGGGAATTACAGTAGTCCAGACGTGATGTTATGAAGGCATGGATTACGGTCTTAATTTCACAATCGATCTCAAATGAAAGAAACTGTCCTTTACCACTGAACTGATTTGTTTCTCAGAATTTAGTGACGAATCAAATGTAACCCTTAAGATTCCTTACATCAGGTTGAACACTG
The DNA here is from genome assembly GCA_039654105.1 of Coreius guichenoti. NCBI lineage: Eukaryota > Metazoa > Chordata > Actinopteri > Cypriniformes > Gobionidae > Coreius > Coreius guichenoti. The sequence goes on from CM077170.1 coordinate 26,179,218, forward strand.
GCGGAGATAGAACCTAAATTAAAAGATGAAGAAGACCTGGATGGGCCTAAAATCAAAATTTTTGCTTTTATTTAATTGCAAAAAATTATTAGCCATCCAACATTTGATCTCCTCAAAACAGTCACACAGTACGTCCAAGGGATAAGAACTGTCAGTTTTTGCCGAGAGATAAAACTGTGTATCGTCAGCATAGCAGTGGTAGGAGATCCTATATTTCCTAAAAATGGCACCCAATGGCAGCATATAAATTGAAAAGAGAAGCGGGCCTAAAATGGACCCTTGGGGCACACCACATAATAGGGGAACTGATGAAGAAGAAGACTTCCCCATGCTCACTGAGAAGGTTCTGTCTTTGAGATAAGAGGCCAACCACTGCAAGGCGACACCCTGAATACCCACCACCTTTTCCAACCGATGTAACAAGATACTATGGTCGATTGTATCAAAAGCAGCGCTTAAATCCAACAAAACAAGCACTGCATGCGAACAGGTATCGAATGATTAGGAATGATTAGGCTGTTTTGTCTCACTACCGGGAAATAACCTGATTTATTAATAAAGTCTTGTAAACGCAGTTTACTTGCATTGCCAGTGGTTTGATGCTCCATCTTTGCGTGGAAAATGACAGAAAAAGTCTTATTTCCTGTGATTATAAAACAAAGTAAATAATTAAATAAATGAGTAAAGAAACAAGTAAATAAATAAGCGAATTAACCCCGTCCATGCACGATAATATCGTGTATCACCGATCTCACAGGCTGATTATAGGACGATATGACTGGAGCATATCGCCCAACTCTAATGATGAGTGTTCTGTTTAATACAACTTGTTCAAGAAATGGTCATTTTCACGCAGGCTGACTTCAATGACAAAGACACCTTCTACATCTTCAACCATGTGGACATCACCATCTTCTACCACAAGGTGGAGACTGAGGCTGCTGGTGCCAGACTGGTCGCAGCTAAATTAGAGCCCAAAAGGTATTTGAGGCAATAATATGGCAGCAGAGAAGAGCACCGTTTAGCCAATTAAGATTTAACAAAAAGCACAACAATATATTTAAATATTTAATTGTCAAATTGAGGATAATGGTAGAATGTTTATGTTAATATGTACATATGGAGTATGTTTCTCTCTCTTTTTAAAGCTTTAAGCACACCACCACAGACAAACCAGACTGTACAGGACCTCCCATGAGCCTGAGCAACAAGTTCAATGGAGACATCAAGATTCCCTACACCTACTCCATCAAGTTTGTGGTCAGTGATTTAAATACTTCCAATTCAGCCTTAAAGGAATAGTTCACCCAAAAAGGAAAATTCTGCCTTCATTTACTTACCCTAATATTGTTCCAAACCCATAAGACTTTTTCATATTTGGAACACAAATTAACATATTTTTAATTTTCTCTTCGATCATATTGTCCATCCATTGAAAGTTTGGATAATCAACATTTTTTAGCTCCAAAAAGTACATAAAGACATTGTAAAGTTAATTCATATGAATCAAGCGGTTAAATCCGAGTCTATAATACAGAGGCTATCAGTTTGTGATAAACAGATTTTATTTTAGATTTATAAACACGTATAAACATTGATTGCCACACATACGTAGAGCACATTAAATAATGTAAACAAACTCAACCATGTGTGATTGACGTGCAAGAACCAATGAGGTTTGCGCATCAGTTTCAAGTTTCAACTTCCGTTTACCATATTTAATGTGATCTGTATGTGCATTGACCAATGCTTACATGTGAATAAAAGCATATGGTTAAATCTGTTTGTCATATAAAGTGATCAGGGTAGGGTTGCACCAGTCGTTTGCAAGTTCTTTCTTAAATTGTAATGTAAAGTCCACACTAGAAGCTTATTAACTACTAGCTAGTTTGTAACTAACTGTGTACTTTATTCGGTTGCACCATTTGTTCTTAAGGCAGAACATAGTTAGTAGGTCGTAAGCTCTCCGTAAAGTAATGCGTAGTCGCATATGATGTTTACCCTCAATGATCCAATAATAGCAGTCAAATACGTGAGCAGAATTTGTGTTGAAATGCCCTGAATTTCAGTTTATACTTCATTCTAACTACTTTTGCCTCAATAACTAACGGTAAATAAAAAAAAGTTTCCATTAAATACGATACTTAATCATGAATAACATAATAAATGTTTTTATATGTAAATAACATTTAGAAACTGTATTTGAAACGAAATTAATAAGCATCAATAAATAAATACTGATACAAAAAAAAATACGAAATGACATTTACATAATTATTGATTATGACTGATTTTATTTGACATGCACAACACGGACCGATGGGACAGTTGCACGCAGCGGCACGCTGTTTAGGACGGGTTCGTGTTGAAAAGCTGCTAACAAAGTAATCTTTTCACATAATGTTTTTTCTCTTAAAATGTAAGCGAGTGTAAATGTCAGCATTATCATATATGTCTGAAGAATTGAAGTCTGTCATGTAAAACAAGAGCTTATTGATTCAGTTCAGTCAGTCTGCTATATTATTTCAACCGTTACTCCTGATCAGAGGTTTCCGTAAATATTTAGTTTATACGTAGAGTTACGCTTCAACTAAGTTTAATGGTGCAACGCAAAAATATTTAGTAGTGCGTAAGTTGTAACTTAGTGCCCATTTACATCAAAACTAGGTTAAGTTGTAAGTAACTTGCGCGCAGCTGGTGCAACCGGCCCCAGGTCTCTTTGGAAGGCTTAGATTAAACCGCTTGATTCATATGGATTGCTTTTATGATGTCTTTATGAACTTTGAAAGCTTGAAAGTGTTGATTGCCTAAATTTTCAATGTATGGACAAAAATAATGAGAGACTATAAAAAAATGTATTTGTCTTCCGAAGATGAACGGAAGTCAAATGGGCTTGGAACGACATCAGGGTGAGTCTATCACAGAATTTGCATTTTTGTGTGAACTAAGTGAAACCGAATATTTAAACTGAATTAAAGTGTTTTCCATGTTTTTTTTTATTTTGTATAGTTTTTGTACATATCATATACAGTTTCTATTGCTCTTTCTCATCATTTTTAATTGAGAAGTGTTCTGCTTTTTTCCACAAGGTGGTATACTGGTTCTTATGACACGTTTTCTGTAAAGCAGGGGTTTCCTGCAGAGGGTCTGCCAATTATTGTCTAATAATTAAAATTAAGTTTTTGTGAAAAAAATTTAAATATAAAAAAAAAATACAGTATTACATGAACTTCAACCAAAGCTAAAGTTCAGCTAAAAGATTCATTGTTCATCATATACTACACTATGTATGATGTTCGATGATTACGTTTAAATTGATTTTTTTGAAAGGCTTTGCGATCATAACTATGTAAGTAAATCATTTGCAATCATAACCAAATATGTAAATTTGGGTTTATACACTTTATTACAGACCAGATTTACACTGCAACAATCAATTTGATACAGTTTGTAACTTTCCCTGCTCTGTCTCTCTATTAACCAGGGGTCATTTAGCCTGTAAGAGATTAGAGACCCTTGCTGTGTTTTATGTCAGTGTTTCTGCAGAACTCTTGTATAACTGGTGGTTTGTGTTTGCAGGAGGAAAAACACATCCGCTGGGCCTCTAGATGGGATTATATTCTTGAGTCTATGCCACACACCAACATTCAGTGGTTCAGGTGAGAGCACATATCACAAACTACATACATTATATTTCCCTGTCCTAAATGACATACTCAGTGAGTCTGTGTTTTCTTTGGTGTCTTGAAACATGCGATGGAAAACGTAATGCACAATTACGCACATTGATGTTTGCATTACTAAAGTTGCGGACCCCTTACATTTTGTCACCAAAGTTGGACTGCAGGGACTGAGGGTGTCATTTGGCTCAGGGTCCATATCCTAATAAACCCATGATGTAATTTAGCAAAATAAAACATGCATGCTCAGATGTTCTGTTCTCTGCCACCAGTATCATGAACTCTCTGGTCATTGTGCTCTTCCTTTCGGGGATGGTCGCTATGATCATGCTCCGAACACTCCATAAAGACATCGCCCGATACAACCAGATGGACTCTGTGGTGAGTTCTGCTCTACAACTATCATGTCACTGTCTTGATATGTCTTGATCAGTCCTCTCATATGATCTTATGTGTGTGAGAGTATGTTAGCTTGTATGTTTTGGTACTGCCAAGTTTTTGTCTTACACACAATAGAGTGTGTGTATCACAGTGTGTTTGGTTTGTAAGTTAACGAGCACAATATACAGGATGTGTGTATGTCACTTGTGGTTATATGGCCTGGATCATGTGCTGCCAGCAATGAGGGTCACACTGATGAGAAGAGACAAGCATACACACACATCTACCTTTACCAGTGGCGGGTTCAGGATGGTTTTGTTGGGGGTGTAAAGGGGGCTTAACAGTTCAGAGGACGTGCTGTAATAAAATAATTGAATTCTGTAGGTAATGAACGCCTAAACTGCAGGTATCTAAACAACATGATTTTGTAGGCTAGGGTGAACAAAGTGGGAAAAAAAGTATATTAAAATCTATATTGTTTGATGTTATGAATCTTTAAAAGATTACAGGCTTTGGACAATGCATCACGGGCCCAAGCCCTCCAAAGCAGGTACTCACCAATGGCAGATTACAAGAGGACAATACATGACAAAACAAGTTATTTTGAGATTAATCTGAAGTTTGCGGTTAAAGTTTGAGATTAAATAGCACTGCGTAATGATTGATGATTGGCTGTTGAGGATGTACTTAAAATGATTGCTAATACGGACCATACCTGAGTGAGGCCTAATTGACTTTTCTCCCATCAAGACAATTGATTATACATGTTGGCACATTAAAAAATATACGTTTTAACCGTACATATATTATTGATGTGTACAACGACTAATTTCATTAACATTAAACAGACATTTTGCAACCGACTAGTCTAACCCCCCCTTCTTTTATGATGGATGGATGTGCTTTTTTGGGCTTCAAAATATCATCCTCTATTCACTGCCATTATAAAGCTTGGAAGAGCCAGGACATTATTTAATAGATTGTATTCATCTGAAAGAAGAATGTCTCATATACCTAGGATGGCTTGAGGGTGAGTAAATCATGGGGTAATTTTCATTTTTGGGTGAACTATCCCTTTAATTGTTATATACTAGTTTGACATGACAGAAGAAAAACGTAAAAGATTTGTGTAGGCTTTCATAATACTCCCTCACCTTGCTCATCTTCCGAGTGGACGTTTCTCTGAACCTGCCGCGAATGAAAACAAATACATGCAAAATCTGAGGTAAAATGAAATGATTTTGTGTTCTGCTCCAGATATACACTTTTCAAAATATATATTTGACAAAGGCTAAGTTTAAATGACCGCTATGTTAATGTTACATTTTTAAATGTTGTAAAGCAAAACGTTAAATGTGCAAAAAAAAAAAAATGTAAACAACTAGTATTTCCAAGTCGACTAGCAGCAGCAGTATTGTTTAATCTAGTCGAATAGCCTCGCACATCCCTAATAAATACATTTTTTAGGTTTTAAAATTTTTTTTTTTTTTGAAAGTGACATTGAGGGTTAAAAAAATAAGGTTATAAGGAAATCCTAATGGCTATAGCCCTGGCAAGCCCAGCCCTAGTGATATGGGTCACCTTAAATACACACACTTCGCATTCAGATCACTTCATATCTTGGTATATTTAGCCCCTCCCATCTGGTGTTCGAGGTCACGCGGGGTCAGTCGTGATGCACACATCTGTTGCTTTTACGTCTTCTCTCTTTCCTGTGTCTCACCATGGCCCCTCCTCCCTCCGCACACATCAGACTCATTAAGAACAGATCGAGAGTGACACAGTGTATCATTGGTCTGAGCAGCAACCGGCGTCTTTTCTTTGATCTCTGAGAGCCATAATTGGGCTGTAGACCCAAACCCACGCCTGAACTGGGTTCCGTTAGCTCCTGCTATTGTTAAAGCCTCGCTTTTCCACTCCATCTATTCCAGGAGGATGCCCAGGAGGAATTTGGCTGGAAGCTTGTTCATGGAGATGTCTTCAGGCCTCCCAGGAAAGGCATGCTGCTGTCTGTGTTTCTGGGCTCTGGGACTCAGATCTTCATCATGACATTTGTTACTCTCTGTAAGTGTATGGAGAGATGAGCAGTAGAGTAAAATTCAAGCCCTTATTGATAGAATACAGTTTTTCCTCCCTCACTTTTTCATTTACTTTACTTAGAAGTGTGTCTTTGGCATAAAAACAGAGTCAGATGTCTTAAATAAATATACAAATATCAAAATAATGTCCTGATTAACATGATCTTGACTATTTAATGGATGATACTGAATTAAATGTGATTAGAAACACTGACAAATTCAAGATATCCTTTTATAAAGTGCAGCATGACTAGTGTAGTAAGATGTTTTAACAAAAATACAACAGTGATAAATGTTTACTTTGTGATGGTTGACATAATGTATGAACCTGGACTGTCCTGTGATGGAATTTGATGAGTTTTTGATAGGCATTGTCTGAATTAACTTAGTGTGTCAAATTTTATAAATGTATGCAACCCTTAACTTGACCAAGTTTTCCTCCTCTCTCTCTTGTCCTGTAGTTTTTGCCTGTTTGGGTTTCCTGTCACCTGCCAATCGTGGAGCTCTGATGACATGTGCGGTGGTGCTGTGGGTGCTGCTGGGTACTCCAGCTGGTTATGTGGCTGCCCGCTACTATAAATGTAAGTACACAGCAGAGGTTTGACCCTTGACCTCTGATCCTCCCTTCATTAGGGCTGTCTGCAGTTCGTTAGATTGAATTAGTGTCAAAGGAGCCCTCTACACGAACAGGCAGGCATACACACACCCCTGCTGCTTTTTTGCTTTAGTTGTGTACGACGGCTTGTGCAGATTACAATGAGAGTTTACTCTTCTTTTTCCAGACCTGCCGTGTCCTACTATGATATCAGTTGTAGATCCATCTGCTGAGCTCTGTCTGTTTTAACATCAGTCATACAACATATGTTTAATTGTGCCCTTTGATCTTCTATCTGCTCGTTTCTTGCTAGAAATGGAATCATAAATGAACACTTTTTAATTTACTTCTTTTAATCATTCTATCAGCCATTTTTATTATTCTTTCCACCAAACTTGATGCACGAGTTTGTAGGAAATAATAGGCAGCAGAGTTATTATAGTTAACTGAAACAAAAAAAAACACTTTTGTTACTTGAAACGTTAAATAAAATAAAAACATTTATTTTATTTCAGCTAGTTGCCAAAAAATTCTCATTTTTTATTTAGTTTAATTATAGTTTAATTAACTAAAACTGAAAAAATTAGTAATGAAACTATAATATTGTCTAAATGATATTAAACACATAGGCAGCATCCCAGTGCCTGTGGTTTTATCATTGCTTGCCTCATAGTGGTGTAAATACTTCCCAGTGTCAGTCAGAAGAGCAGACATACAATTCACATGTCCAACCTAAATAATATTACAGTTAGTGTTTTCCAAATATAAATGTGAAATGTAAGGTGTTTTGGGTGGATTTTTGGAAGTATCTGTAAATGCATTTTCATCTAATATTATCCACAACACCTTGTGAAATGGAAGAGGAGTAGAAGAGGAGTTTTTTTGACTTAAAATGTCAGAAATGTGAAAGTTTTTAAATGTTTAAATCTAGAAGTGATAACAAAAAAGTAGTTATTTCAATGAATTCTAACAATCGTTTTAAAATGTCAAATTAAAAGTCAATAATGAAATAAAGAAAAACATTACGAGTTAACACTTTAGTGCTCAAACTTAAATACACACAGGAGTGTTTGAAAGCAGCTGCCTATCAGCGGGTACCGAATGGAGTCAGTTCTCTGTACTTCTAAAACAGTTACATTTTTACAATTTCAGTATTGTCTTGGTGCCAAAGTACCTGTAATTTTGACAACACTAATTACTAGGGGTGGGAGAAAAAAATCAGTTCTCCGATGCATCACACACAAAAACCCTCAAACCTTCCATAAAATAATCTTCCATAAAGTTCAAAAAGGTTAAAGTGAATTACAAGGGCAATTGCGGGCTTCATTTCACAGCATATGCGCTGTGAGAAATGTTACAATTGCAATGTGCGGTCTCGCCCGCAGATATTTCAGTGCTTTCTCTTATAAACGCTCTACGAAGGCATCATTTATACAGTTTGGAATGCAGTAGGAATATATAGTCAATACACGAAACTCACTTATTGACAGACGGCTGCTTTTAAATGCTTGCGTTAAATGCACTTGCATCTCAAATTGCTTTTATGATGCAAAATTAATGTAAACACAGTTATGTCTTAAGGGATTAGACCGAAAGGACAAAACATCTGATATGTCAAAATAGAGCTGTACATTAGTGTGGATCCAGCTTATTAGATCTCCTGCTGTCTATGATCATCGTCATCAGTAATAATCAAACAGCATTAAAGCTAAGAGAAAAATCACTCACTGCTCTTGACTAGAAAATGTTCAGATAATTTAAGCACTCTTAAGGCCCGTTCACATCAAGAACGATAACTATAAAGATAGCTATATAGAGTGGTGCAGGTATGATGTCAGAACCCGGAAGGCTAATTCGTCGCTGATTCCTTTGAGATTTTCCTATGTTATGTTTACCACAGTCTTTATTTTACACATAAATCGAAAAATCCCATTATAAAACCCCATAGGAAAATCTCGAATTATACTTCCAGGTTCTGACGTCATACCAGTGGACGATATCGTTCTGTTTATTCTAAGCGCGTGCTGCAGCTTTAAATGCTCGAGCTCTTTAAACCAGGATGCATTCTGATTGGCTGTCAATGTTTTTATTATTCATCAGCTGGAAAAAATCAATCTGGAAGTGATTCAAACAATATTGTTTCTCTGTGCCGTTATAGCTGTGGTGTGGACTGCTTTTCTTTTATATTTAGAATGATTTTTAGAACTATATCTTTATCGTTGTATTTATCGTCCTTGGTGTGAACTGTCCGTTAGATACTGAAAGCACTCTGTTTATTACTTGTACTATGTTTCTTTGTTCCTCTGTTATTATTTACTATTTGCTTGTATGTTTTGAAGCTATATTTAGTTAGATAAAATTCTTAACATAAAATAGTTTTAATTTATAATTAATTATTCTAAAAAGTACTTATAATTAAATTACATAAGTAGGTAAATAAAAAATGTACAAATAAATGTAAGTTTTAAAGTCGGTAAACTAATTAATAAGAAAAGAAATGTAGATAAAGAATCGTTTTGGAATCGGATCGTCACTCCCAGAATCTGAATCAGATTGAATTGTGAGGTGCCTAAAGATTTCCACCCCTACTAATTTCACGTAAAATCTATACTTTTAGAGCGTAGTAAAAGTATGTGATGTAAGATGCAGCCTCACATGCTAGAATATATTTAGGACACACCTTTTTATGCACCTAATTAAATGTAAAAGTAATAAAAACAGCATGAACTCTGGTCATTGCTTTTAACAAATCAAGCAAATTCCTTTATTGAATACAGCACTACAGTATTACGTTGACCGTCTTTTCTCTTTGTGGTTTAATATTTGGTTTGTAAAATGTGGTTTAATATTTGGTTTGTCAACTGGTCTCTCTCACTTTTTGCAGCCTTCGGTGGGGAGAAGTGGAAGACCAATGTTCTGTTGACAGCATTTCTCTGTCCAGGGTGGGTAAATGAGAAATCCATTATTATTTTCTTGAATTTATATTCATAGATTTCATTCCATTAAGCAGTTATATTGTTAAATGTAACGGTTAATGGGAGATTTGGGCCATTTTGCAAAATTTTGAACTTGTGCTTTTACATGTGGCTTGATTTAAATATGGCTTGTTGTTGATATATTTTCATGCTTTTTCAGGGTGGTGTTTGCGGATTTTTTTGTAATGAATCTGATTTTGTGGGGCGAGGGTTCATCAGCTGCCATGCCATTTGGCACTCTGGTGGCCATCCTGGCTCTGTGGTTCTGTATCTCAGTGCCTCTCACCTTTATCGGAGCGTACTTTGGTTTCAAGAAAAGCGTAAGCTTGCTTTACTTTCAGATTGTTTCCCAAGAGCCTTTTTCAAAACGTAACTCTTTCCCCGCAAGCATTTTTAAAAAAAGTTGCCAGTCAGTGCCAGCATTTGATAATTTTCACAAAAATTTATTTTTGTATATGAATATCTGAACATGCAATATATCAAAAGAAAGAACAGAGCCTCTGCTTTTAAGCAAAAAAGATGCTTTATGCATTCTTTTTTTTATAAACACTTGAATGTAGGTAAGTTTCATTAAAAAAAAGCAACGTTTTGAGCAAAAAGCTGAGAAAATCACATTTTTGTCAAAGACTACATCTGGATCGGATTTACAACATTGATCTCAACATAGATGGAGTAGATCCATCAACACCCCAAATTTTGCACAGTCCTATAGCTCATCCTGGGTCGACATTTCATTGGGCATCATTAGGCAGTTTTGATTCATATGCTTGTTTAATGTTGATGATCGCGTTATCTTACATATGCTACCACTTGTTTCTGCTGCTGCTTCGCCTGTGTTTTGTTCAGGAGATTCAGTACTCTTTCAGAAGATGTGTAATAGCACCTCTTACCATTACATTACGTCAATGGTGGGGAAAGAGTTCATTTGGTTTATCAAATAATCCAGAACCCCATCAGTTATCCATAATTCTCTCTTTTTATTTAAGTTATAAGTGTGTAATTTTTGCTTAAAATCAGGGCATTGAACATCCCGTGAGGACCAATCAGATCCCCAGACAGATTCCAGAGCAGTCCTTCTACACTAAACCTCTTCCTGGCATTGTCATGGGTGGAATCCTGCCGTTCGGCTGCATCTTCATCCAGCTGTTCTTCATCCTTAACAGCATCTGGTCAGTGCTGATGTGACGTTCATGATGCACCTTTAGAATCAGAGTCTATTAATGGTTACTCAGTACTCCTGTTCTATTAGGCTTTACGAATACCAGACCATGAAACCAATTGGTTTAGGTTTACAAACCAATGTAAATCATTTATGTTGCAGGTCTCATCAGATGTACTATATGTTTGGCTTTCTCTTCCTGGTCTTTATCATCCTGGTCATCACCTGCTCTGAGGCCACCATCCTCCTGTGCTACTTCCACCTGTGTGCTGAGGTGAGAGCACATACACGTGACCATATGCATATTTTCGAAAATTGTGTGGGGTTTTTTTTTATTCGTTTTGTGTATGTGTCATCTCTTAGGACTATCACTGGCAGTGGCGTTCCTTCCTGACCAGCGGATTCACAGCTGTTTATTTTCTGGTCTATGCCATCCATTACTTCTTCTCTAAGCTACAGATCAGTGGACTCGCCAGCACCATTCTTTACTTTGGCTACACCATGATCATGGCGCTCATCTTCTTCCTCTTTACAGGTCTGTGTTTATAGAGCAGGAGTGTTGAACTCAATTTCTGCTTGGGACACATCAGGGTTATTTGTACCCCTGAGGGCCAACTGAATATCTAAGACCAATTTCATAACTCATTAAAATCTCAGAAAGCTACTTCTACGCACCAAAGCATTAAACTCTAGTTATTTTAAGAGTAGTCTGTTTATTGATACATTTATTTTCTTTAACCATATTATGTAAAAAACATTACAAATTAGTTAAATTTTACAGTGTAATTTACTGTATATAGGGCTTTGCTAAAGTTGCCTATTAGGTATAAAAACTGTTTACAGTTTGCTTGATGACAATTACAAACTCTATATATTTATTCCTTGGAACTCTGTTTCATCATGGTCATTTTTTAATAGACTCTTATTGGTTTTATTAAGAACTTGCTGCTCTGAAAGCAGTAGTATAGATATAATGTACCACATCCTTAATTTCTGTGGGGACACAACAAGTTTGTCACTTGATGCTTCGCAATGTATGACTGACATAAAGAAGGCCTATGGTTTTTATTTCGTTGTTATTTCAATTCTCAAATATGTGCAAGTGTTGATCACGTCCTGAGCGTTCTGAACACACCAGTGATTGAAAGCATCAAAGGGTTAATATTCGCAAAGGAAAGCACTAACTGATTGATTGTGAAGCACTAAAACTGAGAAGTTTCATTCATGCGTTTCAGAAATTAACTTGCAGGCTAAACAAAATGAGGTACAAAATATGACACGATCAGGATCACAATATAATGAAATTATCTTGCGGGCCTCATGAATGAGGTAACAGGCCAATTTTGGCCCACAGGCCTTGAGTTTGAAATTTATAGTGTAGAGAGAGCTTTATGAAAGAGATGCGTTCTGGAAATCAGGGAATTTAGTGATGCAATTTTCATGGAAAATTGTGTAATGCTTTTCACATAATTTCCAAGTAGCTTTAAAGAAATTAGATTATTATATCATGCTATATTATGAGAAATACTTAAAATAATAAAGTCATCCTGAGGCCCCCTTGAAAGTTTGTGGAGGGCTCCCGACCCCCTCCTTGAGAACCACTGGTCTAAACAATGTCAACATTAGTTAGCTGTTGTTGAGACTGTATGTGAGATAAAACGTGAAATACTCGAGAGGTGTGTGACTGGTGTTGTGTTACAGCGGTCACTTGACAGGATGCGATTGTAGTCATCAGTTAGCGACATATAATGGGGAGTAGAAAGGTCATTGATATTGGCAATAAAAAAATCCTGGTCCATTAAACATTTTAGTGTAACATCATAATACACCTGTAGGTGTGGAAGAACCAGTCAAATCAAAGCAACAACTCACATATTAGTATATAAATATTTCAGAACAAAGCTATTTCTTGGACAGCAACCATTTTGTCTTTATCACTGTGCTATTAACCCTTTGAGTTCAGATTTAACTCTTTCTCCTTTTTTTTTAACTAATGGCAGGTAAAATTGTAGGATATGCTTTGTTCCAAACATTCAATGTTTGTAGGCTGTCTTTGTGTCATTTTGAGTGAAGAGAGAAGTAGTGCTTCAGGTAATATTGTGTAGTATTTTAGTAATCTCGATTTGTATTTTTTGCTTCCAGGTACAATTGGATTCTTTGCCTGCTTTTGGTTTGTCACCAAGATCTACAGCGTGGTCAAAGTGGATTAAATGAAAGCAATCTCAGATGAGACTGAACTCTTCTCCGCCCAATGTGAGATCCCAGAGGGAGGGACCTGAGCGCTGTTTAACTTCCTCTGTTGCCACGGCGACCATGCTTTACACCAACAACTCTGAATCAACAAATTCCTTTTACTTTGCTGTGTATGTGTGCGTGTGCATTAGTAGTGCATATTCAATTTGAAGAAATCGACACCTCTGCTTCTAACGGAATACAGCAAACATACACATTGGCCATTGCAACTCGCTCGAGTAATTACGATTTTGAGTTGTCCCTTGTAAATATTACTTGCTTCTCTTTTTTGCTAACATTCAAATGAAAGGGTAATGAATAAATCACAGAGAAAATTAGCTCCAGTCACTGAATCTTTCAGAAGTATGATTTTGTAAATAGCATTTTTTCCTAAAATGCATCAAAAAAAGAAACTAGGGGTTAAAAACGGAAGGACTTCATTCTTTGAGAATTGATTTAGGAGTGAGGCTGTGTGAATTTTCTTTCATCATGTTGATAGTGTACAATTACTGCTTGCGTATACTTGTGTATAACCAGTGGGGGGGAATGTCTATTTAACTTTTTGTTTGGGAATTTTTTTCTCTTTGTTTCCGTTTATGCCTCAACACTTTGTGTGCCTCATTATCACAGAGGAAAATCAAGACATTTTTTTCGGATAAGAACAGGTTTGTGAAAATGTGAAGTGCCCCGTCCATACACAGGGGTGCTGGTGTGAAGTGTTTTCCTTTGTATATATGCACAGCATTTAAACGTGTGTCCATAAAACTACATTAGCTTGGTTGGTCACTCAGTTTTGGTTTTTGTCTTCTCTGATTTTGAGGTAATGAGATTACAAGAAAAAATATTAGAAATAAAACCTTCTTGTCTCCAAACATGTCAGTTTACTTGTTTGATTTAATGTATGAAGTTGTTCTCTGTCTTGACAATTTGTCCTTTTTCTTTTCTTCTAATTTAACTTTTTGTGTTTTGCTATTCCATAATATCAAACCTTTTTATTAATAAATGACAGGGAAAACACATTAACATTCTCTACAAGAACAAGACCTTCAGCATAACATCTTACATTATTTCACTTTAGAATAGTAAGTACTTCATAAAAAAAGTGATATGATTGTTTGACGCTTGATATTGTCTAGCATTATAGGTTCTGCTCCTTGAATTTTGTTGGCCTAGCGCCATTCCAAGAGCACTGGGACTTTTCACTGTTTTTTACTTGGTAGTTTGTTTTAGTTTTTTTCCCTTTCTGCAGGTAGGTGGGGGGGCATTTGCGGGCTATGAAACGTTTGTGAAAATTGTATTAAATAAATGCTGGTGGTAGCTGGCAACTTTTTTCAAAAACGCTGGTGGGTAAAGAGTTAATATAAATTAGTGGAAAATTATATTTAAATTGGAATACTTAAAGTAAAAAAAAAAAAATAATAATCTTTGCAAAGTAGAACCGTTTTACGACCAGCAGGTGTCACTATGTTCAGTTAGGGTTTGTAGTGTGTAAAAAAAGAAATAGGCACTAATTTTCAGTTACTTGTATGATTGTAAAATAATATGTATAGGGCTTTTTTAGATTTAGTGTGTGTATATGTACAAAAATGCCAAATATTTGTGTGTGTCCTGGTAAACCGTTATAGGGACAAAATGTCCCTATAACGCGCGTACGTGTTTTATGGGGACGTCCATAGACATAATGATTTTTATAGCGTACAATCTGTATATTCTGTCCCCTAAACCTACCCATCACACAAAACTTTCTGCATTTTTACATTTCCAAAAAACATCACTTAGAATGTTTTATAAGCTGTTTTCCTTATGGGGACCAAAAAATGTCCCCACAAGGACAAGGATTTTGGATATTGCCATCCTTGTGGGGACATTTTTTTATACAGATTGTACACTATAAAAATTATGTCAATGGAAAGTCCCCATAAAACGTGTGTGTGTGTGTGTGTGTGCGCGCCTTGTTTGTTTATCCCTTCCAGATGGCTGCTTCAGTCACTCTTTTGTTGTGTTGCTTTTCTTTTGCAAGAGACGAGAGTTTTATGGCTTCTCGTAATGGGTCTGGACTATATTCCACACCTGACAAAATGGCAAGCAGCTTTGGTGGAAAGACGTATCCTGCAAGAAATGCAAGTCAGTCTTTATTATCATCAGAAATCACACAGATCATCACCAGTCATTTTCACTCACTTACTCTGCAGAAATGTACATTGTTCACTCTGATACTATTATCAACACAACAGAGACTTTGATGAATAACAGCCATTTCCTGGCATCATACAATGTGAGTCATAGCATCCTTTTATAGTGAACTTCACCAATATTTTCTCTCAAAAATAGGACAAAACACCATTTGTTTTCTTGATGTCTGGTTTATTATTGCAGGAATCATCCTTAAACATTGCAAGACACTGGTTATGCCCATTTTGTAGACTAGTTTCATGGCGAATACAGCATTCTTTTAAGCACTGGTTGCATATTAATTAAGATCTTGTATAAATTGATGTCATGAAGATTTAATGTGAATATATTGTCAAAGAAATGTGTTGTAGAGAAGTAGCTGAATCAGCAGTTCTATATTTTTCCTTTCAAGAGTCTCTGTGATCCTTCCTCACCATCATCCTTTCTTGTTAACGTGTTCCTCTGAACAATGGCTGACTGTGGCAGTGGTTCGTAAATAGTGTGGGTGGACAGCCTTTCTCTTTCAAACTCACTCCATATGAATGATCACTTTCCGGCTTCCATCACAGTGTCCTGATCTGAGATCAGCCGGTTCTTTCCCAATTCAAACGTTTAACTTAGTCACACAGACTGCACAAGTGCTCTCAAATCAGCTATAAAGCGCAACTTTTACCAAGAGCCATTAAAATGAGGGATTTTCACGGCTGAATCGCTCTCTATTCTAATCCTGCTTGCTAAACGCTTCATTTTGGGGCTCTTGTTCGTATTCAGACACCCAGATGAGGGAAAGTCTATTCATTGGATCAAAGGCTTGAGTGGTTTCATTTAAGGACAGAATAAAAACTCCTGAGAGTGTGTCAGCTGTGTTGTCAGCTTTAAGAGTGAATAACACCAGCCTCTTTTGTTTAATGAACACATTCAGCATGATAAAGAGTCTTTGTGGGCTTTTTCTTGCAAACGTAGACAGCATCAAGAATCAAGAAGCTGCAAGTAAACCTAACATCTCTACATAAGATTCCTGCACTAATTGTACATATTTATTCTCATTGGACACTGCAGTGTGTCTGACCACTGAAATCTTTGAGACTTTGGTCTTACTTTATCATATATCATAACTGAAATGTTTCCACATATTTATATATCGCCCCCTAGTGGCTATGCAGAGTTTATGATGCATGATGAGCTACTTTCCACTTTCTAACTGCCAAAATAGTCACCTGCTCCACCCCTGTCCATCACAAGCAACAATCTTTTCACATTTTCACATCTGCTTACCTTTCATATACCTTTCAAAAGTGAATTTTTGAGATCAGCACAATCATATGACAATGACTCTGAAGACTGGAGATAACTGCTAAAAACTCAGTGTGTACACAGGAATAAATTACAATTGAAAATATAGTAAAATAGAAAACATTTTAAATTGTAATAACATTTCACATTAAGTCGAGTCAAGTCACCTTCATTTATATAGCGCTTTTGCAACACAGATTGCTTCAAAGCAGCTTTACAGTGATAATAGGAAATTAATTTTGTTTTTGAAGAAAAGTTTTTGATTAATTTCTGTTGTAAAAGCTGATTAGTTATTTAATTTGGTGCCATTTAAACAACACCATCCTCAATTAAAACAGAAGTGTGAGAGAGAGAGAATCTAGTTGACACAGTCTCTGCTGACACTTCAGGGATGCGTTGGTCGTGTCTATGCGCAGGTCCACCATCTGATCTGGATCCGGCAGACTGCAGTAAACCTCGGGATAAACGGAGAGACTAACATTAGTGTAGATGGCGTTCTTTTTATGATGTAACGAGTACATCAGGTGTTATGGGAAGTGTTCCCGGTTCTGGCAGACCTAGTTAATGCAGCCTAAAACAATCATTTAACTGATTTGAATAATATAAATTGATAATGTTCTATGTGTATGCCATAGTAAAGAGATGTGTTTTTAATCTAGATTTACATTCCTGTTCTTATATTGTAATTTTGATCAAATAAATGCAGCCGTGGTGAGCATAAGAGACTTCTTTCAGAAACATTAAAAAATCTTACCGACCCCAGACTTTTGAACGATAGTTTGAACGATAATGTTCATTATTTTTTTAAATTACAAGAGCATTTAAATGATATCATGCTTATCTTTTCCTTCAGCTTTTTGAGGTTGTCCTGAGAAAATCAATCCAAATTAAATAATGGAGTTTGTCACGGTTCTGTAGCACTGCGGAGGCTTTGATGAGGTCATAAAATGCAAAGAATGTCGGTCACCCAGTGACACCAAGACTTTCTCTCTCTTTTTCTCTCATTCGCTCTCTTTTGTCTCCTTCTCTCCTTATGTTGTTCTCCCACTCTTTCTTTTTGTGGTACCTCAGCTTTGATAAAGTGATTTGCTGGAGTCTGTTTAATCTCAGACTGTTTTTTTTTTTTTCAGTCTGAGATTAAATTTATGTTCTCATTTATGACTACTATTATGACCACAAATCCATCCATCATGAATAGATAAATAAATAAATAAATAAAACACTACTCAACCATGACAAATGATTTGTTTAAAGGGATAGTTCACCCAAAAATGAAAATTACCCCATGATTTACTCACCCTCAAGCCATCCCAGGTGTATATGACATTCGGAGTTATATTAAAAAATGTCCTGGCTAATCCAAGCTTTATAATGGCAGTGAATGGGAGCCCAAAATTTGAAGCCCAAAAAAGTGCATCCATCCATTATAAACGTACTCCACACGTCTCTGGGGGGTTAATAAAGTCCTTCTGAAGGGAATCGATGGGTTTGTGAAAAAAAAAAAATCCATATTTAAAACTTTATAAACTAAAATATCTAGGTTCCGCCATTCAACTTATGAAGAAAGTGTAACGGCTCTCGCAGTTCAAAACGCTTACGCTACGTCCTAGTCATATGTCGCGTCAGTTATGCTTTTTTCCGTAAGTTCAATACAGTAGGCGGTCTGGCGGAAGCTAGATATTTTACTTTATAAGGTGTTAAATATGGATATTTTTCTTACACAAACGCATTGCTTCACTTCAGAAGGCTTTTATTAACCCCCCGGAGCCGTGTGGAGTACGTTTATAATGGCTGGATGCACTTTTTTGGGCTTCAAATTTTGGGCTCCCATTCACTGCCATTATAAAGCTTGGATTAGCCAGGACATTTTTTATTTTAACTCTGATTGTATTCGTCTGAAAGAAGAATGTCATATACACCTAGGATGACTTGAGGATGAGTAAATCATGGGATAATTTTCATTTTTGGGTGAACTATCCCTTTAAGGGTGACTCATCGGATGTGCAAGTGCTACTCTGTGATCATTAACTAAAAACGAATCATTTCAGTATTCCAAAGCATCAAATCTCTAGTTTTCAAGCAGCTTGTCAAGTCATATTACACTATTTTGTCTGCAATTCAATCTTTAAGATAACTTCATCTAAATATATATAAGTCCTGATTATATATATTGTCCATGCTTGTGCCGGAAATGACCAACTGGCATTTATTGTCTTTGCTTTTTTCGCCTCAACAAACACTTTTGTCCACTGTCTCTCTCTTTTATCTCTCTCTTTCTCTTTCCTCCGCCCACTACAACCACTCGCTCTCTTTTTCCCGTCACGGGTCTTCTGGAGTCTTTGTCCCTCCGTCACACTGCAGACGTTCGTCACTCCCCTTCTCCTTTTTTCCCCTCAAACCTTGCTGTCTTTCTTATTTTCCTCCCTCTCTTTCTCACTCTTTCACCCCCTTTTCACCTGGAAAAGAGGGTCAGTTGTGGCCCTGTGTCTCTTGGGGCGTCCCGTCAGATTCTGATCAGTGGGGTGTCTCTTTGTCCTCTTTCATTCGGGTCACAATAGGGCCGTGGAATGCCAGCGTGTCCGTGTCCAATCCTCACTTGCCCCACAATGTCCCTGTGTCTATAACGGATCGCGCAATCTGGTTATTTGGTTTGCCGGGAGTCAATAAAAACGCAAGGCCTTGAAAAGATGACCCCGTCCAGCCTGCGAAACCCCTCCCAGTGCTTGTACAGGTCCTCCCTCGGATCAGACCCTCCTGTCTCCCGTTTGCTTTCAATCGCTTTATTTATGAAGAAGGATGGTAGGTGGTTAGGTGGTTATTCACTAATTAAGAGGACTGACTCATTACATCTGTTAGATTTGGATGTTTGTTCCACCGCATACACAAACAATCCCAGGGTAGAATCATCTCTCTCTGAACATTTAGACTGAATTTTTCTGTTCTATACCACATTATAAAAACTGATGGTGTTGAGTAAGTGCAGATTGTGTGTAGAAGGCAGAAGTGGCCTTTCCAAGAGATCAGATTAGACTCCTGAAGTTAATTAATCCCACTTTATCCTGTTTCATACACTACACTGCCTTAATCCTGTCTAATGACTCCACTAAGACCTGTTTCATGTCCTTTGAGATTATTTTGTAGTTTTGAGGTTTGTTTTCCATTCAGATACTTGAGTTGACTGAAATGGCGCCACTGAAGTGTAAATAAGAATAAGAACGTCATAGGGTCAGTATGTACAGTTAATCTGTGTTCTGTTTTGGGGTTAATTATGCAGTGAGTCCCAGTAAGTCTGATGCTGATTGATGCTGGAGGGCGGTTGGAAGCGTGGATGATGGGATTTAGGCCCTATTGAAGTCACTGAGGATCCTTGACACCCTCAAGAGAAGTAGCTATCAACTACTTCATTTAAAGCCTCTTAAGAGCTGTAGGACACATATCCTTCATTTTACCATCCCAGCTTAAGTGTAGTTTATCTACTCTCTACTGATTATTTTCAACACAAAGTTTAATTGATTGTGGAAATAAAGCTCTATTCTATTCTATTCTATTCTATTCTATTCTATTCTATTCTATTCTATTCTATTCTATTCTATTATTCCATGAAGTTCTGTAGCAATGCACAGTATTGGACTACTGGACTTTTTTAAATTGATTGGTATCGGACGATATTGGGCATTTAATTTGTGCATGCTCATTTCCCAGTTTGTGTGTGTGTTTCCGTTTATCTTAGCCATCATCTAGCACTCACTGGAAGTAAATCTTTAAAAATACACATAATGTAATAACGCTGTTAAATGTAATCTTTAGCCAATCTCAAAATGAATATCGATTTTTTTTTTTGGTCCTGCATATATTATAATGTTGTGACGCCTAAATTCATTTGTACATTTTAAACCAGTGGTTTTCAATCTTTTTGGCCCAAACAACACAATTTTCAAAGGGCCTAAGATATTTCCTCTGGTATTTTTGTTGTTATTATTATTAACAGAAACTGGGAGTTTTAATATATTAAATTAATTCAACTATTTATTTTTGTGATTGTATAAGATTCAAGATTCAGATTTTGTATGTTTTTCAGTAAAATAGCAGTTATATTCTGGGAAAATATTTTTTTTGCATTTTAATAAATTGCATTTTAATTTAAATGTTTTAATATAATTACATTTTTTAAGTCATCCTGTTGCACCTTTGGGAGTGAGAACCACTGTTTTAGCCTGATTTTAGTTTCGTTGTTAATTTCTTCAGACAAAATAGTATAGAATTGTATTAATTATTGGATAGTTATTATTATCTTGGTATTTTCTGGAATTTAATATTGGTGCATCTATAATGTTTTGTTCCATTATTTTCCTTTCACGTATTTTATGTCTGTTAACTGCACGTACCATTTTTTATGTACTTTATCAAATATATATAGCTACATCCATAATGCAAAATATGAACCAATGACAGCTTATGGTCAAGATTTCTACCTAACAATGACTATTTGCTTTGATTTAAGTGTGGTGAAGAAACACATACCCCTGCAAATCAGTAGAATCTCAGTGTGACATCAAAACCTGATAGACCTAAGACAGTGTTTATGCTAAAACCACTTTGTTTCTGCCTGTCTATATATATATATATATATATATATATATCTCATACATATATGCTTCAAACTAAAACACCTAATGAATGTACTTCACTACCAACTCTTTTTCCCCTCTCCATTCTGAGGGAAAACAGCAATGAAGCTTATAGTTTTCTGAAGCAATTGTCATGCTTTTCCCTTGCAGTGAACCAGACATTTAAAATAACCATATCACATAGCTTCCACTGTGTGAACCCATAATAACCTGGAAAGAAATTGGCATTTATGACCTGAAACAATCTTCACAGCTAGAGACTCCATTAGTGTCCTCTTTGCCTGTGGCTCCAGCATCGGTGTGTGTTAACTTGCAGTTATGTGAAGATAATGCTGAACTAAAGCCTATGAAACACTATTGTATTGTCCTCCATCACCTGTTGTCCACAGATGCCCGGCGGGTGAGATCCTCCTCCGATGTGGATGGCCTAAGGCCATGTGTCGTCCATCTTGGTAACCCTTCTCTCTATATAGGCATTGTTCCCTGACCTTTAGCCTCTTCAGAGCTTCTTCGGCCCGATCATCGGTTCCACTGTCCCCCCCTTTTTTGGCTGAAACTCGGACGATGGGGGTTCTATCATAGACATCTTGCTGAGAGTGGTGTGACCTGGTCATTTAGCAACAGGTGATAAAATTAAGACGCTACAGGATCTATTGCTTTCACACACTGGAGATAATTTCATTGTGAACGGGGGTTATGTGCAACAGACTGCCATATTCTGCAAAACAGGGTGCTTCACTTCTGGTTCAAGTCTTTTGTATGTGCTTAAAAGAGCCATTTTACTAAAGATACCTAAAGATAATGTTTTTTTTTTAGTTGTTAGGTATTGTTTTCTAGGTTAGCTGATAACCTTAAAAGTCCATATATTGTCATCAGTTTATACTGCCCTTAACACATTCTCTGACAAGTCGATGCAATGAGACCTATTTTCTTGTTTGTTCATGTGACGTTCAGCATATTAATTATTCTTGTGTGAATCGATGTAACCGAATCGTTCAATCTTTTCACACAGACACTGCACTCATATCATTGTAGGTGTGTTGCTAAATATTATAGTAGATATTCAAATAAACATGCAAAATAGTTATAAACTATGACATAACAGATGTTATAACCATGTAATAACATATGTACACTCTTGGAAAACATTTTAATTTGGTTAAAATCTGTATAATAAATAATTTCATTTCCCAGCTAAAACGATCCACATTATATTGTTCCAACCATTGGACTGTAATGTTGATTTAATGTAAGTTGATTTAGATGTCATTTTCTAGTACCAAATTCCCTCCATCATCATCATAATCTCTTTCTGATGTCCCCCCATGGTGAAATGATCTCCTCAGCTCTATAGAAACATTTAATCTGCCCCCTTCAGCCTGTGTGCCTCTCTCTCCAGCAGAGAGGTTTAATTGAAGCTGGTCCCACACCTTTGGGCAGTGTTATGAAGGGTTATATGGTCAGATGAGCATGTCTGACACATAATTGACACACAGCAATATGATGATTCAGGCGGAAGTGTTTCTGGAAGAAAATGAAATGTTATAGCCTTTACACTTTATATTATAAACAGTGCTTTTGCTGCTTTTAGGATTTTAAGTGTAAAAATGACTCAAAATATTGTTTTTCCCCCTTACTATTCTGAAGTTCTAACAGCTAAGAACTGTATGCACTTACTACACAAATAATGCATTTCTGTCTCTTTACTCAGATATTTTTAAGCTGACACAGCAGGTGAGTTGGATTAATGTTTTTTTAAACTAGGCCAAAACTAAAAAAAAAAAAAAAAAGATTTTGCTCACTTCCCAGCGTTCACTGGGACATAAAAATGTAATATAGTTTCCATTTTGGGCATTTGCCAGTTTTATTGACAATAGTGTTGTTTTTAATTTACACTACTGTTCAAAAGTTTATAATTTGTAAGATTTTTAGAGAAAGTATTATTTTTTTTATTCAGCAAGGATGCATTAAATTGATCAAAAGACAGTAAAGACATTTGTAATGTCTAAGATCTATTTCAAATAATTTAAATTAAATGATGTAATTTTGAAAAGTATCATGGTTTCCACAAAAATATTAAGCAGTACAACTGATAATAATAATAATAAATGTTTCTTAAGCACCAAATCAGCATATCTGAATGATTTCTGAAGGATCATGAGACTAGAGTAATGGCTGCTGAAAATTCAGCTTTGATCACAGGAATAAATTACGTTTTAAAAACATTAAAATAGAAAATAGATATTATTCAATCTATTAAAATAGAATATTACTATATAATATTGTTGTACTATATAATATACTATATAAATACATGTTTCACTGTATTTTTTGAATAAATACAACCTTGGTGATCAAAAAAGACTTTCAAAACATAAAAAAATTATTAACAACGGTAATGTAACTGGCATTTTAAAGTATTTCTTGAGTGTTATTTGGTTCATGAGTATTTATGTGATGATGTAATTTATTTAACATTCATTTAATTAGGACAACAAGAACTTTAATAAATAAACTTTGATACACTCTTTAAAAAGGTTCTTTGCATTGATGGTTCCATGAACAAAATCCATGAAAAATTTCCATCATGCAAAAAGTTCTTTATAGTAGAAAAATGTTCTTCTAAGAAATGTTGACTGAAAGGTTATTTGGGGAACCAAAAATGGTTCTTGTATGGTGTTGCTGCAGAACCCCCCTTTTGGAACCTTTATTTTTTAGTGTATTATTTTTTTGTTTGTTTTTAGCTGACATTTTAACGCTTTAAGTTTAATTAATACATGTAATTAAAATAAGTACACAAAGTCTCACTCCTGAGAAACGCAGGTGGAACAGGGCGCTGACGCCTGCTGCTACTGTTTTCAATAGGACCAAACACTGTTCCTTGTTTCTCCCTGCAGTGGTTCTGTTCCATCCTGTCTGTCAGTGCAGATATTATGCTAAGCCCTCCAAACTACCCTTTATATATATATATGGTTGCCATAGCAGCATTATTCCTGGGGAGTAGCAACTTCAAATGATTGTAGAAGCTTTTGGGGTTTGAACCTCAAAAAATGTGTGTGCATGTGTGTCTTTGAGGAAAAAGGGACTGAGAAAGAGAAAAGAGATGAACTGTGATGATGAAAAACTTTTTATGGTAGGCCTATTTATGCAAATTTGCCAGATGTAAGAGTCAGATTATAGCTACCCACCTTCATGCCATAATTTTTCTTTTTGGCCACCCAAACCACCTCAAATTTAAGATAGCTAGATATATTTTTGATTGACCAGTCTCAAGCCAATGTTTAGGCAAATATGCAAATATGTTTTTTTCTGTGGGTTTTTTGTCAAGCATGATATGAGTCTGATGCCAGCAGCAAACCAGACTGTAAGAATGTAAGATTTGCCACAGACTCCAGCAATGACAAATCAGTCGAGGGAAAGGTTTGTTTGTTTTTACACACAAGTCTGTTGCTTTTGTGATTGTAGCTGTTTTGTTTTCTGTCACTTATGAATATATAAGGGGGGCAGAATTTCCGAACTTTAGAGTTAAGGTTCCCCTACTGATTTTACCCACACGGATGGCAATATCCGAAATCCTTGTCCTTGTGGGGACATTTTTGGACCCCATATGGGTGATTCAGCTCATTAGTGCATCTGTGTGTTGTATGAACATACTAGTCCACTGAATGATGAGCTCATTTACACACACACACACACACATATATTGTGTGTGCATGTTTGTGTTTGTTCACACATTTTACAAATTGCTTAATGGGACACTTTGCGCCTCTTATTCAATATCAGGAAGTCGTACACACACACACACACACACACACAAAGTGATTGTCAAAGACACCAACAGATCCGGGGATTATTACCATACACAGATAGCCTTTATAAATAAATTAAATGATTCTAGGTTCTAAATAAACTTCTGGGTGACCAGCCATGCACATAAACCTGATATCCTTCCATCCAGGATGTGGGAAAATAGCAACCACCTGTTCTAAAATTCATTTGGTAAATTGATTATTGTCCCAAAACTTGTTCCAGACATATTCAGTGAAAATGCGTTTTTTTTTTTTTTTTAACATAAAAAGTTGTATCCTGTCTTTTAATTTATAAGTCTCTAAATAATTATCTTTATTCATATACAATAGAAATATAGGCTATTGATGAAGTTATAAAGCTAATTAAATTTTTTAATTAAACCAAAATTATATTTTTATATTATATAATTATATTATATTCTCAGATATACTGAGAATGTTTAAATGCTTACAGACCTTCGCGTCACTCTAGCTATTTTACATTTTTCATTTCTATCACAATTGAGCCAACAATAGGTAAAAATGAACTAAATGTAGCTAAATATACACACAATAGTTTAAATAAATCACATCTTTGAAATATTTCACATTACATAAACAGATTTTATTTAAGTTTGAGTAGCGGTGTTATGTTGCAGGACGTTACGGAGAAACACCTCCAATATTAAAGATCAATTCAAACCTAAAAGTCTTTTCTTATGAGATATGTTTTTTTTTTTAAACAACAACTTGTCATTACCCAAATTACTTGATAAATAATCTAAATTTAAAAAGGATTTTAAAACAAAGAATATTTTGTCACTTTTATAGTACATGACTGATTTAAATAATCTGGTTTTAATGTTAAAATAATGAAAAGAAAGGTGTTTTAAAATTAAACTGCTGCTTCAATACGTCATCTGAAAAATTTGTGAAATGAATAAGCCAAATTATTTAAAAAAAAATCTAGCCTACCTTTTGAAAAGTTTGAAAAATGTTCAAAACGGTTCACAGAATCACAGGGCAAAAGATTATGACGTGCTCAAGGTAATTGATTTAATGAATCTATTTCGAATTCATTTACAGGTCAGTTGTTAAGACCATTTGTTGGCTGACATTTCAACTTTATATTAAGGGCGTCCACTGCATGAGAAACACAGGAAATATAATTATTGCCGTTTCTTAATAAAATTCAAGTCTAGAGGAATGATACGAGCAAAATAAACAATTTTAAATTTGGAATGTATTTTTATTATGTGACTGCGAGCCCCAGATATTGTAATTATTGGAGTGAATGTTTTTGAAATATGCATGAAGTTGTTCTGTGCTCTTCAGAGAAGGTGAAAAGGGTCAGTTGTTCCATTTTAACCTCTTGACACTGTTGATTTTATACTCATGGCATAGCGGCGTCTCTTCGTCTGTGTATGTCACCAATTCAAGTCTCGCCGCGTAAATATGTGTCTAAAGGTTAGATATCCTCTGAAGAGGAGCAACTCCATCCACAATGGAGAGACTTCCCATCTCACCGCCGTTGTCAGGACAACCCGAGCGGTATCCGTCCCCATAATACGTTTCAGTTCAAAGCCGGTGACTTACCTCTTTACAACACTCTCATGTCCCCCCTCTTCCTTCTCTTTGATTGCTCATTCTGAGACTTAAGGCTTGAGCCCTTGTCCAAATAAGCTAAATACAAAAGTGTTGGTTTTCGGGGACGCTGGAAAGAAGGAGAGTGTGTTTTCCTATTAACTTTGGACTAGATTCTGTCAGAGATGATGCGACTAGCTCTTAAAAGCTTAAAAGGGTAGTTTATCATCAAGAATCAAATGTACATCGAGTTCTTATTGACACTGTGCCGAATTCGAATGAATAAAAATAATTACGCAATTTGAAATAAGTGTTAGGCTACTAGCCTATCGTAAATATAGTAGGCCTACATAATTAATAATCTATTTTCACACTGCTGATTTTAAAATATCTGTTTATTCATTGCAAAAAAAATGTAGCCTACAAATTAACTTAAACTGCACATCAGTCTTTACTCTGGAGACTGAAATGGTTGAGACGTTTTCACTAGATTATTTTTTATAATGATAAACCTTTAAATCAGGAAAAATCTATCGTTTTATGCAGTTGTGCATTTTGGTGATTATCGATCAAAATACAAAAACGAGCACGAGTCAGCACTGACATGGCGCAGTTCTCCATAACGCAATGGCGCGCACTCCAAACATATGCACCCATGACATAAACATTAAAACCACATTTACTGATGTGATATAAATGAGGCACTAGTTTAAAATTCTCGTTTAAAACTCACAAATAAAACTTCCAATCGCGGCTCGGTTGTTTCATACAGTTGTGTAGAGAAGTGAGCGATTTACGGAATCATTTTAGTCAAGATTTTTGACAGAAGTATGCTAGCCTAAACAAGAGAGACCTGCAAATTTATGTTAGGTATAACTTACTAAACCAATGTGTTTAACACAGTTACTGAATTCAAACCAAGTGTCGATATAACATAGTATTGCACTTCAGTGTTTTGTATTTCATTGATTTTTCCCCCCTCACATCAAGCGCAGACTCTTCTCTCGTAAACGCATAAAACTGGGCGGAGCACCAAGAACCGTCAGCCCTGATTACTCACGGTGAGTAAACATATGATTGGTCGAGTGAACAGGATTTGGGAGTTACACAGACCAATGAAATTCTTAGATTTGGGAAACGGGGTTACTGTCGTGAGGGGGCGTGGGGTGCCCTGGAGAGACCCCAGAGATAAGCGCAGTCAGGAGCGCAAAAACACTCAGTTGGATACACGACGCACAGAGAACCTGCGCAACCTCTACTAGTTCCACTTTGGCGCACTGATTGTATCAATGTAAACATTTTGTACATTTTTAGGGCTTTTCCATCGTATCACAATGATTTATTTGATTTCACTCTAACTTCATCACGTGGAATGAGTTTTAATTAACCTTATTACGGGCAAGTAACAGACACTCAGCTTGTTCATAGCCTACTTTTTTTTCTTTTTAAACGCGGGTGTAGTCTCTTTACGCATCCTTTAATCAAAAATCGTGGTGATGTTACTGGACGCCGGCCATCAGATCTCTGGCTTAGGAGTTGGCACGTTCACAAGGCATCACTCGGCTGTGAGCGAGACGCAGGACAGAGATATGACTTTCATGGAATCGGCGCATATGGGCGCGTTCAAACTGAACCACCCCGATTTGTCCCCGGGCCAGAGCGCAGCTTTTGCGCCCCAAGCAACCAGCTATTCCGCGGCCGCTCTTGGAGCGCATGCGGCGGCCCACGCTGCCTCGTACGCCAGCTCCACTTTCAACACCACCAGGGAGTTCCTCTTACGCAGCCGGGGCTTTGGGGATTCGACTCCGGGCAGCGGACAACACCCCATCTTCAGCTCCACAGCGGGGCCTCTCCATCACTCTCACCCAGAAGGTCAGGGTCACCTACTTTTCCCTGGAATTCATGAGCAGCACGGGTCCCATCACGGCTCTCCAAACATACTGAACGGACGCCTTGGATTACCCGGTGAGGTTTTCGGGCGAACAGAGCAGTACCACCAAGTGCCCAATGCGCGGGCCGATCCTTACAGTCAGTATGGCCTAAATATGAGCATGAACATGGCGCACCATCCCGGCGCTTTCTTCCGCTACATGCGACAACAGTGCATCAAACAAGAGCTCATTTGTAAATGGATCGACCCGGAGCAGCTTGGTGACCCAAAAAAATGCAGCAAAACTTTCAGCACTATGCACGAGCTGGTCACGCATGTGTCCACAGAGCATGTCGGCGGTCCCGAACAGTGTAACCACATCTGCTTTTGGGAGGACTGCCCACGGGAGAGCAAGCCGTTCAAGGCAAAATACAAACTGGTGAATCACATCCGAGTGCACACGGGAGAGAAACCCTTCGCGTGCCCCTTCCCGGGATGTGGCAAGGTGTTCGCGCGTTCAGAGAATTTGAAAATACACAAACGGACACACACAGGTGATTATTTATTAAAGTTCTTTTAAATATCACTTTTGATTTTTATTATGCAGTATTTGAAATGTTTACATTTCGTTTCAATTGACATTTCAGTCAGTTTTATTGCTGAATAGGCTACTAAATGTTAGGATACTTGACCTTGCTCTTCTTCAGTAGGCTAAAGACAACACTTTGTCTACGTTTGTTACGCATACTGGTCCCAGCAGCTGACAAGTTAAACATCAGAAATCATAGAGTGGTATTTTATCATTTAAGGCTGATGCTTTTGTAAGTGCGCACTGCTGTTTAATTCGAATGCGTAAATATGAGGTCTATTGCGCCATCACCCCTGTTGCAGCATCAAACTCAGCCTACTTTTTCAGAGAGTAGTCGTAGAAGTAGCATTCATTGATTCTGTGTGTTATCGTTTTAACCAAGGTGGTAAAACTTATATCTAAACAAAATGAAAAACTCTTGTCTTACAGGGGAAAAACCGTTCCTGTGTGAATTCGACGGCTGCGACAGACGTTTCGCCAACAGCAGTGACCGGAAGAAGCACATGCACGTTCACACGTCTGACAAGCCGTATCTGTGCAAACTGTGCGACAAGTCGTACACACATCCCAGCTCTTTAAGGAAACACATGAAGGTGAGAATTGAATCCGTCTGCTAGCTAATCTCTGTTCACCAATCCATTGCCTTGCATATCAGAGTTTAGACAGAATTAACTAACTGTGTGATGCTTTTTGTAGGTTCACGAGGATCAAAATCCGGTAGTCGACTCCTCTCCTATTGGAAGCTCCGGGTACGAGTCCTCCACTCCCTCCAGTTTGATCTCTCCATGCTCGGAGACGCACAGCACCATGTCGCCCGACTCAGCTGCGCTCAACAGCAGCGGGCACAGCAGTTTAACGTCTAATTTTAGCGAGTGGTACGTTTAAGGACCGAAACGACATATAAAAGAAAATATTATTTGTAAATAGTAGCCTAAATGAGGGTTTATGTTCTCAACATGTCTAAGATTCAGTTTTGCACTGTGACTTAAAGTAAGCCGACAAGTATTATGTGACTAAAATGAAGGCTGTTTTATATGAAGAATAAAATGTAGTCTACTTTGGTGATTTGTTTGCAAAAGACTAAGGATGGATGTATTTTTTTGACTGTATGGTCAATTGTTTTAGACTAAGGTCGTGTCAAGTTACCATGTTTGAATACAATATTCCTGTCATGTAGATTAGAGCTATTTGACGTTACATGATTGTCTAACCATAAAGGGGATCCTAAGTGCCGAAGTCAAAAGTAGTGCGTTAAAATTGATACAATTTGTGAATGTATGTGTGAATGTTTATTGTAAGAATTATTTCCATGTATGTTACAGATGTCTGGAAATCATCCACTTCGAGTTAGTGTAATTTTGAGAAAAGCTTCTTGTTCTTAAATTATGGTTATACTTGATAAAATAGTACAAAATATTTATGAAAAACTCCTCAAATAAATTGTGTACAGAATTGTTACCTTTAAAGTGTTTGTACATTGTTATTCAGTTTTAAGATGTAAATTCTTGTGATAACAAATGCCAAACGGTAAAATGAAGGAAAATATATAAAGGCAATAAAATGAAACAAAAAATAAAAGATGTCTCATTCGTTTATTTAAAAGTTTAAGAACGACATAACAGTCTAGTTCAAGTTCAATTGTTTTTTATTGTCATTTCTCTCCTACTGGCACCATAGTGCAAAACAACATCTTACAAGACAACATAGCACACTTAAGCAAAGACACATCTGCCAATAATATAAATATAACACATCTACACATCTACATCACGTTTATACTCTGACATTTTTCACATCATGTTAGACATCACAGGCACAAAAAGTTCTGAAAGTTTATTAAAATGTATTTATTATATAAATAGCCTAATAGTAATTATTACTATCATTTTCTTCATTACAATAATAAATATTGAAACCAAGAAAATAGAACGTTACAGGGAGCTGCATGATTGCCTGCACGTTTAAATATACAATTAAAAATATAGTCTAGATAGAAGCTTTATTGAATTAAGCTTTGTGTCCCGAAAAAGACACACAAACTGTATCTTAATAAATACGTATCTGACCTAGAAATACAGATACATGAATGGAAAATAGGGATACGGTTATTTTCACCATCCTTTGCAAGTTTTCTAGATGTAGCTACTTTCAGGGAAGTGTGTCTCAATACAAAACAAGGAAATAGCCTAATTAATAAGGATAATTGTAGCTGCCTATTGGATAATTTGTTTTTTTTTCTGTTAAATAAAAAATGGACACAAATTTAAAACAATCCAAACAACAACCACAAAAAAAAAATTAATAATTGACATGCACTATTAAATATTAATTAATATTAATATTAATTAAAAGTCTTTAATGCATAGTCATACTTTAGCAATTCATGCTGATACAATGTAATAAATTTAGACATAGGCGGAGTTTGGGGGGCGGGGGGGCTGTTTGGGGTGGACCAGAGCCAATGATTTTGTCTGAGCTATAAATAAAAAAAGTAAAAATAACATAGTTCATATTTTCTGTCACTCTCACAACGCAACGAGAGTAGACGCAAGTGTTAGACAACTGTTTTATGATAGAAATGTTCAGTTACCGACAGTAATAGACTATCTAGTGATGCAAACTAATCAACTTTTTATGAAATTTCGCCGTTTTGAATTGAAAAAAATGCGATCATGATTCATGGAATTCCTAAATAGATGTGACGACGAGGCAAAAAAGCGTTTGCATTTTCTACATATTAGACATACGAGTAAGAGTGAATTTGTGCACATTTTAAAATAAAATATTATTTGCAAATAGTTTAAATTGATTACTTCATTAGCCTACTACAATTAGACATAACTTATTTTACCATTCTTATTTATTTATTCCCTTAAATTTTAATTATTTAATTATTCAATTCCTTTATTATTATTATTATTATTATTATTATTATTATTATTATTATTATTTATAATAATATAAATTATACCCAGAGGTGCCCCCCCCAAGCACAAAAGTGAAACTCCGCCTATGCATTTAGATTAGCCTCCAAGGTCACGGTTTTCATCAGCAACCTGTAGTCTAACTTCCAAATGTTGTCTCACCGCCTCATCGGAACACATTTCTGTTTCGGACACATCTGAGCGCATCTGATTGGTCGAGAGGGCAAACACCCCAAATCCTGTCTGTTACGTCGTAAGAGCGCGCCGCTCTACTCTCAGCAGCTTCGACTATCATGGCGGCTTACAGAAGCGCTGCAGGCTCTCAAAGAGTTTTGCATGCTGTTAAGGTGAGCGTTTGTTATCTGAAATCGCTGCGTGTCGGACAACAACTCATATAACGAATCTGATGATTTGTCAGAATTATGTATAAAGCATGGCAACGTTATCTGACTAAGCGCCCTGGCTTGTCTTAGAGATCAGCAAGAATGTTCACTTGACTTGACTCGACTCGACTCACAATACACGGACAGTTTCATTGATTGGTAACTGAAAAGTTTTATTTATGAAACATTACTTTCTTCTTATAAGAATATGGTGTGTTCTTCATTATTGTCGTTGCAGAGAGAAACAACCAAATGTCTTTATCACTGATGACAGTGAACTCGTCAATGTCAAAATGTACATCTGTGTCTAATGTATAGGGAAACTGGCCATTTAAGCACTTTGCAACAAACATGTAATTTGACTAAAAGATTATTTGTCACTGAAAACATAGAGTTAGCAGTCATACAAATTTTTTAAGTCATAAAACATTTATGCACTCGTTATTAATGAACTTAAACCAGAGGTGCCTAAACCCTTTACTATGAAGTGCTAAAAATCAAACATGATTGAGGGCTGGCTGTGGACTGAAAGTAAATGCTGTATTCAACTATTTCATAATGCAATATAAAATGTAAAAAAAATAAATGTAACAATTTAAAATAATGGTTTTCTATTTTAATATACTTTAAAATATAATTTTCAGCCATTACTCCAGTCTTCAGTGCCACATGATCCTTCAGAAATCATTCTAATATGCTGATTTGATACTCAGTTATCATCAATTTTGGAAACATCAGTTGTGCTGCTTAATATTTTGTTTTGGAACCTGTGATACTTTTTTTCAGGATTCTTTGATGAATCAAAAGTTAAAAAAGAATAGCATTTATTTAAAATGGAAATCTTTTCTAACACCATAACTCTTTACCATCACTTTTTATCAATTTAACACATCCCTGCTGAATAAAAGTATTAAAAAAATAAATAAATACTGACCCCAAACTTTTAAACTTTTTATTCATCAAAGAATCCTGAAAAAATTATCACAGGTTATAAAAAAATATCAAGCAGCACAACTGTTTCCAACATTGATGATAAATCAGCATATTAGAATGAAGGATCATGTGACACTGAAAACTGGAGTAATGATGCTGAAAATTCAGCTTTGCATCACAAAAATAAATTATATTTTAAAGTATATTAAAATAGAAAACCAATAGAATTGTATTAATATTTGTTAATGATGTTAATAATGTTTTTTTCTGTATTTTTGATCAAATAAATGCAGGCTTGATGAGCATAAAAGACTTCTTTAAAAAAACATTAAAAATAGTTAAAAATAACTTTTGACTGGTACTATAATCAAATTCACTTATATTGACTTATATTTTAACAAAAAATGTTAAAAGAAAATGAGAAATGAAGATATGCTTCAGTGGCATGTTGTTTTTTTTTGTGATATGGCATGACATGACAAATCAAAGGTTTGGGCATCTCTGGAATAAACAGTTCCATTCATTGCTGACAGCATGTCTCTCTGTCTTTTAGCATGTCTGTCTTAAGCAGAGGTGCGGTGTTATAATCTGCCGATACTCTACACTAAATGACCCAAATGAGAAGGTAAGTCAGATAAAGGAAGTGTTTTGTATTCATGGATGCTTCTCATTTCTTTAATTGTGCGTCCTTGTTTCCTTTCGTCCTTGCATGTGCACACTGTGCTGTTTTTACAGTCTTATACAAGTGTTGCTTGTCAGACTGTGATAGATTCCCAGTCAAACACTGAAGGTGCACGGGTCACGTCACTCTTTTATGTCGATTGACATGTCGTTGATGATAGGATGGAGAAGTGAGGGAACCATACCTATTTGTTGTTACCATAGTAGCAGCGATCAAAGCTGGTTCAAGAGCAAGTTGACTCTGCATTTGCAACCTAGTTTTTCACATGTATTAGAAGATAATTTGGTTAGACTTTAATTTAAGGTTAGGTGTCTGTGTACAATTTATTTATACACTTAAGTACTGAGAATATTAATTAACTACATGTACTTATAGGGTTAGTTGCATGTAATTATGCATAATACATAGTTATTACAATAGTAACTACTTGTAACATTTCTAACGGACACTAAAATAAAGTGTTACCCCTATTTTCACAGGATTTAGTTTATCATTAATGTTAAATATTTCTGCATATATGAATACAAATTAATATTGATTATTGGTTAAAGCTATTGTAAATGTTGTTATAGTTACTGATTTTTTTACCTTTATAATACGTCTACTGACAACCACATTAAAACACTGATGCTAAAGAAAAAAGCCACATGATGAATCAAAGTTCATCACAAGGAGCTTTTCCACAAGCTGAGGTAAATAGATTTATATCGAAAGTGCACAGGTTCGTACGCAAAGACAAAAACACCATAATGGTAACGTGCATGACACTAAAATAATGCAAGAAACATTCATTTGACAAGATAAGATGTAATATAAAACCCTAATGCACATATCGGATAAGAAAAAACTAAGAAGAAACGGTTATTTCAGTGAAAAAACACCAAATGTGAGCTGTCAGAAAGAGAATTCTGGGAATGTCAATTTAGTTTTTGACTATGATTACACTGTAAGAAGATTTGTTCTTTTTTTAATTCCAAAACTACATTTTACTGTAAAATTACATGAAATATCCCATTAGATCTATTAGAAAGTATTTCGCCATACAGAGTAAGGGAACTTGCAGTTAACCAATTAACAGGTTTTTACCATAGCATTTTTCACAGTCTTTTCCCATTAAAATTAAAATGTAGCATTTTCGATGAAAATTCATTATTTTATTAGTGAGAGTGATGACCTTTGGAACAGTCAAATGAAGTATCTACATATAAATATTTGTGGAGGAAACTAAGATGCATCAGTTATTTTGAGAAACAAAATTCTCTTTGCATCATCTCTACACTCCCAAAATCCTGTTGCATCCATGTAGCTTTGATGTGCCATTCTCCAACAATTAACCTTTGCCTGGAGGGGGTGTGTGTGTGTGTGTGTATGTGTTTATGTGTGTTGTGTGTAAATGGATGATGGGGGGAGGGGGGGTAGAGATATGAGCAAATGGGGAAATATGCTTTGAGTTTAGGAATGTGTTCTTGGGAGACACGTTGCCCAAGGCTCATCTTGACACATGGTTTATGGGCAGACACTTCCTTCAGTTTTTCCATAAATTGTTTACATGTGGCAGACAACATTAGCAAAGCCTCATGCTTTGATCTTTAAGGCACACTAACATCCACCTTGACACTCGGAATCATCTAGATCTCCCCATTAGAACTTGTGAATGTTCATTGCACTTGATTGAATAGATAACATTAATTTAGTATTTATGCTCTGGACATGGCTAAAGTTTTTGAACCTGTTGTACCTGTTTAATTATGTTAGAACTTAATCTAAAAGATTTTTATCTATTCTCTTTCTTGTCATCTAAAAAGCAGTGTGTGTTGTGTTGAAGAGCTTTCACTTACAGCTAAATGAGCTTTAGTCAGCGTTAGAGCACACACACTGTGGACAAATCAAGTGTTGACAAAACAAATGTCTTAATCGCCCTGTTCCCTTTTCCTTTCCACAGACCTTTGATAAAATCCTCATTGCAAACAGAGGCGAGATCGCCTGCAGGGTAAGCGAGTGTGTGTGTGTTCTTCACCAGGAAGGTTCTTTTCAGTGTGTTTATGGCAAAACATTACGTTTGTCTTTAGGCCATTTTTATTTTAAATCAAGTCCGACATGTATAACTGTTTACATGACGTTACATTAACTTTCAGTGCAGTTTTACTGCTTTAAAGAAATATAAACATTCACATTTATGTACAGTCAAATGTCTTAATTCTCTTCATTTCCATTCATAGGTGATTAAAACGTGTAAGAAGATGGGCATCAAGACAGTTGCAGTTCACAGTGATGTGGACTCTAGTGCGGTGAGGAGAACTAATATATAAAGTACCCTACTTATAGACACTATTACATCCACCTATTTTATGCGCATTTTGGAATATCGCATAAAAAAAAAAAAAACACTGGATGGAAACGCCAAGATGCGCATAAATTCTAAAAATATGCTTACAAAACGTATGCACTCAATTGAGGCAGATGAACCTTTTATCCGATAAGAAGACATGCGCTTAAACTATGATTGAAACACATTTACCGAATTAATCCCTCTATGCGCAACAAAAAACTTGTGTGATTTTGCCTCAACAGAGGATATGATTGGATAACTGGACAAACCAGTGGACCAATTTCAATGCATAGCCTCTCAAATGTTGGTTTGAGCATTCTGGAATGCCTGAGCCAAAGTCTGTCATTAAAATGATTTGGTTTAATTCCCTCCCAGAAGTGTCTTGCATGATTGCATTCCCAAACACCATGCGTCTGAACGCAAGGTAACATGACAGCGTTTATTGCGTTTTGTCTGCACGCTCTGAGACGCAAGTCATTTATGATGTTGGAAAAAGAGCCACAGTGACTTGAAAGTGACATGTGGCATGAAAATGACCTTTGGTTCTGGAATGGCATAAAAAATAGAAAGGCATTCAAACCAACTTTTGAAATCAAGTTTTAAGATTTTGACGTATTTAAACAAATAAATACAACGGTTTAAAAAAGATAGATAGATAGATAGATAGATATGCTTACATGCATACATACTCACCCTCATGTCGCTACAAATATGACCTTCTTTTCTCTGTGGAACACAAAGTAAGTTATTTTGAAGAATGTTGGTTCAACATTCAAAAAAACACTGAGACATTTCTCAAAATATCCTGACGGTATTATTTATTATTTAAAATGTATTAAATGAGAAAAATGCCAAATGGATGCATTTTCACTTTGGGGGTCTCTTTTGGACTTCCACATATACAAGAAGAGATTACTAATGCAACTGCCCATATATGCAGTACATGAATTGAATAAATAGATTTGCTGAAGCAGGTTAGTCATCTGGATGCAGTCTGGTACTAATATCTAAATTACCCCACTAGACTTTTACAAGCATTGCAAGATAAACCAAAGCTTTTGCTCCTCTCACCTTTATCTTTTCATGGAGAGTAATCCTCTGTTCCCATGATTGATAGCTGTCAGTTTTCTCCCCCTCCTATTCCATATGCATGAGAGTTTGATAGAGGCAGTGTTTTAAACTGTGCTCGGTTCCCCTGCTGTGTTCTGTGCTGGATTGGGGGAATGATGGGGGGGTTAGAGGTGGGGATCTTTTGCATTTGATTTGCAGCCTCCAAAGAGCATCTAAATGAAGATGTTTAAACAGAGCAGTGGGGGATAATCTGGACTCTATATGGGGGAACAAATTGACATTAGAAGTCCATATACTGACCCCAGGATTGATTTTCAAGTATTTTACAAACACATTCCTAATTCTAGTTAGAGTTCTTTCTTTCAACCTTTATTATACTTTTTTTTTATTCCTTCTGATGTAATTTTCTATAACACCATGAAATGAATGAATGAATTGATTTAGTAATTTGGTGTTGACATTAAAGTGTTTCATTAAAAGTAATGGAACTGGACCCACAGGCTATCTCACGTCCTCCCTGCTTAACAGGGTAGGTGCTGACAGAAAAAGAAGTTTATTGGGCTCCTGAAACAAATGGTGGGAAGCCGTCAAGTTTTGCGCTGCTTTAAAAGGCTCAGACAGAATACTCATTAAACTCACTGACAATAAAAACATGTCTAGAGATTTGTCTGTCAGATTCAAATCTTTGACTAAGACCGGTCAAATTTTTTTACATTTTAATTTAAGATATCAATTTAGTAAACAAATAATTTTTATAATTAGCTATAAGATGATACAGAAAGTCAGAGTTAGCACTTAGTATGTGCTGCTTCAGTCTTTTGGGCTCATTTTAGCATCTTGCATCTATGCTAGATCTTTGAGCGAGCTCCTCCACCCTCGTTAAATGTGAGGAAAAACGACTTTGCGTCTCCCTTTTTACACGTGTGGAGAACATTAGCAGAGAAGCAGCAGTTGGCTAGCGAGCCTTTTCCAAACCTCCCCTGTTGATGCAGTTGTCAATATTAATGCTTCCCCATTGTGAGGTCTGTCACTCAGTCAGCTCACTGTCACAGTTGCTTTACACCGTGTGTGACGACATCTTGGCCACACAGACAATCTGTTTGTGATGAACACACTGGCACTGAACACACAAAAACAATTCATCAAACATCAGACTATAAAAAATAAAAACTGAAAAAAAAAAAATCTGGTAAAAACCGCAAAACTTTACATTAATACTTCACACATTACAAAAAACAAAACTAACATGAGAACATATTACTTTTAAAGTTATTTTTTTTAAAAAAATTTTTTACATTTGTTCATAAACTGAATATTATAAACAGCATAAGTTTTTTTTTTTTTTAGTTTTTTTTTTATTAATTTTTGTTTTTTATACTTTTTTTTAACATTTCAAAAAATTAACATGACTGTGAAAAAGCACTTATTTTTTTCCCCACTTTTTTGTCTTTTAGTACAGCATGGCACTAGCAATGCCAAGATCATAGGTTCGATTTCCAGCAAACTGAACATGCATGAACTGATTAAAATGTACACCTTCTGCAAACATTACAAATGTAATTTTGTACATACATTCCACAGTTTTGTATGAAATTTTGTTTGCATATTCCACAACACATGAGACTGTCAACACTTTGCAGGCATGTTCATGGGCCTAAATGAGGAAAAAGTAACAGAATTTCAAGAGAAAACATAGAATAAATGAAAAAAACGAAATGGGTCAAACTGACCTGCATCATTATTTTCCTTTGTGTTTTTTCATTCCTTTAGGTTCATGTGAAGATGGCTGATGAGGCTGTGTGTGTCGGTCCTGCCCCTACCAGTAAAAGTTACCTGAACATGGATGCTATCTTGAATGCCATCAAGCAGACTGGAGCTCAAGCTGTGAGTGTGTGTGTGTGTGTGTGTAAGGTAAAACACAGGGGACTTTAGCCCAGTTGGAGCTTAATCCGTGTTGGTATAAACAAGGTCATATATTATTAACATGGTGAACTGGTCAATGCTATTATGTATATACATAACTGAATGATGCGATGGAGCTGTTAAATGTCACCTGTATAACACAAATACTTTGGATGTGTAAAGGTAAATAATTTTCTAAAAGTTGTCTCTCTCTTTCATAGGTTCACCCTGGCTATGGATTCCTGTCTGAAAATAAGGAGTTTGCCAAGAGACTAGTGAGTCTGCCTTTTTCCTAAAAGAAAAGTGTTTAGTTAAAGAAAAGAGAAGTGGAGAGTTGAATATTTAAATGAGTTGGGGGCAGAGTAGCCCCTTCACTTATTGTTCCACGTCAGCCAGTGTCCCTCCCACACACACACACACACACACACACACAGTTTTTGTAATTAACAGCTCGGACCCCCCAGTAGTAATTTAATTAAAGGTGTGAGTTCTGAGGTGAGAAGATTATTTGCAACCCAAATAAAGGCAGAAAGGCCAAAAGGGTCATTTGATAGAGATTCAGTTCCACATTCACATTCAGTTCCAGATTCATTATTGTTTTTGAAGGACAGTGCTCTGTTTCTTAAAATGATACGTTAAAAATACAATTCGTAATATTGAGTTTGGGGTTCATTACTCTCGTTTTCAGTGTCACATGATCCTTCAGAAATCATTCTAATATTCTGATTCGTTGCTCAAGAAACATTTTTTATTGTTATAATAAAACTTTGACATCATGTGCTGCTTTTTTAGTATTCTTTGATGAATAGAAAGTTCAAAAGAATTATTTGAAATTAACATTTTAACAATGTGAAAGTATTTACTGTCAGTTTTGATCTATTTAATGCATCCTTTCTGAATAAAAGTATTAATTTCTTTAAAAAACAAAAATCGTACTGACCACAAACTTTTGGTGGTTGATATTCAATAATCCTAAAGGAATTATTAAGCCACATGATTTACTTTCATCTATGAAACGCGTAAGGAAAATGTTTAAGACTATCCTGATGATTTTTTCCCATGCAAAAACGTTTAATGGGGGCTGGAGCTTCAAAAAGGACACAGAAAGTGCCATAAATTTGGTCCACATGACTTGTAAGCTTTATAACAATGTTTTGAATTCAGCTTTGTGTGAAGACCGAAATTTAAATAGTAGTTTTGCGATATTCTTCCCCTCCAAATCTTTCAACCAGATTTGTATTGTTCAGTGTGAGTATTATATGTAAATGAACTGTGAATTTTTCAGATTCATGATTTAAATCATTCAGATTGGGTTTTGTGAATCGAATCGAATATCTGACTAAAAAGAATGATTTGTTCAAGAATTATAGCTACTTCTCTCATGAACTCTTAGCTTAGATGGATGACAAGATTTTTAGACTGTTGAACTTTAACTTTGCAAAAGTTTTTTTTAAAAACAAGACTTTTATATATAACGCACAAACCAAATGGACTAATTTTATGGGACGTTTTTGCATTGTTTTTGAAGTTTGAAGCTCCACCCCCTGTTTTTTGTAATAGCATGAAAAAGAACCTGTATATTATTCAAGAAAGATTCCTTTCGTATTCCACGGAAGAAAGTAATACAATTTGAAACAACATTGCGATTTGAAAATGTTAAATAGAATTTCATTTTTTGGGTGAACTATCCCTTTAAACCCCTGTGCCTCAAAATAATTGAGCAAAGTGCTTCGGTGCTGACAACTGCATGTGCCAACCTCCAACTGTGCCTCAGTGTTGCCATGGCAACTAAACTCAGAAGCTACCATCTTTTTTTAACCCTTCAATCGATTATGACTAAATAAAGACATGCTTCGTGTCATGGCAGGCCTCAAACACACTCAGAGAGTTCGCATGGGGCCGTCAATCTCTTTTTTTGATCTAGATATTTTAGCTTTTTTAGGATTCCAGATTTCTTCTTTTTGCCGAGTTTTGCTACATTGTAGAACAGAGAAAAGCGGAACAGAAAGAATTTGAGAATAGAGATGAGGGAAGATGACACGCCTCTCTGGCTCTCTTCTTTCCTTCTGTTTCTTTTTGTCCACAATAGTCAGCCCTGGTTATTTATTGTGCCATACACACGTCTCTGGTGCGTGTGTCACCTGTGTTCCGTGTCTCTTACTCTCTGCTGTGCAGTTTAAAAAGTGAGATTCTCCTGGCAGAGTTTCCGGCAGCTGCGCTGATGAGCTTGCAAGAACTCCTTTGATATAAATCACATTCAGGCAGGAGGGAAACACACACGGGGCGTCGTCACAGCAACGGCGGACTCACGTTGATAGGTTGCCTAGAAGTAGTTGTAGATAAAATTTTTAGCTAAAAATCTAAAATAAATGAGCTTTTTCTGGTGCAGTTTTAAAGGCTTTCGGCAGAACATCCTACTGTTAATCAACAGAGCCTGTTAAAAATTCATCAGTATGTCAAAATAAGTGTTAAATATTAAGCAGTCAGGGACCCGAATCAGCTCAGATAAACCCTGATTTGTTTCATGTCTCTTCGAGGTTTTGTCGACGGCATTGGTGTAGAGGCCACCTTTCAATTTGGCTGTTATCCTGCGATGAATAAATCATAAACCCCTGTTTTTTAAATCTACATCGAGGAAAATCTGCCTAGCAACGCAGAATGAGAAGCGGTTTTCTTTGAAGGATTTCTCTGTTTTGGGTTGTATCGCAGTCATTAGTAGGCAAGCAGAATTCAGAAAAATTTGAGCCCGTATTTATTCATTGTGATGTGAATTCAAA
Organism: Coreius guichenoti; assembly: GCA_039654105.1. Lineage (NCBI taxonomy): Eukaryota > Metazoa > Chordata > Actinopteri > Cypriniformes > Gobionidae > Coreius > Coreius guichenoti. The sequence goes on from CM077170.1 coordinate 26,221,243, forward strand.
ACTCTCCCTAAATGCAAGTTGAAATGTGTCATTTGTTGTGTCACTAGCAGCACCAAATGGAATTGGGCTGGAATGAATCGTGACATTGCAAAACATTTTACCTGCTATTTTTCTTTAAGGAAATTGTTAAGTTATGCAGATTTTAAGGAAAATATTTTGCACTGTCAACCAAAGAGAAATGAGAGCGGTTGTATCCGAGTGTGCATACTTCCCTACTTTATAGTAGGTGAAAAACAGTATGTGAAAAGAGTTGTATGTCCAAATTCACAGTATTCATAAATCAGTAGGCAAAAAGTAGCCGGATGATCTGCAACTTCTGGCAAGATTCTGAAGTGCGGATCCAGTGGATACTTTACTATTCCATGAGGCCATGGGAGAGGATTTGCGAAGGGCAGTAAAGCAATGCAGCTGACTCTGTGAGTCACATGACAGTGACAGCATTGTGAATGTAGGCTTAACCTGATTTCACCAAGTACAGCATATTCCTGAATCAACAGCTTTGTTGATCCTTGAACAACAATCCAATCAACCAATCAGATTTGAGGGACAAGTTTTCAGTTTATGTTTACAACCAGGGTGCTTTTACATCAGTGTTATTCACCTATCATTTCCATCTGATTTTAGGGATAAGTTATGGGTAGGGTTAGGTTTAGGGGTAGAGATTAAATTTTTCGGACAGGAATGTTGAACAAAATGAACAAAATATGTTGATCCAAGAACATGTCTTTCTTGGTAAAAGATTACATTCATACTACACACGTTCATACTATATAGAATGTCGTGAAGTACGTACTCTGAGATTTCAGCTTGTGATGGTCTATTGTGACTTGAATCAAGATGTAAATGCATTGACATTTACATTGCATTGACATTGGGAAAAGGAATACCTCTGGTTACAATTTCTGCTAAATTCGATTTTAAAACTATTCAAACTCACAAGACTTTCATAGAATTACATAAAAAAGAGCAAAAAGCTTCAGAATCAATTGCAATCTATTTTTTTTAACTTCCTTTTATTTAGCAGCTGAACTTGACTGTCTATAAAGGCATTGTCTCAACCAGTGTTGTGAGTTTGGAATACCTGACTTGAATAATGGCAGATGGCAGCAAGGTGTGGAACTTCAGTCTGAAAAAGTAGAACCGTTTGAAACAATGTTGTGGTCTTGTTTGGTGCTGTTCATGGTGCAGGAATTACACACTTATGGCCAGATTTACTAAACAGGGCAAATTAGTGTGCGAGCGTAGTCCCATAAAAGTGCCGATGCGAGTGGAAAGTTCTGCGTGTGATCTACTGAAGAAGCGCAAATTAAAGAACACAGATGCAGCCGGATCATTTCCATAATGACCAACGCAATCTACCAAGAGCAGCGCAAATAACATTTGGTTTAAGACGTGCTTTTTTGGGGCGTTAAATAATTGCGCAAATACCAGTAAATTAACGAGTGCAAACCTTAGAAAATCACCTCGCATGATTCATTTAAATACTCTACTCCCATAAATTTTGCGTCTGAAAGGGAAAGTCCTACAAATGCATATGCAATAAGGTCAGCCGCAAAAACAACCCTGTCCACACCTTTTCAGCGCTAATGTATCACTGCATGTCTTTAGTAAATCCTCGCAGTCTTTTTTTTTTTATAATGCCAATAGAGGGTTTGTGCTGGCGTTAGTAAATCTGGCCCTTAATCTTTAAATATAATAAAATAAAAAATTGCATTAATGTCTTTCAGCTAATAATAGTAGTAACTTAATCTCGGTTCAACCATGACTAATTCCATTTTCCCCAAAAAATCTGTGCAGAAAGCAGTCTGATTGTGTGTGGGCTTTCAAATGAGACAGGAGTGTCATAGTAATGCATCACTTACAGAAAACAGTAAATGCAATGATTCACAGACTTACAGAAAGTTGTAAAAGCATAAGTAGTTCATTTAAACCATATGTTTGCCTAATGTTAAATATTAAGCTATTAGAAGTTTTTGTTTTAATCTTGTATTTTCCAGATATTTTCTTCCATCTTGCCCTGTATACTTAATTGCTTTGGATAAAAGAGTTTGCTATATAAATAAATGTAAATAATTAGTTTTATAACCAATCCCTCAACCACATCTGTACCTGTTCAATTCTCTCTACCTTTCCATCCCCCAGTCACTCTTTTACATTTCCCTGTACACACACACACGCACACGCACACACACACACACACATACACACACACACACACACACACACACACACACACACACACACACACATCCACTGCCTTCTGTGTGTGTGTGTGTGTGTGTGTGTGTGTGTGTGTGTGTGTGTGTGTGGAAATGAAGATGTCATTACATTAGCAGTTGAATAGCAATACCCCCCACATGAATAAGAGGTGAATGAGCCCCCCATCCTGAATAGCTGCCCTCTTTGCCCAACTGTTAGTACAGTTTTACGCAGCGCAAACGATTGGCCAGAGCCCCTGGGCATGCGCAGCTTCAGCCCTAGAGAGCTCTGTTAGGATTACCTCTACAGCCTCTTTAGCATGTTAAAAGAGAAGCGCTTTTCAATAGCAGAGAGGAGATTGAGTTTGAGTGGAGTGTGCATGTGTGTTTTCATGCCTTTTCACTCTTTGGATGTTGTCTTGAACAAGATGTTTTCATTATCCTGGTGTTCTCTTGCTCACGTGCGCAGTTGTACACAAGTTCTCGACACTTCTAGTCGCTCACACTCTCTTTACTGTTGTTGTAGTGGCTTGCTGGTTGTTTAGCCCTTTAAATGTACCATGTGCACAAACACACATGAGGGAAGTGTAAAAATGAACAGAAGGAGGAGAGAGATTGAGTGACATCTGAATGGGCCCAACCGTTTTATTGGATTTAATTTTCCAGAACCTGACAGAGACACAGACAAGGGTTTGAGTGAAAGCTTTCTAGCATGACTGGGGCCCACTGTAATTTGCCAGTGCATATAAAAAATAAACAGTGATATTGTGTCCCATTTATGTATTTTTTTTCCCCCTTTCATTTCATGTCCCTTGTTTTGTTTTGTTTTGTAGTTTTATATTCTAGTTTTGTTTTAGTTTTTTTTGCTTTCTAGTTTTTTATTTTACAGTGATATTATGTCCCATTCATGTATTTTTTCCATTTCAGGTCCCGTTTTGTTGTTTTGTATTCTAGTCTTTTTTATTTTATTTTTTTTTATTTTATTTTATTTTTTGTTTTGTTTTGCTTACAGTGATATTGTGTCCACTGGTTTTTTTGTTTTTTTTTGCTTTGTAGTTTTTTGTTTGCTTTGTAGTTTTTATTTTATTTTACAGCACAAGTACTTTTTTTAAAACATACTTTGTTTAAAATAGCAAACTGTCGGTAGTTACTTCAAGGGTTCATTTTTCTTATTCGTTTAAATCAAGCTTTTTTGTGCATGTGAACTTCTGATTCAGTGAAAAATAAACTCCCATATGGGTTTTCTCTATAATTTTAGTGATTTGTAATGGACTTCAGTTGATTACAGAAGTTAAATTTGTTGACACCTTAGTTTGTTTTTTTCCCAAGCACTTGTCAAGAACAAACAGATCACTTTTTTTTTTTGCCTCATTTAGATTTATCCTTTATCTCATGTCACCATGGGTCCAGTGGGAGCTGAAAGAGTCATGGGGTCAAATCCCTCTTTTAATTACAGAGCTCCGTGGGTTCTGCGCGCCTCAGGCATACTATCTGTAGTATATTAGCCAGGAAGCAATAGCCTCCCGATTCTCGAGACTAACAAAGAAAAGAACAGATCTCCTTTTTCCCGTTCTTTTTTCTGGCTTCGTTATTTAGATGTATGTTTCTGCGGGCATTACCTGAAGCTACCTTTCTTTACGTCACCAAAGTTCAAACCCTGGGGTTCTTTTTTGTGAAGGGATTTGGTTCCCCTGGCAACAAAAGTATGGTAGCTTACCTCTTTTGAGTTTGAGAGATTTAGATATTCATGATGTCACTGTGCCGTGCGTGACCAGTGCTCATAGTAACTGTTTTATATATAAGTATTTTTACTTGAGTTTACATGTATCTGCCCATAAAAATTACACTTTTATAAAGAAATGTTTTCTATTTGTTTATAACATTTCTAGTATTTCACCATAAATCTTTCTATATACGCTGCTGTTCAAAAGTTTGGGGTATTAGAAGTTTTTGAAAAAAGTCTCTTATGCTCTCTAAGGCTTAAGTTATTTAATCAAAATGTATTGTAAAATATTATTACAACTTAAAATAACTGTGTTCTGTTTTAATATCCTTTAAATTTTAATTTATTCCTGTCATGGCAACGGTGAATTTTCAGCATCATTACTCCAGTCTTCAGTGTCACATGATCCTTCAGAAATCATTCAGATATGCTGATTTGGTGCTCAAGAAACATTTATTATTATTACCATTGTTGAAAACAGTTGTATAGCTTAATATTTTGTTGAAGTAGTAATAAAAGTTTTTAGGATTCTTAAATTAACCTAATGTTCAAAAGAACAGCATTTATTTGAAATAGAAATCATTTGTAACCATTATAAATGTCTTCACTGTCATTTTTGATCAGTTTAATGCATCCTGGCTGAATAAAAATATTAATTACCTTTAATAAAAAAAAACCCAAACTTTTGAACTTGTGTAAGTTCATCCAGGTCATGAGAAATATACATCAGTCATGTGTGTCAACTTTTGACTGGTACTGTGAAAGGTGAAAAAGTGGAATCTGGTGTCAGATGATGCACAGTGGTGTATTATAACCAGAAAAGTACAGGTGCGTTGAGGTTTGATGTAGGAATAAAAACAGGGGGCGTGTGTTATGATGTACGAGTCGTGCAGCGAGACGTGACATTTTCTGATTGTTTGCTGTAATACATTTGATGCCTATGGTCTTTATTTATAAGTAAGATCTCTTCAGAATAAATAACTTGGATGACACAAAATGTGCCTTATTATAAATTCTTTCTCTACAGGCGGCCGAGGGGGTGACCTTCATTGGTCCTGATACGCATGCCATCCAGGCCATGGGGGATAAGATCGAGAGCAAACTCCTCGCCAAAGCTGCCAAAGTCAACACCATCCCAGGCTTTGATGGGGTAGTCAAGGTCAGATCAACATTTAGGATGTTTTTATTTGTTTATTTGTTTTTATGTTTGTCCTCAGTCTGTTCCCAAGAATCCCTCACATCACACATGCATCTAATAAAAGCATCTTCACAACTTCACAATTTTTTTTTTTTTTAGTTTTGCAAATAAATGTGAAAAGAAATGTTCAGCCCAGCACAGAAAGGTAGTTTATTCAGTTTAAAATACTGAAATATACTACATATGTGTTGCAGATAACAATGTACAGATGTTATATATAGTTTATAATATACAGTACATACACTGACATTCAAAAGTCTGCATTTATTTAATCAAAAATACTTAATTAGAAATAGTATCACAATTTAAAATGTTTATTATTATTTTAAAATGTAAATTTTAATTAATTCATCAGTTAATTATGTTATCAGCAGACTGACATGTTCTTGTACAAAGAAGGCCAATATTTTGGTGGTTTTGGCAGTATGATATGCAAGGATTTCAGGTAAGACTTAAGAGAGCTGATTGTTCAGACACATTTTACCAGGACTTTTCACAACTGCTCATTCATCCAATAAAGTAGTTGACTCGTCGGTGGGTTGGTGTTTAACATATGTAAAGCAGTCTGCCCAAGTCCATTGGCACATGACAGTGGGATACAGTTTGTGGACAGAGGAGCTTTCCTCCTCCTGTCCCCATGTATTGAACTGTAGTCATGTGAGCCGCAACTAGTCAAAACAGACCCAAAGCGTCGACTAGTGGCAGAAATAATCTAATAGTCAGTGCAACTCCTGTCATTTACTGTAGCTTCTGTTTTGAACAGCATCTTTGGATATTTTTCACACTGCACAGGAGTTAAACCCAAAGTCTAATGGGAAAACATGGTAAAGCAGAGATGATTGTTGTTGAAAGTACAGACTGTGATATTCATTACAGAACATATGGTCCTATAGACCTCATTTTAGTTTGTTTGTTCCATTAAGTTGTCATATATACACTATCATTCAAAAGTTTGAGGTCAGTAATTTTTTTTAAAGGAATTAATACTTTAATTCAGTAAGGATTGATCAAAAGTGACCGTGAAGTCATTTATAATGTTACAAAAGATTTGTCTATTCCAAAATGTGCTTTTGAACTTGCTGTTCATCAAATAATCCTGAAAAGTAAAAGTTTTCCATAGTAAGAAATGTTACTTCAGCACAAAATCAGCATATTAATTGATTTCTGAAAGATCATGTGACACTGAAGACTGGAGTAATGGCTGCTGAAAATTCACAGTACATTGTTTTAAAATATGGAAAATACTTATTTTAAATTGTAATAATATTTCACAATACTACTGTTTTACTGCATTTTTGATCAAATAAATGCACCCATGGTGAACATGAGACTTATTTCAAAATCATTAAAACTGACCCCAAACTTTTGAGCAGTAGAGCTTGTATTTGTATATGCCACTTGCTCTGTTGTAAAGCATATAACAAAGCTCTTAACCACAATAAAGCTACATATCAGCCCTCCAAAATGTCTTTAAACTCTTTCTCCTGCCTCTATTCCCATTTCTCCTCCCCCTCCCATCCCCTCCTCCCGCGTGCTGTTTAAATGGCCTTTAATGGCTGTGTGTGGTGGCCGTTTTGACACTTCCTGAGCTGATAGGGCTCTATAAAGCAAAGATGTGCCGCATGACACTCTGATTGTATGGGCATTACCATCTGTGAACACCTCCTCAACGACCCTGATAACATCAGCACACTGATCACAGTCTGACTCTCACACACACGCAAAAATCTCCCCTTTAGTCCCTTCTGCTGGATTTCTCACCTTAGCTTAACTTCATTTAATGCTAGTGTAGAACTCAGCTGTTAATGTATTTTGACGTCTGGTGAGAGAGAAATTTCAATAGTTGTTTCACTATTTCAATAATTGTTTGTAAACAATTATTTTGTCACCGTTTTCAGCCCTCAGAGATTTGCTGTTGCATAATTGCAGCAGTTGTTTAAAGCAAATTTAATATGACCTATTTGTCACTAAACACAGCAGCTTGCAGTCTGAAAGGAATCACAGCAGCAATTTTGGCAGAAAAATATTCGCAATTTGAGGTGACACAGTTGTTGACTTTTTCAGATCAAAGTCTTCCAAGTATTTCACTGATATGTTTTCTCATTTCCCAATTTTGTTTTTAAATGGGAACATATTAAAAAATTTGTTTCAGAAATTTAATATAGTGGGCGTTAATTAAAAATTTTTGTGTTATTTATACAACAAAACAAATTAAGTAAATTATAGATAAACTGTTCTGAATGAATTGTCTTGAAGCCTAGTCACACATTTTCTTTCATAGGGGTGCTCTGCTATGAACATGTTGAAGTTTCAGCCTCGTAGTTGACTGGAAACGGTTTTATTAAGGCCAAAGAAGCTGTTCTATAAGCATCTAAATATGCAGTTGCAGGTACTATACCAGTATTGAATAAAGGCCCCGATATACTTCAAGCGAAATCGAAGAGCGAACTGGTGTGACGTAATTTTAAACAAAATCAGGCCAAAATAAAGTTTGTTTTGTGTTCGTTTCAGGAGTTCAAAACAGTGTCTGAAATCACCCCCTATACCATCATTCACTATTCCCTTCATTAGTCTGCTAATATAGTTCACTTGAAAGAGTGAATAAAACCAACGAGTAAGTAGTTTGTGCTTGCTGTTTAATAATTATTTAAAACTTAGCAAACCAGCAGCTCCAGTAGTAATGAAAAGATTTATGTTGAAATCTGTCATGGAAACTATGTATAAACTTTAAGTAAACAATTTAATAATCACTTAAAAAGGAATTTATACCTGTATGATATTGCGCTGTAGCCACATTGGACCAGCGGTTTGGAAAATGGATTGATGGATGATTCAGCTGCGGGCGCCATCTTCTGGTCAGACGCGGGAATTCATTTTGCGTGCGATTCTCACAGTGCATATGGATATTTTCTAGCCTTTGAGCATACATCGGTTGTACACTCGTTATTGCGGTGCATTGTGGGATTGAATGAGTGCTTGATAACATCCACTATGGTTTTGGACACCACTACAAATGGCTGTCCCCTTAAATAGTGCCCTGTTTAAGGGTATAGGGGGCGATTTTAGACACAGGCCTTGCCAAAGCAAACTTTCCAGAAAAGCTCTGGCTGGTAAACGCCTTCGAACTACCATTGGTCCGTGGCGATTACGTAATAGTTGGGTGTGCTCTAAGGCTTCTTTGACATGGAAATCGTGTCAGGTTAATTTCTTCTGTTCAGTCCATCGAGGTCGGACATCCACAAGTAAAAACATGAACAAAAGTTTCTTTTGTTATTGAAAGGAAAGCACACAGCACATAATTACATATTCATCTCAACTACACTCTCAGTAGTGTGGGTGGCATCAGCATGTTCGCTAACAGTATACCACTGCTCACGTATTTCAAACTTCTTTTTACACCAGACCAAAGCGAAGAATGAAAAAGAACTTCGCCATGAGTATATCGCAGAGGTGGACAGTAACAAAGTACATTTACTTGAGTACTGTACTTAAGTACATTTTTTTGAGTATCTGTACTTTACTTGAGTATTATTTTTTCTGGAGATTTATGACTTTAACTTCACTACATTTGAAAGACAAATATCGTACTTTTTACTCCATTACGTTTCTATCAAGGTTCTCGAAGAGGAAAGCCGTTTCTATTTAGCCGCTTTGAAAGTCAGTGGATGATTTTTTTTTTTTTTTCTTTAAAACGTGATTGGGGTTTTTTTGCAGACAGCCTATCAGTAATCACTCTTGTAGGGTCACGTGAAGTTCAATGACTTCCAAGCATTTTTTAAACACTGCTCAGTTGATGGCAAAATAGAAGGCGTCGGTTCCTCTGCGCAGTGCGCGCACCCATGGCCATACTTAGAAAGTATGTTTCAGTTTTCTGAAAAGATTAAATATTCGTTTCATTTTTAAGTGTTTGCTCAGTTTGCCTAAAACGGACCATATCACAGCCTTCAAAAAGTCGCCGTCCAACCTGCAGAAGCATATTGAGGTGTCTAAACTTTTAATTTCTGGTGAAAGCTTGAAATGGAAATTGTCTGTGCTTTTAGAGCTAAAGTTTCAGTATGAAGCAGTGTTCATTTAGTTGACGAATAATTGGTCATAATTTTCGTCAATTACATTTTTTCACTGACGAAAACGAGATGACAACTAAATAAACTGATTTGAATGACAAACACTCTGACAAAAATCTCTTGACATTTTCGTCAATGAATAAAAATGAGATGAAAATGTTAGGGAGGGACGATTTGGGAAAAGACGATTTCACGCATGTCCTGCGTGAGATTTGAATTGTAATGTGCTGATCTACCCAGCAGGACATAAGTTGGCATACACTTGCTGCATGTCTCATAAGACAGGGAGAGAGAGAAGAGCAGACATGTGGATAAGTCTGAAAAAGGGTGATGACACAAAAGAGAACTCAATTCAATCCGGTTTTATGTGCGCACACAGAAAGCTGCCTCTCAGATGCCAGAGCACAAGTACTAAATTTGAGTTGATTTAATCTACTAAAATCTTATTATACTTAGTCAACTAAAACTAGACTAAAACTAAAAGACTGACTAAAACTAAATCAAAATTAACACTGGTATGAAGTATGGTCAGTCAAATGATTTTTTTTAAAAAAAAATTTTATGCCAATCCAAGTTGCCTGCCAAGTTGCATAGCCTTGTGGATACACCGCTAACACATAGGTGAAGTTCGACAATGATATTATTTAGCATGCAAAAACGTAGTTGGGCTAATAGTGTTAACTGAAGTCCTTTCAGAAATATGTATTAGCATGATCTTGTCAAATAAACACAACGTAGAAACCCTTCTTTTCTAGTATGATTTTGCTTTGATAAGAGCTTTGTAACTTTTAAGTTAAGTTTAAGGTAGTCGTATGCTAGCATGTCAGATGGAGCATCACTGACTGGCTTAAGCCACCATGATGACACAGCGTGCGTACAATAATAAAATAATGCATTTACTTTTACTTTTGATACTTAAGTACTTTTAAAAGAAAGTACTTCAGTACTTTTACTTAAGTAAAAACCTGTCTTTACAACTTTCACTTGTAATGGAGTAATATTTGACCAGTAGTATTTTTACTTTTACTCAAGTAATGGAGTTGCGTACTTTGTCTACCTCCTTAGGGTTTCTTCAAGTTACTTCAGTCACTGATGTCTCAGGCAATTATTTATTATTATTATTATTATTATTATTATTATTATTATTAATAATAATAATAAAACAAACTGATTTCAGCTAGTCACATGATTAAATATTTTAGTTTTAAAGTGAATTTAAAACCATTGTAGATTTTTTTTCTTGTGCCTTTTAAAACCAGATTTTTTCCCTACGTTTCAAGTACCTTTATTTATAGATTTTGTTAAAACCTTGTCCCAGAGCCAGACTCTTCCAGCCAATCTTAAAAACTTAAAATCCATCATAAAATGATTATCTCAAATGATACCCCAACACCCCCCACCCAATTTTTTTTTTTTTTTTAAACTTTATTTTATACAAACTATTGCTGTTGTGGAATCATTTCCACCACTACCAACAATTTTGCCCTTAAAATAGTTTCAAAGGTTAGTGTACTTGGTAAGTGTCAGCAAAGATGTGAGGGTAAATTTCACCTGTGAATAGCATAATTTTATTGCGTCATTTCAAATAAAGCTGTTATTTTGTCATTATGCAATAAGTATGATTAATATTTCATTGTATTTCAGATGCTATGAAATTATCATTAAACAAAATCAAACACCCTCATTGACGCCACTTTAATATATACCACAACAATGCGTTACTCAATTAATACATTGACATTTTATAGAAATCTTTTTGACCTTTAACATAGTTTGTGTCCACATTGTTAAAAAACTGTAAAAAATATAATAGTGGTTTTAGAAAATTAACTCTGGTTCAAAAGTGCCCATAGCTGAAGAAACATGCATCAGTCCTTTGGTTTCATATGGTTAAAGACATTTTACATAATTATCATAAATAGGACTTTTTAATGGGATGGTATTTAACCTTACATTACACTAACTGTCAAGGTAGTAAAAACTATAATGCTATGTAGCTCCCTCTGCTGGACTAGATGAGGAACTGAATTATCTTACCTGCTACAGGCCACATCTCATGATACGCATATACTAAACAAGTTATGTTTATTTTTTATTCAAGGATGTGGATGAGGCTGTGAGAATTGCAGGAGAAATCGGTAAGTGTGAATGTAGACATTTTATCAGATTGCATCTATTAAGAATAAGGTAATGTGGTAAATAAAGCTAACTCAGAATTTGTGTCCATCTTTTGCAGGCTACCCTGTTATGATCAAAGCGTCGGCTGGCGGAGGTGGTAAAGGGATGAGGATCGCCTGGAATGATGAGGAAACCAGGTGAGACATGAGGAAAGCTGATTCAGGGATATTTTTAATACTAAAGGATCACAGACATCTGATCACTAGACAGAACAAGAGACTCTATGTATGTTTTCTTTGAAGAGACTCTAAGGCAGTATTAAGCTTTTTCAAGCAGTATTAAGCTTTATTAGGCTTATCAGTTAATTAAATACATTTTGTTTTGAGTGAGTGCTATAGGGAATTGAAAACGTGGCTGTACAGTTTTACAGCTTAAGTGACAAGAATCTTATATTATTATTTTTCATTTTGTAATCCATATTAACATATTACCATTTACAAATCAACAACTTATAATATATTCTCTCTCTCTCTCTGCCTGCCCCCCGTTCCCTCCTTATCTTTCTTTGTTCTTGCAAATATTAATATAAACTTTAGTGGGACATGTTGGTGTTAATTGTGTGTTTTATTCCTGTAGACTGAAGCCGGGCTTTTGTTTAAGCTTTAATTGGATTTATCTTGAGAGGCAAAACAGTCACTCAGAGCAGAGAGAGAGAGAGAGAGAGAGAGAGAGAGAGAGAGAGAGAGAGAGAGAGAGAGATAGAGAGAGATAGATAGATATCAGGCAAAGAGATACTTATCTGCTCAAGTTCCCGTCAAGTTCATTCAGCTACTTGAACCGACTGCCAGGCAGTTTAGCCAATCTGAGTAAGATCTGGTAGTTCATTCTTCTCTCATTTGTATAATCAGACATGAATGAAACATCTGAAGGTAATAATAAAAACACTATTCATTTCTAGCTCTAAATAAAAGTTATTAACAAACAAGTAGTTGATGTACAGTAAAATATGAAAATAAGAACATGTGGATCAAAGTATGTTAACTTTTTTTTTTAAGTTTATGAATTAAAAATGCTTATTATGTTATTAGAAAGTGATGAAGTCTTATGAAGCTTTGTTTTGTTTCAGGGAAGGCTTTCGATTCTCCTCTCAGGAGGCAGCATCTAGTTTTGGAGACGACCGTCTGCTGATTGAGAAGTTCATAGATAACCCCAGACATATTGAGATTCAGGTATTTACTGGATAAAACCACCTTGCTTCTGTATGTGAACAATTAGCCAATCTTTTATAATGTAAGAATAACAGTATAGTCATCAACATGTATGTAGTGAGCCAAAAATGTTAAATAAAACAAAAGTTACTATACACTACCATTGAAAAGTTTGGGGCTGTTTGGGGCATAAACTTTTTTTTATGCTTTTGAAAGAAGTCTCTTGTGCTCCCCAAGGCTGCATACATTGATCAAACATACAGAAACAACAGTAACATTGTGAAATAATAACAGTTATTTCTTTTCAGGATTCTTTGATGAATAGAAAGTTCAAAAGAACAGCATTTATTTGAAATAGAAATATTTTGTAACATTATAAATGTCTGTACTGTCAATTTAATGTCCTTGCTGAATTTCTTACTGACCCCAAACTTTTGAATGGCAGTGTATCTACTGGACAGTTGAGTACATATAAATAGCCTTAAATTGGCTCAGGAATATTAATAAGATAAAACCAGTTTCATTCATTCATTCATTCATTCATTCAATCATTCGTTCAGTCATTCAATCATTCATTCATTCAATCATTCAACAAATTCATTCATTCATTCATTCAATCATTCAATCATTCAATCATTCAATCATTCATTCATTCAATCATTCAACAAATTCATTCATTCATTCGTTCAATCATTCATTCATTCATTCATTCATTCATTCATTCATTCATTCAACAAATTTATTCATTCATTCATTCGTTCAATCATTCATTCATTCGTTCAATCATTCATTCATTCGTTCAATCATTCATTCATTCGTTCAATCATTCATTCATTCGTTCATTCGTTCATTCAATCATTCGTTCAATCATTCAACAAATTCATTCATTCATTCATTCGTTCAATCATTTGTTCAATCATTCAATCATTCGTTCAATCATTCGTTCAATCATTCGTTCAATCATTCATTCATTCATTCATTCAATCTTTCATTCGTTCAATCATTCAACAAAATCGTTCATTAATTCATTCATTCAACAAATTTATTCATTCATTCAATTCATTCAATTCGCTTCATTCAATTCATTCAATTCGCTTCATTCGCTTCATTCACTTCATTCAATTCATTCGCCAACCAAAACTAAACTGCTAAAATATAATGGTTATTACCCAAAAATGTGGAACAGAATACGAGAGGTTTTGGACACAATAGAGTCATTTTATATTCCTCATATTTGAAACGGTTTACAGTTTAGTTTAACTTTTACCCACACAATCATTCTGTTTATCAGATTAATGTTACTGTTGGATTACCTTTTAGCTTGTAGGAGGTTAGTTTTATTTGGTGTAGTGGTTAAGGATCAGGGCTAGTTACCAGCAGGTTGTTGGCTCTACTCCCAAAAAAAGTGAGCCTTGAGTCTTCGTCATTATACTGTTTAGTAACCACTGAACCTCAGGTTGCACATTTCTTCTCAGCTGATTGTAAATAAAAATTCAAGCTCAAACAGTAGAGCAGTGGTTCTCAAAGTGTGAGGCGCGGGCAATCAGCAGGCCTCCGAAAGGCAATTCCACCGAATCTTTCTTCTTCAGACCGTTAACTTCGCGCACTATCTGAACAAGCCCGACATAGAAGTTCCTCGCCATGGATTTTTTAAAGGTTTAAAGGGGGGCGTGACCAAAAATGCGCTAGTAACATCAGTGTCATGTGTTCTATTACTTGAGAATGCATGAATGGATAAAATGTATACCTTGATTTTTAAAGTCACTTTGGATAATAGCATCTGCCAAATGCATACCAGTAAATGTGATTCAATTCTAGATTCTAAAGCTAGATGCATGACAAAGGACATCATTAACTCTGTTGTGGAGCTGATTTTGGAAGAGACTGACTTGAGGGTTTGAATCAACACCTATGAGTTCCCAGTGATTAACTGTCCAATGAGAGTCTTTTGCTGTATCACCATCTTTCTCTACAGCAGAGATTATATTCTCTAGACTGAGTGGCCACAGTGTGGATATTTGTACTAATGGCTTCCATTCTTTTGTCTGCAGGTGTTGGCGGACAAACATGGCAATGCGCTGTGGCTGAATGAGAGAGAGTGCTCCATCCAGAGAAGAAACCAGAAAGTGGTGGAGGAGGCACCCAGGTTTGTTTCAGCACTTTTTGTATTTATTTATTTATTTAAATCTAAAGTCAACCTGAGAGTTGTTAAGATAGGGCACCAAATAGCAGTCTTGATGTGACGTGTGAGGTACTCAGCCCAGAAGAAGGGGGAAAAAAATGAATTAAATGGAAAATATTAAATAATTTCCTGAATTAAATGTCTGCGGACAGTAAGCTCTACTGCCTTATGCAACTATCTACATTTCTATAAGTTTGTGTTTGTGTGTCTGTTTAGCACTTTTCTGGACCCTGACACTCGGAGAGCGATGGGAGAGCAGGCCGTGTCTCTGGCTAAAGCAGTGAAATACTCCTCAGCTGGCACTGTGGAGTTTCTTGTCGACTCCAAGAAGAACTTCTTCTTCTTGGAAATGAACACACGTCTACAGGTTTGTGTGCATGAGTATGTTTGAAGCATATCCTTTTTGCTTTCTTGAAATATCAATACATTACATTCAGGGTTTGAAATTAACAGGCGCCACCCCACTAAATGCAGGTGATAATCAACCATGGTGGTTAATGCATATCGGCTGATTTATAATTTATAATTATGTCTTCCAGCGACCCCAACCGCAGCAAAACAAAGCATAAAAAGGGTCGCACACTGGATGAGAAGAGCCATGTTTTTAAGATTCAAACCGATTGTTTTCTGTACACCACTCAGAATCTGTCAGCGGCGCCCAGCTAAGACTCCAGAGGCTGTTCCAAATCCTGCTGCTCTATTCACATAGTTTTCCATTAAATTACATTTAAAACAATTTGGTATTGACAGTCACCCTAGGCTGGAAGATTGCTCTTTCTTGAAATTAACTTTTGCCAGGATACTAGTGATTAGATTCACTGTTTTGGACCACTGACTTTAACTTGAGTATGTGAGTAAAGAATAGTGAATAAAGTTTACTTAGACTTTTGTGAGGAAAGAGCTGATCACTTTATGAAATGACAACACGTACGGTAGCGTATGCGTACAGTTGAAACACTTAGCCTTTCATTCCATTTGATAGTGTGTGTGAACGTAGGCTGTCGACAAATGCGCACTTGAACGTTTCATCTTTGTCCAGTGTCTGCTCCATTTTTCCCCAGAAGTTATTACAGATAAAAATGTTTTTCTACTCTTTTAAACTAAAGTTTCAGGTATCTCTTAACTCGCTTTCTACTGTGAAGCAACGGCTCTGGCCAGTGTTGCCACTTTGTGGAACAACTGATTAGTGTAAAACAAATTCAATGTGCGACAAAAATCGGATGGCACATGTACTGTGTAAAAACTGATGCATACTTTGGGCTTTAGTGAACTTCACCAGCATGAAGTGCTGTTTTAGGCAGGCCTAAATGCCAGAATCAGATCAGTTGTTGTCAGCAGGTTTATTTAACAAAAAACAGTATTCGATCTCCTCTTTATAAGCAAGGGTTAGTGCTCTTTTCTTAGGAGAGCACCTTCTTGAACCAAGGGTTTAAGTAATTTAGTATGTTATTTGAGCATAAGAAACAACATTTATTCAAGTATTCAAGTAGATAGGACTTGGTCTTGGATGCCTGAAATTGCTGCCCGAAGGCATTGCAAATATGGCTGACGAGTAAACAGAATTACCTTGAAAGGGATTTTGGTAGTAATTTTTTTACATTAGCTCTGCAATTTGTCTGAGCACCCATTAACGACAAGGCAGATTGTCTGCATGAGAACTTTGTAAAGAGTGCTGTCTGTCCTTGCCATTAGAAAAAAATATACCTGACACTTACAGTTTTTCTCGATTGTTTACACACATTTTCTGAAAGCATGCCTCATACTCTCAGAACTCTACACACAAATCAAAAAACACACACACAATGGGCAAAACCCCTCAATTCTCCTGCAAAATGAAACTTTACATTCAAAACAATGTTATTTCTTCTCAGAATGGTATTTTTTTTCAAATGACACACACAAACCATCATATGAATAGACATTTATAAGAACCAGTTGAACACTGATGTGCTCAATGTAAAACACTATGATGAATGGAAAACACTTCTTCTCCATTCATCATAATGACTTAGGTCTTTTTTTGGTTCAGTGTTACACTTACTACAGACAGTACATACATAAGTGTGTTGTAAAATATTTGAGAATATTGTTTTTATACTCAGAACACACATATATTTTATTTTTCCCACAAAAACAATGTACACAGTGTACATCCCAACCAACACAAAGTTGCACATACAGTGGTCTACATACAAAACAACAGAAGAATTTACTGTATACAGTTACAGTAAAAAAAAGAGCTCACCTGTTGCCCTTTTATGCTAAAGTTCTGTTTGCTAATTGTAAAACTGTGTGACAGGTGTTTGCCCATGTGATGAGTCAGTGTGCATATTTGAATGGCAGTGTGTTCCTTGTGAAAACAAGAGATTTTCTGCATGAAAATTGTGCCAAATGCAGAGAATTGTGTGTAGTATTTTAAAAAAGTTTTTGCAATTTGAGTGTAAAGCAGGAAATGTGCTTGTAGTTTAGCAGAATTGGTTCAGGGGGTTGGTGCATGAGTTACATGTTGTGGTCATTGTGTCTCAAGTACCAGTATTTGTGTGTAAACAATTGAGAGAAACTGTATCATAAGATGTAGACTTTTAAAAAGAGCTTTAATTTATGCCATTGAACAACTGCATTGCATGTAGAAATTCAATTAAATATGAAGTTCAATTATATGTGAAGTTCAAGTACATTAACAATTCTGACATTGAACACACACACACACACACACACACACACACACACACACACACACACACACACACACACACACACACACACACACACACACACACACACACACACACACACACACACACACACACACACACCTTCAAGATTCAATTTAATGGAATTGGGAATATTGTAATAAACATTTCTGTTCTTTCTACTTATTTTAGCAGCTACAGTATACGATACAGAAAGTTTTTGTAGGATGGCTTTTTTTGTCCAGTGTTAAGAATTGTGCTTATGCTTTTGATTGCTGTCACTAAATATCCAGGCCCCCCATTGTCCAGCACAATATTCAAAGATGCCTCCATAGATATTTCTGATGTAATTGTCAAAGCTACTTATTTCCAACTTTTTTTAATAATAACTTTTTGAGGTTCACTTATAATGGTAATAAAGTTTTTTGGCACACATCATATATGCGTAAAAAATATTTTCAACCCTCTTTCTGACCCTCTGTCTGTAATGATCCATTTTTAGGGAGCGGCTCCTATAAATAAATGCTTTAAGCTATGAACTTGCAGGATGTTTTAATGGTGCAAAGATTTAGATGTCATTTCTATATAACAAGTCTAGTATGGAACACAATGTTGATCTTCATCACCATTTCACTTGCCACCTCACTAGAACCCAGAGTCACAGAGGACATCAAAGTGTCTATAAATCTCATTAGTGTGGACCTCCCAAAGGGAAACAGGCAGAATGAAGAGGGGTCGCACTGCTCTGGGCAGGAAAAAGTTTTAATATTTCCGCTCAGGGTTAATGAGTAGTTTTTAGTGGCGCTGTCTGGTTAACAAGAGTCTCTTAAACACTTATGTTAGTGTTTGAGTGTGTTTGGTGGTAGACGGTTTGTAGCGTTTTAATTCTGGTGATAGATTCCCATTTTTTTCAATTAAATTAAATTGATGCATTATGTACCGTTTCATTTGTACACAGCAGTCCATGTATTATTTTAAGATGTTAGTGAGCGTGTCCTTCTTTCTCAGGTGGAGCACCCCATCACTGAGTGTATCACAGGGCTGGATCTGGTGCAGCAGATGATCCGCGTCGCAAAGGGTTACAAACTCCAGCACGAACAGGCCGACATACCCATAAATGGCTGGGCCATCGAGAGCAGAGTCTATGCTGAGGTAAACCAACAAGCAATGCAATGCATAATACAGTGAGTTCTTATGTATTTCTGAGATTAGTCATGGGCTGATGTTTCAGTTGGTTTTAATCTCAAATATTAACAGATAATAGTGCCCTCATTGCTGGGTAACAGAAAATAGACTGGTAGTGTATACACAGTCCTGTTCAAAAAGTTATATGCTTCATAAAAACTTTTGTTTTAAGATGTTGATTTATATGTTTTGCTTTAGTATGCCAGTAGGAAACATCAATTTTAGATTTCCAAATACTCCTTTTGCAAATATTGTATTACAGCTCACAAAACCTGTAAAGAACATACCCATGAGAAATTTCAGCCCAAAATAAATAACTTCAAATGTGATCTATACGTTATTACCCACATAACTGTTTGTCATCTTTCATGGATATTTTAAATAAGTCCTGCCCTATTAAAGGATTTGTCTTCATGATGTATTATACTGGCAACATTTTTAACGTTCAGCCTTACATTGTGGTTTTAAAAAACGATTAAGTGGGATACAGAGCATTTTCAGTCCTTCAACAGAGCTGCTTAATCCTTTCTCACCTTAATCCGTGTCTGACAAACTGCTTTTGTGTGCTCAGGATTTATTATAGCCAAACATTTCTATAAGCCTGAATAACACCTATTCAGATTATGAGAATTTTGAATTCATCAATATTCAGTAAACTCACCCCAGTCCAGTGTGGGTCGTCTGTCTCATCTCATTATGCTGAAATGTGCTGGCCCAGCTCAACCCATTCTGGATGGCAGAAGTGTTTGTGCCTGCCAAAGATAGAGAAAACGAGCAGGCCTTGTTAACCCAGCTTAACTGAGCCACAGTTTGAGTTAAGACATAAGCTTTGAGGACAGGCACTTGACCTTTTGATTCATGTGTTTTATTTAATATCATTTATTTAATATAATCTCTCTCTCTCTCTCTCTCTCTCTCTCTCTCTCTCTCTCTCTCTCTCTCTCTCTCTCTCTCTCTCTCTCTCTCTCTCTCTCTCTCTCTCTCTCTCTCTCTCTCTCTCTCTCTCTCTCTCTCTCTCTCAGGATCCATACAAATCATTTGGGCTCCCCTCCATTGGTCGGCTGTCTCAGTACCAGGAGCCGCTCGACTTGGCTAATGTTAGTACACAGATCTGTTTAGTCGCTTTTTCTGCTGTGTTGTGTGTGTGCGCCGGGAAGACTGTGGTCGTTTGGAATAGGGGCTTTTTTAACAGCAGCCAAGCTATAGTGATGACACTTGTTCAGAACATTGTATTCATTATATTATAAGTGTGATGGCTTCACATTATAAACTATAATTCCTTAGGCTAGATTTTTTGAGCCTTTGAGCAAAAACGTATCTATTTTATTTCTAGGTTGTTGATTAAAAAAATGACATGAATGACAGATATTTACACTGTCACTGGTAGCTAACATACAAGAATTTAGGTTTGCAATATTGGGGCCAGTTGTAAAACTAGCTGTGGTTTCAATTAATTTTTGACATAAAACCCACATTATTCTCAAGTCAAATAATGTAAAGTTAAAATTATTATAGTAATATTAATAAAAAGTACTAAAGTAATTATATTACTTTAATTTGTGCTCAGTTGAGTTACATTGGGTAAAATTTTATTGCCGCACTTCTGACTTACGGCAAAATATGACATAAATTTGTAGTAGTCTGTGAGTTATGAAGGAAAAAGGAAAACAATTTCCTCTGGTCCCCTTTACACTCTGCATAGTCAAACATTTGAGTGTGTTTAAGTGACAGTGAATGTGTTTATGTGTAAGATTCACACATCAACCAATTAACAACAGGTAGACTCATCCTCTTCAATGAAAGATCACTGGTTTCTGGGAGCTGCTTAGAACAGGATGTTTTTATTTCTCAAACACACACACACAGACAGATGATGTTTAAATGTCTAAAGAAAGCAAACACCACTGAGGATATTTACATTATTCTTTCATTTATAGGCAGGTTCAAAAAGATACCATTGTGTGATGTTTAGTGGTTATTAATAGTTTTGTGTTCCGGGGATTTTTGCCTTAAAAAATTTGTTTTGAAAAAATCACATGAAATGCAGATCTTTTGTGAAGTAGGCCATATGAAAATGTTCTTAAATGATTTTAGACATGCTGGCCAGTTCATGCATGAAGGTTTTGGAAAAGAGGTTTTTGAATGATAATTGTTGTTTTGCTTTTCTCTTGAAGGTTCGCGTAGACAGTGGAATTGAGGAAGGAAGTGACATCAGTATTTATTATGATCCCATGATTTCTAAGGTAATAGAATAATAATATCAGACCATCTTCACAGTCTCATTTGTTTTAAAATGTCAGACTAGTCCATTGATTTATTGCTGTTGTCGTTGACTAGTTGGTCACATATGGTCAAACACGAGAAGAAGCTCTGAAGAAAATGGAAGATGCACTTGATAATTATGTCATCAGAGGTAAATTACATAAAGAAGTATGCAAAATCATTTAAATGTGAAAATATTCCAAATGCAAATTTCCTTCATTTCTAATTCTGTCATTTGCGCAGGTGTGACCCATAACATTCCTCTACTGAGAGAGATCATTGTTCACCCACGGTTTGTGTCTGGTGATATCAGCACTAAGTTTCTCCCGGAGGTGTATCCTGATGGGTTCAAAGGTCACATGTTAACAGCAGGAGAGAGACGGGAGCTGCTGGCTACGGCTGCGGCACTCTATGTATCAGCACAGCTTCGCTCTCAGAAGTTCCTGGGAGATCTGAGGTGAGAGACAGATGGGACATCTGGATTACACACGCTGACAACTACCGGTTAGGTTAGGGGCGTATTCTGCACTCTTGTAGCATTTTGTCTTTTTTCCAGTTTTTTGCAGTAAAAAACAGTCATTTAGTGAAACAGTATTTCACATTACCATTATTAAACCCTCATTAAACAAACATGATCATTTCATCAGATTTGAGATGAGTAAAGGCCCATTCACACCGATAATAACTATACCTAAATATATAAAATAATCATTCTCATTCTAATACAATAGAATATCATTGGAATCACTTTCAGAACAATGTTTTCCTGCTGGTGAATGATAAAAACACTGATATCCAATCAAAATCCACCGACTTAACGGCAGCATGCTTATAATAAACAGTTTTTTGGTGCGAATGCAAATATAGTTACCGTTATATTTATATTTCTTGGTGTGGGCCTTAACAATGACTCTGCCAAGTTTCTGAATACTGAATTGACGTTAATGTGTAAACATAAGTGTTCACATGTTAATGTGCTTATAGTTATATCACAACTGATGATTTTTGAATAACTGTTTTTTTTTCAACTTAGTTTTCATAAATCGACTGGTGAGGGAGTTTTGTGTTGTGTACAATAAAGTATGTCTACTAGTACGTTAAACTCCATCTACATTTTTGTCTTCATAAGAGCTGGGAAAATCTGGTTTTCCATTATTTGTTTAATATTTTCCATTGGTTTTCCGTTATTCTGTCTTATGGTAGTAGCAGGTCTTAACAGTGAAGATGGTCGGTGCCCAAGAGAGTTTGTACACTTGTTTTTTAACTTGTTTTAACTTAAACGTTTTTTTTTTTTTTTTTAGCAAAATTTTGTGTGTTGTTTTGAATTCTGCTGATGAAAATGTCAAAAAGGTAACATTTTATAGCTGGCTCACATAGAACATGATGTTTTGGTGAAATTGTTAGAATAACTAATGACAGTTTTAGTAGCATGAGTTAGAGTCTCAAATTCTAAACAAAGCAGTAATGTATTGCACCATATGACATAATTTTTCAGCAAAAGTGTTTGCAAAGTTATTACATTAGTTAAATTGTAGCTGTAAAATGTCAAACAAATGATTTGTTTGGTTTTTCGCTAGGTTTTTTGAAGGAAACTATATATAACAAAAAAAAATAAAAATAAATATATATATATATATATATATATATGTATGTGTGTTGGAAAATGTGAGAAGTGTTGGAGGGGCAAGTAAAAAGTGTTGTAAAATGCCAGCAGAAGAAATCCTTATTGTTGAACCTTGGGTAGTAATAAATAATCTAATAGGATCTTTCCATCCAGCTGTTTCGGACAAAGTTCTAAATATCTGCAGCAGTCTGGTATCTCACTGTGCTTGTGAGAGAGAGCTCATTCCTTGAGGGGGCACCATGTTCCATATGAACCGTTTTCTCCTTATACTCCTGTGTAAAGACATTAAAACAACATTCCGGGTTAAATACAAGCTTCAGACAATAACCTCCTAATGTACAAACAGAAAATGCGCTTGGCAGTAATCTTCAAATAAACATTTAGTGTATGCAACCATCAAACTGCTTTGAAAGTATAACCACAAAACATAAGGTTGTATTTAATATAAAACAGTCCTTTCAGTATAAAATAATTGGTTGTCAATGTACCTTTTAGACTCGGCCAATGAAACAGTCATGAATTATTCTTCATCTGGAAAAGAAGACCAATTTACACTTGAAAAAAGATGCAGAGAGACCATCTGTCTAAACATCTCTCCAGTTTCCCCCTCCACTGTCTCTTTCTTTTCTCTTTTTTTATGTGTTTCAAAAGTTATTGGTGGGGGGTGGGCTTTCTCTTTGTAGTGAATGCAGCCCACCATAGTGGAAAAACACTGCATTCCTCCTAATACATTTACTTTAGGTCTCCTAGCAGAGGAGCTGTCAGTCAAACAGCCAGTGACCAGGTGGTTTGTGTGTGCGTGTGTTGTGTTTTTTTTAATCCATCTCTAGAGGAGAGAATCTTTATCGTTGAAAATGATTACAGTGAGAGATTTATGAGTGACTTAAGGAGAGGTGTATTTTGTATTTGGAGAGGTGTAAAGAAAGTGTATTTGTTACACCTGATATGAAAGATGATAAACACACTGTGTGTCTGTGTGTGTTCCAGGGTGTCCAGTGTTCCTGCTGAGAGCAGAGTTTGGGAGTTGTGTGTGAAACTTGATAAAGGTGTTCACATGCTGGGTGTGTCTCGGTCTGGAAACAACTATACGGTTAGTGAAATTGTTCAAAATGTTACATCTCATGTCAGATCTCAGTTTATCTACCACGTGTAGGAGCTGTGGTGCATATATGCTTGACACATTGAGATGTGGTGCTCACATGGGGGATATTGGTTCGATCCTATTCCTTCTCTTTATCTTTAATAATTGTCACTCCTGTCAAAGTCTAAAAATAATATTGTTGTCCTAAACTAGGGGTCAAGATTTTGACAGGATAGCATGGTTATAAGTACACCATTTGGAGTCTGGACCCAATCTTTCTCCATTAATGGCCATTCAAAAGTAGATATAAAGTAGGCATAAAGTGCAAATATTTCATATTTAATCTAGGTCTACGTTTCATTTTATTATTTTATTCAGCATTGTCAATACATGTGGCTTCGAAGTGATGCATAAAATGAGTAACCTTTATCGGTAACTCTTTAGTTTAGGTTCCAATTCTCAATATTAACTAGTTTCTTATTAGCATGCATATTACTAGGATATTAACAGTTTATTGGTACTTATGAAGCACATATTAATTCCTTACTCTGCATGACCATATTCGACATCCCTTTATCCTACCCAATACCTAAACTTATCAACTACCTTACTCACTATTAATAAGTAGTAATTAGGAGTTTATTAAGGCAAAAGTCGTAGTTAATAGTTAGTTAATAGTGAGAATTGGAGCCTAAATTAAAGTGTGACCGACATTTCACACAATTCCGGCAGCAAATATTGTCCTCATTAAGTCATAACTCATCCTGCCTATCCAGTTGATTTTTGTGAGAAGGCCTATTCTCTGCTTCTGTTATAGTACTTCCAGTGAGCGCTCCTGCTCACTCACTAATGTCTAACACAATGTCCTCTGTGGTGGTATTTGCATTGAAATCAATCCCTCGACTCTTGAGTCTAAATCACTTTAGGATCTGTGTGTCTTCCTCTTCTGTTACTGAAAGACCCTCATGGAGCGTCAGCTCTCACACTTTCCCTAAGACGTCACTCACTAACTGTGTGTTTAGACACCTGTGGCCCTTCAGTCAGGGATAAAAGGAGCCTCGGGGGTTCAGGGGCCTCACCTGATCTCCGTGGACCCCTCTCTCTCTTGCTCTTACAGCTGAGGGCTGGATGTGTGTTTCTCTCCCACAACTGCACATCAAACTGGACCCCCTGCTCCACAGATGGCCCTGGAGCTTCCAGTGTCCCAGCATGCTTTGGGAATGTAACTGATTATTCAGAACTGTTGTTTAGACAAGTGTTTGAGGGCTGAGGGTAATCAGTTTGACCAGAGACACTGGTTTAAAGAAAAGACTAACATGAAACCCCCCACCTCCCCTAACAGGCATCAGGTGGATTTGAGTGCAGAAACTACTGAATGACCTTACAAACGTACATTTTGATTTATTTGTCTTGCTGTTTCTTTCACACAGATCAGCTCAGTCTCTCTGTCACATATAGTAACTCAATTATAACATGGACTTTGTCTTATGTCAAACTCCTACCATGTGTTTGTTTGTTGGTTCAGGTGGAGATAGATGGAGAGAATGTTGAACTGTCTGGAGAATGGAACTTGGCTTCAGCACTGCTGCCCATCACCATCAACGGCAAACACAGGACTCTCCAGGTTCACAAACATACATGCGCATATGTAGGGAATAACTGGCTCTGTCCATTATTGAAAATGATGATGGATTATTGAAAAGTAATGCACACTTGAGGTGGTGAAATTTACACCACGGGTTCAATCCAATAACAATCCAATCAATCCTCTCATGTGTAGCTTTGAAAAGTTTGATTCATTCTAGTGCAGAGGTCTTCAACCCTACTCTTGGGGACCGACTGTCCTGCAGAGTTCAGCTCCAACCCTAATAAAACACACATGAACCAGCTAATCAAGCTCTTCAGGATCACTTGAAAATCACAGGCAGGTGTGCTGAAGCAGGTTGAAGACCTTTGTTCTAGTCAGTCTGTTCTTCCTAAACAGACCCTGTTGAGTCTTGGAAAACCTGATTCATTCTGATGAATGTTCCAAAAAGATCCATACATTGTATTTCATGTATTTTTTGTTTAGTTTTTTTTTTATATTTAGTATTAATTTATTTTTTCAAGTTTAATGTTGTCACTCTAACTGGGATTGTTTTTGGGAAAAACCCACAATGATATAATAATAAATAATATCATTGGATAGAGGCAGAGAAAAGAGGTCCACCTTATATCACAAATATCTACCCACTTGGAGATTTCTGGCTTCGCCACTATTCCAGAGTCAGTTATTTAGCTTATTACATGGCATTTTGGAATATTTGATTCTGATTGGTCAGCTATATTCTGAATTTTTTTTTTTTTTTCTGTTATAAAGATGGCTAAACTATAAATTGACTAGCGTCCCAGCCTCCATGTAATTGTCGCTCTTATCACTGCATGATTTATTTCTTCAGATGAAATCAATGTTACGTTTTATTTATTTATTTAGTTAGACATGCAATAGATAAATAATAAATAAACCCCCTCAGCATAATACAAGACTATAGCAATATAAAAAAGACGTACTTTTTATAGCATTTTAAATTCATTGATATTAATAATATACAGTTATTTTTTATTTTATTAACAATGTAGTAATTTTATTAATTTTGATTGTGTAATGGCGATTTTACATTTTACAACCCATCCAATCAGAATTTAGAGTTTAGAGAGAACTATTTGTTTCACAATTTTTGATAATGACTAGTTCACTGTACGTTTGTCCACAGTTAAGGCTGGAATACACTACATGACTTTTGCTCAGATTTTACCCCGATTTGCAGTCTGGATAAATCAACAATAGTTGCCGAAAGTCAGTTGACAGATTTCACAGAATATCACATAGTGTGTGATGGGCACAGAATTTTTTAGCTTCAGTCTATGATTCCATCCAGTCAGAGGATAATCAAAAGGTGTTTTTTTTTTTTTTTTTTGAGAGCCAATCTTAGAACATATATTGCAGAGTATGACGCGTTGCTACTGAAAGCAAAGCTGTCCTCTATCTACCAGTATTGCAATAAAATACAGTACAAATACAATAAACAATACAAGAGTAAATTAACAGAACACACGTAACAAATTAGCCTCAATATTTGACTCCTCAGCATGGATAAAACAACTGACTACGCCACTCACCTCCAACTCCCGAGAGTCTATACTGACCGCGTCTGCCCACCCAAGACCACATCCAAATGAGCTTGGCTAGTTTTTTCTTTTGCGATTCAGCGCACAGTTGTTACAACAAATACTGCACTCATCTCCTGCACATTCATATTTGTTTAATCTGTCATGTGTCTCCTAGCAACAAGGCACATGTTTCTGTGTGAGTTTGTTGTGTTTGGAATAATTTGAAAGTGTATGATCCTCAGTTATTTATTCTATGATGCCCAGTTTTTCTCTGTAACCATTTACAAAGTTGGCAAATGTGTTCATGACTTTTAAAATCAGAACAGATTTTAAAACACTAGGTAGTGTATTCCAGCCTAACCTCATCTATTTTCAACCCATAAACCTATTTTACTTTATTACGCCAGCTTTATACAACTGTAATGAGGTCAGCAAACCAGCTGTATAATTTTAGAAAATGAACCAATCCACTAGACCAGGGATGGGCAACATCGGTCCTGGAGTGTTGTGTCCTGCAGAGTTTAGCTCCAACCCTGATTTAAAAAAAAAAAAAAAAAAAAACACCTGCCTATAGCCTTAGAAGGGCTGCTGCTTTTGGATAGTTTGTGCTTGCTGTTTAATAATCATTTGATACTTAGAAAACTGGCAGCTCCAGTAATGAAAAGATTTATCTTGAACTTGTCATGGAAACTATGTATAAACTTTAATTAAACAATTTATTAATCACTTAAAAAGGAATTTATAGCTGTATGATATTGCGCTGTAGCCACATTGGAGCAGCGGTTTGGAAAATGGATTGATGGATGATTCAGCTGCGGGCGCCATCTTCTGGTCAGACGCGGGAATTCATTTGCAGCACGACTTTTACAGTGCATTATGGGTATTTTCTAGCCTTTAAGCATACATCGGTTGTGCACTTGTTATTGCAGTGTATTGTGGGATTGAATGAGTGCACTCAATAACATCCACTATGGTTTCAGACACCACTACAAATGCCTATTTAAGGGTATAGTGGGTGATTTTGGACACAGCCTTACTGATCCTGAAGACATTGATTAGCTTGTTAAGGTGTGTTTGATTTAGGGTTGGAGCTGAACTCTGTAGGACAGTGGCACTCTAGGACCAATGTTGCCCATCCCTGCACTAGACACTAACATTTCAACCAATCAGAATTATGAATTCACCATTGCTGTGGTATAAGCACACCACAATATACATTCAAAGACACTAACAGGCATTATGTCTTAATGTTGCTTCTCTGATTGCAGTGCCTCATGCGGACAGCGGCTGGGGAGATCACCCTGCAGTATCTGGGCACTTCAGTAAGTCTTTAAACAAGCACCTCGTAGTGACACGTACTAATATCAACTGTTTGGCAATGGTTCTCAACTGGTTTTACTTCAAAACCCAGATTATACATTGGAGATAAAGTGGTGACCCAGCATAGTAGCAAATGTTATGCTGCTGTGTTAATCAAATTCCAAGTATGGGTTACCATACTTTCAAAATGTTCTTAAATTCCAAAATTGGAATGTATTATTATTTAGCTTATGTATTATTAAGCTACTAATTTTCCACAGCGCACAAATTTGTCCTCGCTGTAAATGAACTTGCATTTAATGTAGTGATGGTCATGTTTTCTTTTGTCTTGCATACATTTATTATTTATTTTTTCATTGAATAAAGGATGAGGATTCTTTTTAAGGATGAGCATGTTCTGCTTAATTTGATTTCTACCAAGTAACAGATAAATGTGTGCCAAAATACTGCAGAGTTTGATTAAACAACCATGGACTACAAAAAAAAGAACAAGTTGTGCAATAATGAACAAAATACTCTTCTTTTAAAAGTTAATAAGAATGTTTATTTTTATATCCTAGCTATTCTTGATTATATGGTCAATTGTATTTATATATTTTTTTATCTAAGACCCTGTCAGAATTAAAACATTTTTGGTTTGTGACCCATCAGTTGAGAACCACTGCTAATATGAATGCTGTCATGGAACTTTTTGTAGCTAGTCTTAGATATTTTTGTGTTAGTTATCTGTCTGTAGTTCATCCTCAAGTTTTTCTTGTGTGCACTGTTCTGTATATGGCAGTAAACTAAAAGGCTGTGCATACCAAGGACGATAAATATAATAACTATACGGTGTTAATGTTCATTCTGATTCTATGAGAAAAGGGAAGTCCACACCACAGGAATAACAATAACTGCACAGAGGAACAATGTCGTTGGAATCACTTTCAGAACGTTTTCCAGCTCCTGAGTGATTAAAAAAAGTTGCAAACCAATCAGAATCCACCTGACTTTAAAAAGCTTGAGCATGTAAAGCAAATAAACAGAACATTATCATCCGTTGGAGTGAGCGCCGATATAGTTATCGTTATATTTATTGCTCTGGGTGTGATCGTGCCTTGTTTGTTTGTTTGTTTGTGTGTGTTCATGAGCCACTCTGTGGTGTTTTTCTGTGTACCTCATGCTGGGTGATATATGCTACATTATGTCACTCACTGGGGCATGTATCCTGTCTTTACACTCCAGTCGATCTGCCAAACATTCACACACGCAAACACACAAAGACTCTCACACTCAACACACAGGTGTCTCAACCCAACTACAAATCAAACCAAGCCGTCCTGTCTTTGTTTACCCAAAGCCACCTAAACAATCAGCATCAACGTTCTGCAAGCTTAACCAAACAAACAGGGTTAAAAACACAGTAACTCTGTAAAAGAAGAGGAAATGCCGGCTTCCAGACTGCACACGCGTGTGCTTCATGGGGGGTCTCTGCTTCAAAGTCCTTCTGAGGGGGTTTGTTTCAAAGTTTCCATGGGGTCACGGCTATTATGGGATGCTTTCCGTTCATTCTATGTTAACAGGTCAGTGGGGCTGTGATCGTCAGTGCTTGTCTGTTTCCTTGTCAGGTCCAGCAGAAGCCAGAGTTTCAAAGTTTTTAGGGGTTCCTCCTGTCCAGTAATATAGATGTTTGTTCTCAGGAATCGTGCTTAGAAATTCTGTGAGACCATTAGTAGAGCACCTCAAACTGCCTTCACTAATGCCTGGTACACATTGTACAATTTTAGGCTGTCCCAGACAAAAGATGAGCAGTCATGGCGATTTCTGTGGTCATGGCTCCTAAACGGTGGTGCTATCTTGTACAGTGAGAGAGGACAAAGACGACCGTTGTCACGGTCTTGTGACCAAAGATAGCCTGCGATTAATTTTCTGACAGTGTTAGAAATTTAGCATGATCATTCACAGTGTGTTTACTGCTACGACCTATGTCTACTGACTGGCCAATAAAAATGCGTCATGAAATGGCATATTGATTAACGCGACATGGCGCTATAGCTTAAAACTACTTGCCTCAAAGCTCCATTTGCAAAATTGGCATGCCAAGTTGGCCTCTTTTCCCTAGCCATGACCGTGTCCATATTCTCCTTTTTTGCTTCTTCGTTATTTCAGCGCACATAAAAACCACAATTGCCAAAAAGCAAATCTTGCTCTATTTGTTTACCACTAGCACATGCTGATGACGTTTTATTCTTCTATACTAACTTGCGTCGTAGCCTAAGATTCAATAGATGTCATCATCGTACAGTCTACATGTCGTACCCAAGTTTATTAGATCTGTCATGTACAGTGTGATTTGTAATGATCTTATATGATTGCTGAAATCGCAGGCATAACCCAGTGTTTCCCAACCCTGTTCCTGGAGGCACACCAGCACTACAGTTTCAAACTATTCTTAATCAAACCCACCTGATTCAACTCAGCTTGTTAGAAGAGACTCCAAGACCTGAAATTAATGGGTCAGATACAAAATATGTACTGTTGGTGTGCCCCCGGGAATGGGGTTGGGAAACACTACACTAACCTCTGTCATGGGTGAAAAGTCATTAGTGAGTCCTAGAAGAAGTCCCAGGCAAACATCAAACATCAAAACTTGTTGTTGATCTTACAGACTGTTGATTGTCCATCCTAAATGTCATGTGAGATTAGGATTAGTGCATCCCAAATATTGGTGCGTTGAAAATTGTCAATGGTGCCTGGATGGTATAATGTTTCTGGTAGGTTTTTGACACATACTTGTATGCTTTATGGGTTAATATCAACCACAACCTCTCGCTCCAAAACAGAGCAAGAATTTGTGACTTTTTTTTTTTTTTTTTTAACATTTTTTCAGTGTGTGTAGAAATCCTCCATGTGCAGCAGTGACGGCTGTGCAGACCTTATGCTTTTCTGCAGCACTTCCCATAATTGTGATTGGCTTGTAGGGTGCTTCATGAACCTTACGATGAAGATATTTATCCATTTATCCATATCTGTATCCATCCATAATAACTGACAGTAGCAGATGTCTTTTTTTTCTTTTTTTTTTTTTTCTCTCTCTCAAACTAAAAGGCCAACGTCTTCTCTTTACTGTTGCAGATGAAACTGGTGTTGTGCTTGGAATAGCCTTCGCTTCTCAAAAGAATGATACATTAATGGGTTTCTAAAGAAATCTTTCTTTTTGCTGTTTTTTAAAAAAAGAATTTGATTCAAAAGTACAGTGACTTGCAAGAAATGTTCAGTGCTTCAGAAACTGAAAAAAGACAGCGTATTGCCTTCTTCACACTCCATTACACAGCGCAACTATTTTCAACTGTGCTAGTAATAAAAAGTTTCTTGAGTAACAAATTGGCACATTAAATGGATTTCTTAAGGATTATGTAACATTGTGATGGCAAAGCCTTATTTCCAGCTGTCATTAATTCAGCTAATAAAACAGCTAATAATTCAGCTAATAAAACAGATTAAAAAAATATGAGGTATATGTATTTTTTTTTAAATAATATATTTTAAAATGTGTAGAAATAAATTAATTATTAGTTTAATCTTTATCATAGAAATATATATATATATATATATATATATATATTGATTAAATGAAATGCTGCGTTGGTGAATAAAAGTAATTGTGAACATTAGTAATTCCAGACTTTTGAGCGGTAGTGTTGTGATATATGAATTGTTAATTAACTATAATTTATATCTATAATCTATTAATTAATAAAAAAAAAAAAAAATATATATATATATATATATATATATATATATTATTATTAACTATAATCTATAATATGTATAGGACACTATAGATCACTAATAGATCGCTAAACAAAGCAAAACAAGCAAATTTGTGCCGCTGACCATGGGAACAAATGGACAGATTTGTACAAACAATTCTTATTCTTGAAATTCATATTTAAAAAAAAATTTTATTCACCTTTTTAATCAAATTGTTATTATGGTAATGTACCAAATATTTGGGGTCGATAAGAAATTAATTATCTTATTTAGCAATAACTCGTTAAATTGATCAAAAGTGGCAGTATATTTAATATTTCTATTTTAAATAAATGCTTAAATGCTTAGTCTCTTATGAACTTTCTGTTAATAAGAGAATCCTGTACAAAATCATGGTTTTAAACATTGATAATAATAATAATAATAAATGTTTCTTGAGCACCAAATCAGCATATCTGAATGATTTCTGAAGGATCATGTGACACTGAAGACCGGAGTAATGATGCTGAAAATTCAGCTTTACCATCACAGGAATAAATTACATTTTAAAGTATATCAAAACAGAAAAGTTATTTTACATTTTAATATTTCACTGTATTATCATTTTTGTTTTTTGGTATATAATAATAATAATAATAATAATAATAATAATAATAATAATAATAATTCTAGGCTTAGTGAGCATAAGAGTCCCCGACCTGCATGGTAGTGTAATTTGGAATGATACATAATGGAAAAGTAATGGTAGTGGTCCTAGGTCGTATATATTTTTTAAGATTTAATTCAAGTACCTAACCATGTTGTAGTGCTTCTCACATGCTAGTAACATCTAAATATTTCAGTTGTGACTTCACCTTGTTGCTCAGAGATTTAGTGAGTTGACCCCGGTCACAGAATCATCACCCTTCATTACTGTGTGTGACCTGAGTTTAGCAGAATGATGTAAGGCTTCCTTTGTTGAATTCCTGGAAAGCAGACATATTCCCTTCAGAGAGCTACCCAGTGATTAATTAGTGAGCCACCTTTTCCTTTTTGCTAAATATAGCACAGAAATGACATCACACATATACAGGGGGTCTTCACAATGACACACTGGTCAGGAAGTACCACTGAGGGTGAGAAACTTGTAAAGAACTAGTAATACAAAAATATCTGGCTCTTTTGTTGAGGGCAGACAACATTCAAAACGACATTAAAAATAGGTTTTTGGAAACTATAGATGGTTTTACATCCATCCATCCGTCCATCCGTCAGAATACTCAATTCTGATTGGCTCGAAGGTGTGCGTTCAACCCATGTATTGCATAGGTATCTATATACAGTTGTGGCCAAAAGTGATATCCGGTTTATGAAAATTGACATCTTCACCCTTTATCCAAATATTATTAAAAATTTGCCAAATTGTGCAGACATAATTTTTGGCCAGGCTGTCATAAAAAGAAATTATGAAAACATGCAAAAACAAGAGAACCAACAAAATATTAATAACTTTTTTTATATTATAGCCAATGTATGCTTTTTTCCTGTGAGCTTTTTGTTTTTCTATGCATTTGTTTTTTGCATAGTAAAATATAACCTGTAGCTGTAGTTTGCCTTTTTTTTTGCCAAATAATTTTGTCAGATAAATGCCTTAATATAACCAGAGGGTATAATTGTTTTTGTTAAGGTTTTGAGTTATGTAATTGATTTGCTGAAAATGGCCCTAAAGGTATGACACCCCCCCCCCCCCCCCCCACACACACACACCCAATTGTACTCAAATATCCATCTCACCTCCCTCTCATCACTCCATCCTGCAGTGTCAGTGGCCTGTTCTTTATATGACTGTATTAATTAGCTCTTCATTTGCTCTGCAGGCTGTTATGAGCTAATGGCTCTCCATTAGTGTCTGTATGGAGAGCAGAGGGCTAATGCTCATGGCATACTGCTGCTACTGTGAGAGAGAGAAAGGGAGACAGAGTGTTTGTGTGTGTTTGCGTTGGTAATCATTAAATTGACAAAACTGCATTTCATTCATTGAGCAGTGCGGAGGGCCAGGCTTTACTCGTCTGTTAATTGAATTAGACTGGGCACTGACAGCCTTTCAGCTGTCTGAGACACACAAAGAAAAATAAACCATTAGCTGCCTGGCATGTGTTTGGAAACAGATTTGTGCTGCCATCTAAAGGAGGAGATAGGAAGCTTAGGAGAATATCATGGGAGATCAGGCCAGCCTAGCCTAGTTGTTCACTGACCATATGTTGCCATAAGTAGGTCTGAAATAAATGGGAAAGTTAACTGATGGCTTTCTCTGTGTATCTAATTGGCACTTTTTTTTCACTGGATCCCCCTGGAAGTATATGATGGCACCGCTCCACATGAATAATGTCCCAAGCCTTTTTTAGCAACTATCGTGAGCTGTGGCATAAAAAGGGTAGAAATTAGTCCATTTAGAGCCTTTAAAAAAGAACTGGGAACTGGTAAAACATCTGCTATATTGCATTCTAATATTGTGTTGGTCCCCCTTTTGCTGCCAAAACAGCCCTGACCCATCGAGGCATGGACTCCACTAGACCCCTGTAGGTGCAGATCCCTTAAGTCCTGTAAGTTGCGAGGTGGGGCCTCCATGGATTGGACTTGTTTATTCAGCACATCCCACAGATGCTCAATTGTATTGAGATCTGGGGAATTTGGAGGCCAAGTCAACACCTCAAACTCGTTGTTGTGCTTCTCAAACTATTCCTGAACCATTTTTGCTTTGTGGCAGTGCGCATTATCCTGTTGAAAGAGGCCACAGCCACCAGGGAATACCGTTTCCATGAAAGGGTGTACATGGTCTGCAACAATGCTTAGGTAGGTGGTACGTGTCAAAGTAACATCCACATGGATGGCAGGACCCAAGGTTTCCCAGTAGAACATTACCCAAAGCATCACACTGCATCCGCCGGCTTGCCTTCTTCCCATAGTACATCTTGATGCCATGTGTTCCCCAGGTAAGAGACGCACACGCACCCGGCCATCCACGTGATGTAAAAGAAAACGTGATTCATCAGACCACCTTCTTCTATTGCTCCGTGGTCCAGTTCTGATGCTCACGTGCCCACTGTTGGTGCTTTCGGCAGTGGACAGGGGTCAGCATGGGCACCCTGACTGGTCTGCAGCCCCATACGCAACAAACTGCGATGCACTGTGTATTCTGACACCTTTCTATCAGAACCAATATTAACTTCTTGAGCAATTTGAGCTACAGTAGCTCGTCTGTTTGATCGGACCACACAGGCCAGCCTTCGCTCCCAACGTGCATCAATGAGCCTTGGCCGCCCATGACCCTGTCGCCGGTTGACCACTGTTCCTTCTTTGGACCACTTTTGATAGATACTGACCACTGCAGACCGGGAACACCCCACAAGAGCTGCAGTTTTGGAAATGTTCTGACCCAGTCGTCTAGCCATCACAATTTGGCCCTTGTCAAACTCGCTCAAATCCTTACGCTTGCCCATTTTTCCTGCTTCTAACAAATCAACTTTGAGGACAAAATGTTCACTTGCTGCCTAATATATCCCACCCACTAACAGGTGCCGTGATGAAGAGATAATCAGTGTTATTTACTTCACCTGTCAGTGGTCATAATGTTATGCCTGATCGGTGTACACTACCCTTCAAAAGTTTGGCGTCCGAAATAATTCAAATATTTTTAAAGAAATTAATACTTATTCCACAAAGACGCATTAAATTGAAATTTCAGCTTTGCCATCAAAGGAATAAAATACATTTCAAAATATGTTAAAATAGAAAACTATTGTTATTTGTATATTTATAAATATATTTATACATTTACAAATATTGTAGTAATATTTGTAACAATAGTACTCTTTTTACTGTATTCTGATCAAATAAATGTATCCATGCTGAGCATACGAGACTTCTTTCTTTCCAAAACAACCTTATCGTCCCCAAACCTTTGAACTGTAGTATATGCTGCTCAAAAAAACACATTCAGAATACACTTCTAATTTTGAATGGCTCTCAGTAGAAAAAGATGCAGCTACGGCATCTAGCAGCAGGGCCTAACGGGGGCATTATAACCCGATAAATCATGACCATGTCTGATTGAGAGATATATATATATATTACACACAATGACAACGCTTATGAGATTTCAAAATTAGTTTAGGGCAGTTAGTAGCAGGTAACATATACATGGGCATAATATATGGGTATGTTCTGCAGCATTTCCGTTCACCTAAAAGTGTCCAAAAGGGCTGCATGTAATTTGACACAATTTTTTTTTTTTTTGGATGTGCAGTCTTTCGAGACGAATGTGAAATTATCGGTCTGAATAAGATACAATGCCCACTAGACTTATACTGCTGAAATAATTGAATCTTAAAGAAAAAAGCATTGGTGAAATTTGTGTGTGTGTGTTTGTCTTCTAGAGTGTTTGTCTTTTGGTTGTTTATATCGTCGTTTTATGTATTTATTTCTGTATTTATTTCTGTATTGATGTGTATTCATATGCGTTTCATGTGTTCAGTTTAAGTTGCGTGTCCTGAGTAAACTGGCAGCGTCCCTCAGTAAGCACATGCCGGAGAAGGTTCCTGAAGACACCAGTAGTATCCTCCGCTCTCCCATGCCAGGATCAGTGGTGGCTGTGTCTGTTAAACCAGGGGATAGGGTAAGTGACTTATTTGACACTGTATTACTCTTATTTTCTCTGTTTATGATATGGCTTAAAATTCAGTCTGGATTGCTTCTCCAGAGGTCTCTAGGTGAATTGTTTGGTGAACTTTTAAGGAAGCTGACCTCTATATATTACACATAAAAACAATCAGACAGTAGTTAAATGCCAGTCACTTAGACACAAGATAAAAAGGATAGGGGGATATTAGCAGTAAATGTAGTGTGAAAGTACAATTTACCTTAAAGGATAGTTCACCAAGAAAGGAAAATTCTGACATAATTTACCCACCTTCATGCTGCAAAGAAGTACATTGGGCTCGCTTATCATTTTCCTAGTTCTCCGATCAGTTTTGAAAAACAAAAAAGGATAGTGAAGCAGTTGGACAGTAGAAATGTATGGAAGCTTGTTTCTGCCACAGAATAAAACATTTAAAAAGATAATTGCGACTTTTTATCTCAGAATTGCGAGATATAAAGTCAGAATTGTGTGTTATAAAGTGTGTGATATAGTCAGAATTGCGTGATATAGTAAGAAATGTGTGATAGTCAGAATTGTGTGTTATTGTGTGTTAAGTCAGAATTGCAAGATATAAAGATATAATTGCAAGATATAACACGATTAACACGCAATTCTGACTTCTTTTCTCAACTGTGAGTTATAAAGTCCAATTCTGAGGGGAAAAAGACTGACTTTTTTCTCAGAATTGCGAGTTTATATCTCACAATTCTGACTTTATATCACGCAATTGCGACTTTTATATCAAGTCAGAATTGTGAGATAAAATTACCTTTTTTATTTTTTTTTTCTGTGGTGGAAACAAGATTCCATAAAAATGCAACTTTTATGCTGGTTTAAAAAAATCTGAATAATGGCATGTTTCCGCCACCCACTGGACTGGAGTATGCAGCACTAGGTGGCACTCAAAGAAATGGTAATTTTTTTTACTGTTAAAATTTCTTAAAGCTACATTATGTAACTATGTGTGGAGTAACGTGTGTGTGAATGCTTCCGCTGTTCTGCATGGATGATGGCTCGAGGTGCACTGGTGTGCCCGTGTGTACTGTACAGGTGATTGTCTTATCAGTGTGAATGTCACTCAAATATCAATGACAACAAAACTCAGTAAATAAATGATGAAAAAAGGATGCATATTGTTTTACGGTGCTGAACTGGACACCTTATATTTATTATTCTCAGGTTAGGTAAGTCGAATCTGAC
This sequence comes from Coreius guichenoti, assembly GCA_039654105.1. Taxonomy (NCBI): domain Eukaryota; kingdom Metazoa; phylum Chordata; class Actinopteri; order Cypriniformes; family Gobionidae; genus Coreius; species Coreius guichenoti. Next base: position 26,258,880 of record CM077170.1, read on the forward strand.
CTAAATTATAAGCATTTTAAAATAGTCGCAGTCATACAGAAGACTTCTCCGTGGTCTGTTCTTGTTCAGTAGCATAAATCAATGCCCCGAGAGGAAGATTTTGGTATAAAAATAGAAGTCAATTTACTAGTTTCTCTAGCAGTAGAAATGTTTTAAAAATATCGGAAAGCTTTTTAATCAAGGCAATATCAGTGATGGTTCTGGTGCCGGCGGAGCTCTTCTGAAGCAGCATCTGATATCACTGTCGTCACGGATATTTATAGACATATAGACCAAAGTAATAACTGGTTTAGATATTGACTGTGGCACCTTTATAGGCTAAACATAGTTTTGCAAACCTAGTCAATGCACAGCAATGTGATGCTATGTAAACTAAATGTATTTCTGAAAATCCAAACTTACAGTAGTGATTTTCGGATAAAGCAAAAACACGGTTTGGGAGATGGATTTATGATGTACTCCCTCATTATTTACATATTCTTAATTTTGACCAAAAAACTATTAAATTGTGTAGCTTTAAGTACTGGGTTGTTTTTGAAAATAAACAATGGGGGCACTTGGAAAATAATCAATGAGCCACTTGTGCTTAGTTGCTGACACTCTTGGTGCTTTTATTAAGTGTTAATGTGAGTCCTGAAGTGCTGCCATTGTATTAAATTCACCCAGCCATCAAATGATCTCCTTTTGTTATCCACAGAACAAAGAAAATCATACAGGTTTGAAGTGACAATTAAAAGAGGACATCATTTTCTATTTCGAGTGAACTATTCCTTTAAATTGCGTGGTTTGCATTGGGATGACATCATTTGTAAAGCTGACAGTGCACTTCAGTATGACAAAACGTCTCTGTGTGTGCGTGCGTGTTGCTGTCAAGTTGAATTGAATGTGTCCTGACGCAGTTTGTTAATGACTTATATATAATGCACAGACCGACTGGCTCCGACTAATACATCTGAGCCCTTCCAGTAAAGCATCTCATTCACTCAGCAACGTCACACACACACACAAGAACACTGCAATGAAGAGCTCTCACGTTGATTAGTCACCACACACATACACACACAGCAGTGTGTCACACCTCCTGATTTTACCACTTCTGGATAGATAAGACAGAAATGAATCCTTGTGGATGGAGGGAAACAGCAATTCCTCAGTGCTCGCTTATTTCCATAATCCATTTCCCTAATGGAGAGTTTGATGGATATAAACAGAGGTTTCCTTTATAGATTTTGCTCTCACGTTACAGTGAGCTTTGTGCGTTTGTTAACTGTTATCACTCTTCTAATGCATACGCCTTTTATGAAATGATATTACAATATTCTCGTGCTCTTTGTGCTGAGGTCGTTTTATGTACTTAGACCTGCAGAAGTTAATAAATACGTGAAGGGAGATATTCTAGTCTATGAAGTTAATAAATACGTGAAAGGAGATATTCTGCGAGTCATACATTAAGACGTTATTAGAAAGTACTCATTGTGGAAGGCCTGTTGTGGTTTCTGTTCATTTATCTGTGTGTGTTCTGAAGGTTGCAGAGGGACAGGAGATTTGTGTGATTGAGGCCATGAAGATGCAGAACAGCATGACCGCAGCTAAGGCAGCCAAGGTGAGCTTGCTCACACACGTACACAGACATACTTTGATACATAATCCTCCTCACTACTCTGTGCATCATAAATCGATATGACATAAAGAACATGCTCTTCCACATACCTCAGCTACATTACAGTACCCAACACCATGAGAGAGAGAGAGAGAGAGAGAGAGAGAGACATTAAGGGGCCACAGTCCATTATCCACACTTGTATTCTGACCAGACCACTTAGCTCCTGTGAAAAAGTTTCTCTCTTCTTGTCAGAGGGCTGAAACCAGATTGGTCATGGTGTTTATGATTCTTTTGATGGACAGCAGTACTTTATTGTACTTAATGCCTGGGTTATTATAGTCAACTAAAACCATAAAACACATTTTCGTTACTTGAAATAAAATAAACTTGGAGAATGGAGAAAAAAAAAAATATATAAAAATGTCAGCTTGTTTCTCATTTTCGCTTTGACTTGCACTAAAATAGCTAAAATTAAAACTGAAATAAAAATTAAAAACTGCATATATGTATTAAAAAAAATGACAAAAAAATACACAACAACTAAAATGAAAATGGAAAATATAGAAATAAAAAGAAACTCATAATATTAATCAAAACTATAATAGTATCCCAGTGATACTAAAATAACACTGCTTCATGCAGTAGTAGTGTGTATTCTTCTTAAAATACTCGAGCATTAACATAGGCCGTATCTAAAATCATCCCATATTCCAGTAGTTCTCTTATCAGGGGACCCCAACATGTCTCACTAAAAATGAAATGTACAACATTGTACAAGTTTTTTTTTGTTTGTTTGTTTGTTTTGGTTTTTTACATCAGAAGGTAGCATGGTATGTTTCATCTTAGATACAAGGACCTGAGTAGATTGTGCTTCTTGTTTAATAATAAAAAAAGAAGCTGCCAGTGTGGTTGTGATTGTTTTGTGTTTAGTAAGCTCCAGTTGTATCTAAACAATCTTGAAATCTCATGAAAACTAGCTTGTCTAAACCATAATTAAACAATTTAATAATACATTTAAAAAGAATTTACACCTGTGTGATTCCTCTGTGGACGCTTCTTTTGATGAATAATGGGAATTCATTTGGCGTGACATTGGTTGTACACTTGTTATTGCGGTGCATTATGGGATTGAATGAGTGCACTCGATAATTCCACAATGGTTTCGGACGCCACTAAAAATGTCTGTCCCCTTAAATAGTGCACTATATAAAGGAATAGGTGGTGATTTCAGACACAGCCATATACTTACACTACCATTCAGAAGTTGGTAATGGTATCATTTTTTAATGCTTTCGGAAGTCTCAACATTACCATTTTTTATTCTTTGTGAAAGCAGTGCACTAATTAGCAAGTGCCGCTAATCTCTGTCAGGGCAGCAGTGATGATTTGAAGATTATAATTATATATATATATATATATATATATATATATATATTTATATATATATATATATATACAGTGGGGAGAACAAGTGTTTGATACACTGCCGATTTTGCAGGTTTTCCTACTTACAAAGCATGTAGAGGTCTGTAATTTTGATCATAGGTACACTTCAGCTGTGAGAGACGGAATCTAAAACAAAAATCCAGAAAATCACATTGTATGATTTTTAAATAATTAATTTGCATTTTATTGCATGACATAAGTATTTGATCACCTACCAACCAGTAAGAATTCCGGCTCTCAGAGACCTGTTAGTTTTTCTTTAAGAAGCCCTCCTGTTCTCCACTCATTACCTGTATTAACTGCACCTGTTTGAACTCGTTACCTGTATAAAAGACACCTGTCCACACACTCAATCAAACAGACTCCAACCTCTCCACAATGGCCAATACCAGAGAGCTGTGTAAGGACATCAGGGATAAAATTGTAGACCTGCACAAGGCTGGGATGGGCTACAGGACAATAGGCAAGCAGCTTGGTGAGAAGGCAACAAGTGTTGGCGCAATTATTAGAAAATGGAAGAAGTTCAAGATGACGGTCAATCTCCCTCGGTCTGGGGCACCATGCAAGATCTCACCTCGTGGGGCATCAATGATCATGAGGAAGGTGAGGGATCAGCCCAGAACTACACGGCAGGACCTGGTCAATGACCTGAAGAGAGCTGGGACCAGAGTCTCAAAGAAAACCATTAGTAACACACTACGCCGTCATGGATTAAAATCCTGCAGCGCACGCAAGGTCCCCCTGCTCAAGCCAGTGCATGTTCAGGCCCATCTGAAGTTTGCCAATGACCATCTGGATGATCCAGAGGAGGAATGGGAGAAGGTCATGTGGTCTGATGAGACAAAAATAGAGCTTTTTGGTCTAAACTCCACTCGCCGTGTTTGGAGGAAGAAGGATGAGTACAACCCCAAGAACACCATCCCAACCGTGAAGCATGGAGGTGGAAACATCATTCTTTGGGTATGCTTTTCTGCAAAGGGGACAGGACGACTGCACCGTATTGAGGGGAGGATGGATGGGGCCATGTATCGTGAGATCTTGGCCAACAACCTCATTCCCTCAGTAACAGCATTGAAGATGGGTCGTGGCTGGGTCTTCCAGCATGACAACGACCCGAAACACATAGCCAGGGCTAAGGAGTGGCTCTGTAAGAAGCATCTCAAGGTCCTGGAGTGGCCTAGCCAGTCTCCAGACCTGAACCCAATAGAAAATCTTTGGAGGGAGCTGAAAGTCCGTATTGCCCAGCGACAGCCCCGAAACCTGAAGGATCTGGAGAAGGTCTGTATGGAGGAGTGGGCCAAAATCCCTGCTGCAGTGTGTGCAAACCTGGTCAAGAACTACAGGAAACGTATGATCTCTGTAATTGCAAACAAAGGTTTCTGTACCAAATATTAAGTTCTGCTTTTCTGATGTATCAAATACTTATGTCATGCAATAAAATGCAAATTAATTACTTAAAAATCATACAATGTGATTTTCTGGATTTTTGTTTTAGATTCCGTCACTCACAGTTGAAGAGTACCTATGATAAAAATTACAGACTTCTACATGCTTTGTAAGTGGGCAAGCCTGCAAAATCGGCAGTGTATCAAATACTTGTTCTCCCCACTGTGTATATATATATATATATAGACAGAGATTTGCCTCCATTTCATGTTTTATTTCCATTATAGCCAAATAGAAAATGTTTTGGATGTTATGGTAATAAGAGCAGTGTTGAGGACAGTGATTCTGTTAAAAAAACAATTTTTTTTAATATTATTTAATTTATAAATGAAAATATGATTGTAGGTTCTTTACAAAAGAGTACAAAATAGAATTTTCCTGATTTTAATAACACATAGAAGAGGCACTATAACATTTGAAGCTATTAGTATCTATCTTTTCAAAGTAGAGTTATTGATTTTTATTTTTAAAAGCATATTTACTTTAAAATTATCCTAGGGGACTGAAGAGTTCCCCTAATTGAAGAATCGCCCATATACATTTGTGTAGGAAGATATGGGTGAAGAAACAATGGAGCTAAGTGGTTGCAAAATCATGTGATTTAATTAAAATGAGAACATAAAATGTTATGTCTTTGGTCATATGAAAGCATTCATTTCTTATTAAATCATTTTCTCCATTGTTTCTCTGGGAAGTTCCCTGTGTCCAATGTGTGTTTGATTGACATTGATGAATTAGTGAACACAAATAGCTTTTTCAGATGCAGAATGCATGGACCTTTCTCATGTGATACTTGTTGTTCAGGTGAAGAGTGTGCACTGTAAAGCTGGAGATACAGTCGGAGAGGGAGATCTACTCGTGGAACTGGAGTAGCAGGACATCATCATCTGCAGGTTCAGAGGAGATCCTCAGTTGCTGTGGAGGAGCAAACAAAGACACTAGTAGAGTAGATGGAACATTCCTCCATTCGTTCTTTTTTTCCCCCCCTCATGGTTTTACTCTCTTTTCTACATTCTGACTATATTGTATCCATCTCCTTGGAATTCCACTGGATCCCAGTGAAGGAAATGTCAGAACACTTACATTATCTTGTGCCTTGGCCTTCCGTTGGAGGTTTTCTCGTTTCACATGGAACCAACCACAATTTGACATCAGCAGTAGCGATTGTATTTGAACGCATGTTTAAAAGCAGTTCATGAAAGCTGTTAACACACTCACTCCTTCTCTCTGTGTACATTTAACCTTGTTTAGAGAAGTGCCGTGAATTTGCATTGCTTTAACTAAATTCTGAATTATTAGGTTATAGTATGCAGTGATTTTTCTGTTACATGATTATTCAAACATAATATGGGCTATGTACTTTTCACCTTCAAATCGCCAATCTCACACTCGTATATTTAAGTGTTTCTTTAGAATATACAGATGCACGCCTCATTTCTGTCATCAGATGCATTAAACTAGTCAAGAAACATGCAAGCTAATAATGTCACATGATCATATGTGATTATTTCAAGTTGTTCTTAGATCTGTAGGTGCACTGTTGAAACACTTCATTTGCTTTCTGCTTTAAAATGGAAAGAAACGGAGGAGTGGACCATTAACAGAAGGGGAGGGCAGATATAAATACTCAGAAACAGACAGCTATGGTCAGGCTCGGAAGCCAGAAGACCCACCGGCACTAGTGCTGTTTCCTGTTTTGTATCACTTAGCTACTTATATCCACTTTCTGTCTGTATTTGTTTTGAGAGAAAAAAATAAGTGTTATAATAAAAATGGGATTAATGTAAAACATTCCAAGTGCTGTTGATTGTTTGAAGCCCCAGGCTTGAAAAGGAAACATGTTGGAGCACATTAAATGCATTACTTCAGTTAATGATTTGATTGAATATGCTGTGTGACTGGAGTCAACTCATTTCTTTCTTTGCATAAGAGAATCAGACACATACAACAGTTAAACCAGTTGAATGTCTTTTTTTTTTTTTTTTTTAATGTAGCAGCCTTTTTTTCTCACATATTTAACAAATGTAAACAAAATAAGTCTAAGATTTGCCTCAAATTGAGTCACTTTTTATAGTAGATTGATTGCTGCACGTCGTCTCCACTGTAACATGGTTTCCTGTTATGTGTACAAGACTGTCAAAATCAGAGAGGATTGATTTCCCTAAAAAACTGTAACTGCCTAAAAGTGTAAACACAATAGTTTGATCCGTCAATATCCCATTTGGTTTAAGAAATAGGGGCTTCATTTATAAAATGATGCTCAGAAACCGTCCTACATTTTTCAAATGTCCGCGAAATGATCTCGAAATTGTGCGCAGCTGAATGGTTTCATATCTCCGCCTTGTGAACGCCGCCTAATTCATGTCATTAACATATAAAAGAGCACCAGTCAACGTCCAAATCCTTTGCTTGAGAATGGCGAGCGGCAAGAATTGCTTAGATTTCCAAATACCTGCAGTCCTCCAACTCACTGCCACAAGGAAAAGTGCGTACGTCTGCTTAGACCCTGACATGGCGCTAAGCACTGTTCCATGTCAAAGACCGTTCTAATAAATATGAACGCTGGCGTGGATTTTAGCGTATGCACACTGTGCGTACGCACATTTTATAAACGAGGCCCCAGAGTATGCCGCATTGACATTTAATAATAGGATTTTATCTGAAAATACTAATCTGAAAATTAGTGCGATGCTGCATGTTTGACATACAACGCATTTGTTGTTCATTCTGAGCCGTTTTAGTTCAGCAGAGTGGCTGTCAGTGTAGAAACTGGATTGCATTGTTAAGGTTGTGCTTCAGAATGGTCACAGCTCTGACCTTGAGCTGACAATAAACTCAACACACACACATCAGAGACTCCACTTCACTGACCTTTGACCTTTCTCAGTGGCTCGCATAATTTCTAGTATGCAGCTTTATGGCCATAATCTTTCCTGTAGCCACTATGAGAGAAACTGCTTTCTTGTTTTATTCAATACTGTAAAAAATTGAAAAACAAAACTGCTTAAACCCGGACAGTACTGCACTGGGTCCTCGGGTAACACGGTTTAATTCTCTTCAGTGAATCCTTTCTTTAAATACGTCGCATGCAGAGATTCAACCGTAAACTAGGCCTCACACTGTAGTAACTCTCATAACCAGTTCACGGTTGCTGTTGCTGTTGCTGGTCTGTCCGCGTGGCTCCTGGGGCCTCAGGTGGTGGCTGAGGAGATGAAGGATGTTGTAAGCACAGTGGTGGTCTGGCAGCGAGGGCTGCCCGTTGCTGGGCTCAGACGAGTCCTGCGGCTCTGTCGTGGCACCTGCTGCCAATGGGACGGAGTTTGTGGTGGGGCTTACGGTGCCCGCCGCGGCCGCTGCAGCTGCAGCCATGAGGGAGGACGTGGAGGTGGAGGCTTCGCCTTCCGTGCTGGTCGGTCCCATGCGGTGCGTCAGCTGCAGAGAGAAGGTCCGGAATGTGGCTCCAGTCTTCTGGTGCTCCTCATTGTCTTTGACCTTGTCGTAGTTTAAGACTTTCCACTGCTGATTAACAGCCTGCCAGCGGTTAAAGATGCGAAATACGGAGGGACCCTCGTGGACAATCAGAGCTAAAAGAGAAGGAAAGATGGATTTGTTAAGTGAGGGATAATGTACAGTCAGAACAAACGGGTCTGTCTAGGAAGAGATTCAGGGTATGTGTACACGACAATGATGTACTAAAAACAGACGAGAAACTATCCTCGTTCACACGGATCTGAGAAAATGACTAAAAGGGCTGTATTGTGCATGCCAGGCCAGTAGTTGACGATGTCACTTTGTCAAGAAACACTCCGCGAACATTTAATACGCATGGCGTCACCGTTTTCACAAATTCACGTTTTTGTTGTTTACATGGAGACGGTTAAGGCATCGTTTTCAAAACCTTGTGTTTTCAGGCCCTCAAAACGCCGTTGTCGTGTAAATGAACGGCCAAAACGCATAAAAAGTTTTCTGTTTTCAGCTGAAAGCGTGTCGTGTATTCATACCCTAAATTTGCTGAAAGACCTTTTAATGAGTACTTTGCCTAATTAAAAATACAACTTTAATTATAAATGTATGTCAAATATTATGCAGTGCAACTTCTTAACATTGATAGTAATAAAATATGTTTTTTGAACACCATATCAGAATGATTTCTGAAGGATCATGTGACACTGAAAACTGGAGTAATGGCTGCTGAAGAATCCCAATATTGCTGTTTTGAACAAAAATGTAGCTTTGGGGAGCATAAGAGACTTCTTTCAAAAACTTTTTAAAAATTGTAATGACCCCAAATGTTTGAACGGTAGTGTATGTAAATACAACCATTAATGTCTTTTGAAATGATATATTCCATTACTGTGTGCCAAAAAAAATCAGCCTAGCAGCAAGACAAACACCTCAACAATATTACAGTGATATTAATACTTAATTTTCCCTTTTGATATCTGATACGCAAGATGGCAGCAGTTGCATTTCTATGAAACACAAGAGCATGAGTCCTTGTTGTGATACGAGACACATGGAAGTAGCACTGGTTTCATTTGACCGGATAAGCAGTGTGATTATACAGTGTTGCTGTGGACGATGGTGAATAACAGGAAATATCACACTGTTGGATGGGACAATTGACCAATCAGAATCAAGTATACCTTAGAGCTGTGTAATAACTGACTGCTAGATTACTAACATGAGCATCATGTAAACTCCACAAAAATATGAACTTCTACTCTATTTCGAAACACTGAACTTGAAACACTTACTTTTACTCAATTACATTTCCCAGGCAAAAATTTTTACTTTTTACTTCTCACAAATCATTTAGACAGACAAAGTGTATTTTTCAGAGGTCATCATGACATTTTACTGGACATACAAGCCAATTGAATTAACACTTTTTCAAAATATGATGCACCACTTTTCTGTATTTAATCACTTTTGGCATTTCATAACCTCTTTAATTAATATTTTATAAGGAATTGAGTGTAATTGGTAAACAGTGTATGTCTTGAGGCTACAAGGTTAATACAGGCATTTATGGAAAACATTTACTTCAGAATTTTAATTGCAATAAATCTCAGTGACTTCATGGATCAAGAAAATTTGCAATGCACAGTGACAAACAGGTATTTAGGAAAGTGTTGAGGTGCTGTCAATATGATTTCTTTGTGTATTTTTTGTTTTACACCTCTGGCTTGGTTTAACTCACACCATTGTATTTGTTTGTTCAGAGGTCCAGATAGAAGAGAGTGGTGATCTGCATTAATCTTTTATGTGACAGTGGGTTCCCCTTTGAATGTCTGCAAGACCGCACATATCTTTACACTTTTTTTCAGACTGCTACTATCTTCACCCCTTTCGTTTTTCACTGTCTGAGCTCTGATGACAGTGATTCTCATTTTTTTTCCATCACTCTGCAAATGTTAGATTGCAAAGGCTTGTATTTTGTGGAGTTGAAACCGATCTCTGGTCACTGTAAAAGGCTAGTGCCCTCCCTAGAGCCCTGAGGTTCTCCTCTCTCTCTAGATGCTCCAGAATCAATGAGACAGACCACTAACAAGACGTTATCACTGTACACTGTAGACCACTAAAACAAGCAGCATGTGAGAAGGTAATAATAACCCACGGTTTTCAATCGACTTTTCTACAACAGCCTAAGCCAAAGCCCTGTGGTTGAGAAAACTGTAAATGCTGGAAATGAAACAAGACTGCACCAAGAGAGCGTGGTTTTTAATCTTGGTGTTGATGCTGTAGTTGTTGCTGTTATTAGCTTTATTGGAACAGATAACTGGAGTTTCAGTAGACAGAGCAAAATTAATGTGTCCACAGTGGGATTTATATGCAGCAAATGTGTACGAGTTGAAATTAGGTTGTGGAGGAGTTTATTAGCGTTCCAGCATCATGAAGATGCTATTGCTGCTGCAACCTGATTTTCCTCTCTCTCTCTCTCTCTCTCTCTCTCTCTCTCTCTCTCTCTCTCTCTCTCTCTCTCTCTCTCTCTCAGTCACTCTTCCCCAGTTGGACTGCACATCCGCTTATTACAAGGAGAGAATGTGAGACATGTATTGATTTAACACACACGCACATTTTCCTTGTGCCGAAAGGGATAGCTATAGGAAATTCTCAGGCCAAAGCTTGAATTTTTATCAGCAGTTTATTCTGCTGTAGTGTGGGATTTTTGGCTCTCAACCAGTCCAGTCCCACAGTGGATGGGAACAGCGCTCGGCTGTGAAAAGCCACTTTGCCACCTGTCTCTTCTCTTAGCTTCACTCTCAGTCTTGCTCTCCTTCTCCTTCCTGTTTTGTTCCCATAGTGCTTTCCCTGTCAGATGAATCTACATTATGGCAGATGATATTAAACTAATGACTATAATGAGGCACAATATTATGTCATATTTCAATATTAAGCTGAAAGCTGTATGAGTAAGATCTCATCCCATCTGAGCAATCTTGAAAATAAACAACAATACTTCTTGGGTAATAGTGATAAATAATAATATGTTATAAAATAGTAATGAAACACCTTTAGAAAAGCTTTAAAATGTTTCTTGCAAGAAAACCCCTATTCATACAGTATTTTGGGTAAAACATCTAAAAAATATACACTATATTGCCAAACATTTTGGGACGCCTGCCTTTACATGCACATGAACTTCAATGACATCTCATTCTTAATCCGTAGGGTTTAATATGGAGGTGGCCCACCCTTTGCAGCTATAACAGCTTCAACTCTTCTGGGAAGGCCTTCCACAAGGTTTAGGAGTGTGTTTATGGGAATTTTTGACCATTCTTCTAGAAGTGCATTTGTGAGGTCAGGCACTGATGTTGGACAAGAAGGCCTGGCTCGCAGTCTCCACTCTAATTCATCCCAAAGGTGTTTTATCGGGTTGAGGTCAGGACTCTGTGCAGGCCAGTCAAGTTCCTCCACACCAAACTCGCTCATCCATGTGTTAATGGACCTTGCTTTGTGGTGTGCAGTCATGTTGGAACAGGAAGGGGCCATCCCCAAACTGTTCCCACAAAGTTGGGAGCATGGTATGCTGAAGCATTAAGTTCATTTCACTGGAGCTAAGGGGCCAACCCCTGAAAAACAACCCCACACCATAATCCCCCCTCCACCAAACTTTACACTTGGCACAATGCAGTCAGGCAAGTACCGTTCTCCTGGCAACCGCCAAACCCAGACTCTTCCATCGGATTGCCAGACAGAGAAGCGTGATTTGTCACTCCAGAGAACACGTTTCCACTGCTGTAGAGTCCAGTGGCGGCGTGCTGCACCCAACGCTTTGCATTGCACTTGATGTAAGACTTGGATACAGCTGCTCGGCCATGGAAACCAATTCCATGAAGCTCTTTACACACTGTTCTTGAGCTAATCTGAAGGCTACACGAAGTTTGGAGGTCTGCACTGTACACCTCAGCATGCGCTGACCCCACTCTATGATTTTATGTGGCCTACCACTTTGTGGCTGAGTTGTTGTTGTTCCCAATTGCTTCCACTTTGTTATAATGCCACTAATAGTTGTCCGTGGAATATGTAGTAGTGAGGAAATTTCACGAATGGACTTAATGCACAGGTGGCAACCTATCACGGTACCACGCTTGAATTCACTGAGCTCCTGAGAGAGACCCATTCTTTCACAAATGTTTGTAGAAGCAGTCTGCATGCCTAGGTGCTTGATTTATACACCTGTGGCCATGGAAGTGATTGGAACACCTGAATTCAATGATTTGGAAGAAGTGTAAGAAGTAAAACTAAATAAAAATATAATTAAAATAATAATTGTTTTCCACTCACTGAATAAACACAAAGAAAAATGATATTTAAATGTTTAAATTTAAATTGGAAGTTAAATAATTTTCATGTAAAAGTAGCATGATAACAATACATATAAACAGCAATTTTATATGTACAGAATCTGTGGACTTTTCATGCATGTTCCTCACTGCTTTTGAGAAAAAAATATGGAGAGGTCTGTGGAATGCATTTCACATATGGTGAACAACAAACAAACAGAGATGATAGTTTTAGTGTTTTATTGGGAGCTGAAAGCATCAACAGTTGATGTATAAACACATATTTTGGATAAAAGCATCAGCTAAATGAATAAATATAAATGTTGTGTGATACATTGTTTGTAACACTCTCAGAGGACCTGATGCCCCCTTCCTGTCAGGAGGGGAAATAATAAAAGGCTAATGCTGTTTTCAGTGATAGTGTTTCAATGAAACGATCGCCTTTAGGCATTATCTCCATTCTCTCCACCTAATCAGACAGAATGGACTCTTGTTCTGTCTCCCTCCCAGTCTGGCTGCTTACAGAGACAGAGCGATACATCACGGTGAGAAACTCTTGAGGAGCTCTGCCATTGATCTACAGCATGCACACGCACAAACGGATGAGCCACTAAAACAATCTCGACATCACCATTGTTCAGCTCCATCCCATTCACCCTCTTTCTTTTTTCTTGCAGTAGCGATTACCCAAGATAGCGCTGCTCTGAGAAAACCTCATTATTCCCTCTGAGCCACTGGAGAGGGGAAACAGCCATTCCACTTCAGCTTCTGCAGCTTTGTGATGCCCATTTACTAGGGGGCAGATATTTTATGTTGCAGCTGTCATTTGCGGATGTTAAGGAGAGGGCTGCAGTTGTTGACACTCTTGCTTTAATTCCCATATGACTTTATTTCCAAGATGCAATACATCAGTATAGAGAACTGTCTAAACCTCGTACATCAAACTGCCACTATAGCGCATGTACTCTGTTCAATACCTGTGCATTTATTCAAATGGCCACATTCACACAGCAGTAGAATACAATTGTCAGTGCTGAATATAGTTGTTCATACACATTTTTGTTTTGAAACAGACTTAAGGTCACATTAAAGGAAATTTCGATGAAAAATGGTTCGTTATCTGTTGTCAGGAGTGTAGTGACCGTTCACACAGAAGTCACTTTCAAACCAAGCAGTTGGTCAATTTGGCGAATTTGTGTGACCAACTGAACCCGATATGAAATCTGCACGGGAAACCCGATATTTGAACCCGATATTTGTCCTCACGCGAAAATCCTGATCGCATTGATTCCTACTGAAATGGGTGGATTTCGTCAGCGGAAGTTTTCCAAAAAAGGTACATTTGACCCTACCTTTACTATACCTAAAACTATTTTAAAATGCGAGATGTTGGAAAGTAAATTGAAAAAAAAAAAAAAAAAAAAAAAAAAAAAATCGCAAGGTCTACAGACATGTTTTATAAAACTTCTTTTAACATGGTTTGCATGAGATGCTGCAAAAGACAAAAGACCTCATTGCAATTGTCAAACATCCATCTAGTGCATGTTTAACAAAAATAATGGTAAACAGCACAGTGGAATGCAAAAATGTGTTCTGCTTTCACAAAAAACATGCTTTCACACTGGCATTTCTGGTGTGCACCCAGGTTTATTTGAGTTCGGTTTGTTTGGATGATGTGAACACTTTTCCGAACTCAGGTGTGCACTTGTGTTATCAGTTTGCTGCTGATAACGCAATAGTTTTAAATCATAGTGAATGTTGTATAACTAAATGTTGTATGATTTGGACAAATTGTGTGTGTGTGTGTGTGTGTGTCTGCACGCACGCTCAATCACTCAGTCACTTTCCTGACAAGCTGGATAAGCACTGCAAGCAGAGAGATAAATGTATCTAATTTTTTGCCGAAATATTTGTAACATTTGCAAATCACGGTAGATGTGTACACGTGTCCAAAGTACAAAAGTGAAGCAAGCAACTATCCATTTTGCCGCATTTTCCTACTTAGTTATTATCTAGCGAAAGGAGTAAACAGTTGTCACATTTTGATGACGTAGACATACCGTGGTTCTGACCCCAAAAAATACAGTGTGAACTGAATCCAGCAAGGCCAGGGAGAGGCGAGAGCAATAAGACTCTGGTTTGGACTAAGCAATTGAACCAAGTGTGAAAGCAAGTGTGTTTTCAACCGTATACACAAACGCGTGACTCTAAAATCATCCTGTTCCATACAACAGTTGAGCTTACACAAGCAGTTTGAATGTTGTCTCTGTGAATGAACAGCCAAAGTTGAGGCTCTTTTCTGTCCTTTGCAAAGGTTGTAAATAATGAAAATGAAAGTGATGAAAATAAATATCAAATATGGTGACTTTCATAACGCTGGAAAGTCTCATTACAGTTAACATGACTTTATTTGATAAACGAGCCCAATAGAGGCACAGATTCATCCATTATCCAACAGTGGCATTGAATTGTTGAGTGTGGAGCAAAGCATTCGGGAGGGACCCAGACCACAAAACTGATAAAGGCTTTGATGGAAGACAGTGATTGGAAGGGCTCATAACTCCATCTCTGTGAGTTATCGGAACCCCAGAGGAATACACGAAATACACACGTCAGCTGTGTGTGCAGTGTAGACTGGCTATAGCACTGTATGACATGACAACTAGTTTTCCAATGTGATTCTATTTACCCAGTACAGGTTAACCAAAATAGTAAATTAAGGTGTGAGTCCTGATAATAAGGTAGTGAGTTTGGCTATAGAATATATTTAGCACTCTAAGGGGTCATTCACACAGAACGCTACTTTTCCATTATTTTTCTATGTAAACACGCGTTAGACAGACGTGTTTGACCGTTGCGCTCGCGCATTGTGTCTTTGCAGTGTCCTGCACATGACATGCCGTTCTCAAGTGCTCAAGTTAAAATAAGTTCAGCTTTTAAAAGACGTGTCTCAAGACCTTGCGGTTTTTACCCATTTCCCTGTATGAACAGCCCCTAAAATGTGACTAACTGCCATTTATACTGCCGCTGTGTGAACATTTCCCTATACCGGTATCTGTTATGTCATTGACATACAAAATTGCGGAGAATAGGGGTTTTGAGTGAATTTTGAGAGACAGAGCTAAATGTTTGGACAAAAGCAGACAGAACCAGAGAATTTTTGGCTGCATGTCTAAGAAAATGAAAGGAGCAGAAATTATCTGAAATAGTTTAGAAATATAAATGAAATTCTTAGGTCGCAATGCCCTGATTTTTTCGTTATCTGTTGCAACGGTTACAGGCATTGCTCAATACTATTGCGAGTTAAGGTGCAGTCACATTTACCATTGTCCTGTGAAATTAATTTCAGTTCATTTCATTAGGAATCTGTGGAATCAGGAATTTCATGTGAAGGTGAAAACATTTCTCATACAGATTTCGCATGAGGTTCAAGAGAGTCACAATTTGCCACATTCACAATGTTTATATGTCAAGTCAAGTCACCTTCATTTATATAGCGCTTTTTACAATGTAGATTTTTTCAAAGCAGCTTTACAGTGATAATAGGAAATTAATGGAATAGAGATTGTTTTGGCTGTACATCAGCTTTAGAAAAAAGTTATTGTCCAGCTAAAGTAAGTTTTTGATTGATTCATTTCCGTTGTAAAAAATCATTAGGTATTTACTTTGGGGCCACTTACACGACACCATTTTCAACAAAAATAGAAAACTCTCAATGCGTTCCGGCCGCTCATCCGCACGGCAACAGTACCCAGCGGCTAGAGAATGCAAACCTTGAAACAGGTTTTGAAATAGTTTTGAAACTATACCGTTATCATCTTTGTGTAAACTTAAAAAAAAAAACGTGAATCTGTGAGAACGGTGACGGCATGCACGTAAGCATTACCTGTTTAGTCTATAGGCAAGTGTGTTTGAATACAAATGTGAATATGTGAATAAAAGCTCAAATTAAATCTGTTCATCATGACTCTTCAGAAGACTTTTTATGATTCTCTTAAATCAATCAGCAAAATTAGAAGAAAGCCAGATTCGTTTGATTCAAATGAATATTTTAAACTTGATTACAAATGTTGATTACATAACGAATGGACAAAAATGGGGAGAGTATATTAAAAATATCTTAATTTGTATTCTGAAGATGAACGAAAGTCTTGCAATTTCTAATAATGACATGAGGGTGAGTAAACAGAATTTAGGTGAACTATCCCACAATTAGCCTCACATTTCTGTTTTTTTGTCTTTTTTGTTCTATAACACTGGAAAAGCTGAACTGTTTTTTTGCTAAGTGCTGCTCTAGTTTTAGCTGCAGTATACCCCCCCCCACCCCCCCTTAAAATGGTTTTGTTACAACAATGCAAATCTAAGCTCTTCAGCTGATGCTTAATTGAAAAAAAAAATTAGCATTTAATTAGGAGCACATTTCCTCTGAGAGACAAAAAGACAGATACAATGTATGTGTGCGTGTTATTTACTGCCTCAATTGTATGCGGATCATCAGGGAGCAGTGTGTATTTTCTCTCATAGCGATGCATTAGAAGGATCACCCCTTAAGCTGGCCTGATTAGACTCTCATCGTCTCGCCTTTCCTCCAGAGATCAAACTCAGCATGTCCTTCCCTGTAATCCTTTATGCCAGTGTGACAAAGCATTACATATCACAGAAAGTCCTAAATATTTGGTCTATTCACTTCCAAATTACGTATGACAAATGTTACAATATCTGCAAATTGGGGGGAATTCCAATCAGAAATCACTGCACCCCATTTATTCTGAAAGGCAGAGCTCTTGAAGTGAGAGGGCTTGCTCGTATAGGTAATGTGTTTAGAACACCCTGCGCAAATCTATATATCACTGAACCTTCATTTTGAATGGGAAAAAGTACTGCTTTTAACTGTTAAGTTTGTTGTGGAAAGTATAATTTTGCATCAAATATCGACCCTTTGTAATTCTATTTCTGCTGATAGTCCTTGAGAACAATTGAGCATTTTAGAATCTATGGCAAAGTCACATAAATGGCAAACAAATTGCAAAATTAAATGACGATTGTCTGTACGCTGTAACGGCCTTGTGAAAGAGGAATTCAATTGAAGGGTCATTCCAAATGAGGGAAAGTAAGTAATAATTGAAAGTACCATTTGGAACAGAGAGCAACAGCGGGGTACTGGAAGTAAAAATTCCATTACTTTTCTCAACAGAGAAATAGATTTTTAATGATTCTGCATAAACCTTTCAAGACAGGCCGACTATTAATCTATGGTATGCTTCTGTTAAAGCCCTAACTCATACGTTTTTAAAGTTCAGTTTTACAATCAGAGACAAATCAACAAACAAAATATAGCTACAAGCAGAGATGACAGGCCCAAGCCCCGGCGCCACCGCCACCCTGGTGGCTAGGGCAGCTGTGCATGATGGGCAATATTCAATTAAACTGGGAGAATGTAAAAAGACTATGTCAAAGTCATTTGAATACGCCACATTTACTGCAGCAGCTGGTGCCCCTATGAACCACAACCATGAGGTCCTTTAAATTTAGATTAATTTCATGTCATAGGATGTTATAGGTCACTTTGAAATCAGTGCAAAGTTATCTTTTGCAGCTCAAAAGTACAGTCCAGTATTTATCTCAAGGTCTTTTTATATTTTTATTAACCTAATTATTGAACTAATTATACAAAACTATGTTGTCAGTGCCCTACAAATGAACTGGTTCTATGCCTTTATTTTGTCATTCAAGCTTCAAGCTTCTTATCCTTTAATGCAGGCCAAAGCACACAGCAATGAAAGGGTTAAACTCTAAACCATCAAGGGCCATATTTACTAAACAGGGCAAATTAACGAGAGCGCAATTCCAAAAAAGTGCCGATAGGAGTGGAAAGTTCTGTGCGTGATCTACTGATGATGCAGGAATTAAAAAACACAGACGCTGCCAGATCATTTCCATAATGAACAACACAATCTGGTTCAATCAGGTTCAATCATCAAACATACAACTATGATGTGTGTGTCGAGTTTCATGCAATTTGAAGCACGCTAAGAGTCTCAAAAACACCCCCCAAAAAAATTATAGTTTGCCATGACAACAGTATTCAAGATATCAAGAATCCTTTCACAGGTGTACATCTGTGGTGTCTTGACATACTATTTTGATGAAGACTGAAGCAAATCTTGAAAACTGAGCCGTTCACTGAATTAACTAATGTGATGAGATCATGTGACAACTATGTAGCAAAATACTGCTCGAAACGGTTATTGTTGTATACCGTGTTATGTTTCACATGCTATTTTAATAAAAAAAAAAAAATAGTAGCAGTTATCAGTCCTGAGCAGTAATCGGTAAGATAGTTTCATTCTAAATCGTTAATTGTTAATTTTCATTGTTATGCTGACGATACTCAGCTCTATATTTCTTCACGCCCTGACGAAACTTACCAATTCACAAGATTAACAGAATGCATAGCTGATATAAAAAATTGGATGACTAGTAATTTCCTGCAACTTAATTCAGAAAAAACTGAATTTTTAATCATTGGACAAAAAAACTCCACAAGTAGTAACCTAGAATACTGTCTAACACTCGATGGCTGCTCTGTCAAGTCCTCGTCGTCAGTTAGGAGCCTGGGTGTGCTCTTTGATACCAATCTCTCATTTGAAAGCCACGTTTCTAGCATCTGTAAAACTGCATTCTACCATCTTAAAAATATATCTAAATTACGGCACATGCTTTCAATGCAAAATACTGAACAGTTAGTTCATGCGTTCATGACCTCAAGGCTAGATTATTGTAATGCTCTACTGGGTGGTTGCCCTGCTCGCTTAATAAATAAACTGCAGCTGGTCCAAAACGCAGCAGCTAGAGTTCTTACTAGAACCAGGAAGTATGACCATATTAGCCCGGTTCTGGCAACACTGCATTGGCTCCATATTAAACATCGTATACATTTTAAAATCTTGCTGATTACTTACAAAGCACTAAATGGTTTAGCTCCCCAGTACTTGAGCGAGCTCTTAACGCATTATACTCCATCACGTCTATTGCGGTCTCAAAATTCTGGCCAGCTGATAATACCTAGAATATCAAAATCAACTGCAGGCGGTCGATCCTTTTCCTATTTAGCACCTAAACTCTGGAACAGTCTTCCTAGCATTGTTCGGGAAGCAGACACACTCTGTCAGTTTAAATCTAGACTAAAAACACATCTCTTTACTATGGCATACACATAAAACATTTTCAATTTCTATTATTCAAATCATTTAAATGATTGTTTTAGGCTGCATTAACTAGGTCAGCCGGAACCGGGAACACTTCCAATAACACCTGATGTACTCGTTACATCAAAAGAAGAATGGCATCTACGCTAATGTTAGTCTCTCTGTTTATTCCGAGGTTTACTGCAGTCGGCCGGATCCGGGCCGTATCCAGACCAGATGGTGGACCTTAGCCTGGACATGACGACCATATCCCTGAAGTGTCTGTAGAGACAATAGTGTCAATTAAACTCCCCCCTGTAAATGCCGCATCGACACGACATCCTCATTAAACCCGTCCCCGGCGTGACAACTCCAATCTTTCGAATAATCCTACGAATATCTATTGATCTAATATGACTTCTGACCTGTAATGTGCCAGAATCATAATCATACACTATTTGTTCGTCGGCCAGAGGAGAACTGGCACCCCGACTGAGCCTGGTTTCTCCCAAGGTTTTTTTCTCCATTCTGGCCCTGAAGGAGTTTTGGTTCCTTGCCACCGTCGCCTTTGGCTTTTGGCTTGCTCAGTTGGGGACACTTAAATTTCAACTATATTACTGATCTGCCTGCATTGACACTATATGATAATTGAAATGAGCTGGATGACATCACCGTTTTCACCAGAGCGGCTGTACAGCCGAATCAAATTCCGTTGCATTATTTTCCTGTTACCACTGTGAAGCTGCTTTGAAACAATTGCCATTGTAAAAAGCGCTATATAAATAAAGGTGATTTGATTTGATTTTAAATATAGCCCGTTTAAATTAGCATTGCTAGTCTAATAGTTTAAATCACTTAATATTGGATGGTTTTTAAAATTGTACATACTCATAGTGTGACAACCAGTATATTGTGGCCAATTTGAATTGACTTTGAATGCCATCTATGCAGGAATCAATTTCCTGTTTTAGAGGAAAGTGGGCTTGTCTTGTTCACTTTCAGCTGGTTCCAATAGATGTTGGTTACTCAGCGAGGCACAATGTATTCAAAAGTACCCCCCAAAGACAGTGTCTGACACTCTCAGACAGGTAAACAAGCAAACATGTAAAGTAAAACATTGGTTTTGCTGAGCCAGGTGACTGCAGTTATTGAGCATCCAATGACCTACCAATGCAAACCAGGTCCATGAAGCCGTACATGGCATAACAGATCTGGAAGAGCAGGTCCTGCCTTTGCCACTTGGCTGAGGGGCTGAGGGAGGACCACACCAGCCAGGAGATACTGGCTATCAGGAATAGGGAACCCAGAACAGCTGCAGCTATCTGTACTTTCTCTATCACTGTCAAAGAGATGGCCTGCCACTGGAGACACAAAAAATATGATGAACTAATAGATAGCACAGTACCAGACCCACATTTTAACACACACATGAAAAACAAGAAGACACTGCAAAATATTTATACAGTAAACAGATAATATAAGTGACTTAATATCAGTCAGAATAAGCCAGACTTATAATATAAACAAATGTGCCTAACTAGAATTAGTCAGTAAATTATACTGATGCAGAGGTACACTATCTTTTAAAAGTTTGGGGTCAGTAAGGTACAAAAAATTATATTTCAAATAAATGCACAGTGTTTTTAACATTGATAATAATAAGAAATGTTTCTTGAGCACAAATCAGCTTATTAGAATGATTTCTGAAGACTCTTCTGACACTAAAGACTGGAGTAACAGCTGTTATATCAGTATCAGCTTTGCCATCAGAGGAATAAATTACATTTTATAATATTAATATATATTTAAAAATACACTTTTAAATAGATATTAAAAAAAGAAAACAGTTATTTTAAATTGTATGAATATTTCACAATATTATTGTTTTTACTGTATTTTGATTATATAAATGCAGTTTTGGTGAGCAAAAGAGACAAAAATATATTTTAAAAAAATCTTACCCCAATCTTTGTAATGATAGTAGTTTACTTTTTTTTTGTTTTATTAATCATATCATTATTTTAAAGGTGCACTATGAAGAACATTTTCTTGCCTGAATTTTATAACATTTCAGAGTCATAAATTCTTGCAGTTTTACATTATTTTCATATGCTAAAATATGGTCTGTCTACTGGCTCAGACAACTACGTATATCCTATTTATCATCTGAAGGTCAGATCAAAAGAAAATAAAAAAGGCTGAAAGTAAAATCAGTGAGAACAGAAGCTTTGAACCCAGACAAGCAAATTAATCATGAGCTGACACAATATGAAAGGAATAAGATAAACACACTGCTAATGCTCTCAGTATTATGGTGGTACAGGTTTTTGGTGCTGAATGACTACCATATTCATATATCATACATGGTATGCCAAGATGCACTATATGGCCAAAGTATGTGAACATCACCTTCTAATGAATGCGGTTTCTATTTAATCAACTATACAGCCATGTAATGTCTAAACAATGGGACAAAATGTTTTCTTTTCCAACTTAGCAATGCTCTCTGCATAAAGCGGGATCTATAAAGAAATTATTTACTGACTCTGGTGTGGAAAAACTTGGCTGGCCTTCAAAAAAAGCCCACCTGAAAATAAAAGAACACCTTTGGGATGACTGTGAGCCAAGCCCCATTGTATAAAATCAGTGTCTGACCTCACTGATGCCCTGGAATCTGAATGAGAGCAATGTTCCCTGCAACCATGTTCCGACATCTAGTGGAAAGCCTTGCTAGAAGAGTGGAAGGGAGGACTGATGCCTTATTAATGCCCATGGTTATGAAATGAATTGTCCATGGTTTTGCTCAACAAACACATTTGGGTGTTGAGTTCGTGTCCACATACTGTTTTGGCCATGTAGTGCAATGCAAAAAATACCTGCATGGTGGACCGAAATTAAGCAGTTTTACTCTGATACACGTGTAGGCCTAAGTACATTTATTTATTTGGACTTCATCAGAGTGTTTTTTACATTTTAAGATACATTTTTTTTATCTTCACTACATTTCAAAGCATAATAACAAATCTTTCTTTGAGCCAATTCTTTTCAATTAAATGTTCACAATTACTGATTTAATAACTCAAGTTAACAAATGGTCTGAAATCGAAATGAGCCTAGAAGCGGGAGGAATATGATCCTCAGAGCTCAACTGTGCTGACTTCTAAAAAATTCATAATGATGTCAGACTAAGCTCTAACCTATTTAAATTCTATCCTTTCTTTGTGACTTGGGCATTATGCTGCCTTCACGTACTATCGGAAATTTCGTACTTCCCACTTCTGAAGTTGTGATTACAAGCTCATCGCATTCAAGTTTTGACTTGAGAAGGTGTTCATGTCCAATTTTTTAACTAGGAAACTAGTATTTACGATAATTCTGATAGCACGTGAAGGCAGCATTAGACTGCTATCTCTTTAATAGGTATTTTGAGCAGAAGGATGGAGTATATCAAATAAATAAATGAAACCATATAGACTTTTAAAACATATACTGTTACTATTTAAATTGAATTGGATTACTTTTACTAGACTAACATCAGGGTACATGGAATTACAGTGGAACATACACACACACACACACACACACACACACACACACACACACACACACACACACACATATTAATATATATATATATATATAAAACAACCATGGTAATAATGGTGTCATAGTATTGTGTCCAGCATAATAATAATACATTTTGTTGTACTAAGTCCACAGAAAGCTCAGGCAAGCACTGAGTTACCTGAAGTGGGTTCTTGGTGCTGATGGCGATGACCTGATATTTGTAGTAGCAGAGTTCGCAGCTCCATGATCCTCTCTCACTAATCCACTTTATAAGACAGGGCTCATGAGTGCAGCGAACAGAACCACTACAGCGACACGGACTCAGCAGCTCCCCCTGCAAAACACAACACATGCTCACATTAGCAGTAGCTAATCTCCCCCAGTTTATCAAATAATTCTAAAACCTCTTTATATAGACACCCAGGTCGATGATAAATAAGACAACAATATTTTCATGATGTGTATGGTTCAATCCAAAACGCTTGACAAAGATATAGTAAATATACGGAGCAATTCCAAGAGGGTCCTCGCACCATTGGTGCTTGGGCTCTAATAAAGTCTTTAAGTCTAATAAACACGGATAATCACCCAGGAGAAATCATAATCCACACACATTAAATAAAGACGAGAACCAACAAGCAATAGAACCAAACAAGGAGTATGGTGAACTAAACGAGATACAGGTGTGGTTAATCGGTAACTAAGGAAACTAATAAAAGAGAGTAATTAAGGTCAAACTGAAATGAAACACACAGAACAAAGACACGGGAACGAAAACACAAAGATACTAAACATAACCCTGACAAATATATTTTTGAACTAAGTGTAAATAGCAACAAAAAGTAATTTCTTTGCAGCCATAGATGCTATTTACACTAAGTGAAAATAGCGGTATTTTCTTTGCACTAAGTGTAAATAGCTGTTAGATGCTTATACTTAGTGCAAATAGTGGCAGATACTATTTGCACCTCAGTGCATTGTAGTATATAATAAAACAGTATGCAATAATAACAACATATTCAGTGTATTTGTTTTTATTTATTCAAATAATAAATGTATGCTGCCTTATTGGGACATTACAATAAGAATGTACACACTTTATTTTGATGGTCTCCTTTGAACATTCTGTTGACTATAAGTAACTTTGCAACTACATGTCAACTAACTCTCATTAGAGTATTAGTAGACTGTCTGCTTGATGTCTGCTAACACTTTATTGTGATGGTCCTTTAACAGACATTCTACTGACTATAAGTAACTTTGCAACTACACGTCAACTTATTCTAACACTAACCCTACCAATCTACTAATACTCTACTAACACTCTAATGAGAGTTAGTAGATATGTAGGTGCAATGTTACTTATAGTCAACAGAATGTGTTAAAGGGTCCATCAAAATAAAGTGAAATCAAAATGTCATGACAGGACTTTCCGGTGAAACAACAGACTTCTCTCTGGCCTGGTGACACATGCAGGACTTCTCCTATCATTTAGTCCTCATAAACCCGTCCCTGCAACTCACAGTCATCTGCCTCCGTTTTTGTGTGCAACGCCCACCTCAAAATAAACAACTGATGCAGAACCAAGTCATTGCCCTACATTTATTTCTTTTTCAATAATATGTTACACTCATGTACATCACAATATGAAAGAAAGGATCTATCGCTACTTCCTTTTCATCACGACTGTAAGGTGCGGTCACTTTTACTGTTCCTCTGCAAAATTTTGTGGGCAAAATCTAGTCTTTTTGATAGGAATCTACGTAATTCTAAGTTCCCTTTCGAAAGGGAACTTGCGCTGTGTCCCCTAGAGGGCTCTATGGGGAATGCCTCCGCCATGACCGGTGTCTGAAGCATGAGTCTAAACACATGAGTTAGGTCTCCTCGTGATTTAGAGCGTCGTCATGCTGAGGCCTCCACTCCTAGAGCTTGGCTGGGCGGTAGGGTAGTATGTCAGGTTGTTAGGCTCTCTGTGAGCCTCCTTGGCTACTGACCTTAGTGTGGAGTGTTGCTAGGCCTCCTCTCATTTTGAGAGTCATTGTACTGAGGCCTCCGTTCTTCAGGGCTGTCTAACAGAAGTTCTGAGTGTTCCAAGTGTCCTTGGATGCCAGCCTGAATAAAGAACGTAGTTAGGCCTCCTCTCCTTTAGAGTCATCCAGTTAATGCCTCCGTTCTTGAGAAGCTCCGGTCTATGACGATATTCCCTCAAAGGTGTTCGTAGAAATACCAAGCTCTTGAGGGGTCTTATAGTTCTGGCTGCAGGGAATTAATCGTGATGCTGGTGTGCACCTTAGGGGTGGGGACTCCTTTGAGTCTTGAGTCTTTTATGTCAGCCATTAAGGCACTCTTCCCTTCAGCATGACGGCGTGGGTATTTCGTTCCCCATTGCACCCTCTAAGGGAATGCAGCATGAGTTCCCTTTCAAATGGGAACGTCTCAGGTTATGCATGTAACCATGGTTCCCTGAGAAGGGGAACAAGACGCTGCATCCCTTTGCCTTCAGACATGAAGTGGATGATTTATTTTACAGGTGCCCTTTTATACTTGCGGTCACAACAGTAGTGACGTCATAGGCTGCCGTCTGCCAATGTCAAGTTCATTGTCGTTTTTATACTCATGCTTCAGACACCGATCATGCCGGAGTCATTCCCCATAGCGCCCTCTAGGTGACGCAGCGTCTCGTTCCCCTTCTCGGGGAACCATGGTTACATGCGTAACCTGAGACATTGCGTGTGAGATCCCCTTGCAGAGTTTGTTTGTGTTTCAGTTGGTGGCGTTGACCAACAGAAAGCTGCTTGGTTTGAAGGTGACTTCTATTTGAGATGTGCTTCATACAACGTTACAATATTGACAATAGATCTATTTTGGCTGACATTTTTCGCTAATTTAAAAAAGCATTTAAAAAAAAAAAAAAAATAAAAAAAATAATATATATATAAAAAAGCTAAAACTTTAAAACATGCTCATCATATAGCTATTCAAGCCATTGTATAAATCACATTTGAATGTATTTTTGAGCAAGTTCATAGATACAGACCAAAACACAAGTGTCACGTCATTGACCCGTCCATTAGGCTAGATGTACAGATTATTAATGGGCTCCACTTAAAAGTCCACAGATACTACTGGACTGTTACTAGGGACATGAACTTAGTGACCTTCACAAGAACTATACCCATGGGACGTTCATTTGGGAAGATGTTCTGCTTGCTTTGTTAAAAAATAGAGCTGTGCCCAGTTTGACTTCAATAGATAATACAAACAGAATCTCATTTCAGCAGCAAAGGGACATAATTTGATTGATTGCTACTTTGCAACCCATGTGAATCATGCATAAACTGAGACAACAAACCTGCTGCCTCAAAATCACACGTCTTACATTTCAAGTGCTGCATGTCACAATATCTTCACAGAAGCCTCACAGCAGTATTCTCAATGTTTCAAAACACAGCACATCTCAAACGTGTCTCATAGTGAGGTTTGTGTGGGTGACAAATAGTTGCCTAATCCATGTGTTTATCCTTATTTATTTAACCAGTGCAAAGAATATCTGCACACCCGTACGCTACTGTCAAATTTACAGAATTAATTACATAAGTGCAAACATTGGTCAAAGCAAATTCCTTTAATTAACATCATTGCTTTGTGAATAGGAAACAGGCACAATGACGGCATCCATCACTTGGCCTTACAAACACATACATCCACACATCCACACACACCATAATGAGGGATGATCAGATAAAAGCATCTGTTGGGTCCCTGGCAACAGTGTGCTGGGACTTGTTCACTGATTGGAGCTGAGTCAAACTGATCCCTGTGGCACTGATAAAAATTACCTTCCTGTGCTGATCAGACTTGGTGGTCTCTTTTATTTTGCTTCAGTTTAGCACCTAAATAAGGGGGACTGAATTTCCATCAGCATAAAGTATGAATTATTTACTCAGAGCGTTCTTAGAAGAAGATGTTTAGGGAGAGATCAGGATGGCAACTCAACTTCCCTTCAAGTTTTGCAGGGTAAGAAAACAGAGATCACTACTTTGCCCAGGAGCTCTGAGGAGCAGCGCTAATGAGCGCCATTTCCAGCAATCGGCTTCATGTCCCTCACTGAACTGATACACTCATTTTGCTCTACATGCACACGGTTATGACCAATGTCTTTAAAGGCCCACTGAAGTACTTTGAAACGTGCAGCATTATTCAATGTGTTGACGTAATTTCCACTTAAAAAAACAGGAAGACAGGGTGGGATATATCGAACAGCTCCTCCCCTTTTTTAAAATAGCCAATAGCGTTTAGTTTATATCACAGTTCGGCCAGAGCCGTTGAGCTCGATAAAGCTACAGTTTCCTCCTAATCCTAATATCCTCCATTATCGCTTTAAAATATAATATTCTAGAGAGCATTTGATTGGACAGCAAATCTAATGAGAAGCTGAAGTGCAGCATGATGTAATAAAAATCGTTGATCCATATCAGCAGATGTGAGAGACTGTAAGTTTTGAATGCATATATCTTCTAAATATGAAATTTTCTCATTGTTTTGGAGCACACTAGCTTATAGATAACAGTAAGGCTAACATATTCATACTAAAAGCCAAAAAATGAAACAATTTTAATTTCATGGTGACTAAATGATTTCATGATAAAAACGGTGAAAAGCAAACTCAGAATATTACGCAAACCTGCAATAATTTACAAAAATCGGTTACAAAAATCCGGCGGTGCGCGTATAGTACGAGCACACTCTTCTGATTACTCATGTACGTTTAAAAAACGTTGGGCTTTATTCATTACACTTTTGGAGTGAAAGGGCCTTTACATTTGCCAAAAATATAATTTTTTTGTTATTAAAAACAAGCAAGCCCAGCCCAGATGAGAAAAAGTAACGCAAAAGTAACATAATGCATTACTTCCCATAAAAAGTAACTAAGTAACACAATTAGTTATCTTTTTTAGGGAGTAACGTATTGCTGTAATGCATTACTTTTAAATGTCACTTTCCCCAACAGTGGTCATTATAGCCAACAAAGTATAGATGCAAATAAGAGATTCACTGCAGTCAGCTCTTTGATTGTAAAGATATTTTGTGAGAATGCAGAACCCATGAACTCGCACTGAAATGATTGACAGTTTCAGTGATTATACAGGAAGCACTCTTTGATTCACAATTTGAATAAAGCATTTTTGTCATGCATGCTAAGGTCATGAGTTCAACTGCCATGCACACATACAGTAAACTGACAGAATATACCTGAATGCACTGTAAGTGACTAAAATGCAACAGAAAAAAATGTAATCTAAAATCCAGGTAGGGAGCTCTTTGAAGAAAATATATTCTATGGGTTTGTTGGTTTAAAAGATTATTTGATTAAACATTATTTGGAGATATTATTTGGAGATATTTCGTAAATTTTCTAGAAAACAAAACTCACTTGTAACTCCACATTGGACATTTACCTGAAAAATGCAGTGATAGCTAGGGCAATGTTATGGAGCACTGGATATGACACAAAACAAAAATAGATATTGTGGTTATGAATTAACTAAAATGAGGGAACAAATAAGTACAACGTAGCCATAATTTACCTAAAATGAGAGAAAATTATGGAAGCTTGTTTCCGCCACAGAATAGAAACTAAAAAGGTAATTGCAACTTTTTATCTCACAATTCTGACTTTTTATCTAGCAATTGCAACTTTATATCACGCAAATGCGAGTTATAAAGTTAGAATTATGAAATATAAACTACTTTTTTAATGCCCAATTTTTTACTTGTGTGAATTTTTTCACAGTTAACAGAAATGAACACCAGACCTTTTAATTTCATCTTGGGTAATGAACAGGTCTGACCTGGATAACAGCACCTTTAAAATAAAACTACATTTAATTATATCATTGTATAAGGCAGAACTTTTCAACTGGGTGATCACGGGCCAAATCCGGTCCGTCAGTCATTTTTATTGCCCGCCAATTGATTTTGATGAAATTGCACTGCTGCTCGATACATACTCAGCGGTGAGTTCAACAGTGCGCTGAGGTCATCAATTACAACTCTGCGGTCCAAATTCAGAATGGAGTGAGTGTGTTTAATACTTTTCTGGCCATAGTTCAGATATGCTATTTTCCTCAAACACATTTAAACCCACATATTTGATTGCATCTTTATCCAATCAAATTAATTTATGCAAGTTCTTCAGCTGTGGACAAATCTTTGAATAGAAATGAGATGAGACCGCAGTATGCCAACTCCTGTGGACAATGAAACAGTGTCATATTCAACAAAAGAGAAATTGTTGATTACACCTGAACATTCAAAGAATGAACAGAAGAGTTTGCTTTTATTACCCCGCTTCAAGTGTTAAACTTGCCTTATTTGTTTCGAGCGTGCTAAAAAGTGATCAGGTTCATTCTGTTCAATAATGACAAAGTCCCTTACAAGGAAAGTCTGTTCACTCTGCGGCCTATTTCAGGCATCCAAGACTTGAATGAGGGGATCCTGACATGTCAAAAACTGCTTGCCGAACTCACAATTAAATAACATATTTCAAATCAGCAACAAAATCTGACATGAACTGTCCCATAAATGTTTTTTCTTATACTCAAGTAGCATTAAAAAAGCTTATTTTTCAGGCTAGACCAACCAATGCGCATGTGCAGTCCTAAGTGCGAGTCTCAGGTTTCTATGGGAACCGGAGCTTCTAACGGCAGCTGCAGTGACGCAACTACTTTACCAATCAGCAATTGGCTCTTTTACTTAGAAGCCGTTCCACCATATTGCACGTTGCAGTTTCTCCCATTCATAAGTTATAGGAGTGAACCATCTTTCTATATCTATAGTCTTTGCATCTGCTCAAAAATCTGAATACACTGTATGCAAATTTACAACATTTGCAGAAGAAAAAAAGGCTAACTTTTCCTCAATTAACAGAAGGATTATAAACAAAAAGGAAGAACAGACACTTCTTCCCACTCCCCCCAACCCCCAGTTTATTTAAAATTACAATTCTATAGTAGATGGCCAATTTTTATGGTTGTTATTCTCAAACATAATAAATCTCTTACATTTTAACATGTAAAAGTCATTGTAAATGTTGAGGGTGTTAAACATGTTTACAAAGTCTTGTGGTGTCATGTTAACATCTATAGTTACATGTTGTGTTAAAATCTAATAATTCCTTTCAAAATTTGTTCCTTTGCAAGTTTTCTGGTCCCCGCACGAAACTTGTTGAAGAACCCAGGTGTGTAAGGTCATATCAGTATGTCTTCAGACCTCTTTATAAAAACCAGACTTCTTTTCCAGTGTAGACTTTGGCCAGACTATTCAAGGCTGGTGTAAATGTAAAGAGGACCTGAACAAAACATTTGTCTTTGAGTTTTCCCATTTAAAATGGACCTTTATCAATGTTTTTGATAAAGTGCATTTTGAAGTCTAAATTAGGTTACACAACCTTTTCCATTTAATCACAGAAACAAAAGGGGAACACAGCAAAAGTTGTCTTTCCTTTTCTATCCTTTCCTTTCTTTGACATCAATATAAGAAGTGTTTTTTCCTCCCTTTTTAAAAGTTGATAAACCTATATACACAGTATATAAAATCTATGAAATGTACTGTTAAAATTAGGAATTTTTTTTTTTTTTTTTTTTTTTACAGTGTATTCCCTAGTGAAATATAAATAAACCAAAATGTATTTGAAATACATTTATTTTATGTTAAGTATACTACAAATGCATTTACATATTTATGTACTTAATATAAATACCCTGCAGTCGTACTTTTGGTATACTAAATTGATATACTTAAAGTCTGCTAAATTGGAACAACTAATTTTGTACTTAATGCACTTTAGTTATCCGGAAATAGTTCTGAGGTCCAACTACAGATATACTTAAGATATACTTGATTGTGCTAAAATGGAACTATTGCAAGTATACTTTAGGTACACTTTAAATATCTTGCATTTAAAGACTGATATAATACAGTGATCATACTATCCTTACTAATATTGATATTAAACACTTTTTAGGCTTAATATTAAGAAATGTGCATTGTGCAATAAAGAAGTAGGCTACTTTAAATCATTTTTAATTATAACATTTCTATCAGTAAATCTCAAGCGATATGTCACTAAAAATGTTAATGGTTTTGTAGTATACTTTGTAAGATAAAAATGTATTTTAAATACATTTTGGTATATATTTTTTTCACTAGGGCTTTGCCATCCTTTATTCTCTTTATCTTGCATTTTATTATTTGCCTGCCTATAGTGTTGCTTGTTTGCTACTGTCTGCATCAGAACATTCCTACAACCCATTTCTGGGTTGCACACCAGTCTTGATTCACTGGTTTAGGGATGTCATTCATTATTATTATTTTATTTTTTATTTTTTGCGTAATCTACTTGATTTATTTACTTCCTCTGACAACTGATGCAAATTCAAATTGTGACAATCTCTTGTACATGCACATGATGGCTCATAACACACACATGTGCCCACACATTCACTCACACATCACTTCCCTGCTCATAACACCTACTACAATTCCGTGGGGGCAAATGATCCAGATATAATTTGACAAGAAAGAGTGTTACTTTTTCAGAAAGCAGAACTAGAGACAAACCCCCACCTTTTCATTCAGTGTACAATGTCCTCATGTAGTGATTCATTTAAAAAAAAAATATATATATATTTTTCAACATTCAAGATCAAAATATTTCAATATTAGTGGTTTTGTCAATGGCTGATGTGAAATATCTAGATTGTGTGGGCCCCAAGGGGGTCCATGGAAAATTTCAGGGAAAAAAACTGATAAAAACTGATATTTACTGTAAATAAAAAAATGCTATACAAATATATTTGAATTATTAATAATTATTTTGAATTAATCATCATTTTCCAAATAACATTTCAATAATTTCTTTTGGCTTAGTAAAATGACAACATAAATATCAATTATTTAATTTTAAAACAAAATGTTGTCTTTATAATGTCACTCTTACTATTTTCTAAGTCTTAAAATATATAGCTGTAATAAACATTTTAGGAAGGGGTCCCTTCGCAGGGGGTCTTTGGCATTAAAAAGATTGAAAACCCCTGATCTAGAGAGCAAGGCTGATGATTATATAGTAATGTTGACATACACTCACCTAAAGGATTATTAGGAACACCTGTTCAATTTCTCATTAATGCAATTATCTAATCAACCAATCACATGGCAATGCATTTAGGGGTGTGGTCCTGGTCAAGACAATCTCCTGAACTCCAAACTGAATGTCAGAATGGGAAAGAAAGGTGATTTAAGCAATTTTGAGCGTGGCATGGTTGTTGGTGCCAGACGGGCCGGTCTGAGTATTTCACAATCTGCTCAGTTACTGGGATTTTCACGCACAACCATTTCTAGAGTTTACAAAGAATGGTGTGAAAAGGGAAAAACATCCAGTATGCGGCAGTCCTGTGGGCGAAAATGCCTTGTTGATGCTAGAGGTCAGAGGAGAATGGGCCGACTGATTCAAGCTGATAGAAGAGGAACTTTGACTGAAATAACCACTCGTTACAACCGAGGTATGCAGCAAAGCATTTGTGAAGCCACAACACGCACAACCTTGAGGCGGATGGGCTACAACAGCAGAAGACCCCACCGGGTACCACTCATCTCCACTACAAATAGGAAAATGAGGCTACAATTTGCACGAGCTCACCAAAATTGGACAGTTGAAGACTGATGAGTCTCGATTTCTGTTGAGACATTCAGATGGTAGAGTCAGAATTTGGCGTAAACAGAATGAGAACATGGATCCAACATGCCTTGTTACCACTGTGCAGGCTGGTGGTGGTGGTGTAATGGTGTGGGGGATGTTTTCTTGGCACACTTTAGGCCCCTTAGTGCCAATTGGGCATTGTTTAAATGCCACGGCCTACCTGAGCATTGTTTCTGACCATGTCCATCCCTTTATGACCACCATGTACCCATCCTCTGATGGCTACTTCCAGCAGGATAATGCACCATGTCACAAAGCTCGAATCATTTCAAATTGGTTTCTTGAACATGACAATGAGTTCACTGTACTAAAATGGCCCCCACAGTCACCAGATCTCAACCCAATAGAGCATCTTTGGGATGTGGTGGAACGGGAGCTTCGTGCCCTGGATGTGCATCCCACAAATCTCCATCAACTGCAAGATGCTATCCTATCAATATGGGCCAACATTTCTAAAGAATGCTTTCAGCACCTTGTTGAATCAATGCCACGTAGAATTAAGGCAGTTCTGAAGGCGAAAGGGGGACACAAGGGACACTTAATTGGCCAAGTGGCTATGCGATAATCTCAAAATGGCTGTAAAGTATTATGTTTATCAACATCAAGATTCAAGAATAACATCCAAAACATTTACCTTCTGCAATAAAAACAAAAGCAGGAAGAATGTTTCCACATCCTCCTCTCTGTCATCTCTGACACACTGGCAATGTGTGAACATTTAAACCCCAACTTCTGTAATGTGTTTCTATCTGTGACAGCCTTGGCTCTCTGCTATTGCTGCTACTGTCATTCATATCCTTGTGTGTTTTGAAGCTGCTTATACTCCCTCAAATTAATGATACAGGCATGTAATGATTCAAGGGTGATATCTCACACACAGTACAGTTGTCTAACTTCACGAAGAAGAGTTATGTTTCTAAAGCACATATATATTCACATGTCATATGTATCCAAAGTACATTTATCAAGGGTACAATGGTCATTAGACTACATGTCTGTAACACTACTGATGTTGATGTTTTATTATGTGTGTGGGTGTATAATTGTGTCATTCCATGAAAGGATTACTGTTTGTGACTATAAACATCTGATTAAATGTACTAATCACAAAATTTGTGCATAAATATAATTTTCTAAAATGAATAACTTAACATTTTATGATTTATATTTTATGAATATTTTGAGAGAGTATATCGTCGCTGTTGGGCAGAAACCTTGTAGGCTATCTCCATATTTCGTAATTTTTATTTTTATTCATATATCATCACTATTGGTCACCCTTTACTTCTGTCTGTAGGTTTTCAAATATTTAACCTACAATAATATTAATATTTAATGAAAAGTATTACAGTTTTTTTTTTAAATTGCTTTGACACTAAAAGTGGTACTTGAGGCTCACTCAATGAGCCGGTGAAACCATTCATTCATGCACCTAATCTTTAGAACGAGTCTGCAAAATCACATTACATGCTTTAAACTCAGTTTGCTATTGTAAAACAAACTTTTGCAAAACTCTTAAAATAGCTCTCTATTACACACATCATTCAAAACTAACAGCTCTTTTGTTTCATTTGGGAAACATCGGACATCTTTAGGTTTCAGCGCCATAGAGAGACATTGGAAGATCCGAATCTCTCATTGGTTTGATGGTGTTTATGCTACAAAAATGGTAAAACGAAGTGCCTGGGGTACTGTAACACTGATTCCAGGTATCCTGAGAGGATTTTCTGGTTGTCATACTCTCATTAAGTTACGATTAAAGTTAGCGAGTCCATGCTAACGTACTGTATAGCTAACTGTTCTCACGTCATGTACAGTGTATGTCAAAATCACATAAACGAAGGTCTACATTTCAGTGCCTCTCCATATTAAACTGGTTAAATGTAAATGAATGCGGTACATGAACAATGTTGATCCTGGATGTTGTCATCTGCGATCGTGACGTGTGATCTGTAAACCCTCGCTTCCAAATTAATCTTGTTACCCACCATATTTATTTTAAAATCTTTTATATATCCCTCCATGGCATATTTAAGTGGTCCTTCTGTGCTTCTGTGTCCAAAATTTATCAAAAACATCTTGGCACAAGGTTTTCACACTGACAGCTGTCATTGTAAGACAGTTAGCAACTCTGTTTGTTTGACCGAGTTAGCAACAGTAACTAAGGGGGGCGGGGCTTACTGATAGGTCAGTTGGCCAAATAGTTAATTTTCTGGCCAAATACCATATTTTTAAAAAAAAAATAAATACAAACTCTACATTTCAAAATGCTAAAAACCTTTTTCTACATATACTAACTCTATCAAAACACGGCAAACCTGATTCAAAATTGAATCAATCTGTCAAATCTCTAGCACTAGTTTTCTATCCAATATGAACATCATTGACTGTCAAAATACTAACAGCTGATGACATTACGAAAACTGCATTACTTGTCAAGTTTCAGTTCTACCTGCAGACAATAAGAAATCCATTGTTTTTAAAATTCAGTTTCCTTTTACTGTAAGCATTCTACATTTTTGATTGAGTGGTGAATGTGTGCATTCTTGGCAACATACTGTCTAAACATGAATGAGTCAATACTTTATAGAATGTACAGTAGAAAAAAAGAAGAAACAGAAATGCTTAGGGCCGCTGCTGGTCAAATGGGTCCCATATGCAGAAGTTCAATTGCCCCCTTGGTTGAAATTACTTTCCAGGGAGTGTGTGTGTGTGGTGCCCCAATGGAGGGTGGGATGGTGCCGCCCTGGTAGTTGGTGCCTTACACAGATAGCTTATTCTGCGCATATGCTTTATTAGCTAAATGAAACTGATGCCAGTGATCATAAAAAAAATCCAACAAACATGACCTTTTGTTTACTGTGGAAGCAAAAAACGTAATTGTGTCTTTTTATCTTACAATTCAGAAATGTATTCTTGCAATTGCGAGAATCTCATCTCACAATTCTGACTTTTCTTCTCAGAACTGTGAGACATAAACTTTGCAAAAAAAAAAGTCAGACTTGTATTTTCTATTCCATAGCAGAAATAAGCTTTCATAGGTTCCACGTGCAAGGGGGAAAAACATGGAGATGCACAGTCCAGCACACATTCTTCCTCCTCTCCTTCTTCCTTGTCCTGATTCAACTACTCCTCTCCTCCTTCAACTATTCCTTGCCCAGACATTATTTATTCTCTCTCTGCTCTCTGAACAAAAACAATTCAAAGAGTCCTTTTTTACTATATGTCCATGTAATGAAAAGAACTTCAACACCTGACTATGCCTCAAACTGAGTTTGGAAATCAGCTATTTCTCAATATTTCAGTGATCTGTTACCTAAAAAGGCTTATCAGTTGTTGCAGAAGTAGAGGCTTTATATATATATATATTTAAGTCTTCATTTCTGGCATGCTGTGTTCAAGAATTTGTACATAAGACTAGAAAGATCCATGTTTTTGGTATTGGGTAAGCTAGTAAAGAAAATGTAAGCATTTTGGAAACGTGTTAACTGACTGTATATTGTATGAAAACAACATGAATTGTGTTTATGGTATGGTCACAACAGACGGATGTTGTGCTAATTGTGTTTAGAGTTTTGAAAATGTGACTACAGATTGGACAAAATGATGTTAGCAGTTATAAATGGCCCGTGTGTAGCACTTCCTCATTACAGTTTTTCTCAATTGTTTACACACAAATACTGGTACTTGAGACACAATGACCACAACATGTAACTCATGCACCAACCCCCTGAACCAATTCTGCTAAACTACAAGCACAATTCCTGCTTTACACTCAAATTGCAAAAACTTTTTTCAAAATACTACACACAATTTTCTGCATTTGGCACAATTTTCTCTTGTTTTCACAAGGAACACACTGCCATTCAAACATGCACACTGACTCATCACATGGGCAAACACCTGTCACACAGTTTTACAATTAGCAAACAGAGCTTTAGCATAAAAGGGCAACAGGTGAGCTCTTTTTTTATTTTTACTGTAACTGTATACAGTAAATTCTTCTGTTGTTTTGTATGTAGACCACTGTATGTGCAACTTTGTGTTGGTTGGGATGTACACTGTGTACATTGTTTTTGTGGGAAAAATAAAATATATCTGTTACCGTGTATTTGTGTGTTCTGAGTATAAAAACAATATTCTCAAATATTTTACAACACACTTATGTATGTACTGTCTGTAGTAAGTGTAACACTGAACCAAAAAAAGACCGAAGTCATTATGATGAATGGAGAAGAAGTGTTTTCCATTCATCATAGTGTTTTACACTGAGCACATCAGTGTTCAACTGGTTCTTATAAATGTCTATTCATATGATGGTTTGTGTGTGTCATTTGAAAAAAAAAATACCATTTTGAGAAGAAATAACATTGTTTTGAATATAAAGTTTCATTTTGCAGGAGAATTGAGGGGTTTTGCCCATGTGTGTGTTTTTTGATTTGTGTGTAGAGTTCTGAGAGTATGAGGCATGCTTTCAGAAAATGTGTGTAAACAATCGAGAAAAACTGTAATAACATGAAATGTTGGCCAAATGACAGAAAAAAAACGTGCTCACATAGCTGCTGAGGAGGTGGAGGGGGAGGGGGAGGAGGTGGAGGGAGAGGAGGAGGAGGAGGTGGAGGGAGAGGAGGAGGAGGTGGAGGGGGAGGAGGTGGAGGGAGAGGGGGAGGAGGTGGAGGGAGAGGGGGAGGAGGTGGAGGGAGAGGAGGAGGAGGTGGAGGAGGGAGAGGAGGAGGAGGTGGAGGGAGAGGAGGAGGAGGAGGAGGAGGTGGAGGGAGAGGAGGAGGAGTTGGAGGGAGAGGAGGAGGAGGTGGAGGGGGAGGAGGAGGAGGTGGAGGGGGAGGAGGAGGTGGAGGGGAAGGAGGTGGAGGGAGAGGAGGAGGGGGAGGGGGAGGAGGAGGGGGAGGGGGAGGGGGAGGAGGAGGGGGAGGGGGAGGAGGAGGGGGTGGAGGAGGAGGAGGGGGAGGAGGAGGAGGTGGAGGAGAGGGGGAGGAGGAGGTGGAGGAGAGGGGGAGGAGGAGGAGATGGAGGAGAGGGGGAGGAGGGGGAGGGAGATGAGGAG
The DNA here is from genome assembly GCA_039654105.1 of Coreius guichenoti. Taxonomy (NCBI): domain Eukaryota; kingdom Metazoa; phylum Chordata; class Actinopteri; order Cypriniformes; family Gobionidae; genus Coreius; species Coreius guichenoti. The sequence goes on from CM077170.1 coordinate 26,296,741, forward strand.
GAGGAGGAGGTGGAGGGAGAGGAGGAGGAGGTGGAGGTGGAGGGAGAGGAGGAGGAGGAGGAGGAGGTGGAGGGAGAGGAGGAGGTGGAGGGAGAGGAGAAGGTGGAGGTGGAGGGAGAGGAGAAGGTGGACGCTTCACCGTCGCCTCCATCATCAGAACTTTCAGGGAGGAAAACAGGTAGGTGTACATACAGTAAGACTGCTCTGTACAGTAACTTTTGAGTGCTGTACTCTGTGCTGTGACAACACATACACTGTTGCACATATGCTACTGTAATAAAGAAATGCATAAAATTGCCTTGCATACAGAGAGTTTTAGTATGTTTCCATTTTTTTTTTGTGTGACAGTTACAGTAATGATTGCTTCTATTTTTGTAGGACACAGAGACGACCACCTGGTGGAGGCAGGCTAAGGCTTTTGTCAGAGGAGCAAGAGAGGGAGCTTGTAAACATGGTCATTGCCAATAATGTACTTCGCCTGCGAGAAATTCAAAGGAGAGTGATTGAGGATAATCATCATTTTCGAGGGATAAATTCCATCAGCCTCTCCACAATTGATCGCATCCTCCGAAACCACCGGTTTCAGATGAAACAGGCGTACCGCGTCCCTTTCGAACGAAACTCTGACAGAGTGAAAGACCAACGAGTGGAATATGTAGGTATGAGTTTTGATATTGTATGGAGTATTGTGTACCATCACAGTATAGCAGTTTATGCAGCCATTTGTGCCCTCTTGAACTGTGCTTCAGGGAAGTGATTTACTCTACTGTGTTTCGTGTTTTGCAGAGAATCTTTGAAATTGAAGGCTGGCCTGTTCCCCATGAAATCATCTTTGTGGATGAGGCTGGTTTCAACCTGACCAAAAGAAGGAGAAGGGGGAGGAACATAACTGGCCATCGGGCTATAGTAAATGTCCCTGGTCAGCGTGGAGGGAATGTCACTATGTAAGCCAACGAGGGGTACTCTACCGCCATGCCATTCTAGGACCCTATAACACTATGCCTCTCCTTGCTCTTCTTGACGGTCTAAGAGAGCATATGTTCCAACTGGACCTCAGGGAACCAGCACAGCCAGAGCAGCCTCACTACGTTGTTGTTTGGGATAACGTCAGCTTCCATCGTGCTGCTCTTGTTCGTGACTGGTTTACCAATAACCCAAGGTTTTCAAACATCTTTCTGCCTGCATACTCTCCCTTTCTAAACCCGATAGAGGAGTTTTTTTCGGCATGGCGGTGGAAAGTCTATGACCGAGAACCTTATGTCTGAGTTCACCTCCTCCAGGCCATGGAAGAAGCCTGCCATGACATAACAGTAGATGCATGCCAGGGATGGATCAGGCATGCACGAGGATTTTACCCTTGCTGCCTGGCTAGGGCCAATATAGCCTGTGATGTGGACGAGATTCTCTGGCCTGACCCAGACCAAAGACGGGATGCAGAGGCGGAATAATTTTTTTTGTGTAGTACATGAATGAATAAAAATGTGCAAATGTATACATTGGTTGTGTCTTTTGTGTTCATTGTTCATCATGAAAAAGATTTTTTTTTTTTTTTTTTTTTTTTTTACAAGCAACATAACACCAGTTTTGGAAATGTTGTTTTGAATTTATTGCACCAGTGTGTAAGACTATGTTGTAGTGTGTGTTTTTCTGAGGGCTTGTGTGTGTTGTCTGAGGGCAAAGTTTGGTTTTTCAGCAAGAGTGAATGGTTTTGAGTGTAGAGCTTCATTTTGACCTGAAAATAGGATGTTTGGGGAATTGGGTGAGATGTTATGGATTTGTGTTTACTGTTTTGAGAATATGAGGCATAGTTTCAAGAAATGTGTTTAAGCAATCGAGAAAAACTGTAATAAGTTAAACCTCCTGAAGTGAATGTTGTGTACCGGTTGTCATGACAACATTGCGTGAGCGGCTGCTGACGGCTCGCATGCGCTCACAGGACACGCGCGCAGAGTAACGGCCGAGCTCAGTATTTTGACTGAATAATAAGGTTTCTTTCTCGCAAAACCTTGAGCCTCCTGAACACTTTCCATATATGGTGCATTGCGTGATACTTTTGTATCCTTTTTGTAAAGTTTTAGCCTGGTCGCCATTCACTGCCATTATATGGAGGAGCGCGTGCAGGACGTTTTTTTAAAATTTCTGCTTTTGAGGTCTGAAAAAGATAGAAGGACATAGGGCATTGGAGTAAAAGATGGCTTTATTTTCATTTCAGGGTGAACTATCCCTTTAATTGAGCTGGGACCTGTAATATTTATTTAAAATATAAACAAAATCTTAAAAACAAAATCCTCATAGCCAGCCAGACTTACAGACTACACTCTAAAAAATGCTGGGTTAAAAACAACCCAAGTTGAAAATGGACAAACCCAGCAATTGGGACAGCAATCTCACTTAAGATTTAAGCAAACATTTAACCCAACCGCTGGGTTAAAATAACACATTTACTGGGTTAAAACAACCCAATTGCTAGGTTAAAACAACCCAGTTGCTGGGTTTGTCCATTTTCAACCCAACTTGGGCTGTTTTTAACCCAGCATTTTTTAGAGTGAATTGTTCAAAAGTTTGGGGTTTGGGTTCGGTAAGATTTTTTAATGTTATGCTCAAGAAGACTGTGTTTATTTGATCAAAAATACAATAAAAACAGTAACATTGTGAAATATTAATAACATTTAGCTATTTTCTTTTTTAATAATAATAATTTAAAAATATAATCTATTCCTGTAATGGCAATTTCAGCAGCCATTACTCCAGTCTTCAGTGTCACTTCCGAAATTATGCTGATTTGGTGCTCAAGAAACATTTCTTATTATTATCAGTGTGGAAAATAGTTGTGCTGTTTAATATTTTGTGGAAACAATGATACATTTTGTTCAGGATTCTTTTATAAATAGTAAGTTGAAAAGAACAGCATTGAAACTTTTAAACAGTAGTGTATTTAACAGTAGTGTATTTAACAAGAAAAAAATATGTGTGTTAAAGTCAAAGTCCATAAATTAATTTCTTAATTTCATATAAATCTGTTTTAATTGGATAACACAGAGACACACTTCTAAGTTGTAAGTACATAAATTCCAATTCATACTGCACATAACAGACAGCTGAAGATTTTATAATGTAAAACAGCTGGATTTAATTTGGCTTTATTTGCACCACAGCCATATCACCCTGTAGCCCAATACTGGTTGCCCACTGAAGATAAGCAGGGTTGGGCCTGGGGTGCGTTTCCCCAAAGAATCGTTAGCCAACTATGGTCGCAAGTTCCGTCGTTATCAACATAGTTCAACGAGTCGGTGTTTCCCGAAACCATAGTTCCAATGAACATTCGCAAACAGCATCGCAAACTTGTGTGGTTGCAATGACAGATCTCAACCTGTGGTTAGAAGCATAGTTTCTTGTTTGTATGACATGTGGACTTAAGAAATCCTTATCTTGAGCAAAACAAGCAAGCTGACATTTAGTACAATCTATATCTTTTATTTTGAATACATACAAATGTCATTTATGTCTTTAAGTTTGTCAAGAGATTTAAAGCAACTTTTTTGAAGAGTGCGCATGCGCGTACATGCTCTAGTACGTAAGAACGAGCCTGTGATTGAATCTGGAAATAAAGCAAAATAACTGAGAAAAATAAGAATTAGTCCTCAGATGCCATGTCCATAATTTATAGCAAAAAATCTAGCATGAATTCGATCTCAAACTAATTCATTAAAAGCAGTTATTACTCCACCACCTGCGTGACATCATTAACCAACGTGGTTGAACGACAGATTTGCGACAATACAGTTTCGGGAAACAGTCGCGACTAGCTAGTTGATCTCTTCAACGATGCAATGTACTATGGTAGTTAAGCAGTGAGTAATGTCGTTGTACTGGAAACGCACCCCTGGTCAGTACCTGGATGGGAGACCTCCTGGGAAAACTAGGTTGCTGCTGGAAGAGGTGTTAGTGAGGCCAGCAGGGTGTGCTGACCCTGTGGTCTGTGTGGGTCCTAAAGCCCCTGTATAGTGATGGGGACACTATACTGTAACAAGCACCATCCTTCGGATGAGATGTTAAACCAAGGTCCTGACTCTCTGTGGTCATTAAAAATCTTATGGCACTTCTTGTAAAAGAGTAGGGGTGTAACCCCGGTGTCCTGACCACATTCCCTCCATTGACCCTTATCAATCATGGCCTCCTAATAATCCCCATCAACTGAATTGGCTCGATCAGTCTCTCTCCTCTCCACCTATAGACACTGTGTGGTGAGCGCACTGGCGCCGTTGTACTGTGGCTGCTGTCACATCATCCAAGTGGATGCTGCACACTGGTGGTGGTTGAAGAGAGACCCCCTGATATGATTGTAAAGCGCTTTGGGTGTACAGTAGTACATAGAAATGCACTATATAAATACCTCATTCATTTTTTTAAGAGACTTAGAGTGACACTCTTATCCAATGACAGCTGTGTTTATATATGTGTACTGTGTATTCTGTGTGTCAAGGCCGTTTATTGCTTTCTCCGTCTTTGAGAGGATTAGAGTTTTCAGGTTGACAAACACAGTATGAATGTGTGTCATTTAATCCGTCATGAACAAACTTCAATTAACAGGATTACCATGATAGGCCTTAATCTCAGCACTAGTCTCTGCTCTAAACAGATTACATTAGTTTTGGGAAAATCTGTGTCTTTGATGCAGTTTAGTTCCACAGTTATGAAACCTGTATCAAATGCGGACACTGCTATTCAGATTCACTCGACTGATTAATCTATGATCAAATATCCATACAGCAGAACATTAAAAACTGAATGCAGATAATTCCCAGAGCAAAATCCCTCTGATTTCATTTGACATGCGTTATTATGAGTCAAATCTGAGGACGGGGAGATTTTGGAAGCGAATGTACATCCATTTGTCGAGTAAATTCAGATTCACTTGCTATACACTAATTATCCATAATCACTGATGGTTTGGGGTTGTAATGATACGTTGTGCAGCAGAGATGTGTGATGGGAGATCAGAGAGCGGCTTGTCAGAGTGGGAGAAGAGGCCACTTTATCTAATTGTGGTATTAAAGCAGGACTATCAATACAATCTGAATGACTGATCCTTTATACATAACCCCTAACAGCCCTCGGCGGTGAGAGCAGCTTCAATTTATTATGCTGGATGTTAGGTCAGCGTTACATAGCAGCTGATTCATGGGAGCAGAAAGGAATGAGCCCTCTGTAAGAACCAAGCATGAGAAAGAACCGTGTTTTACAATGAGAGAGAGACACTACCTATATACGAGTTTGTGAGTTAAAGAGGCACGAAGGGACATAAAATAAGGAGAGAAAAACAGTAAAAGAGACAGCAAGCCTAGGCTAGTGTGAGAAGAAAAGTGAAAGAGAGAATCCTTGTAAACAGCCCCGAGCGGCGATAAAATAAATCGTATTTCATGTTATTAGCATACTTGAAGGGTGGTGAGAGAGTGTTTGAGACAGTGGGAGAGAGAGAGAGAAATGCTGTTTTCTGGCTTTAGCACCGAACTGTTTTTAGTGTGCTTTCTAAAAGCATATTGCAATGCAAATTTTAAGTGATTCTTTTTAGCTAAGATCATCCTCTATTAAACGCACACACTGCTATAGAAGGATGCAGTGTTGGTAGATGGTAAAAGTGGCTGCAGTCAAGGATGGACTGGGACTCAAAAACACAAAACAACCCTAACTGTATTAGCTATTGCATGCATATAATACAAACTTGCCTTCTGTATTACAGTGTCCTCCGAAGGTTTGGAAACGCCAAAGGCAGAGTAAGGTTTTGGACAATTTTAGCATAAATCCTTATTATTTTTTGATGACAGCATTTATAAGGTCCAACACAAACTATGAATAATATTTTTTATTCAATACAAAACATATTGAATACAGAAAAGTACTAGAGCTACAAGGTAGCCTACCAACCTACAACCAGTTAGTTCCAGTTGTCGAATTTGATTGGCTGAGTGTATTACCATTATTATGTAGGGTAAATGATATAAGTTAACGGAGTACACTTTTAAAACTGTAAATATTTCTCATGCAAGCTCGATGAAATGAAAATCCATAGCATGTGCTATTTTGCTATAGTATACAGATGAAGGCATCTTCATAAATCTCATTTTTATTCTGGTCATTATTTCTGCAGCAAAAGGCAAAAACTGTACTCAGTCTACCCTAATCAAAAAGATTGCTTATCTACAAGGATGACTGAAAATTACTTCAATGCATTTACACCAAAAAAATAAGGATTTATGCTGAAGGTCTGTATCTAGTTGATATATAGAGATATTAATTTTCACTATATTTTGCATGTCTAAAATGCTGTTTTACATTGTAAAGACCACTGTGGTTTAAACTAACATATCCAGTATTTCCAAGTTCAAGGGCAAGACATGATTTTATTCATTGGTGGTTAATTGGATTGTGACAACTTATAAGTTGAATGGCCCGCTTAGAAAAGTCCCACTGTTCCCATTGGCCAGACCACCCTGGCTACAGGTAACATAATAGCTTTATTCTGGTACAGACATTGACTGTTATAATGGGGTGACAAAGACACAGCATGATTGTTCTACATGTACTGTTGCTTGTGCATTCAGGAATTTGAGTAATGCTGACTATTTCTATTTCAGCTATTTCACCATTGATGTATAATAACGCCACTTTCACAAACACTGTAAATTATATGTTTTATGTTTCCATGTTTCATGTGAATGACATATTAATGCAGGTCACATGAGGATTTTACATCATCAGCATTCTACAGCACCAACAGTAATTTTGAAAGAGAGAGAGAAAGAGCAAATGGAAAAATAGGAAAGAATTTGAGAACTTTTATAAAAGGTTGATTATGGAGGACATAAAGATAGTTTGTTCTTTCTCACCTACACACCCCATCCATGCATTATTCTTTAAATACTTGTTAGAGCTCTTTGATTTAGTAAACAGCATAATAAATACTTGTATAATTTTGGTCACCTGTTTGGCCAAACACAGAGGGAATGTTTATGCAACGTTGCAGTCACTATTTTTGCAATTCTACTTGGCAGTGCAGAGTGGTGCAGAAATTGCACATTTCACTTTAATGGCATTTGGTCAATTTCTTGATTTCTACTTCTAAAACGTTACACTTGGTAGCCTTGCTCACAATATGAAATCCCTCACATAACTACAGTTTTTCTGAATTGCTAACCCCATTCTCTGAAACAAATTCTCAATAGCCTAAACCAATTTGTCAAATAAATCACTCTTTCTGTAAAACCTTAAACAAGTTCAGGCAGTTAGACACCATTTGCAGATCTCATGCACTCTTTATGCAAAACTCTAAACAACACATTCTCACTCACTAAAAAAACATATCGCACTGTGATGCACTTGTGTTGCAAAACGCTAAACACAGGCAGGCAAAAGTTACAGTTTTTCTCGATTGTTTACACACATTTTCTGAAAGCATGCCTCATACTCTCAGAACTCTACACACAAATCAAAAAACACACACACAATGGGCAAAACCCCTCAATTCTCCTGCAAAATGAAACTTTACATTCAAAACAATGTTATTTCTTCTCAAAATGGTATTTTTTTTTTCAAATGACACACACAAACCATCATATGAATAGACATTTATAAGAACCAGTTGAACACTGATGTGCTCAATGTAAAACACTATGATGAATGGAAAACACTTCTTCTCCATTCATCATAATGACTTAGGTCTTTTTTTGGTTCAGTGTTACACTTACTACAGACAGTACATACATAAGTGTGTTGTAAAATATTTGAGAATATTGTTTTTATACTCAGAACACACAAATACACGGTAACAGATATATTTTATTTTTCCCACAAAAACAATGTACACAGTGTACATCCCAACCAACACAAAGTTGCACATACAGTGGTCTACATACAAAACAACAGAAGAATTTACTGTATACAGTTACAGTAAAAAAAACCTGTTGCCCTTTTATGCTAAAGCTCTGTTTGCTAATTGTAAAACTGTGTGACAGGTGTTTGCCCATGTGATGAGTCAGTGTGCATATTTGAATGGCAGTGTGTTCCTTGTGAAAACAAGAGATTTTCTGCATGAAAATTGTGCCAAATGCAGAGAATTGTGTGTAGTGTTTTGAAAAAAGTGTGTTTTAGAACTGCAATTTGAATGTAAAGCAGGAAATGTGCTTGTAGTTTAGCAGAATTGGTTCAGGGGGTTGGTGCATGAGTTACATGTTGTGGTCATTGTGTCTCAAGTACCAGTATTTGTGTGTAAACAATTGAGAAAAACTGTAAATGGAAACAATCTGAAAAGGAGAGGAGGAAGAGTATGTGTAAGAGTTGGTGGACGAGGAGGAAGAGGATGAGGACGAGAAAGAGCAAGGTGCGGACAGTGTTGTCAAGGCTGGATCCGGCACACAAGGGTTTTTCCCTTTGCCTGGCAAGAGACGACATTGCCTGTGATGTGGACAAAGTCCTGAGGCTGGACCCAACACGAAGACGTGATGCTGAGGCAGAATGAATCTCTCACTGACTTTGATTTTGCAGTTGCACTCTTTTGAGTGTCCTGTAACATGCTTTTCATTTAGAGTTTTTTAACTTTTTTGGCTTTTGCAGTTGTTGGACTACTGTATTTTTACAGTATGCAAGTGCTGAATATATAGACATTCAGTAATATTCAGTACAATACTATACTTACAGTGCATACAGTATACAATTTATTCACCTAACTACTGTAAGTTGCGATTACTATACTTTTTATGTACTTGCAAAATTTGTTTACTGTGTTACAATAAAACAAATTCTGTAACTATGCTTTGAATGCTGTGTTCTCCAATTTTTTGATGTAGTGTCTAATGAATGATCTATAGTGTTTATATTTTGACTGGCTGTGTGTATGATCTAAAAGCATTGTTTGATTTTGAGCACAGATAAAATGGTTTTGAGGCAATTGTTTGATTTTGCCAGAAGAGTCAGAGGTTCTCTGAATGTAGTTTGAAGATTTGGTTTTGTGTTTAAGGTTTTGATAAAGTTGGTGATGGTTTCGAGGAATGTGTTTTAGCAATTTAGAACTGTAACTGTAAACATCCTATGTGGTCTCATTGGCTGTTATTACTGGTGCATTCAAGTCATGTATTTTACAAGATGAATGCACATGAACACACCCACAAAGTCATAATTACGAGTGGGGAAACTAATATTTGCTTTGAGCCCTGTGTTTCCATGTCACTGAGAAAACACGGTGGACACAATGAATGCATCGTCTGTATTGACTGTAAATAAGTTGCGTACAAAATACGATAGTATTGTAACAATTACGATGTAATATCGATTCGAAAGCAAAAGTACACCTATGTGCATGCTTTAATCATTTTGTAGAAGTTACAAATTCTTGCTATATTTTTTGTACACATGCATGGTACATAGTCATCTTGCTCATGACGTCGTAATTACGAACTTCCCAGGAGGACTTTAACTCACCATATGTCACAGCAGTTTTGTGTTCAGTGTGGACAGACAAATTTTTGTTGAAAATTCGCTGCATTGCGCCTCCTATAAAGACACAGTGTATGAAGCTCAAACAAGTAGGCCTTGATCGTAGAATAAAGATTAAACTAAGTATAAAGCCAAAGAACCCACAAACCCAATTCATACAATTTAGTAATGCTACAGTAAATTAATCATTTATAATCTTTCCGTGTCATATACAATAACATGGTGGCCCAATTATTCTCTCTAATGAAGGTGAAATGTAATTATTGAAACAATTACATGCTTATTGAGACAATAAGTGGCTCCTCACAACAGGGTGTGAAAAAGTGTTGTGCTACTCCAGGATCTGTGACGATTCTCTCCCTCTCCATTTCTTGTTTTCACACTGATTAAAACAAGACCTTAAGGGGTCCAGGACATTTTATCCTCCATGGTTTTGTGGGTGAGAGAGAGAGAGCAAGCGGACAGCGGAGAAAGAGAAAAGTATTATTTCTTTTCTCAAGCATGTAATTGTTCCTGCATGTTCTGTGTACACAAAAGAAGGACCCTTCTCGCCTCCCTGTTGGCTTTAGGGGAACAGGAGACCTTCCTTATCTACTACTTGGGGTTCTCAAAGTAAATGGGATAGATAGAAAAAGTGAGAGACAGCTGGAGAAAGTCAAAGCATACAGTGGAGAGGAGAATGAGAAAGAAAGGGAGTGTGTGTCTGGATTGGAGACATATACACAGCTCAGTCAGAGCGGAGAGAATCTCCTCAGCCCCATCTGCTCTCTACACAGCTCTCATTACACTCACAGCCCCATCCATCAGCCCGCAGCCACACAACCCTGCCACATCCCACATTAATGGAAAGAGGAAAGAGAAAGAGACGTGGGGAAAGTGAAAAGGAAAAAGACAGGAAACAACTGAAAGAGAGAATGATAGAAAGGGGGAGAGAAAGAGAAAATAATGTCACATGCATTTACAGGCTAGATAAGCCTGTGAAGAGGAGATATACTTAAGTGATATTACTTACTAGGTATGTAACTATTTCACAATATATAAAGTCAAAACACACAAATGGAACAAGGGCAAAAATCCAACCGGTCAATATAAAAGTGTCCGTTTGCTAGTCATATAATGTTCTGCTTAATGGCTGTCAATTTTTGAGCAATGTTTTGTGTCCAAACCCTTAACCTTTCAGTCATGTGGTGCATTCCATTAGAAAAAATCACCTTAGCTGTGGATAAATGCCACTGTCATAAAACCACTGAGGCAGAGTAACAGTCAGATTTATGGGGACAAATCACTTCAAGAACAGCAGCAATGACGCGGAATCTCACATACAGTATGTAGACACATTTGGATAACAAAATATCAAGTGTAAGGTCAAAAAATCATGACCTTTTCACAGAACTATGCACTTTTGGTGATATGAAGTCAGATTTTTATCTATGAAGTAATGCAGTTCTTTCTTCTCTGGAACTCAAAAAAGAAAGAAAGATATATTTTGAAAATCTCTCTGTGTGTGTTTTATTCTTTACTCAATGAAAGTCAATGGGGTCCAGTGTTGTTGTTTGGACCCCACTGACTTTCATTGTTTGGACAAAAACAGTTCTTCAAAATATCTTATTTTGTGTTCTGCAGAAGAAAGAAAGTCATAGTTTGGAACATTATCAAGGACAACATTTTCAATTTTGGGTGTAACTTACTATCCATTAACTGTGAATATTTTCAGTGTCCACCAAGAAAATGTACAAATGCATTTGCATTAGCTTTGAACAGTACTAACTGTTTTATCATTTTAAACATCTTTATTGAGATGTTTTGCTTTAAAATATGCTTGTGCTATTTCTTTTTAAAATAAATGTTACTGGTTTGCTGTAATGCATTCACATTCATACATTTTTATGTGTGATGTAAATAAAATTCATGTTATCCAAATACTTTTTGAGCCCACTGTATAGAGATATTTATGCTGTGAAATTGTCTGTGAAAATGTTCTTACTGTAATATTATATTATAACAAAATCTTTGTTTTCATCCATTTAATGACACAATAATTGCTGTCATTCTACTTCAGTTTTCAGAGTTTCAGCATAATTTTCTTCATCAGTAATTACACTGAAAGTGGTCTAAAAAGTGCAATGAACTTATCACTGCAGGTTGTCACTTTGGCACCAAAGACCTTTTAAATTACAGTGGGTGTTTTTTTGTTTTTGGATTGAGCAGATATGTGCATTAAACAGTCTACATCCATTCAGCCTTAGTAGCAGCATGCACAAAGTGTAGTCCCTACCTGCTCTGGGCCCTGAAAACAGATCCGACACAACGGAGTCCTGACTCCACTGTCCGTGCAGCTGTTCAGAGACAACCTCTCGTCCAGCTTCTCCTTCGAGCAATCCTCAGATGAGCTGCAACAGTCCAGCGTCCTCGGCGGATCCAATGCGCTATGAGTCCAGTCTTCGGGCCCTCGTGTGTCCAAAGCCTCACCTGTTACCGGCTGATAGTGTCCGTTGGCTAAAGAGTGGCTCTCCGTGGCGCTGCTCGTCGCATTGCCCTCCGCGTTTAGTTCGTTCATGGGTGTGAAGGCAGGTGGCGATGCCGACGGTGCCGGTGGCCTGAGTAGGAAAACCTTCAGGTCACTGAACAAGACGCAACAGCGGCCTTTCTGCTTGCCCTGGCGGCGCAGCATCGGTCTGCGACTCAACAATCCCCAACACCATACAATGACACCGATAGCCAACAACATGTGCCCGTCTTATGAATAATGGAAAGGCGGTCTATGTTTTAAACGGCCTATAAAGCTAAGGCTATCTGTTACTGGACTCCGGCAGGTCACATAACAGAACTTACTGTTTGGTTTCCAGCGAGGAAGAAACACCTGGGCAGCTGGTTCAGTCCCGAGAGCAACACCGCTTTCTAGTCACCCTCACCCCAAGTGACCGTTTGGACATAGAGAACGTGTTTATTTTCAACAGTTACTCTGAGAGCGATTCCTCGCGCTAGTGTTCCACTGAGAAGATGACGATTGTACGCACATGTTATAGTAGCTGTCAAAAGTGGTAACGTGCAGTTGTTACCTTAAGGATCTGTTTAATAAGCCTCTTGGTAACCTAATGTTGATTCAGTGATATTAAACAATATCTTTACTTGGATAAAACCAGTTCATGTAGATGTTACCACGTGAAGCACATGTTAGGTTACCTGACAAAACAGTTTACTGGGATTTTAGAGCTGTAACCTACAGCAAATGGCCTTATATCCACAGAGACATTTTCACATAAACCTGCGGACAAGTACACCGGGAAAATGAATGGGAAAATGTCGGGGATTCCCGCGAACAGCCTCTGACAAAGGTAGTGAGGTAGTGGCATCTATTCATCAAAGGAGGAAAACAGAAATGCAGGATATTCGTCAGCAGAGCCAAACAAATGGCAGCCTTGGTTTTCCAAATAATTAAACAAGTAAGTCTACGATACACACGCACAGTGGACCAGCCATGAAATATTAATTTCTGTTCTACAATTCACATTATCCACGATCATTAACCATCTTCCAAAAGCGATGCAAATAGCTGACTACCGTGTAATTGTGTTAATGTAAACGCAAAGTGTCTCGCGTTAAACGAAATCCAGCCACAATCTTGACAATTAGCCAGCAATTGTCCTTGGCGTTTATCTCATGTTTCAGGTCCGACCGTTTACAAATGCATCCCGCACAAGTCCCCTTCTGAAATATATAAGGTGCCAACGTCTTGTTAGTACAGGGCAGCCTATCTCCTTAAACACCCAGCCCTTTTTGCAGAAATCCCAAGGCAGTTTCGATCACTGTCCCGTGTAATGTCAGACATGTCTCTCGAAAATCAGTCCTGAAAAGAAGCAGATTCGCTGTCGACGAAGAGGAAATGTTTTTTCCATTCACAGTCCGTCGTTTTGTCACATCTACTGTAATGCCTTTCCTTTAAATTAAAACACTGAAGTGGCTCCTGCGTGGTAATCCAAAGCGTTGCGGTTCATGCGACGAAAGGCGTTGTGCAGCTCTAACGCGAGTTGTTTATGATGGTTATCAGTAAAGCCGGAGGATGCTCGCGCTCGCTGCGGTTTCAGCACCATGTTGCCTGGGACAGCTCCCAGGCGCGGGCCCGTCTTTCTTCGAGAGTGTGATGCGAGCAAAGGGGGCGAGCTCACGGCCAACGAAACGAATTTAATCACGTCCTTACAATTTGTGCTACGTAATAAATTAAGTCATTACTCTCGTCCATTGGGATTCAAATAGGTTTCGAAATTAGAAGTTTTTCTAATGCGAACCTGTGGAGATCGTTCTTGTAGTCTGCATTCCTCATCTATCCTACGAGCCACAAACGGATTTGGTTTCAGCCCTCATGTGAGATCTGCTCACAAGCACATGTTTCTAGGTCAGTGTTACCAACGTTCCTCTCGTCGCCTCCTCTGAGACGCTAAACCCGCTGAACTTCACCAGAAGATATCAAGTAGTAAACTATGTGCAGACATTTCCTGAACTTTAAGTCCAGCTGCATGGCATTTTCCAGCATAAAGGCTCTGTATAGGAGATGACAGGAATCAGTCTTTGGAATGATCTGGTCTGATTGCAGCTCTGAGTTTGCACTGTGAAAAAAAACTTTGTAAAACGTACAGTAAAAACTGGCAGATGTGGTTGTCAGAGCATAAAATAGTGTGGATGTTATGAGCATTAGATGACATTATGATGACTGTATACACTCAAAAAAACAAGCTGTTGAAAGAACATAATTAAATTAAGGAAAACTGGTTTGAAATGATTTGTGGTAATCTTGTTGTATGAACTTAGATTCATTTAGTCAAGACTACTAAAAAAATCGTGTCATTCCTACTAGATAAAGTAGGATAAAGAGGGGTATAACTGATGACCATATTTAGACTGTGGGAACTGTCAAACAAATTTATTTTCTTTATTTCTATAAAAACTAATAGTCAACGCAACATTTGTTCACATGCTAAGTGTAACATTTGTAGCATGCAAGTAATGATCAAGTAAAACATTTCTCATTACTGGCATTAGCACAGTTACAGCTCATTGAGAACAGCATAGCCTAACCACAAGGTCTACACTTCATGATAATGGTAACCTCAAAAATCGACACAACACAACACAACACAACACAACTTTTACAGTTTTTCTCAATTGTTTACACACAAATACTGGTACTTGAGACACAATGACCACAACATGTAACTCATGCACCAACCCCCTGAACCAATTCTGCTAAACTACAAGCACAATTCCTGCTTTACACTCAAATTGCAAAAACTTTTTTCAAAACACTACACACAATTCTCTGCATTTGGCACAATTTTCATGCAGAAAATCTCTTGTTTTCACAAGGAACACACTGCCATTCAAATATGCACACTGACTCATCACATGGGCAAACACCTGTCACACAGTTTTACAATTAGCAAACAGAGCTTTAGCATAAAAGGGCAACAGGTGAGCTCTTTTTTTTACTGTACCTGTATACAGTAAATGCTTCTGCTGTTTTGTATGTAGACCACTGTATGTGCAACTTTGTGTTGGTTGGGATGTACACTGTGTATATTGTTTTTGTGGGAAAAATAAAATATATCTGTTACCGTGTATTTGTGTGTTCTGAGCATAAAAACAATATTCTCAAATATTTTACAACACACTTATGTATGTACTGTCTGTAGTAAGTGTAACACTGAACCAAAAAAAGACCTAAGTCATTATGATGAATGGAGAAGAAGTGTTTTCCATTCATCATAGTGTTTTACATTGAGCACATCAGTGTTCAACTGGTTCTTATAAATGACTATTCATATGATGGTTTGTGTGTGTCATTTGAACAAAAAAAAAACATTTTGAGAGAAATAACATTGTTTTGAATGTAAAGTTTCATTTTGCAGGAGAATTGAGGGGTTTTGCCCATTGTGTGTGTGTTTTTTGATTTGTGTGTAGAGTTCTGAGAGTATGAGGCATGCTTTCAGAAAATGTGTGTAAACAATCGAGAAAAATTGTAAATGTCAAATATAACTGTCAAATATAACATCAAACTTTAACAGGTCTTTCCCTTTAATAAAAAACACATTAAACAGCACTTAATTTCAACCTAATTCATCCCTATGCAAAGCATGCTGGGAACTAGAAATACACTGCTCAGTTTCAGTCAGTGCAACATAAATGATTCATGTAGTCCCAACACAAATGGTTTAGGTTAACTTAACATTTTACAAATTTCATTTCATTTAACGTAATAAAATGGAGTAAAAATGGCAATTAAGTAAAAAACTAAAGATTTGTGTTGTTTCAGCTTATTTTATTTAAATAAACTGAGCAAACAGATAGAATAATTCTTTTACAAATTAAAACAAAATAATTAAAGTTTACAGTTATACAGCCTGTTTGTGCCATTAAATTATATAATGTTAATTTACCAACCAATGTGAGCTATTAAATTCTATTTGCTACTGTAAAATGCACTGCTAATAATGCAGGTGGTGTAACAGATGGCCACATGATGACTTAAAGTTATCAAAATTTGTCTTTCCAGCAACTGTGATAATAACATAAAGACAGAACACACTGTTGCCCACACACACACGTCTGGTTCATTATCTTTGTGGGGGCTCTCAATAGATGTAATGTTTTTTATACTGTACAAACTGTATATTCTATATACCCCTAAACCTACCCATCACACAAAACCTTCTGCATTTTTACATTTTCAAAAAAACTCATTCTGTATGATTTTAAGCTTGTTTCCTCATGGGGACCTCAATTTAGGTGACACGAGTCCCCATAAGTCAGTGTGCCTTCAGGTTGAAGTCCCCACCGGGATAGAAAAACATGTACACACACACACACACTGTCCGGATTTAAAATGAGAAAATTTTATAATTTTAATATTTTAATGTAAACGTAGGCCCATATGTATTGCCTTGTTAAATACATTTCTCTGAAATTATAATGTATTTTACATTTTAAACAATATTTTGTAGTAAAATGTAATTTACTGTCTTTTAAAGAACAGTATAATTTTAACCGTAAGGTAAGTTACAGTTAATCAATTATTTTTCCATTAAAATTACTAACATTTTTTACACTGCACTGAAAAAGTTTTGTCAGATACCCTGAAGTGTAGTTCATTTAGGTAACATCTAAATGAACTAGTTTTATTCAAGTGAAAAAATATGATTTACAGTTTTTTTCAATTCAATTTTTTTCCCACTTTTTCAAAACTCTTTATACAGTCTGCATTACTAGCATGAATCTTAGCCAAACAGTTAATCTCACCTCCAAAACTCACGCAGACCAACAAAACACTTCATATATGTATCAAAATAAGCTCGTTCCACTAGCATCAATTCTCATTCAGAAAACATACGTCATTCATAACACACTGACCTAAAAAAACACTAACAACTAGGAGCATTACATAAATGATGATAAACTTTTATTTTTAAAGTTTGAATAATTTTTCACATAAATCAATATTTCATTATAGGTTAAGAATAGAAGAATGGAATAATCTTCTAATTTTACTGCTTGTATTACAGCATAAAGAATGAATGAGAAATGCAGCAATTCGTTTTTTTCTATATCTTTACATATAGTAAATTTACTTGCGAAAAAAAGAAAGTTGAAACAACAACAACAACAAAAAATCCTGAAGCAATAATATTTACAAAAAACAAACAAATAAAACCATCAAAAACATGTATAGTATAATGCCGTATGTGCAGTACTGGAGTCCCAGCGGTGTCAGGAGTCTTTCTGTGTGGAGTTTGTATGTTCTCTCTGTGTTGACGTTGGTTTCCTCTGGTTTCCCACACAATCCAAACACATGCAGGACAGGTGAGTTGGAGACTGTAAATTTGCCTGTAGGTGTGAGTGTGAATATGAATGTGTATGTGTGTGTCATCCTTGTGATGGACCGGCCATTTGTCCAGGATGTTATCCTGCCTACGACCCGGGACGCTGGGAAAGGCTCTAGCCTCCCCATGACCCTACATAGGACAAGTGCTTTGGAAAAACTATGGAATAGGTGGATGGATAGATGGATGTAGAGCACTGTGAGGGTTCTAGTCCTCCCTTTCTCTGTCACTCTTCTTTCCCCATGTGTCTTCTTTGATACATGTTTCCAAACAAAATCATTCTGAAGCATCCCGATTTACCAAAAGATGATTGAAAAAAAAATTACTACTGTAATAGAGACTAAAAAATAGGGCACCTGGATCTTCTTTCAGCTGAAATTGTAGTTAGTTGTGTTTGTAATAATTGTTTTTTATTTTATTTTATTGTAAATATTTTGCTTCGATTTTATATTTTAATATAATTCCTGCAGAAATGCACAGAGTTTGCCATCATTCTGAATTGAATGTGCTTTTATCAGTTTTGAAAGCAGTGTGTTAGCATTCGAAAAATGTGCTGCAAATATATAATATTTTGGAGAGGGTGAAGTATGAATGACAAAAGTGTTCATTTGGAAAATGTGGTCATTGAATGCATTTTGTGTGAAAGCAATGAAAAACGATTCACAGTTTGGTCCTTATAGACTTTTGTTTTGCTGAATGTGAAGAGTTTTGGACATTTGACTTCAGTATTGACCTATGCTTGTTAGCAACTGAAAAAAGCTGTAATTGCACTAAAACAACCTGAATACATTAGGTTACACCAGCGAAAGTAATTTTAAGGGTACAATAAGAAATAGTTCCGGTAACAACTGACTGTTATCACTTAGGGTTATTGACAGAAAATCTGTATTAAATGTTATACTGACCAAATGACAAAATAAACACTCTGTTTAATATAGGTAAATTATATTGATTTGTCCTGTTGGGCAAAAACTGCCCAGCGGTGGGAAGTATAAAACTCCTCTACAAGTGAAGCTGAGAAGATTGAGGGAAATACACAGAATAGATTGAGACATTTGTCTTGCTGAAATACTAACCATCCCTGGCAGACTGGCCTGTAACTTTCACTGGCTGTGAGCCATTTCACCATGATGTGAAGGAGAAATTCAACTTGAAAGATTTCAGCATTTCAGAGAAGTTCCTATTACTCATTATGCATTAAAACATTTGTGGAAATTATCCTTTGGATCTCAGGAATTTATGATTGCTTATTTATTTTATTTTGTTTTAAATAAATTCATGCTTCATTAAATATCCCATGAAATTCCTGAGCTAACTGGCTTTTTTGTGTGCTTTGGGATGCTACAGCTTTAGCAGATTTAACTGGAGTGATGGGTAAAGCCATCGTAATGAATGGCTTTGTGCATGTTCTGGGAGGAGTTGTGGTGGCTCACAGCCTCTTCCACACTCCTGTGAAGATAAGCCATGGAGACAGAAGAAGGTAAACCAGGGATAAAGAGCCACGAAAAGACCAAACCAAAGCTAAGAGAGCCAGTCATGTGTGAACCGATGGCCCTGTCTGACTGGCTGTTGATAGCAGAGAGAGAAGTTTACAACTGATTGACAGTGAGAGCATTTTATGACAGAACAGAGAAGAGTATGATAAACATGATGTTAATATTATGAATGTCAGATGTCATTTAGAAGATACTTTTCTCTAATGCAATTTGCAAACTACTGATGCATCATCCCATCATCCCAACCCGAGCGCAGCCTAGATCTTTTTTCCAGTACACCATGACAAGACAGGACAAGATAACTGTATTTGTTACCATTTTAGTCAGACTTGTTACTTTTCCCATAAACTTTGTGCTGGTGATGAGTTGGTGTATTTATTGTTAAATTGTAACATATTTAGATATTCGTCTAGTATGCACCAATATATTAAGGAAATTATTAAGGAATTTTTTTTAGTTGTTATAACAAAAATCATGAAAGCGGTCATCTGATACTCAATTTTTATATAAAAATACTATTATTACAATTATTATTATTATTGAATAATTAAAGGGGCTTAAAGACGATGAATATTACTCAGTACATAATTTAACTACTTAACACTATGAGAATGAGAACACAGAATAAGTTGAACTGATCTGAATAATGACACTGTAATGTCTTCTGTAGAGCTGCTTTATAGGTGAAATTGTAGATGTAATTATAAGCGAATTTATCTTTTCCTAATTGAAGAATTTTGCAACATTGATGCTATTTATTCTGTTTATTATTATAAAGTTATGAATTATAATAATCAATAAATTAAATAATAAAAAAACACCAGTAACCACATGACTTTTTTTAATTTATCACAATCTAAATGAATCACACCGAAGACTGTTTTTGACATTTAGTACACAATGGGAGGTTGTGTTGTGTTAAAGCTTCTTTTCAATAAATGTCTGCAAGCAATTGCAAACACTTATATACATTTTCTATCTTCACTAATAATTATTGAGATAAATGTAGACAATAAAGACATATATTCCTTTGTCATTGCAGCTTGGGAGAGTATCCCAGCTAAAGTGGTACCCAGCTGTGTGCACTGATGTGCAGACAGGTTTCTTTGACAAGCTGAGCTGCGAAGAAGAGAGACGCATTCAGCTGGAAAAGGTATTTTGAAGGAGGATTATCTTAGATCTAACCGAGGAGCTGCTCTACACTCATACATGTCTACTAAACATGTACACACCAGCATATGTACAAACAAATACACTTATTCTTAGGAGTACAAAAGCGGACAGATCTCTGAATTAAATGGTCTGTGCTGTATGGAACAGTTGGCTGATGTTTTTCCCCCTTTGAAGTCTTATAGGAAAAGGCTTAAGTCCAGTCATGTGACTGACAGATTCTTAAATTTCTATAGAAATGGTGGTTGTCTTTCAGCTTAAAGAAACCCCCTTCTCTAAGAAGTGACAAATGGATCTGGATGTCTTTCCTTATCTTTATAGAATCAAAAATCAGAGCACAGGGACATTCAGTATTATGGTTTACTATTAAAATTTTGCTTAAATAGCAAGATGCATGATGAAAAATAAATGCAAATCATGTCCATATTTTGTTTAATCCTTTAGTCCAATCTGTTTACATGCTTTAGAGTTATTGAGCTATTCCTGTAAACATAGCATATTCAGAATAAACTAAGACACAGGCATTTTTTCCCTGCACTGTAAAGGAATTGTTGAGAAAACTTAAAAATTCAATGCATTTTGATGCATTTAGATTTCCAGCTATGATCTACTTTGTTTTGTCAAATTGACTTTGTTCACCAAATGGCTTTATCCAGCCAATAAAGTCATGTTGGGTTTTCATGTTTTATTGGGACAGACATAATGATTGTTATACTGCATGTACAATATTCTGTCCACTACCCCTAATCCCACACATCACAGAAAACGTTCAGCATTTTTACATTTTCAAAAAACATAATTTTGTGTGATTTAAAAGCTGTTTTCCTCTTGGGGACTAAACATGTCCCCACAAAGTAAAAATTACTGGTATTAATATCCTTCTGAGAACATTTGGTCCACAGGGAATACCTGAACAACAAACAGACACACACATACAGTATATACAGTATATATATATATATATACAATCATGTGAAAATGTTAGGACACCCTATTGAATTCCATGGTTTTCTGTATCAGGGCATAATAAAAAAAAATCATCTGGTCCTTGGCAGGTCTTAATTTGGAAAATAAAACCTCAGATGAACAACAACACAAGACATATCACACCGTGTCATTATTTATTTAGCAAAAATAAAGCCAAAATGGAAAAGCCATGGGTGACAAAGTTAGGACACCCTTACTGTTAACATAGGAATTAAGAGGGTAAGTAATGGTCAGGCACTGCTAATCAAATGCCTGATCACCTCTTTAAAAGCAGTAGTTTTGGCAGTTTTCTGGTCTGGAGCATTCAGGTGTGTGTTAACACAATGCCAAGGAGGAAAGACATCAGCAATGATCTTAGAGAAGCAATTGTTGCTGCCATCAATCTGCGAAGGGTTACAAGGCCATTTCCAAACCATTTGAAGTCCATCATTCTACAGTGAGGAATATTATTCACAAGTGGAAACATTTAAGACAGACACCAATCTTCCCATGAGTGGACGTCCCAGCAAATTCACCCCAAGATCAGACTGTGTAACGCTCAGACAAATTGCAGACAACCCAAGAACCACACCTGTAGCCACAGGACCTGGGCACCTCACAGTCATTGAGTCGACCATGAACTCCTCTGTATACCAAAGCATTCTAGAGTCAAATGTGAGACCATCTGTCCGACAGCTAAAACTTGGCTAAAATTGGGTCATGCAACCGGACAATTATCCGAAGATCACCAGCAAATCTACAACAGAATGGCTGAAAAAGAAAACAATGAAGGTGTTGCAATGGCCCCGTCAAAGTTCAGACCTCATCCTGACTGAAATGCTGTGAAAAGAGCTGTGCATTAACAAATGCCCACAAACCTCAACAAACTGAAGCAATGTTGTAAAGAGTGGAACAAAATTCCTCCAGAATGATGTGAGAGACTGATAAATCATGCAGAAAATGATACTTCAAGTTATTGCTGCTAAAAGTGGTTCTACAGGCAATTGAATGATAGGGTGTCCTAACTTTGTCACCCATGGTTTTTCCATCTTGACTTTATTTTTTCTAAATAAATAATATCACAGTGTAATATGTCATGTGTTGTTGTTCATCTGAGGTTTTATTTTCCAAATTTTAAGACCTGCCAAGCACTAGATGATTTTTTATTATGTCCTGATACAGAAAACCATGGAATTCAGTAGGGTGTCCTAACATTCTTACATGACTGTATATAATGCTAAATGTTGTTGTCAATACAAATTATATTATCCACATAACATTTTGAGTGAAAATGTGAAAAACTGAGAAATTGACATGAATTTTTGAATATTTGATAAATTCCATTTTTTGGGAATGTTCCAACAAGCATCTTTTTGTGCTTCAATAAGCAAGAAAATCTTTTGTGACCTAGTAACATAATTAGTGTCCCAAATTTGCTTAGTTTTTCTGCTTTACTTTTTTTCCATATTTAAACACATATGATGAGGTGAAAATATGTCCTTTAATCACTTACTCTTGCGATAATTGCTCATTGTTTCTTTGCTCTCGGTGCTGCTTTTATTGCCTTTGACTCTGTCAGTCTTTCTCCCACAGTCCCGTCTGCTCGCCTCTTTTTTATCAGTCCATCCTCTGATCAGCATTTCTGCCTCACTCATCTCTCTACTCTCTTTAATGCTGCTCTCATTTTAAGATCTCAGGCTCATTTTGGGTTTTTCAGATTACACCTTGCATGGCCAGTCATCACCTTATTATACGGCAGCCGAGCTAAAGGGCCACTTTCTTTCCGGGATGAACAGAACAGAAGTTCTTGCAAAGGGAACCTGTTCTGTCAGGTGATCTACAGGTTTTGGCGAATTCTGTCAAGACTCTGAACTGAATCATGAATAATAGATTGACTCAGCTGGCTTGATCTAGACAGCCAGTGAGAATAACCTTGGATATGAATCGTGAATCATGGCCAGAATACATGTGTGTGTGTGTGTGTGTGTGTCACCATGGAGACATTCCCAATTTCAATTTCCGATGTACCATTGACGGATTCACCTTCTCTTACTCTTGTAGTGTTGGCTACATCTCAAGCCTAATGTGTCTAATGTGGACAAATCACCTTGGATTTTCTCAGGTGCATATGGAGCACAGAGCAATATGTAACAGCAGACTGAAACTCTTTTCTTTGTCTCTTTTTAATTATATGCAGCTGGATTTCTGAAGATGTTGATATTGTCCTTAAAAAACCCTAACCATAACCCTGCCTCCTCATAATTACAATTATGTTAAAATTAAAGCTTTTGAAAGAATTGCCTTGTGGTTGATGTGGGTGGCTTCAAAGATCACGCATTTGAAAGAAAACTCATACTGCATACATTCTCTAGTACATATTTGAAGACAATTAATCTAATTTATGCTGTAAATATTATGATGATTGCTGAGAGGGAGAGGGTGAGAGAAATATACATTTTTTACGGTTTTACAAAGGCCAAAATTGCTTTGTAGGCATCATGTCATGATTACGATATCTGAACTAACTTCCCAATGTATATGCTAGACACTTCATGGCACCGGGAGGGACATGTTCATTCTAGCATTTGATTGGACAAAAATCTGTGTTGTGCAAGATGAGTCATTAATATTTTGGATATATAATATTATATATATTTCTAAAAAAAAATGTAAATATATATATACACACATATATACCTTCATAGCCTATAGTCCTATATAGTCTACATAAAACCAAAATTTGAATTTTTGTGACTTTAAATCCATGTAATTTTTTTATTGTTTTTGGAATGAAGTCTCTCATGAAGGCTGCAAGTAACAAGTAAGTTAACAAAATGAGAAACTTAGTTCAAAGAAAAACCTCACAGCAAGAAGGTTGCTGGTTCGAGTCCCAGCTGAGCCAGGAGTCCTTTCTGTGTGGAGTTTGCATGTTCTCCCTGTGTCTGCGTGGGTTTCTTCCAGGTGGTCCAGTTTCCCCTACAAGATGCTAAATTGTCCGTAGGTGTGAATGCGTGTGTGTGTTTGTCCCAAGCCATGTAATGGGGAGGGTTTCACCATTGCAAAATCATTGCCAAGAAAAAAAAAAGTCTCTCACATATCACCATACAAATGAAATTGTAACAGATAGCTAGAATGGGTCTAGACTGCAATGCATTATAGCTACAATGCAATTGCATAAACAGAAATCTGGTCTTAAAGTGATCTTGGACCAGTCTGTACGGTCTTTTCGTTTTGAAAAGTAGCCTATTTGGAGATGCTGGTTCTAAATATGTGCATGAGGGTGACCGTGAATCAGAGCCAGAAACACCACCGTCTTTGGATTCCTCTCCAGATCTTCCTTCAGCCAAACAGAGAGCTGTGTACGATCATCCATCTGTGATTAGCAAACAAATACTTCTCCTGCATAGAACGCTGAGAACAGACATTTCTCTAAATAAGAGAAAGTGGTGTCTCACTAACTACTCCAGACAACAAATGAACACTGCCAATTGTTTAGCATTAACCAGATACAGTAACTGCCCTGCTGGAATTATATTTTCACAGCTCTTCCGCATATCAGAAAGGAACTGAATCTAACAGTAACAATGTGAGGTCTGTCATTACCGCACAGAACCAGTGTCCTTTTTTCAGAGCAATGAAATGACGAGGTTGACATTTGCCTGCTGTCTCTGGTGTATCTCTGCCAGCAGATAAAAAGAGGAAAAGGTCTCTCATTAACAAAGGATGGGTTAGTGTACCATATCTAGCTCATGCATTATACACTATGGTATAATTACTCTACAGTTTCATAAGCAGTTAGGTTGTTTTTCAAGAGAACTATCACTACAATTTAGACTGATGTGACAGTAAATCTCACAGAATCAATTTATTAATAATAATAACCATTATTTAAATGGAGAGCAATGTGTGAAAAAGAAGTGTGAAAGCCATGTACTGCTGTGAGGAATAGTTGGTGGGCTATAATGTAATTATATGGATCTGATTCCCATGTGAGTCTAATTATAGCCTACACTATATGAAAATTGTTTAACTGTCACAAAAGACAATACAAACTATTTCACAGTGCCATGTACTCGTTTCCAAATTGGGCAAACATTTTCAAGAAATTATGTGTAGCCTAAAGTAAAATAAGAATAATTTCAGAAATGCTTAGGCCTATATTATAATCATAAACGCATGGGGGCAGCAAACCTCTGCAATGAGACGACTGGTCAAACGTAAATATTATTCAGTGGAGAAGCTAACATGGGCTACTACTAAAAAAAGCTATTTGTAATAATTAATAAGAACTATTTGCATTAAAGCAGTCTTTGTGGTCTATGAGTCGAGTCATGATATGTAGCCTAATTGTAAATAAATTACTTCTTACTTAGAAAAAAATAATATTTCATATAAATTGTCATTATTATTATTTTTATTTTGTAGGGTCCGAAAAGATCAAACTTTTAATGCCCATGCTGTTTTGTTTCACTATAAAAACGCAAAAGATGTAAAACTGAAGTTTTACAAGTAGGCCTAGCCTAGTAGTGAAAAGAAAAGTAAAATAAAAATAAAAACAAAACATAAAATTGCATGCAAAATAATAATATCATAATAATTATAGACACTGATATTGTACGATTTAAATTAAAAATGAACATTGTATTATAAGTCTTACCATTATTTCCAAAACAGGAAGTGGAATGTTTACGTATGCCGTTAAGTCCCACCTCTTCCGACACTATCAAGGATGTAGACTGCTGCTGCAGAGCATTATGACTACAGCTGATAAACATATAATATAAATGATATTGGACCCGACAGCTGATCTTACACTGTATAATGGCTGAATCTCCAGACAGTCGCAGTCTTGTTTCTGCGTCCTCACAGCTCAATTTAATGGAAATAGACGCAGTAAGACTGAGCTGCTTCAGTATTTGTCTGTATGGTTGTATGGTTCTGTTTCATTTTTAATTATTTTAACAAGCTTCGTGTTGTCCTTAATGACACTTTACTCATGCGTTTAATGCGTTTTTGTTTTTCTTAGTCAATTAGTTCTTGATTTGTGTCATATGTTTTTGTAAATGTTAGTGTTATTTTAAATGTTAAGCTGTTATTATGTACAGTATGTGTGGTAAGAAGCCTGAAGTATTCACAGTTATTGCAGGGATCGAGCTACTTTGATACACGTATCTATTAATATTAAGCATGTATTTACCTCTTAGATTGATGATAAAGAGTTTGACATCCCTCAAGTGGACACACCTCCGACTCTGGAGAGCATCCTGAATGAGGTCAGTATGTCAAGTTATCTTTTACCTTTATGGTCTTACAGCACCCTATCAGATTTGCAGATATACTAGTCAAAGTTTTGGGCACAACTACTCCCTCTTTAACAGGAGTATTTTACACACTTAAGATTTAATGCGAATGGGAATTATGGGGTGATCAAAATGTTTTATATATATATATATATATATATAAAATCAAAAGTATATAATATTATCCACTCATATCCACTAATATTATCCATTAAAATTATCATTTAAATGGTTCATAAAGAAGTTGCTATGTAGACACAATTAATATACTTTTGTTGAAAAGATAAGTTTTTTTTTTTTTTTTTTTTTTTATGGCTTTAAAGGAATTCTCTAATGCTCACCCAAGCTGCATTTATTTTATTTAAAAAATACAATAAAAACAGTAATATTGTGAAATAATATCACAATTTAAAATAACTTTGTTTTCTATTTTAATATATTTTAAAATGTAATATATTCCTTTGATGGCAAAGTTGATCCTGCAGAAATCTGATTGGATTTTAGACATCTTATTACTATAAAAACGGTCTGTTGATTAATATTATTGTGGAAACTGTTATACTTTTTAAAGGATACATTAATGAATACTAGGAAGTTTAAACAAACAGCATTTATTTGAAATATAAATATTTTGTAACATTGTAAATATCTATATTGTCTTATTTGATTGATTTAAAGCATCTTTGCTGAATAAAAGGATTCATTTATCTTAAAACATATCTTCCTGACCCTAAATGTTTGATTGGTAATCTACAAAACTAACTGCAAGAATAAGCCTTTAGGCCATGATCATCTAAAAATTCAGTTATAGTTGTCCAAACTTTTCACTGGTAAAGCATGTATGCTTCTTTCCTATTATATCTGTATTTCTCAAACCAAAAAATAGCAAAAGGTAATATTTGGTGCTACCATGTTTTTTTGGACTTTGTAATACAATGTTTTTTTAATAGTAAGATTTATAGTCTTCGTTTTGTAATAATGTATTTGTTTTAACATACTTAATATTTCAATTGTCAAAACTTTTGTTTTCAGCCTGAAGATGAGGATGAGCCATTTATTCTAGAGGATACGTGTCTTTTAAACACAGAGAACATTGATGCCCACTCTTGTGAGACCTCTTCTCTGGCCAGCTCTGACAGTGGAGACCGCACACACTTAAAGAGGAACGGACATTTTCTTTACCTGGCTAAACATTGACAGTACATGCTCTATATTAATGTTGTGATGCATGCTTGTGATTGAATATAGTATTTTTCTTTTTAGTAATTAGTCTGTATGTTCACCTCAGGAGGAGGAAAGCAATGGAAACTAATACTACAGTACATGGATCTGTTCTTAGACGCAGTGTGCTGAAAGGCATCTCAGCCCAGATAGTATCTGCTGCGGTAAGTACAATAATACATAAATAATCTACTGCTTATACACTGATGAGCCAAAACATTATGACCAGCCACACGTAAAGCAAGTACCATTGATCATCTCCTAACAAAGCCACATTTTAAGGTCTGGGTAGATTAGATGGTAAACAAACAATCAGATCTCCTAATCAATGTGTTGGATGTAGGAGAAATGAGCAGGAATAAAGACCTGAACGAGGGCAACGAAGGCTATCCCGTCTGGTCCAAGCCAACAGAAGGTCTACTGTGGTACAAGTCAAACAAAATTTTAATGATGATTAAGGGAGGAATGCGTCACAACACACAGTGCATCACATTTTTCTGCGTATGGGACTGCGTAGCCACAGACCTATCGGAGTGCCTATGATGACCACCTCCGAAAGCACCTACAATGGGCACGCGAGCATCGGAACTTGTGAAAGAAAGTTGTCTCGTCCGATGTGTCCCATTTTCTTTTACATCATGTGGACAACTGCGGATTTGTGCACCGTTTACCTGGGTAAGTGATGGCACCAGGATGCACTGTGGAAGACGACAAGCCGGTGGAGGGAGTGTGATGCTCTGTTCTGCTGGGAAACCCTAGGTCCGGCCGTTCATGTGGATGTAAATTTGACATGTGCTACCTACCTAAACATTGGTGCAGACCAGGTACACCCCTTCATGACAATGGTGTTCCCTGGTGGAAGTGGCCTCTTTCAGCAGGATAATGCACCGTCACACTGCACACATTGTTCAGGAATGGTTTGAGGAACATGATGAAGAGTTCAAGGTGTTGCTTGGGCTCCAAATTCCCCAAATCTCAATCCAGTTGAGCGTCTGTGGGATGTGCTGGACCAACAATTTTGATCCACGGTGGCTCCACCTGGCAGCCTACAGGATCTACTGCTAACATCTTGGTTCCAGATACCACTGGACGCCTTCAGAGGTCTTGTGGAGTCCATGCCTCGGCAGATCGCCGCTGTTTTGGCAGCATGCAGAGGACCAACAGCATATTAAGCAGGTGTTCATGATGTTTTGGCTCATCGGTGTATACTATACTACAAACCCGATTCCAAAAAAGTTGGGACACTGTGCAAATTGTGAATAAAAAAGGAATGCAATAATTTACAAATCTCATAAACGTATATTTTATTCACAATAGAATATAGATAACATATCAAATGTTGAAAGTGAGACATTTTGAAATGTCATGCCAAATATTGGCTCATTTTGGATTTCATGAGAGCTACACATTCCAAAAAAGTTGGGACAGGAAGCAATAAGAGGCCGGAAAAGTTAAATGTACATATAAGGAACAGCTGGAGGACCAATTTGCAACTTATTAGGTCAATTGGCAACATGATTGGGTATAAAAAGAGCCTCTCAGAGTGGCAGTGTCTCTCAGAAGTCAAGGTGGGCAGAAGATCACCAATTCCCCCAATGCTGCGGCGAAAAATACTGGAGCAATATCAGAAAGGAGTTTCTCAGAGAAAAATTGCGAAGAGTTTGAAGTTATCATCATCTACAGTGCATAATATCATCCAAAGATTCAGAGAATCTGGAATAATCTCTGTGCGTAAGGGTCAAAGCCGGAAAACCATACTGGATGCCCGTGATCTTCGGGCCCTTAGACGGCACTGCATCACATACAGGAATGCTACTGTAATGGAAATCACAACATGGGCTCAGGAATACTTCCAGAAAACATTGTCGGTGAACACAATCCACCGTGCCATTCGCCGTTGCCGGCTAAAACTCTATAGGTCAAAAAAGAAGCCATATCTAAACATGATCCAGAAGCGCAGGTGTTTTCTCTGGGCCAAGGCCCATTTAAAATGGACTGTGGCAAAGTGGAAAACTGTTCTGTGGTCAGACGAATCAAGATTTTAAGTTCTTTTTGGAAAACTGGGACGCCATGTCATCCGGACTAAAGAGGACAAGGACAACCCAAGTTGTTATCAGCGCTCAGTTCAGAAGCCTGCATCTCTGATGGTATGGGGTTGCATGAGTGCGTGTGGCATGGGCAGCTTACACATCTGGAAAGGCACCATCAATGCTGAAAGGTATATCCAAGTTCTAGAACAACATATGCTCCCATCCAGACGTCGTCTCTTTTAGGGAAGACCTTGCATTTTCCAACATGACAATGCCAGACCACATACTGCATCAATTACAACATCATGGCTGCGTAGAAGAAGGATCCGGGTACTGAAATGGCCAGCCTGCAGTCCAGATCTTTCACCCATAGAAAACATTTGGCGCATCATAAAGAGGAAGATGCGACAAAGAAGACCTAAGACAGTTGAGCAACTAGAAGCCTGTATTAGACAAGAATGGGACAACATTCCTATTCCTAAACTTGAGCAACTTGTCTCCTCAGTCCCCAGACGTTTGCAGACTGTTATAAAAAGAAGAGGGGATGCCACACAGTGGTAAACATGGCCTTGTCCCAACTTTTTTGAGATGTGTTGATGCCATGAAATTTAAAATCAACTTATTTTTCCCTTAAAATGATACATTTTCTCAGTTTAAACATTTGATATGTCATCTATGTTGTATTCTGAATAAAATATTGAAATTTGAAACTTCCACATCATTGCATTCTGTTTTTATTCACAATTTGTACAGTGTCCCAACTTTTTTGGAATCGGGTTTGTATACTAAACTATACTATACTATACTTATAATTAATGTATTATTAAAAACTACACTATACAGCAGTTTTATATATATATATATATATATATATATATATATTATTATTATTATTTTTTTAAATTTAATTCCATTTCATTCCCCAGTTCAAATTCAGGCATTGTCAATTAATTTCTGAATTGTGCACAATCCTGTTTTAATAATTCAGAGCTATAAATCAGAGGCTCTTCCAAGAGAAATTTCCTCTATGCCTGTGAAATTGTGTTGCTCTCTTAATTCTAATTCTGTGCTTTTACTCTTTCCATCTCTCTTCAGGATAAAGTTGATGCTGGCTTGCCAACAGCAATAGTGAGTATTTGACTTTCTTGTGTTTTTTTTAATTATTATGTTTTTCTTCATGTCTGAAATGCTTTTGTGTTTGCAGACTGTTTCAAATGTGATTGCTGTAGGGACGTCACATGGTTTGGCCTTAGTATTTGGTAAGCACATAATTCAATTCTTTGTTCTGTTGTGTTAAAGTTGATGAAAGGCATTGCTGTGGAATTTATTTAAGGTTTCTGCCAAAGATGTTGTATGTTTAATCATCTGTTAATCTATTGCACTTTATCACAGTCCGTTATGACTATGCTTGAAATAAAAATGCAGTTTTAGAACTCTTTAAATGTACTACTATAATAGTATGTTTTTGAGTGTTTTAAACTACTATCTCACTGCCTTGGCTTGTCTTGGGTGGATTTTTCAGGAAAAGGTAATGTATTAACATAGTACAATTTTTCTTTTTAATATCAGTTTTTAACTTTCATTCCATCATGTTTAGCATTGCTATGCAGTAATGCCTGTTTCACACCTGATGCTTAAGCAGAGCACAAGCGGCACAAAAAGCTGCATGTCTATTGTGCTTTCATACTGTGCTTTTCTAGTGCACAACTGAGCCGCAGATTATTGTGTAATCATCTGGTCATCGTCAGCCTGTCACTTTTTTTTTTTTATTTACGACCACTGCCATACTCTTCTGTGATGCAATTATGTCCCCCCTCCAAAACACACACACATACACACCATATAAGATGTTGAATCATATAGCATTCTGTGTAGTGTAGTTTATACAGTATGGTAAAATTAGTCTTCAACTTAAGATATACTTGTAGTTTGAATAATTTGAATAGCTCCTGTGGTTTTTGCTACTAATGATACAATAGTGTTATTATTATTTTTAAACATTACTATTCAAACCTTTTTTTTTTTTTTTTTAATTTACAGAAACAGTTACGAAACAGTAATGGATTAAAATGATCAACTAAAATGCAATTAAAATAATTCAATTTCAGGAGTCCATAAGTTTTAAAGGGGTCATGATATGAGAAATTAAATTTGCCTTGATATTTTGACATGATGTCTTTTGTATCATTAAAACGTCAATCCTGCAAGTTTCAATGTCCTCCTCATTATAAACAAAGCATTTATTTAATCAAGCTCCAAAAATGGCTTGTTTTGATATTGCGGGATGTGAAACGTCACACGGGCAAATGCATTTGCATACAACTGCCTTGATTTAAGAATTTTATTAATTCTTGGCATACTTAGAACATTTGATTGTTTTACATGACATGACCAGGTGTAGAAATCACACTTAAAATTAGGCTACCTTATGTGTGCAAACTGTTTTTTTCAAAGACAAAAAATTTATTTTAAAGCTTATTTTTGTTTTATTTTAAATCATTTTAAGTTATATTAAGGCCTCCTTTGCTGAGGCTCCCTAGTGGACCCAGGACCCTTGGTTGAGAACCACTGCAGTAGACATATGCTGATCCGCCACAACATTAAAACCATCTGCCTAATATCGCATAGATCCCCCTCATGCTTCCAAAACAGCTCTGATATATCAAGACATAGACTCCACAAGACCTCTGAAGGTGTCCTGTGGTATCTGGCACCAAGACATTAGCAGCGGATCCATTAAGTCTTGCAAGTTGTGAGGTGGGGCCTCCATGGATTGGATTACTCAATTGGATTGAGATCTGGGGAGTTTGGAGTCCAAGGCAAGTGTGGCAGATACACACTAAAATACCAGTATTTTTTTTAGTGTGGAAGGCACTGCCATCAGGGAAAACCATTGGCATGATGTACGTGGTCTGCAACAATCTTTAGGTAGGTGGTACGTGTCAACGTAACATCCACATGAATGCCAGGACCCAAGGTTTCCCAGCAGAACATTGCCAGAGCATCACATTTCTTCTGTCGGCCTGCCTTCTTCCCATAGTCTATCCTGCTGCTATCTCTTCCTCAGGTAAACCACACACACCCATCTGACCATATACCTGATCTAAAAGAAAACGTGATTCATCAGATCAGGCAACCTTCTTCCATTGATCCATGGTCCAGTTCTGACGCTCATGTGCCCATTGTAGGCACTTTCGTGGTGGACAGGGGTCATCATGGCTATGCAGCTTCATACGCAGCAAACTGTGAAGCACTGTGTGTTTTGACACCTTTCTATCATGGGCAGCATTAAGTTTTTCAGAAATTTGAGCTACAGTAGCTCTTCTGTGTGATTGGACCAGACGGGCTTGCCTTAGTTCCCCACGTGCATCAATGAGCCTTGGGCACCATGACCCTGGCGTTGGTTCCTTGCACCACTTTTGGTACTAACCACTGCATACCAGGAACACCCCACAAGACAAGGCGTTTTGGAGATGCTCTGACCCAGTCATCTATCCATCACTATTTGATCCTTCAAAGTCACTCAGATCTTTTTGCTTGCCCTTTTTCCTTACTTCCAACACATGAAATTCAAGACCTGACTGTTTACTTGCTGCCTAATATTTCCCAAACCTTGACAGGTGCTATTGTAACAATAACAATATAATCAATATTATTCACTTCACCTGTATGTGGTCTTAATGTTGTGGCTAATTTGTGTATATGCTTTTATGGTGAAATTGCTACTTGGCCAGGAACAGTGCACTGTCACTTTAATTCAACATGAACCGCACATTTAAAATGATCGCAACACTGCTTCTTGTGCACTCCGTGCAGTGTGAATGCTATAACCTGTTAACATGGGCGCCAAAAAAAATACATGCTGCTTACATGTCTAGTATGAAATGACATAAGGACATGCCAAACAAGCATCTTTTTGTAGTACAATAATATGGGCTGAGAAGTTTGCCATGGCTGTTTGCATGCTTTTTGTTTGTTTGTGTTTTGCTTGCGGCTGCGTTTGCAAGTATTATTACAAAAACACTGTTTGTGTAAATACTTTGTTTGTGCTTTCCTAATTGGAATATTTTGATTTTAGATCAGAACCAGGCTCTGCGTCTCTGCCTGGGCACCACAGCGACAGGGGCGGAGTACGGGGCGGTGTCAGCTCTCAGTATTAATCACGACTGCACACGACTATTGTGTGGTTTTGCCAAAGGACAGGTGAGCTGACAAACAATCTTGATTGCAAATAACTTTCATAGGCGTTTTTGCCTTTTTATTATGATAGGACAGTGAGTAGAAAGGAAGCGAAGTGGGAGAGAGAAAGGGGGGTTGGGATCAGGAAAGGTCCACGAGCCGGAACTTGAACTCGGGTCACCCGAGCTGCCCTCAAGGCTATCGGCGCTGATGATAGAACATTATTTTCAACCTGGCCGCAATGTTTTATTCTCCATCATTCAATGCATTTTACCTGTACATAAATCAACCTGTATGAACCTTTATGTTAATGCGTTATGTCATTGCAAATTAAAATCTATAAATCAAAATATTTATTGCGTTTATGAAGAAAAGGCTCAGCACCCAAGGCTCTAGCGCCTGTTGCCTCAATGGTGTATAGTGTCTTTGGGTGTATTTCTGAGGCAGATTGATGAAAAAAGTATTGTTTGTGATTTGATCTTAGTGTCTTAGGAATCATTTTGGCTACTCCTAACTTTTCACAGATTTAGGAGCAGGTTTTAGTGCTAAAATGCTTTGTGAAATACTCTTAGAGCAAAAACATTTTCTTAGAGTCTGAAAATTAGGACTGACACGCCCATTATTTTTTAACAGTTTCTCCTAAATCGGCAAGTTAGGAGCTACTTTTAGCCTTAAGATGTTTTGTGAACATGGCCCCAGGTCAGGTAAAATGTTTATGTACATATTTAATGAGAAGTGTCCATTTATTCCTAATGCAGATCACCATGTGGGATCTGGCCAATGGTAAGCTGCTCCGCACTATCACAGACGCCCATCCACCCGGCACTGCCATACTACATGTGAAGGTTCTGCACAGCACTTATATATGTACTTTACACACTTTGTTGTTCATTGACACTGAATAAAGCACTTTTCTCTCTCTCTTTTTGCAGTTCACTGACCACCCGGCTCTAGCTGTATGTAATGACAGTGGTGGATCAGTGTTTGAGCTGTCATTCAGGTGAGATGTGCTTTATAAAAAGATATTAAGATATCAAGTACATTGATTCAGTTTATATTACCTGTAATAAGCTGAATCTAATATGATAAACAAAAGTGACATTGTAACATTGTAGTACAGATAACTGGTGGGCAGGGGGCAATAGAGCTTCATCCACTGTCGGTCTGACAATGATAGTGTAAACTAAAACTAAAAACCTAAAACAACATTTTCATCACTTGACATCATGGTGTTCCATGGCACATCTAATGTTTTGGAAATACTTTTGTACCCTTCTCCTGATCCACAGTGTGAGATCCCAACACCTCCTTTGTAAGCTATTTGCAAGTCAGGCTACCGCAATAAAAAACGACCAAGAAAACACTAAGAAAGTCCTACAAAACATCTGAATTAATCAGAATTACTTTGACCGGAGGATTATAATTACTTTTCAGTAGGAGTTTGAATGTAGTTGGTTTATTTCAGACAGAATGGCATGCCCCATTTTAAAAGGGTTTTCGCATCTTAATTTTTTCTTTTTTTTGCCCTAAAAGTTTCTATTTGTTTTCTACATGAAGTTTGTTGTTTCAATATTACATTAAAAGTAGAAAAAGATCTGACATGATTTTTTGTGTCAGATTTCTAATTCATTTTTTAGTGCTTTTCCCGCCAATGGCTAAGAATAGAGCTCCCCGTCGACTTAATCATTCAAAGTCCAATAGATGCCAACAGAAATCTAATTATCTGAATCCGTATCAATTGATGAATACTGTTATCACTGTAGTCTTTCATGCCTTATTGAAGGAGGAAATTTTTGTTCATTCTTCACCGAATGCCTTTGTTGAGTGAAAAAAAAAAAAATCATCCTTATAACCAGGGTGTGAATTACGCGGGGGTTTGGGGGGGGTCTGACCCGTAATATGAAGCTTTACCTGTAAGTATGAAGATGCATTTCTAGCTCTGACTGATTTTAAATCGTAATTTTGGTCATACCGTTAACATTAGCCTACTGTTGAATTAAATACGCTATAAAACCGCACTCATTCAGGGACGTGCTGATGCATGGACGAAGAACATAATCTGTTTTAAATACATATAGCATACACAGTTACGTTGGATGATAACATTTGCCCTCTTTAATGCTGTTAAAATGAATGTATGAAGCAAACTGTTTGCTGAAAATATCCTCAACTTAACACTGAAATAGGAGCGTGCAGTTTGTCAATTGCGAGTGAAAGTTGCATTCATTACTACAATATTATGCCTGTGTAGGCATATATATATATATATATATATATATATATATATATATGCCTACACAGGCATAATATTGTAGTATATATATATATATATATATATATATATATATATTAGTAAGTGGCGACAAGTGTCAGTGAATCATTATTGATTGAATATGTCAATCAATCAGCAATTAATAATTAGTCAGAAGCTCTAGTAAAATTCATGTTATTTTGTTTAGTTTTCTGTTCAAAATCATGGGAGAATCATGATCTCTGTTTGAAGAAAAGAAATTGTGATTCTCAATTTATCCAGAATCCCCCCCCCAAAAAAAAATTCTGACCCCCCTGAAGGCCATTGTGTAATTCGCACCCTGCTTATAACCTGTCAAGGCATCTTATCATTCACTGCAGTAATGCTGGCACTCTATTACAGTGGTTCAGAATTATGAATGTGCTTACGTTCTCTCACTCTCTCTCTCTCTCTCTAGGAGGGTAATGGGAATGAGGACGTGTGAATCCAGGTGTTTATTCAGTGGTTCTAAAGGTGAGGTTTGCTGTGTTGAGCCTCTACATGCTGGACCAGAACTGAAAGATCATCCCATTACCCAGTACTCCCTGCTGGCCATGGCATCACTCACTAAGGTATACTCATACATACAGTACAGTCTACTGCTTTCTGCTCACTCCCTTTTTTTGTCACAATACCTTTATTTGTGTCTCACGGTACTATACCAGCTAAATTTATAACAATGTCAAGTATTATTGTGATATCTCAGTTATTGTGTGGATGTGTTGTTATTGCAGGTGCTTTTTTCAGTTGTATTTATTACCTACAGTTTACACACAAATTATTTTATTGCTACACTGAAATGTTATTATACAAACATAATATAGTTCTGATTGTTTTAATTGCATTGCATTGCAAAGCAGTTTTCATAGAAATCCGAAGGGACACATATTTAGTTTAATTTATAAATTTAAGTTTACTTTAAAAGTATGCTTTCAATAACAAATGTGAGTGTTCCACATGATCCCAAACCTCTCTATAGTCCACCAAATAGAAGAAGTTTATATTCCACATGCGCTATTTTTAATTGTTGGCTAACATAGAGATTCGTCAGATGGGTGTTTTTGGTTATTAAATATGTGTGTTTGCTTTATATAAGATGCTCCGCAGCTCGAGTGCTGCATGTGAGAATATACTACCAGCTTTACTTGACAGAAAAGCTTTGATTTTGAATTGGGAAGCATATGTACTGATATTGATGTACTGATCTCCAGAAAATGTTTCAATGGCATTTTCTTTTCATCTTACCTCTGTATGCCTAATAATAAAGTAGTGTTTATAAGCGCAGAGCTGCTTTGTGTACAGGGTTAACCTCTGTATTTCTGCTTTCCCATAAACACCACCTACTGTCAGAGAGTGAATTTGCATTTTCCTTCTTCCCAGCTGCTGTTTTTGTTCAGCCCAGTTATACATTTTTTTTATTAGACTGAAATGTGAGGTCTATCATTAAATAAAACTTGCTTTTGTCAAAAACATGTGTTATTTGAACTGTAAAGTTGTTTGAATCCTAGTTAGTCATTTTACAATTTAGGATATTACCATATACAATGTTGTTTCAAAAGAATGTTGCTAAAGTTCTATTCTAATATCAGAATTATCTGAAACAATTTCAACTGCTGATTCCAAGAACTCTTTAGAAGAAAACTAAATCCCCAATACTGACCATAGTGTTGTATCTTTCATTTAACTGGTATTTTAATAATACCATGGCAGCTGTGGTTTCTACAAAACAAATGACTGTATTTGGTAGAGCTGCATGATTCTGGATAAAATGAGAATCCCATTTTTTTTTTTTAAATAGACAACACGATTCTGTTGAGACAACTAAACAATAACATGTAATTTACTAGAGGTTCTGACAAAATGTTAATTGCTGCAATCTCTTTAAACATTTAATTAATTAGAATTAATTAAAAAAATCAATTTGAATGAATGATTCAATGACTTACTCAAAGACTTCACTTGTTTTAATATTAGATTGATCAGCGTTTTTGAATGACTCTCTTGAAGGAATGATTCAATGACAAATACATTTAAGTCACTTGTCGCCACCTACTGGTGTAACGATGTAACGTAGACATCAGTGTTTATATTTGAACTATAAACTTTTATGCCAGTACTTCTGTGATCTTTTGAATTATTGTAACAAAGAAATGATGATGCTGTGTGGTTGAAAAGACTGTTTGTGAAGCTGTTTCATACCTATACGACAACTGCTCTCTCTTGGCGGCAGCGCCAACACAGATTTGAATGTTTTCGCTGTGAACGTACTTGTCAAAGGTTTAATAGACATAGCCGAATAGTTGTCGTAGCCAAATTGATGTAAAATGTAGGTCATTAAACACATACTTTAAAGTAGGATTTTGAAAAGGCTGTCAATATCTTTTTCTTTCATTATTTTTTATAATGAATTATATTAAAATAATGAATGAGAATAATCTATATATTTTCTATATTTTAATACATCTTGATTACTCCCATAACACAATACTGTTCAAATGTTTGGAGTCAGTAATTAAGATATTAATATTTTTATTCAGAAAGGATGCATTAAATTGATCAAAAGTGACAAAGACATTTATAATGTTACAAAAGATTTCTATTTCAAATAAATGCTGTTTTGAACTTTCTATTCGTCCAGTCAAACTGAACAAAATGTACCACGGTTTCTACAAAAATATTAAGCAGTAACTGTTCTATACATTGATAAGAGATTTCTTGAGCACCAAATCAACATATTAGAATGATTTCGGATCATGTGACACTGAAGACTGGAGTAATGACTGCTGAAAGTTCAGCATTGTTGCGCATAAAAACATTAAAAAATTAACAATTTTAACAACCCTAAACTTTTGAATGGTAGTGTATGTCATTATATATGTCACTGTATCACTGCATTAAATTGGGCTGAGTTGTTGGCTGTTTTGATTTAAAATGTTAAGTTTTATTTTGCATAAAAGTAATTGATATCAGTATTGTCAGATTAATTACTTTGTTTGAGGCACCAGTCAGCCACTAACATCCCAACACAATCAGATGCTCTCTGTCTGACTGCAGTTTTATTCAGACTCTGAACTCTTTATTTTGACAGATTCTGCTGATAGGACTGAAGCCTTCACTCAAAGTGTGGATGACTTTTCCCTACGGCAAGGTGCAGTACACACTTTCATTCTCAGATTGTGTTCATGCGCGTCTCTCTCTGTTTTTTTCAGCAGCTATTGACACGGCATTTAAATAATAAACTTATACCCTCTGTATTTAAGATTTATGTTACTATTTGTTTTCACAGCACGTACATTTGATCGACTGCATCTCTAGTGATTTCATTCCCCTTAACTGCAAATATAATGTACATGTTCATACATTTATATAACCTACAGCAGTGTTTCCCAAACGGGGTGCCACGGCACCCTGGTGTGCTGTCTGGCGAGTGCAGGGGTGAATTAAAATAAATTAAAATCTGTCATCATATAAAGTGATCTCTTTAGAATAAATTATTGATTGCCTAGACTTTCAATGGATGGACAAAAAAATTTGATAATATTAAAAATATGTGACAGTAGCCTTTATACAGTGGTTCTTCCCAGTGGTATCGAAAATGGTATTGAATATTGATACTTTTCAAGCTATCGTGCCGTGACTGAAAAAAGGTTGGGAAACACTGTCCTACAGTACCTAACATTACACAGCCCTGATCTCAGTGTCATCATGCATATTTTAAAGGGGTAGTTCACCCCAAAATGAAAATTCTGTCAACATTCACTCACTGTCATGTCATTCCAAACCCATTAGACTTTCGTTCAACTTTAAAATTGCAATTGTACTTGACAGACAGTGATCATCATGCTTTTTAGTTGTATGAAAAAGAGCAGTTTTGTTGCATTTGTTGAATTTGGAGCGACATGAGAGTGAGTTGGCAGGAAATAATAATTCAAATAATTTATAGACAAATCATGTTTATTTTCTTATTTTAATGGCGTTACTGTAAATGATTCACCAACGCACATACATTTGCAAATCCTTTTTCTCAGATAATCCATTTCATTGAAGTACGGAAGTAAAGTTGCTCGTAACCTTCATTTCATGTTTATCTGCAATTATCTTTGAATTGATTATTCTGACTAAATTTAGACATGTCAGTGCATGATTTCTGCCACAACATTTTAGATAATCACCTTTTTTATGTGCAATTTTTTATTTATTTATTTATTTTTTTTATTGGAAGTTATATTTACATTCCACAGTGGTCCTTACGTGACTGTTTAACTGGTTTCATCTGGTCTATCATCTCCTTTATGCCTATGTGGACTGGAGGTTGTTTTCTTCAATTAAATTGAGCTAAATTGGATTAATTTACTACAGAGCACATGGACCAGCTGCCCATTAGCAGCCAAATATCACTCAGTTTTGCCTTCGCATGATTGATTTGGGTTATAATTGAGTTCTGAGGTGCCTGCAAACATTTTCTTTGTATCCTTTTTTTCATAGGAAAAGTCAGTGTAGTGAGGAGTGATGATTATTTCTGCTGGTAGGAAAATATGCCAATTAAGTGCAAAGTCTAAAAAGCACCAGCAAGTGTGGCAGTATGAACATAGTGCTAACAAGGAAGTGGCAGGATAACTGTGTTTTTGGTCTAGACTTTAATCATTGCAGTTCTAACTATCTCATACATTTTTACATGTTTTTGAATGCAGACGGATCCTGCGAGCGTTCCCTTGTTGGCTTGGCAGTTTGTGGCAGTACAGAAAGCAATCAACCCCGTTCTGGCCTTCTGTAGAGGAGACACCATCCACTTCCTGCTGGTCTGTTTGAGCAACACTGTTTTAAAAGTGATAAATTGAATCTTGACTAAAGGTGAACTGTGTCATTTTTATTCTGTTCGAACATACCAAGTGGTTGGACATACTAATGGTGTGTGTTTGGGGAGGGACAACTGTACCTATTTGTCCAAAACAAGAACATTTATGATTTAAGGAGAAAACTACGCAATGATGAGCCAAAACATCATGACCATCTGCCTAATATGCTGTTGGTCCTCTGTGTGCTGCCAGAACAGCGCTGACCTGCTGAGGCATGGACTCTACAAGACCTCTGAAGGTGTCATGTGGTATCTGGCACCAAGAGGTTAGCAGCAGATCCTTCAAGTCCTATAGGCTGCCAGGTGGAGCCACCGTGGATCAAACTTATTGGTCCAGCACATCACACAGACGCTCAATTGAATTGAGATCTGGGGAATTTGGAGGACAGGGCAACACCTTAAACTCAATGTGTGCAGTGTGACAGGGTGCATTATCCTGCTGAAAACGGGCACTTCCACCAGGGAACACCATTGTCATGAAGGGGTGTACCTGGTCTGCACCAATGTTTAGGTAGGTGGCACGTCAAATTTACATCCACATAAATGGCCGTACCCAGGGTTTCCCAGCAGAACAGAGCATCACACTCTCTCCACCGACTTGTTGTCTTTCACAGTGCATCCTGGTGCCATCACTTACCCAGGTAAACGGTGCACAAATCCGCAGTTGTCCACATGATGTAAAAGAAAATGGGACTCATCGAACCAGGCGACCTTCTTCCACTGTTCCAAGGTCCAGTTCCGATTCTCGCGTGCCCATTGTAGGTCCTTTCGGCGGTGGACAGCAGAGTGTGATGCACTGTGTGT
The DNA here is from genome assembly GCA_039654105.1 of Coreius guichenoti. Taxonomy (NCBI): domain Eukaryota; kingdom Metazoa; phylum Chordata; class Actinopteri; order Cypriniformes; family Gobionidae; genus Coreius; species Coreius guichenoti. The sequence goes on from CM077170.1 coordinate 26,338,412, forward strand.
TGTGACGCTTTCCTACCTTAATCATCATTACTATTTTGTGTGACTTGTGCCATAGTAGACCTTCAGTTAGCTTGGACCAGACGGAAGAGCCTTCATTGCCCTTGTGCATCGATGGGCCTTGGGCGCCTTATATCCTATCGCCGGTTTTTGGTTTGTCCCTCCTCAGACCACTGTTGGTAAATTCTCACCACTGCTGACCAGGAGCAACCCACAAGCCTTCCTGTTTCAAAGATACTCTGACCCAGTCGCCTTGCCATAACAATTTTTCGAAGTCACTCAGATCTTTATTCCTGCCCATTTTCTTCTGCATCCAACACGTTGATTAGGAGAACTGATTGTTTCTTTACTATCTAATCGACCCAGACCTTAAAATGTGGCTTTGTTAGGAGTTGATCAACGATATTCGCTTCACCTTTGACTGGTCATAATGTTTTGGCTCATCAGTGTGTCTGTGTGTGTGTGTGTGTGTATATATATATATATATATATATATATATATATGTATGTGTATATATATATATATATATATATATATATATATATATATATATAATGTAGAGAGAGAGAGAGAAATATTTGCTGATTGGCACATTTTTACCTGATTTTTAGGAACAAATTACCTGAGCCTTAAATTAGGGGTGCACAATTAATTGAAATAAAACTGAAATCATAACATGGAGATTATGAAATTGCGAAGGCTGTGATTGAATTAAATAAATATATGCGCTGTGTGTTTCAGAGTGGAGAGCGGCTCTGTGTTATTTTGCATGTGAGCAGCTTATGATCTGGTGTGTCTCGGAGTAGGGTGTGCTCAGACAATTTTGGCCAAATTGTCCAGTCAAAACTGAAAACAAGCACAGCAAACCTGTAGCCTTTTTGTTTTAATTTCATTTTAAATAGCAATCACAATTTTTTTTGTCAGAAAAAATGCAATTCGATCATGCAGCCCTACTGCTGATGCCATGTGGCTAATCACTCTGGAGCCTCAGAAAATCTGGCCACTAGTTTAACATCTTCTAAAATTCATTAAAATCAATAATACATATGTTGCTTGCAAAAGCTTTTATCAGAGTTTCAGCACTATCTAACAAAAGCCATTTAATCAAATAAAATAAATAGAATAGTAAAATACAATGGATTAATGAATAAATAAATACTATTTAATATACAATAATAAAAAATAACAAAAAAAAACCCTACTTGAGTGTCAATGGTGAAAGATGCTTTTTGGAACCAGATGGTCTAGCTACAACATCTAACAGCATGGACTAACTGGACCATGCTAACCAACCAAACCTTGACGCCTTGGTCCGAACAGTGGCAGACGAGTGGCATACATCACCTTTAATAAAGGTCGTACAATAATCAACCCAATCTATTTTTTTGGTGCTCAGGTTAAAAAAGATGAGTCTGGCACCATCCATGTCATCAAACAGAGACAGCTCCAACTCAACTGCGACCTCATCAGTCTGAGCGTGAGTCAGACCCTCACTAACAGTCATTTGAGTTTGATTACTTTTATGACAATGTGCAGTTTCATGTTTTCTCTTGTCTCGTCAGTGGATAAACTCCCGAACGCTTGTGTTAATGGACAGCACAGAGAAGCTGCGAGTGGTGGATAGGCCCAGTCAGGAGGAGCTGGAAACAGTGGACATGGCTGAGCTGCAGCTGGTTTACAACAGCAGCCATTTTAAATCCCTCGCCACCGGTGGAAATGTCAGCCAAGCACTGGTAAGGACCAGAATGATGACATGCCAGAGTTTGGACTGGTGTATGTTGTAGCTTATAATGTGCAACAGCGAATGCTCCCTTTTTTTCCACGACCGTGGTTTTATTTGAAGCATAAAAGTATTTAAAAATTGGAGAAAAAGTCTTAGTTTTTAGTTCTGTACTTAAAACAAAAAACTATATGAATGATGTCACTGAATCAAAAACTGCATTAAAAACCATTAAAAATATTTTTGGTCAATTGAAGTAAAGCTAAAGTAAAAAAAAAAAAAAAAAATGAAATGTTGCCTTTGCAACTAAATGGAATAAAATAAGTTTAAGTTGTGTGTGTGTGTGTGTATATATATATATATATATATATATATACACTCACCTAAAGGATTATTAGGAACACCTGTTCAATTTCTCATTAATGCAATTATCTAATCAACCAATCACATGGCAGTTGCTTCAATGCATTTAGGGGTGTGGTCCTGGTCAAGACAATCTCCTGAACTCCAAACTGAATGTCAGAATGGGAAAGAAAGGTGATTTAAGCAATTTTGAGCGTGGCATGGTTGTTGGTGCCAGACGGGCCGGTCTGAGTATTTCACAATCTGCTCAGTTACTGGGATTTTCACGCACAACCATTTCTAGAGTTTACAAAGAATGGTGTGAAAAGGGAAAAACATCCAGTATGCGGCAGTCCTGTGGGCGAAAATGCCTTGTTGATGCTAGAGGTCAGAGGAGAATGGGCCGACTGATTCAAGCTGATAGAAGAGCAACTTTGACTGAAATAACCACTCGTTACAACCGAGGTATGCAGCAAAGCATTTGTGAAGCCACAACACGCACAACCTTGAGGCGGATGGGCTACAACAGCAGAAGACCCCACCGGGTACCACTCATCTCCACTACAAATAGGAAAAAGAGGCTACAATTTGCACGAGCTCACCAAAATTGGACAGTTGAAGACTGGAAAAATGTTGCCTGGTCTGATGAGTCTCGATTTCTGTTGAGACATTCAGATGGTAGAGTCAGAATTTGGAATCCATCATGCCTTGTTACCACTGTGCAGGCTGGTGGTGGTGGTGTAATGGTGTGGGGGATGTTTTCTTGGCACACTTTAGGCCCCTTAGTGCCAATTGGGCATCGTTTAAATGCCACGGCCTACCTGAGCATTGTTTCTGACCATGTCCATCCCTTTATGACCACCATGTACCCATCCTCTGATGGCTACTTCCAGCAGGATAATGCACCATGTCACAAAGCTCGAATCATTTCAAATTGGTTTCTTGAACATGACAATGAGTTCACTGTACTAAAATGGCCCCCACAGTCACCAGATCTCAACCCAATAGAGCATCTTTGGGATGTGGTGGAACGGGAGCTTCGTGCCCTGGATGTGCATCCCACAAATCTCCATCAACTGCAAGATGCTATCCTATCAATATGGGCCAACATTTCTAAAGAATGCTTTCAGCACCTTGTTGAATCAATGCCACGTAGAATTAAGGCAGTTCTGAAGGCGAAAGGGGGTCAAACACAGTATTAGTATGGTGTTCCTAATAATCCTTTAGGTGAGTGTATATATATATATATATATATATATATATATATATATATATAAAATCAAAATGACAGAAAAATATATAAATAAAAAGGTTAATTCAAAATATTACCAAATACCATAATAGTACATAAATAATACTAAATAGCACTAATAAAAAACAACTGTACAATATACTCATAGTTGTAGTCAAGTGAAAAATACAATATAATTTAAGTTGTGAAATTTCAATTAGAATTCAACTGTCATTCACATAGAAGTGGCATGTCAATCTCTTTTGCTGTATTTCTCATTCCCATGGTAACAACCCTTTTTTTCTAAGGAAAACATTAATGGAAATTTTTACTTCCAGAATCCTTCTGCTTTATTCTGGCCTAGAACTATTCATGTAGACATGAAAGTTAATTTGAGCCCAGCCAGTATACAATTTGCATCTGATACACAATATGCTTTAGGCTGAGACCAGGCTGTGAGAGCAGAGATTGAAGATTCATGGGTCATTAGGTTCATAAACAAAACTGAAGAATCCATTGGCTGATTCATGAGATGTGAGGCTTCTTTCAATAGTTTGTCTGCATTTTCGGTGTTGGGCATATAGAGACAAATGAGTTTTTGCTGTTTGTATATAGAGGTGAAGGCATTAAATCACTATTCCTCTGTACATCTTCAGGCACTAGTTGGAGAGAAGACATGTTACCAGTCTGTTTGCAGCTATGCAGGACAGATTATGTATCTGGGAACAAAGGTAAAGCCACTCATGGTAACACTGAACACAAGCACATAAGAATGGACTCTCATTAGTGTTTCTGCTAAAATTTCAATGCTTTTCCCCTAGGAAACTGTGGCAGTAGAAAACTGTCATATTGCTAATAACTAGAATCACAACTAAATATAGAACTATAGAAAAACAAAATATTTTAGTATATTATTTTAAAACATAGCGTTTTAGTAATGCGTTCCAGAAACTTTTAAAGGTGGACTGTATCAATATTGATTTATCCTGTTGTTGTGTAACACTTCCTCCGAGTTTAATTTTGTACTGAAATTTCTCACAATTTCGATACAATGCTCTGCACCAATACAGTTAGATATGTGGTTCTGAAATATTTGGTTACATTATTTTAATTGCATCAATGAGGGATTGTAAATTAAATGCTTTTCGTTTTGATGTTTCTGAGCAGAACTATATATATATTTTTTTATGTTTCAGCTGCAGTGTTCTGTGTCCTTCTTTCCAAATAGAAACCACTTTGAACAAAATAAAAGGCTGTTTAATTTTTTTTTTTTTTTTTTTTTTTTTAAATGAGAGTACAATGTGCTGTGGGCAGCTATGTCATTAAACAAATGCATGTACTTAGCTCTGAATCTGTATCTAATTTGACAAAATTGCAAGAATAAGGATGCTGAATCTGGCACAGTCACCGCAGTCAGCACGTGACCTTTCTTTCCCTCATAAGAGCCTGTGGGGACTGGAGTAACAGAAAGGGGTTGTATCTGAAATTTTGGAGTATGTTTTGATCTTTGGTTTCATTAAAAATGATCAATGTAATTTTATTATTAACTGCTTACCATTTAAAATTATAATGCTCTGCTTTGCCCTCTCCTTGATTTGTCAGTGGTCTGTTACCCTCATCGATTAAAAATGGAAGAGAGGTGACGTCTTTGCAATTACCGGTCATTTAATTCAATTTAATTCAGTTCAGTTTCCAAATTATGCATCTTTTGAAAAAAGATTTTAATGTTGATACCCAGTCTTTGTTTTATGATATAGATGCTTCAGCAACAGTAATATAGCTATTTATGTTGGGAGTACAAATGAAAACAGTGCAGTCACATTTTGGTGATGTCTTGAGGTCATTTTCTTTGTATGCCACCAGCCATTGGCTTTGTGATAAAGTTTTGACGGACAAAACGTTTAGCCAATGAGAAGACGATTTTTAACAGTGTGTGGGATGTCAACAGAACACGATGTGGAAAAACTGGTTGGGAAAAGTGTTGAGCAAGTCACTTGAAAAACTGGCTAGTGGAAATGCGGTCTTTAAAAAGCTGATTTGATGTACATATTAAACTAATTAAATGTTTTGATCTGAACTAGATTATGAGGGATTCGCTATGTCACTCCATGTGTTGTCCATTGCCAAAGACACTGGAACTTAGTCTTTTATAGACATTTATAGGTTATGAAGATTTAGCTTTATTGTATTACTTTTTTTGGTCTACATCAGAACTACCCAACAAATAATCATTTTTTTTGTTTTACGTTTATAAAAGTTGTGTAATTGATACATGAGGTTTGCAAGCGTATCTTGTGAACTCTGAGACTGGTAGCACATGCTGTGTGGCTTGTGCTCAGCTGTAAGTTCGGCTGACTTCTCCAGTGCCCCTCTGACTGAGCTCTGGCACACTCAAGTGCTATTATGCTAATCACATATCACACATACCCTGAATATTCATTGAGGTCTGCTCTCCGCAATGTCCTGGCTGAACTTCCTGTTACCTGCAGCCAGAAGGAGGGAAGGGAAGAGAAGAGAAATGAAGGAGAGAGGGGCAGCTGGAGGGAGGATGAGGAAGAAGGATTGCATTAAAATTGCCCTTGGGTTATCCATTAGACATGGTAGTGGGCCAGCTTTGGGAGGTCACATTAATTCTTGTGCCCTATATCACTTCCCCCAAGTGCTGCTTATTTAGTAGCTCAACCAGTGCTTGAATAAACACCTCGGTTTTATGAATGGGTCTAATTTTATGCTCTGCCAATACATTTAATGGCAAATACATGTACCTCACTGGCATCAGACATTTTTCCCCCCTGCTAGTTCTGGTTTTTACTTGCATTGCCAACATTTTCACTGGTCCATTCATGAATATAATATATTTTAGCAGCAGATGTGAATAAGAGTATAATTTTCTAGTGTTTTTATTCTAGTGTTTTATCCAGTCTTCATGATCCTTCAGAAATCATTCAAATATGCTGAATCTCGTTCTTCTCGTTCTTCTCGTTCTTCTCGTTCTTCTTTTTCTTCTTCTTCTTCTTCTTCTTCTCGTTCTTCTTCTTCTTCTCGTTCTTCTTCTTCTCGTTCTTCTTCTTCTTCTTCTTCTTCTTCTTCTTCTTCTTCTTCTTCTTCTTCTTCTTCTTCTTCTTCTTCTTCTTCTTCTTCTTCTTCTTCTTCTTCTTCTTCTTCTTCTTCTTCTTCTTCTTCTTCTTCTTCTTCTTCTTCTTCTTCTTCTTCTTCTTCTTCTTCTTCTTCTTCTTCTTCTTCTTCTTCTTCTTCTTCTTCTTCTTCTTCACCCACGCCATCCTACATGTATATGACTTTCTTCTTTCAGACGAATACAATCGGAATTATATTAAACAATGTCCTGCTCTTCCAAGCTTTATAATGGCAGTGAATGGAGGACAAGATTTTGAAGCCCAAAAAAGTGAATCCATCCTTCATAAAAGTAATCCATGATACGGCTCCGGGGGGTTAATAAAGGCCTTCTGAAGTGAAGCCATGCGTTTGTGTAAGAAAAATATTCATATTTAAAACTTTATAAACTAAAATAACTAGCTTTGGACAGACAGCCATATGCATCGATTTAAGGTGAAAGGCCCTATTTGTTTGAACCGTGAGAGGTGTCAAAGCTTATGCTACTCCTACATCCTACATCATACATCGCGCCAGGGTTACTCTTTTGGCGTAAGACTATTTTAGTCTACAAAGTTTTAAATATGGATATTTTTCTTACAAAAACAAATCGCTTTTCTTCAGAAGGCCTTTATTAACCCCCTGGAGTCGTATGGATTACTTTTATGATGGATGGATGCACTTTTTCATACTTCAAAATCAGGGCTGCTATTCACTACCATTATAAAGCTATAGTGATATTTTTTTTAATATAACTGATTGGGTTCGTCTGAAAGAAGATAGTCATATACACCTAGAATGGCTTGAGGGTGAGTAAATCATGGGATCATTTTCATTTTTGGGTGAACTATCCCTTTAATGCATCCTTGCTGAATAAAAGTTACTAATCTCACTGAAGTCTTACTGACTCCAAATCTGGCTTAAAACTCCCCTGCCACAGGTCATCAGGCCACTCTTATTGTTCCACCCTGTTTCAGATTTGTTAATTAATCACAGTTTTTTTTTTTTTTTTTTCATAGTCTGTACATATCATGACCCTGAGGAACTGGCGTGAGGTAAGGCATCATTTTATAACACATCACTGATATCAGATTAGCATTAGTGAATCTGATAGTGATGGGAGTTGTTCTGATGTCCTGCAGCGTGTGGACCATCTGTTGAAGCAGGAGAAGTTCATGGAGGCTCTGTCTCTAGCCTGGTCCTTCCACGAGGGCACTGCCAAAGCTGTGTTAGGTCAGTTCTTCTGTACATATCCACTCTCAAGTGTACATTTCTGTTGAATTTTTCTTAATTTCTGTGAAAATGCTTGCAGTTTTCAGACTTCAAAGCTTTCAGTTTGTAATTGTCTAACAACGGCAAATTGTATAGTCTTTCATTTTCCAAGACCATAAAAAAAGTCCCCCACCAACTAAAGAAAAAAAGAAAAAGAAAGAATACTCCAATTATATCACAAAATACACATAGGAATGTAGACGTAATGTGGTGTGTTTATGTAACAGGTCTATTTGCAGACCCTGCTAAGAGAAAAGGTGTGGTTGCGGACAAGGTAAGATTCTTGGAAGTTAATACAATGACACATCTGTACATCTTTAGTTTCACAATTTCAGAAAATAGCTATGTTTCCATCCAAAGTTGCGAATGTAACTTAAGCGCAAAATTGCAATATCGCATAAAACATTTGCGAATAAAGCACCGTTTCCATCCATTGAGTTGAAGAGAACATAATCGTCACTTCCTGATAAACTACCGCTAAAAAATCACTAAGAAACATAGGAGAAGCCACCATATATAATCATTTTCGTATATAATAAATTATTTGCGTCTCAGAGAAACTCGTGCGTCTCAATAAACTTGTTGTCTTGCTTTCAGAGGCAGATGCTGCTGTTTGGGAACGCAGTAATGTAAGACAGCTCTAGGAGGGAAATATACCGAGCGTCTTTGACAACAGACTTCTGAATGACCAAAACAGCATTTCAGATGTTTTGCAAACAAGATTTTTCCTCTGTTTAGTACAGTTATGCTGTTACATCTCTTTTTTTTTTTTTTATGCGCATCGAGGAATTTATTCGGTAAATGCATTTCCATCGTAATTTATGCGCATGTTTTCATATCGGATAGAAAATGTATCCTACTCAAACGAGCGCATACGTTTTTTTTATGCGCATTTTTAGAATTTATGCGCATCTTGGCGTTTCCATTCAGCATTTTTTTGATGCGGATATCCCAAAATGCGCATAAAAATAGGTGGATGGAAACATAGCTAATGTCTTGTTAGGCCTGCAGTAAAATTAGTGATGCTCGATAAATACACTACCAGTGAAATGTTTTAGAACACCTTCATGTTCTGATTCTGAATAAGAAAAAGAGGCTTGTCTAGGCCATAAAGTACCACTAGAGGAGTTAGAAGACCGTTAGGAGGGCATATGGCCAATCTTCGTTTCATCATGCAGTGTTTTTTTAAGCCCGAAGTAAAGTAAGACCTCACCGTGTGACATCATACATGGAGGGGGAAGTGTGGTGGTCTTGGGCTCTGTTGCTGTATCCAGTGTCGGCATACTTAGCCAAAAAGACATTTTGCAGCACCCTCTGGTTTACTTAATCTTAGTCAGGGATTCATCCTAGAGCAAAATAATGGCCTAAAACATACCTCCAGACTATGTCAGAACTACCTCGGAAGTGAAAAGATCAATGCAGTAGGCTTTAATTCATGGGCCAGCACAGAGTAAATATTATTGAGCTGGTTTGTGATGAACTGGACAGAAAGATGAAAGCAAAGCAAACGACAAGTGCAACACATTTGTGGGAGCTTTTTAAACATCAGTGTTTTTTCCAAACAAGATTTGATTTTCATTGTAAGAAAAATACCATGAGTGTTTTCAGCTGTTTTATCTGCAGAAGATTGCTGCTTTGATTAAGGGATGTAACTGTTAAACTTAACAAAATGTAAGTTCAATGATTTTATGCTTTAATTTCAAATTATACTGAGATATGAAACTGCGCACATTTCAATAAAAACAAATTAAGGTTTTCCAAAACTTTGTATCGGTAGCGTGTGTATGTGTATACTTGTGTGCATATACAGTATATTTAAACAAACTAACCATCGAGAAATGAGTTTCCATTTTCTTTTTTGAAAAAACTTATTTCAGTTCAGAATTAGGTAACACTTTAGTATGGGGAACACATTCACTATTAACTACGACTTTTGCCTCAAACTCCTGATTTACTACTTATGAATAGTTAGTAAGGTAGTTTTTGTAGCGTTTAGGTATTGGGTAGGATTAAGGGATGTAGAATAAGGTCATGCAGAATAAGGCATTAATGTGCTTTATAAGTAAGAGATAATCCACGGCTAGCTGTGCATTAAACTATTTTAATGCATGACGTGGAGGCAAAGAACCTCCAGACGCGAAGTGCATTAAAATGTTTAATCTGCTTATACCATGGTCATTTGACAGCATTGACAACTTAAAGCTGTTATTGATGTTTGCACGCAGTATTTGACCGGAAGAGTAAAATTGACGGTTATTTTTGTCAGTTATGGCTCGTTAGATTTAGCATTCTGCTCGCTTTAAATCTGTCCTACGTCACTCGCACACAGAGAGCGGAGATCATGCTGCGCACACACAGAAACATTCAGGAGCACAGACACTAGTTATTAACGCTGCCCCACGACTTCTAAAATTGAAAACTGAATCGCTACATTGTATTTCTCAGCAACAAGGGTGTTACATCACACTAATGATCGAACCGGAATCCTGCCTCTATTATAATAATAACTTATTTTTTTTCCTATTGAGACTGTATATGTTTTTCTATAACAGATTTCAGAATGAAGTTATCTATCTGTAGTTCTGTAAATGATATTTATGATGGCTAAATTAACTTCTTGTAGGCAGCATTCACCATTTATTTTTTTGAGCAAATAAATGACACATTCCTCTGCTGCTTTTCTCTCTTCACAGATGGTGGAAATTTTGTTACAGTATGTGGATCGCTCTCTGAAAAAGTGTCCAGAGCATGGCAAAATCCAAGTGATGGAGCAGCACTTCCAGGTAATGGGTCACTCAGAGAAGCCCTCTCAAATGGTGTTGTTTTAGGGAATCATTAGGTTTAGACAGAACTCAAAAAGTGAAATATTTTTCCATATTATTATTTAACAATTTAATGAGAGAGTTAGACTGAGCTGAAGAGTTTTTCAGCATTATATAACCTTTTTAGAGAGGTGAGAGAGAAGAGAGCAGACTGAGAGAGCGATGCAGTCTCCTTTTTGTCAGACTTTAGGCCTGTGGCATCCATTTTTAAACTGCATCTCATCATAAGGTGGAAACCACATACAATAATGGCCCACTAATGTCATCTCTCCTCTGCCTCTGGGTCTCGCTCGCTCTCCGATTTCTTTTTGCCATTAAGAAGCACTCTGTCATCACAAAAATAAGGCACTCACCATAGCCAAATGGCAGATTTAGCTCTGTATATCTAGGGCAATGTGGAATGTTATGCTGCTCTAACTGCCTGTCTCTCAGACACACTTTTTTTACAGTGCATAGGAATATGCACATTTAATTACTTCACCCATGTTCACTGGACTATGATTCTATAGTAATTAGGATATTCACAATATATTCACAATTGTATGTTGCCGATATATAATTAAGAAATGTAAAAATAATAATTTTTGTGGATGTTTTATTTCGACAACAGAACATGTTATTAGAGTTGCTTCACAATCCTACCCTGACTTCTGACTTGCGTTCATGTGTGTTAATGATACAATTTTGGGTGATCTATGCCTTTAAGACCGATATATTTTTATTACATCTCTGATTTGAAGAGTTTGATTCTATGAACCTGAAACGCATTGTTTCAGTGCATTGGTTCAAAACTATAATTCAGTAATTTGCCGTATCATCACTAAAAAATTTTCACAGAATCCCTGTGTGGCATCATATATTAAAATGTTTTTGTAAAACACCCTCAAGCAATCCTAGGTGTATATGACATTCTTCTTTCAGACGAATACAATCGGAGTTATATTAAAAAATGTCCTGGCTCTTCCAAGCATTATAAAGGTAGTGAATGGGAGCCCAAAATTTGAAGCCCAAAAAAGTGCATCCATCCATTATAAAAGTAATCCACACGGCTCCGGGGGGTTAATAAAGGCCTTCTGAAGTGAATCGATGGGTTTGTGTAAGAAAAATAAACATATTTAAAACATTATAAAGTAAAATATCTAGCTACCGCCAGCCTGCCTTGCATATTCAACTTACGCAGAAAGTGTAACTTTCAGTTCATACAGTTCAAAAGTTGAATTGTATTCGTCTGAAAGAGGAATGTCATATACACCTAGGATGGCTTGAGGGTGAGTAAATTATGGGTTAATTTTCATTTTTGGGTGAACTATCCCTTTACTATACTGACACGTCCAGTTGTTTGCATTCACTTAAGACATAACCGACTGTGTTTACGTGAAATCTCCAAACGATAGACATTTTGACATAATTGTTTGTATTTGGCTGTTCAAGCACAATAAGCTGTGAAAGAGAACTGATTTCAGGATCGCATTCGGTCTGAGAGAGGCAGCTTTCTGTGCGTTTGCTTCGGGTATGTGTCAGTCAGCGTGAGCACCACATTAAGTACTTGTTTTTCAGATCTTATTGTGCATAATAACTCTTTTTAAAATCATGCACATCCCACTCTTTATTTTCTCATTCATGCATGTTTCTTTATCACTGTAATGTGTCAATAACTTTCAGCAGTACTGTGCTGTACGGATATATTTACATACCATAACATAAACGATATAACGCAATCTGTAATGATAGGTGCTTTATATATATTCGTCCCCAATGTATATTGTCATAGCACCCAGCCCTAGTTCTGTTAGATTAAGTCTAGGCTCAAACTTTTTAAACATTCTATGTTTATTGGGGAAAATTGTTTTAATCCATTCCACAGAATCCCACATAGTAAAATGTAGTAGGTGGAGCTGATAATACTGCACTCTCATTGATGACTAATATGAAATTCAGTTTTTGAATGATTGGTGTTCCAGTTCTGCGGAAATCTGAGAAGCTTTCTGCCGTGTTCTGCACACACAGATTTCTTTCTCACTCTCTAGTTCACATTTATTTATACAGTTTATTATAGTATGCATCTAATTTCATGAATACTCTCTCTCTTTTCTTCTTCTTTTCCTTCAAACCCTATCAATCCATCTTTTCTTGCTCCTGCTTGTTCTTTCTTTCCTCTCCTCTGCAGGACATGGTTCCTGTTATGGTGGATTATTGTCTCCTTCTACAGAGGACGTGAGTGTATTGACACCTTTTTTCCTACACTCATACAGTACAAATGATACAAACACTTATATAGACTGGTGTTATATGTGTGCACTCTGGACACAGTAGACTTTGGGCTTGTTCTTTTCTGGGAAGCATGAGTCTGAAGCATTAATTAAATGTTCTGGTGACATCAAAATGTTCATAGCATGACATCAATTCCCACTGAAAATCATTTCAGTCCCCCAGTAAAAAAAAAAAAAAATTAATAATAATAAAATAAATAAATGAATAAATAACACTACCGTTTCAAAATTTGGGCATGGAAAAAAAAATGTTATGAATGCTCATCTTCACCAAGGCCACATTTATTTGATCAAAAATACAGTAAAGCAGTAATATTGTGAAATATTACACTTTCAAATTACTGTTTTCTGTGTTAATATATTTTAAAGTCAAAGCTGAATTTCCAGCATCATTATTCCAGTCTTCAGTGTCACATGATCCTTCAGAAATCATTCTAATATGATGATTTGGTGCTTAAGTAACACTTCAGATAATTTTCAGTTTTGCTGCTTAATGTATTTTTTGTGATTATTTGTTGAATTGAAAGTTCAAATGAACAGCATTTATTTAAAATAGATTTTTTACTGCTACTTTTTGAAACAAGTATTAAACAGGGATTTAAACCGTAATTTGTATATTAAACCGTAATGTTCTTTGCATTTAAAGTCTCTGAAACGCTGGCCCAGTTTACTCCCATTTACTTTAAACAGTTCTTTTTTTTTTTTCTTTTTCTTTTTTTTTTCCCTTTTAACTGATTTTCCCTCTAGTAAACAACAGATGCTGTAGAGCTTAAAGGATTAGTTCACTTCAAAATGAAAATTTCCTGATAATTTACTCACCCCCATGCCATCCAAGATGTTCATGTCTTTCTTTCTTCAGTGGAAAAGAAATTAAGTTTTTTGAGGAATACATTTCAGGATTTTTCTCCACACAATGGACTTCAATGGCAACCAAAATGTTGAAGGTCCAAATCAATGCAGTTTCAAAGGGTTTCGAAGGGCTTCAGAGGCTCTGCACGATCCCAGCTGGCGGAACTTATCTAGCGAAACCATCAGTCATTTTCTAAAAAAAATTTAAATTGATATACTTTTTAACCTAAATTGCTCATCTTGCACTGCTCTGCGGCATGCCGCGGATTACGTAATCACGTCGGAAAGGTCATGCTAGACGTAGGCAGAAGTACCTCCCCCGTGTTTACAAAGCGCATGTGCGAAGACTAATACAAACATCCTTTAGCAAAAAAAGGTTAAACAACGATGTCGGACGATTTTGAAGTTGGAGATTGAGGTTTTTTGTAAAGGGCGTTTGTATTAGTCTTCGCACGTTCGCTTGGGGTGGTACTTCCGCCTACGTCTAGCGTGACCTTTCCGACGTGGCTGCGCAATCCGTGGCACGTCACAGGGCAGCGCAAGATGAGCAATTTAGGTTAAAAAGTATATAAATGTTTATTTTTTCTTGAAAATGGCCGATGGTTTCGCTAGATAAGACCCTATTCCTCAGCTGGGATCGTGCAGAGCTTCTGAAGCCCTTCGAAGCCCTTTGAAACTGCATTGATTTGGACCTTCAACATTTTGGTTGCCATTGAGGTCCATTGTTTGAAGAAAAATCCTGGAATGTTTTCCTCAAAAACGTAATTTCTTTTCGACTGAAGAAAGAAAGACACGAACATCTTGGATGAGATGGGGGTGAGTAAATTATCAGGAAATTTTCATTTTAAAGTGAACTAATCCTTTAAACTGATTCCGGAACCTTTAACTTTTCTAAAAATATATGTTTTTTTTTTTTTTTTTGTGATCAACTTTTTATCGTTTTTAGATATAACAAAATAAAATCCATTCAACCAAACAAACAGGGAAGGGGGAGCAAAATATAGGTTTTTAATGTGTAGAGTCTACAGGAAGTGATTTTAATGACTGTAACTGTTTCCTATGTTGTCCTCTACCTCTTCTGTTCTGTCACTGTCAGATATATTCTGCTTTGTGTGTGTGTGTGTGTGTGTGTGTGTAGGGAGTGCTAATGAGAATCTGAAGAGGGTGAGTGTGTGTATGTGCATGTATGTGCTTGTTTGTGTTTGCTGATAACAGGTGGGAGAATGTCTTAAATCTTGTAACAATATATTGCACAGTGTTAAGGCATAGTGTGTGTGTCTTGAGGAAGTGTGCCTTAACTTGAGGAAGAAGTGTGATGAAGAGCAGATCTCAACTCAGTTAACCCGCCTAAAGCACTCAAACTCCCTGGCTACGTCCGACAGCTCAGGCAGCTGACTTGTTGCCTCGCTGCCTTTTCAGGCAATGACTTCGCAGGCAGCGTTTGCGAATGAAGGCACTTCAGAAAACTGACTTCGGACAGACTTCTGAGGCAGCGTAACGGTTTAATGATCTACAACAAAATAGAGCGAGCTTTGGTGATAACCAAGTGAATATTTAGTTGATATCAAAGGCAGCGAAGGATACATCTATGCTGCATTCAAATATCGATCAGATGAAGGTCTCTCAGGAGACAGGAAGTGAATCTAAGATTGGATTCAGACTTGCCTTGATGTCTTCCTACCTTGGAATGTGTCCTCCGAAGGCAGAATTTTTCAGCTTTCGGACACAGCCTGTATCATTATAGCTCCAGCAGCCCCTTCAGCCCAATTTCAGCAGCAGGTCTTAGATCAGCAGGATGCAGCACCGATGATCACCCCTTACATTAGTATAAGTACTTTTTTCAGCCACACTGGATTTATAGCAGGTTTGCCAAAAGTTAATCTTCTTGTTATTCATTTTGAACAACACTTATTTCATAGGTGGTACTTTGATGGTATTGTGGTAATACTACAGTACTTACAGTAGTTCAGTGCTTTCAGGACCTTGATTTTTACATTGGACATTCCACAGAAGAAAGAAACTCATACAGTTTTGGAACAAGATGAAGGTGATTAAACCATGACAGAATTTCAATTTTTTGGCAGATTTTTTTCTTGCAAAGTTTTATGGTTTTTAGGAATGAGGGCAGTTTCAGGACAGTTAATTTTGAGTTAGTTATTTGTTGAACACCTGTTGAGGTCCTGTGAGTTGTACTGTTGAAGAGCATGCCCTTTTTGACTCAAAGGGCCCCTGTTGTCCAACACAGCAATTTTCAATGTGGTGACGTAATTTCCACTGAAACAGGAAGACAGGGTGGGACATATCGAGTAGTTCCTCCCCCTTGTTAAGATAGCCAATAGCGTTTCGCTTATATTACAGCTCGGCCAGAGCCGTTAAGCTTGGCAAAGCCACATTTGACAGTTTATGACAGACACAGCCTAACAGATCCCCCCTCTAGATTTAATATGAAACTGCTACTAAAGCAAAACTGTCATAATCATGCTGAGAAAGTGTAGTTTGTGTAGAATTTTGAAATTTATTTTGGTGCATGCTTGGCACCGGTTTTATCGCTTCCACTCGTCGGTGCTGTTTCTAATGCCGAGTCTGTCTAACCGTTTCTCCTCCTAACCTTCTCCATATTGCTTTAAAATACAGCATTCTGTGTAGAATTCAAATAGGTCCTATATGTTTTGTGGTCTGCTCTGACCCGCCCGTATGAACCGCTCCGTGCTATTGTGTCTCTGGACTGGAGCAGACTGAATCTTTCCCTGTGCACTATGTACCATTCAACATATTGAAAATAGTAATAGTGTGAACAAGTGACCGATTTTAGCAGCAGCTTCAGCGTTTATTTATAATTAAGGGGGTGGGACGCTTCAGATTCTAGAAAGCATTTGATTGGACAGAAAATCTGATGAGAAGCTGAAGTGCAGAGTGATGTCATCAAAATCGTTGATCCATATTGGCGGAAGTGAGAGACTGTAAGTTTGAAAAGCTTATACCTTCTAAATGTGAATTTTGTCATTGTTTTGGAGCTCATTATCTTATAGATAACCTTAAGGCTAACATATTCATACTAAAAGCCAAAAATTCATTTTGATTTTATGGGGTCTTTAATACAGTGGCCATTTTGGTAACCCATCAGCTAGTCAATATTGAAAATGCAAAGTTGCGCATATCCTTGTATTGAAGGATGAACATATTCACACATGGAACTTCAGGATACCAGGAAATTACCATGGTCTTTATTTAAATAAACATGGTTTTATTGGTGTATATGTTTGTTCTTTTAAAAGCTCTAAATGCATTTCTATGTTGGATAAACAATCTGATTAAACACTGACATACACACTATTAGAAAATAATGAACATCTGATAATAAACACATCCTCACATGAGACCACTGTAACTCAAATAGAAGAAACAGTCTCTCTCTTTCTCTCTCTCTCTCTCACACACACACACACACACACACACACACACAAAAGGCAACATGCTGTTTTTTTCTTAATATCCCATTTGTTTAGTATAACTTTTACAGTTCTGTAAGAAATGATCAGTGAATTCAGAAGATTCTTCGTAAACAGCACATAATTCTCTGATATTTTCTGCTCTTCCTGCTCTTTCAGTCTTATTGTTTTCATTGCCTGTGGCTTGTGAAGACCTTGGAATAATACACACATGAGCACATGCATGCATGCACATACATAAACACACAAAGATAAACTGGCATCACAATATCCTTAGGCCAAACTCTCATTACTGCCCTGCACATCTCTCTCTCTCTCTCTCTCTCTCTCTCTCTCTCTCTCTCTCTCTCTCTCTCTCTCTCTCTCTCTCTCTCTCTCTCTCTCTCTCTCTCTCATGCTGATTATCGTCTCCATCTGTTCTCTCTCTTTGGAAGTGTGTCAGTGTTAGTCAGTGTCAGCAGATAACCTCATCTTCCCTCTGATCCAGGACCAGTGTCCTAAAGCTTTGCCCCAAAGTATGTTAGTGGAGTGCAGCAACAGCAGTTTCCCCTCTCCGTTGAAAGTCACAACTCTAAATTCAACCCAGGTTTTTATTTCTCACTTTCTCCTCACTCACTTCGTGAGAGAAGTCCTGCACATTTCAAGTTTCATTATTGTTAACTCTTTCCATGCCAGCATTTTAGTTTTATTTTGCCAGTCAGTACCAGCATTTTTGATCATATTAAAAAAAAAAAAAAAAAAGAATGGCCCCCACAATATTTTGTGTGAATATGTAAACAGTCAATATATCACAAGAAAGAACAGAGCTTCTTCTTTTAAATAAATAATAAAAACATTTATTCTAGCTTTGTTCATTCTTTTTTTAATCAATACTTGAATGTGGGTTTCAAAAAAAACCAAAAAAAAAACCATTATTAACACAACATAACATTACAACAAAAAGCTGAGAAAATTGTGTTTTTGTCAAAGATTTCACCCGGATCGGATTCAGATCCATTGTCAAAACATCAAGTCAAAAGATCAAGTAGATCGAGTCCATCAACACCTACAAAGCTTACACAGTCCTATACCTCTTTGTGGGTTTGACATTTTTCTCGGTAACATTAGGCCGTTTTGATTTAATGTTTGGTGATCAGCTTAGCTTACTTGTGTGTAAACCACTTATATCCGCTGGCTTACTCAGATCCAGAGATGATCCGTATCAGCACCCCCTACCACATAACAGTGAAAATACAGATTCCCGGAAAACTCATCAATGGCAGGGAAGAGTTGGGTAATAAATTATGGAAAATCTTATCAAAGGCGGGAAAAGAGTTAAAGAAATATTCCTGGTTCGGTCTGTCACTTCTTTTCAAAGATGGAGGTTAAACCACTTTTTGGAGGATTTAAAATCAGAAACATAGTTTATCATTTTATAAAAGCATTTCTTCTTTCATTTTCCCTGTTAAAACTTGTGTATTATTTGAGCTGTACAGCTGTACACAGAGTGTTCTTAATTAAGAGAAGTGTCTTCTCATAGGATATCACAGCAGCACGTGTTGCTTTCCTATGACAGACACTTCAAACTGTGAGATCACGTACAATAGTTGAGAGAGACGCGTTTCTGGATCACAAGTGAGTGATTGTTTTCACCTTTGTAAGAGTTTCTGCATGGCATAAATTATCTTCCATAGACCTCTCAGACACAAATGCAATCCATTGATGACAGGAGTGTAACTGGTCTTTAGAGCTCCCTGATATAACCGATCAAATGGCCTATGTAAATACCACAAAATGGAAAAGTTATTAAAAATGCAACAGCACGTTCATAATTTCAATGCAAAGTACAAATGCAAACGCTGTGCATTTATATGTACATTAAGTACACAGAAAATGTGTGTATTTGTACTGTGAGCTTACAAAACCATGTAATATATTTGTTCATTTTGTTTTGTGCAATGGTGAATTGCACCGTGCATTTGTGGGAACCTTTGATGCTTTTACTCAGTGAGAGTGATATAAAACTGACTGGATCAGAAGTTGTTGTTGTGGTGTCTGCATCCCGTCTTTCGTGGCTGCTTTTTTAGCATTTTTCAAACCTGCAGTGAAATAGGATACCTAAAAATACTAAGGTACTTAAACATTTCAAACAGTACAATATCAGCATTGCTCTATTTTCTTTACTTTCGATATTTTCAGTCAGTGTGACGTGTTACGTAACTCCCAGGGAACGCATGAGCGAATTAAAAAAATAATAAATAAATTGGAATACCTTGAAATGTGCTGTGTCACTTTGAATAAAAGTGACTGCCAAATGTAAACTTAAATGTAAAGTGTGCAGTGAGGCAGATAAGTGATGGAAGTGGTGGATATTGTGAAAGATTTCGCTTACTACCCTCAACTCTGAAAGCAGCGCTGTAGAAGCAAAATATGCACAGGCGAAATGAAAACGGGTTAACCTGCAGACCTAACGGCAGCAGTCTGCAAAAATGCCACAAGACATAAGCTGCTTCACAAGGCAATGCATCAAACTTTGCAAAGCATCTGTCATGTGCTTATCCCCAAGTACTTCAGAGATTCCTTACTTCAGAAAGGAATCATTTACCCTAAACAGATCACCCCATGTCATTTATAATCCGTGAAAAAAAAAAAAACTTAAAACAGAGTATTTAAAATACATTTAAACTTTATTTATTTATTTATTTTTTCAACAAAAAAAATTAATTTGGGACAACAAAGTTTTCAGCTTTTCAAGGCTGAAATACACTACTTGACTTTCAAAATCTGAATCGCTTTTAAAACACTAGGCATTATACACTGACTTGTTACAGAGAAAAACTAGGCATCACACTAAATTAAAGTCTGGTAGTGTGTGATACTTAGTCAAGTCATTCTAAACACAGCAAACTCACGCAGAATCATACGCCTTGTTTCTAGCAGATGCGTGACAAATGAGAACAGCATGCCTTCTAAAATCGGCTCCATAAAAAAAAAAAAGTTCATCTTCAGACTGGATGGCATCCTAGTGTGAAGCTAGTCACATCTGTCATTTTCTGTGAAATCTGTCAACTCCGACTGCCCAAAAACTGCAGACTGACTCTGACTTTCAGCAACTAATGTCAACTCCTTCAGACTGAAATTCTGGGCAAAAGTTGTTTAGTGTATTCTATTCACTTTATTGTTTAGGCAAATCATGTGACTCCATTCCACATCAGCTGTGGTATAATGGTATAACAACGCAAATGACAACAGTTCTTCAAATATATTAAGAACAATGAAATTAGATTGAAGAAGCTGTACAATCAGGGGAATGCTGTGTTTCCTGCAATACTGCCATTGGTTGTGTTCTTTCAGTTCATCAGCTTTTGTGGAAATGTCAGTCAAGCGGAAGGCAAAATGCTCCTTGTTGTCTTTCTCCTCATATTATCAGATCATTATTTTCTGTCCTTGTCACAGGCCAATTTTCCGCTCTGTGTAATTTTGTTTCTTTTATTATCAGTGCCAGTAAAGGTCAGCAGCTGCCTTTATCAGACCTGCCTCGTGCTTTCAACCGCCAATCCTCTCAGCCTCTCCTCTCTTGTTATCATCATACACTCCTGTCATTCCTTGTTATTGTGTTGTACATGACCAGACACTCCATGGTAATCCATCTGAAAATAATATATAAGCAATAAAGCTGTAAGCAGCAGTTAGCATTATCCATCAGTTATAGGAAACTACTGTATAGAGAAAACTGATAGACCTTGAGTATTTTGTGCTTTCATCTACTGCGACAGTTCTGTGTTTTTGACCCCAAGGCCATCCATGTCTAACATTTTGAACAATACATATTTAACTTTCAACCATACATTCTGTCCATCCTGTAATTTTTATTAAATTCCATTAGTCACACACCCTTCATGCATGCAAAGTGTATTGAATTTTCACCATATAGTGATAACTCACAGCTTCAATATGAATCCAGTTAATGCTGGATTTAGGATTTTAACCTTAACCTGAACAACAATACGTTGTGTTTGTGACTCTTTTTGTAAATTTAAAAGTAAATTAGAAGATTAAATTAGTAAATTAGAGATTATAAAAAAAGTCCAATTAAAAGGATATTCTTGAAAAAAGAAAAGTTTTTCTCCTAAAAATGTATGAAACCAAACAGAATACAAAGAACTTGGCATATATTTACATGTTAGATGTTGTCTTTAAACTAGATTTTTAAAGGATTTCACATTTGTATTATCTTGGACATCATTATTGTCATTGACGCACACATAGAGGGAAAGGTTATG
The DNA here is from genome assembly GCA_039654105.1 of Coreius guichenoti. Taxonomy (NCBI): domain Eukaryota; kingdom Metazoa; phylum Chordata; class Actinopteri; order Cypriniformes; family Gobionidae; genus Coreius; species Coreius guichenoti. The sequence goes on from CM077170.1 coordinate 26,359,738, forward strand.
CAAGGAAAGAAATGTCTCATTTACTGTATGTGCGTGTTTGATGGTTTCTGCTTTTGTCCTCATATACACCATTGACTCATGTTTGAGGTAGAAATGAGATTAATGGTGCTGTCTCTAGATGTGAGACACACTGACAGCTGTGACACTGTGTGTCAGTTGTTACAGTGAGTAGATGCATTCACTGTTTAAAGAGCTCTGCTGTTCACAGAATGCCAGAGTCTCTCAACATAATTGTGTGAATGTGTGTCTCTGTGTGTTGACATTGATATGTGTATGTATTTTGGGGCTCTCAAAGACTCGTCCCCTTCAGGGAAATGTGTTCTGTCATATTGGGACAAACTGTGTGATCCTGCCACTCTTGAGCAAAACGCGTTTCTCTGGTAGGTCTTTTCCACCAGAATGGTTTGCGTTCTGGAGCCAGAGCCCATTCTTGGCCAGTTCTTAGCCAGGCAAACTGGAGCCTATCACAAATTGTCTGCGTGTTACCACATACTTGACAAACATGATGACCTAATGCTGCAATATGTTGTTTACCTGACTATAACCAGTCTTAAAACAAACATTGCATGTCCCGGTGTTTGTGCAGGTAGTGCGGCACTTTTGCGTACTGGGAGTGATTCTAGCTACTGGCATCTTTCATTAAACTGACATAGACAGGATGAGCATTCTCTGCCTCCTGTTCCCCGACTCAGTTTGAGACCAGCAAGTTTTTTCAGGGCCGGAGTTGAGACGATCTTTCTTTGGGACCGGCCTAGAAAATCACTATGGGTGGGTCTAGTTCACGGTCATGGCAAACCTGGAAAACCCTTTAAATCTGCAATCTACTGTAATTCTACAGTATGAATAGCCTACCGTGAAATTGCTTTACAGCGTATTACCGTAAAACAAAATACAGTATTTTCCAATATTTGTATTTTATTTTACAGTACAATACTGACAGCAGAGACGTCAGAAATATACTGTAATTCTATGGTATTAATACTCTGAAATTACTTTACAGACATTTACTGTAAAAAATACATGCAGTGCATTTCAGTGATTATTTCAATTTACAATACACTCTAAAAATGGTGGGTTAAAAACAACCCAATTTGGGTCATATTGGGAATACAGCTCTGGGTCAAAAAGAGGACACCAAAATAGGTTGGAAATTAAAATCACACAGTAAATTATTACAATAAAAACACAGGCAACAGCAATAGGCTAATAATAAGGTGAAGGCCTTCGAGCAAAGCCAAAACCATCAGGCTGAGTGCCACCAAGAAATACACAGACTGAGAGCCTGTAATAAACATTGGGAATAAATTATGTATTAGACTAAACCGACAGGATTTTACCCTCTCTGTTTATTGTGTTTATAATCACTCAATTACAAGCACTCTGAAGCGCCATTTTGGCTTATTCAGTTCTAGTTCAGTCACTGTTCGAGTTATTTGGATTTGAGAGAAAACACTGACAAAAACCTCCAGTTTTAAAAGAATGCACTTCTCGCTGCAGTCAGTTTGAGAGTTCTCTCTTAAGGGATTTGAAGTGTCATAAGTGCCGCGAATATGAACAAGCTTGTTTTAGGCCCCGCTTTTTCAGTTTCAGTTCCTGCTCACCACAGTCACTAGTCCATCTTTAAAAGAATGTGCTCCTCGCTGCAGTTAGTTTCAAAGTTCTCTCTCCTCTCCGCTTTGATTAGTTTTCTTATTTTCCGCACATATTCCTGTCATGAGCACCACGAACATGAATAGGCGAAGACTTATTCATACTCAAATTCCTATATTCATTGTGAAACACCCATTCAGTGACGAATTATGCACACATCCAAAAAACTTTTTGCAGGTGCTCGATCAAATGGTTCACACTGACATAAATTGTACCTTTCTGTGCTTGTTGTTTGCCTGACAAAGACCCTTTGGGTCGAAATGTTGTTCATTTTAATAAATCGAGAGCGCTAGCCAGTGTGTTTACGCAGCAACTGGGCAGTAGCATAACAAAGTCCTACCTAGAACTGAGCGGAAAAAACTTTGAGTCTATACTGAGTGAAATGCTGTCGCAAATGAGTGCTGACCTCACACCAGGACCCGCTGATCCTGGTAGTACTAGTGGAAATACCTGTGAGAAACCATATTGGGCATCTCCTGACGGGAATTCCGACCCAATCCTTGATCCACCGAGTCAGATAGATGACGTACCGTCCCAACCTATTCCTATCAATTTGATTGAGCCAACCCTTCGCACGTCGTCCAAAATTCTCAATCCGCCTGAAGTCCAAAGACCAGTAGTTGAGCATGCTGTGCGGAGTGGTGAAGTGGCTGCTCAAGGGCAGGTACAGCCCAGGCTCAGAGTATTTTCCGGAAAATGCCCCAGGCCTGGCAACGAAGTAGATTACGACATTTAGCGTTCTAGTGTCAAATTCATTTTGAAAGATCCTTCTTTGTCCGATTTGCATGTGTCTAGGCGGATACTAGACAGTTTTTTGTCTCCTGCAGCGGATGTTATAAAGCATCTGAACCCTGAATCTCCTCCTTCCGCTTACCTCCAGCTGTTGGATTCCGCTTTCGGAGCTGGGGAGGAAGGGGATGAATTATTAGCGAAATTCATGAATACTCTGCAGGATGCGGGTGAAAGGCCGTCCACTTATCTGTATAGGCTGCAGTCAGCTTTAAGGGCAACCGTCAAAAGAGGTTGTATTATCCCAGAGGAGGCAGACAGGCATCTCTTTAAGCAGTTTGAAGCAGCATCTTGGGTCTTCTAAGCAGAGAGCGCTTATGCACTCTCAGAAAGCGTGGGTTTCTGCTGAATTAGAACAGGACGAAGGCCCAAGAGTGAGCCCTCTTGAAACTGAAACGTGAGTTAAAGAAGCAGATTGTCAAGCTTCAGAGTCAGTTAGCCAACCTTGCAATCCGACCAAAACATCCAAAGAAAATTCCGTCACAAGAGGTAGTCAAAAAGCCTGGACCATCTGATCGAAGGAAGTCAGGAGCTGCTGCGAGTGTAGTTTCGGTCAACAGGAAGTTCAAGGAAGTTGGTACTGTTTCACGTGGTGAGGATGGCTAAATCCTGAGCTTGTCGCTACTAAACGTAGACTGTTAAGGGAGAAACAGTTACAGTGGGAAACACAGAATTCCACCACTAGCTCTGATTTAAACTAGTCAGTTCCTGTTGTGGGACATACAGGAGCTGAGTCTAAATCGAGTTGTCCCATTGTAAACCGTGTCTTCAAGAAATCCCAAATTCCTAGGAAGCAGAGTGCAAGCCTACCTAAAGGGTTTAGTTGGTGCTAGATGTGTTAAGAATTTGCACTTTTCAAGGGCAAGTTTTAACTCATATTTTCTGAGACTTTGGAAGAGCATGAAAGACGGCTGTTGAAAGTTCTTTCTCGGCTCAGAGAGTATGGGTTAAAACTTGCCCTTGAAAAGTGCAAATTCTTCCAGACTTCCGTTCGTTACTTAGGGCACATAGTGTCAGAGCGCAGAGTAGAGACGGATCCGGAAAAAATACAAACCTTAAAAACCTGGCAGAGTCCCACAAACCTTAAAGAATTAAGGTTGTTTTTGGGCTTTTCGGGGTATTACCGCCGATTTATTAAGGATTACTCTAGGGTGGTGAAACCACTCACTGACCTAACCGTGGGGTATCCGCCGACTAGGAAAAGTGTTAAACAGAGCGAAGGTAAGGGTCCATACCACAATCCTAAAGAGTCTTTCGGGATCGCTGGACACCACTCTGTGAGGAGGCATTTCGGTCTGTTATCGACAAACTAACTACTGCACCTGTGTTGGGCTTTGCAAACCCTAAAATATCCTGCTTCCTACATACAGATGCCAGCACCAAGGGGTTAGGAGCAGCCCTGTATCAGGAACAGGAAGGGCAGATGCGAGTCATTGCATATGCAAGTAGAGGTTTGTCCCGCAGTGAGTCCCACTACCCGGCCCACAAGCTTGAGTTTCTTGCCCTTAAATGGGCAGTAACTGAAAAGTTTAGGGACTATCTGTATGGCAGCCAATTCACCGTCATTACAGACAGCAACCCTTTACCTTACATACTTACTACGGCAAGACTAGACGCAACTAGCTATCGGTGGCTTGCTGCTCTTTCCACTTTTTCATTTAAGTTACAGTACAGAGAAGGCAAATTAAATGCTGATGCTGATGGTCTATCGAGGCGACCTCAAGAACAGTTGGCCGAAAACCCTGTATCTCAGAAAGAGTATGAACGGATTCAACAGTTTATGCAACATCATCTTGCGGAAGCTGCAGATTCTCGTGACATCGCAAATGACGTAGTTCAGGTTATCTGTGAGAAGCACCTGGTCAGACAGCCAATGGATGTTGGGTCCGGTAACACTTTTGTTGAATCTCTTGTACTTTACCCCGATGCTGTACCTGATAGCTACGAGCAAGAGGGTGATTTTTGAAGGGGGTTACCTGTTGTATCTTACCTGTCAAAGACCCTTTGTGACGAGCAAAGGGTAGATCCAGTCATTCGGTAAGTAATATCTCACTTAGTCGGGAGAAAAGCCTCCACCAACAGTCAGGAAGGAACTCCCAGGTCTTCCTTTCTTTCTAAGAGAGTGGAACTGTCTTGAGTTAAAAGATGGAGTGCTTTATCGGAAACGGCAGGTGGAGGAATTAGTTACTTACCAGCTCGTGCTTCCAGAAGAACTGAGGCCCTCTGTATTGAGCAGTTTGCATGACAGTATGGGTCATATGGGGGTAGAGAGAACTCTAGATTTGGTCAGGTCTCGCTTCTATTGGCCAAAGATGGCTGCGGAGGTAGAACAAATGATCAGGACATGTGGTCGTTGTGTGAGGAGGAAAGCATTGCCTCAAAAAGCTACACCATTGGTTAATATCCAAGCCACAAGACCTTTAGAGTTAGTCTGTATGGACTTTCTCTCATTAGAACCAGACAAAAGTAATACAAGAGACATCTTGGTAATCATTGACTTTTTTACCAAGTATGCTGTGGCAGTCCCCACACCCAACCAAAAAGCAAGAACGGTAGCGAAATGCCTTTGGGAGAATTTTGTTGTGCACTATGGGTTCCCTGAGCGCCTTCATAGCGATCGGGGCCCAGATTTTGAATCGCACACCATCAAAGAGCTCTGTGAAATGGCAGGTGTTAAGAAAACCCGAACAACCCCTTACCATCCCAGGGGAAACCCTGTCGAACGCTTCAATAGGACCTTGCTCAGTATGTTAGGTACCTTAGAAGAAAAAGACATGGTTCATTGGAGAGATTTTGTGAAGCCATTAGCTCATGCGTACAATTGTACGAGACATAAGGTCACTGGGTTTACTCCATATGAATTGATGTTTGGGCGTCAACCCAGGTTACCTGTTGACCTTGCTTTTGGATTGCCGTATCATGATAGTCCACGTCAGTCTTACTCGGAGTATGTCAAGCACCTAAAAACCAATCCGAAAGAGAGCTATTTACTTGCGTCACGTGGTATGTCAAAAAGTGCAGGAAGGAACAAAGCTAGGTTTGACAAATCTGTAACTCATTGCTCTTTGGAGATCTAGATCTCTTAATCGAGTGTTGGTGAGGAACGTTAGGTTACGCGGGAAGCACAAGTTGGCAGACAAGTGGGAGTCTGAGGTGTATGTTGTGGTGAATCAGGCAGCTGATTTGCCAGTTTACACAGTTCGTCCAGAGAGAAAGTCCTGATGTTCCATTAATTGATGACACTTCTCTTTCTGATTCAGAAGAAGGAAATTCGTATTGCGATTACAATCATTCTCCAAATATGGAGACAGTGCGTTTCTCTACAGTTCATGATATCTGCAAAGAAAGAGAAACAATGTATGGTGATTCTGCTGATAACCCAGCCCAATAAACTTTCCCAAATGGCGAAATTTTGCAAGGAGACCAGAGTAAATACTTACCTATTGAAAACCTCCCTGTCAATGCACCTGGTGAATACTTACCTGTCGATGTTCCTGGAGTCGCTGAACAAAGTAACTTACCTGATAAAGGCCAAGTTGAAGTTGTAATGGGTAATTCTGTTGATGATGGAGTTGAAGTAACCAGTGTTGTTGAGAATTCAGATGTTCCTGCAAAAGAAACAGAACAACACTCAGAAGATGAGATAGGAAACGCAGACACTCTACCAAGGCGTTCTGTCAGACAGAGAGGGAAACCAGAGCGACTTAACTTATTTTCAGCCAGGAAACCCATTAATATATGTGGTTCAATCTTTGTTTCAAGGTCTGAATTCAGCTTTTGTTAAATCTCTTGGTGGAGATGAAGATCTGAACGTCCTTCCCTTGCTGTCTAATGGTTCACATGGTGGGGTAACCAGTCAGCCAAGCAGAACATGCAAATGGGCTTGCATGAATTCAGGAGGGGAGAATGTAACCCGGGTTAAATGAAGGGAAATTGAAGGGAATTATTTAATTTATTCACAGTTTAGTAACATCATATTTCTCTAATAAAAGTTGAAAATAAGTGTTAAAGTTAAGAACATTTAAAAATTTGTGAATTTATCCTATTTAGAAGATTAGTGATTGACCAATGAGAGCTCTTTGTCATTTCGCGCCCTGCGTGTCGACGAGCATGCGCAATGACAGAAGAGACAAGCTTGACAGAGAAGAAAAGCTGTGATCTGATCTTCGTGATCCAATTTGATGAAATATAGATTAAAAAACCCTCCGAAAAGTGTACGAAAGTTTTAAATTCATTTATTTCGAGCCATCCAGTATCTAAAGAAGCCGATTGAATATTGTTGAGACACGTTTTACTCGTTCACCGACGCCATTGCTGGTCACACACGCCTGTGATAGAGCCTGTGTGAGAGCAAAAACCGAACATAGAGGCCAGGTTTTTTTTCCTTCCTTGTCGTTTTCCTATTTTTTTTTTTCTCCTTTTTTTTTTTTTTTTTTTTCTTCTTTCTTGATTCTATGGATTTGTGATACTCCTGTGATCTTCTGTGACATCCTATGAAACTTCACATTTGATGGCGAGCCGACCAAATCTGCTACAGAGGAAAAAGGACGACACATCATAAAGAAGAGGACAATATCCTTTCTTTGAATTTTTCAGTCTTGCTTTGTGAAAGCAAGACAATTCCAACCTAAAGAACTCTTAGGTTCCCTTTCTAGAAGGAATTTAAAAAAAAAGAAAAAAACTGAACAGAAACAGAAGAGAAGAAACTGATCAGTACTTTACAGAACATTGAACTATTAATGGTATATGGTTACCCATAACCGACATCGAAGTCCTTATTGGAACATCTGAGACATTTTGAGAGAAACATTATCTCTTTTATACCTTTTTCTTTCTTTTTTTTAATTTTATCTCTTTCTGGTATTAAAATGACCGGTCCGTGTATATATTTGGGGTAAACAAAGAGTGCACTCAAGGGAAATTTTCATAGTTGATCTTTACTGTATGTTGTTCATATGACATTGTAAATTACTTTCTTTTATTTTGTTCATTATTTGCATTTTACATCAAAACTAGGGATGCACCCCGGTTTTTGGTTTTTGGCCGAAAGAGAAAATATGCCGCCCTGCCCATCTGTGTTCGGCGATCAGATTTCACTCTCTCGCAGCATGTTTTGTAACTTTGCGAGCGGCTCCGCTTCCGAAGATGCACAGCTTCAAAACGACTGCTCCGTGTTCCGCTCCATGTGTGCGCCGCGTGCAGACATGACATTTCTCTAGACTTGTTTCTGTTTGCACTAGCCCTACTGTGCTGTAATATGGTATGGTATAGCCGTGCAGGGGGTAAAATGACGCTACCCTCTCATTCACTGACCCGCTCCTCGCTCTCTGCTCACATGCTCTGATAATAATAGTTTTCTAGGACTATACATTATTTTGATAATTGGTCAAAAAATAAATCTGTTAAATCTGATTCTGTTGCATAGAACTGAATAAAGAATAATATATTGATATTAATTAGTGCTGGGGAAAAAATAATCGTGATTAATCGCATCCAAAAAAAAAGTGTATAACTGTGTATAATTATTATGTATATATAAATACACACACATGTATGTATATATTTAAGAAATATTTGCATGTATATACTGTATATATAATTGATCTTATATATAAATATAATTTTTTTTATAAAAAATATAAAATTTTTCTTAAATATATACATGCATGTGTGTGTATTTCTATATACATAATAATTATACACAGTACACACACATATATTATGTAAACACAAACTTTTATTTTTGGATGCGATTAATCACGATAAATTTTTCCCCAGCACTAATATTAATATATTGATATTTAATATTATTTGAATATAGGCCTATTTTCTGTCTAATTATTGTGTGTTACTTTAAATAAAAGTATGGTTATTTTATTTTATTGGCTTGTATTTTTTTAAATTCAGATTCAGTAAAATTATTGAATTTAATTAAAACATCTAATAATAATAATACAATTATACAAAATTATTCTGAAAATTATTCAAAATTACAATTATTCTGGGTTTCGGCCCAGAATTTTCATTTCGGTGCATCCCTAATCAAAACTAAACAAATTACATTTCAATTTCAAATCTAACTTTGTGCCTGTCTGTTGTTTCTCACCACAACCCGCCACCTCCTTCATGATCTCTAAAATCTTCTTATAAATTCATTTCTTTCTGCTATAACAGCAATTAATTTATTAAATTATTGCTAATTCTTTAGACAAGTGCTACACTTGGGAGCAACAGTGGCAGTGTGCCGATTCTCGTTTACTTTGAGTTAAACACCCATTCAGTGCCATTGGGCTATTGCTTTATATAGCAAATATTTTATATATTTTTTTTCTATTCTTTTTTATATAGAAAGTATTGTGTACTACAGTACAAAAGCGTAATACATAAATACAGTATATTAGTGTTAAAATGGGCTGTAAATTAACAGTTGCTTACTGTGCAAATGATTGGCCAGTATGTTACGGTTTTAATAGAGAACAGTATGTTACTTTCAGAATTTGGCGATTTTTTTTACAGCAATTTTTTACAGATCTGTCAAGAGAAATCCACATGTGCTGTCTTAAATAGTTAAGAGAAGTGTCTTCTGATAAGATTAGGACATGCAGTCTTATAATTATGAGACACCAATTAGTCATCAATTTACTATAGGTGCAAGAAAACATCACATCCTGCTGACACAATAAAGATTTTAAACCTGGAAGATGAAAATAGTTCATATAGCTCAAAATTAATCAGTTTTATCCTACAATTAAAATTAACAGATGCTAACGTGCAAAACACAAAAAAATCTCATAAAATGTAGTTTAGTGTTTCATAGTCTAAGCCTTAAGTGTGCATATGGCACACTTAACTGGAAACACTTCAGGATTTTTGAAGTCGTCATCTGGTTGGTTGAATTCTACAGGATGTCCGAGAGACGTGTGTGTCACATTCTTTAATGGTCTGCCTCCAACAAATGCCGTGACGCCAAACTCCCTCGTGGAAGAAGAACGCCGTTGTGTTTACAACTGTGACAATTAAAGCCACAATATGTAATTTTTCGCCGCTAGAGGTCGCTTATTTAAAACAAAGGCGTAGCTTGATGACGCCTTGATTTCGCGGAGCTTTTTTTTATGCAGCAGATGACTGCTTCCGCTTTTTCCGATCATGCGTACACATCGCTGTTTTATCATATTAGATGCATTATTTGAGTGTGTTGAAAGTTATGTTATAATGCTACTCTGTGCGTTCACTCGGCGGCTACTATGACACTGCAGCAAGCTAGATCGATATTAGGCATGGTAAAACATTTAAAACCAAGCGGTATATCATGCAAACGAGATTTAAACAATGACTAACTGTGTTGAGCTATATAACAATGATTAGTTTTCTGTCGATGAATGTATCCAAACAGTTGCTCACCTGTCTAATAAAACACATAATATATTAAAGCCTCTTTGGTGTTTCCATGGTTTCTACACAATAAAACAGGAAATCGAGGGTAACGCGGGTATGATGTCATTGATAGGTGACGCACGGACACGCTCCGTGTCCTGGTTAAAATTGCTTATTTTTCTGGATTTAAGCATTCTTGGAAACATTTGGGATAATGTGAGTACACAAGTCAACAAAATGTATAACATTGTTCTAGTGGTTTTTGGATATTTTAATCCAAAAATCTTACATATTGCCTTTAACGCTTACCAGGATTATCTAAAAACGCTGTATTTTCAAAAGTATCTGAAGTTCGTGGCTCCATTGTTGCAGTAAACTTGCACAACGTTCTTGAATGAATAATTTTTTAGATGCACGCTGACTTTACATTTTCACACCCCTAAACATAACATGGAACAAAACGAACTGTGATTGGTTGCGTTACATGTTAGTCAAATGTCCTCTTGGGCGGTCCATGGCGAATGAAAGCTATTATAGAGTCCAGACCTTCTGCCGTCAGTCTGAAGGTCTGTTTACGCGAGACTAAGTGTTTCATGACCCTTTAATTCTCAACTTCATAATCATGCCCCAGGTAATTGAGTCTCCCACTGTTTAGTGGATCAAGACCCTTGCTAGTGCCAAATTTGTGTTCACAATACACACTGCGAACTACGTAAATACAGTCAATTTAGTTCGGAGTGAACACTGTCCCTCTAAACTCTTTTCCCACTTTTCTCTCGTCCTCTCCCTCTCCTTGGCACTCTGTTCTCTCTCTTCGTTTTTATTTTACGCACATTTTTTGACATTCACTCTGTTGTGCTTTTTCTCTTTTCTCTGTGAAAGTTTGAGAAAAATAATGAGATGAATAATAATGTTGAATGGCTTTGATGTCCACAATGCTATCATTAAGATCATCCTGTTTTTGGAAACCAGTAGAAAACACCCCTAAAAAGACAAACGCAGGGTTAAGTCTAGTCTGGTGATTAGGAGTAATAGCATTAATCCTGTTTTCTACTTAATACATCACTGTAACATTTCAAGTAAATTTCATTCAGCTTCAGATTTATATGCACTCTAAATATGGGCTGATACCGTGCACATGTAAAAAGACACTTTCATGGATAAAGGAAGCATCTTGATTCGAATCAAAACACAATTTGTCCTGTATTTTTCATACGTCAATGTTTTCTTTTCCCTAGTGATGGAGCCTAGGGCTCAGAACGGAAGGTGTTGGGAAAGGCGATGGGGGAATGGTGTGCCTTATTTTGACATCAAAAAGCTATTGTTTTTGTTTATTTTGATTAAAAAAACTGCTTGGGAATACTTTGACGTCACCATTTTCACAAATTCAAATTTCTGTAGTTTCCGGAGACACTAATGGTATAAAACCTTGCACTTTGAAACCTGTTTTCAGGCCCCCAAAACGCTGTTGTTTAGTAAATGAATGGCCAAAAGGCATAAAAACGTTTTTAGTTGAAAACGGTGTTGTATAAAGTTTATTTGTTGCTATGGTTTTTGATGCGCCCTCATGTGTCACACCTGTGTCTAGTTAATTACCTCGTTTGGTCCTTAGTGTTTCCCTGTGTATATAGCCCTCATTTTCAGTTGTTCTTTGTCAGATCTCGTCATTATTACTGTGGTTGTTCTGTTTATCATGTTTTTGTTTTCTTAGAATCTGAGAAGTTTATACCTTATGTTTATTTTGATTAAAAAACTGCTTGCAAATAGATCCAGCACTTTTATTTCCGTCTTTATTTAGCCCCAGCGTGACAGAACCTCAGTTGGATTATTTTTTTTTCTGAATGAGGTGTTCACAGATTTGAGCTATAAATTGGATTATTAAAAGATTATAAGGCAACTGCTTACTAGGGAATAAGATTTGAGTTCTGAAAGTTATTTAGTAAGTAAAGTAAATTTAAGGCAAAGCTAAATGTGACCTTTATTGTAATGTATTTATGTGAGAATTTTTATGTTTGATTGATCGTGATCAAGATTGATTATATTTGATTTACGTTAGTTACACACATTTACGCATTACGTTAAGTATTTCCCGCGTGATGTACTTTGTGTTATACATTGCCATGACGTTCACGCGCGTACGAAACTACTACGATGGTACCTCAACGTTTTCAGTGCTTACACCGAACCCAAATATGTTCAGTCAATGACTGTATATTGTGTTCAATAAACATAAAACATTTGTGATTAATCTGTTGCCCAAATATTTTATTTAATGTAATGTTGAATTGCTTTGCTTGTTAAGATGATGTAAACCCATGAGGCAAGAAAAACTCAAAAGCATATTCATATATCTTAAAACTTGAGCCTAAGCTCTTTTCAATAAAATCCATGCAAAAGTTAATATCAGATCATTTTAGAATACAGTATAGGTTTTACCGAATATTCTTCAGTTTTATGCAAAACAGAAATACAACAAATAGAATATCAGAACTCTGTCATATGGCCCAGAACCGTTATGACCAAAGATAAATGCAAAAAAAAAAAAATGCTTTTTTGCATAGTTGTGTTTGACACATGAAAACTGTAACAATGTATCGTACAAGGTAACACGATGTAACCTTGATCTCACTTGAAATGTGTCTCCACATTAAGTCACATTGAGGGTATTGGACCTGGAAAAGTCCTTGAAAGGTCCTTGAATTTGAAGTTAACCAAGGTGTGGGAACCCTGTATATAGTTTTGTTGTTTTTGTGGTTGTTGTGTGTTTTTTTTTTTTAATTGATTCACAACTTTTGTAAAAAAAAATAATAATATTTGGGACCACTGAATTTTCACAATACAAGTTTATACTGTCTTTATCTGATCCATGAGCTACACAAGCTTTACACTCCCACTCCCTACAGCTCCTATCTACTGTTTCCACAGAGACTTTAACCCTGTGATCACTTCCTGTTTTCTGGTAGAGTTCTGTTTCTCTCTCACATTTCAGGTGCTTCTGACACTGTCGCTGATAAACTGATAAGCTCTTATCACAGTAGGTTTGTTTTTAATGCATATCCAGTTAATCATTCAGTTGAATACTTTAAATTTCAGTATTCATATCTATCACTGATGCATTATACTGAAGGATGCATATAGTTTGTAGCTGTAGTTTGTATGTTCATTTTAATGCTTTGTACACTGTGTTCAGTGTTTGTACTTTGATCAAGGAGCTCTTCTATAGCATGTGACAGACTTCTGCACTAGAGAGACCAGTTGCCTATAGTATTTGCCTATTGCTGGTGAAATTATGCCTTGCATGATCTATATAAACAGATAATATTTGGTTGATTTTTGAAAGAGGAAGATTTTCAGACATTGTAGACTGCAGGTTGATGGCAACCGTGTATTATTTTCACATTTCTTTGGATTTATAGCTTTAGGTCATGTGCCTTCCATTGTGTTTTGTACTTAAAAAGGTAGAGTAGGCGATGTTTTTCATAAACAGTTTTTGTTATACTGATTGAAACTCTCTTCACATCCTGATAGCAATCAATAATAGAAGTAGCCTAAATATAAACATTTTTATGTGTGTATATATATTCTGTAGAAATCTCGGGACCAAAAAATGTTTGTCCAATCATTGCATTGCATAGCTTTAATTGTTTTATATAGAGTGCAAAAATAGCCACTTAATATCACAGTGGCCTTGGCTATGTGAGTATTTTTCCTATTCGGTTTGTCAATATAGGCATTTCAAAACATTTTTAAGGAAAGAGTTTTAAGACATGAAACAAATCAGTGAGCTCAGAGATGAATCACAACAATACAACCTTTAATTCAAAGCCAAAATCTGAAAAAATACAGTACTTCACCCACTCTTTTGTGAGTGAATGAACTACTGATTACATGAATGGAATAACTGAACGTTCAGAAATGGTGTAATATGAAACTATTGACTCCAAGTTTTGAATTATTATCGTTTGAATATAAAATGCTTATTAATACATATAAAATATTTGAAGTTTATAGCAAAATATTCAAATGTATATAAGTTAGGGTCATAACAACTAATTGATAACGAGAATAATCAACAACTTTACAGTAGTGAATAACACATTTCTCTGGACAAAATGTCTCTGAAAAATTGTGGAGGAATGCGGAAAGAGCATAACCCAAATTGTCCTAAACATGAGAATACTTTAGGCCTATATTAAGAGCTTAAAACAAACCCTTAAGCAAATAGTTTAAAATGTTTGGTGCTTCGACAGATCCATGTATTTTTTTTAAACCGTTCAAGACGTTTTCCCCAATGCATGACTTACATTTTACGGTTATATTGTGAGTATTTCCATTTTGCATAAAGGCTAGTCCAGATTGCAAAGGAGACTCTGCTTAACTTCACAGACTTTACTAAACGAGTGGCGGCATGTGCATCAATCTGACACCTATTCATAGGATAGGAGTGCAATATTTCTGACTAATATACATTTTACTATGTTAAATATGCTTTTTGATGGATGTTAAATGCACAGTAGGCTTGAAATGCTACATTAACTGTACATTAACATAACTGTAAAGGGAATGGGGTGTAAATGTGATATAATAACTATTTTTAGATTATCATCTCACTGGTAAGAGAGACTCAGTGTTGGAGTGTTGTGCTCATGATGGAGTCATATCAAAACAGTCATTGAGCAATCTTTTGATCTGTCGAAGCAATCTTCACCAACACATTGATATACTCTGATGATTAATTGTATGATTTTTGATGTACTATAAGATTCTGTGTTTATTTTCTACTGTTGTCTATTCTGCTTTTTTATGCTTTTGGTTTTCTAAACAAGTCTTTCTTTTTAATCGCATTACTTCAATTGCCAGTGATCTCATTCTTAAAAAAAGATCTAATTTCTGCTCAGGGACCTGCTGTTTAACCAAATCTACCCTCGGCTGGTGGAGAACTCAGTGGCCAGAGGTGTGTTTCTGGAGAGTCTGGAGCCCTACATTCTGAGCGAGCGGATTGGCTGTCTGACTGCACCTGTCATGAGAGACCTCCTCAGCTACTTCCAGGAGAACGGCATGATGGATAGTGTGGAGGGATGCCTGGTCCACATGGACATCACCAACCTGGACATACAACAGGTGTGTATGTGCGTATGCTTCGTATCTGCAGCACTTTATCATCTGTATTACCTGAGTCAGCATATGTCTTCCTAAAAACATGTTGTAGGTGGTGGAGATGTGCTGGGATAACCAGCTGTATGACGCCATGATATACGTCTTTAACAGTGGCATGAACGACTACATCAGCCCCATGGAGGTATGATAGTGTGTTTTTGTGCTTTGTGCTAAAAAGTGATTTAAGGCTGGAATACACTCTCTTCACATCCTGATAGCAATTAATAATAGAAGTAGTTTAAATATAAAAAATTTACATATATATATTCACATATAAACATTGATCAAAGCACATAGAGCACACCAAATATGGTCAACGGAAGCTCAATCGACTTCATTGTTCTCTTGCATCAAGCAAGCATGTTTGAGCTTCCATTTACCATATTTGATACAATATGTCACTACGATATGTCTTCTAAAACAGATCAAAATATTAAACATGTTTGATATCCTCCAACTGGATGGAATCAGCCTGAAATAAAAAAAAATCCAGAATCTGTGCCCATCATACACTGTGATTTTCTGTGAAATCTGTCAATTCCAACGGCCAAAATCTGCAGACTGGCTCTGACCATTGGCAACTAGCATGACTCATCCAGACTGCAAATTGGGGCCAAAAACTAGGCAAAAGTCATGCATTCCAGCTTTTAATGTTTTATTTTTCATTCACGCTCTGATGGTCTAATTGCCACACAAAGCAGAAACCTGGTAAGCCTTTTGGGGACACCTCAAGGGTGTGTGTGCACATTTTTGATGTGTACACATGAGTTTTTGTGCATAAAGTGTGGGTTTCTCACCATTAGGCTAGAAAAGAAGATGAAAGGCTTGTTGTCAGAGGAATCTTCTGAACCCTAGATGAAAGGTGACCGAGAAAGGGATTCATTTGTTTCATGGCCAGAATGTCACACACATACACACTGACCAAACACAACAAAAGCGTTGTACTGGATTACGTGACCATGTCTTGCAGGTGCTGCTGGGATTGTGGAGGGAAAATAAACTTCAGTGTTGTATACATTTTTATCTTGATAAAAACACAATATGAGAAACACTTTCTCAGCAGGATGCCTATTGTTGTGTGTTTGCGGGTCTGAAAATGAAAAAAAAAAAGATTGTCTTAAGAGTTAAAGAATGAAATCAAAAGGGACCCCATTTAGGGTGTACTCACACTAGGCGATCTGAACTGTGCCCGAGCGCGTTTGACCCCCAAAATCTGGTTTGTTTGACTAGTGTGATTGCTCTGTTTACAAACCTGATTCCAAAAAAGTTGGGACACTGTACAAATTGTGAATAAAAACAGAATGCAGTGATGTGGAAGTTTCAAATTTCAATATTTTATTCAGAATACAACATAGATGACATATCAAATGTTTAAACTGAGAAAATGTATCATTTTAAGGGAAAAATAAGTTGATTTTAAATTTCATGGCATCAACACATCTCAAAAAAGTTGGGACAAGGCCATGTTTACCACTGTGTGGCATCCCCTCTTCTTTTTATAACAGTCTGCAAACGTCTGGGGACTGAGGAGACAAGTTGCTCAAGTTTAGGAATAGGAATGTTGTCCCATTCTTGTCTAATACAGGCTTCTAGTTGCTCAACCGTCTTAGGTCTTCTTTGTCGCATCTTCCTCTTTATGATGCGCCAAATGTTTTCTATGGGTGAAAGATCTGGACTGCAGGCTGGCCATTTCAGTACCCGGATCCTTCTTCTACGCAGCCATGATGTTGTAATTGATGCAGTATGTGGTCTGGCATTGTCATGTTGGAAAATGCAAGGTCTTCCCTGAAAGAGATGACGTCTGGATGGGAGTATATGCTGTTCTAGAACTTGGATATACCTTTCAGCATTGATGGTGCCTTTCCAGATGTGTAAGCTGCCCATGCCACACGCACTCATGCAACCCCATACCATCAGAGATGCAGGCTTCTGAACTGAGCGCTGATAACAACTTGGGTTGTCCTTGTCCTCTTTAGTCCGGATGACATGGCGTCCCAGTTTTCCCAAAAAGAACTTCAAATTTTGATTCGTCTGACCACAGAACAGTTTTCCACTTTGCCACAGTCCATTTTAAATGGGCCTTGGCCCAGAGAAAACGCCTGTGCTTCTGGATCATGTTTAGATATGGCTTCTTTTTTGACCTATAGAGTTTTAGCCGGCAACGGCGAATGGCACGGTGGATTGTGTTCACCGACAATGTTTTCTGGAAGTATTCCTGAGCCCATGTTGTGATTTCCATTACAGTAGCATTCCTGTATGTGATGCAGTGCCGTCTAAGGGCCCGAAGATCACGGGCATCCAGTATGGTTTTCCGGCCTTGACCCTTACGCACAGAGATTGTTCCAGATTCTCTGAATCTTTGGATGATATTATGCACTGTAGATGATGATAACTTCAAACTCTTTGCAATTTTTCTCTGAGAAACTCCTTTCTGATATTGCTCCACTTTTTTTCGCCGCAGCATTGGGGGAATTGGTGATCCTCTGCCCGTCTTGACTTCTGAGAGACACTGCCACTCTGAGAGGCTCTTTTTATACCCAATCATGTTGCCAATTGACCTAATAAGTTGCAAATTGGTCCTCCAGCTGTTCCTTATATGTACATTTAACTTTTTTTTGCCTATTGTGAGTACATCCTCTTTTTCTGGTCGTATCATGCACAATCTTCCTGAATAAAATCAAATCGTGACAGCTTGCTCCATCCTCACATTTCTGAATTGACTTTCCTTTGTAGTTAACGTTAATTTTATTGCTGGTTATTGTTAGACAGTAGCTATGGAGCCAAGCTGAAACATACATTTTTTTAAACACTTTTTTAATATAATTTTTATATTTTATTTATATATATATATATATATATATATATATATATATATATATATATATATATATATATATATATATATATATATAATTATATAATATGGGTTGCAAATGCTGTATCATGTTGACTTTTTAACAAATGTTATAAAAATTAATTTTCTTTTTCCTGCTTCTCAAGAAACTCTTTCAGGCGATTGGTCCTCATCTGCATGAAGGAAAGCCTCTCACAGGTAGAACAGAGAACTAAACTACACCTGCACACATACATCGACACCGGTCCCAGAAAATGTCCCTGTTTTTTTTTCTACTATGCATTTGAAAAAGTGATTTTTCAAACAATAACAATAAATCACAATAAATGCTGCTCCACACGAACTCCATCTCTGACTTTGGGTCGCTTTAACATGCATTTGAGAACAGCAAACGTTGCCAACATGTTCAAACCATCTTGCGTAAATACACAAAAGCAGATGACGCAAATTCCCGTGAAATCTTACCCGGCAGCTCAAAATTTAAATATCATAGGCTGACCACAGTGAATTAGAATAAGGCAAGAAGACAATGTGAACACTGATATTTTTATTTATTTTTTTTTTTTTTTTAAAGTTTAAAAGTTTTTATTTATAACTAAATGTTAAAAATGTATTGGTATATGCAAAAATTAACATTAACCAAGATTAATAAATGCTGTAAAAGTATCGTTTATTGTTAGTTCATGATGCACCTAATGCATAACTAATATTGCCAATAATTAAAGTAATATTTACTTTAAAGGGGTCATGAACTGACTTTTTTATTTTTGTTATACTGTTGTCTGAGGTCAACTTATGACGTTCGCGTGGTTTTTACATTCAAAAACATCATAATGAATAAGTAATAGGCTATTTTCTACCCTGATTTTGAGCCTAGCTCTTGAAACGCGCGGTTTTTATGGGTATGCGGCATTGAAAACTTGGAAGTAAATGGCCACTGCTATGATTGGATAACAGTTTTGCATATTATAATGAGCTTCGGCTCCCCAGTCATTACACGTGAGGAATTGTTTTGAAAACTTCCAGTGAACCAGAAACGGCAACTGGAATGATCTGCCCACAGGGCTCGCAAAATTTCTTTATCAAACAAACACAATGATTTATCTCTCATCCACCCGCAATTAATTGGAATGTTATTTTTTATTACTTGGCCGGCCCGATTGGTGGATATAACCGCGAACCGTGCATAACACACACACACACACACGCCCTATTTAAGTGCGAGCCCTGGCCCATACATGTTCGAGTCTGATCACGAATCGCAGGACAATGAACCAACAACACCTCAAATACAAAGGATACTCCAGCCTGTGACAGCGTGGAAGTTATGTTTAGTTAGACAAGTACATAATCAGTAGATATCAAACGTAACAATGCAATACTATCACATATAAAAAAAAAAATTTTACTCACATAATTGTGTTGCATCATTCCTGCCAGATCCAGAAGCCACAGCATTGTTTTTTTAATCTCATCCCTTCTGCAAATCCAGTCTCTTGTTTACAAACGAATCCGGTGAAATGAAGCGAACAAATGCAATGTCTTCCCCACGTGAGCTGGATCTTCATTAAGAATAAAGTTCAACCATGCATTTTGGAATCCGAAAGAAGCTTATGGCATGTTTGAAACATGCCATAAGCTTTATTGCTTGGAAGATCCGGTTTAGCTCCACGTAGGCCTATGTTATTTATCGAACTTGCCAGGCACGAATCGGTGGGCGGGGCTACAGAATCAGGTTTTCGTCTTCTTTGGTTAAGGCGGCGTTTTACTGAACTCTGACGTCACAGGTAAGCACATTCACAGATTGAGGAAGTTTTCAGCTCTGAAACTTACAGGATATTCTTATATTAAGATGACCTTTTATATATCAAAAGCTCAAGGGAAAGTTGATTTCTCAATTCATGACCCCTTTAATTATGTCTGTTATATGTGTCTGCTTGTCTTATTTTTGCCCAATAACTGAAGCTTTTATTTGCACATAGTCAGGCTTGCCATGTGTTGCACAAGAGATCCTCAGCTCGGCATGCTAACTGTGCCAACCAGCCCGTTTTGCCAGGGTTCCCGCGGGGTCTTAAAAGTCTAAAAAAGTATTAAATTTAAAAATCTAAATTTTAGGCCTTAAAAAGTCTTAAATTCGCTAAAGTATTGAGTTCTAGGTCTTAAATAATTTTAAACAGGTCTTAATTTTCCTACGTCCGTGTAACGCTACCTCTATTGCTCATTGAAATGCTCACGCAGCACTTTAGTGTGTGTGTGTGTGTGAGTTTATTCCAGGGTGTTGTAGTTCTTTCTTTCGCTAGTCCAAATATAATTCGCTGTATTACAACTACAAATGAGACCAACATGCATCTTATATTGCAGCCAATCAGCTTTCGTGTTATTGGCGCGAGTCTCTTTCGGATTGTACCAAAGACACATAATACGGATTTTATTCTTCAGCTAACAGTTCTCCAGTTCTTCCAGTTCCGCGATCGTGAAAGCGAAGGGGAAACTTTCTCACCTGCCGTCTCGCATAAGCGCCAAAGACCCGGCGATATATATAGGATATATATATACACTCACCTAAAGGATTATTAGGAACACCTGTTCAATTTCTCATTAATGCAATTATCTAATCAACCAATCACATGGCAGTTGCTTCAATGCATTTAGGGGTGTGGTCCTGGTCAAGACAATCTCCTGAACTCCAAACTGAATGTCAGAATGGGAAAGAAAGGTGATTTTAAGCAATTTTGAGCGTGGCATGGTTGTTGGTGCCAGACGGGCCGGTCTGAGTATTTCACAATCTGCTCAGTTACTGGGATTTTCACGCACAACCATTTCTAGAGTTTACAAAGAATGGTGTGAAAAGGGAAAAACATCCAGTATGCGGCAGTCCTGTGGGCGAAAATGCCTTGTTGATGCTAGAGGTCAGAGGAGAATGGGCCGACTGATTCAAGCTGATAGAAGAGCAACTTTGACTGAAATAACCACTCGTTACAACATCGTTACAGGTATGCAGCAAAGCATTTGTGAAGCCACAACACGCACAACCTTGAGGCGAATGGGCTACAACAGCAGAAGACCCCACCGGGTACCACTCATCTCCACTACAAATAGGAAAAAGAGGCTACAATTTGCACGAGCTCACCAAAATTGGACAGTTGAAGACTGGAAAAATGTTGCCTGGTCTGATGAGTATCGATTTCTGTTGAGACATTCAGATGGTAGAGTCAGAATTTGGCGTAAACAGAATGAGAACATGGATCCATCATGCCTTGTTACCACTGTGCAGGCTGGTGGTGGTGGTGTAATGGTGTAATGGTGTGGGGGATGTTTTCTTGGCACACTTTAGGCCCCTTAGTGCCAACTGGGCATCGTTTAAATGCCACGGCCTACCTGAGCATTGTTTCTGACCATGTCCATCCCTTTATGACCACCATGTACCCATCCTCTGATGGCTACTTCCAGCAGGATAATGCACCATGTCACAAAGCTCCAATCATTTCAAATTGGTTTCTTGAACATGACAATGAGTTCACTGTACTAAAATGGCCCCCACAGTCACCAGATCTCAACCCAATAGAGCATCTTTGGGATGTGGTGGAACGGGAGCTTCGTGCCCTGGATGTGCATCCCACAAATCTCCATCAACTGCAAGATGCTATCCTATCAATATGGGCCAACATTTCTAAAGAATGCTTTCAGCACCTTGTTGAATCAGTGCCACGTAGAATTAAGGCAGTTCTGAAGGCGAAAGGGGGTCAAACACAGTATTAGTATGGTGTTCCTAATAATCCTTTAGGTGAGTGTATATATATATATAGTGAAATCCTGGTGGGATTGAGCTATGGGGGAGTGCAAGTTTACTGATCAATTTAAATAAATTAATTTGAGTAATTTTGTGATTCTGCATTTCCTTTGTACGTTTTTTAATTGTGTGATATGGGTCTTAAATTTCATTCATAATGGTCTTAAAAAGGTCTTAAAAAGTCTTAAATTTGACTTGGTGAAACCTGCAAAAACCCTGTTTGCGTACTATGGTCAAAATGTAAAAAATCTGCCAAGAACACTGATATTAATAGATAATTAAAAGTGTAATAACAGTGTAAATGCCACTGATATTATGCTGCCAGAGTAAAAAGGTTTTTATTTCTCAAATCTGGTCAGCTAATGCTAAACTGCAGTGTACCTAATCACGTTTTCCATTTGTTTCCTGTCACAGATGAGCATGTTGTGATGGGAAATAAACTGCTGGTGTACATCAGGTGAGGTGAATTTCTACGCAAGTACGGCACTCATGCACAGTTGCAGGTTATAACACACCTGTTCTTTCTCCTCTGCCAGCTGTTGTTTGGCAGGACGTGCCTATCCGTTAGGTGACATTCCTGAAGATCTGGTACCTCAGGTGAAAAACAAGGTAAGTAGTTTGATTAAACCCATATTGCATTAAGCAAACGTGTATTGTTTGGTTAGCAAGTGTACTACTAATTTCTGCAGTCACACACTCATGTTCCATACAGCTGAATACCACAACACTCAAGTTTGTTCTGTTTGTATGGCGTCTGTATGAGTCACGCCACTCTTTCTGCCTCAGTTATATACAGCACAGATCTCACAGAAGACACAAGCGCGTGCGTGTTTAGTATTCTCAGCAGTTTGCTCTCAGCAGGGCTTTTCCTCTTTGTTGCCCATCCAGAGTGCTCAAGCAATTCGTTCTGGGATGGACGACCTCCAGAGGAACTTAAATACAGACATGGATCGCGCACACAACCTAAAGCTACTCTCGCTCTCTCTCTGTCATACAGACACATAGAGTGCTGTCACACTCTGTAGGTTTGAGTGAAAAGCGTGACAGAAAGGGTTGTTTACTTTGATGACGTGTAGACATGATCTGCACTCAGACAAGACAGAATGTTCTGGGGAAAAAGCTTTGGGTTTCAAGATGGGCTGCAGGATACACACTATTAGAAAAAAAATCCATAGAATAGTAATTTTCTTTCAGGACATTATCCGTTAAGTTTACAGACATTTCTTTTAACCCTAAAACACAACAAAATGCAATGCTCAATTTAAAATGTGGGTAAACACGCTTGTATAAAATAAATAAATAAAAATATGGAAAATTATTTCATATTAACACAGTATATTGGGTACCATTTTTACAGACTTTCCTTAGACTGCAGGATACATGAGAGGTTATGCTACATGTTAAATTCAATAGCCATGTTTACACCTGGTAAATTACTCATTACTGACTTAAAATATATTTTAATGCAACACCAAATTACATTTTATTTCTCTCTCTCTCTGTCGTGCTCTCTCTCTCTCTCTCTCTCTCTCTCTCTCTCTCTCTCTCTCTCTCTCTCTCTCTCTTTCTCTCTTTCTCTTTCTCTCTGAATATATATTTATACCATGGTCTGTCCGAATACTTGATTCTGATTGGCTGGAAGGTGTGTGTTCAAACCATGTAATGCTTTCATTCACACACACAAACACACACGCATATATACATTACTCGCGCACATTGGAAATCACACAGAAATATTGCGCACACACAGAAACATTAAGGAGCACAGAAACTTGTTGTCAACGCTGCCCCTCGACTTTTATTAGTAAATTAGCTTTGTTACACAATCGTTACATTATTTTACTCAGTAACGAGGTAATGCTTCACGTTGGGTGGTTCATTGCTTCTACATTGTGCATTAAAACCGTGTAATGCATACCTAGCCATGGATTATCCCTTACACACACACACACACGTACGTATGGTTCACTATCTTAGTGGGGACTCTCCATAGACGTAATGGTTTTTATACTGTACTAACTATATTCTATCCCCTACTACACTAACCCTACCCCTAAACCTATCCATCACACAAAACCTTCTGCATTTTTACATTTTCCAAGAAACTCATTCTGTATGATTTATAAGCACCTCATGGGGACCTCAATTTATGTCCCCACGGTGCCATGAGTCAGTCTGCATTCAGGTTGAAGTCCCCACCGGGATAGAAAAACATGAACACACATACACACACCCCCCCCCCCCCCCCACACACACACATATATATATGAAAAACACAGTAGTGTACAAAGTACAATACAATGTATGTTATGCAGCAGGGAGTATTACATGGAGAAGGGGGTTGTGACCCTGTGTGTGAATGTAATATTTTATTTGGCCCTAAGGGGTCATGTTCAAAGAGACACATGTGCCCAGAGAGACTCATGGTCCTCTTTGATCCTTCAACGCACTGACACACATTTCCCTAGTCTCACACACACAGACACATAGACACACAGTGTCACATCTGCAGGTCCATATCTTTGAGCCCTCCCCTCCTCCCTGCTGTAAAACACAACATTGGCGTCGCAAAGATGAGCACCTCCAAATGATGCCCAATTACATCTTTTTATGTGTGTGTGAATGGGAGATAATGACTAACCTTTTGGTACGTGCTGCTCTCACACAAACACACACACTAGTGGGAAAGTGTACCACATGGTCACCATGGCAACTAGTCAGCCCTTCACTGTACTCCAATAATAATGGGTTGAATTTTGATTTAGTTATTGTGTAGAGGGATTGGCCCAAGTGTATATACCTGCAGCATAAATGAGAGATTTGAATATTACAGTGTTAACACTTTACTTGAAGCCTATAGAATTATTATTTTCGTAATTTATTCTTAAATTCCTTGGAAAAAAAACATTGTTATACATTACATCTTTTCATAAATATTTACAACCACAGTTAATACATTCTAATAGTTACATTTTCATTGTTACACTATAATGCATAAATACATAATACACACATCAAAACAAATGACAAAGCGAAATTTAGGTTGTTGCATTGATCATTGAAGTGACAGTAAAGACTTTTACATTGTTACAAAAAAGTTTTTTTTTGTTTTGCTTATATATATTTATCAAAGAATACTGAAAAAAAGTATCACAGTTTCCACAAAAATATTAAGTAGCGCAACTGTCAACTGTGATTAATAATAAGAAATATTTTTTGAGTACCAAATCAGCATATCAGAAGGTTCATGCGACACTGAAGACTGGAGTAATGATGCTGAAAATTCAGCTTTGTCATCAGAGGAATGAATTACAATTGAAAATATATTAATATTATTGTAAGTTATTTTAAGTTGTAATGATATTTCACAATATTACTGTTTTACTTTTTTTTTTAAATAAATGCAGCCTTTGTGGAGACTATAATTTGGAAGGAATTTTGTCAGGAATTATAATTACATAAGAGCAAAACATTTAGACTACCCAATTTAGAAAAAATAAAATTTGGTATAAAAGTCCATAAAGAGGTGGGATTTTTGAAGTGTTGTTTAATCAAATTAATTTAAAATGTATAATTAAGGGTAAAATTAAGTCCACCTAGGGCTGGGCGATATGGCTGAAAACTGTATCACGATATAAGTGTTTCATATCGGTCGATATTGATAATTATTGATATTTTTTATGACCTATTTAAAATAAGGACCAGGAGAAAAATATATTATAAATACATTTAAACATTTTTATTTTAAACTTAATCTTCCTCTGATTATAATCCCCTCAATTATAAAGGCAGAAATGTCAACACAACCATGGAAAACACTCAAATAATTAAAATGTAAACATAAGTCTAAAATCACAATGAACACTTAACAATTATCTCTTAACATTTAAGGTGCAGTGCCTCCGTTATATCTTTGTACCGTTTAGAGATGCTTTGTCATAAGGCACTGATGCAGAGTACATCTCCATGTCGTTTCAAAGAATAGCACAACGGCGAGCGCGTTGAGTATAAACACCTCCCCAAACGGACGAGGCGCGCGCGCAGTCAGCGGAGGCTCGCGCTGCGGAGCCAGACGAAAGTATAAACAAGGCTTAAGGTGGTAAAAACAAGTTTGTGGTTACCAGTCTTGGTGGGGACGACGGTCTTGCAGACGACATTGGTCTGGTCAGACTTATAAAATCCAAAAAACTGCCATACTGGCGAGCTGACTTTTTTCCTGTTTTATCAACAATTTCCTCGCTCACTGCAGCACTCATTTTCCACTTATCACTCCACGCCGGTTCTGACTGTTACTGAAAAATCCAACACAAGATAACGATATGGCGCAACCAAAAATGATACTGTTACATGATTGGCTTTTAGCGTGTCACTCCCTACGTTGCTAGGTTACCAGAGAGAAGAGCCTTTTTTCATGCAACCAAACTTGCTTCGCAACCTCTTGTTTCACGTTTTATCGAACGCATTTTTTATTGATATCGATTGTGTGTCTATCGTGATACATATCGTTATCGTTTTATCGCCGAGCCCTAAGTCCACCTTTTTCATAAGAATTCATAACTACAGCTGCTTCTTCTTCTGTTGAGGTGGCATTTCACTGCTCTCTGACGTCACAGGGAAGCACATTCGCAGATTGTGACACACAAAGCTTTTCTTTGACTAACAAGGACGTTTTCAGTTCTGAAACTTTCAGGATATTCTTATATTACCATGACCTTTTATATATCAAAAGCTCAAGGGAAAGTTGATTTCTCAATTCATGACCCCTTTAAAAAGCAGTGCTGCAAAGCTCGAAATTGCGTCCATTTTGGTCGCATATGCGCCCGAAATTTCATCTGTGTGACCTCAAAATATATTTGGGAGCGAGTGCAGTTAATTGTTGAGGTGCAACCTGTTTTCATTTCTCTACAAAACATTCGCTAGTTACTGCACACTGTGCCTGCTGTGAGCTGATACAGTGACCGATCCACCGTTCTGTCACATAACCGATTAAACTTCATCTTTACACTATTAACTTTAAAGCAGACTTTAGGTTGGTTAATATTAGCCATCAATCACTCCCTTTCGCTGTGCTCTGTTGTCACGTGACAGGGAGCTAACTAGCGCGCAAAATGTAAAGAGCTGAAGAGAGAAGGTTTTTTTTGAAGGGGCAAGGGAAAGAGAATTTTACTTGCCCGACTAGACAAGTAACCTGATTAAAACGTCAATAACAAAGGAATCGCCAAACCGTGATTTTATTTAATTTAGTGTAAGTGGTCATTGATGGTGGATAATAATGTATGTACTATAATGTTACCGACTGTAACAAAGTTGCGCTGTTGAGGCTCGCGCAGCCTCTCGAGGAGAAATCAAATCAGCGCAGCAGCACATACAAAGATTGAAAATGTGACATTGATTTCATACAACAGTTCAATAAACAGTTAAAATCAAGTCACTTACATTTTAGACGCAATATTGACTGTTTTTGTTCTGTTTCAGCAACGAAAATAGTTCCAAAGATCACAGCAGAATTCTCAGCAACACTCTTCTAATACTGAATGATTCAGCGTTTTGAAGGAATCGGTTGAATGAATGACTCAATGACTCACTCCTTAAGACGGTCACTTGCCGCCACCTAATGGCGGTTTAGTTTCATGTTTAAAAGTATAATTCCTTCCAGTTCCAACATTTCTTATTTGCATATTCAACATATATTTAATAACATTATTTAATGCAATTGTAATTTTTCAGTGTAAATTATTTAATTTGATTGGCAACAGCCCTGTCTTATTCTGATTTGAATTTATTGATCAAATTTAAAAATTTTAAATGAAGATGAAGCACACATTTAATAAGATTAGGGAAAAAATGCCCTTTATAAAGGTTAAAAAAAAAAAAAACCCTCAGGATAAATATGCAGATTTAAATAGGCTATGATAGAACTGATACAACATCGGTGAGAAAATTGCTTCAGAATCATTTATATTTATGACACAAAAATCCTATTTTTTCCAGACAAGCAACTTTTTTATTTTGACAATTGAATGACCGATTTACTTGCACGACACACACACACACATACACACACACACACACACACACACACACACACACACACACACACACACTTAAACATTATATAATATAATATATAAACATTTTAGTTGTAGTGCTCCTAAATTTTTGCTGGTGCTCCTAACTTTTTGAAATTGAGAGCACCAGTGCTACCAAATAAAAAAGTTAATTTCGAGCCCTGTGTGCATTTTCTATGGTATCTCTGAATTCATTCCAGGTTTTTGAGTTCCTCATTCGTCTGCACTCAGTGGAGGCTGCACAGGAAGAAGTGTATCCCTACATCCGAACTCTCCTGCACTTCGACACCCGAGAGTTCCTCAATGTCCTGGCGCTGGTGAGCATCAGCTAATCCATAACTCAATAAGTATTACTCAATACTCTAGTAATGTGTTATACATTCTAGTCAGGGTGTACTGTTGTTCATTTGCCCTTTAATCCAATCTGAATGTTAATATCTCCTCGCTTCACAGACATTTGAGGACTTCAAGAATGACAAACAGGCTTTGGAGTATCAGCAAAGGATTGTGGACATTCTACTAAAGGTGACAGAAACATATTTCACACTCTGTATTTCGCCCTTCCAAATCTCTGTCTTACGCACACATACACATATACACACACACACACACTCACCCAGCTTTCTCCATATTTGTGTAAAAAGCTTTTGTCATTGGAATGTAAATCATGTGAATGGGATCATATTTTTTCTGTTGGAGAACCGGCTCAGTCCTGCAGTCTTCCTCCCTTTTCTCATCACAGCTTATTCAAGAGTCCTCAGCAACTCAAATCATCATCAATCATCTCTCTCTCTCTCTCTCTCTCTCTCTCTCTCTCTCTCTCTCTCTCTCTCCCTCCATCTGTAATGATTTTTTCATTCATAAAACACAGAGACCACAACCTTGTAACCAGGCCCCCATGGAATCCCTCATAACTATGCCAAAAATTCAGCAGAACTGAAATGCTTGTCATTCTGAAACCATTTTACAGAATTCCGCAGTTAAAAAAAAATTAGGGAAAAAAAGCTCTTTTAGATGTTCTGATTTATAGAAAGCCTGTGTCAATGTTTGTGAATTAAGATAATAATACTTGAAAAAAATTAACTTTAGTAGCATTTACTTAAAAAAAAAAAAAATGCTTGTTTTCTAGTAAGGATACACACAATTCTTGGTGGCTTTAATTAGAAATTCTCAAGTAAAGTTCTAATTACTACAATCTTTTTATTAAAATTTCTGACTGCTTACTATTTTTGTTTTACATTACTGTAATTTATATGTGAGGTATTAATACTTATGTGTTCAGTAAAAAAATCTGAACATAAGCCAATGACACTGACAGACAACATTTTTACTTAAATAATTATATTCAGTGTTTGAATTGTAAATTTATTAACAATTCCTAAAAAATAAAACAAGAAAGGTAAGAATAAAACAAACAAAATCTTTAAATCTTCTCTCCACAGTTCTCTTTTACTCTGCAAAAGCAGTTCTAGCGCTTAGATTTACATTAAACGTCTGTCGTTTTAATATGTAAAATAAAAAGCCAAACACATATGTAGTTTGCCAATGACTGTTATCTCGGGTGACTGCATTAGCTATCAAATCAGTTAGTTAGGATGTAAACTCAACTTGGTTAGCTATATTAATTGTTTAACTCAGTAACATGTTTATCCATGTGCATAATAAAACAGAACTACACTTACAGTTATCCAAAATCCTGTTAACATTCAGTAGAGCGTGCACAGAAACATTATCAATAACTCGATAAAAAGATCCTGCACCATAGTTACAAGAATGTTAAATACTCCTGAAGTTCGCTTTGGATGTTGCTAAATGGCTTGATAATTGAATATTGTACTGCTTACCATGGTTTAATCTTTTTCCTTGAGTGAAATCTCCTGAAACGCGAAGGAACAACTTTCATTGGACAAGACACATTGAATTAAACATGACTACGAAGTAGAAAGACTGAAATAGTATTTTCTTGCAAAACATTCTTTAATAATCTTTGTTTTATTTACAACTTCAGAAAAACATTTTTACAGTGTATATGCACACTAACAAATTCCCTGTTTGTGTGTGTGTGTGTGTGTGTGTGTATGCATACTTTTCCAGGTTATGGTGGACAATTCCGACTTCACCCCATCTCAGGTCGGCTGTCTTTTTACCTTCTTGGCACGACAGCTTGCCAAACCTGATAATACCCTCTTTGTTAACCGGAAGCTGTTTGACCAGGTGAAGTGTCTGTCTGCTTTTTTTCAGTGTCCATTTGTCAGTGCCTCACCTTTTCCATCTGCAGCCTTCTGCCATTTTTTTTTTATCAGAGCTAAAATGGTAACAGCAAGAGATTTCTAGGAAGGTGTTAGTTTTGGTAAAGACAATTAGCAGCTTCTGTAAAAATAGCTCTCCTGCATTAGAAGCGTTATGCTTGTTTTTCTGCATGTTAAATAGTTCATGATTTTTCACCCTGCATTGGGCCCTGATCTAAATTAGTCTGGAAGTTTTTCAGCTACTGTCTGGAAAGTTGTCACTTGTGATTCAGTATTATTCTACCTTTCCTACATGGAAATATGTTTTGTTGAAATGTATTTTATCTGTTGCTCACTGTCTTTTGCAGGTTCTAGAGTTTCTATGTAGTCCAGATGATGACTCTAGACATACAGAAAGACAGCAGGTATAAACACATCATCTGTCTTAAAACTGTGCTTAATTTTAGTTAAGATTAGTTAAAAGATTGATTGATTAGGTCATATGATCTTCACATGATGTGGTGATATTGGTTGTGTCAGGTTCTGCTGGAGCTGCTGCAGGTTGGTGGTGTGGTCCAGTTTGATGAGGGGCGTCTCCTTGACCTCGCAGAGAAGGCGGAGTTGTAAGAAATCTTCCAATCAGAAAGCAGAACAGTTTAGCTTCATCCACCAAACAAATATACAGCTGAAGTTTTTTGACTTTATAATCAAAATTAGTTTGCTTTTTTTTTCTTTCTTTTTTTTTGAATGAGGAGATCATCCATCTTCTGCAGTACAACATAAACAGGCCATTCATAGATCATAACAAATCATAATTTAAAAGGGTCCAGCATATGATTCGAGGCGACATATATTTGATTATACTATGGAAATGTGGTTGATAAATTAAATTTACCTCGTAGAGTCAACTCACTAATATGCACCTTAATTGGGTTACTGTAATAGAACATTTCTGTTACAGATACATAAATGTAGTTATATATTTTCTTGCCAGAATGACTTGACAGAATGCACGTGGGTGAATCTAATGAAACCTGACAAGATTATATCCGGATCATATTTCACCCTGAAATCAAAAGAAAGAAGTTAGAAATTATATTTTACTTAAAGAAAATTAAATAATAAAAAAGCGTATAATAGTGTTATACTATTTATACTATTTAAGCGTATAACATTGTTACAAAAAAAAAACATCAACAACTCAGTAGCCCTTTAGTTTAGGGTCCAATTCTCACTAGTAACTAGTTGCTTATTACCATATATATTACTAGGATTTTGGCTGTTTATTAGTACTTATAAAGCACATATTTATGCCTTTATTTTGCACGACCATATTCTACGTCCCTTAATCCTACCCAATACCTAAACTTAACAACTAGCTTACCAACTATTAATAAGTAGTAATTAGGAGTTTATTGAGGCAAATGTCATAGTTAATAGTTAGTTAAAAGTGACCCTAAACTAAAGTGTGACCAACAATTCAAATAAATGCTGTTCTTTTGAGCTTAATGTATTCATCAAAGAATCCTGAAAAAAGTGTTTCCACAAAAATATTTAGCAGTGCAACTCTTTTCTACATTGCTGACAATAGGAAACTGTGATTTTTAAATTGTAATAATAACAATATTACTGACCAAATAAATACTATTTCTTTCAAAAACATGAAAATAGCTTACTAATCCTAAACTTTTTAACAGTAGTGTATATCATAGTAGTATTTGTTGCACTGCCTTTATGCTGATTTAAAATAAACTTTGTTTTTCAGTATTTTTTTCTTGTATTACAGTAAAATATTGGGCCCTATCATACACCCCATGCAATGCAGCGCCAGGCACAACGCAAGTGTTTTTTGCTAGTTTCAGCCCGACGCAGTTA
The DNA here is from genome assembly GCA_039654105.1 of Coreius guichenoti. Lineage (NCBI taxonomy): Eukaryota > Metazoa > Chordata > Actinopteri > Cypriniformes > Gobionidae > Coreius > Coreius guichenoti. The sequence goes on from CM077170.1 coordinate 26,391,523, forward strand.
TCATTTTCACATCCAGTGCCACGTAATGCATTTGCCCATGGGCATTGTTGGCGCGTTGCTATTTTGAGGCAACTGAAATAGACTGCGCCATTGACCAACTGAAACCTGGTCTAAAGTCAATAGCGCAGTATTTTTGTGTTATTTAAAGGGCGCGTTAGTAATATGTGCCTATAGGCGGGTCCACAACGCGTGTACACTCTGCTTGTTACACACACTATTGTGTGCACACGCGCAGCAGCACACAAACATTTTTAAATTTTAAAAATAAAAGGATTCCTCTCTGGAGAAGCGTTCAGTCTTTCCGCTCGCAAATTCCGCCGTGTAAATAGCGAATCCGCCATGGCGCGAGTGCAACTGGCTTTTAAAGGGAATGGGAGATGACTCTCTGATTGGATTATAGCACGTTACGCCCAAAACACAACCATTATTCATTAAGAGAATAGGGACAACCCTTTTAGACCATGTGCCTGGTGCGCCGACCATTTTTCCCATCGTTAAACTAGCAAAAGTGGATTCGGACACGCCCTAAGTGCGCTTTAGACCATGCGCTCAGAGCGTTAAAATAGGGCCCGTGGTATTGAAGTAATGATAATCACCTTTAAGGATAATGATGGGAAATTGTCCTAAAATACCCATAAAATTACTACCAGGAAAAATAGCTAAGCGTATGTGATCCACTCTAAGCTGGACTTCAAAAGCCACAAGGTTGCAGTTAAATCATAAAATCATAATAAATATAATGACTGCAGTTGAATGTATCATATTGAATTCCTCAAGGTGAAGACATTGAAATTGTGATCTTTATACTGAAGATCAAACCTTTCTATTGTTGTCTCTCTTTTTATTCTCACTGTTTCAGTTATCAAATCTGCGAGTTTATGTATGAAAAAAGGCACCTTTATGACAAAATTGTCGACTGCTACCTGAAAGACCCTTTGAGAAAGGTACTCAACCTCAATCCCTCCATTTTCATTCTTTTCTTCCCTCTCACTCCTGTTATTCCTGTACTTAATCTTTATCTCTAACTCCAGGAGGAGCTCTTCAACTACATCCATAACCTTCTGTCCATGCCGGGCTACAGCTCAGAAGAGAAACATTCGGTGTGGGTCAAAGCCCTTCAACACATCAAGGTGAGTCAAGCAAGGCTTCAAATAATTCCTCCTCTAGAGCACACTTCAGGTAGAGAGAGCTCAAGCTTCAGAAAGCTCATTTCAGACCCTAATCTCATCAGGCCCCTCTCTCTCTCTCTCTCTCTCTCTCTCTCTCTCTCTCTATCTTGTTCAGTCAATGGTCTTTGTCCAAATGACTTCCTCCGATTGTTAAAATTGAGAGCACTAAAATCAGTCGATGCCACTTCATCATCCATCAGCCTTTCAGTTGAGTCTGATTCCACATTGAAAATCTAGGTTTAAACTTGGAAGTAAACAGTTTTTTTTTTTTTTTTTTGAAATAGAAACGTGAAACATGAAGGATAAATGAAAATGATGATTAGCAAAATTGTGACAGTGACCATGTCAGCTTATTTGTACAAAAGATGCTCTTTGAACGTGCTGGACAACACGATCATCATTTTGATCAAACTTGTGTAGTCCTTGTCAGTTCGAACCTATTGTATCATATTTGATACAGACCTGTAAATTATCTACATGATCAAAAATTTGCTGAGATACCTGCGCTACACAAATTTCTACTTTTCTACTTTTTATACATTTATACTTTTTTTGCAAGTAAAAGGCCTTTTTAGTATAATTTGAAAAATGTAAACTGTAAGAATACATTTTATATTGTTAGTAATATATCTCAAGATAAACACTTACTGGACTGAAGCAAATTAGGTTCACTTGATGATCCATACGTCATGAATACATAGAAAACTTAGAAAAATCATGTTAAAATGTGAGTATCAAATATGATACATCAGGCTGTTGAGGAAAGTTTATTTGTACATCTCTCTCTTGTATTCCACAGTGTTATATTTTTTTTGCCCCCCACAATAAGAACTACCAAGCTTTGATTATAAAACTAAGCATTTAAATATAATTTCTAAGATGTTATGAAGACATATAGAGTGACAACTGATATTTATATGCATTTTATGTTATAAAGATCTCATTGATTTACATTACAAGCTAGCAGAATTTCATCTTACTATTTGGCCATATAATTATTTGCAACTGTACCAAATTGCATATTTTTGCTCAGTACTCAGTATTTTGCTCCATATTCTACTATATCATACTATATGAGCCTAAACAGTTGGGTGTATCAAAACTCAACAAAAATCTTTTTTTTAGATTTTGTCTAATGGTTCAATAAAAAAAAGAATTTGGACTATTATTTCATATGTAAGGCTTTTCAGGGTTGCTTTTAAAGCAACATACCAAAAAGACAAACAAGAAATTAATATGCCAATAATATTATTTGTAATAAAGAAAAAATTATTAAAAAGATTGATGTATTTTCACTAGTTTTCCTTTTGGACCCCATACTGTAAAGACTACTTTGATGAAACCTGATTTTATAAATTCTCATCGGCTCTTCTCGTTGTTTTTCTATTGCAGGATTTGGTCAGCTTTAACTCGGCTAAGACTGCAGAGCTGGTGGCGGTGCACTTTGCAGATGAGGTGCAGTCTATCATCACATCTTTGCAGGTATGCAACATTGCTGTATGTCAATGGTCTCTATGTTGACTTGACGTTGGCTTGTTTAAAAGCTCCACTATCCCGTTAGCACATGTTCCAGACACATTGAAATGAAGGTTCAAATCTACCTACCCTATGCTGTTTTCTGATTGCATTCTACATTACGTTCAGTTACATTACATCAGAACAATTATTACATTCGCTAAAAAATACAGAGAGACTTATATAGACTTATATAATATAATGCACTCTGTCACATACACACCATTTTTCTTTCAACAGACTGTTGAGAAAAGCATTTCTAAAGGAGCCTGTCAGTGTTGTATTGTGTGTTTGATTCCCCTTTGGTGTGTGTGTTAATGTGTATGTGCATTGTCTCAGCTACTATTCACTCATCTTAAGATAGTGTCAGTGAATGTCTGTAAGAGGGAAGAGGCCCCCCTGAGGCCCACGTGTGTGTGTGTGTGTGTGTCAGTAAATGGATTAGGTTTTATCTGCAGTGCTGTGTGTAATTGGGTTTGCGTTATCTCTCGCACACTGTCAGAAAGGTGCTAATTGAAAAGCCTGCTTGTGCAAACATATGTGCCGATGAGAAGAAGATATGAGGGGAATGAGGGGAAAATAAACAAGTGTTAAGAGGTTTTTTTTCACAGTCAAAGACTAGTGTGAGAATAACATTAATGCTGTTTTAATGATTTGTGGTTCATTAAAGTCTGGAGCATTTGGTAGAGTGATGAAAATGAAGATGACATGAATAATAATGGTCAAATTGAGCAGATTTTTGCTCGCATAGGCCAGACCCATGACATGCTCAGGGTTAACCATTTTATGTCACTGGAGATGAAAAGGGCGTTCTGCTTCCAAACTTTCCAGTTATCTCAGATGAACTAGCCTACAACAGAAGTAACTCTTACACATAATGGTAAAAGGAAAATGCATTATTGTAGCCATGATAAAGTGTGTTCGTGTAAACCGATTGTCTCTGTTTAAGCCAATCACACACAATATAAGACACACATTTGAAGACTCACAGTTTCTTGTCTTCCATCTTTCTCCCAGACTGTAGTTGCAATGCATTCTCACACAAACTTAGTCACATAGCTAGGGTTGTCAAAAGTGCTGGTTCTTTGGTACCAAGTCGGTACTGAAATTTAAAAAATGTGATTATACCAGCATTTCTGCTCTACCGGGTATATTTGGCAGCTGCTTTCAAAAGCTCCTGTGTGTATCTGCGTAAGCACTCTGTGAAGAGCATCATGCTCATAGAGTTCTGCATGCTCACAAATTTTCATCATTATTTATCAACCATTATTACCAACAAAATGTTTACCCAATGCAGCTTTTTTTATTATAGTGGGAGTTTTTGCAGGAAAGTAGATCTCAGTAATCAGGCGCTGTATTGACAGCTTCAGTGATTTTAAAAGGAGAGCTCTTTGCACACGTTCTGTTTATAACCATACAATTTGAATATAAGTTTTGTTTTCCATGCTGCTCACTAAAATGCAAAGTTTTTGGATTTACAACTGCATTTAAATGCTTGATTGAATCCAAAACTGCAATGATTGACGGTGATATAACCATAGCAACAGACGGGACAAAACAACCTGATACTCTGTCAAAATAGACATTAAGTAGAGAGTAAATAGTGCATTAAGTAAATGCAAACTAATAGACCTGCCACTTGTTCTTTGTAATGTGTATGCGTTTCTTTGTCCTTTATTACTGTTTTTTTCACTTGATGTTTTTATAAACAATTTTTACTTAAAAACATTTGAAGGCTACATGCTGTTTAAATGTATTATTTACTTATAATTATAAATAAACTAATTTAATTAACATTTTTATTTTCAAAAAAAATAAAAAAAAATATTTTTAGTCTTTGCTATGGTACTGAAATGGGTGCAGAGAAACATGACATTTTATTGGTATTGGTACTGGAATGACAACCCTTCACAAAGCAATGGGAGAGTCATGTTTGTTCTTGTCATCAAAATACATAAAGGAAGGGTTGGTGGTTGTTTTTACACCATTTCTTTCTTTCTTTCTTTCTTTCTTTCTTTCTTTCTTTCTTTCTTTCTTTCTTTCTTTCTTTCTTTTGAAATTGGTTTAAATCTGGAATCTGTGTCCATTTGCATAAACTGCTTAGACTACACTTACAAGTTAGTCATCTTTTTTTCTGTAATAAAAAAAGATTACCTAAATATAAGCCACCTACATAAATAGCATAGACTGGACTAATTTGAATCTGAAAAGTAAGATAGATACTAGAGGTTGACCAATACTGGATTTTACCGATAACAATGAGGTTGGACCACGCTGGCTGATAATGGATTAACCAATAGTTTTTAAAATGGATACGGAATTAAAACAAACATAACACATAAAATAGTGAATCTATGATTGGATCATTATTGCAGTGATTATTATGTTTCGAGCATGTTATGTTTGGCAACAGTTCTTCTAACCCTAATTGATGGAGCGTGTAGCTTGTCATCTCTTAAACAACCATGTAGGAAGACACATCATGGCCATATTCCAGGATGATAATGTCAAGATTCATCATGCTCAAATTGTGAAAGAACGTTGGGAGGGAGCATTAAGAATCATTTTCACACATGAATTGGCACCTCTGAGTCCAGACCTAAAATTCATGGCAAGTCTTTAAGACTTTACAGAGTGCTTGACTCTTGCATTGTCAATACAAGATCTTGACCAAAAGTTGATGCACCTCTTGATGGAAATAAATGTTGTGATGTTATTTCCATCAAAAGGTGCATTGATTTTTGGTGAATATCTAATCAAAACAACAAAATATGTGTTACAGTGACGATAAAAAAAGAACTGAAATCGAATGCATTTCTGATTTGTTAATGTGTTTCTCTCAGCTGCATGAACATAGACCATGATTTACTCACCCTCAAGTCATCCTAGGTGTATATGACATTCTTCTTTCAGACGAATAAAATAAGTGTTGAAAAAGTGTTGAAAGTGCCTCTGCAGTTTAAAATGCTTACGCTACGTCTGACGAGCGTAACTGGTAGCGTAAGCATTTTGAACTGCAGAGGCACTTTCAACACTTTTTCCATAAATTGAATACGGAAGGCGATCGGCCGGAACTTTACTTTATAAACTTTTAAATATGGATATTTTTCTTACACAAACGCATCGATTCGCTTCAGAAGGCCTTCAGAGCCGTGTGGAGCACATTATATGACGAACAGATGCATTTTTATGGACAAAAACAGAACAACAATCACTGCCATTATAAAGCTTGGATTAGCCAGGACTTTTTTTTAATATAGCTCCGATTTTATTTGTCTGAAAGAAGAATGTTATATACACCTAGGATGACTTGAGGGTGAGTAAATCATGGGCTAATTTTCATTTTTGGGTGAACTATCCCTTTAAATATTTAACTTTGCTGCATAACAAATGCATAAAAGTGACCAGCTGGATATAAACTAATGCAAATAGATGGTGACAGTCATGACATTAAACATTTGGGTCCCAATTGCGTATATTTTTGTCACATTGTTTTAACCCCATGAGGTACTAATGTTAGCGTCCTCTCAGCCTTGACACCAAAAATACTGCTGTTCTCCACTAATGCATAATTCGTTGTCTATGTTTTAAATCCATATCTGAAGCGCTCCGCTCTGTGCAGTGTCAAACGTGTCACGTGTCAAAACAAACTCCACGAGGTGTCAGTAAGTTTTTATTTCGCCTCTAGAGGCCGCTTTCGTACTGTACAGCGGACCCTTCTCAGCCGCTCCAGCAATGGACGCAGCACGGAAAAAAATCGGTATGGACTTTTGCCGATAACCAATTGTTCCAGCAATCGGTTATCGGTGCCGATTAATCAGCAAAACTGATCAATCGGTTGACCTCTACTAGATACTCATTGGCCCGGGTTTATGCAACTTGTAACTAATCTTACAAGTGCCTACATGATAACACTGTCTGGAACAGAGACGCACTGCACTCTGTGACTTCTTGTTAAAGGCTAAAACATCAAAGGCCACATGCTGGATTCTTGTAGTGCGTGCTTTGACACTAAAATGTCTGATGTACATGATATCTAATTTCAAACATTTGATCTGTAAGACACGTATCTGGCTTCATCTGGCTGTACTCTAGTAATCCCTCTTGTGTAGTATTTTAAGCAGCTGAACAATATTTGCAGTATATTGATACAAGATCCCAAGGTTGTACTTCTACATGACTGCAATCTGTTTGAAAGTGAATCATATTTTGATGTTGAGCTCTCTGTGTCTGCAGGATGACTATTTGGTGTTCCAGTTTCTGAAGTGCCTCCTGGACCCCAGGTAATAATACCAGTACCTTCTGCAACAATATCTCTCTTCTGCAGTTTTGTTTCATTTTACATACCTGCTCCCTGTGTCGTGCCAGTGTTTAGTTTTTTTTGTTTTTTGTAATAGAGTGATGGTGTGCAGTTAAAGTGTCACACATCATAGATCTCTCTTCAGGGCAAATGGAGAATCGCTATCACCTTTTGCCGTTCATTCTGTTTTTATTTTCTTACCATCCTTGCCACACCTGCAAAATAGCTGGTGAAATAGAACATTTACTGGCTATAAATATTATTTACCAGCCATTAAACTTTGTACTTTGTATTTTTTTTTCTTAAACTATATATTTTTGTCCCGACAACAGTTGATTAGACAAATGATAACTAAAAAGTGAGGAATCTAGAAGTATATCAGTATATCTAAAGCCTGGCCCACACAAAAGATTTTAAAATCTTATCAGATTTTCTAAATGTGAGAGACCACAAACATGACGATAAAAAATTATAGATTTAACAGTTTAGTTCCTATCGTGTGTGGAGTGCTGCGATGTGACCAAGACAGCACACCACACACTAACAGATTCCATTCACAAACAACCAGAATCCCGACTATGAACACGGGAAATCTCACAAAATCTCTTGCAGTCAAACGTGACTTTAGAGTAAACAAACATGACGGACGACAGGCAAGAAGAAATGGCAATTATAGTGTTTAGACAACTTTTTACAGAAAATTCACAGAAAAAAAAAAAGAAAAAGGTTTGGATGAAGTTATGCTTCCGTCATCCGTCATTTCGCTTTATAATTGGGTATTGTTTCATTCCACGTGCCAATCTACAGTGCATGTGCGTTTGTTTTCGGGTTTCCCCCCACACAACAGGATTTCTGATCATAAATATTCAGCAAGTTGGATATATATATTTTTTTTTAGATCATTGCGGCCCTGACGTTCTTCCGAGCAGATTCAATCACTCTTAACACACATCACAGTGTGAGTAACGAATTCCCTTTCTCGTGTTCCAGCGCTTGAACATTGGAAAGGCTGAAACTTTCGTGATGATGCAGCACTGACCCGTCAACTGTACAGAATGTCATTCACGTTTGTTCATGTTCATGTTGTCACAACATTGTATTGTTAAAATTCAAAAATTGTTACTGGCTAACTGGCGACTGACACAGTTTCATATACTCGCCAACGCCAATCGCATTTGGCGCTTGGTGAGTGTTAATTTTAGGCCCTGAGTGTAAATGTAGCTAAATAGACCTGGACTGTCTATTATGTCATAAATATGAATCTGACTACAATATTGCATAAGTAAATGCATTTATTGGTGAACAGCTGCAATTCTTTTAGCTAGAGTCTCTATCAAAATAACAGCCATCTCTGTCATCATCTGTCTCTGTCTCAAACATTGTTCCTTCATCTCTTTTCTCAAATGACCTCTCCCACACATACATTTATCTTGACCTAGTATTTAATTTTCTTTTTCACCCTTTTCATTGTCCTGCAGTCCGTGACACCCGGCCCCCACATTTTAGCTTGTGTCGTTCTTCTTCTGCCTGTGGCAAACAGGACTCAAGGATTAAGATCGGTATCTGTAGTGAGTTTTGTACATGCTGCTGTTGACAGCCTGTAGTTAAAATGACAGTACAGTAGTCTTTTCACTGCTGAACTGTGGTTTAGAGGCAGATAATGGCGGTATGCATTCTACTGTGAGGTTTTTTGATTGGATGAAAGGTGGAGAAATCTGATTAAATAGTTTTAATTTGAAGAGATCATTTTGGTCATGAGACTAATTTTCACCTGGTGGACGATAAAATATGTAGAAAAATCCCATGGACCTATCCCATACTGTACATGGAGACCATAATATTATATATACACTATGGGCCAGATTTGCTAAACAGGGCAAATTAGTGTTAGAGCCCAATTCCATAAAAGCGCCGATGGGAGTGGAAAGTTCTGCGTGTGATCTACTGACGACGTGCAAATTAATGAACACAGACGCAGCTGGATCATTTCCATAGTGACCCAATGCAATTTACCCGTTAGCGTCTGGTTTAAGACGTGCTTTTTTTGGGGCGGTAAATAATGGCACAAACACCAATAAGTTGACGAGCGCAAACCTTAGTAAATCACCTTGCGTGATTCATTTAAATACTCTCATCCCATAAATTTTGCACCTGAAATGGAAACTCCTACAAATGCATATGCGATAAGGTCAGCCGCAAAATAACTGTCCACGCCTTTTCAGCGCTAATTTTTCACTGCGTGTCTTTAGTAAATCCTTACAGTAGCTCTTAGTAAATCTGACCCTATATTGCCAAAAGTATTGGGACACCTCTCCAAATCATTGAATTCAGGTGTTCCAATCACTTCCATGGCCACAGGTGTATAAATCAAGCACCTAGGCATGCAGACTGCTTCTACAAACATTTGTGAAAGAATGGGTCGCTCTCAGGAGCTCAGTGAATTCAAGCTTGGTACCGTGATAGGTTGCCACCTGTGCAATAAGTCCATTCGTGAAATTTCCTCACTACTAAATATTCCACGGTTACATGTTAGTGGTATTATAACAAAGTGGAAGCATTTGGGAACAACAGCAACTCAGCCACGAAGTGGTAGGCCACGTAAAATCACAGAGTGGGGTCAGCGCATGCTGAGGTGTACAGTGCGCAGAAGTCGGCAACTTTCTGCAGAGTCAATAGCTACAGACCTCCAAACTTCATGTGGCCTATAGATTAGCTCAAGAACAGTGTGTAGAGAGCTTCATGGAATGGGTTTCCATGGCCGAGCAGCTGCATCCAAGCCTTACATCACCAAGTGCATTGCAAAGTGTCTGGTGCAGTGGTGTAAAGCACGTCGTCACTGGACTCTAGAGCAGTGTAGATGTGTTCTCTGGAGTGACGATTCACACTTCTCTGTCTGGCAATCCAATGGCCGAGTCTGGGTTTGGTGGTTGCCAGGAGAGCGGTACTTTCCTGACTGCATTGTGTAGAGTGTAAAGTTTGGTGGAGGGTGGATTATGGTGTCGGGTTGTTTTTCAGGGGTTGGCCCCTTAGTTCCAGTGAAAGGACTCTTAATGCTTCAGCATACCAAGACATTTTGGACAATTTCATGCTCCCAACTTTGTGGGAACAGTTTGGGGATGGCCCCTTCCTGTTCCAACATGACTACGCACCTGTGCACAAAGCAAGGTCCATAAAGACATGGATGAACGAGTTTGGTGTGGAGGAACTTGACTGGCCTGCACAGAGTCCTGACCTCAACCCGATAAAACACCTTTGGGATGAATTAGAGTGGAGACTGCGAGCCAGGCCTTCTTGTCCAACATCAGTGCCTGACCTCACAAATGCGCTTCTAGAAGAATGGTCAAAAATTCCCATAAACACACTCCTAAACCTTGTGGAAAGCCTTCCCAGAAGAGTTGAAGCTGGCAAAGGGTGGGCCAACTCCATATTAAACCCTATGGATTAAGAATGGGATGTCATTAAAGTTCATGACATCCCAAAACTTTTGGCAATATAGTGTATATCCTTACACACAATATATCGCACAATATATCAGTACCAAAGCGACCGATATTAGAGAGTTAATTGTACATGCTAATATCCCATATTTTTATATGCAGATTTTTTTTTTTTTGCTGAAAATGTGAATATCCATGTTTTATACTGTGCATTATATACTGTGCATTATATGATGCCAAAATGTATTTGTGGCGTTTTAAACAATTTAGTTTAGTGTTTTATTATTTGTATTAATTTTTGTTTATTTTAAATAACATGTTATTGTAATGTTCATACTTTATAGATTATCGGTTATAACGTGAAAACAAATCAATTTTAATATAGGTGCATCCCTGCAGAATATGATACTGGAAGATGTTTTTTTTTTTTTTTTAAGCCAGCATGAAATAAAAATTCACCCTATCTATTTTTTTAAATGCATGTTATTGATCTTATTGTGAAGGATACATCCATGCATGTTGCATTTTTTTATTTATTTCAATTTATTTATTTATTTTTGACATCGTAATTTTTTAATCAAAAAGGCATAACTCAATCTTCTGGATGAAACAACAAACTTCTTCCAGACATAAACCAGACTTCTACAATCATTTAGTCCTCTTAAAGTCGTCATGAAATCAAAATTGACACTATTTACTTTGTTGGTGCACATTACTAGTCTTCTGGTGAACAATTAACCTGTGCAAGTTAATACACACAAAAAAAATAGTTTTTTGTGTGTATTTAATTGTGTAGCTTTAATAAAAATCTGAAAATTAGCATCCGTTCTGTAATGGCGTTCCCTCTCTGATGACATCAGTTTGACGGCTTTGGTAGAATATCCTTATGCAGAGTTCACATTGCACGATTTTCAAAGTCGTCGTCAGATCACTGTTCGTTTTTTACACTGCACGACTATCTGGGGTAGCATTTAGTTGCTGCACGATAAATCGGCGACAGGGTGTTTCACAATTGTCTTAGCGCTGATTTGCAGCGAAAAGGAGAAAAAGGAAAAAAAAGATTATGGAGAAGGAAATGGTTGGGGAGGCACGGGGAGCAAGGATTGTGTGTTCTGCAAAGAGAGTTGGAGGTAAATAAATAATTTTGCAATGTGTTGCTGTTGCAGCTGGTCAAGCAAAGTCTGGTCTGAAGTCCGTGGCAACTTCCGGTTCACGCAGACTTTAAACTCCACCTCTTTTTTACAATCGACTGTAAGCTATAGCTTTTAGGTCTGCCTGTTTTTTTCTGTAATCTGCTTCACTTGGATATGCTTCATAATACAGAAGAAAATGTCATTATTTCCCTTTCATCTTAACTTTAATTTAAACTGGCTAGCAATCACCTAGAACACCATGAACGCAATGCTTGCTCATTTCTGGAGCATGGCAGACCCTCAGAGCTACCACTCTGCTGTAGCTGACCTACGGTGACTTTTATAGGACATTTGGCACCTCAGGGGCAAAACTCATCTATGGAAAAAAGAGTTTACTGTGCCCTCCCTATGTGACTGCTGTCTTCTCTCAGGCCAGGCCTCAAAGTGTGTTTCTCCTCACGATCTTCCCGTCCTTAGAAACCTCCCATCTCAATTTGTCATAGAGCCTCATCTTGGACAACAGAGCTGAGTTCATTTAGGGTAGTTTGTATTAATAAAGACCTCCTTTCCTAATGCAGGCACTCTGGGACTCTTGTAGTGATGAAATCAGTCACGGGAATGATAAGGACACACTACAGACTTCAATATAAAAATGTCTAATCTGTGACAATACCTTCTGGCTGAAACTTTAAATGTAACACTTCCAGGAGAACAACATAAGCTGTGCCACTTTTTACTTAAGGTTCACTTCCTCTAGCCAAGGCGAAATTAGATCAAGATAAAACTAATACTCTATCAATTGTAATTTGAAGAAAGTATCTATAACATACAGCCTTAGTATTATGACTTCTCAAAAATTCTTCTTTAAAAAGTTAAATATAGGGCAATATGTGGATGATTGACATGGTTAAAAAAATTTTAATAAATTATGACAGTTTTATTCATTGGCAATTCACCAACATGTATGATATATATTTTATTGGCTATGTACAAAATTTACTTTGGCATGCAACAACTACAAAGCTTGAAAAAATCTCTAATCCATGCAAGATTTGGTTCTGTGACAAAAATTATGCACAATTTGCTACATTAAAGGGTGACACCCACTGACACATCTTACCCCATTCTTCCTTAAAGAGAGGCTCCCCCTAAAATGAAAAAAAAAATTGTCCTTACAATGAAAGTCAGTGGGATCTAATGTTGCTTTGGACCCCATTAACTTGTATTGTATGGGCACAAATATTCTTGAAAATATCTTCTCTTATGTTCTGCAGAGGAAAGAAAGTTATGCATATTTGGAACAACATCAGGATGATTGAACGATTACAGAATTTTTTTTTTTTTGTGTGTGAACTATCTATTTAATCTACTGATACATGCGCTATTATTTACAAAAACAAACTGCATTTACTGTCATTTTGATAAGAAATCACCTGCCAGAAATTGAATGTAATAATTCAATAGTTTTAAGACAGGGCCATACCAGAGTAGAACAGTACATCTCACATGTGATGAGGATGTGTTCTGTCACATGCCTCATACAGCAGGAGCTGATGGTGGCTGATTGGGCTTTGATTTGAGAGCTTGTCTATGATTGAGCTCTGAGAAAACCACACTACATGATAACTTGATTGGGAGAGAAGGAGAAATGGGGGGAGAGAGAGTGTGCAAGAAGGACATGCACAAATGACGCATGGTTTACGTTTGGGCTTCTTTTTTAGATAGACAGTCTTACGAGTGAGTTGTATGTGTGTGTGTATATATATGTATGTATGTGTATATCATATATACACTCACCTAAAGGATTATTAGGAACACCATACTAATACTGTGTTTGACCCCCTTTCGCCTTCAGAACTGCCTTAATTCTACGTGGCATTGATTCAACAAGGTGCTGAAAGCATTCTTTAGAAATGTTGGCCCATATTGATAGGATAGCATCTTGCAGTTGATGGAGATTTGTGGGATGCACATCCAGGGCACGAAGCTCCCGTTCCACCACATCCCAAAGATGCTCTATTGGGTTGAGATCTGGTGACTGTGGGGGCCATTTTAGTACAGTGAACTCATTGTCATGTTCAAGAAACCAATTTGAAATGATTGGAGCTTTGTGACATGGTGCATTATCCTGCTGGAAGTAGCCATCAGAGGATGGGTACATGGTGGTCATAAAGGGACGGACATGGTCAGAAACAATGCTCAGGTAGGCCGTGGCATTTAAACGATGCCCAATTGGCACTAAGGGGCCTAAAGTGTGCCAAGAAAACATCCCCCACACCATTACACCACCACCACCAGCCTGCACAGTGGTAACAAGGCATGATGGATCCATGTTCTCATTCTGTTTACGCCAAATTCTGACTCTACCATCTGAATGTCTCAACAGAAATCGAGACTCATCAGACCAGGCAACATTTTTCCAGTCTTCAACTGTCCAATTTTGGTGAGCTCGTGCAAATTGTAGCCTCTTTTTCCTATTTGTAGTGGAGATGAGTGGTACCCGGTGGGGTCTTCTGCTGTTGTAGCCCATCCGCCTCAAGGTTGTGCGTGTTGTGGCTTCACAAATGCTTTGCTGCATACCTCTGTTGTAACGAGTGGTTATTTCAGTCAAAGTTGCTCTTCTATCAGCTTGAATCAGTCGGCCCATTCTCCTCTGACCTCTAGCATCAACAAGGCATTTTCGCCCACAGGACTGCCGCATACTGGATGTTTTTCCCTTTTCACACCATTCTTTGTAAACTCTAGAAATGGTTGTGCGTGAAAATCCCAGTAACTGAGCAGATTGTGAAATACTCAGACCGGCCCGTCTGGCACCAACAACCATGCCACGCTCAAAATTGCTTAAATCACCTTTCTTTCCCATTCTGACATTCAGTTTGGAGTTCAGGAGATTGTCTTGACCAGGACCACACCCCTAAATGCATTGAAGCAACTGCCATGTGATTGGTTGATTAGATAATTGCATTAATGAGAAATTGAACAGGTGTTCCTAATAATCCTTTAGGTGAGTGTATGTATATATATATATATATATATATATATATATATATATATATATATATATAATATATATATATATATTAATAAAATGGTATTATAGTTAATGTGTACTTTTGGAAAAGCCAGTAAGTTATATGGTTAACAAATGAAAGGCTCTTTTCTCTCTCTCTCTCTCTCTCTCTCTCTCTCTCTCTCTCTCTAATCAATTAATTCAATAAATCAAAATACTATATTCTGTTACCAATAAAATTTGATCAAGTAGCATGAAAACTAAAACACTTATTCAAATTAGGAATAAATGATATAAAGCAAGAAAAGACCATTCCTCATCACTGAAATGGTCAATAAGTTCATCTCATGCTCACCAAGTTAATATCTCTTGCTAGAACTTCTCTTTATAATCAATAAAGCACAATTAATCTCTTATTTACATCGTATCTTTACTTTGTTTATGATGAGAGAATTTGCGGAACTACAGAACTCTGTTGGAGCGCACAGTGAACAAAACCCTAGCATTTCGAGCTGATTTCTTCACCAGTGACAAATCTAAACATCTGCTACATGAAGACCATTTTATTCATGTGCTCAAAAGATACATGTGTGATTAATGACAAAAAAAATCTTTCTTCTCATTCTTCAGTTCTCAGTTTTCTCTCTTACTGAGTTAGCTGGGCAATTACACTGTTGCTATCAGGAAACTATTGAGGATACTGTAGTCGGTAGTATGTTCATGCTCTAGTCTTGTTTAAGGTTTGTTTGACCTTGGTTTGGTCTGGCTGTTGATCTTGTTCTCTGCACTTTCATGCCAGTAGACTTAAACATCAATTGGCTTTGAAGGACTGTTGAAGGTTTTTATGAGAGCCGTTGCCTTGAGCAGACTGCTCTTATGTGCTGTGTGTGCTCACAGCTGGAGTCTGTTGAATCAAATACATGACCATTTTGCAACATATCATGATTATTAAAAAAAAAAATTATTCACATAGTGTTTTGTGATGGTTTCCTCTGGGTGATTTATGGGTTTCTCTTTCTGTAACAGCTCCAGAGAGGGTCTTAATCCTCAGACTGTCCTAAAGTTGGGCTCAGATCTTCATGAGCTCTTAGTGGATCTACTGTGCCAGTTCAGTCCTCAGCAGATCACCGCCTTCCTTAAGACCTCTCAGGACTACAGACTGGAGGAGGCCATCCAGGTATAAACCAATCAATCTCATACATACACATTAGCTACATTTACATGGACACCATCTAAATGAATTTATTCCGATTGATGAATCTGAACGTAGTGTTTACATGAACGCTAAATAAAGTGATGGGGTTGATGTGCGCATTTATATTTCACAAGCACTTTATTATGACACTTTATTCAACAGGAAGAACAGCTCGTTTCGCACGTCATATGTCATTACGCTATTTCTACGTCAGTGCACATGTACAGTACTCTCCAGTTTCGATTTTCAGTCCAATCAAGACATGTTTACATGTCCTCTCGATCAGATTACAAAAGGAATAAACCACCCCTTACAATTCGAATGAAATTTTAAATGTGACTGAAATGAAACTGAACAAGCCGGAATGGTGCTTCACTGTAATACATAATTTATTCCCAACTTTCAATTGACGTTTTTTATTCCGATTGTGCTACTAGTCCAATTACAGTCGGATTATAGGGTCCATGTAAATGCAGCTATTGACTGTTAAAAAAAGGCTAGTGAGCTGCCCAGTGGTCTCCTGCCTTTATGTAGGCAGCTGACTTTTAAGTTAGCATCATGAATGACATAAATACAACCCCATTTACATTTTGTAAAATGCAGTAAAATCAAGAATCTGTGATTTTGTTAATTCGTTTTAAACTTTATTTAACTGACAAAAGTACAAAGAAAAAAACAATTTTTTAATTACACTTTTTAATTGTTGTATACTACAATTGAGGATACTATTGAGGATACTAATTGTAACAGTTTTGCTAGTGACCTGATGCAAGACAGCTGCTCAACTATCCATGGCCATCAATGTCTGATTCTCATTTTCATGATGGGCCATTTTCAGTCGGAGACAAATCTGAACTGCAGGCTTGCCAGTCAAGCACATCCCCTCTATGGTGTAGAGCAGTGTAGAGTGTCTAAGGAACCCCTCTGTTGCAGAATGTGCAGAATGAGGCTTGCCTCCCAGGAAAGATATCATCTTGATGGCAGTATATGCCCATTTCTCATTATGCATTCTTAAGCAATCTTGCATCCTTGTGTTCTCTTACTATTAGGGGTGGGACAAAATATCGATAGGGCAATATATCGTTGTCCTTCTCCGTGCGATACGAGAATCGATACGGTACCAGATATCGATATTTTAATTAATAAAATAAGTCGCTCTAGATAGATTTCCCTGCTCCCAGCATCGCTATTTCATGGCTCCTTGAAGTGGCGCTCAGCACATGAATGAGGGAAACGTGAACATAAGTTAACTAGCCTAAGAAAAAGAGGTTTTTAACGGGATGGTGGACAGCAGTGTGAGTACAACAATAGATGCTCCTGCCACGTTTAAGTCCAAAGTTTTGGACCATTTGAAATAAGCTCTATACATCTCTGCATAGAATTGATGTATAGCTTTCTCCTTGCATAATAGAGATTCAAGTTGCATTTCTTGATGCAGCGGCAGACTGTGTTAAGTGACAACGTTTTTTTTTTAAAAGCACTCCCGAGCCCATGTGGCTATATTTAACACAGTAGCATGATGGTTTCTCTTTTAATATTAACAAAATACAATTAAGTTGGTCAGTGAAAACATTGGAAGTCTTTTATTTGTATTTTTGTCATTTAAATAGTGCTTCAAGAGAATTAACAAATCACAGATTCTTGATTTTATTGCATTTTATAAAATGTCCCAACTTTTCTGGAAATGGGGTTGTAGAATCTGTGTGCACTGAATGCTGCAGGTTTCCGGAGAATTCGAAAGCCCATAATTCTCTAAGCTCTACAAATCTCTTTTACCTTGAATGTTTCCATCCATCCATTTTCCAAACCACTTGCACTTGTTTATAATATATTTGGGGTAATTAGTTAATATGTATCACATTCAATGTAACATATTCCACTAAAATTCAGCAAATACCATCTGGTCCTATAGATAGTGACAGATTTGAAACGATCTTTATGGGCAACACTCCATTAATAACATGCTTCACACAGTTAGCGATCCTCAAGTGAAGTGAGACTTTAGAGACTTGACCGTTGATTCCCAGAGTTTTAACTTATTTATAAGCTAAAGACTAAGTTGATAAGCACAAACAATACATAGCACACACATTCATTGTGTAAAATTGGTGTGGTATTTTTCCATCAGTACTTTTCAGTACTCTGCGTCTGTTGGCAGCACCCAGTTATGACTCCAGGGGCAGATTTACACATTTTTGGAACAGCGCTAATATGAGAACTCACAAATGTCGTATTTTAGAGAAGCTCACATGAGTTTTGTCAGCACATATTGTAAAGTATATTTTGCATACAGACTCTGACATATTGTGCTTCCTTACCGTTTATTTGCACGTGCTGTCTGTGTTGTTTTAGACAACCCAATTCACTAAAGGAAATCAAGTAATGACTCAAATGCAGCCACCAAATCTATGCTGAACAATTTGCACACTTTTTATACTTTTGCATACTTTACTCTGACTGTACAGCACACCAGACTCCTGGATCAGCTCATTAAAATTGTGCAAAATGTGTTTGACTAATGCAGGCATCTGAATATACATTATGTCCAGTTATAACATGAACAACTGCAAGGATTAATAAAAAATGTACACAATAAAGTTATACAATCAAAAAAATAAATATCTTTTGAATTTTATTAAAACATGTAATTTCCAGGCCTTGAAAAAGTTAAATAAAATGTTAAAAGTAACAATGTCATGGAATTTTCTATAATGAATGTAAATTTACCTGGTTATTCTCTGCATGGAGTCTCATAACCAAATGAAGACATTTGCAGAATATTTCAGGTATTTTTGTCCATGCAATAAAGTTCTTTAGTCAAAAAGGGTGAGAACTTGCAATTTAAGTAGTGAAATGCTAATTGCCAGCAGGCAGATCGTTTGAATAAGGCACAATCTATAATGAGCCAAATTTACATAAAAAGAAGGCATGTTTACACTGAAAAGATTGAGAATGACTTCAATAATCATGGTTCAGTGAGTTTACCACATTTAGCGACATTGCGGGTGATTAGTAAATAAGACCGTTTTTGCACAGAAATACAGATGATTACAGTATTCAGCACTCAAACTACAGGTTTGGCAGGGCAGGTTGGCGCTCAGTAGACCACACACTATCTAATATATCAACATGAAACCACTGATAGAGCGAGTAAAGATTGCCAATCTGATGTAATTAGGGTGCCGACTGACAGGCTCAGGCAGAAAGCTGCCTGGAGGAACGAATGAATGAATAATGGAGGTAGAGGAGATATCTGCTGCGCTGAGACAGACAGACAGACAGACAGACAGACAGGTAGAAGAGAGAATCAATACTGTTACAGAGGCTGAGTGGCACCTGCTAAATATTTGAACAGACAGCTTGCACACGCGCATACATACATATACAGCATCTCTAAAGTCCTGGCATCTCGCCTTATACTTGTTTCACTGCTCTGTGTATACTGTATGTCTTTATATCTAGACCCATCTGCTTGCTACTGTGTTTCTTTCGGTCTGTATTGTCTTTTTTTTCTCTGTGCACTCTCTTACCTGCCTTGTTTCTGTATTCATGGATGCTGTTTTTTTGTTTTTCCGCCTTCTGCGTAACCCCCTTTAGTTCCAGAATGTGTTTGAATGTTTCATTATGGAAATGTTTTTTCACTAACAAACAGTCTCACCTAAACACACTTTCTTAATCTGAGTCTGTTCTTCCAGTGGGCGGCTCGGAGTGGATCATTTGTCTTGATAATCTTGACAATTTGACTGCAACACAATTGACAGTCTTATCTCTGTCTTGTCTAATCACAGATCACAGAGAAACACAAGCTGCACGAGGCCACAGCCTACCTGCTGGAGAGGAAGGGAGATGTACAGGGAGCTTTTGAAGTGCTGCTACAGGTTTGAGTTCATCACACCACACAAGCCTGCAGCAAACCCGTAAAAACTGGGCAAGAGGATGCATGTTAGCTTATTGGCTGCTTCGAATAGCATTTGCTCCATTATTACTAAAGATTTTTACTTGGCAATTGGCTATAACACTGTAAGCACAGGCAGTCAGCGCATGCTCAGGAACCACATTTTTCTTTAGGATTATTTTGAGCAGGTCTTTTACATATGATGCATTTTTGCATTGAACCCTTAAATAGTTCACCCAAACATTTAAATTCTGCCATCATTTACTCACCCTCATGTCGTTCCAAACCCACAAGACTTTGCTTAACTTCAAAACAGAATATATTTTTAACCCTCATTCCTCCCTCGCACTTTGTAATAAATTCTTCCCTCGCGGGTCGGACCGGAAGCCTTTTTTTTTTTTGTCCAGAAATAATTACATAAGACCGGATCATTCAGATGAACACAACATTTTTTTTTAAATTTTTTAAAAATGAGTTTTGGGTCAAAATGGCCCGTTAATGAAACTTTACCTGAGAGGTTTCTGTCCCTCCATTGAAAGTCTAGGACTAGGTCACCAAAACTTAAAAGATCCAAAAAAGGTTACAGTGCATCCGGAAAGTATTCGCAGCGCTTCACTTTTCCACATTTTGTTATGTTACAGCCTTATTCCAAAATGGATTAAATTCATTATTTTTTTTCCTCAATTCTACAAACAATACCCCATAATGACAACGTGAAAGAAGTTTGTTTGAAATCTTTGCAAATTTATTAAAAGTAAAAAACAAAAAAAATCACATGTACATAAGTATTCACAGCCTTTGCCATGACACTCAAAATTGAGCTCAGGTGCATCCTGTTTCCACTGATCATCCTTGAGATGTTTGTACAACTTGATTGGAGTCCACCTGTGGGAAATTCAGTTGATTGGACATGATTTGGAGTCACACACCTGTCTATATAAGGTCCCACAGTTAACCGTGCATGTCAGAGCACAAACCAAGCAATGAAGTTCAAGGAATTGTCTGTAGACCTCTGAGACAGGATTACAGAAAAAATTCTGCTGCATTGAAGGTCCCAATGAGCACAGTGGCCTCCATCATCCATAAATGGAAGAAGTTTGGAACCACCAGGACTCTTCCTAGAGCTGGCCGCCCGGCCAAACTGAGCGATCGGGGGAGAAGGGCCTTAGTCAAGGAGGTGACCAAGAACCCGATGGTCACTCTGACAGAGCTCCAGTGTTTCTCTGTGGAGAGAGGAGAACCTTCCAGAAGAACAGTCATCTCTGCAGCACTCCACCAATCAGGCCTGTATGGTAGAGTGGCCAGACGGAAACCACTCCTCAGTAAAAGGCCGCCTGGAGTTTGCCAAAAGGCACCTGAAGGACTCATAGACCACGAGAAACAAAATTCTCTGGTCTGATGAAACAAAGATTGAACTCTTTGGCCTGAATGGCAAGCATCATGTCTGGAGGAAACCAGGCACCGCTCATCACCTGGCCAATACCATCCCTACAGTGAAGCATGGTGGTGGCAGCATCATGCTGTGGGGATGTTTTTCAGCGGCAGGAACTGGGAGACTAGTCAGGATCGAGGGAAAGATGAATGCAGCAATGTACAGAGACATCCTTGATGAAAACCTGCTCCAGAGTGCTCTGGACCTCAGACTGGGGCGAAGGTTCCTCTTCCAACAGGACAACGACCCTAAGCACACAGCCAAGATAACAAAGGAGTGGCTACGGGACAACTCTGTGAATGTCCTTGAGTGTCCCAGCCAGAGCCCAGACTTGAATCCGATTGAACAACTCTGGAGAGATCTGAAAATGGCTGTGCACCAACACTCCCCATCCAACCTGATGGAGCTTGAGAGGACCTGCAAAGAAGAATGGGAAAAACTGCCCAAAAATAGGTGTGCCAAGCTTGTAGTATCATACTCAAAAAGACTTGAGGCTGTAATTGGTGCCAAAGGTGCTTCAACAAAGTATTGAGCAAAGGCTGTGAATACTTATGTACATGTGAATTTTTTTTTTTTATTTTTATTTTTTTTTTTTTTTATAAATTTGCAAAGATTCTTCTTTCACGTTGTCATTATGGGGTATTGTTTGTAGAATTGAAGAAAAAGATATGAATTTAATCCATTTTGGAATAAGGCTGTAACATAAAATGTGGAAAAAGTGAAGCGCTGTGAATACTTTCCGGATGCACTGTATGGTAAATTAAATTAAAGTTTTTGTTTTTTAAAGTGACGACCAAACGGCCAGCAACCGACAGCGAGTTCGATCAATTTAACCTCTCAAATCAACACTTGACTTGCCTACAATAAAATCCATAGATTTAAAACGCTTCAAGCATATCACAATGTTAGTTTAAACGTTTATTATCACCACCACCACCACAGTAAAAAGGCATTTTTGACAAGCTGAGGCAGGCTGCTCTGCTGCTCGCAACTCCACTCGCAAACAAAACTGGCTATACGATCTAAGGCACACTTGCTGCTACTGCTGCAGGCAGGGACACTAAACACCATGAGAGCCTTGATAGTCGCGGTATCATGGTCTCGTGTTGTTTCCACCAGTGCAGCACTCATAGTAGCTCATACTTTATTTTAATTAATGAATCTCTAAAATATAAAAAGAAAGAGAAGCCTAAAACAGGCCCAATGCCTAGCCCGCATGTGAGCTATAACATGAAAATTGGCCTGAAGCCCGGCCCTAGAGGCACAAATAAGTCGGGCTCGGGCTGAAATGCAGGGCTCTACTCTCCAGACCAGTACAACCAAGGAGGTGATTGTAGTGACCATACACCTTTGCATCGATGGAACCTTGAGTCAAGAGGGTAAGCAGTTTCTGAGAATTACTATCACAGAGAAGTTATCCTGATCTTGTCACACCAGCGCCGAGGTTAAAAAAAAAAGCATGTCAGCGGATTTTCTTCACAAATTAGAGAAATTTGGCATGCCTTCACATCCTGGTCAGCATCTGTAAGAGCACTATTATAGGTATCCTGACTAGGCCATATCAGAGCCTAGTGTGGGAACTGCACTGCCCTGAAGTATAAAGTGCTAAAGAGAGTGGTGCAGTCAGCGGATCTTATTACGGGAACTTAAACATTAAGGACAGGATGTTTACAAATAGATGCTTTATGAAGACCAGGACTGTCCTTGCTTTATATTACACTACTGCTACTGGAAAATGCTATCAGAGCATCTTCGAGCAAAATACTTTGTAACAGATTTCACCATCGTGTAGTCACCAGTATCAATGTATCCATTAAGAATCACCATAATGCATGACCATAGACTAATGTCTGAAGTACCACTACTTCGCCAACTGCTTTTGAACACTGTGTGCATGCACACGAAGAGTGATCTCGCTTCGTGGTAATGTGTTCACGAGATGGAACAAACAAAATGCCCGTTTTGGAGAGGCATTGAAGTAAACAGTTTGTCTTAAGTAAATGTAAATGACAGGACAAAAATTCAAGATGTCAAAATATCAGATCTGTGCATTAGGCCTTGCAGTGTAAATGCAGCCTAATTGACTTTAGAGTAATTTACATTAAAATGAACCCAGCTAGAATAATTGTTTACATAAGAAATACTTGAAGGTTGTGGTATGGAAACGTGGTAATTTTGATCTGTTTGATCGTAGTTGTCATCTTCTTTTGGATTCGTAGTGTAAAGGTGCTGTCACATTTGCAAATTGTGGTAAAATTTTGCAAGAATAAAAGGTCCATTGTCTATTGTCAATAGTGTAGTCATGATATGAATCATAGCTCTCACAGAAATCATTTTCAAACCAAGCAGCTTTTCTGTTCATGTGGTGAATCCTGCGAAATCTGCTTGCTGGGAATCCTGGGAAAACTTTGCCCTCACATGAAATTCCATATTATGCAGATTCCTATTGATATGACTGGATTTTGCCTGTAAAAATTTGCAGAACAACAGTAAATGTGACCACGCCTTAACAGTATGATTTCAGCTTTCAGTTTAACTGAAAATGTTTGAATTGTTGCTGTACTAATGTAATGCTAGCTATTATTAGCCATGGCAGAATCTGCATTCTTTTTTAAGCACTGATTTAGATTTTTCAAAAAAAAAAACTGGAAGTCTGCAGAATGGATTTACTTATAAAGTTCATTTAGATTGTTGTTTCAGAGAACAATGTCTTAAATATCCCTGGTGAGTCAGAAAGGGCAGGTGGAAATGCGCTATTGATCTGTTGGTCTCTGCTTCTCAGACCCTGAAGGGCAAACTACACAAACTTGCCCTAGAAGGCTCAAAGGCAGACAAGCCCAACAATGAGGAGGAGGAGACAGGCAATGAAGTGCAGAGTCTGTTACAAAGAGTGGACGAAGCTCTGCATGACATCATTGCTTTGTGTCAGAGGAGCTCGCACGGTCTCAACCAGCAGCAGAGAGAGGTGTGTGCGCTGTCCCAACAACCTGAACTGTTTTTCATGAACAGGATGTATTGATCTTCTTATTCACGATTTTACCTTTCTCTCTCTCGCTGTGTGTGTACATCAATCTCCTGTCACTCTTAGGCTCTGTGGTTTCCTCTCCTCGAGGCGATGATGTCACCACAGAAACTACTCAAAGGTGCCGATGCCAAACACACTTCAGACGGTGAGACACAAACAAATAAGCACTAGTTTTGAGTTTATCTACAGTACAGCAGTGGTCCTCAACCTCTGTAACTCCAAGACCCCAAAGAATTATTAAATATTTCAGTAACACTTTATTTTAGTGTTCAATTCTTGCTATTAACTAGTTGCTTATTAGCATGCATATTAATACCTTATTCTTCATGACCTTATTCTACATCCCTTAATACTACCCAATATCTAAACTTAAATGCTACAAAAACTGCCTTATTAACTATTAATAAGCAGTAAAGGTTACACTTTATTTTAAGGTGTCATTGTTACAGTGTAATTGTATATTTAAGTACTGAGTAATATTAATTAACTACATGTACTTACTATAGGCTTATGGTAGGATTAGGGTTTAGTTTAGGGTTAGTTGCTTGTAATTATGCATAATTTACTGTTATAACTATGGTAAGTACATGTAACATATGTAACAAGGACACTGTTAAATAAAGTGTTACCGCAGTAAATTAGGAGTTTATTGAGGCAAAAGTCATAGTTAATAGTGAATATGTGTTCCCCATACTAAAGTGTTACCAATATTTCTTGCTTTACTTCTGAAATGATGACAAGGGGGCTCTTTTTCAAATGTTCTTAATAATAGAAACTAATAGTTGTCTATAGATTAAATAAGATTTATGCAGCCTTCAAGTGGAGTCGGAAATATGCGTTTACAATTTCCAAGCCCATGAATGAAATGAATTCGTATTTACAAGTAGAAAATTGTTTCTCTCTTTCCTCAGCGCTAAAAGAGCTCACTATGAAAGTCTTAAACAGCATGTCCAGTTTTATTGCCCCACCTGCCATCATTCAGCGCATACTACAGGTAAGCAGATACATTTTTTAACAGCTCCTACAGCTAGTTTTACAACTGGGCTGTTTTTATGTGTGCTTGTTCCTAAATGGCAACCATTGTGTGCACATTCAGGGGTCACTGTGTTCCAGTAATTATGGCATGGATGAGATTGAGATGTTATTGTTCTGCTGGGTTTGTGGGATTTGTTTGGAAAGACTTAATGCCTTCTGACTTGACAATAGGATTGCAGGCTCAAGCTCAAAATCCCATGGTTCTTATTTGTGCAAAAACTGTTTACATTCTCACATAGACATTTACACAGATTCTTTATTCGACTGCTCCCGATATATATTAACAGATCTGCCATCTTGTAATTGTAAACATTTCAGGGTTATGGTTTATAAAATGTAGTTTGTGCAATTGCTGTAGTTCATAAAATCTGCTGTACTGTACTGTACTGTGCTGTAATTGCATTATATTAAGTCTGTTATAAATAGATTGATATACTTCATTTGATGGTGTGTCGCTGTTATATTCTAATTCAGATTTACATTCTGAATCAGATTATCAAATTACAGTCACTTATAGTTCAACATTTATAAGGTTGATGCATCATTCCACTTTTTATTACTTATATAATTATGTGAATAAATATTTATAAATATATTTTTGGATCACTAGGTTCATTTATTAATTTTTTTGTCTTTATCGAACTCATTGCATTTACGGTCACATTTTTCATTAAAAATAATACAATATGTTTTGTCAGTTTTATTTAAAAGCACATTTGACTAATATTTAATTTAGAATTTTATATAATTGTATATATAATGATGTTTATGTAAAACTAATCGCGGTATGGTACAGTACAGTACAGTACGATTCGGGACGGTAAACCCTGATCTGGCTTGCATTTCCACGGCCAACAGTACCCTTACTTGATAGGCGTGGTGTATGCCGGAATGTAGTGATCAAAGTCATTGTCGCACGAAGAAGAAAGCGACACAGTAAACAACAATGGAGGACATACAGCTGATCTTGTTTTTGCTTCTCGGCATGTGGCTGTTAGTCACAAGACAAAAAAACGTTGTGTTGCAACTCTATATTAAGAAATGGCGCTGTGTTGTCATTCCCCTTGTAGCACGCGCAAGTGACAATCTGCAGTGAGTCTAGCTCCACCCTTTAGATACTGGGCTACTGTGCTAGGTACCCCAATGGAAGGGTCCCAAAAAAGTGGTACGGTACGGTCAGTGTTTTGGTACCATTCACAACTTCTGACAATCGAAATGGAAATAATTCCGTACCGTACTGTACTGTACTGCTTGGTGAAAACAAGCCATACATTTTGTAAAAAAAAACTGTTACTGCATGTCCAGATTCAGATCTTTAATCTGGGGGGGGGCAATTAGGCCATTTCTAATTATTGGGGGGGGACTTGTCCGCCTCAATGTCTATGGTGGTTACTGCCCTGATTCACGATAAATAGGAACAGTTACTTACAGTAGCATCTACAGATGCAGCTTTTAAAATGTTTTAAAGTTAGTTTTCGTCATGCACTTTCACACAATCTGCTCTCGATCCTTATATTTTTATTGATGGACACACTGCAGAAGCTGAACAGCAAATTTGCTTTCCAATGGCTCTTCCAGCTCAGAGCCTTGTGTAGCTGTTTCAAACACACACACATTTTTCTTTCCATGACATCGATGCCACAGTTCAAGAATCGGTTGAGGCTTTGGGCAGTGGAAGACCTTTATCTGTTTTCATCTGCACATATTCAGTGCTGTCAGCTTTCCCCGATCGATCTTCCGGTCTCCCCACCTCCTTATCAGTGCTATTACACCAGCGCTCTGCTGTTCTGCTTCAGCCTGCTTTCATTAGAACTTCTGTGATTTCTTTTGAACCCGTGCTTATGAATTTTTAATCATTTTTTTTATGTGGTTTGCAAAGATACCGTTCAGGTTAAAGTTTTGGGGTCAGTAAGAATTTTAGGTAACACTTGATAATAGATAGTAATACTTGATAAACCATAAGAAACCACTTACAAAACAAAATCATTTACAAACTAACTATTGTGTGTTATACAAGTTCTTCATTCATTTCCCACCGTAATTAACAAATAATTTAGCAACCTAGTCTTTAGCAACCCAGATCTATATCGAACAGTATAAAACTCTCTTGATATTTTAATATCAATTACAAAAAAATAAAATAAAGCATATTTTGTTACCTTTAGAAACTTGGAAGGGTTCAATTTAAGTTTAAGTTCAGTTTTTTTTATCATCATCACTGTCATTGTCAGAGCAAATTTCCCCAGTACGTTCAACATCTGGCTCAAATTCACGATCTTAACTATCATTTTCACTGTCAACTATCATTTTTGATCAATATTTTGATTCGCTGACAGCTTCTTCACCAGATCCACCATCAAGTGACAGTGACACTCTTTTGACATTCTTATGATGTTCCAGGAAATCCCTTATAATATTATTATTATTATTATTATTATTATTATTATTATTTGGAGATTCCGATCTGGAGAGATCTCTTCTCTCAAGTGAGGGGGACAGTATATCATCCCTGGCAGAGATATAGAAGCTTTGGGTCTGGACCCTGAGGGGTACCAGCACATAGGTTTTGGTCTTTCAGCTAATGTCAAAGAAACAATTCTCAGTGCTTGAGCTCCTTTTACTAGAACGTTGTATGCCCTGAAATTGCAACTGTTTGTAACATGGTATAGAGATCCACTATCTCCACTTGCCATTCACTTTTAGACAGAACCCCGGTTGGGAGACATCCCTTGGTGTCTGAGTTCTTGCGAGGTGCCAGATCTACCATTCGCGAGATCCTTCCTGTAGGGGTGTGAATAGTCGAATATTCAGTCTATTATTAGAAAAAATATACTCACACTTATAACTAAATGAAACATGAAATCCAAACACCAGTCGAATGAGGAAAGACAGCTGTCCATCACTGCAATCACGACTACAGGTAAGCGCAGCTGTACCAATATTAGAACTTGTCTAATAGCAAAATGATCTCAAGACATATGCTTCCTTTAAGTTTCATCGAGGGAGACCAGTTTAAGAACAGAAAACACGAAGTGGTGTTAGAAACTGACGTCTGTGTCGGCAGAGCACGTTTTCTCTGCAGCCGGCTTTATTGTTATCAGACTGAGGAGCCAACTTTCACCCGAGCATGTGAATATTCTTGTTTTTCAACATGAACATGTGAAACAATACAGACATGATAACCACTTGACTCGAGTGTATATGTAGGTTCTGTACGATAATGTACAGTCTGCTTTAACGTTTTTTTATTTTTCATTTGCTCTGTTTGAGCGTAAATGCTTTTTTTCCTGTATATTTTTTGTTTAAACACATTGTTTAATGTTTTAAACTAAAAGAAAACATTAAGATATAATGTAAGCTTGCTGTGTATATTGCCTAATCATAAGCTTGTTCAGAAATGATGACAAAAACATAATGATAAAAAAACTTAAATTTAATAAGTTTAAACTTAATTTAAATAAACAAATATTCGAATATTCTTTTTTTATGAGCCCAAATATTTGTATACAATATTTTTTGAAAAATGCCCATCGCAATTGCAAATCACGCATTTGTGTTTCCATTATGTCACAATGTATGCGTGCACAAATTGAAAATGCTTATGAATATTGTCCGGAATATTTACATCTTCATATTTGAAACAGAACATGGTCAGGCCTGTAGCTTTAGTTGCAGTGCATTTCTAGGCTGCAGCAAGGGCAATTTCATATTTTTGTCCATAAAGACATTTCATACAAATAAATGTCTAATAACTTAAGAATATATTTAAGACCTTATTATTTTTTTCTTTATGACAATTAATTCTAATTTGATGACAACAAACCACCAAGTGTCTACTTTCAAATGAGAACACACTTAGGCTTGCAGTGCAAAGACTTCAAGAACTGTATCTATTGTGGTTTGAGGATGGCATTTTAATTATTGTTGCGCAGAAAAAAATGTATACTTAGTGCATCAGGAAAGTATTCACAGCGCTTCACTTTTTCCACATTTTGTTATGTTAAAGCCTTATTCCAAAATGGATTCAATTCATTATTTTCCTCAAAATTCTACAAACAATACCCCATAATGATAACGTGAAAGAAGTTTGTTTGCAAATGTATTAAAAATAAAAAACAAAAAAAATCACATGTACATAAGTATTCACAGCCTTTGCCATGACACTCAAAATTGAGCTCAGGTGCATCCTGTTTCCACTGATCATCCTTGAGATGTTTCTACAACTTGATTGGAGTCCACCTGTGGGAAATTCAATTGATTGGACATGATTTGGAAAGGCACACACCTGTCTATATAAGGTCCCACAGTTAACAGTGCATGTCAGAGCGCAAACCCAGCCATGAAGTCCAAGGAATTGTCTGTAGACTCCGAGACAGGATTGTATCGAGGCACAGATCTGGGGAAGGGTACAGAAAAATTTCTGCAGCATTGAAGGTCCCAATGAGCACACTGGCCTCCATCATCCGTAAATGAAAGAAGTTTGGAACCACCAGGACTCTTCCTAGAGCTGGCAGCCCGGCAAAACTGAGTGAACCCGAGAACCCGATGGTCACTCTGACAGAGCTCCAGCGTTTCTCTGTGGAGAGAGGAGAACCTTCCAGAAGGACAACCATCTCTGCAGCACTCCACCAATCAGGCCTGTATGGTAGAGTGGCCAGACGGAAGCCATTCCTCAGTAAAAGGCACATGACAGCCTGCCTGGAGTTTGCTAAAGGGCACCCGAAGGACTCTTAGACCATGAGAAACAAAATAGTCTGGTCTGATGAAACAAAGATTGAACTCTTTGGCCTGAATGGCAAGCGTCATGTCTGGAGGAAACCAGGCACCTCTCATCACCTGGTCAATACCATCCCTACAGTGAAGCATGGTGGTGGCAGCATCATGCTGTGGGGATGTTTTTCAGCGGCAGGAACTGGGAGACTAGTCAGGATCGAGGGAAAGATGAATGCAGCAATGTACAGAGACATCCTTGATAAACCTGCTCCAGAGCGCTCTGGACCTCAGACTGGGGCGAAGGTTCCTCTTCCAACAGGACAACGACCCTAAGCACACAGCCAAGATAACAAAGGAGTGGCTATGGGACAACTCTGTGAATGTCCTTGAGTGTCCCAGCCAGAGCCCAGACTTGAATCCGATTGAACAACTCTGGAGAGATCTGAAAATGGCTGTGCACCGACTCTCCCCATCCAACCTGATGGAGCTTGAGAGGACCTGCAAAGAAGAATGGGAAAAACTGCCCAAAAATAGTTGTGCCAAGCTTGTAGCATCATACTCAAAAAGACTTGAGGCTGTAATTGGTACCAAAGGTGCTTCAACAAAGTATTGAGCAAAGGCTGTGAATACTTATGTACATGTGATTTTTTTTTTTTTTAATAATACATTTGCAAAGATTTCAAACAAACTTCTTTCACGTTATCATTATGGGGTATTGTTTGTAGAATTTTGAGGAAAATAATGAATTTAATCCATTTTTGAATAAGGCTGTAACATAACAAAATGTGGAAAAAGTGAAGCGATGTGAATACTTTCCGGATGCACTGTACACTATTACATATCTCGGGTCACTAGAAAACCCGTACAATTTTTACAAAAAAATTATATATATACTTTACTTGTTATATTGTTTATAATGAATAGATTGAGGAATACTGAGACGGTTGATGTCTAAAAGGTTAGTTTACCCTAAGTTAAAAATTAAGTTATAATTTACTCACCCTGGTGTTGTTCTAATGTCATATACCCTTCTTTCTTTTTTGGACCACAAAAATTTAAACATTTTAAAATTAAAAAAAAAAAAAGTCCCACTCACATTCATCCATATATTGGCAGTGGAAAAAAAAAAAAAAAAACACAAAAAAGTATCACAGAATGGTCCCATACAACACTTCATATATTCTGGGGGTATACGATTAATGCATTATTTAATGAAAATTCTGACTTTATCTACTGGTCTTCTGTGCATGGCTATGTGACGTGCTCGTTCGTGAGACTATTAGCGCCACAGTTCACTTAAACTCGACCAGAAAAAGCACGTTTACAATGACAATGAATTAAGAACCGATTCAGCTGTACAGCAGCTCTAAAAGAAAATAGTGTGATTGTTCAGCTGAAGTCAGTTCAGTGTAGATTCAGTTCCATTGTAAACATCGATTATTAAATTAGTTCAGTTTGGCTATAAAGCATCTCTGCAGAAAACATTTAAGTTCAGTTCTCATTCAATAGTGTCAGTGCAGTCAAATCAATATTGTTGAATAACTGTATACTTATTATAAAGTGTTAGGATGCATTAAATTGATCACAAGTGAAAGTAAAGACACAAAAATGCAAACAACATTCAATTAGATTTAGATTTAGTTTCAAATAAACAGTTCTTTTTAAAGTTTCTATTCATCAAATAATCCTGAAAATGTTTCATGGTTTCCACAAAAATATTAGGCAGCAATTGATAATACTAAGAAATGTTTTGGAGCACCAAATCAGCTTATTAGATTGATTTTTAAAAGTATGTAACTGTAGTAATGGCTGCTGAAAATTGCCATCATCACATGAAAAAAAAAAGAAAATCAATTAAATTAGAAATGTTAATTTAAAATATGCCAGTATTACAGTTTCGTTTCAAATAAATGCAGTCTTGGTGAGCATAAGACACTTCTTAAATAACACTTAAGAATCTTACTGACCCTAAACTGTTGAACGGTACTGTACATCACAGAGAAACATACACATTAACTGAAAATAAATATAAGACTAAATATTTGCTGTCACTACAATTTTTGTTATTATAGAGTACATGTTCATTTTCATTTTGATTCAGGGATAGTCTCTTTTTTGAGGCCCATGTTGATTCATTTATCTCCCTGCCTCAGCATCTATCTGAGCAGCTCTGGTTCAGCCCGGCTGCTGATGGTGACATTTGATGGCATTTACTCACAGTGTGTAATCATTAGTACGCTGTTGTGAATGCAAATGCATCTCTGACAGGGAACAGGAAAGGTTATAAGGAACCCCATCAAGTTATACTAACAGATGATCGCAATAAATATATTACAATCAACAGGTGTTGTCTTGAATGTGCACTTACACCTGGGCACGTGCAGCTGTACGCACTGTGCATGCCATGAGCGCTTGCTTATTGATGTATTATTGTTTTCATTATTATGTAATTCATGGCGTACATTTGATTTCCAATTTCCACAACAGAAATACAAGAGAGGGGGTCTATACCGGACACGTGTGGCATGTGTTCTAGTCTGGTCAAAGCTGGTTATCAGATGGTCCAGACTGGTTTAAGTTGTTAACTACACTCTAAAAATTTCAACAATGATGTACTCAATTTTTTTGGTGACACATTTTTACACTTAAAAATATTGAGTACGTTTTAAAGCAGTGAAATCAATTAAATATACCTTATGAATTATACAAATGTAAGTAAAAAAAAAATGAACCGTGGTACCATGACAAATAAAACTGAGTAGACCCAATGAGTTATGGTAACTCAAATATTTGAGAAAAAAAAATTAAAAGCCAATATTTATGAGTAATTTGAACTTATTTGCTCTAAACCTTTTTAAATACTCCACACAACCGCTGGTTTACACGATAACTTACTTTATTTTTTGAGGAGTACAGTTCTTAATACAGCATATGTTATACCGATGTTGCTTACATTTAAAGTTTTAGAAGTAAAAATTAAACAAATAAAAGTAATTTTATGTGTAATCAACTGGTCTCTGTCATCCCGTTTCCACCGTAACATTTCTGGTTCTCTAGCTAGACTTGTGTTTGACAGGAAAATTGTGAATCTCAGAGCGCTGCCCTGCGTTTCACTCAGCCGAAAGATGCTGTGACTGACTCCCTAACCTGCCCATAAACAAAAAGTGCACAGTTCTGAAAACATATTTTAAAACCTAAGTAATTATATTCAGCATCTTTAGGAATAAAGTCATTTATTTTATGCAAGGCATCATCAAGGCTTTTCTATCACGCGAAAAGACCGACGCGACACCTGTTTAGGTGACTGACATTGCGGCCCTGTATGTTGCTTTGTATAAAATAAAATAATTTACAGCACAGTAATGATTTTTTAGATTAAATAAAACATACACAAACCTATATTTCACCAAAGAAATTCACAGATTCTGTGGCACAGAGAGCAGCTTTACAGTGGTCAACAAGTAAATAATAATTCAATGATGTATAGTATAGTTTATAGTTTAGCATGTAGTTTAATTCAGCTCTAAAAAGAAAAAAAGTGTCATTGTTCAACTGAAGTCAGTTCAGTGTTGATTCAGTTCCATTGTAAAGATAATCAATTATTAAATTAGTTCAATTCAGCTATAAAGCAGCTCTGCAGAAATCGGTGATATCATTGTCCAGCTCAGTTCAGTTCTCATCCAATAGTGTCAGTGCAGTCAATAATATTGTTGAATATTAAATGTGTTAATATATTAATCATATTGTTGAATATTAAATATTAAATGCCCCTAAGCAAGCCAGAGGCGACAGTGGCAAGGAACCTAAACTCCATCAGGTGACAGAATGGAGAAAAAAAACCTTGGGAGAAACCAGGCTCAGTCAGTTCTCTGGCCAAGCGAAGCAATTTGGTGTGGTTTAATTCCAGACTGCAGCATTAGTCAGAAGTCAGATTGTGGATTGGTATCATTTAAAATATTTTATCCAGTTCCTTCTGCTTAAATATATCGGATTCATCATGCCGGTATGGAGACGAAGCTGGCCATCGGGGTCTGTGCAGAGGTTTGAGGACTGAACTGCTCAGTAACTGAACTGCTGGGTTGTTAAGTTCCTCAGTTTACTTTGTATAATAAATACGTTACAATTAGATCTTTTGATCCTTCTTCATCAACTATCTTGTTGTGAACAATTAATCTGTGAAAAAAGTAATCTACAGAAAAAGAAAAATTAGTTTGTCTTTGTATTCTGTAGTCAAAATTTGAAAATTTGCTTGCCCTCTAGAGTGGCATCAACTATCTTGTTGTGAACAATTAATCTGTGAAAAAAGTAATCTACAGAAAAAGAAAAATTAGTTTGTCTTTGTATTCTGTAGTCAAAATTTGAAAATTTGCTTGCCCTCTAGAGTGGCATTTTTTTTGACCGAAAGTGCACCGAAATCAAGCCACGCCCACTATTTTTTCTTATTCTTTATTCTGTTTCACATGGAAATATTTCACAAAACTAAAGTCAATCACAGCTTAGATTTATGTGGATTTTAATGTCAGATTAATGCTGTAAATAATGAACATGGCATCTGCTCTATTGTTCTCCATGGTTTTGCTTTATTTCCAGATGTTTGATTCATTAACAGTGTTTCTTACGTCATACTCCGGGATTCCCTCTTGGTTCTACATGAGCAGTCTTCAAAATGCCGCTTTCATTCTCTTGACAAAATAAAAGACGAAGAATACAATTTGTATATGTATATCAAATGAAAGATGTAGAATGTGCTGCATGTTAGCTTGCTTATTTTGCTTAAGTCCGCGTCATAGTAACTAGAAATATGCTTCTGACCCCAGATCGGGAGCTGTAGTTCCTACAACACAACTTTGCAATACTCTTTGCGAATGTTTGTTGGAACTATGGTTTCAGGAAAAGCCTAATCCTTGAACTATGGCTACATTCAGGCTACATTTCGCTGGCTTCAGTCCAGGATCATGACCTGTTCACACTCGATTCTGATATTGGCCACATTTAAAAAATAATGTGAACAGCCAAACAAAATGACGGATCTGAACAATCAGAATTGAGCACTAAGGCTTGCAGTGTGAATGTAGCTATGTTAGTAACAACGGATCCAGATAACCAGCCACCGTAAAATCTGACCTGGAATGTATGGAATATTTATCTGCAGTAGTAATCTGCCAAAGATATTTCTATGAATGGCATATGAGGACGTAGACTAAATGTTGTTTCACCTGTCAGATCATGGCATTCTGAAGGGAGATCATTCTTACCATTGATTCTAATTAATCCAATGAGAGGAGCCAAAATTCCTAATGCAGCAAAGTTCACTCTATTTCCAGCATTCGTTTGCTGTTTATATAGAGCCTTTTCACAATTCTGGAGTGGGAACTCAGACGTAAACTATAGCAGGGTAAACTTCTTTAGAGGAACATGAGAGACCCTAGCAAATATTATGTTCATGTTCCCTTTTGCTCCAGTGGCAAATGAAATAATCCACTATTGCATTTCCATGACTTTCCAAAAGAAGAAAAAAAGTCTTGAGAGATGGATTACAGCAGTCAGAA
Source organism: Coreius guichenoti (assembly GCA_039654105.1). Lineage (NCBI taxonomy): Eukaryota > Metazoa > Chordata > Actinopteri > Cypriniformes > Gobionidae > Coreius > Coreius guichenoti. Next base: position 26,426,931 of record CM077170.1, read on the forward strand.
AAGAGAAAGATGTCACATTTTCACATTTCTGGTCAGTTTAATGTTGTTTTCATCAGGAAAGTCTCTCTCAATATTATAACAGTATATTGTATTATCTCTCTTAATAACAGCCTTGATATGTGGGTGGATGGAGTGTATGAGGACATTACATTTCTATAAGAGAACCTGTCCAAAGGTTCATACATATATAGCAGTATTGAATTTCTTTTTGGTGGACAATGGACATTTAGTGTTTATTTTGTTTACAAGGTGTCTGAATAGTGATAGCTGTTGTTTTGGAGGCTAAATAACACTTGCAGCTGGAGTAGGATTATTATCCATTGAGGAGTTTAGTCAAGGACAATCAGTCAAACATGCTGGAGTAATTAGTTAGACCATCTCTCTTCTTCTTTTTTCTGTCTTTTCCTGAGGCAGTAGTCATGCTGTAGAACATTTATAGCTCCCAGTGGCATAATGAAAATCTTGAAAAAAAAAACGAGAACCATGAGACGAGGCCCCAAAAGTGGTGACATCATGCAAAAGTGTTTGGGGCGTTGAGGTGAAACTCAGTAAACTTTTGACCATGACATAACTGATAGAGAATAGATTCTTCTTAGCAGTTTGATGGGAAATTATTACAATGACAGTTATAGTATTTATTATAGTTAGTATTATAATAATAATTATAGTAAAAAATAATGTGTAAAAACTAGAGATGCACCGATTGCAATTTTCTTGGCCGTTTCCGATTTCCGATTTCCGATTTTTTTTTTGTTAGTGTGATCTGCCGATACCGATTTTTGCCGATTCCGATTTTCTTTCTAAGAACTATAATTGACAACATATACAAACAAAAAGCTACTTTTCTTCAACGGAAAGTTTTATTTTCATAAAAAAAAAAAAAACAAGTAAAAAGTCAGTAATAAAATATAAACAGCTCAAATAAATGCAATACAATAAAGAGAGCTATGAAACAGTTAGAAAAGTTTTTCAGGTTAACTGGGTTTCTATTAAGGTAAGAAATACTACAGAAATTAAAGTAATCAAATGTAAAATAACACATTCAGTGTTATTTTACATTGGTTACCTTAATTTCTGTAGTCTTTATTGTAAATATTAATACAGATCAATTCTTACCATTAAAGTTATAAAACGTATTCAGTCAAGAGCAGAAAGTGATTTTTTTTTTTGTCTTTTGTTCTTTGATTAACATGACAGACAGCAGCAGGAATATTGGACTGCTGTCCCTTTAAGAGTTTATGAACGGTGTTCAACGGAACCAATACTGTTACACACAACATGGGTTCACTTTCTTAGCTATTTAACGATTCAAAACTGACTGTTTATCTGAATACTCGCCAAGATTGCCTGTGCTGCTGGTTTTGACATACTTTTGTATGTATTTGACAGTTTAAGTGCAGTAAGCCACTCATTTTGGTACTTGTGACTCTGTTTGACTTCTGCCTCTGTTTGAGACTGAGCGTGGCTTGTTCGCTTCACTTATATAGATCAGTGGCGCACGCTTTTGGTGTGAGCGCAAAACCTGCGGGAATGACTAAAATTATGTGCAATACAAGCACTATTTAACCGGAGCGAATGAGACGAGTGAGAGAGAGGAGGCGTCACTTCACCGTGACCGAGAAGAGAGCGAGAACGCGGAGCTGACGTTATTGCCTGTGCCGCTGGTAACAAAACGGATCGGCTCCGAATCGGAATCGGTAAGAAGTGAGACTGATCATGAGGGAAATCGGCCGATTCCGATTCCTGGCCGATCGAACGGTCCATCTCTAGTAAAAACAATGATAATCTAAACAAATAGTGAAATAAAAATTCATATAACAAATTGATTTATTGCATGAATTGGATTTATACTTCCATTCAAAAATGTATGGTCAATACAATTTTTTTTATTATACTTTTATTGCGTAAGGATACATTAAATTGATCAAAAGTTAAAGTAAAGGAATTTACAATGTTACAAATGATTTCTATTTCAAATAAATGCTGTTCTTTTGAACTTTCTGTTCATCTAAGAATCTTGGGGGGGGGGGGGGGGAAGTAACACAAAAACTTACTGTGATAATAATAGCTGTATATAAAGACTGGAGTAATGGCTGCTGAAATTCAGCTTTTTTTATCACAGGAATAAGGTAAAGTTTATATACTTTTTTTTAGTGAAGAGCATGCTTTGGATGGAATTTGAAACATGTAGAGAATTTTATTATGTGTAATTTCCAATCAAGTCATTTACTTTAGCTTGCCACCTTGTCATTTAAACCATGAGATGCTCATACATCATTTGGGATGTGGTGGAAATGACAGTACAGTAGGAATTACTTTTTGTAATTTATATATACCTTGACAAATTCAATAAACTAGTGGGTGTGACGATTGTGTGTTAAGAGACTGCATGAATGAAACCAAATGAAATGCATTTAGAGTGCTCTTTACAGCATTAAAAAGTCTAAACACATGATATATTTGCCTTTTTATGCACTGTCTATAAATAGTAATATTGCACTAGATTTAACAAATTTAAAAAAATAAAAATTGGCTCATAGTACCATATGCCGACATATATGGCAGTGGTAGCACCATAGCAACAGTGATAGCTAATTTAATTTTTTGTGTTGTATAGTAAAGAGTGATGCTTATTGGGTTGTGTTTTCGTTCTTCCACTAGAACATGTGTTTGATTTAGGCTTGGGCGAAACCTGATCTCCAGGGATTTTATATTCCAGATGTTTGTAATGTGTGAGTGATGGTCTTTCCTGAGGGAGAGCAGTTTTGGCCTTGGGCAGTTATGTGTGGAGAAGGTAGAATATTACTACAAAGTTTTATGTTTACATTACAAAGTTTTGTTTCTCATTCTCTCCATACGGGATCAATAAAGTACCTTATCAAGATCAATAAAGTGTCTTGCTGTTACACAAAGAACATACCAACAAATCAGTCTGAGGGAAAATTACTTTTTCATGTTGCGCAAATGTGAAGAAATAGAGAGTAAGACCTGCGTGACAACATGACAACAGTATTTCTGTACCTTTCTGCCCCTCAGAATGAACATGTATATATTTGTGTGTGTGAGAGAGAGAGAGAGTCTTCCAGGTCTTGATCTTTGTGACTGCTTCAATCTTAACCCCTACCGAGGGCAGAATCACCCAAGTGTGTGCAGTCCTGTGATAACAGCTAGTGATGGAGAGTGTGTGTGATATTACTGAGGCCGCACTCCTTCATCATCTGAGAGTTATGCAGTCTGACAGCACGCACTGTGTTTACTCCCAGATTTGTGCTTAAGATGGTTTACTGCAGACTATGCCTTTTAAAATTGATTTCAGCATCGTTTCTCACATGTAGAAACCTGCAGACAGACACAGGTTTCTACTAGTATGATCAAAGCTATAAGAAATTAATTTATCTCTGTATGTGTTCTCTCTTGCAGGATCCTGTATATGGGAAAGGAAAGCTGGCTGAGATCCAGGGGCTCATTTTAGGGATGCTAGAGACCTTCAACTACGAACAGGTAATGTGTGTGTCGAATGTTTTCTTTTACGAATGCTTTTTATTATTACAGTTTAAAATAACTGTTTTGTATTTGAATATATTTTAAAATGTATTTTATTCCTGTGATGGCAAAGCTAAATTTTCAGCATCGTTACTCCAGTCTTCAGCGTCACATGATCCTTCAGAAATCATTCTAATATGCTGATTTGGTGCTCGTTATGTTTTTTTTTTTTAATTTTTATCATTATTAATGTTGAAAACACTTGAAACCTTGATATATATTTTTTAGGATTCTTTAATGAATAGAAAGTTCAAAAGAGCAGCTTTTTTGAAACAGTGTGAAAATATCACTTTTAATCAATTCAGTGCGTCCTTGCTGAATAATAGTATTAATTTATTTTATAATGTTATTTTGACATATATTATTAAAATCACGTAGACTTACATAAGTTGAAGCCGTTTCATTTTATATGTAGCGGGTCGCATCATGGGGGGGCTGCCATATTGAGATCATGATGGCCAGCTGAATACTACTTGATTTATCTCAGTAACTGCCCTGTTATTCGACACTCGCGCTCACATAATAAATTAATCATCGCCTGCTGTGAATAGCACATTTCTACAACAGCATTTGTAAACAAAAACTCCAAGTAATCATTCAGTACCCTGTTATTTCAGATTCGGTCAGATAATGTCACTGTACCATGATATTTTTTTTTTTTTTTTTTTTTTTTTTTTTTAAGGGTGTAGTGCAGGCTTTATGAGGTGTTGATACACAGTCTGACTTAAATATGTCCATACAGTAGAGCTACCCATAGTGCATCATTAATGTGTTACTCCTATTAATTGCACTCTTGCTGTTTTCAGACAGCTGATACATAATTTATCTCTCTTAAATTATAATGAGTTCTTTTCATACTGCTCACACAGCTCCAGCTGCAGCAGCTAAATTTACAGTGTTTTATGTGATAACTGGAAATGAAATGCAAGGTGAGATCCTTTAAAAAAAAAAAAAAAAAAAAAAATGAAATCCTTTATGCCACACCTGCCAATAGCAATTGTAGAGAACATGTACTGGCACAAAAATTGGGATTATATTATTTCCAAATATATTTTTGCCCTATGAAAATTTAACTAATTAATGTTCTACCTCTTTAAAAGCAGACAGAAGTTCTTTAGTTTCATAATTCCATCGTTATTTTAGTTGTTGTTTTAATGCCTTGTGTACCTTTCATTTGATTTATTCTCATCACTTACATCAGTTAAAAAATAAATAAATAAAAGCAGCTGGTCATATTCCGAGATGCTGTTAATATTGCAAGTTATGACCGCGGCCAATATATCTAAGGCGTACAAGTGTCCAGCATGGTATGCATTTTGGAAATTTCAATAAATTGGGTTGGTATCTATTGATTATATTACAGGCACAAAAAAAAGCTGATACAATAGCAATAACGTCTCGGTTACGTATGTAACCCTCGTTCCCTGAAGGACGTCACCGACGAATTGGGATCACTTCTGGGAGCCCTATCAGCTTCGAGTGTATACAGAACAGGCCAATGGCGATTGGCATGCGAGATTTGCATCTCGCGCTCCGCCCTGCAGTGCGGGTATAAATACGGAAGCGGATGCAGCGCACATTTGTTTTTCACTGAGGAGCCGAACTAGTGACTCGGCCGTGCAGTGATGGGTACACGGCCGAGTCACTAGTTCATGCATATGTAACCGAGACGTTCCCTTTCAGTTAGTCACGTTCGACGTACGTCAGACGTCACCCACGAATTGGGATCCCTATAGAAAACGCCATGGCTGTTGCCACTTCCAGCGCCCTGCGTAAGCCCCTCAGACCCCTGTCTGTTGGGGCAGGAACTCCTACGCGCAGGGAGGTATCGTATGGAAGATACACATATGGACTGGCCATCTGGGCAGTGCAACATACGATATGTCTCTGGGGTTCCCCCGGCCGACCTAGGCGGGAGACTACACCGGACAGAGACGGCAGAGTGGACTTTGCCAAGGGAAAGACACAGGCTCGCCGAAGGGAGCCGTACCGTGGAAGAATACACATATGGGACCGCCGTAGGGGTCACAACATATGGCACCTAGCTCAGCAGGGGGCACAGCACTGGGGTGTGCTTACGCTACTGGGCCTGGCGTCAGATGCTCCGCCACATCTGACAGCCATATGGTGGTGGAGGAACTCAACAGGGTTCGCCTAGCTGGGGAACTTACTGGAGCAAAAAAGCACACTTATCCAGTCCATGAAGAGGGGAATGGCGCAGCAAGCCGACACTTAGAACGGGCACTTCGGTGTTACTGGCTGGTTGAAGCGAGCACACGGGAAGAAACCGGCTCTACACGGAGGCTATAGAATCTAGCGAACGTGTTAGGTGTCGCCCAGCCCGCAGCTCTACATATATTTGTCATGCGCCAGCGCACTGGAAGAGACAACACTCCTAGTGGAGTAGGGCTCTCAACCCGAGCAGGCAAGGCACACCTTGGGTATGGTACGCCAAGGCGATGGCATCCACTATCCAGTGGGCCATCCTCTGCTTGGAGACAGCCTTTCCCTTCTGCTGGCCTCTGTAACAGATGAAGAGCTGTTCTGAGGTCCTGAAGCTTTGTGTTCTGTCCACGTATAATCGCAGAGCGCGGAACGGGAAGCCAGGGCTGGGTCTGCCTCCTCCGAGGGCAGCACTTGCAGGTTCACCACCTGGTCCCGGAAGGGAGTGGTGGGAACCTTGGGCACATATCCGGGGATATATCTCAGGATCATGTGAGAGTTGGCTGGCCCGAACTCTAGGCACGATTCGTCAACCGAAAATGCCTGCAGGTCCCCTACCCTCTTAACGAAAACCAATGCAGTCAGGAGCACTGTCTTCCAAGACAAGATTTTCAACTCTGCTGACTGAAATGGTTCAAAGGGCGCTCTCTGCAGTGCCGTTAGCACCAGAGACAAGTCCCAAGAGGGTATAGAGTGAGAGCGAGGCGGATTTAGTCTCCTCTCTCCCCTCAGGAACCTAACGATCAGATCATGCTTCCCCAAGGACTTACCATCAACTACATCATGATGTGCTGCGATAGCGGCAACATACACTTTGAGGGTGGAGGGAGACAGCCTTCGCTCCAACCCATCTTGCAGGAAGGTAAGCACAGAAACTGATCGAACATTTTCGGGGGTCTTCTCGTTGAGAAGAGCACCACTCAACGAACAGGTTCCACTTAAAAGCATAGAGGCGCCTCGTAGAGGGGGCTCTAGCAGCAGTGATGGTGTCTACCACTGTTTGTGGCAGATAACCTAGAACATCCGTGTCCCGTCCAGGGACCAGACATGGAGTTTCCAGAGGTCGCCCCGTCTCTGAGTCAGAAGGCCCTTCCTCAGAGGAATGGGCCAAGGAGGTGCTGTCGCGAGGAGCACTAGTTCCGGGAACCAGGTCCGGTTGGGCCAATACGGTGCAACTAACAAGACCTGCTCCTCGTCCTCCCTGACTTTGCACAGAGTCTGTGCTAGAAGGCTCACTGGGGGAAACACATACTTGCATAGGCCCGGGGCCAGCTGTGTGCCAGTGCATCCGTGCCGAGGGTCCCCTCGGTCAGGGAGTAAAACAACTGGCAATGCGACATGTCCGGGGCAGCAAACAGGTCTACATGTGCGGTCCCAAAGCATCTCCAGATCAGCTGGACCACCTGGGGATGGAGTCTCCACTCTCCCGGAAGCACTTGCTGTCGTGAGTGGCACAAAGCGACCTCAGATGCTTCTGACTCCGGAGTAGGAGATGGCGGGCAAGTTGTGACATGCGACGGGAGCGTAGACCACCCTGTTTGTTGATGTACGCAACGGTCGCTGTACTGTCCGTACGGACCAGAACGTTCTTGCCTTGTAGTGGCCCTTTGAGGCGGCCCAGCGCAAGAGGTACTGCTAACAACTCGAGGCAGTTGATGTGCCGTTTCAGTTGAGGCCCCGTCCACAGACCCGAAACTGCATGCCCATTGTACATGGCCCCCCAGCCGGTGGTAGAGTCATCCGTGGAGACCACAGCATGCCTGGACACTTGTTCTAGGGGAATACCTGCCCGTAGAAACGAAGGGTCCGACCACGGGCTCAAAGTTTGGCGGCAATTCGGTGTGATTGCTACACGGAATGAACCGCTCTGCCACACCCATCTCGGAACTCGGTCGTGGAGCCAGTGTTGAAGCAGCCTCATATAAAGCAACCCGTGCGGCGTTACTGCGGCTACGGATGCCATATGCCCCAGGAGCCTCTGAAAATGTTTCAGTAGGACCGCTGTTCTGCGTTTGAACGAATTCAAGCAGTTCAACACCGACTGCTCCTCTGTGAGGCACACTGTCAGATTGACCAAGTCCAACTCCATACCGAGAAAAGAGATCCTCTGCACGGGGGAGAGTTTGCTCTTTTCCCAGTTGACCCGAAGTCCCAACTGGCTGAGGTGACTGAGCACCATGTCCCTGTGTTCGCACAACTGCTCTCTCGACCAGGCCAGAATCAGCCAGTCGTCGAGGTAGTTGAGAATGCGAACACCACGCTCTCTCATGGGAGCAATGGCCGCCTCCGCAACCTTTGTAAAGACACGGGGCGACAGGGACAGCCCGAAGGGTAGGACTCTGTACTGATATGCCCGCCCCTCGAACGCAAAGCGTAGGAACGGTCTGTGTCGAGGGAGAATCAAGCCATGAAAGTACACGTCCTTCAGGTCGATCGCTGCAAACAAATCTTGGGGACGGATGCACCCGAAGATGCGTTTCTGCATTAGCATCTTGAACGGCAGCCTGTGCAGGGACCGATTCAAGAACCACAGGTCCAAGATTGGCCGTAACCCACCGCCTTTCTTGGGTACAATGAAGTACTGGCTGTAGAAGCCTGTCTTCATATCGGCTGGAGGGACCGGCTCTATCGCGTCCTTCACCAGTAGGACTGCGATCTCCGCCCGTAAAACAGGAGCACCCTCCTTCAGCACGGAGGTGAAGTGGATGCCCCTGAACTTGGGGGCCGCCGGGCAAACTGAATCGCATAGCCAAGTCTGATAGTATGGATGAGCCAACGAGACGGGCTGGGAAGCACTAGCCAGGCTTCCAGCGACCGAGCAAGCGGGACCAACGGCACCACAGACATACCCGCAGTGGGGCAGCGAGGCGGCATGCAGGGACCCAACTCGGACGGCGTAGCGGCCCGAAGTGGAGTCTGAGTGTGCAGTGCAACACTTACCTGCTTCTGCTGAGGGGGTGCGAGGGTGTGTGGAGACCTCTTGAGTGCGTCCTGGACACAGCCAGCATCCCCGCTGGTGATGGAGAGGGACCTGAGGGTGACAAGGCATAGCGTCGTACACCGCCAAGCGCACTCTCTTGGCACCCAGAGATATTGGAAACAGCTCTTTTAATGAAGTTTTGGGTACAAATTAAATGAGAACAAAGGATTTTCCCTCGGCCCTCCTCCGGGGGAGGGAGCGGTGCGGTCACCATCTCCCGAAGAGCTGTCCCCTCCATCTCTGGGTGGCCCGTCTCAGGGTAGCTTGGATTTCCGCTTGCCACCTGGTTTGGCAGCGGGTTGGGCGGCCTTCCTGTGGCCGGCTCCTCACTGTTGCCCCGATGGAGGCTGCTGCTGGGCTTTAGCGGTGGCGGCGTCAGGGGGACGCCCTCGGCGACGAGCAGGCGGTGGATCTGCAGCCGGCGGGTGGGTGAAGGCAGCAGCGGCCCGCCGGGGCAGGATGTGTTTGATGGCCTCCGTCTGCTTCTGGGCGGCCGAGAACTGCTGGGCGAAGCTCTCGACCACGTTGCCGAATAGCCCAACCTGGGAGTCCAGGAACCGATATTTATCAGCCACCCTCATATCGGCCAGGTTGAGCCAGAGATGGTGCTCCTGGACCACCATGGTTAACATCACCTGACCAATGGAACGAGCGCTGACTTTCGTTGCCCGGAGAGCGAGGTCCATCACTGCCCGGAGCTCCCGGAGTAGCTCAGAGTCAGGTCTACCCTCATGCATGTCCATGAGTGCCTGGGCTTGGTGCACCTGGAGCAGCGCCATGGCATGCAGGGCGGACGCAGCCTGTCCACAGGCTCTGTAAGCTTTGCCCGTTAGAGTGGACGTGAACTTACAGGCCTTGGATGGGAGACGTGGATTACCACACCAGGAGGAAGCGGACGCCGGACACAGTTGCATCGCGACGGCCCATGCCACTGGGTTGGTTTCTGGCAGAAAAAGGTGCCGTCCATGACCTAGTGAGCTCCTCATGCACTTCCGGGAAGAAGGGCACTGGGGCGGGGTGCTGAGAACATCCTGTCATCTGCTGGAGCCCCGAAAGTCACCACTGGACGCCCATGGGAGGGGCCAGCGTGCTCTCTCTGCAACTCAACCGGCTGCGGCACGTCAGAGGGATTAGGGGCCCACAGAGATTGCCTCGGCGGGGTGGCCCTAACCGTAATCCTCAGGTCACCCTGGCTATTCGTCGAAGTAGCTCTATTCTGCTGACCAGCAGGAATAGCTCTAGATCGGGGTATAGGTAAGGGGACTCCGCTTTCCCGAAGGTAGGTGAGTCTTGATCTCAATGCCGAGATAGTCATGTTCCCGCAGTGGGTACATGAACTATCCACAAACGCTGCCTCAACGTGCTGAATGCCCAGACACGTAAGACAACGATTGTGACCTTCAGCTGGTGACAGGGAACGACCGCATCCAGAAACGCACGGGTGGAATGACATCTTGAAAAAGACGCAGTGTCACACGTGTACTCTTTTAGGGGAAAAAAAGCTCTTTTAACGTGCTGAAGCACTCAGGGAGATGGCCGCGGCAAAACACAGGGAAATAGTGCAGCTCTGTGTATGCACTCAATAATAGTGGAACCAATAATAGTGGAACCAACAGAAAATATTGCTGTGAAAACAGCAGTTTTTTTCTTGTATTGAGATCGCGGTCCACGCTGACTGTGCCTTCTCTCCCAGCACTGGAGCTTCTCCCACTCGTTCTCTCTCTCTCTATATAAACACTCATTAGGCAGCAGAAACATCGGCTCCGAAGTGAATGACAAATGTGCGCTGCATCCGCTTCCGTATGTATACCCGCACTGCGGGGCGGAGCGCGAGATGCAAATCTCGCACGCCAATCGCCATTGGCCTGTTCTGTATACACTCGAAGCTGATAGGGCTCCCAGAAGTGATCCCAATTCGTCTGTGACGTCCAACGTACGTCGAACATGACCGACTGAAAGGGAAATGTACTTATTTACAGGGTTCCTACGCAGTTTGGAAATTTCCCCTATTCAGTTTTCTAAAAATAAAAGTATTTCAAAGTTAAAAATATAAATTTCTCGATTGTCATCTATTCTCATTTTTATGAACTAATATCAATTCTTAAATTCCAAGAATACCGCTCTTTAGCGTTCTGTAGCACGGAGCACACATGAACTGGTCATCTCTTCCACTTTACTACTAGTTACAGCATGAAATAAACATGAACGAACATCAGAAGGAATGTTAAAAGATAAAGTACAACTTACTAAAATGAATCATGTCTCATTTAATTGCTCAATCTGTGTTTCAACCACGGAAAGACGTCAATAAAACAGCTTGTGACCCAGGGGTGCCCAATCCTGTTTCAGGAGATCTACCTTCCTACAAAGTTCAGCTCTAATCCTGATCAAACACAACTGAAGCAGCTAATTAAGATCTTCAGGAGCACTTGATAATTACAGACAGATGTGTTGGATCAGGGTTGCATCTGAACTCTCCAGGTAGGGAGATCTCCTGGAACGGGATTAGGCACAAATATGTCAAATATGTAAATATGTCACGTAATGTTACATTTACTTCAGAAAAACCATTCAATTACCATAAACTTGTTAGTTAGCTAGACTCTAGAGAGGAGCATTTTGCTAAATATATGCACTATATTGCATATTCATTATATTTTTACTTCACATGTTCTTCAATATTTAATGCATGTTTTTTTTTTTTATTTAAATGTTTACATTTCAAAAAACGAGTAGAAACAATTATGCCATTAAAAAGTTATTATTACATTTATTATTATTATAAAAACTTATGTTAATTTAAATGTAAGTAACCTATACAAATCAGTTAATTTTTTGGAATTGATTTGAAATCGGAATTGAATTGAATCACAAGCTTGAGAATCTAAATCAAACCATGAAATTTGTCAAAACCCAGCCCTACAAGCAGAGTGTTTTCATGATAAAAGTTTAGTGATTTGTTTGATTGTCGAACACAAATGACTGAATGAATTCTTTACCGTGAATTCTTTTGAACTTCACTAATCGAATGTGTGTGTGACACTCAAACCAGCAACAGATAAAGGAACAAACAATCATCTTAATCAGACTGTACTTTGCTGTTTGGTGATCATGCAACATCAAACCACATTTACAGTATCAAATTCATGTGTAAGAGGTGAATATATGCAGGTTATAAAGCTTTTTAGGCTTCATGCAAGCGCATGTTATCACTTCGAGAAAACCAATGAAAACAGAGAAAATAAAAATACTTATTACAGATGACTACTATTTACCGAAAATAATGTTGTCTGAACCATTTATGTTAAATATGGTCTGAAAAAATCGTTTGGAAGGAGGTCTGGAAATTTGAGTCTGGAAAAGTATGGAATTTTGAAAATGTGTAGGAAGCCTGTACTTAATCTGTGCTTCTCTACATCCAACTATTAAGAGAGTAGGGACCAGGAATTGTTTTAACAATATTTGTAAAAGCAACGCATTGATGCGTCGCACACACATACCTAAATACTTTCTCAATCCCTCTTAATAACGTTTTACAGAGTGACGTCCTTCAGAAAACTTAACGTATTCCAGTTTATCCTCATAGCCGCTTTAATCGGGTCAGATGAGGGTGGAGTGTTATGAGAACTCATTAATTGCTGTTTCTTCATTAATTAACAAGTGCATAATTGAAGAGGCTTCCTGGACTTCTCAGTTCCCGTTATGGTTATCAGTGGCACGCACACATACAGTTGTGGTCAGTATTATTGGCACCTTTGGTAAATATGTTCAAAGAAGGCTGTGAAAATAAATCTGCAGTTTTAATCCTTTTGATCTTTCATTAAAAAAATCACAAAAACTAATGAATGTGGGGGGAAATCACATTATGAAATAAATAAATTTCCCCTAGAAATTCTTATGTGTAAAATATCTCTGAAGTATATTCCCCTTCATGTTTACATTTTCTTTAGCACACCAGGCTGACTAGGTGTATGAAATTGTCCAGCCATGACTTCCTGTTCCACAGGAGTATAAATATGAGGAAACACAACGGCCGAATTCCCGTAATCATCCATCAGAATGAGTAAAAGCAAAGACTACAGTTCTGATATGCAGCAAAAGATTGTTCAGCTTGTTGCTGTAATAAAACAGCTAAGTTCCAATCAACTAAAGATGTTACGAATCTGCCTGGAAGACGACATGTCTATATTGTCTTAATGCACGGCGAGGAGGATAGTTTGAGTGGCCAAAGACTCTCCAATGATCACAGCTGGAGTAATGCAGAAAATAGCGGAATCATAAAGCCTACAAAAAAATCAAACAGCACCTACATTATCACAAGTTGTTTGGGAGGGTTTCAAGAAAAATCCTCCTTGCTCATCCAAAAACAAACTCCAGCATATTCAGTTGCCAGACACGACTGGAACTTCAAATGGTCAGATGAAACTATTTCATATAATAACTTTTTGGCAGCAAAACCACCAGATAAGTTTGGTGAACACAGGGATAAAAACAAGTACCCTATGTGTAGAATTAAATATACTGCTGGATCTTTACAGTTTTTTTTTTATTTTTTTATATGCTTTGGTACTATTTTCACAAGTAAGGTGTACATATTCAAAACTCTTAGTACTAATATCACAACATTTTCAATTGTGTTAGTACAATACAAAACCACAAAGTATCCTTTTCACTACACAAAATAACTGTTTCATCTATATAAATGTTTCATTCACAGTAACTGCCTTTCATAAATCTCTATCAAACTTTTGATTTTGATTTGCATCTCTTCTCGTTCAGTTTAATACATATTATTTAATCCAACTGAACTTAATGATTAATCAGTTAATCATTTGTTACACATATAGATTTCTATAGACATTGATTCTATAGACATAGTTTCTATAGAACTTGTTTGCAATTTCCGATATGAATTACCAAATGTAATGAATTATTTTTACATAAATGATTTACAATATCTTAGATGATAACCACCACTATGTTCAAAGTGTGTGCACGAACGTGTGTGTGTGTGTGTGTGTGTGATTGAGAGAGAGAAAGAGAGAGAGAGAAATTTGCTATTTGCGAACATTGAGTTCATAGAGTTATGTACAGTAACATCAGATTGACCAGAGATGCATCAGTAGAAGGGAGACAGATGGCATCAAATCCTCATGGCTGTGTCATACTTCATAACACATTTTGATAACACACTAGATATACTATTACAAACATTATGGATTCAATTATATAAGTTAGGTAATGTAAGTGTATTTTCTAATGTGGCATCTGTAGCCTGTATTACTATAATTATTTCAGCAACAAGGGTGATTTGAAACACGTGTCTTGCATTGTTTGCTAGTGAATGAATTGAATTGAAATAAGATCATACTATTGTGTTTCGGTGATTAAACCAAATGTTCTCATTACATATTACAATAATCTTGTGTTTTCAACAATGAGTATGTGGACTGAAAATATATACAACTGAATAAAAGCATTAGATTGGGTTTTGAAAGAATGACTAGCTGTGTTTCAAGTGTGATCAGTTTGGATCACCTTACCTGTGAAAATAGCACAAAAAAACTGTAATGTTGTGTTCCTATTTTTCTGCTGTAGGTCTTGAACTTCTTGTTCAGATATATGGCATTATAGATTCTATCAAATGCCAACAGATAAAAAATCAAAACCTGACCTCCTCTGCTAGAAATCTTATAATGGGCCGTGGTTGGATCTTCCATTAGTACAATGATCCAAAACAAACATCAAAATCAACACAAAAATGGGTCACTGAGCACAAAATTAAGGTTCTGCCATGGCCATTCCAGTCCCTGACCTGAATCCTTTAGAAAACTGATGAGGAGAGTGTATCAGTTTTGGACTTTGGAATTGAAGGAACTGGAGAGATTCTGTATGAAGGAATGGTCTCTGATCTCTTGTCAGTTGTTCTCAAATTCATCAGGCATATTATAGAAGAAGACTCAGAGATGATCTTGGCAAAAGGAGGTTATTGATTGTGGCCAATGTATATTAGAAGGAAAAAAAAAATTTATTTCATAATGAGATTTTCCCCCATTTTCAATTATTTTACTTCAATGAAAGGTTAGATTTTTGTGATTTTTTTTTTAAAATTTTTTTATTTTTATAAAAGGTCAAAAGGATTAACAATGCAGATTTATTGTTCATATTTACCAAGGGTGCCAATAATTCTGACCACGGCTGTACAGCTTTAATTTATGAACAACTCCCTATAAATACTTTCCCTTGTTTCAAACTCTCACAAAACTTTTTTAAAGCTGTCTAAAAAGCATTTATTTATTTATTAGTCTTTTAGTGTTATTATAAAGTAGGAACTGGATTAAATTCCTCCCTAGTTTCGGATTCACTGAAAAAAAGCTTTGCTAGTGGTTTTCGGAAAGTCAAAACGAAATAAACTAGAATAAAGAGAATTTGTTGTTTGAAGTTCCCCTGAACTTGCCTGACATCTTTTTGCAATACTAATTTATTTGATAGATTTTAGTTGCTTTCTTCACCTTAGCTAGTTGTCTTTCAGTACTCACTTCTCACCTGAGGTCACTTGTAGACTAATAGCGTCCATAAAGCTACATCAGACTTCATTATATTCCCTTTTTTTTCTTTCTATTCTTTATTTGACAGCATAAATGCTAAATAATACTGTTACTTTTGAGACCTTTGTAAGTGGAATCTGGAGTGCAATTTGTCAAGGTGTTTTCTGTGGGCATAGTGTCCATGAATCATTGGGTATTTATTGTCAGCAGTAAATTCCCAACCTCAGGCTTTTAAGTGTTTTAGTATGTCGCACAATTCGCTGGAAGGTGTCTTCACATGATGCGCGACTGTTGAAGTGGTAGTGCAGTGCAACAGGCTGCCTACACCGGACAATGTTTTTCATTAAAATCTCTTTCCAAAATAAAAGACAATTATAGCTATTACAAACTGGATTAAAGGAAAATAAAAGCATAGACAAGTAAACAGTCAATAATAAAATAGAACAATGCAAGCAGGCAACAGGACCAATAAATAGGAAATAGAACAAAGAAACAAATGGGTCTAAAAGTATAGTGAGAAATAGTACAGAAATTAAACTCACAAAATGTAAAAAATAAATCTCTTTACTTTGATTTAAGCATGCGCTGACTCTTATTAAAACTACAGCTGTTAAACAATCAAGAGCAGTGAGTGATTTTCAGTTTTTTTTGCTAAAGGGCACAGACAGTAGCAGATATACAATATTAGGCTGCTGTCACTTTAAGACCTAACGCACAGATCTAATATACTGATACGCATCTGATTTGAGTACTCGAAAAGGTGGGTATTTTCGACGTGTGTATTTGACCATTTAAACATCATACACCACTGAAGAGAAATCATCTTTTTACTCGCATGCTGACGGGCAGGTTACTGTGTTCAGAAGTATTAAGCACGTCCCGCTCTTTAATATAATAAACATCAACTGTATTTACACTAAACTCAAACTTATTTATGAAATTACTTACTAATTTTATGTTATTTTAGAGCGTTTTGGCCACGGTCTTCATGCAGCAAAACAACATGGCTGTCAAACAAAAAATTATAAAACCAAACCTTGATGATGTCAGTTTCACATGGCTTGCACGGAATGCACAATTGTCATTTGATATTAAGCAATTCGTTTAAATTACACCAGCAAAACTTAGTTTTACTTCCAATCAACAAATTTATGTTAGACCAATGACAAGACAGAAAATTAAATTTGAGTCAGATCAAGTGTAAACAGTTCTTTAAAGTAACGATAAGGCACAGTGTGCTACTAAAACATTTTCTCTTTTTCTTTTACTTTCTCTGTCTGTTTAAACTCACCAGTTATTGTATATGGTTATGTGATATTTCAGTTTGTCTGTGAAAGTAACTGTGTGTCAGCGTGTATTTGCACTCTCGCTTCCATGACCAATGGGAATTTGCAGCTTGTCATTCAAAGGAAGTAGCGAGGAAGGGGTGAGAATAACACCTGATTTTCCCCTTTCACACACACACAAATTTCCCCCCTTTTCCCCTCACAAAACTGAGACATAAATTACACACACATAAATGCACACACAATCCCTAAGGAAAGCTTGTCCTGGCATACATTTCAACATGCACACTTTGTGAATTGGCCACATAGCTGATGAAATATTTTGAAATTTATGTTCCATCCATTTCTTAGAAATGTCTGCGGGGGTTAAATGTGCTTTCTTATGTGTGTACTGTATTTGCAGGCTTGTGTATTTTGTGTTGGTGTGTGTGCACGTAATATTCTCTTCAAAATGCTGCACTTAACAGCAAAATGAAATAACATACATCAACCCCCCATCCCCCCCCCCCCTCTCTCTCTCTCTCTCTCTCTCTCCCCCCTTCTCTCCCCTTCTCTCCCACTCCTTAGTCTTTTATATGACCTTGCTAAAACACATTGCCTCTGGTGAAGAGACTGTGTAAATTAAAGGAAATTCTTCCACTCTTGGAAATAAACTGAACCAATTTTAGTGTCAGCACAAGCTCAAATGTTAATCCATTTCACAAATGTAATGTTATTTGGTTGTGATAGAACAGAAATGTTTAAGGGAGTTGAAAAGGCATTTGCTTGCCTTTATATTCTGAGTCGTTGCACATACCCCATTGGTTTCAATGGCAATTCTTCCATTGCCTGTGGTTATGAGAAGAAATGGGTTTCCTCCACTCAGTAAACTGAAACAGGGTAGTTGACACATTACTTGGACATTACTTGAACTTTAATGTGTCAAATTGAACTTTTTTTATTTGACATTTAACAGTATCAGAAGGTCTAATTCTACAGAAATACACTAAAGTTTCTGCAAAGTTCAGAGTGTGCTTATATGTAGGTACTCAAATCAAATCAAAACACCTTTATTTATATAGCGCTTTTTACAATGGCAATTGTTTCAAAGCAGCTTCACAGTGGTAACAGGAAAATAATGCAACGGAATTTGATTCGGCTCTGGTGAAAACGGTGATGTCATCCAGCTCATTTCAATTATCATATAGTGTCAATGCGGGCAGATCAGTAATATAGTTGATATTTAAGTGTCCCCAACTGAGCAAGCCATAAGCCAAAGGTGACGGTGGCAAGGAACCAAAACTCCTTCAGGGCCAGAATGGAGAAAAAAACCTTGGGAGAAACCAGGCTCAGTCGGGGTGCCAGTTCTCCTCTGGCCGACGAACAAATAGTGTATGATTATGATTCTGGCACATTACAGGTCAGAAGTCATATTAGATCAATAGATATTCGTAGGATTATTCGAAAGATTGGAGTCGTCACGCCGGGGACGGGTTTAATGAGGATGTCGTATCGATGCGGCATTTACGGGGGGAGTTTAATTGACACGGTCTCTACAGACACTTCAGGGATATGGTCGTCATGTCCAGGCTAAGGTCCACCATCTTGTCTGGCTACGGCCCGGATCCGGCCGACTGCAGTAAACCTCGGGATAAACGGAGAGACTAACATTAGCGTAGATGCCATTCTTCTTTTGATGTAACGAGTACATCAGGTGTTATTGGAAGTGTTCCCGGTTCCGGCTGACCTAGTTAATGCAGCCTAAAACAATCATTTAACTGATTTGAATAATAGAAATTAAAAATGTTTTATGTGTATGCCATAGTAAAGAGATGTGTTTTTAGTCTAGATTTAAACTGACAGAGTGTGTCTGCTTCCCGAACAATGCTAGGAAGACTGTTCCAGAGTTTAGGTGCTAAATAGGAAAAGGATCGACTGCCTGCAGTTGATTTTGATATTCTAGGTATTATCAACTGGCCAGAATTTTGAGACCGCAATAGACGTGATGGAGTATAATGCGTTAAGAGCTCGCTCAAGTACTGGGGAGCTAAACCATTTAGTGCTTTGTAAGTAATCAGCAAGATTTTAAAATGTATACGATGTTTAATAGAGAGCCAATGCAGTGTTGCCAGAACCGGGCTAATATGGTCATACTTCCTGGTTCTAGTAAGAACTCTAGCTGCTGCGTTTTGGACAAGCTACAGTTTATTTATTAAGCGAGCAGGGCAACCACCCAGTAGAGCATTACAATAATCTAGCCTTGAGGTCATGAACGCATGAACTAACTGTTCAGCATTTTGCATTGAAAGCATGTGCCGTAATTTAGATATATTTTTAAGATGGTAGAATGCAGTTTTACAGATGCTAGAAACGTGGCTTTCAAATGAGAGATTGGTATCAAAGAGCACACCCAGGTTCCTAACTGACGACGAGGACTTGACAGAGCAGCCATTGAGTGTTAGACAGTATTCTAGGTTACTACTTGTGGAGTTTTTTTTGTCCAATGATTAAAAATTCATTTTTTTCTGAATTAAGTTGCAGGAAATTACTAGTCATCCAATTTTTTATATCAGCTATGCATTCTGTTAATTGGTAAGTTTCGTCAGGGCGTGAAGAAATATAGAGCTGAGTATCGTCAGCATAACAATGAAAATTAACGCCATGCTTCCTAATAATATCTACCAGTGGTAGCATGTACAGGGTGAAAAGCAACGGTCCTAGCACTGAGCCCTGCGGTACTCCATACTGAACTTGTGTTCGGTGTGACATCTCTTCATTTACTGCTACAAACTGATAACGGTCAGATAAGTATGATTTAAACCATGGCAATGAAATTCCACTAATGCCAACATAATTTTCGAGTCTATTCAAAAGAATGTTGTGGTCGATAGTATCGAATGCAGCGCTAAGATCGAGTAACACTAACAGAGAGATACAACCACGATCGGATGATAAGAGTAAATCATTTGTAACTCTAATGAGAGTCTCAGTACTATGATATGGTCTAAATCGTGACTGGAAATCCTCACAGATACCATTTCTTTCTAAAAAAGGAGCATAATTGTGAGGACACTGCCTTTTCTAGTATTTTTGACAGAAAGGGTAGATTTGAGATTGGCCTGTAATTGACTAATTTTGTAGGATCAAGTTGCGTTTTTTTAATAAGTGGTTTAATAATAGCCAACTAGTACATATCCTAATGTCAAGGATGAATTAATGATATTAAGAAGAGGATCTATGACCTCTGGAAGCATCTCTTTTAGTAGTTTAGTCGGTATGGGGTCGAGCATACATGTTGTTGATTTTGATGATTTAACGAGTTTAGCCAAATCTTCTTCTCCTATAGCAGTGAATGAATGTAATTTTTCCTCAGTGACACTACAATGCACTGTCTGATGTGATACTGTAGTAGACGGCTGCATGGTTATAATTTTTTTCCTAATATTATCAATCTTACAAGTAAAGAAGTTCATAAAGTCATTACTGCTGTGCTGTTTACAAACATCAGAAGGTGAAGCTTTATCTTTGGTTAATTTAGCCACTGTATCGAATAAATACCTAGGGTTGTGTTTGTTTTCTTCTAAGAGAGTCGAGAAATAAGCAGATCTAGCAGTTTTTAGGGCCTTTCTGTATGCAATCATGCTCTCTTTCCACGAAATGCGAAAAACTTCTAGTTTTGTTTTCTTCCAGCTGCGCTCCATTTTTCTGGCTGCTGTTTTAAGGGCCCGGGTGTGCTCGTTGTACCACGGCGTTGGACTATTTTCTTTAATCTTCTTTAAGCGCCGGGGAGCAACTGTGTCTAAAGTGCTGGAAAAGAGAGAGTCAATAGTTTCTGTTGCAACATCGAGTTCCTCTAGGCTATCTGGGATGCTGAGGAGATGAAACTGATGAGGAAGATTATTTACAAAGAAATCTTTAGTCGCAGCAGTGATAGTCCTGCCATATTTGAAGCGAGGGGACGGCTTTGCAGCCTTTGCTAAATTAAGTGTACATGATACTAGGTAATGATCTGAGATGTCATCGCTCTGCTGCAGAATTTCAATGGTATCAACATTTATTCCATGTGACAGTTTTAGGTCTAACGTATGATTACATTACTCTACATTAACTTTTTTACTTCACTTTTTGTGAAGTTTACTTAGTTAGGTATAGTTTACCTAAAAGTTAAAATTCTGTCATCATTCACTTACTCATGTTATTTCAAACAAAAGATTTCCGCGTTTACCATATTTGATGCACACTTGCTTGATGTATGCATGTTTGTTTACCAACATTTGTGAATAAAAGCCTAAATGAAATCTGTTTATCATACAAAATAATTGTATCTTCAGAAGACTTGGGTTAAACTGCTTGATTCATATGGATATATAATATGTAATGATTGTACTATAATTAGAAAAGTGTTAATATTTTAAGTGAAGTATAGCATGTGACATTTATTGCAGTGTACAGTGTGGCATCAGCTACCCATTTTGCTGTCACTTGCACTATTATTTAAGTGCTCTCTTTTCCTCCTATTTTCATTATCTAATTCTCTGTTTTCCATTCTTCTAATTTCATCACAGCCTGGACTCAAACCTGCATCATCTGACTGTGCAGGACCTCTCAATGTGTGCTGATCTCTGCGCCATGACTCAGATTTTTTTGAAGACCTTTTCAATGGTTTACTTACTTTTTTCTTTCTTTCCGTTAGACGTTGTTAGAGACAACAACCAATCTGTTGAACTCTGATCTTCACTGGTCTCTGTCACATCTGCGTAAGGCAGTCAGTAGAGGGCTCCACCCAAGACAGGACCATTGCAACATCTGCTTACAGCAGTACAAAAGACGTCAGGAGAGCGAGGAGGAGATCATTATCTTCAGGTACACACACACGTATCATCTGCGCACTGCGGGAAGTTAGTACAATGCTTTTTGATAAAACAAAACATTTCACACAATTCTGAATAAATGTTTTTAATAAAACAAATGTTAATTCAGTCATTTTGATTACATTTTATATGCTGTAATAATTAGTTACATTATAAATTAGGGCTGTCACGATATCGATTTTCACTACATTAATTTATGACATTGCATGAATTCATGAAGAATTAATGAAAATTGAATATTATCACAAAATGATTTATAGAATTTATAGAATTTCTGAAAAAACAAATACTGTTAATCAAATGCATTTTTAAGCAAGCTCCAAAAGTGATTTGACGTCACACGGGCATTTGCATGCGACTGCCTCCAGAGCAAGACATCGATGAATAGTTATACATCATAGCACCCATAGGCCCCGCCCACTGGTATTTAGTCGCTTAATGGCTGACATTTGCCTACACTGGATGTGTGTCACGTCAGAAGCAAATAGAAACCATTATAATCACGGACGCTGTCTACACTGGATACAGTATACAGATGCGCATTCAGTTTCTGACATACTCCACACACTTGAGCCTGTCGACAACAGGACAAATGGACGAGTGAAAGAACATTCACTTTGACGTGTCTAGTTTACACAGCTCATTTGAGTCAAAGTCCTTTTAAAGGTGCAGCATCTAGCGGTGAGGTTGTGAATTGCATCCCCCCCTCACTTTCGGAGCACATAGAGAAGCTACGGTGGCCGACACAGTACAAAAATGTCGTCGGAGAGAGCAGAGAGTGACTAGCGCTCTGTAGAGAAGTTTGTCTGTTTAGGGCTACTTTAGAAACATGGCGGCGCAAAATGCCGATTTCACTGTAAGGGGACCCGCGGTGTATGTAGATAGAAATGGCTCATTCTAAGGTAATAAAAACATAACAGTACATTATGTAAGGTCTTTATACTCCACTGAAAACATAGTTATGTATATTATATTGCATTTCTGTCAATAGATCCTCATAAAAACTATACACTGAACCTTTAAGACAAGTCATTTCACTCGGCGGCCATCTTTGAAACGCCTCTCGGGCATGCAAGTGCAGCTCCTATCTCTTTAAATGGGGAAACATCAAATTCTCCAAAACTGTTCACCAGTCTTACGATTAAATTTCATATTTGAAATCACCAATGAAATCTGGCGAAAACTGTCTCATAAATTTGGTTTCTAAATGCTCGAATCATGACAAAAAACTACATTTTTCAGCCTGGACAAAGCTAATGCGCGTGCGCAATATTAAACGTGCGTCTCAGAACACTGCCTGTTTCTATAGCAACCAGAGCTTCTAACAGCAGCTGCAGTGACGCGATGACTTTACTAATCAACGATTGGCTCTTTAATTTAGAAGGCGGGGCTTATTCGCCATATTGGGCGTTGCACTTTCTCCCATTCATAAGTAATTGGAGTGCACCATCTTCCTATATATAAAGTCTTTGTTTGCGTCTCTGTACAGACTTCAGAAGGATACCATCGTCGGAAACAAGTGGATGATTTATTTTAATGGCGTCCTGGATCACGTCGGAGGATTATGTTTGTTCAGCAGTTGAATGCTGATTGATTCAAAATCTAAAGTAGCTATAGGAAAGTAGTTAGATTAAAAAACTATAGTAAAGATATTTGTTGTGATTTGCGTCACAAATTTTTAGCCTAAGCAAGCTGTTGTAACACCAAAACTTGCTACACAAACTGACCAAGAGTACCGTCATTCTAAATTCTTATTTCATGTGTAGCTGTGGGCACCTGTACCACTGCCAGTGTCTTCAGCGTAAAGAGGCAGGTGTTTTGAGCGAGAGGCAGTACTCATGGAGCTGCTACAAATGCACATCCAACCAGGGCTCGCGGCCAGCGGACAGACCCAGCGCAGAGAGCTCCCGATCACGTTCTGCTTCTCTGGCACAGGTCAGTCAGACAGTCACGTTTCACAGTCACTCTTCACCCAAATGTGAAACTTCTGTCATAAAATTACTCACCCTCATGTCCTTTCAATGCTATTTTTCCTATGGAAAACAATAAAATAATTCTTCAAAAAAAATCGTCATACTGTATACAAGTTCATACAGCCCACATCAGTCAAGCCCCAAAATGGACCAAAAAAACACCATTCGGGTGGAAGAAAGTAGGCCTTACAAATTTTTCCCTTATATTCCAAGTCTGAATCCATACAATCTTAAACCATACAATAGCTTTGTAAGCATAAGGTTGAGTAATGTAAGTTGTTTAGTGAAAATCTTCCCCAAAGCACAACTTTTTATTTTGAATGGTTTTTGATGTTTTTTGATCTGTGAACTGTTGTACAGAGAAATAAATAAAAGCATATGGACTTGAAACAACATGATGGTGAATAAATAAGTACTCAGAAAAAGGATTGTTTTGGGTGAACTTTTTCTTCAACGCTCCATTTGATCTGTTTGTTCATTTGGTAACACTTTACAATAAGGTTTCATTTGTTAACATTAGTTAATGTATTAACTAACATGAACTAACCATGAGGAATACATTTGTTACTGTATTTGTTCATCTTTATTAACGTTAATTAATACAAATCCAGCTGTTCGTTGTTTGTTCATGTTAGTTCACAGTGCATTAATGTTAACAAATACAACTTTTGGTTTTAATAATGTATTAGTAAATGTTAAAATTAACATTAACAATGATTAATACATGCTGTAGAAGTGCAGTTCATTATTAGTTCATGTTAACTAATGTAGTTAACTAATAAAACCTTACCGTTAATTTGAACTGTTTGTTCATGTCTCTTTTTATCTATCAGTGTATCTCTCAATCTGTCATGATCCCATCATAACAATATCAGCATAGAACAACCTTTCTTTAAGTTTGAAGAAAGGTCTTTTCATTCAGTTCAATCATGTTTCTATCCATCATTGTATCTTTCTGTCATACACTCTTTGGGACTGCAGTGAGTTCACATCCAAGGTGATATGGTTTTTAAGTACTTTTATATGCATACAGGGTGTATGTATTATCCACACTAATTGGATCTCTCTTATGTGGCTGTGGTGTATGTAAATGGAATGCAAATGGATTTCTCAGCATGCACCTGTATTAGTCGTAACCACAGGAGGCTGACGGCTGCAGGCACGAAAGAGAGCTATGCTAGTATCCCTAATCACAGAGGTGTTGCCACGGTGATTCTTTTGGTAGTAACTGGTGTGATTAGAGTATTAGCACAACTGCAAAAACAAGGCAACTCTAAAGGCTTCCTTTACCCTGGACACGTGTTGATTGATTCTGCACTGCATCTCAACAAAAGCCTGTAAATGTAAGCTAAAAAGCGCAGGATCTTATTATTAGATTATCATGAAAGTAAAAAATGTCAGGATGATAATACCTTAATATCACAATTAAGAAAATAAAAGACAAAGGCAAATAGAACCCATTATAATCAGTGATGCTGTCTACACTACATGCGGTGCGACAAATTCCTGACAGTAAACTGATGCCCCGTTCTTTTTCTGATGTACTTCAAGCTTTCGTGCTACTTCTGACACAAAGAACAAATTGACTCTGTGTTAGAATAATATACCAACATGCGGAAACATGAAAGAAAAAAAACACAAAACAGCAAATGATATCATAGAGAAGACCCATGCAGACCCTCGTAAAAGATTGTTTCATCTTTTTATGACAAAATGAAGGTAGTTGAGAAATTATTACAACAGATTTTTATTTGAGCCTATCTATTTGTATCTCTACACTACTTTTGTCACATTCTGTCAATCACATTTTAACTGTTACCTTGTGTGTTTCAGACCAAAGTGACGTCTGCTCATCGTGGGAACGTGGCAGAGGCTCATGGGAGAAAGGTAAGACTAGACTAGATTTGATTAAAGATTATTAAATCTTATGTGAGGTGAAAGAAATGTGCTGTTTTGAATGTTATTTTTATTGTCAACTCATTTAGCCACAAACTTAATTTCAAGTAAACTGAATTTAGATTTTAGATTTAGTTTTTAACTCTATTTCTTTTTTTCTTTTTTCTTTTTTTAAAACGCCAGCGCCAGGCATTTTTGATAATTTTCACAAAACTTTCATGGACCTCCAGAATATTTTGTTGTACTATGAATATCTGAACATACAATACATCAAAAGAAAGGACAGAGTCTCTGCTTTAAAAAAAAAAAAAAAAAAAAGGGGGAAAAAATAAATTATTTCAAAGACCTGAATGTGGGTAAGTTTCATAAAATACATGCCATAAAAGCAACATTCTGAGCCAAAAGCTGAGAAAATCTCGTTTTTGTCAAACACTACGCCTGGATCGGATTCAGAACGATGATTAAAACATAGATGGAAAAGATTCCATCGACACCCCCAAAGCCTGCACAGTCGTTACCTCTTTGTGGGTTAGGCAGTTTTGATTTTATATGCTGTTTAATGTTTGATGATTGCGTTAGCTTACATGTACGTAAGCTTGTTTCTGCTTCTTCGCTTGTATTTGGATCCGGAGACTATTTCAGAAGATGCATAATAGTGCCCCCTACCGTAAAACACTGACAACACGGATTGTCTGAAAATTCCGTCAATGGCAGGGAGGCGTTGTCATAAATGACGGAAAAGTCTGTCAGTGGCAGGAAAAGAGTTAATTGGTATTACACGTTTACAATAAAATGTTTCAATGTCAAGTTGCGTTTTCTTTTTTTTTTTTTTATAACTGACAAAATTTAGCACTTTTAAAGGTGCACCTTTGCTCTACTTCAGCTAGATGGAGAATTATAGCTCTCCTCCACTCTGCCTTTTGTGTGTTCATTCATCCATGAAATGTAAATGGCTTTTTCCCTGCTGGTTCAAAGCAAATTAGCTTGCTTATGATTGCATTACACTCGCTACCTTCTTTCATGCATTTGTTTACTGGCGGGAATGGAGAGATGAAACTGAAGTCCTGCCCAGCTGTCTGTCTGTCTCTTTCCTTCTTTCTGTCTCTCTCATCCACATTTCCATCTCTCATTTCTCTCTCTCTCTCTCTCTCTCTCTCTCTCTCTCTCTCTCTCTCTCTCTCACACACACACTCTCTCTCTCTCCATTGAGCATTCATTGCTTGTCGGTCAAGGGACTTGGCGTTTTATGCAATGTGACAGTGAGCCTTAAAGACAAGACAGGAAGTGACATGAACCTTTTGAACTATTCCTCTTCTCCAGCATCTCTTCGTCCTCTTTCCCCTCCAATAAACCCTCAGCCATTAGCATCACTAAGCACTCTGTTATCGGTAACAGGCAAAATGCAGCACTTTTCTTCTCTTCTAAGGTTTCAGGAACTATACCTGTGGAGACTTTCGCTTTAATTCACACGTATTTCTTCGAAACTCCTGCATGCTAATGATAACAAGGCTGACAGGACGACACACAGTAACTGCATTTTTTTTCTCCTTTTTGTCTTTGAATGCAGCAAAAACTTCTTTTTAAATACATAGATACAAATTTAAATGCAATAATTTACTCCTACCCATATGGAAATTTCATACATACAAATATATATTTAGATATAAAAAAAATCTCAAATGAATTACATGATATGCAGATGAATTAATTAGTTTAATCAATTAATTAGCTGAGAAATGTAATTTTTTGTAAAAAAAAATATTTTGTGGCAGATAAAACAGTGCCTTTAGAAGTCAATATGTTCTTTGTTTTATATATCTATTATTGAACCTACAATAAGCCTGTCATTATAAAAAGCAGCCCAGAGCAATGCTTTCAACCTGGTTTGTCAATCTGTCCTTTTTTAATTGTTGGGTCATTAGTACCACATTTTTGTCTAAAGTTAAAAGTAGTCCAATTTTGAATAACATGTCTCAGTCCCTGTTTTCTGTTCCAATTCGTTGTGCTCCTTCATACTGCTTTTGAATTCAAACCCAGTCTCATGAAAAGTCATAATATTTTCTACAAGATGTCAAAATCATACGAGTTGAGTCATACAAAAACGTACAACCGAAACCAGGGCCGTAACCACCATAGGCATTGAGGGGGACAAGTCATTAATTGGAAATGGCTAAATTGTCCCCCCAATATATGATATTTCTTAATGCTGCTCTCCATTACGCACTGCTCTGTTTGTTGTTAGGATGACCGAAACTTAAACCTAACCCTAAAGCTCAACCATTACTGTAATAGGAAAAAGGAAAAGTACCTATTCATACAATATCATGCATTTTCACCATCTCGTACACTTAAAAAATATTTATGTAAGGTTTCCTTTTCATTTTTTTATTGCATTGTTTTCCTTAAAATTAAACTAAATTACAACTCAAGTTCTTTGGAAAAACGTGCCCATGGCAACATTTCTGCAAAACAACTTTATGTTGCTTCTTGCGCATTTTAAGCATTTTTAATGTGAAATTTTATAGTGAGTGGCACTAAAAGCTTGTTCAGTTTTCTCAGAAACAGCTAAATGTGAACATGGCCACATTTTATTATGTTGGTTGTTGTATGTATCGCAGCAGTTCAGAAATGAAATGTGATTGGTGCTAAAAGGTTAATGCTCTATCACGTTTAGAAAAATACCACCTACACAACATACCTAGAAGCAACCATGCCCATTGTAGCTTGCTTCTTTGAGTTCTTTTGAGTATGTATCAAGTGTTTTACGGTCATATTATAGTATTGTGCAAGGAACTGCACAAAAATCAATACTTTATAATCAAACTTTTTGAAAAGAAATAAAAGTGAATTGTATGTACAGTATGTTTTTAAAAAATGTAGGTAGAGACATATTTTTCCAATTATCCTGTGTTTCTAAATCAACTAGTACAATTGATTTATATTTAGTATAGCCACCAAAGAAAAGAAAAAAACTTTTTTTTAACCTTCCCTGACCCTTAAATTAGGTTTTCTTACTTTTGTTGCATGTCGTAGGTTCCTGTAAATGAAAAGCAGGTGTGCTTGTTTATGTCTGATGGAAACATGATGCTGATGGACTCACCTCTCTGTTATGGTACTCTTACTGTACCATAAACATGATACTTCAGGTCTAGAAGGGGCTGAGCCTATAAGTGCCGTTAGAAGAAAGAGAAAACGGCAGATCTTTTGAAGTAGGTCAGACGTTCTTTAAATGATTTTGAACACCTTGTCTTGTTGGCTGCAAAGGCTCCTCCTGATGTCTCAAGGTGCAGAAAAGTGGCTTTTTACTGTTTTTTTTTTTTTTTTTTAAGCAAAGAAAGCCATTTGCCCATCAAAAACTGTGTAATTGGTTTATTTAAAAAAGTCATGCGTAAATAACGGATTTAATGAATGCTCCACCAAATTATCCTACCTTTCCACAACACTGTCACACAAAATTCGACGTCCTCCAGCTCAGTGCCCCACGTACGGAGACAGCTGAAACAGCGTGACAATCTCCTCCTTTCTGCTGAAGGGTGGCCACAATAATTGCATTTATTCTTTTGCAGTGACGGTAGCATTTGTCCTTTGTGCCACTCAAAACAGACTCTGATTATATATGGAGGCCCAGTGAGGTAAAGTGAGGATACACTTGATTTTTTTTTTTTTTTTTTTTCTTTTCTGGAACATTTGGTTGAAAACTCTCTGCTCTGGGTGGAGTTTGGCATATCTTTAGGGTGTGTGCTTGCCTTCGTGCCTTTGGGACTAGAGAAGTCATTGAAGGATGACAGAGACTGAGAGGTTTTGGTTCACTGGAGGCTGATTTGAGTCAAGTGATGAAATGATTCTGATTGGTGTGAAGGACACAGCAATGTGTCTTTAAATAAGTGAATGTGTCAATATGTAAGATGTGCCTGTCTGTCATTTTAGCATCTTAACCACAGTATGCTGCTGTAATTATGGGCCAATTATGATTAAATATGGATTATTATAGATTAAATAATGTATATTTCCCATGTAAATTCATACAGTATTTGACCACATAAACAATTCATTGGCAAGCAAACTCAGCTTCAAAGTATTTCACTACTTGTTTTGTTCCTGTTTGATATTGCTATCTTTTGATGTCATGTTTTTGTGTGTGTGTGTGTGTTTTTTTTATAAATGTCACATCCATCAGGCTTTAATCGCTTGTCTTCCCCACATCTTAGGCTTGTGTATGAAAATGTCACATTTCATGTGATTAGCACTCCTCCTCTGATTCTTGAAGG
Organism: Coreius guichenoti; assembly: GCA_039654105.1. Classification (NCBI taxonomy): domain Eukaryota; kingdom Metazoa; phylum Chordata; class Actinopteri; order Cypriniformes; family Gobionidae; genus Coreius; species Coreius guichenoti. The sequence continues at coordinate 26,456,498 of CM077170.1, forward strand.
GTTTATTTAGAAGTTGTGCAGTTTGCTATTTATCAAGTCCATATCTGGTAGCAGGGTTTGCCTCTTCATATTTTATATTCACATGTTTTTATATATGTTGCTGATGTATTTTAACCAAAATGTTATCCTTAATTGCTTTTAGGTTTGTCTGTGACCATTCTAAAGTGGTTCAGCTGGAGGTTGTGACTAGTGTCAGGGCTGTTATGGTTCTGTGAGTGTGTTAATCTGTTGTGTTGGTGTGTTTTTTTTCTCTACAGACATTGACTGAAGCCACTCTGGATGCCCAGCAGACACAGGCCTGGGATCAGTTCCGCACTATCTACAGAGGACCATCTAGGGTATGACTCACCTCAAACACATCTTTTCTTTCCAGTCTCGCTCTGTATATACAGTTGTGCTCAAATGTTTACATACCACTTGCAGAATCTTGCAGAATTTTTATATTGCATTTTAGTACTGTCATAAAAATATAATTTTAGTCTTGATGAAGCTTTTTGACACGTATGCATTTTTTTTTCTCTTATGCGCACCAAGACTGCATTTAATTGATTAAAAATACAGTAGTTAAATGTTCTTTAATTTAAAATAACTGTTTTCTATTTTTATGTATTTTAAAATGTGCTTTATTCTTTTGATGGCAATTTTCAACATCATTACTCCAGACTTCAGTGTCACATGATCCTTCAGAAATCATTCTAATAGGCTGATTTCCTGCTCAAGATTTTTATATTTTTATCAATTATATTATTTTATTATCAATGTTGAAAGCAGTTGTGCTTGAATTTTTTTTTTTTTTTTAATTTTGATGAATAGGAAGTTTAAAAACAACATTTATTTGAATGAGAAATCTTATGTAACATAATAAAAGTCTTTACTGTCGCTTTTGATTGATTTAATGCATTCTTGAAAAATAAAAACATTAAATTCTTTCAAAAAGACATCTTAAGGCCCCGATATACTCATGCTGAAGTTCTTTTTCGTTCTTCGTTCTTTTTCGTTCTTCGTAATTTGTGAGCAGCGATATACTGGTAGCAAACATCCGATACCGCTCACACTGCTGAGAGCGACAGTTAAATCAATATGTAAATATGTGCTGTGCGCTTTCCTCTCAATAACAAAATAAACACAACAAAATTGAGAAAACTGCAAGCGTTTTTTTAATAGAGCATAACAAAAGCATCTGATCATAGCAAAGTGGATATGTTTGCACGAGCTCTGCAATTCGGCACTCTAAAGTCACGTCACGTTTATTTACTGTATACAGCACTTTACACAATAAATTGTTTAAAAGCAAGCAGCTTTATCGTATTAAACATGAAAAACAATGTCAAGCATATTAAAAACACCACATAGACATATAAACAGCATAAAAAAACTTGATTTTCACCACAGGGGGTCTTTAACTACATGTACTTACTATAGGGTTAGGATTAGGATGTGGTTAAGGTTAGTTGCATGTAATTATGCACAATTTATAGTAATTACTGTAGTAACTACATGTAACATGTTTAACAAGGACACTGTAAAATAAAGTGTTACCGTCCCTGGTTTGTCCTGAGCATCGAAGTTGCCCGCTGTTCTTGAAAATAAGCCCCCGGGTACTTTAAGTTCTTGCATGCTGTTCAAGCTACTCCTCACAGTGGCTCAATGATGTTGAGATCCAGCTTCAGGACAATTGAAGGACTTATACACTATAATGGCTGCAAGCAGTCATTGATACTCAAGGAGGCAGTACATGATACTAAAACTTTTATTTTCATTATTTTATTTATATTTAATTTTTTTGTTTTGTTGAATTAGTACAGTATAAATAAATACATAAAAATGCTGAACAGATTCTCTAAGGGATATGTAAACTCTTGAACTGTAGCTATGTTGCATTTTTTGTGGGATTTTTAGTGTAGTCTTGGTCTTCATTTGAGAATACATGTGTCAGTGTCTTACAAGATTATTGCATAACAGCAGAGTGTTCGCAATACAATGTGTGTGTACGTGTTGCCTTTGTGTACTGGAGTCATTGAGTCTTACTGTTGATGGGTCAGCACTTATCAGACAGAGAAAATCATAGTGTCATAGTGCAAGTGTTTTACAGTATACCTATGTATGTGTGTGTTTGTGTGTATTCATGCCTTTATATTCATGCCTTTATTTCCACTCATAGCTCTCTATCCATCACATACACACAGATGCGCTCAAATATACTCTCACCCACATGAACACACCCACATACCCGCAGAATCAAATAAAGGTTTATGTCGACGAAGTGCTGCTGGCTAAATCTAAGTTGTCTTAGTGTCATAGCATTTTAGTTAAATGTTCCCTTGATTAAGAGAGGTCACATTGCCCCCATTTACACTGGGAATTAATATTTGTTTACTGTGATCACATAACACTTGACCACTTTAAAAGCCAGGCATAAATGTACTCAAGACGCATTATGATTGGATTCATCTGTGATCGGATCACTGAAAACACATTTGGAGGTAGTCTGACAAGGATTGTGACACATTTATTTATATATATACACTCACCTAAAGGATTATTAGGAACACCATACTAATACTGTGTTTGACCCCCTTTCGCCTTCAGAACTGCCTTAATTCTACGTGGCATTGATTCAACAAGGTGCTGAAAGCATTCTTTAGAAATGTTGGCCCATATTGATAGGATAGCATCTTGCAGTTGATGGAGATTTGTGGGATGCACATCCAGGGCACGAAGCTCCCGTTCCACCACATCCCAAAGATGCTCTATTGGGTTGAGATCTGGTGACTGTGGGGGCCATTTTAGTACAGTGAACTCATTGTCATGTTCAAGAAACCAATTTGAAATGATTCGAGCTTTGTGACATGGTGCATTATCCTGCTGGAAGTAGCCATCAGAGGATGGGTACATGGTGGTCATAAAGGGATGGACATGGTCAGAAACAATGCTCAGGTAGGCCGTGGCATTTAAACGATGCCCAATTGGCACTAAGGGGCCTAAAGTGTGCCAAGAAAACATCCCCCACACCATTACACCACCACCACCAGCCTGCACAGTGGTAACAAGGCATGATGGATCCATGTTCTCATTCTGTTTACGCCAAATTCTGACTCTACCATCTGAATGTCTCAACAGAAATCGAGACTCATCAGACCAGGCAACATTTTTCCAGTCTTCAACTGTCCAATTTTGGTGAGCTCGTGCAAATTGTAGCCTCTTTTTCCTATTTGTAGTGGAGATGAGTGGTACCCGGTGGGGTCTTCTGCTGTTGTAGCCCATCCGCCTCAAGGTTGTGCGTGTTGTGGCTTCACAAATGCTTTGCTGCATACCTCGGTTGTAACGAGTGGTTATTTCAGTCAAAGTTGCTCTTCTATCAGCTTGAATCAGTCGGCCCATTCTCCTCTGACCTCTAGCATCAACAAGGCATTTTCACCCACAGGACTGCCGCATTCTGGATGTTTTTCCCTTTTCACACCATTCTTTGTAAACTCTAGAAATGGTTGTGCGTGAAAATCCCAGTAACTGAGCAGATTGTGAAATACTCAGACCGGCCCGTCTGGCACCAACAACCATGCCACGCTCAAAATTGCTTAAATCACCTTTCTTTCCCATTCTGACATTCAGTTTGGAGTTCAGGAGATTGTCTTGACCAGGACCACACCCCTAAATGCATTGAAGCAACTGCCATGTGATTGGTTGATTAGATAATTGCATTAATGAGAAATTGAACAGGTGTTCCTAATAATCCTTTAGGTGAGTGTGTATATATATATATATATATATATATAATTATATAAATATGTTTTGGCTATCTACTTTCAGTTACGTCAGTAATATGTAATAAAGTTGAATTTATCACAGAGTAACGGTATGACGTTACTCTGTGCGTTCGCTCGGCGGCTGCTATGACACTTGTTGCACACTGCAGTAAGAGTAAAGCGTTTCTGCAAAATAAAACCAGAAACCAAGGGTAACTCAGATATGACGCAATTGACAGGCTACTCCCTCACACGTCCCGGTTCCCTGGTTAAAATAGCAATTTTCTCACGATTTACAAATAGTTGGAAACATTTGGGATATTGTAAGTACTCAGCTGAACAAAATATATAACACTGGCCTAGTGGTTTTTGGATATTTTACTGCAAAAATGTTACATATTGCAGCTTTAAAAACTCTCTCACATCCCTTCATATGGCTACTCATCCATGGATGGTTGCCAGCTCTGGTTTTTCGTTACATCTTTTCTATTTAATATTTACAATAATTTCAAAGGTTTGGAGTCAGTAAGATATTTTTAATGATTTGAAAGAATTCTCTTTTATGCATACTAAGGCTACACTTATTTGATCAAAAATACAGTAAAATCGGTAATATTGTGAAATATTTTTACAAATATTAAAATACAATTAAAATACTATATCCATTTTGATTGTTCCTGTGATGACAAAGCTGAATTTTCAGCAGCCATTACTCCAGTCTTCAGTGTCACCTGATCCTTCAGAAATCATTCTGATTTGCTGCTCAGTTGTTCTGCATAATATTTTTATTAAGACTGTGATATAAGAGGGTAACTATCACAACAATAGCTCTTGCTAGAAAATAGACAACAATAGCTATGTTTCCATCCAAAGATGCGAATTTAATTTGTGCACAAAATTGGAATATCACATAAAACATTTGCAAATAAAGCAGCATTTCCATCCAGTGAGTCGAAGAAAAATTGTCACTTCCTGATAAACGGGCACTAGATATCACTAAGAAAAGTATAAGAAAAGAAGCCACTGTATATAATAATTTTAGTATATAATTAATGACTTGCGTCTCAGAGCACACAAAACGCGATAAACACGTTATCTTGCTTTCGGTGGCAGATTTGGGAACACAGTTGTGTAAGACAGTTCTGGGAGGTAATTATACCGAACCACTTTGACGACGACAGACTTTGCTCAAGCATTTCAAAACAACTAAAACAGCGTTTCAGATGCTGTGCAAAAAGGCCGCTGGTTAGTCCAGTTATGCTGTTCCTTTGCGCAAATTGATGCGAATCGAGGAATTTATTCATTTAATGTGTTTCCATTGTTGTTTATGCACGTTTTCTTATCAGATAAAAAATGTATCCGACTCAAACGAGCACAAAGTTTTTTATGCGCATTTTTAGAATTTATGTGCATCTTGTTTCCATCAAAGTTTTTTATGTGATATCCCAAAATGCGCATAAAAATAGGTGGATGGAAACATAGCTAATGATATTCACAGTGCATCAGTCTAGTTTGTAGAGAAGGGTGGCACAACTTGGCTGTAGTTTTCCCACAGGGATGAGAGACTCAAAAATCTGGAGGAAGAGGTGTGATGAGACCAAAACACTTTAGTCCTCAAGACTAAGGTTAGCAGACCTAATGCTCAAGGCAAAAGGGAGTTACAACTTCTTATAGCTCCTAGTAGTGTCCCCAAAGCATAGTGCTAAATAAAAGTATAACTCAATGCTTGAAAGGACATTTTTTTTCTGAAGTGCACATAGTCAAGGGGTTTTGTTTTGTTTTTGTTTTTTGTCTTTCTTGACCATTCTCCCTTGCTTTAATACAAGTCTGACAAAGACACACATCAGTTGTTGTAAAGCAAAATAGCAAAACATTCTAACATTCTAAAATTAAAAAATATATATGGTGTTGGAAAGAACTAAAAAATCTGGTTAAAAAAACCCTCATTTTTCATCAGATTCTTTCCGCAGTGTAAATCCATAGGAATGCATTGTTTAGATTTAAAGTCTTGTCATGGTGCATATTCATAGTGAATATTAGCTTTCGTTATGAATAGACTTTTATACTACGACAATGTTAAAATAACAATCCAGGCTGTAATGTGCCTTAAACCATTTAAGGGTGGCCTTGGTAAAAAAACAAAAAAAAAAACAACCTATTCTAACATTGAACAGGCCCAAAGGTGCTTCTACACAGCCAGGAATCGCATATTTGATGAATGTCCCACTTTTCTTATTGTTAGTAATATTCCAGCTTGAATGGTATGTTATATATGTTATTATCTCTATCCTGCTTATGCTGTATTACCTGTTATTTTTGTATACCTGTTATTATTTTAGATTAAGACAATGTTACTGCTTTGTTGATTCAGTTCAGTTCATCAATTATAAAAGTCAAATCAGCTATAAAGCACATCTGTAGAAAACAGTGCTGTCATCGACCAGCTCAATTCAGTTCAAGTTTTGTTCTCATTTAATAGTGTCAGTGCAGTCAAAACAATAATATTACTGAATATCAAGGGTAGTAGCTACACACTGCCTCTGCCAATTATGTTAGTGTCAACCTTTTTAAATATTATTGTAAGACCATTTTACAGCTTTGTATCAATAAATGAAGGGAGTTATGAAAGTGATAATATGTATAAATAGTCTAAAATTTGATTCTTCATATGTTCATATGATTTGGCTGAATATTCTTATATGTGTGTTTACCTACTTAACAATAATTCTTCTTTTGGGGTCCTCATTTGAGAAACCATAAATAAATATATACTGTATATATAAACATGCTTCATTTTATTATTATTTTATATACACTTCCTTCCATTCCAAACAAAGATTGGAATGTCTAAACAAACCAACCATCACAGACTCGGAGCTTAATCAAAGCTGGAAGGGAAAGTGAAATAAAGTGAGAGAGAAAAAAAGAGGATAAAGAAAAATAAGTGCTTGAAGTCACATTTGGAATAATGCAAATAACTGACCACTTTAGATCCTTAGGCCTCCCTCCTCAAAACACTGAGGAACATCTTTCATAACACAACCCTTTTATCTTTGAGATTAAATTTATTGTTTTTCTGTTTGAATGTCTTCACTATGTACTGTAGCTTTCACTACTGAGCTGAAAAATAGAAAGTGCCCTGAGGTGCCCTCACGCTCTTTGCCACTCATAGTTTTGGTAATTAAAATCCAGACGTTTGCCTTTAAATATGTGACTTTTAGTAGTGTAGTGTGTAGTTTGACCTGCTTGACTTTCTCTTCACTGTCCCCGTGTTCCTCAAGCACCCTCTGCCCCATCTCACTACATCCTAAAGTATCTGAAAAATAGGCCATCTTCTCATCCATTTTAGTGCACTTCTCTTTAGAGTACTTGATTCTGATTGGTAGCATTTCGATAATTAGTGGCTGATGTACGTTATCACTTACTTAGTACTCCTTCTACAAATAACTTTTTATTAGATGAACAATATAAATGTCTGAAGTATTTCCCAGCAGTCAACAAAATATTTGGGTTGTACAGAAAAAAACAGTATATTCAATATGATTCTAAGGTTGCATTTTATGCTGTTATCTGCTAACACAGATAGACCGCACAGAGAGTATTATTGTTTCCATTATGTGTTATTGTTTACAAAAGTGAAAGCTGAGGTCCATTTCTAGGAAATCGTTGATAGGATTCATTACATTTCTGTTGTTCAGCAGTTAAAGAAAGACACACTGCCTCATACACTCTAAACAAAAATGGTACTAAATAGCACTAAAAGTGGTTCATTGGCTTGTAATCATAGGGGAACCACTTTAAGTGCTATATAGCACCTATCTTTAAAGGTGCTATACAGCACCTTTGTCAAATGCTTCTATGTAGAACCATAGAACCACCCCATTCTCCTCTTTAGATTTTAGATCTGTTACTCCACTCTCATGTTTGCTATGAATGGTAATTTACTACAATGGCAAAAGCTGTTTTGAATCACTTTTATGCTTTTCTGAGGTCAAAAAGTCTTGTGTGGGGGCACTGGAATATTAATTACAATGGCTTTAATGTAGTTTTTTAATCCTTTCCCTAACTAAACTAAGAGACTTAGAGAGAGTTAGAGAACCTTTTAAAGAACTATACAGGGGCTTAATGGATTCTTTGTATGGCAGTGGTGCTACACTATATTGCTAAAAGTATTGGGACACCCCTCCAAATCATTGATTGCAGGTGTTCCAATCACTTCCATGGCCACAGGTGTATAAATCAAGCACCTAGGCATGTAGACTGCTCCTACAAACATTTGTGAAAGAATGGGTCTCTCTCAGGAGCTCAGTGAATTCAAGCGTGGTACCGTGATAGGTTGCCACCTGTGCATTAAGTCCATTCGTGAAATTTCCTCACTACTACATATTCCACAGTCAACTGTTAGTGGTATTATAACAAAGTGGAAGCAATTGGGAACAACAGCAACTCAGCCACAAAGTGGTAGGCCACGTAAAATCACAGAGTGGGGTCAGCGCATGCTGAGGTGTACAGTGCCAAAGTGAAAGTTGCCAACTTTCTGCAGAGTCAATAGCTACAGACCTCCAAACTTCGTGTGGCCTTCAGATTAGCTCAAGAACAGTGTGTAGAGAGCTTCATGGAATGGGTTTCCATGGCCGAGCAGCTGTATCCAAGTCTTACATCAAGTGCAATGCAAAGCGTTGGGTGCAGCACACCGCCACTGGACTCTACAGCAGTGGAAACGTGTTCTCTGGAGTGACAAATCACGCTTCTCTGTCTGGCAATCCGATGGCCGAGTCTGGGTTTGGCGGTTGCCAGGAGAACGGTACTTGCCTGACTGCATTGTGCTAAGTGTAAAGTTTGGTTGGAGGGTGGATTATGGTGTGGGGTTGTTTTTCAGGGGTTGGGCTTGGCCCCTTAGTTCCAGTGAAATGAACTCTTAATGCTTCAGCATACCAAGACATTTTGGACAATTTCATGCTCCCAACTTTGTGGGAACAGTTTGGGGATGGCCTCTCCTGTTCCAACATGACTGCACACCAGTGCACAAAGCAAGGTCCATTAACACATGGATGAGTGAGTTTGGTGTGGAGGAACTTGACTGGCCTTTTTTGTGTGTGTATACTCACAACTATACACAACTGTTCAAAAGTTTGAGTTCCACAAATATATTAAGCAGTCCAACTGTTTTCAACATTGATGATGACAATAATAATAATAATAATAATAATAATAATAATAATAATAATAATAATAATAATAAATGTCTCTTGAGCACCAAATCAGCATATTAGAATGATTTCTGAAGGATCATGTGACAATGAAGACTGGAGTAAATGGCTGTTGAAAATTCAGCTTTACTATCACAGGAATAAATTACATTTTAAAATATTTCCAAATGCAGTTATTTTACATTTTTAAGTAATATTTTTATATTTATATATATTTTATATTTATTTTTATATTTAAGTAACATTTCACAATATTAGTTTTTACTGTATTTTTGATCATATAAATGCAACCTTGATGAGCATAAGAGAGTTTCAAAAACAAAAAAATACTACCAGCCACAAACTTTTGAACGGTGGATGTTTTCCCTGCAGAGCTTTAGGGTGGGACATGAATTGACATGGCCATCTCCCATGAGGCAGAGAGTCTGGTAAACACACATCAGTCTTTTGTGCCAATCCCTCGGTTACTAACACAAGTGTCCTCAAGAGTTTTATTAGAACTGTTTGGTCAGCACACACACATACACATTCCCAATAGACTTCCCATAATTAACAGCAGAACTGCACAGCCCAGTTCTGAGCTCTTTAATTAAACCATAAATGGTTTCAGAGGATGAGTGGATAGGAAAAAAGACCAGAGCGTCAGACAAGGTGTGTGTTTGTGCATGTGTGTCTCCCGTTGTTCCTTTGTCTGTGTGGAGATTATGAAATTCTGATTTGCATTAAGAAACTGAGCTGAACAGATTGAACGTGTGTGTGCGTGCGCGTGTGTGTGTGTGTGTGTGAGAGAGAGAGAGAGATTAATTAAACTGAGAAGTGAAAAACAGATAGGGTGTTGATGTTTTTAAAGAGCCACTCCCAACACCTGAGAATTCCAGCTTGGCACGTGTGTGTGTGTGTGTTCCTTTATAGCATTAATGAGAAGGCTGCCAGGCAGGTGCTGGCAATAAGCTCCATTTGTGATTATGTCAGCAGTAGCGTATGGAGGGGTTGTGAAGTGCTGTCTGAATGTTTCTGGACCTGCTGATTAAGCTTACTGGAACATTTGATTTTGACCAAGAGTAAATGAAAGATGTGTAATGTTCATGTGTTTGTGTGTGCCTTGTTTAAGAGTCTCTCTGAAATCTGTGTGTGTGTGGTTGTCAGGGTTTCTCTGATGCTTTGTCAGGGCTGAGCTTTGATTACTCTCTTTGAGGTCCCAGTCGGTCCATTTCCCTTCGATGCAGCAGTTCCAGGATGAAGGCGAAGAAGACAAATGAAGTCTGGAAAAAGAGATGTATGGAGAGAGATGAGACAAGCGTGCGATAGAGAGAAATACAGCTGAAGGAAACGGATTGTGTTGAGAGGGAAGGATGGAAGGGTAATAAAATATCAGAAGCAATGAAATGGTGGAGGGTGTTTGGAGTAAATGAATGAGAAGGACATTTTTACGATGTCTTTAAAGACTTTTTGAAGTTTGAACATATTGGTTGATGCAATTTCTCAGGTTTCATTAAAAATATCTTCATTTGTGTTTGATGTAAATAATAACAGAATTCAATTTTGAGTGAATTATCTGGACTATTGCCATTTTCTCATTTAAAATTATCCTATGGTTCCCCTAAATTAAGCATCACCCATATATTTCTGTAGAAGTGAGGGCACATGAGGTAGCATGGTGAAATTTTTTTTTTTTTTTTTTTTTTTCCCCTTTTTTGTCATTTTGTCATCTCGCATGCCTTCATCCCAGGGCCAAATACAATGGCTTGTCAAACCAGACACTGGATGAGAGAGAGAGTCTGTCTACCTGCACCATTATGAACACACACAGAAACATTCATATACTGTATAGACCTTATTCAGAGCAGCACCAATGACAGGTATGAAAGCAAGGTTGTGAGGGATAGACCTCTGTGTTTTCAATGGCATCCGCTGTAAAAAAAAAAAAAAATAAAAACTCTCTCTCTATATCTATATATATATCTATCTATCTATCTATCTATCTATATATATATATATATAAAGCTCCTAGATCACTTATAATTTTTCACAGCTCATATTGTGTAGAGTTTTTTGTCTACTGGAATTTCTTGGAAAGATATTTTTGCAGTGTTTCGTCAGCAGAACAATCCAAAACACATTAAATAACAGTACGACCCACTGAAGAGATGTATGTCTATCCATCACAGCCTCGCTTTCATTCCTGTTAAAGGGATAGTTCACCCAAAAATGAATATTCTTTAATCATTCACTCTCCCTCAAGTTCCAAACCTGTATGAATTTCTTTCTTCTGCTGAACACAAAAGAAGATATTTTGAAGAATGTGGTTAACCAAACAGTTGATGGACCTATCCCTTTAAAAATCAAAGATGGTGCTGCTGTGAATAAGGTCTATTACAAATTATCTCCCACACACTAGAATACAAAATTCTAGAATTCTTCAACTCACAAGTGTTATTGATTTATTTATTTTTTTTTTTATTTATTTAATTTTTTTTTTAAATTATTATTATTATTATTATTAATTTTACTTATTTATTTATTTCTGTCTTGTCTCTCTTTCTGTTAGAAATTTTTGTATAACATGTAAGTATTTTCAAAGAAATGTGAATTATTTAAGTTTTTTTTATTTCCCTTGTACTCGGACACAAGTACTGTCAACAGTTCTATCTGTGTGAAATGGCGGTTCTGGAAAATTACTTGCTTTGTCACACTTTTCACCCTTTCCATATATGGAATTTACAGTAGGCACAAGCAGTGTGTTTGCCCTTTTTCATATTCAACACTTTGAGAGCTCTCCACCAATGTAATGAAATCGGAACTTTTCATACAGCGCCTCCATATATGACTCACCCTGAAATGCCATTACAAGCTATAGTGCATTCAGAAGTACAAACATGAGTACATGAATATGTTGTAGTGTCTCTTTCTTATAGAAGCAACTAAATCCTTAAACAAACAGACAAACAAACATGTCTATACGTTTATCCTATAGCTGCAGTAAAAAATGAAACATGGTTACCATGGTATCTAATGCTAGGCTCTTCAACAGCAATGTATGAGCCTTTTTAGTAGTGGAAAATTGCTCGCTCATAGTAAAGTATGATCGAGAGACTGTTACTGGCATTAGATGTGCCCAGACTTCATACTCTGTGTTTAGCCTGTTTGCTAACAGTATGGGGGTAATAATAAGCCACTGTGGTGACAGGCGATGATTAGCCACTGACGTGCTTTCTGTTTCTGTATTTGCTTTCATCCATGTCACTCTCCATAGCCTTCGCTTAGCAGGTGTCCGGTTTAGATAGGGAAATAAAAGAAAAAAAGAAAAGAGTGAATGAGGAATAGAACTATGGCTTATAAATGGTAGTCTGTTTTGAAGACTGCTAATAAACAGCAGAAGAAAGAAGACAGAAAAAGGGTGAAATGAAATCAGTTGATGCTGAAAAGTTGGTTTGTCCACAGAAAAAAAGGGAATGATTTGAGGGGGAGTGGATGGGAATGAGGAAAGGGAAATATGAATGAGATCAGAGAGGGAAGGAGATGGTAAAGATGCAAAGGAGGTCTTCAAAGTGAAGCTGGAGAGAGAAAGATAGATTATGCCGTTTGATTCATGCTGTTTCGTTAAATGCACATTGATTGCTCTGGCTGTAACGAGGTCCCTGCTGAAAATATACACATTAATGAATGACTCTGGACAGGCCAATACTGCTAATGAGTGGGGGGTTGGGTGGTCAGAGTCTGCGTTTACGTTTTTTTACGCTGTTCTGTCTATCTCAATGTGTGGTGCAACCCATGTTACGGCATAACTTCAACTAACCATGCCACCAACACCAACAGATTGCTTCAGTTGTCAACAAAAAGTTAATTGGCATTAAGTGGTGCATGAAATGCATGTTAAAGGGATACATTTACTCATCCTCATGTGCGAGGATGACTCTACTGTCTTGCTCAATATTAAGGAAAATGTTTTAATAATAATAATTATTATTAATATAATATTAATTATATTATATTAATATAATTATTATATTATATACCTAGCATTATTATTAAAATAATAATATAATAATAATAATAATAATAATTATTATTATTATTATTATTATTAATACAATTCACATTTATTTTTATAGCGCTTTTTACAATTTAGAGTGATTTGTTATCAGAGGTGACTGTCCAAGTTATGGATTTTATTATTGCATATTATTATTATTATTATATTAATTACTGTATATTAACATATTAATGTTATATACATTTTAATATTATAAAATATCATTAATGTTATTGTATATTATATAATTGTTGTTATTGTAATTAATTACTATTTGATTTTCATTATTATTAATTGTTTTCCTACATTTGACCTTGCACACTTTTCATTTCTGTTTTCTTTGCTTTTCAGCTTGCCGTTCTGACAGAACTCACCCATTCTCATGGCAATGAGAGGGCCGGACTGTCGAATCCTGCCCCTCCAGGAACAGGAAGTATTTATCACAGCGAGAACTTCCAGTTAAAGCTTTCTCCTCCACCACTGGTGGAGGAGTAGATGACTCCGCCCACTGTTACAAATCTTAATAAAGCACTACCATGTCTGTACAGAACTCATGTTTTTGAGATGTTGTGTTTTAACAAACTAACAATGATTTGTTAGTCACCACATTACTCCAGTTCCAGCAGTGTCATGTCAGATGATATAAATTAATTGACACCACATCTAGTATTAATTAATATTAATTAACATGCAACTTACTATGTAATTGGGGTTAGGTTTAGGGTTTGGTAATTATGCATAATTTACTGTTATTTATGTGTAACAGGGACACTGTAAAATACCCAGAAATGTTAAATGGATTAAAATCATTTGTGACCTGTGCTGGCAAAATGAGTCGCAATGAGCAAAAATTCGTTATTGTTATTTGCAATTATTAAAAACCCTTCAAAATGATGTATGGTTTGTTTGAATCAGACAAAAAATGACTGAGCTACACCTGTTTGAAGTCGATAGAGTCAGCAAAGTCAATTTTGAGAAAAATCGAGTTAAAGTTTTCTGAAGGTTCCAAAACAAATTCACTTACCAAACATACTTTAAAATCCCTGGTAATAACACCAAATTTGACACACACCAAATCAAAACCAAATATCTATAGGAAAAATATGTATTCAACTTTTTTTTCCATGATACCACAATTGTTTGATTAACATTAATGAAATCTATATATTAAGACCTACTGTACCGCACGGATCTAAAATAATGTTACACATCAGATTTTTTTTCCCCCAACAGTTAACCAAACGTTCACATAAGACATAACAAATAATGTTTGCGTGAATACTCACCAATATATTTTGAAATACTATAATTCTGTGTATGTGTGTATATCGGGATCTCACGCTGTCTGAGGCATCTTTGTGCGCACGCGTCGGATCTGTCAGTCAGCGCGAGTGAGATCGTTTTCATGGACAAAGGAAAGGTACTCCTCCCAGAAAACACACCAATAAAGATACTTTTAGATGTTTAATTGCTATTTGGATCGCTAGATGAGGGCTTAATGAACTAATTTTTGTGAAAACCTCAAAATCGACCAAAATAAACATTTTTCACTTGTTTTGCCTGTAGCTCGAAATTATCCCATGCGCATTCCGACTCCTTTTGCCAGCACGGCTCACATTTATATTGTTAAACAGATCCAAATGGCCCACAGGCGTAACACTTGGCCCATGGCACTGTAATTAGTAGCTTAATTATCCAAGGCAAGTAAAGAGAAAGAATGTGTAAAAAGATGAAATGATACCCACTGAGGCAGTGTTAACTGTTTGTGAGAGATTCATTGGCTCCATTGGCCTGTGGGAAAAAGTTGGTGGCCTAATGGTTAGAAAGTCGGACTTGTAACCTGAAGGTTGCGGGTTTCGGTCTCAGTACCGGCAGGAAACGTATGTGGGGGGAGTGAATGAACAGCGCTCTCTTCCACTTTCATTACCCACAACTGAGGTGCCCTTGAGCAAGGCACCTAACCCTCAATCACTCCCCGGCGCCACTGCAAAAAATGGCTGCCCACTGCTCTGGGTGTGTGTTCACAGTGTGTGTGTGTGTGTGTGTGTGTGTTCAATACTCACTGCTGTGTGTGTGCACTTGGATGGCACCTGTAGAGCTCAAAGAGATTGTGGTCTGGCGTGTGAAGTCTGTAATTTGTTTTTCTTTTACCTCTCTTTAGAAGTGTACAAAACATGGACTGTGGTTAAGGAGGCACCAACAATCTGCTCAGCAGATTCCGATGGTCCATTGTGGCCTTTATTTGTCAATATATTAAGTCAGCAGGTTGAACATTCTCAGCTGGCGAAGAAAGTGCATCCACCGCACATCTACATTAGTATCACTGATTCCAATATACACAGTTACTTACACAGGAAACAGTTAGATGTGTGTGCTAGAGAGCAGATACACAGAGAGTTCTTTAAGCAATAAAGGGCAGGCGTTGTTCCCATACAGCCTCTGAGAAAGGATTGTTCTTTCTTCAAAAGCTCATTTCAGTGTCCTAAACAGTGTAAGGCACAGAGATGCACCACAAACACTGCCCTGTTGATGCAGCTGCGAGTGCATTTTGTGTAGATACATTGATAGTGTCTTCCTGTTGGTTCCCATCAATTAGCACAGGAGATGGAAACCAACACAGCCACAGCTAGAACGCCTTTTGAAGATGTCAACACTCTGCAAGTTATTTTTCCACCTGCACTTCTATACATAGAGCATGAATGTTCCCTAAACTGTTCAGCAGCAGCCTGACTGCTTCCACCTCACTTTCCACATTTAATACACACGTACGCACTTAAATACCCTGGATAAAAGTCAATTTCTAATTGTGCCGGTGAGTGTTTATATGTGTGGGCAGCGGAAGAGAGTGAATCAAAAGGATGAAGTGTTTTTCGACGATGGCTCTAAATCCCTCTGATTGTGCTGAGCCTCAGCCTGTGTCTCTAAAGTGCTGTAGAAACCTGACAAATGTGCATTCGGGGCAAGAAATTATTACAGGTCATTCGTGAAAAGTTTTCCAAAGTGACCTTTTATACTCTCAGTTGCACGTTATGAGGTTAACCATTTTTAAAGCATTTCTGAGGTGTAATATGTTTAATTATTTAATTTAAATCCTGTTTTTATGTATGTATATGCTAACTATAGATGGATGCTTTGCCTGCCACATTAAGATGTTTGATGCGTAAGGAAGGTTAATAGTGTAATCTCACTGAATGCATAAATATTTGAAGCCTTTTAAAAGAGCGCATTCTCATTAGCACTACAAAAAGAAAGCTATGCTGTTAAAAACTCTTGTTTATTCCAGCTAGACATGTTTAATGAGCCTTTTTCATTCAAATGATCTCCCTCTGTAAAGCACAGAGAGAAAGGAAGAGAGAAGAACCGGCATCATATTGCACTGTATTGATCTTGTTTTGAGGAGAGTACTTCATACAAATACAAAAAATAAACTGACGGAGACAAAATCCATTGCAGAGAGCTGTGAAGTGCAGTGTTTGTGTTGTGTTCATTTAAAAAAGCATTAAGTAAACTTCTGCTTCAAGTGCAGTCTTTCAACAGCATATTTTTTAAAAGCAATTTGCTGACTTTCCATTCCACTGTTTTTCATTTTCATGTTTTCAGGACAAAAATTATTAGTTTGACAGCAGGACTTTGTAAATTTCTTTTTTAGCCTTAAAGAGTTAGTTCACCCAAAAATGAAAATTAGCCCATGATTTACTCACCCTCAAGTCATCCTAGGTGTATATGACATTCTTATATTAAAAAAAGTTATATATTAGAGTTATATTAAAAAAGTCCTGGCTAATCCAAGCTTTATAATGGCAGTGAATTGTTGCCTCATTTATGAAGTCCATAAAAGTGCACCTATCCATCATATAACTGCTCCATACGGCTCCGGGAGGTTAATAAAGGCCTTCTGAAGCGAAGTGGTGCATTTGTGTAAGAAAAATATCCATATTTAAAACTTTATAGACTAAAATTGCTCCTGTCTGCCTCCTGTTTGTCCTTCTGACTGCTGTGCTCGCGTGTGCTCTGCTTGCTTTTGAATCTTTATTTGATATCATTCCCTGTTGTTTAAACTGCTAAATATAATTTACCCATCACCATATATTGTCTAACATTGCATACCACATTAAATCTGACACCGCTAGCTTTTAATCTAAATCACTATCACGTGTTAGCATTTCGCTAGCCTGTTAGCTTGCCATCTCTGCACTCGGGTCTCTGTGGTAAATTGGATTAGTAAATAGACTCCATCAAACAACTGTGGTAAGTTGGATTAATCAAAAAATACGGTAAGCCATGTCTTCTTCTCCTGTCATTGTCACTTGCACTGCATGTTTCATGTTTAGTATATCTTTCTCCGTTGGCGAACAGGGCTTCACATGTGATAAATGTAAGGAGATAGTCAGGCTGACGGACTTTATTTGAGAGTAGTGAGAATGTAACAGCTTTAGACACTGCTTTGGATGCGAATAGCTTAGTGAACTCTGTACATTGTTCGGTTCCGGCTGTAGAGCCCGTGCAGCAGGGCAACTGAGTGACGGTGAGACGGCATAGTCGCGGATCAAAAAACCACTCTTCCGTTCCGATTAGAACATCAAACAGGTTCTCCCCACTCAGTGATGCACCCACTGAGAATCCTGTTGAAAGTGCCCTAGTTATTGGCGATTCTATTACATGGAACGTGAAAATAGAGACACCAGCCACCATAGTCACATGTTCACCGGGAGCCAGAGCGCCTGACATCAAAGCAAATTTAAAAGTGCTGGCTAATGCTAATCGTAAATTCTCTAAGATTATTATTCACGTCGGCACAAATGATGTTCGACTTCGCCAGTCGGAGATCACCAAAATTAACATTAAAGAGGTGTGTAAACTCGCAAGTACGATGGCAGATGACGTTTTTTGCTCTGGTCCCCTCCCCGTTAAAAGGAGTGATGAGATACTTAGCAGACTATCATCACTCAATGGCTGGTTGTCTAAGTGGTGTCCGCAAAATAACATAGGGTTCATAGACAATTGGAAAAGCTTTTGGGGCAGACCTGACCTGTTGAAAAAAGATGGTATTCATCCTTCCTGGGATGGTGCCGCTCTTCTCTCTAGTAATTTGGCACATAGTCTTAGAGCTAAACATTGACTAACTGGGGCCCAGGTCAGGAAGCAGACGGACTGGCTTACCCGACCGCCTGCTAGCTGTCTCACGTCACAGAAGTCAGATAAATCCCAGCACATAGAGACTCTTTCACCTAGATATTATCACATAGAGACTGTGTCTGTTCCACGAACTAGTAAATACAAAAAACCATCAAAACCATTCAACGGTAAAAATGTAATTGATGTCCAACAAATAAACAACAGATATAATACAGATGATCAAATGATCAAGCTCGGGCTGCTGAATATTCGATCCCTTTCCTCAAAAGCGCTTATTGTTAATGATATGATTACAGATCATAACCTAGATGTGCTGTGTTTGACAGAAACCTGGCTAAAACCTGACGATTACATTACTTTAAATGAGTCCACCCCCCAAGATTATTGTTATAAACACGAGCCGCGTCTGAAAGGTAAAGGGGGAGGTGTTGCTGTAATTTATAATAATATCTTCGGTATTACTCAGAAGTCTAGTTTCAAATATAATTCCTTTGAAGTTTTGGTGCTTTATGTAACGTTATGTAGTGAAATTGATAAATCCCGTTTGACATTTGTGCTGGCTACTGTATACAGGCCACCAGGGCACCATACAGACTTTACCAGAGCATTTGCTGATTTTCTATCAGAGTTAGTACTGGCTGCAGATAAAGTCCTAATTGTTGGTGATTTTAATATCCATGTAGACAATGAAAAAGATGCATTGGGATTGGCATTTAGAGACATTCTAAACTCTATTGGAGTAAGGCAACACGTGTCAGGACCCACTTATCGCCGTAATCATATGTTAGACCTAATACTGTCACATGGAATAAATGTTGATACCATTGAAATTCTGCAGCAGAGCGATGACATCTCAGATCGTTACCTAGTATCATGTACACTTAATTTAGCAAAGGCTGCAAAGCCGTCCCCTCGCTTCAAATATGGCAGGACTATCACTGCTGCGACTAAAGATTTCTTTGTAAATAATCTTCCTCATCAGTTTCATCTCCTCAGCATCCCAGATAGCCTAGAGGAACTCGATGTTGCAACAGAAACTATTGGCTCTCTCTTTTCCAGCACTTTAGACACAGTTGCTCCCCGGCGCTTAAAGAAGATTAAAGAAAATAGTCCAACGCCGTGGTACAACGAGCACACCCGGGCCCTTAAAACAGCTGGAAGAAAACAAAACTAGAAGTTTTTCGCATTTCGTGGAAAGAGAGCATGATTGCATACAGAAAGGCCCTAAAAACTGCTAGATCTGCTTATTTCTCGACTCTCTTAGAAGAAAACAAACACAACCCTAGGTATTTATTCAATACAGTGGCTAAATTAACCAAAGATAAAGCTTCACCTTCTGATGTTTGTAAACAGCACAGCAGTAATGACTTTATGAACTTCTTTACTTGTAAGATTGATAATATTAGGAAAAAAATTATAATCATGCAGCCGTCTACTACAGTATCACATCAGACAGTGCATTGTAGTGTCACTGAGGAAAAATTACATTCATTCACTGCTATAGGAGAAGAAGAATTGGCCAAACTCGTTAAATCATCAAAATCAACAATATGTATGCTCGACCCCATACCGACTAAACTACTAAAAGAGATGCTTCCAGAGGTCATAGATCCTCTTCTTAATATCATTAATTCATCCTTGACATTAGGATATGTACCGAAAACTTTTAAGTTGGCTATTATTAAACCACTTATTAAAAAACCGCAACTTGATCCTACAAAATTAGTCAATTACAGGCCAATCTCAAATCTACCCTTTCTGTCAAAAATACTAGAAAAGGCAGTGTCCTCACAATTATGCTCCTTTTTAGAAAGAAATGGTATCTGTGAGGATTTCCAGTCAGAATTTAGACCGTATCATAGTACTGAGACTGCTCTCATTAGAGTTACAAATGATTTACTCTTATCATCCGATCGTGGATGTATCTCTCTGTTAGTGTTACTCGATCTTAGCGCTGCATTCGATACTATCGACCACAACATTCTTTTGAATAGACTCGAAAATTATGTTGGCATTAGTGGAATTTCATTGGCATGGTTTAAATCATACTTATCTGACCGTTATCAGTTTGTAGCAGTAAATGAAGAGATGTCACACCGAACACAAGTTCAGTATGGAGTACCGCAGGGCTCAGTGCTAGGACCGTTGCTTTTCACCCTGTACATGCTACCACTGGGAGATATTATTAGGAAGCATGGCGTTAATTTTCATTGTTATGCTGACGATACTCAGCTCTATATTTCTTCACACCCTGACGAAACTTACCAATTCACAAGATTAACAGAATGCATAGCTGATATAAAAAATTGGATGACTAGTAATTTCCTGCAACTTAATTCAGAAAAAACTGAATTTTTAATCATTGGACAAAAAAACACCACAAGTAGTAACCTAGAATACTGTCTAACACTCGATGGCTGCTCTGTCAAGTCCTCGTCGTCAGTTAGGAACCTGGGTGTGCTCTTTGATACCAATCTCTCATTTGAAAGCCACGTTTCTAGCATCTGTAAAACTGCATTCTACCATCTTAAAAATATATCTTAATTACGGCACATGCTTTCAATGCAAAATGCTGAACCGTTAGTTCATGCGTTCATGACCTCAAGGCTAGATTATTGTAATGCTCTACTGGGTGGTTGCCCTGCTCGCTTAATAAATAAACTGCAGCTTGTCCAAAACGCAGCAGCTAGAGTTCTTACTAGAACCAGGAAGTATGACCATATTAGCCCGGTTCTGGCAACACTGCATTGGCTCCCTATTAAACATCGTATACATTTTAAAATCTTGCTGATTACTTACAAAGCACTAAATGGTTTAGCTCCCCAGTACTTGAGCGAGCTCTTAACGCATTATACTCCATCACGTCTATTGCGGTTTCAAAATTCTGTCCAGTTGATAATACCTAGAATATCAAAATCAACTGCAGGCAGTCGATCCTTTTCCTATTTAGCACCTAAACTCTGGAACAGTCTTCCTAGCATTGTTCGGGAAGCAGACACACTCTGTCAGTTTAAATCTAGACTAAAAACACATCTCTTTACTATGGCATACACATAAAACATTTTTAATTTCTATTATTCAAATCAGTTAAATGATTGTTTTAGGCTGCATTAACTAGGTCAGCCGGAACCGGGAACACTTCCAATAACACCTGATGTACTCGTTACATCATAAGAAGAATGGCATCTACGCTAATGTTAGTCTCTCTGTTTATCTCGAGGTTTACTGCAGTCGGCCGGATCCGGGCCGTATCCAGACCAGATGGTGGACCTTAGCCTGGACATGACGACCATATCCTTGTAGTGTCTGTAGAGACCGTGTCAATTAAACTCCCCCCTGTAAATGCCGCATCAACACGACATCCTCATTAAACCCGTCCCCGGCGTGACGACTCCAATCTTTCGAATAATCCTACGAATATCTATTGATCTAATATGACTTCTGACCTGTAATGTGCCAGAATCATAATCATACACTATTTGTTCGTCGGCCAGAGGAGAACTGGCACCCCGACTGAGCCTGGTTTCTCCCAAGGTTTTTTTCTCCATTCTGGCCCTGAAGGAGTTTTGGTTCCTTGCCACCGTCGCCTTTGGCTTTTGGCTTGCTCAGTTGGGGACACTTAAATTTCAACTATATTACTGATCTGCCCGCATTGACACTATATGATAATTGAAATGAGCTGGATGACATCACCGTTTTCACCAGAGCCAAATCAAATTCTGTTGCATTATTTTCCTGTTACCACTGTGAAGCTGCTTTGAAACAATTGCCATTGTAAAAAGCGCTATATAAATAAAGGTGATTTGATTTGATTTGAAAATAACTAACTTCCGGTGGATTGCCGTACGCATCGATTTACGGCGAAAGAATAACCCTTGACCCTTGAACCCTTGACGCATGCGTATTGACGAACGCAGAAGCGCAGAGGATAGAGCAAAACAAAACACCGGTCATGAATTAGAAGTCTAAAACGAGAATTTTTAAAGAGAAATGGCGGATGATTTCGATATAAGAGAAGAGGGGCTTGAGTTTGTTGCCCAGCACTATCCGCGAGAGGCGTCAAAGCTTGCGATGCTTCTATACATCGCGTCAGGGGTTACTCTTTTGCCGTAAGTCGAATTGTGTACAGCTTTCCGCCGGAAGTTAGTTATTTTAGTCTATAAAGTTTTAAATATGGATATTTTTCTTACACAAACGTGCCACTTCGATTCAGAAGGCCTTTATTAACCCCCTGGAGCCGTGTGGAGCAGTTATGATGGATAGATGCACTTTTATGGACTTCATAAACAAGGCAACAATTCACTGCCATTATAATGCTTGGATTAGCCAGGACTTTTTTAATATAACTCCGATTTTATTCGTCTGAAAGAAGAATGTCATATACACCTAGGATTACTTGATGGTGAGTAAATCATGGGCTAATTTTCATTTTCTGTGGATGTTGCCATGGCATGGAATTTAATGTAAAATAAAGGTAATTTGTAATATTAATTTCCTTTTAACTGAGCCTGAATCAGTGATGAATATTAAAAGCTGTTTAACCCCTCCTAAAATGCAAAGGGTGTTCTCAAGATTCTCAGCTGAACAAACAATGCCTGAGTGTGGCTGTGCAGTGCTTCTGAATGATTATTGCTGCACATAAGACTATACAGTTAATTTTCACAGACTTGGCAAGGAGTTTGATGCTAACACCTCACAAAATATTAGATACTTTTTAATAAAATGCTAACAAAAATGAAATTCAATATTTTAATGCATCTGAAAACGGCCTATTCTACACGAGGTGGACTAGGTTTATAATTACAAATGTAATTAAAATTATTGTAGCCTATATATACACAATGTGGTTCAAAAGGCTTAGACAGCATTGAAAATATTATATTTTTTTGGTTATGCCTTATTTTAAGGTGTCCTTGTTGCAGTGTAATAGGCTAATATAATTAAGTACTGAGTAATATTAATTAAAGGGTATATAACACACACAGATTCTGCCAGTCTCATGTTAATCTTGAGTACCTTTAGAGTAGTATTGCATCCTTCATATCGCCGAAGAGTCTTTAGTTTTATCATATTTATAAAAGACAGATACGCTGTACCGATTCTTTCCGAAAACAGCCGAGCTCATGCAGGCGTGCAGTGGGCGGAGCTAAAGAGACAGGAGCCCACACACACATACACAAAATACATCATGGCATTATCCCTGGATAACTTTCCAATCGCTATACGTTCGTGTTGTTTACTTTATATGCACTTACGCGCCGATTGCCAACAAAACACAGACATTTGATGCAGTTTCACTCACCACCTGTGGTTTCGACTCGTGACAGGGAACAAACTGCTCCGGAAAAACAAACTGCATCCACTGTTTCCTTAACGCTGGGTTATTTAGGAAGCTGAACAAGGTTATCTTTCCCTCACAACCAAAAACACACTTCTTTAGTGACATTTTTGATTTCGTGGTCTAAAAACAAAATGACAGCGCTGCCGACGGCTACTGTAACCGAACGAAGCTCGTTGATGGGCGTGCTCTTGCTCTCGCTCTGGTTGATGTGTGCACACGCTCATCCAGGAGAAGTGCCCATACAAGGAATTCAGCCCTTTATGAAGTCATACAGGGCCATACTCGAAAAAAACTTTCAGAAACTTGTTTGAATCCTGGAGGAGTGTATTTAGCACAGAAATACTCTGTCATACGTCCAACTTGTTTTTTGAAATTTTGGCCATGTTTAGCATGAGAATCCAACTCTTTAACAGTGTAAATAAGTCAGAATGCATGAAATAGCAAACTATAGCAAAAATGAACAAAAAGTACTTACTATAGTGTTAGGAGAAGGGTTTGTTTTAGGGTTAGTTGCTTGTAATTATGTAGAATTTACTGTTATCACTGTGTAATGTGTAACAAAGACACTGTTAAATAAAGTGTTACATATGTTTTTCCTTTTAAACCTTGGGAGTTTAGTATTTTGAAAAAAAAAATTAAAAAAATGAAATTTACGACTTAAAATTATTATTTATTTGGTGATAATTTATCATAGAAAATGTAATAGAGTAGTATCAATGCAAAAACAGTAGCATTTTCGCTAGTGATTTCAGATTTTTTCATCTCTATGTATAATGTTGGCCCAAAATTATTTGGACACTTAAGCCACACTTAAAAATCTATAAACATCAATGCATGATAACAAATCTGAAACCAAATGGCATTTATTTTGAAGAAAGACAGACAGCACAAGCACACCTTTAGGCAAAATATTTTACAAAGAGGAGTTTTTCATAAAACAATAGATAGAGGCTACTGTTCAAAAGTTAAAAAAAAAAAAATACACATTCTGGTTGTCCACCGTTAGTGTATCATGTCCATAGTTAATATGATGATTTTCACCTGTGTGAACTTGAGTGAAACTGACTTGATACATCCTCTAAAATCACCTTGACACCAGTTGGATAAAATTCCTTACAAAATGTCTCAGAAATCCAACTCAGAAAAAAAATATTTGTAGATTTCGCTTGGTTTGATGTATTTTGTTTATCTGTTTTTTTAACCCATAATAGTCTTTTTAAAGACAGGTTTGACTGTGACAACATGCCCCACTAAGGGGTCCTGTTGTCACAAAGGGGGGTTAATGTTTAACAGCTTTTTGGCTTTGATTGTCATTCAAGTACTGTATAACTCTGAATTGTACCTTATTTTATTGTCTTGCACCCAAACAGCCAAGAACGCTTAAGTACAGTATTTATTGCTTCTGAATCCTTGTGTATGTACTATATTTGTACACAAGTGTCAGATTTGAATGTGAGACAAATGTGAAATTCAGACATCTTTGGCATGAGCTGTATAATATTGAACAGTTGCTAGGTTACACTGATGCTAAGGAAGGATGATCAAGGCAGGGCAGCTGCTATTGGCCTAAAGGATGATAGGATGAAGGGATTCAAGCAGAAGATCTCCTCATGCTGACTACAGTCTCATACATCCTCAGAAATCCATCATCCATCACTCCATTATGAAAAACAAATCAAGTGTATCATGGAACAAATGCACTGCAGTCTTCAACACATTGTGTTGTGAGTTTTTCTAAACTATACTTTAAGACTAACATGCTATTGTTGCTGTGAGAAGTATATTTGTTAATCTTTTTTCTTTTTTTGCACTTTTATTTGGTTGAATGTTTTTTTGGTTTTATGGTCTTTTTAAAAAAAAAAAAAAACGTTATCATATAATGTAATATTGGATATTATTGTCAGAGTTATGTTCTGTTTTCATGGACTTTTAGTTTATCACGTTGTTTCCCTGTTTTCTGTTCCTGTTTCCTTTGTTCTCTATGTTCCCTTTTATCTACCGTTTGATTGTGTGCCTGTTTGTTTCCATGGTTACTTATGATTTGCACCTGTGTCTAGTTTAGATCCTCTCATGTATTGCTGCATTCACACCATGCCATAATTACCGTAAATAAAGCTCAGGACACTGTAAAATAAAATGTTACCGGCTTTTTACAGTTCAGAATCATTACGGAAGTTACAACATGGCGGGAACGCACCATATATACAGCCTTGAGTTTCTGTTGTCCCATGGTCGGTTTTCGTCAATGTATATTCTATTTGATGCCTTATGTCTCTAATGCGACTACTCCAGAGACATCCTGTTATTCTTGTGTTTATACTTCAGCATCTCCGGTGGATTCTTTGTTTTGTTTATTAAAGACTATTTAAAGTATCTTCTTTGTGCGTGTGATCTAAAACACACCAGCGGCAGACAATTATATACTATAATATAATTTTATAAGATAATATCAGAAATATAAAGAGAAAATCCTTGCAGTGGTGCACATTTTTCACTCAATTTGTTGTCCTAATTAAATAACTGAACATATAAAACGCTTGAACTGTGAGTCTTACAATAAATATCTATGTACTCTAGTTTTAATTCTCTTCTGTTTTTAATTTGCTGGGGTAGAAGCTAAACTGATATGTGTGATAATTTAGTCTAACATTAATATTCTTTTATTTTTAACTGGCATGTTTCATGAGCCTTTGTGTTTAATAGATTTTTGTTTTTTGTTGCCAAATCATTAAGTACTGTATAATATGACCATGTTCCATATTTTGTCTTACACCCAAACAACCTAGAATGCTTCAGAATTTAATGCATTTGAAGCATTTTTTCAAGTCAAGTTACCTTTATTTATATAGCGCTTTATATAATACAGATTGTTTCAAAGTAGCTTTACAGTGATAACAGGAAAATGATTCAATGATGCAAACAGAGTTCATTTCGGCTGTAAATCAGCTAAAAAAAATAGTGTCATTGTTCAGCTGAAGTCAGTTCAGTGTTGATTCATTTCCATTGTAAAGATCATCAATTATTAAATGAGTTCATTTAATCTATATAGCAGTTCTGCAGAATTGCCCAGGCTCAGAAACCAGGCTTAGTCGAGGGGCCAGTTCTCCACTGGCCAACGAACGAACACGGTGTGATTATGATTCAGGCTGCATCACAAGTCAGAAATCAGATTGTGAATCATAACATTCAAATATTTCATCAAGTTCCTTTTGCTTGAAGATCGGATTCATCACGCCAGTATGAAGACGAAGCTGGTCATAGGTCTGTGCAGAGGACTATCACTTATTTTCCTAACCCTAATCACCATATAAATACGCAGAACAAATGAACTATCTTAATAGTTTGCC
Organism: Coreius guichenoti; assembly: GCA_039654105.1. Taxonomy (NCBI): domain Eukaryota; kingdom Metazoa; phylum Chordata; class Actinopteri; order Cypriniformes; family Gobionidae; genus Coreius; species Coreius guichenoti. The sequence continues at coordinate 26,483,308 of CM077170.1, forward strand.
CAATTTGCTTGGAAAACTACAGTCAAACCTAAAATAAGAATTTGCAAAGGAGGGTAAATAAGACTCATATCATAACTAGTCACAATATTCAAGGCTTCATGTAGTTTATTTTTTATTCTCCTGTGGTTTAATGACTGATTTATGCCTTTCATTGTTGTATGAGAGGTCCTCCACTTTAAAAATGTTGGTAACGCTTTAGATTACAGCCCGGAAAGTACTGTGTAACTAAAGCGAATTTACAGCATAACTTTCAGTAATTATAGTGTAACTATAAAGTAAGTACGTGTAATTATAAGGGAACAATATGTAATATTTGGGGAATAAAGGGGTAACTATCAGGAAAATTAACAAATGATTTACTGAAAGTATTTTTTAATTAGGGGTAATTATCCATATATACAGGGTAAGTGGTGCTTATTTCATGTAGTTACAGGGTAAGTATGAATCTGCGGGCTGTTAATAGTTTCATGTCTACAATAAAAAACACGTACAAAATCTGATATCACTCGGAAACATTTATCGAAAAACAACTTAATTCAAAACAGATTTATGACACTTCTTATTCATTTTTTTAAAATAAACTTTTCATTTCAAATAATAACGTCCTGATAGAAAGTGGCACGTTGTATCCCTTTTTTGTTTCTCTTGATTGGCTTCTCCTCCTCTTGTTCCTCTTCTTTTTCGTTATTTCCACTGATGGATCTTAAGAGCAATCCCATGTCTTTTGATATTCTATATTATTATTTATTAAAAGAAAAAGTACGTCCAGAGATGATCTCATAATTTACTAATCTTTTCACATCTGACCAACTGTTACCAGCGCGTGCGTGAGTAAAGAAGCTTCAAGCTTTCATGACGTTCTTGCGCGAGTGGCGACTCTGTTTCTCTGGCGTCTCTGTCTTTTAGTCTTGTTTGTTTCTCATTGCTATTATCATATATTATGTTATTGTTTGTTTACTGTTGTGAGCATTAATTAAAAAAAATGAAAATAAAAACTCTCATTCACGCAGATGACTGCTGGTCGGAAGCGATAGTTTACGGTTTATTTTTTTTTTAAAATATTGGTATTTTTCTTACAAACACTTAACGTTTCACTTCAGAAGACATTGATTCATCAATTGGGATCACATGGATTGCTGTAGTTATTGCTGTATGTGTTGTTTGATGCTTCAACTTTTAGGAACCCAAATGAGTTTTCATTATCAGAGATTAAAAAGTCGTATATATCTCGGATGGCATGAGGGTAAAAGATGAGTAAACGGTGAGGACATTTCTGCGTGCACTGTATTTTCTTTAAATACATAATATAGCTACAGAATAGCTAGAGACATAGGATTCCTTCTTAAGATTCATCTGTGTCAAGAACGAATAAGAAGAGGAACAAGAGGAGGAGAAGCCAAGCAAGAGAAACGAATAAGTGTTGTAAATCTGTTTTAAAAAAGTTGTTTTTCAAATAAAAAACAAAAGGGGAAACAAAAGGGGAACAAGCACAACTTTAATTTACAGCCCGTAGATTCATACTTACCCTGTAACTACATGAAACAAGAGGGGAACAAGCACCACTTTAATTTACAGCCCGCAGATTCATACTTACCCTGTAACTACATGAAACAAGAGGGGAACAAGCACCACTTTAATTTACAGCCCACAGATTCATACTTACCCTGTAACTACATGAAACAAGAGGAGAACAAGCACCACTTTAATTTACAGCCCGCAGATTCATACTTACCTTGTAACTACATGCAACAAGAGGGGAACAAGCACCACTTTAATTTACAGCCCGCAGATTCATACTTACCCTGTAACTACATGGATAATTACCCCTTAATTAAAAAATACTTACAGTATAAATAATTTGTTAATTTTCCTGATTTCCCTTTATTCCCCAAATATTACATATTGTTCTCTTATAACTACATGCACTTACTTTATAGTTACACTATAATTATTGAAAGTTACGCTGTAAATTCGCTTTATTTACGCAGTACTTTCCGGGCTTGTTGAAAATGCATTTTCTAATTTCTTAAACAATGACTTTTATACGACAGCAATTAACACAACGAAAAGGATTATGATTCATCTGTAATAACACTGACAAACTTGAGTTGTAAATGAAGCAGCGCTAGAGGTTTTGTTGCCCTTATGATTGGGTTGATTGAGCTTTGTGGAGGAGTGTTTGGTCTCCATTCCCTTTTTTCTTCCTTTTTTTAATGATCTGACTCAACCACAGCTGGCCTCTCTTGAGTATTTAAACCCCGCCATGCCTGGCACTGCAGAGCTCTGCTCACACTGTGAATATTCAGTCTATGGAAAGAAAAAGCACTATAGCCTTAACGAGATAGAGAGGGCAATTATGAAGTCTTCACAAGTTGTGAAATTGACTGAATGTGTTGTTAAATAATTGCACTGCCTAGGCTGTTATTGGCTTGGCTGCATTTATTAGTGTCATGCTAATTTCAAAGTCAATGTTCTAATCTGGGCAATTTACCTTAAACCATCCACCCTCACAATACAACATACAGTATAATGAGATGTCTGAGCCTATCGATGCTGGACATTAAACGAGAAATGTGAGTTCACTGTGTAGGATTTGATTGCGCACCAGACACAAATGAATCTTCCAGATGATTCGTTCAAAAACAATTCCACACAAAACCCAACTCAACACTCCAGACCCCAAAATCAACCATCTATCACCAAAGAAGAAGTGGGCTCCATTCTGTCTGCGCCAACTAACAAAGATAACGGCAGAGGTTGTTTGATCCCCAAGACAAAGAGCTAAAACAGATCCCTTCTTCTCAACGACCTTTAAATGAACTCTGAGTGATGGTTAAAATCCACAGGAAAACCCACAGAGACTGTTGTTACATATAAACTGCATCAAATCATTCAAAAAGAATGATAGACTTACATTCAAACAGCCTTCTACTGCATAATTCTATATCATGTCTATAACCAATACACGTGACCATTATGCATATATATCACTCACAATTCATGTAATTGTTATAACTATTGAATGATTGACTGAAAGTGTACCTTGCTTCGTATCAGTATGATTGTATGCTCATAATTCAGAAGATGGCTTGATTGAAATCTGTGTAGAATGTATCGTGTTCTTATAATAAGAAATCATGTCTAACTGCTCTCTGCTTAGAGCGGGAAGTTAGGAGACCAGCGATAACAGGTAATTTATGGTGAGGGGTGGAGAAACAGTCACCTCAGAACCAAAGATGGTACCTAATTGGTCAGAACCCGTCCAAGAGGATGGGCAGACATTTGAGTTTAAAATCTCAGAACACAAACAAAGAATAAGACAGAGTTTAGACAAAGAAGACAGATTACGACAGAGACCGTCTTTCTGCAACTCATGTGAATGTGTGTGTGCATGTGTTTGTGTTAGATGTTAGTTTTATGTGTTAGAATAACAATAAAGTTTTGTTTATATTTAAAAATAAGTGTTCTTGTGTTATGTGCTTACGAATTTAATGTCTTAAACTGCTGTTCTATGTTACCTGGCTATTAAATAGTGTTTCACTATTGTTTGGGATATTTATATCCGCTGCAAAGTTGATAGTTATGGCCCGTTCAAATGAACGCTGGACGAGTCATTTGCTCGGCCATAAAATAACTGACTCTTTCAAAATTCCCTATTAATTAATTAATAAATTCATTTGAGGTAAATAGACCTGTTTCCCTTACACAGAGTCCCACAACTGCTTATCTTAGTGGGCTTTAAATCTTATCAGCGCATCATGTTTTATGCCTTTGGAATGCTATCATACTCTTGAGAGAAACTCCAATATGAGAAACATTGATCATGATTGATCTTTAAGAACCTTTCCTCTGTATTCACAATAGTATTTCATCATCATCATTGATTTATTTGTGTTCAGGGTAAACAAACAACAATTTAAAACACTATCTCCCTTCTTCTGTTGAACTCTGGTGATGCTTGATAACTTCCAAGCCATATTGTGATCCATAGTCTGTGTGCTCCTTACTATTTTATAGAAGATATCCCTGTGCTTGGAAATAAGATGATACACTGCTTTTTAGATCACTTTATGCTTTGTAGCATGTCTTACATTTTTGTTTGAATAAGATTTAAAGGTGAAGCGTGTAATTTCTTTCACTAGCTTAACAAAGTGGAAAAATTATGGCTTTTTGAACAGGTTTGAAAAGTGGTCTCTGCATGTCAGGCTTGGATAGGAAGCAGTATTTTAACAGAAAAAAATACACATTGCTTTTAAAGTGACATGGACATGGAATTCAACCTCTAAATGGCATGTTTCAGAATCAGGTTTCCTTGTAAAAATAAAAAGATACTTGAAGCTTTTTTTTTTTTTTTCAAATATGTCAGTTCTCTAAAGAACTTGATGGAAAAATTGAGCCAGTATGTTCTCGCAAGAAAGTTCAAGCATGTCAATGGTTCCTCCAGTATTAGTTAACATGAACTAACAATGAACAATTGTCAAGGTTATGCTTCTGTTTTGTTTAGATTCAGTGTTTTGGTTCAGTCCTTCAGTGCTTTGTTCAGTTTCGGTTTGCCCATGTTCGCTGTCATATGTTCTCTGGTTAGTCTCCTAGGTAGTTAATTAGTACATCACACGTCAATTAAATCTGCATGTATATAAGCCCTCAGTTCACTCTGTTCTTTGTTCTGCGATGTCTTTTGTTGGTTGTATTTTCTCCTGAGCTTGCCTGAGATTATTATATTAAATACTGCTTTCTTCAGACTAATTCTTCGTTGTGTGATTATTACCGCAGCCAAGCTGAGACAGATCGCGGAACCGATACAAGAGAAAATGGACTTACCAGCAGTCCATCTGTTTTGCCTCGAGCCTCAAGGACCACACTCACGGATTCCTCCATCTGGCGAGCCTTACGGACTATCCCGATCGCTCACTGTGTGCATTCTACTATACTAGCCTCAATGAGCGCACAAAGGCTCGCCTGCCCGGTGTTGGTCCTCTGAGATCTTTCGCCGAGTACGAGTGCTGGTGAACTGCAATTCGCCTTTTACCATAGGCCTTGCAGGGGAGGAAGTGACCAGTCCCACTCCTAATCCGGAGAACAGCAAGTCACCACCCCGCTGCACAGATACGACGCCAGACCCCACCGTAGACAGAGGAATTAAGCCTGCTGCGATGAACGAGCCGGAGCCTACTAAAAGGACTGAGGCAAACATCGTCCCAGAGCCTAAGCCTCGAGGGCTGAGCCACTGAGGATGAGCTGTTGCTGGCCTCTGTGTTGTGCTTGTTTGAAGAGGATGTTACCCTGTCTCTTCTGTCCTTGCTGGTCCCGTCCAATTCCAGTTTTCCTGCATCTACGCTGGTCCTGCCCAGCTCCAAGTCTCCTGCGCTCTCTTATGATCCCTCCCAGCCTCCCTCTCCCACCTCCTCTTCAAACTTCAGCCAGTTCCTCTGCCCAGTCTCCGCTGTCTCCCGTCAGTCCCTCGGATCCACCTCAGGCCTACCAGCATCCAGCTCCTCCTGGACGAAGGTATCCCCCGTCTCCACCTCCAGCCGCTGATCCCGTCACTCCACCTCAGCCCATCGTCCAGACTCCTCTGTCTTGGTTATTCCCTCCCTTGGCTCCACCTAGGACCATCGGACTTGCGGCTCCACCGGTCTCCCTTTGATCCTCCGGTTCCAATTCGGTTGGACATTGCCTCGTCTGCGCCACGGACTTGCAAGCCATCCACTGCACTCCGTCTCTCTACCCCTATGGCTCCATCTGCCTCCGCCCTCCCTCCAGCTCCACCTCTGCCCTCAGTCACTCCGGTTCCACTTCAGCTCCCCAGTACCCTGGTTGCACCTCAGGGGGTCATCGCTATGGCTTCGCCGCAGCCTTCGAAGCCTGCGGTGTCGTTCTGGACCATCTGCTCTCCGCCTGTGCTCTGGGCTCCCTTTCCATTGCTTGGTTTCCATCCGTCGTCCCCATGGCTTCGTCGAGAAGATCTCCACCATGGCTCCTTCCTCCCTTGACTCCCCCGCGGGGGACCGTCCTGGCTGGACTCTGGGTTTCCATCTGGCTTCTCCTGCTCCTGGCTCCCTGCTTCCACCCTCCACTCTCCCATGGACTGGTTTGCCTGCTCTTGCTGGGTTACGTCCCTCTCCAGCTTCACCAGAGCCCCCTCCTTCCCTCCTCAGGTGGACTTTTTACCGTGTGAGGAATATGCCTTCTGGGGTGGGGAGCTACTGTCAGGGTTATGCTTCTGTCAGGGTTATGTTCACTGTCATTTGCTCTCTTAGTCTCTAGGTAGTTAATTAGTTAATCACACCTGTCCTGTTTCTATGATTAACTATCTCTGCATGTATATAAGCCCTCAGTTCATTCTGTTCTTTTTTCCACGACGTCTTTTGTTAGATGTATTTACTCCTGAGCTTGTCTGAGTTGGATTATTATATTAAATACTGCTTTCTTCTGAGTAATTGACAACAATACTTCTACAGCATTTATTAATCTTAGTTAATGTAAATCTCAACATTTACTAATACAAACCCGATTCCAAAAAAGTTGGGACACTGTACAAATTGTGAATAACAAAGGAATGCAATAATTTACAAATCTCATAAACTTATATTTTATTCACAATAGAATATAGATAACATATCAAATGTTGAAAGTGAGACATTTTGAAATGTCATGCCAAATATTGGCTCATTTTGGATTTCATGAGAGCTACACATTCCAAAAAAGTTGGGACAGGTAGCAATAAGAGGCCGGAAAAGTTAAATGTACATATAAGGAACAGCTGGAGGACCAATTTGCAACTTATTAGGTCAATTGGCAACATGATTGGGTATAAAAAGAGCCTCTCAGAGTGGCAGTATCTCTCAGAAGTCAAGCTGGGCAGAGGATCACCAATTCCCCCAATGCTGTGGCGAAAAATAGTGGAGCAATATCAGAAAGGAGTTTCTCAGAGAAAAACTGCAAAGAGTTTGAAGTTATCATCATCTACAGTGCATAATATCATCCAAAGATTCAGAGAATCTGGAACAATCTCTGTGCGTAAGGGTCAAAGCCGGAAAACCATACTGGATGCCCGTGATCTTCGGGCCCTTAGACGGCACTGCATCACATACAGGAATGCTACTGTAATGGAAATCACAACAACATGGGCTCAGAAATACTTCCAGAAAACATTGTCGGTGAACACAATCCACCGTGGCATTCGCCGTTGCCGGCTAAAACTCTATAGGTCAAAAAAGAAGCCATATCTAAACATGATCCAGAAGCACAGGCGTTTTCTCTGGGCCAAGGCTCATTTAAAATGGACTGTGGCAAAGTGGAAAACTGTTCTGTGGTCAGACAAATCAAAATTTGAAGTTCTTTTTGGAAAACTGGGACGCCATGTCATCCAGACTAAAGAGGACAAGGACAACCCAAGTTGTTATCAGCGCTCAGTTCAAAAGCCTGCATCTCTGATGGTATGGGGTTGCATGAGTGCGTGTGGCATGGGCAGCTTACACATCTGGAAAGGCACCATCAATGCTGAAAGGTATATCCAAGTTCTAGAACAACATATGCTCCCATCCAGACGTCGTCTCTTTCAGGGAAGACCTTGCATTTTCCAACATGACAATGCCAGACCACATACTGCATCAATTACAACATCATGGCTGCGTAGAAGAAGGATCCGGGTACTGAAATGGCCAGCCTGCAGTCCAGATCTTTCACCCATAGAAAACATTTGGCGCATTATAAAGAGGAAGATGCGACAAAGAAGACCTAAGACAGTTGAACAACTAGAAGCCTGTATTAGACAAGAATGGGACAGCATTCCTATTCCTAAACTTGAGCAACTTGTCTCCTCAGTCCCCAGACGTTTGCAGACTGTTATAAAAAGAAGAGGGGATGCCACACAGTGGTAAACATGGCCTTGTCCCAACTTTTTTGAGATGTGTTGATGCCATGAAATTTAAAATCAACTTATTTTCCCTTAAAATTATACATTTTCTCAGTTTAAACATTTGAAATGTCATCTATGTTGTATTCTGAATAAAATATTGAAATTTGAAACTTCCACATCATTGCATTCTGTTTTTATTCACAATTTGTACAGTGTCCCAACTTTTTTGGAATCGGGTTTGTATATTTTTATATATCATATAAGTTTGGTCTGTTATCATTAGTTAATGCACTGTGCACTAACATGAACAAACAATTAACAATTGTATATTAGTATTAACAGACAATAAATTCTGTAAAAAAAAAAACATATTGCTCATTGTTAATTCATGTTAGTCAACTAATGCATTTCATGAACATGAATGTTTAATTGGAAGAATATTGTGCATGCACATGGGTGATCACTACAATTAATGTGACCAGTGACAAGAAACATTACTTTTTTTTTTAATTACTGCAATTATTTATGATGAGTCATGTCTAATAGACATCCTCTAAAACAACATTTTCAAGAATTTAAAACTTTGCTTTTTGTGGTCAGAATTTAGAAGCACATGGAAAAAGTCCCTTACATCTGTTATTTTAGCAAATGCATTATACAATCCTATGTATCTCATCCACAGTGACATAGAACTTTAGGTTTTTATTTTAGTTTCCTCATATTCAAATTTGTCAAGGAAAGATCAAAAATGAAAAGGGGGGTGGCAGGGGTCCATTCAAGTGTTTTGCACTGGAGCCAATAATAGTTATGTCACCGGGTCGCTTGCACTTCAAAAGTTGGAATTTGAATCGAATTGACCAAATAAATTAAAAGTGCTTCTTTATATTAAAATGTGAATTTATATTCAGGCATTCTCAAAATGTAATTCTGAATGGCAAACAATCCTGCCACACACACTCAGTTCTGCAGAAATGTCATGACGGGTTAGCAACTCACTACAGAAGAGTACTGCGTACCAAGGCATATGTCATAGGAGTAATAACTTATGGTAAGGTATATATTTGAATAACACCAAGAAGGATACAAATGGCACCTCAGTGTAATATTATTTTAATATGTTAAGTCAATTTCATAAGATGAAGCGAATACAATCATGCAGTCACCTTAATTTAGACCTTTAAATTTTTACAGTGGCAGTCCAAATATGAAGGAAAAAAAGCTCAACGCAAAAGTCTGCTTTTCACAGTTATGCATTTGTAAGCCAGTTGATGTTTTTCGCCTTGGATTTATTAGCTGGATTCTATGGATGTTTCTCAGTCTAGCTCTCTGCCTGCTGTGCTGCACTGTTGGCATGAAGTTTAACAACAACAGACCCCCTCAAACTGAATGAACCCCACCACCACATTCTGACAATGAAAGAAATGTCTGTTTACTTTCTGCAAATGATGCCAGCCCAGGGCTAATGGTCTAATTCTTCTGTAATGGTTTCAAATAGAGCGCATATCTAATAAGCTCTGTGTTATTAGATGGTCTGCATTTAAGAACTTAAGACTGAATGTGCACTTTAGTTTACTTTTTTTAAGTTCAGAGATCAGAGATTTCTCTCTCTCTCTCTCTCTCTCTCTCTCTCTCTACAGGATACCTTGTAGCACTTATTTACGTCTCTCTCTCCTTCGATCCCCAGGTACATAGCTTCTTGACAATCTGTGGGGATGAGTGCATGCTGGATACAGAATTTCTGTTTGCTCATTAGTATGTTTCCTGTGTGCTGTATTATTGAGAGAATTCTTCAGATCTGGGCACAATGACGTGAGCATTACAGTCAACGGGTTCTCCCATCACTTTGAGTGTTGTCATGTTGTGCACTGCCGTAGTCATTACATTCACTAGACTGATGGAGCCTGGTACCCACTAGTAGTTGAGTGGAATTGATTCCAAGTCTTGATAGAACCCTACCTTGATTGTCTCCCCTGCATTTAAAAGTGTGTGCTCTGTTGCAGGTCTGCTCTAGTTGCATTGCATCATTCATTTTATAACATATGAATGCAATGTCATTGCAGTGGCCAAGTATGTTAGTTCATGTAGTATTACACTATCTACAAAAAAGTGATGTCCTATGACAAAACGACACTGCTGTTCAAAAATTTGTGGTCAGCAAGATTTTTTTTTTAAGAAATCAATACTTTTACCCTCTATGGGACATCGTTATTTATAAATGATGCATTTATTTTTTTTTTTTTAATTAGTAATATCATATGATATCCCCTTCAGCCAATAAAATTTTAATCTATTTGCCATGTGCTTGACATTTTTGGCAACATGGAAACAAGTGAAGGAGACATTAGCACATGTTAGGTCACATGCTGTCATGGCTCAATAGCTTCATAGTAAGTTGATTTTAGACTAGAATAAAAGTATCATTGTACATCCAAATATGCTTTCTAAAGTTTTCGGTCATTTTTAATGCACATTTTGTTAAAACAACTCAAATAACCTAACCCATAGTGGGTTAACTCAGTAACTCATTAAATTGATCAAAAATAAATTAAAATAAAGGCTTTTACATTGTGACAAAAAAAAAAAATGTAAATAAATGCTGTTCTTTTGAACTTTCTATTAATCAAAGAATCCTGAACAAACCATTGTTTCCACAAAAAAAGCAGCATTTCAACATTTATAGTCAGAAATTATAGCCAATTTGAGCACCGAATCATAATAATAGAATGATTTCTGAAGGATCATGTGACACTAAACACTGGAGTAATGGCTGCTGAAAATTCAGCTTTAATATCACAGGTAACACATTTTAATATATTTAAATAATATTTAATATAGTAAAATAGAAAAGTTATTTTAAATTGCAATAATATTTCACAATATTACTGTTTTGATCAAACGCAGCCTTGGTGAGCATAATAAACTTCTTTCAAAAATATTTTTTTAAAAATTTACTGGCCCCAAACTTTTGAATATTAGTGCACATCTTTTAATTGGACATGCAGTACGAGACCGTATGGAAGCATGTTTTCAGCAGAGTTATAAATGTACAAAACTTGGAATTTCCACTTTATTTCTTATAATAATCTCAAAATTCCTGCAATTTACAACTTTTAAAAAACTGTTAAAAAAAAGTTGGTTAAAATCTATAGTATGATATATTGCCTTTTAAACCATTGTTCACAGTAGCAGTGGCAGGCACTCCACTTCTCTAGCTTAAAGAATTGTGTCGGCTCTCCATAATTGAAAAGGAATTGTCCCAGCAGGTAACTTTGTCTGAGCAGCTCTCTGCGATATTATTCCTCACCGCCACTTCTGTGTTCATCTATGGACACTTGGGGACACTTAATATTCAGCAATATTTTTGATTTGACTGTACTAACACTATTTGATGAGAAATGAACTGAGCTGGATGATGACAGAGCTGCTTTATAGCTGAATTGAACTCATTTCATAATTGATGAACTTTCCACAGTTATTAAGCAGAATTGAATTCCAACTTTTATAAACTATGACTTTTCCAGTTCTAGAAATCACTCTTTTAAAATAAATCTACCTCATAGAACCCTGGAGCCCAGAAAAAAAGCTTGAATTGTAGTTGTTTTAGCTAACTGTATTGCTTTTTTGTTGTATTGTACATCAATTTAAGTCATCTTGGGGGCTCTTTGGAAGCCTCCTTTAGTGAACCCTGCCTCCCTCCCCTCTAGACAAATTATGCAGCAACTATACTGCATTTTTTTATTCTTTACTAAATTAAATGTGCTATTTATAGGGTTTTTCATTGATAATTTATTTAATTGATAATTTTTTTATATTATTACCACATATTCAAGAGCTATACCTGTTCATTCCATCTATGTATCAATTTGATATTTGCAGGCACTGTACACTCTGAGCTCAAGGCCCCAGACATAACCCATCCTTGGTTTTGTTACATTGTACTTGTTTGCAGTGTTTTGCATAGATATTCTTACCTATTAGTGGTCACAAAGACCATTTGTGGTTTTGTTCATGATAGTTACACTACCTAGTTCTCCTGATGTTATCTTACAGAGATGAAAGTGTGCACAGCTACAGGGAAAGTTTTGTGGTTTGTTATTTCATTGGTGCAGGATTGTATTCCATGGAGCCGTTTCCTTTTAGTAGGCCCATCTGTTTTCCAAGTAGGCATAAGGTCTTACTGCTTCAATGGCTTCAAGCAGGTTTCTCAGCTAAGTGTTCCTCTAAGATTCCCACATGTCCACTTTTCTGATAATGAAGGTGGCAAAATGAACTGGAACTTCTCTAGGATTATCTAGGATTAAAAGGCCAATGCAGTTAACCTTTAAAAGCTCAAGACTCACATAAAACATTCCTGTGAAAATACATTAACACTTATGCTAGAAGTTTGGAAGCATGGATACAGATCGTCTCGGTTACGTATGTAACCCTCGTTCCCTGAAGGAGGGAACGGAGACGTACGTCGGACGTCACCGACGAATTGGGATCACTTCTGGGAGCCCCTATCAGCTTCGAGTGTATAGAGAACGGGCCAATGGCCATTGGCGTGCGAGATTTGCATCTCGCGCTCCGCCCTGCATCGCGGGTATAAAGCGGAAGCGGATGCCACGCACATTTGTTTTTCACTGAGGAGCCGAACTAGTGACTCGGCCATGCAGGTATGGTACAGCAACTGAGGTGACGGGACGTACGTCTCCGTTCCCTCCTTCAGGGAACAAGGGTTACATACGTAACCGAGACGTTCCCTTTCAGTCGGTCACGTTCGATGTACGTCGGACGTCACCGACGAATTGGGATCCCTATGGAAAACGCCACAGTTACTACCACTTCCAGCGCCCAGTGAAAGCCCCTCAGACCCCCGTCTGTTCGGAGCGGAGAACTCACGCAGGGAGAGTCACTGTTGCTGTTCCGCAAGACCCATTCAGCAGAGTACTGGATAACGCTGGGAAAGCGTGCCCAGGGGGGCCGCTGCAGAAGCCATATCCTACCCGTAGGGAGGTATCATGTGGAATATACACGTATGGACTGGTGGGCAGTACAACATACGGAAGTCCCAGGGGTGGCCCCGACCAATGCAGGGGGGAGACTACACCGCACAGAGACGGCAGAGCGAGCTCTGCCAAGGGAAAGACACTCGCCGTAGGAAGCCGTACCATGGAAGAATACACATATGGGACTGCCTTAGGGGTCACAACATATGGATACCCAGCCTAACACAAGTCCGACGTCTGACAGCCGCGGGTTGCGGAGGACTCAACAGGGTTCGCCGTTCTGGGGAACTCGACTGGAGCATATCAGCGCACGTATCCGGTCCATAAGGAGGGGAATGGCGCAGCAAGCCGACACTAGAACGGGCACTTCGGTGTTACTGGCTATTTGAAGCGAGCACACGGGAAGAAACCGGCTCTACACGGAGGCTATAGAATCTAGCGAACGTGTTAGGTGTCGCCCAGCCCGCAGCTCTACATATATCTGTCAGCGAGGCGCCATGCGCCAGCGCCCAGGAAGAGGCCACACTCCTGGTGGAGTGGGCCCTCAACCCGAGCGGGCAAGGCACGCCTTGGGTTTCATACGCCAAGGCGATGGCATCCACTATCCAGTGAGCCATCCTCTGCTTGGAGACAGCCTTTCCCTTCTGCTGGCCTCCGTAACAGATGAAGAGCTGTTCTGAGGTCCTGAAGCTTTGCGTTCTGTCCACGTAAGTCCGCAGAGCGCGAACGGGACAGAGAAAAGCCAGGGATGGGTCTGCCTCCTCCGAAGGCAGCGCTTGGAGGTTCACCACCTGGTCCCGAAAGGGAGTGGTGGGAACCTTGGGCACATATCCGGGCCGGGGTCTCAGGATTACATGAGAGTTACCCGCCCCGAATTCCAGGCACGATTCGTCGACCGAAAATGCCTGCAGGTCCCCTACCCTCTTGATGGAAGCCAATGCAGTCAGGAGTACTGTCTTCCAAGACAGGATTTTTAACTCTGCTGACTGCAAAGGTTCAAAGGGAGCCCTCTGCAGTGCGGTTAGCACCAGAGATAAGTCCCAAGAGGGTATAGACCTGACGACCAGATCGTGCTTCCCTAAGGACTTACCATCAACCATGTCGTGATTTGCGGCGATAGCGGCAACATACACTTTGAGGGTGGAGGGAGACAGCCTTCGCTCCAACCCTTCTTGCAGGAAGGAAAGCACAGAACTGATCGAACATCTTCGGGGGTCTTCTCGTCGAGAAGAACACCACTCGACGAACAGGTTCCACTTCAACGCATAGAGGCGCCTCGTAGAGGGGGCTCTGGCGGAAGTGATGGTGTCTACCACAGTCTGTGGCAGGCCACCTAGAACCTCCGCGTCCGGAGGTCCGAGTTTCCAGAGGTCCGGCGGGTGCCATAGGGTGCCCCGTCTCTGAGTCAAGAGGTCCTTCCTCAGAGGAATAGGCCAAGGAGGTGCTGTCGCAAGGAGCACTAGTTCCGGGAACCAGGAGTGGCACGAAGCGACCTCAGATGCTTCTGACTCCAGAGGAGGAGATGGCGGGCGAGTTGTGACATGCGGCGGGAGCGTAGACCACCCTGTTTGTTGATGTACGCAACGGCTGCAGTGTTGTCCGTACGGACCAGAACGTGCTTGCCTCGTAGCGGCCCTTTGAGGCGGCTCAGCGCAAGATGAACTGCTAACAACTCAAGGCAATTGATATGCCATTGCAGATGAGGCCCCGTCCACAGACCCGAAACTGCAAGCCCGTTGTACGTGGCCCCCCAGCCGGTGGATGAAGCATCCGTGTAGACAACAGCATGCCTGGACACTTGTTCTAGGGGAACTCCTGCCCGTAGAAACGAAGGGTCCGACCACGGACTGAAGGTTTGGCGGCACTTCGGTGTTACTGAGACACGGAACGAGCCGCTCTGCCACGCCCATCTCGGGACTCGGTCGTGTAGCCAGTGTTGAAGCGGCCTCATATGAAGCAATCCGAGCGGCGTCACCGCGGCTGCAGATGCCATATGCCCCAGGAGCCTCTGAAAATGTTTCAGTGGTACCGCTGTCCTGCATTTGAACGAATTCAAGCAGTTCAACACTGACTGGACACGCTCCTCTGTGAGTTGCGCTGTCAGATTGACCGAGTCCAGCTCCATACCGAGAAAAGAGATCCTCTGCACGGGGCAGAGTTTGCTCTTTTCCCAGTTGACCCGAAGTCCCAACAGGCTGAGGTGACTGAGCACCACGTCCCTGTGTTCACACAACTGCGCCCGCGACTGAGCCAGAATCAGCCAGTCGTCGAGGTAGTTGAGAATGCGAACACCACGCTCTCTCATGGGACCAATGGCCGCCTCCGCGACTTTCGTGAAGACACGGGGCAACAGGGACAGCCCGAAGGGTAGGACTCTGTACTGATATGCCCGTCCCTCTAACGCAAAGCGTAGGAACGGTCTGTGTCGAGGGAGAAACGAGACATGAAAGTACGCGTCCTTCAGGTCGATCGCTGCAAACCAATCTTGGGGACGGATGCACCTGAAGATGCATTTCTGCGTTAGCATTCTGAACGGCAGCCTGTGAAGGGACCGATTCAAGAACTGCAGGTCCAAGATTGGCCGTAACCCGCCGCCTTTCTTGGGTACAATGAAGTACGGGCTGTAGAAGCCCGTCTTCATATCGGCTGGAGGGACCGGCTCTATCGCGTCCTTCGCCAGTAGGACTGCGATCTTCGCCCGGAGCACGGGGGCATTCTCTTTCGAAACGGAGGTGAAGTGAACGCCCCTGAACTTGCTAACCAGGCTCCCAGCTACCGTGCAAGCGGGACTAACGGCACCACAGATGTACCCGCAGCGGGGCAGCGCAGCGGCGTGCAGGGACCCGACTCGGACAGCATAGCGGCCCGAAGTGGGGTCTGAGTGTGCAGTGCAACACTTACCTGCTTCCGCTGAGGGGGCGCACGGGTGTGAGGAGGCCTCTCGTGTGCGTCCTGAGCACAGGCGCACGGGAGAGGCGCCGGAGGGTGACAAGGCATAGGAGCGTCGTACACCGCCAAGCGCGCTCTCTTGGCACCCAGAGATTTTGGAAACTGCTCTTTTGGTGAAAATTTGGGTACCAAATTAAATTAAATGAAAACCAAAGATTCTCACCCAGCCCTCCTCCGGGAGAAGGAGTGGTGCTGCTACCACCTCCTGAAGAGCAGTTCCCTCCATCTCTGGGCGGCCTGTCTCAGGGTCTCTTATGACGGCGCTTGCCACCTGGCTTGGCAGCGACCTGAGCGGGCTGGATGTCCTTCCCACAGCCGGCTCCACGCCGACGCCCTGGTGGAGGCGACAGGCAGGCGGAGGTGCTGCAACCGGCGGCTGGGTGGAAGCAGCAGCTGACCGCCAGGGCAGGATGTGCTTGATGGCCTCCATCTGCTTCTGGGCGGCCGAGAACTGCTGGGCAAAGCCTTTGACCGCGTCGCCGAACAACCCAGCCGAGGAGATGGGAGAGTCCAGGAACCAATATTTATTGGTCTCCCTCATGTCGGCCAGGTTGAGCCAGAGGTGTCGCTCCTGGACCACGAGCGTGGACATCGCCTGACCGATGGAACTCTGGGTCAGGCCTACCCTCGTGCATGTCCATGAGTGCCTGGGCCTGGTGCACCTGGAGCAACGCCATGGCATGCAGAGCGGACACAGCCTGCTCACAGGCCTTGTAAGCCTTTCCAGTCAGACTGGAAGAGAACTTACAGGCCTTGGAGGGGTGGCGCAGGTCACCGCGCCAGTTGGAAGCGGACGCCGGACACAGTTGCATCGCGACAGCCCATTCCACCGGCGGGATTCCCACGTACCCCTTGGCTGGCCCGCCGTCGAGGGTAGTGAGGAGGGAGGAGCTACTCAGCCGGTTTCTGGCATAAAAAGGTGCCGTCCACGACTTTGTGAGCAAAGGCACTCCGGGAAGAAAGGCACTGGGGCGGGACGCTGAGAACCAGTGCGACCCGCCCCGAGAAACCAATCATCCAACCTAGAAGGCTCGGGACACGGTGGAGGGTTCCACACGAGCCCGACCTTTTCGGCGGCCCGGGAAAGCATAGCCGTCAACTCAGGGTCCGACTTGGCCGCCGCGACTCTCCCAGAGGGAGGCAGCGCAGCCGAGTCTTCATCCTTCGAGGACTGGAACTCCCCCTCCGATGCAGCGATCGACATCTGTTCGTCTGCTGGAGCCCCGAAGGTCACCACTGGACACCCATGGGAGGGGCCAGCAGTTTCCTCCGGAAGATCTACCGGCTGCGGCACTTCAGAGGGAATAGGGGCCCACGGAGGCTGGCTCGGCGGGTTTGCCCTAAACGTGATCCTCAGGTCACCCTGGCTATTCGTTGAAGTAGGTCTATTCTGCTGCGCACTAGATCGAGGCATAGGTAAGGGGACTCCATCCTCCCGAAGGTAGGCGAGTCTCGACCTAAGCGCCGAGTGGGAACATGAACTATCCACAAAAGCTGCCTCAGCGTGCTGAATGCCCAGGCACGTGAGACAACGATTGTGACCGTCAGCTGGCGACAGGGAACGACCGCATCCAGAAACGCACGGGTGGAATGACATCTTGAAAAAGATGCAGTGTTGCTCTTTTAGAGGAAACCGCTTAATAGTGCTGAAGCACCCAGGGACAACCGTGGCAGAATCACAGGGGATAGTGCAGCCTGTGTCTGCTCTCACTGTATGGAACGCCCTCACCGAACCAACAGGAAATGCTGTAAAAACAGAAGTTTTTCCCAACCAGGAAGTGAGCACGCGGTCGCGCTGCAGTGTGCCTTTTCCCCAGCACAAGGCGATCGATCTCTCTCTCGTTCTCTTTCTCTCTCTCTCTGCTTGATAGGCAGGAACAGTCTGTCTTCATCAACGCCGTTCGACTCCAAAGTGAATGACAAATGTGCGTGGCATCCGCTTCCTCTTTATACCCGCGATGCGGGGCGGAGCGCGAGATGCAAATCTCGCACACCAATGGCCATTGGCCCGTTCTCTATACACTCAAAGCTGATAGGGGCTCCCAGAAGTGATCCCAATTTGTCGGTGACGTCCGACGTACGTCGAAAGTGACCGACTGAAAGGGAACTGGTAGTTTCTTAGATCCACAAACATCAGCATATTTTCAGAAAGAAAGACAGAAACATTTCTTATTTTCAATATTTCTTTATAAGAAAAATAAGAGGTGAGTAACAATAATTGATATAAGAAAAAAGAGAAAAGGGGTATATTTTAATATTTGCTGAACATTTGTGTATCTACAGTATATATTTGTAGCTACAGTATCAGTCCCTGATATGAAATTGCAGAGACAGGGATAGTCATATTCATTCATTCTGTAACAAAGAGAGAATCACACCTGCACCATCTATGGATCGTGGTCCTTCAGTGATGATCAGTTTCCATCAGATCTTCAGCATAACTCCAAAACTGATTATTTTGTTCAGGCAGTGAAGTTACATATGTGCTTATATATTAGATAGGTTTGGCAAATGGTAAGCTAGTGTTACATCTTTGAGCCATAACTTGAAATAAATCAGGTTGGATCATCAAAAAGGTTCAGTTGGTTTTTATCCAGTTAGTACATCCTTGGCAGCCTCAGCTCGTAGCCCCATAATTAGCGAATACACTGTCATAACTTTTTTTAGCTAACAAAGTTGTAATCCCTTTAAAAATATGGAGCAAGACACTGATGTGTGAATTCTCTGTGCAGTTTTGATATTTTGTGTAGGACTTTATTCAACCTCAGCAGTGACAGCAGTGGGATCAGACACTTAGGGCCGGTTCACACAGAACATGTTTTACTGTTAAAAACATGAGGTCAATGTAATGAAAAAAAGCGCAAGGTCTAGAGATGTGTTTTTTAAAAGTTGTACTTTTAACTTGAGCGCCATGTTTTTAGAAGGCTGTGTCGTGCACGAGACGCTGCAAAAGATGCGGGACCTGAGCACAACTGTTAAGGACGTCCGTCTAGCACGTGGATGTGTTTACATTGAAAAACAATGGAAAAGTAGCGTAGTGGAATGAAAAAAAAGTTCTGTTTGAACGGCCCCTTAGGCTGCATCCGAAATCGCATTGAATAGGTACTTATTTTGAATAAGTAATTACTTTGCAACACTAAAAATGTATGTGTGTATGTATGAATGCAATCTGTAAGTACTACATCCACCATGTTGTCATTATCATGTGACCCAGCATCAGTTCCCATTCACAAATCCTCACCCCTGTGGCCTCATGGGATAGTAAGTGTCCATCGTATGCACACTTCAGAATCTCACCGGAAATAGTAGGTTATCTGGATACTTTTTTCCTACTGTTTTATGAGTATTGTGAATTTGGACGTAATTCTTTTGTCACATACTGTTTTTCGCTTACTATATAGTATGGAAGAATGCGATTTTGGATGCAGCCTTTGTCTACAACAGGGGTGCCCAATCCTGTTCCTGGAGAACGTTTTCAAATGTTTGCATTTTCAGGCCCCCAAAACGCAGCTGTCATGTAAATGAACGGCCAAAACGCATTTAGTTGAAAACGGTGTTGTGTAAACGGCCCCTTAATGAGGGTTGGAGCTGAACTTTGCAGGTAGGTACATCTCCAGGAATAGGATTGGGCAGCCCTGGTCTACAATATGGCCGACCCCTAAGTAAAGTCCTCAAAGAAACAAACGCATTGGAGTGGTTTCATGTGCTTAATAAACCAGCACTTGACACACAGGTCCTGACATACTTTTTTCTCCATTTTGGGACAGTCTATAACTGTGCCTGGGGTTTAGAGGTAACTTATTTGTGGTCTCATTACAATAAGATGAACTTGAATGCAAGAATTAAATGAGATCTAGAGATGGTATGTCAAGTCTGAATGGAGTAAATGTTCTTCAGAAAAACTGAAAGTGTTGCAGCCAATGAGGGTCTCAAAGATGTGATTTCAGTGACACTAAGGGGCCCTTTACACAGGGTGTGTTCTTGCGTTAAATACAGCTTGACAGGGTCAACAGAACTGACCTGAAGGCTGGTTTATAGCATTCCTGATCAGGCCTGGCACCCCAAGGCCATGGGTTTTATTTCCTTTGGAATGCACAAACTCAAAAAAGTATACCTTAAATGCAATGCAAGCTTTGGAAACAGTATCTCCAAAATGCATGAATGTAAATGTTACTGGAACATTAATTTCTGTACATTGTTCCTAATATAAACCCTCAATACCCTAAATCCTCAGATTTGTTCTGTTTTAAAACAGTCATAACTTGATGTAGCATTTTAAAGAGATAGTTCATCCCAAAATTCTGTCATCATTTACTGACCTTCATGTCGTTCCAAACTCGTATGACTTTTTTTTTTCTTCTGCGGAAAACAAAAAAACTGCGAGATGTTCTGTAAGGACAAATAACATCTGTCTAGCACATTTACAATAGACCAACAATAAAAAAATAATAATGCAGATGAACGCAAGACCCTGCCCCTTGTGTGAACTAAGCAGTCCTTTGGCTTTGTTAGTGTAACACCACATACTTCAAAGTGGTACAGGTGCTAGACAAATGGAACAAAGATCACAATGAGGTTCTTGGGAGACCAAAGACGCAATTTTATTCTTTTCTCTTTCTCAATTTATCTTAAACCTACTTTTTCTGATTGTCAAAAAATTGTATTCCACTCCTAAAGAAGCCACAAACCTCGAGGACTATGAGGATGGGTCCTTCCCACATAGTCTGCTGCCAGACAAGAAACCCTCATGTACCCTTGGCTGAGCCTCTAGGGAATCTCTGTGTGAGAGAGTTTGAGCGAAAGGGCATTCCCTCAAGCACGGAGCTTCAATCACCTTTCATCGCAAAGTTTTATTACTGTCCTCTGAGCTCATGCATGATTTAGCCACTGTTCTAACTGATCCTGCTAACAGGACGTTGAAAGCCTCTCTTTCTGCCTCACTCTTTCTCCTTCTATCTTTGTATCATTTTCCATCTTCCTAACACACACAGACCGTCTTAGTCTAAATCTCGCCATATTGCATCAGCCATCCCCTCCTCCACTTCTATGTATTGGACAGAGTGTGGCTGAGCTCTCTAGAGAGAGACATACCCTGGGTAGCCTCATACTTTTGAGTTCGGCTTTGATACATCTGTTCATCCATGAAATATTCTATCATGTATTGAGTCCCATTTGGTCATAGTTCTCTCGATATGTGTGTGTCAGCGCACTTGCTTGACTGTAGCCTACATTAGCCCCACCATGCATAACAGACTATAGGGAAAATGAGAGTTGTAGTAAGTACAGGAGAGAAGTCTCAATGACTCATCTCTCGAGGGGTTTTCTGGGACAACCTCGGATGGCATTGCCATAACAGGGAGTGTGTGCTTGCAACGGCTCATTGAACTCATGCACCTGTAGATAGGATAGTGTAGGGAAGTGTTTCCGTGACTAAAGAATTCCAGCTGTGGCATTAACTGACAGGCACGTCAAACGGTGGTCTCAATCTTCTCAATGATCTCGACCATTGATTTGGACGGTGACAGTAAAGTGCACTCATCCTGGTCCCAGAGGCTACTTGGACTGGATTCCCCATCGGTACTCAGCTCGTCATCCTCTTCTTCCTCATCATCATCATCATCCATGCAGGAGTCCTCATCGCATGATTCCATGTAGTGCAGACCCAATGCATTAATTCCAGAGTCTTCTGAGCTGGAGGGAGAGGAGCAGTGATCCATTTTAGGGCCTGAGATCTTCTCGTTTGGTTGGCCATGTTTAACGGTTGGGCCCACTTGCCGTCTGTGCTTATTGGTACGTTGGGGTGCAGGCTGAGATACCGGCGTTTGGGGTTGGTGTGTGGGATTTGGTGTAGGTGGAGGCGGCCTTTGCACATAACACATTTTACCATTGATACGTTTGACCATGTAATCATCCACAAAGAGGTCAGAAATGACACAGAACTTGGGAGACTCTGGGCAGGGTGGAGCCCGGAACTTGGGAGCCGTCCTAAGAAAACGCTCAGCCAGGGAGATAGACAGGTTCATGGTGTGGGTGTGACCTGAGGGGGCAACTGGAACCGGTGTGCTGGGAAGTTGGCATACACTGGTCATGGGTTGGTAGACGTATTTACCTGCAACGAGAAAAAGACGATATTGAACATTTTGCCTTTCAAAAGCGAAGAATAACATTCATAATGTACAAACCTGATTCCAAAAAAGTTGGGACACTGTACAAATTGTGAATAAAAACAGAATGCAATGATGTGGAAGTTTCAAATTTCAATATTTTATTCAGAACACAACATAAATGACATATCAAATGTTTAAACTGAGAAAATGTATAATTTTAAGGGAAAAATAAGTTGATTTTAAATTTCATGGCATCAACACATCTCAAAAAAGTTGGGACAAGGCCATGTTTACCACTGTGTGGCATCCCCTCTTCTTTTTATAACAGTCTGCAAACGTCTGGGGACTGAGGAGACAAGTTGCTCAAGTTTAGGAATAGGAATGTTGTCCCATTCTTGTCTAACACAGGCTTCTAGTTGCTCAACTGTCTTAGGTCTTCTTTGTCGCATCTTCCTCTTTATGATGCGCCAAATGTTTTCTGTGGGTGAAAGATCTGGACTGCAGGCTGGCCATTTCAGTACCCGGATCCTTCTTCTACGCAGCCATGATGTTGTAATTGATGCAGTATGTGGTCTGGCATTGTCATGTTGGAAAATGCAAGGTCTTCCCTGAAAGAGACGACATCTGGATGGGAGCATATGTTGTTCTAGAACTTGGATATACCTTTCAGCATTGATGGTGCCTTTCCAGATGTGTAAGCTGCCCATGCCACACGCACTCATGCAACCCCATACCATCAGAGATGCAGGCTTCTGAACTGAGCGCTGATAACAACTTGGGTTGTCCTTGTCCTCTTTAGTCCGGATGACATGGCGTCCCAGTTTTCCAAAAAGAACTTCAAATTTTGATTCGTCTGACCACAGAACAGTTTTCCACTCAGTCCATTTTAAATGAGCCTTGGCCCAGAGAAAACGCCTGCGCTTCTGGATCATGTTTAGATATGGCTTCTTTTTTGACCTATAGAGTTTTAGCCGGCAACGGCGAATGGCACGGTGGATTGTGTTCACCGACAATGTTTTCTGGAAGTATTCCTAAACATGTTGTGATTTCCATTACAGTAGCATTCCTGTATGTGATGCAGTGCCGTCTAAGGGCCCGAAGATCACAGGCATCCAGTATGGTTTTCCGGCCTTGACCCTTATACACAGAGATTGTTCCAGATTCTCTGAATCTTTGGATGATATTATGCACTGTAGATGATGATAACTTCAAACTCTTTGCAATTTTTCTCTGAGAAACTCCTTTCTAATATTGCTTCACTATTTTTCGCCGCAGCATTGGGGGAATTGGTGATCCTCTGCCCATTTGACTTCTGAGAGACACTGCCACTCTGAGAGGCTTTTTTTATTCCCAATCATGTTGCCAATTGACCTAATAAGTTGCAAATTGGTCCTCCAGCTGTTCCTTATATGTACATTTAACTTTTCCAGCCTCTTATTTTTACCTGTCCCAACTTTTTTGGAATGTGTAGCTCTCATGAAATCCAAAATGAGCCAATATTTGGCATGACATTTCAAAATGTCTCACTTTCAACATTTGATATGTTATCTATATTCTATTGTGAATAAAATATAAGTTTATGAGATTTGTAAATTATTGCATTCCTTTTTTATTCACAATTTGTACAGTGTCCCAACTTTTTTGGAATTGGGTTTGTCCTTTCATATGTATTGAATACAATAGATGCCTCAAAACAAAGAATATGTGAGCAGCAGCTGATATCCTTGACTGAATTTGAGAGAACGCACTAAAAAATAGATGACGAATGGTGGGTTTGAGAAAAGTGAGGTTGAGCAAGAATAAGTATGTTCATGCTGAAAACTTAAATTCAAATCCCATTGGAGAGTTGTTATATCCTTGAGCTCACAACAATTTGCCTGCTGTGCTAGTGATAGCTGTGATAGATTGTGTTATAAGTTGCTAGATACTTGTACTGTACAACACAGGGTACTAATCTGGAAGTGTTACTCTTTTTTTCACAGAGAACAGAATTGATTCTTTCAAAACCAGCAGCATAGCATTTTTTGTGCAGCATAGAGAGAATGTGGCATATTCTCAACTGAATTAATGAATTAAATTAATAAAAGATTCTCAAACTACTTAATAGTATTTAATAGAATTTGTTATATATATATATATATATATATATATATATATCAGGACATTTGTATCAGCCTGACATTTTTGAATATATGACCCCAAAAAATGTAAAAATGAATTTTAATTTAGAAATAATAAACATGCTAATCATGAATGAATTACAATTTAATTAATCTTTGGATAAATTAATAGATCTGTAAAACAAATATGAGCATTATTTAATTGACCCACAAATCACTGATTATCTGAAAAAGGAGCACTAGAGGCAAGACTAGAGTGACAAGAGCAAGTTTTTGGAGCATTTTTGTCCGGTCAGTCTTAACAGTCTCTTTGTAAAAAAAAAAGGTACACAGGTGTATCTCATCTAAAAGCAATTCCACTGCATTTCCCCCATACAGTGAATGGAATTTGAGTGTGATGGCTAGTATTCCCTACAGAGATGGAATGGATTCTTCACTCTGGAACATTCTGAGGCCCAGCTGGCTATAAGGCTGGAGTAAGAATCATTTCCATCTAATCCAAATCTCTACTCTTATTTAGAGATGAAACAAAGCTGTGTGGTATCTCAGATATCTGGTCCGAAACAGCATTCTGTAACATAATACGCTTTTATCTGCTCTGTCCCGCTATTTTTGTCCCGTACCAAGATTTGCCATTCATCTCAACCCCTAAAAAAGGGAAAACACCTCAAATTTCCAACAGCATTGACTGACATAGAATGAGCCCTTATTACAGACATCACTACACACAAACTACTTTTCTGATAAACACATCTTTTCTGTCTCTCTTTCTTCATACCCAACTTGTAATGTAATTGGAAGGCAATGCGAATCTGAAGATTAGATAAAAACAGATTTTTTCATTGCTACTTCTTTAAGTCTCTCGGTGCTGGGTCTGCTTTAGATGAAGTCAGCCTAAATGCAGGTCTTATTTTGCAAATTACAAGAACAAGGACTGGGGTTGTATAGTATAGATAGTATATAATAAAGAGCATGTTGTTGGGGCCAATAGCCTTGTGGGCAGTGTTCTGACACATGGTGTGGTTCTGCTTCGGGTCCTGGCTCGAGGTACTTTCCGATTCTGCCCCTCTCTCTCTTTCCCACATTGCTTCCTGCCAAGTGTCTACTGTCCTATACAATAAAGGAAAAAAAAAAAATCCAAAAATAAACTGTACAGGGAATTTGAATGAATCTGAATCACATGAACAGACCATGGCAGATTTCATTCAAAGCAAGTGACGTAGGGGATCCACTGTCTATATGCTCTGATTTGTCATGTTAGCTGTGGTAGGATGAATGCTAATCTGCTTTGGAGGGAAAAAGAAGACAGTAAAAAAAGAAAAAGAAAGTAAAAAAAGACACCAGTTAACAATAAGAAAGAGCCAATGCCTCTAATCCCACCATTCGGTACAGTCATTGACAATTTTTGTGACTATAGTTGTTTCACTTTTTCAACTGCCAAGCTACAGAATTTGAAAAAAAGGATGAATGTACTTAACAATTGAATCCACATCACTATGGATCTGAAATAACAATGTTTGCAGTCAAGTGTGAAATGTGAAATGATAGATGCCTTGAGGCTTGTACAAAAACTCTTAGCCATGAAGAAAAAACCTTCCCTCGTAATAATCACATCAACATCCTGTTGAGAACAAGTATTCTTCAGCCACTGTAATTGTAACCGTCATGTCTGTCTTTTCATCTTAAGCTTCCAATAAAGAAAGACTTTCTTAGGTACAAGTAACATTCCTACTTTCCTTGAAAGGAAATGCCTGTGTATTATAAAAAGTGTGTGTCTATCTGTCACCATCTCCTAGACTGAGTAAACTGTTGTCTGATCTGTATGTTGAAACTGCATTTTGTCTGGTCAATTATTTTAATTATTCAATATTTTTCCGTGGGTAATTTGAGATGAGATGTCAGATGTAGATCTACATAGGTTGTGTGTAATGCTAATTAACAGAAGAGACTCAAAATAAATGTGTTAAGTAAATGAACTTAATGTTTTCACAAGTTCATTATTTCTCATCCATAATCTTGGGTTCAGTACTCGTGACTTCATTAAGGAACACAGCACAATTTTGCAGCTGAATAAAGTTTGCTAATGAATACAGAAATATGTATAAAAAAATAAAAAAAAAAAAAATAAAAAAAAATCAGTTTGAGATTGATTTAGTTTTTAACCATTTTTTTTCATCCAATCTGTTGGTGAATTGTTTTTTAAGAAATCTATGTAGATTGTTTGACAAGCGAACCGTTTGACGCTAGTCATAACTATCCTGCTAAATCAGCTCAGTATTTGGGTCATTCTGCAAATGACAGATAATAATGTACCGCTAAATCCTGTTGCAACCATATATTACAGTATATTATAGGGCCATTACAAATCATTGACCATAAGTCCATGGATGGGTTAGCAGTCTGTGCTAAGTGCTAGGAGGGGAGCACTGTACCTGATTGAACACACATCTGTGCCATTTGCACATCTACAGAAAGATTCAGAGCTGCTGTTACCAGTCTGTTCTATCCATCCTCATGTTTCATTTACACTTGATCAAATGATGAAAGCTAATGAAACTGGATACATCACTTTTGGAGATATTACTTGGTACGTATAAATAAGTGAGATTTGAGTGATCCAGTATGTATTGCATTTTATCAGTAAAGAATCACTAAATGTCCTTTCAGGGGGAAAGAGGACTTTGACTGTGTACCTCTGACTGTGTACCACAAAATGTGTGTGTCTACAGATAAGAACTAATCCCATGATTGTTGGTCTTATTTTCAGGCTTTGATTTCTTGTGCCCATACAAATATTGTGTAAACAAAGCCTGATGTACAATCAGGGTTTACAGGCCAATGTGACCAGGACTTTTCATATCTTGTTTTACACACATGCAGTCTGAGCTATCAGAAATGAAAACTTGAGACTATAAACTTGAATCCAAATCAGTTGACTTAATCACTGTTACTTTTGAAATAAAATTATATAATGCAGATCAGCGACTACTAAACATTATGTATACATTAAGAAGTTGAACTACCTCTTAATTGCAAACCAATGACTTGAGCTTTTGTCTGTCTACAATATTTTAATTTTGAGTATATGTTTTTATTGTATTTACTGTTTCTTATATATGCTTTGGTGTTGGTCTTTCTGGTTTTGTGCTGATATTGTTGGTTAATCACCAGCAAAACCTAGTTGGTGAAGCTGATCAAACAACATGATTTTGATGTTTCACTAGAAACAGAACATAGGTTGATGACCAGCTATAGTGGTCTTTCTCAACAGGTCGCATGGCTTCAGTGTATAGTGCTAAAGGATTACTTTTCCCAAAACAATGAAATTTCTGTCTTTATATTCACCCTGTTGTTCCAAACTTACTTTCTTCTCTGGAATAAAAATACAGGTCTTTTCCATACACCGAAGTCAACTCAATGACTCAATGATATGTGATTATATTAAAGATAAAATCAATATATTTTGAAAAAGTGTTTTTTTTTATTATTATTATTATTTTATTTTACTAAGACACCAACAGTCTTCCAAATACCTTCTTTTGTGTTCCGTAGAGAAAAAAAATGCATACAGATTTGGAATGAGGGTGAGTAAATTCTGCAGTAAACAGACATGGTCCCTACCCTTACGAAAAAGAAGTATACTTTAAGTTCATTTTATTAAGTAAGTAAAAGTTCAAGTTTATTTTTAAGTATGTAGTAAGTATACTAATATCAATGTACTAGTAGTAAACTTGTAAGTGTACTATTTCAATACTGCTTGGGACTAAACTTTTTTAACTTTTTTCTGCTTGGGACTAAACTGGACACGCATCCAGACAGGATCGATTGCTCCTGTCTGCCTCCTGTTTGTCCTTCTGACTGCTGTGCTCGCGTGTGCTCTGCTTGCTTTTGAATCTTTATTTGATATCATTCCCTGTTGTTTAAACTGCTAAATATAATTTACCCATCACCATATATTGTCTAATATTGCCTACCATATTAAATCTGACACCGCTAGCTTTTAATCTAAATCACTATCACGCGTTAGCATTTCGCTAGCCTGTTAGCTTGCCATCTCTGCACTCGGGTCTCTTGTTTTCTGAGTTCATTAAACAACTGTGGTGAGTTGGATTAGTAAATAGACTCCATCAAACAACTGTGGTAAGTTGGATTAATCAACAAATACGGTAAGCCATGTCTTCTTCTCCTATCATTGTCACTTGCACTGCATGTTTCATGTTTAGTATATCTTTCTCCGTTGGCGAACAGGGCTTCACATGTGATAAATGTAAGGAGATAGTCAGGCTGACGGAGAAGATTTCAGAATTAGAGACACGCATCCAGACTTTATTTGAGAGTAGTGAGAATGTAACAGCTTTAGACACTGCTTTGGATGCGAATAGCTTAGTGAACTCTGTACATTGTTCGGTTCCGGCTGTAGAGCCCGTGCAGCAGGGCAACTGGGTGACGGTGAGACGGCATAGTCGCGGATCAAAAAACCCCATACTTACAGTTTACTATTTATTATTATTTTTGCACTTTACGTATACTACTATGTTCCTATTTAAGTATTCATTTTTTATACTGGAAATATTCCTTTAACTGTACTTTAACTCTTTCCATTTTAACATTTAATTCTACCTTCATGCATCCTTTTTTTTCAACACTTGAATATGGGTAAGTTTCATAAAAAAAAAGCAACATTTTAAACAAAGCTGAGAAAATTGCAAAAGACTACGTCCGGATTCAGAATGATGATCAAAACACAGATGGAGTAGATCGAGTCCATCAACACCCCAAAGCTTCACAGTCGTTTCCTCGCCATTTCATTCTGTAACATTAGGCAGTTTTGATTTATATGGTGTTTTATGTTTGATGATCGTGTTGTTTTACATTTGCGTAAACAATCTTCTATCACTTGTTTCTGCTTTCTCTTCACCTGTGTTTTGATCCGGAGATTCTGTACTAGAAGATGCGTAATAGCGCCCCCTACCGTATAACAGTGAAAACATTTGAAGTAAATTCCTATGTACACTACCAGTGGACTAACCTACACAAAAATTTAGATACTCAGAATTAGGAATCTGTTTTCTTTATAAAACAATATTTTCAAACAACGTAAGGTTATAAGACTGTATGTAAAACTATGTGAAAAAAAAGTATTTAATAGGCTACTCAAACAAAAGACTATAAGCCCAGTATACTTAGAATATCTAATAATATCTAGATCAAAAGATTGAGTACATGTAATGTATAGTCCAAATATACTTAGACCTTTCTGGCAGTATAAGTCAAGTAGCCTTTATACTTAAGTGCAATTTGAAGTATATTTCTGAGAAGTACATAAAGTATATTTATGAGAAGTAGACTGAAAGTATACTTCCTTATTTTTTAGTTTAAAAGAAGTATACTAATAGCACACTTGAATAAACTTCTTTTTCGTAAGGGTATAAACTGCCATTGTATGGAAAAGAGCTGCGCAATGATTTTTCAAAAATCCTATTTTTGTGTTCCCCAGAAATAAAACAACATGTGGGATTGGAATGACAACGGTGATACAATAATTTTCATTTTGGACTATTATTTTAGATGTTATGTCAGGATGTACACATGTAAAACCCTTTTCACTGTAATAGCCCTACTCTCTCTCTCTGCAGTGTACTTCATATAAACGGTGAGTGGCTGCTATGACAAAGACAAAAGTCTGGAGGAGCCTTCTATTTAAAGGATTTGCCTAACACAACTTGAGATTTGTGTCTGTTTTGTTTCACTCTCATAACAGACTGTCAAGAACCACCTGGTGAGGGTGGCTGCCTTTCAGACTGTGTGAAATACACATTTTGATAAAAGGTTGAGAGAGAACCCTAATTAGAAAAGTGAAGTCACAGATGAGAGGAGTTGAGTCCTACCCTCCTACACTATCTCTCTCTCCTGATCGTCTGTAATTACACATTGGACTGGTCTCAGAGAAGTGCGAAGGTGGGTTTGGATGAAGACTGAAGATGAAGGCCTTGAAATCCCTTAGTGTGAATCATTCATCAGGATTAGACTGGCAAGGCCATGTTCACGCTTAGGTGTCAGCTCCTCTCAGGTAGAACTCTCACTCTCTGTCTGAGTGTGTCTGATAGGTTTACTAGCCGGTCCAGGCTGGCTTCAAGATCTCACGCTGTGCTTATATGATGCTACACTGAGTATCATAAGCATCATATAAATATTTTAGCTAAATCAGATTCAGACTTCTGAACATGATTACAATCATTATTCTTGTTTCTCTAAACAACTTGTTGGACCCATCAAAAAAATATTTTAAAATACTTTGAAAGGGCCCCTTTGAAAGGGTTAACTTACAGCTTATACTGTATGTGCTGAGGGGCCTGGGGCCCCTAGTGATGATCTTACACTATATAGGCTGATAACTTTCACTGTAAGTACTAAGCCCCTTGGGGACCTGGTCAGCTTACACTATATGTGCTGAGGGTTTTGGAGCCCCTAGTGATTAGCTAACACTTACTGGTCCCTACTGGTCAGCTTATGCTGTATAGGCTGATGGCCCTGGGGCCCCTAGTGATCAACTTATTCTGTAAGCACTGAGGGCACTTAGGTGCCTATAAGGATTCATGAGGTCAGTGTTGGGGGTAATGCATTACATGTAACTCAAGTTACGTAATCAGATTACTTTTTTCAAGTAACTAGTTAGAATAGTGACTTTTTTCAAATAAGTAACGGACATTACTTTGTTTTCCCATGTACTGACTGACAGCTCTCCTGTCCTCATGTTGAGAGAATCAAAGGCGCTGTGTGCGCTGTGTGTGAACATGATGGTTATTGTAATTCTACACTAAATGTGAGCGTGCATTTGCTTGTCTCACTTGCACAAAAACA
Source organism: Coreius guichenoti (assembly GCA_039654105.1). Classification (NCBI taxonomy): domain Eukaryota; kingdom Metazoa; phylum Chordata; class Actinopteri; order Cypriniformes; family Gobionidae; genus Coreius; species Coreius guichenoti. Next base: position 26,514,194 of record CM077170.1, read on the forward strand.
GATTCAGTATTCCTCAAAATGAATAAAAACAGTGAAATGCAAACTCAGAATATTATGCAAACCTGCAATAATTAAATAATGTTAAATGTTAATGTTAAATAACACAAATATACTTTGTATTATAAATACTTTGTATTTAATCTCACTTTATTAAGCAATGTCTTTGCTGCTGACCTTCGATGATTCAGTTAAGCCATAAGCAAAAATGACTTTAGATTTTTTTTTTTATTGCTGAAGTAAGAGTGTTGAACTTTATTCTTCTGTGACCTAGAATGGCAGCACAGCTGAAAGGTTTGTTTGAGCTGCGCCCTCTACTGTATAGGCGTGAATTTGTGAGAAACACAATATTGTAATGCATTACTTTTCAAAGTAACTTTCCTCAACACTGGTCAGTGTACACCAGTGTTATTTTACTTTCTATTTTAGTTTTATTAATATTTTGAATTAGCTTTAATTTTTATATTTTTAGTTGTTCATTTTAGTTATATTTTTTTGTCATTTCATTATCTGCTTTTGTCATTTTATTAGTTTTTTCAGTTTATTGCCAATTCAATATTTCAATATTTTCGTTTAGTTTAAGTTTTTCAATGAATATTTATATTTCATTTTATTTACAGAAATGTTTTCAATAGCTTTAGTTTTAGTTGATGATAATAACTCTTGCTTGCACCATGTGGCTTCTCAGGCCTTTGGAGACTCACACCATGTCTACACCGGTTGCAACCATTGACGCGTCACATCGAGCTGCAACAGCTAGAAGCTATTTACACTGGACACGACAAAGCAACCATTGCAAACCCATTTGTCCTACTCCTTCCTATGAGAAGTGCTTGGAGTACGTCATAAATACAACGAGGCATCAGTTTACTGTCAGGGATTTGTCGTGTTGCGGCACGATGCATCCAGTGTAGACAACATCAGAGATTATAATGGGTTCTATTGTCTTTTGTCGCATCGCACCACTCGTGTCCGGTGTAGAAACGGTGTGAGGAGACATATTATTACTGACACTACACATGGCTAACTCATAGTACTGATGTGCTATGGCCTGCCCTACAGCCTCCTGGGAGAAACTTAGCACTCTCACTTCCTTTTTCATCAGAGCTTGACAAGTACAGAATAGCATTACAATACCCAGAACACCAAAACACTAGGGCCTCTGGACTGAAGCATATCATTATGTTTTTTTACTTTGGAGGGATGTCATTCATATTAAATGTCAGAGACATCTGGTGGCTGCAAAACTACAATTTTAACAAACGGAAATAAAATTCCATTTTCAAAGTACTAAAAATCCAACCACAAACAAAAAAAGACAGAAAAAGAGAAATACGAGAGCAGAAAACATCAGAATTCCCCAGGGAATGCAGAGAACTCCTCTAAAAGACTTATCTCAAAGGACAAAGCCAATCTGTATTCAGTTATTCACTCCTGCTAGTGTGTATAAATACATTTCTAACTGCCCCTGGGTTTTATACTGTACAACGACTTCTTGTCACCATGTGAGACTAACAGGCAATGGTATTGTATGGTATCTTGGGATCAGTTTTTGCGCAGCTGATGTTTTTTTAAGGTGTTTACAGCTTTAAATATGTTTCTCCTGAAATGACTGTGAGATTTTTTTGTACAATGAAATGTAAAATTTGTTTCTGGTAACCAATCTCCTATACTATGGTACTGTTTTTTCTTATCACTCCTGTAGCAATCTGTGGCCTTTTTCTTCTCTCATAACACAAACATTTAAACTCAAATCAATACTTCATGTTCATGTATTTACTTATTTATTTATTCATTTCATAAGTAGCAATGTAATAAGTGGAAAATTGAATAGTCAGCCGGCAATTATCACAAAATATACCCTCTTAAGACCTGATCACCATGCCTGAGGTTGGGATAATGGCCAGCTGATTGTACAGTATCCCTCATACAGTGCCCAAAACAAGCTGACATCATGCAAAGAATTGTCATATTTAGCAGAAGCAACATCTTTCTCCTGGATTCTCACTCTGTCTTCTAATTATCATTAAACTGAACTAATCAGTGTTTTTGCAACTGAGCATCTGACAGAGTTTCTGTGTAATACTGGTATTAACTTTGTTGGGTCATGAAAGAAGACACAACTCATGCAATTCAGCTCACAAGTAGGGCAAATGTCAGTCAAGCTCCCAGGAGGATCCTTGTCGTTCCATTTTAACCAGCACTGGTTCCGCCTGAGAGCCTGTGCTGCGCCTCACGAAGTTTCAAATTAATATTTAGCATGTTTACATAATGCTCATTGTGTTGCAAACATAAACATCCTCCCTCTAATGAGAACAGATAATGGCTTAATTACTGTGACAACTGAACTTTGCAGTTGTGTGGTGTGGGTGTGTCTGGGTAGAAACAGCTTTGTCGTATTTAGCGTATTTATTTCTTTACATTTTTAATCGTTCTTAATTCTATTTCCTTACATTCAAATTGCAATTCTGCATCCTGTTGGGACATCAATTCAAATTCAGGAATTTAAATGGAATTGAACTGGCATTCTCAATTTAGTTTCGAATGGTGGGTGAGTTTGATGTTGTACTTTGTCATTTTATATTAAGTGAGGCCAAAAGCTCAAAGACTTGACCGCTATCATTTTTTTCTAAAAGAGAAAGGTTGAACTTTAAAAAAGCAAAGCCAAAGCTGAGACCTTAAAGCTTGGAATGAATTGTGCTGACCTTTTAAAGCTGAAATAAAAAAGCCCAACTTAGCAACAAAGCCAGTCTAGCGCTTGACCTCTGACAGAGCTATGTGAACTTCCTGTCATATCCTAATTAATTTCCTTCTCAAACCTTCTGTCAGTCAGAAAAGAAGCAAAACTGTTGGATGTATTCATTTCAGAGCTCTAAGCCACAGATATGCCACAGGGTTGTACATAGTTAATCGAAAAAACATGTAACACTTTAGAATACTGTTCCGTCATTAATGAATAACTACACAGGAACAAATGAGTAATGCATTATTAACATTCCAGTACCTACTATTAACTAACAAGAAACTCTGATTAATGAATTAGTAAGTAATAGTGCTTAGTCGAATGTGGTAGTTCACTATTAGCTAATCAATAACTATTTTTTTTTCACACCTCCCAGAGGACTACTAAGAACTACTATATACAGATTCATAATTAGCATGAATAATGCATAATGTATAATTAAGTCTAAAGTGAAGGTCATAGTAACCCACTATTAATGATTCAAGTATTAACAAATCCTTTAAAAGTAATTACTAATTACTTGGATCAGTATTCTAAAGTGAAAAACATGATAACTCTCTCGTAAAGACTGAAGTCATTGTAAGCTTTTGAGTTTTTTTTTTAAGTTTTGGATAGTAATGACTCAAGTGTTACTACATCCTTCTAAGGTAATTACTAATTATTTGGATCAGTATTCTAAAGTGAAGATCATGGTAACCCACTCGTAATGACTCAAGTGTTACCAAATCCGTTAGAAGCCATTACTATCCAAAAACGCACAAAAGCCTCAAAAGCTTATAATGATTTCAGTCATTACTAGAGTTATCATGTTTTTCACTTTAGAATACTGATCCAAATAATTAGTAATTACTTCTAAAGGATTTGGTAATACGTGAGTCATTAATAGTGGTTAACTATGATCTTCACTTTAGAATTAATTATACATTATGCATTATTCATGTTAATTATGAATCTGTATATAGTAGTTCTTAGTAGTCCTCTGGGAGGTGTGGAAAAAATAGTTATTGATTAGCTAATCGTGAACTAACACATTCAACATTCAAAACTGGATGACTAGTAATTTCCTGCAACTTAATTCAGAAAAAACTGAATTTTTAATCATTGGACAAAAAAACTCCACAAGTAGTAACCTAGAATACTGTCTAACACTCGATGGCTGCTCTGTCAAGTCCTCGTCGTCAGTTAGGAACCTGGGTGTGCTCTTTGATACCAATCTCTCATTTGAAAGCCACGTTTCTAGCATCTGTAAAACTGCATTCTACCATCTTAAAAATATATCTAAATTACGGCACATGCTTTCAATGCAAAATGCTGAACCATTAGTTCATGCGTTCATGACCTCAAGGCTAGATTATTGTAATGCTCTACTGGGTGGTTGCCCTGCTCGCTTAATAAATAAACTGCAGCTTGTCCAAAACGCAGCAGCTAGAGTTCTTACTAGAACCAGGAAGTATGACCATATTAGCCCGGTTCTGGCAACACTGCATTGGCTCCCTATTAAACATCGTATACATTTTAAAATCTTGCTGATTACTTACAAAGCACTAAATGGTTTAGCTCCCCAGTACTTGAGCGAGCTCTTAACGCATTATACTCCATCACGTCTATTGCGGTCTCAAAATTCTGGCCAGTTGATAATACCTAGAATATCAAAATCAACTGCAGGCGGTCGATCCTTTTCCTATTTAGCACCTAAACTCTGGAACAGTCTTCCTAGCATTGTTCGGGAAGCAGACACACTCTGTCAGTTTAAATCTAGACTAAAAACACATCTCTTTATTACTATGGCATACACATAAAACATTTTTAATTTCTATTATTCAAATCAGTTAAATGATTGTTTTAGGCTGCATTAACTAGGTCAGCCGGAACCGGGAACACCTCCCATAACACCTGATGTACTCGTTACATCATAAGAAGAATGGCATCTACGCTAATGTTAGTCTCTCTGTTTATCCCGAGGTTTACTGCAGTCGGCCGGATCCGGGCTGTATCCAGACCAGATGGTGGACCTTAGCCTGGACATGACGACCATATCCCTGAAGTGTCTGTAGAGACCGTGTCAATTAAACTCCCCCCTGTAAATGCCGCATCGACACAACATCCTCATTAAACCCGTCCCCGGCATGACGACTCCAATCTTTCGAATAATCCTACGAATATCTATTGATCTAATATGACTTCTGACCTGTAATGTGCCAGAATCATAATCATACACTGTTTGTTCGTCGGCCAGAGGAGAACTGGCACCCCGACTGAGCCTGGTTTCTCCCAAGGTTTTTTTCTCCATTCTGGCCCTGAAGGAGTTTTGGTTCCTTGCCACCGTCGCCTTTGGCTTTTGGCTTGCTCAGTTGGGGACACTTAAATTTCAACTATATTACTGATCTGCCCGCATTGACACTATATGATAATTGAAATGAGCTGGATGACATCACCATTTTCACCAGAGCGGCTGTACAGCCGAATCAAATTCCGTTGCATTATTTTCCTGTTACCACTGTGAAGCTGCTTTGAAACAATTGCCATTGTAAAAAGCGCTATATAAATAAAGGTGATTTGATTTGATTTGAACTGAGCGCTATTACTTACTAATTCATTAATCAGAGCTTCTTGGTAGTTAACAGTAGTTAGTGTCAATACAGCATTACTCATTTGTTCCTTGTGTAGTTATTCATTAATGACAGAACAGTATTCTAAAGTGTTACCAAAAAACAAAGTCAGTTCCATAAGATTTTTGACAGTTCTCCTCCCTCTGTTTTAAAACTAGGAAGGAGTTAGTGAAGTCAAAATGTGGGGGTTGACTCAAACACACAGTTTAGCTAAGAATGGTTTTGCTTGATTGTGGATACTGGCTTCTTCACAGAACCTCTCTTTCATAATCCTTAGAGTGATGCAGCTCCAATCTTAAACAGGAAGCGAGACTTAAGAATCAGATAGTCTGTTGGCAGAAACACTGTCCTGACGCAACTGCACATCGAAACCCACAAAAACTTAGCGACCTCATTTTACTGTCATCTGCCCAGAAAAATAAGAATTTTCACTGTTTAAAAAGTCCCCACTGATTTTTCTCTCTCTTACACACAGACATACACACACACACACATTTGGAGATAATTATTTCACAGAGAGGTCGAAGGAATCTAAAGAATCTGCACCCTCCTTCATAGTCACATGACATTTGTTAGCCTCACAATGACTGCCATTTTTATCAGACACCCCTGACACCAGAAATGGCCTGATCCTATCACTGCCTTATAAAGACATCCCAGTGCTCAGCTTTATCCCTCTATCGCCTTCCTCTATAATGCACATTCATCACGTTAAAGTACAATCTTAGCAAGTTTCACTTCAGTTGTAAAGTCCCTATGAGTATTCTTTTGAAAATTAGATACTGTAGTGGATCATTCTCAAAAATCTTGACCATCTGACTGGCTTACTTTATTGTTTTATTTCACAAATTAAGTATGGGTTGTAACAGCTCTATAACCAGTGACTAATTTTAATAAAAGAAAAAGATGACTTCAAGAATGTCTCATAACACATCACTGATTAAAATAAAATCAATATATAATAACATTTTGTAAAAAAAATACACCAAATGTCATACACACAATGTAACTTGCTAGACCTTGCACTGCTTGAAAAAAGAGTAATAAATGAATGAAATATCTGTAAATGTCATTGAAATGTTATTCAATTATTCCAGGTGAAGGCGACAAAGGGTTTTTCAGGCACCTTGCAAATTAGTTTTTTTTTTTTTTTTTTTAAACATATGTGCAAAACATTATAGTCAAACCATTGTATATTATTTAGAACAATTTTAGATTACATAATGTTAGTTGGGTTATATAATGATATTGATTTCTTTAACTTGAATTCTTGTTCATGGCTGAAATCTCAAGGGACAGGTTTGTCACCATATTTTGAGAAAGACCCAGGTGTGTCTTTCAATTAGCGGTCTATAAGTCAAGTTTCAGAAAATGCACAATGCCTTATACTGTAGTCCATATTTAGCAGTTTAAAGCTGGGTAATGGGAAAGTATGTGAGTATACTGTATGTGAAAAAAAGAAAAGAAAAAGAAACAGCTCCCTCCAACGGTGGTAAAAGGTGCATCTGATCATGGTTATCTCCAGAAATTGATGTCCATATAAGAATTAATAAAGTTGTCGATTACTAACTTTAATGCAGAACCATATTGCAGCTGTATCTGTATTTTTGATATTTCGCTTTTCTTTTCTTTTTTTGCCATGAAAATCATAAAGACAATGTTAACCGGATGTATTCCCATTTACTTCTATTATCTAAAGGTAAAAGTGATTTAATAGATTTTTTTAATTATTTCTTAGAAGAGCAGTCATATATAAGATGTCTATGCATCATTTAACGACTTGTTTAATATTTCATAAGTGACTCAAACGCAAGATTCCCCATCCCTCTGAGAATATGTGACAAGCAGATGCTATTACGGTCTTGAATGAAATGAAGAAAATACATAGTTATCAGATTAAAGACTATTTTTACTGATTAGCGAAATATCTATTAGATTTTTGATAATTGTTGATTATTGATTATTTTGATTATTTCAAAGCAGGTCTACAGTAAATTTAGTACATTTTAAGATTGTAAAACCAAATGTTCCAGCCGCAACAGTTTTTCTTAGTGCGAAAAACATTTTAATAGGCTATTCTAAAGAATTCACCTTTTGTGGGAACGTTCAATGGATGTTTAAGGTTCTTCGTGGAATCGATGCCAATAAAGAACCTTTATTTTTAAGAGTGAATAGTGCACATTTAGAACATTTGGCAGTATATAGCTATAACAACTGGAACTGGTTAAAAATAAACTAAAGAAACTCTTATCTGACGTCAGCGTTCGTGAACTCTGAAGGGAAATGGGAACAAAAGAATTTCCCTGAGACTGTGCATGAAATGTTTGTCTTGGCTTGAACGGTGGAAAATTATGTTTTGAAAGCTTGTGCTGTGATTTGTCATTTACACTTCAATTTTTCTCACATAACCTCTTTTATAGCCTACCAGAACTGTTAGAGGCGCTGACCTATTAAACTACTCTTTGTAGGTTATAGTTTTAAGTCTTGAGACATTTCGATCGGATTGTCCAGTGGATAGCCTACTGTTTATTCCGTGCAACTGATAGTACCCTATCTATCCACGTCTCAGTGATGCTGGGTGCGTGTACTTACAGTGGCACCAGCCCAGATGACAGCACCAGTGCAGCTTGAAACACTTCCCGTGGCTGTGTGTGGCGCAGATGGATAGTCCATCGCAGGGCAGAAAGTCCGGTCGCCCTGCGCAACTCCTCGCTAGAGCCTGAGCTTCATCTAACTTCTCACTCTTCTGTCCGCCCGAAGCGGCCATCGCGCACGGATCACACCGACAATGCCCTCATCAGCACCGAGCGCTCGGGGAAGATCAGATGCGCTCAGCGTCGGCTGTTTTTCAATTCTAAAAGAAATGAACAAAAGTGGAGATACGCCCAAGACTTCGGCTACCCAAGTTCCACTTCTAACCCTTATACAAAAACATCTCGTTTCCGCTCGATTAGCCTCTAAAATACTGTGGCATGTAAGATGACCGTAACGTATGTGTCCGTATAAACAGCAGATCGGCACGGAGACTGATGCTTATTGTCGAAGACGGATTTTCCGTTTCGCTCCCCCGCCGTAGATCCCCGCCTCTCTCTCTCTCTCTCTCTCTCTCTCTCTCTCTCTCTCTCTCTCTCTCTCTCTGTGTGTGTGTATGATATGAATCCATGCGCGCATTTCTATGAAAGAAAATAGTCGTCTGGCTACCAAAAAGAAAATAGAGTCAGGCATTTAGATTACATTTTAGAGTTCCTCGGACCCATAATTTCCTGCAAGAAGCAGCCAATAGTTTCTCTACTCCATCAAAAGGAAAAGCTTTGAGGCACTTGAAATAGCTTATTGGTATTGGTAATATAAGTTCCCAAAAAAGGGTTTTTTGCGCATCAATGATATATGTTGAACTATGGCTACTATATAGTAGCTTAGCCTACATCATATGCACTGCTTCATGAATACTGTGCATTCAGGAAACCTGCTGTTTGTATACTATGACTGTCAGATAAATTCATGTTTTGTAGAGGCAGATAGTGAAAGCCTTTGTTTTCTTATCAAAAAAGTTAAGCCCACAATTTTTTTTCTTTCAAAATCTAGAGAGAATTTTAGAAGGGTTTCAGAGTCAGACATTGGCTGTGGAGATGAAAATGTTCAGCTTTCAAAGAGAACCTAAGAACAGTCATAGAGAGCATCCATCCTCAAAGTGATCAGTTTTCAAAGCTACTCTATCGTCAGCAGTTTTCCAGAGCGACCAACATTTTCCTCCTTCAAAGCCACTGTTGGCAGCACAGTGACTGATTTCACGTTAGACCACCTCAGGAGAAAATGTCTGTCTTTTTAAATCTCTCATTGGTCTAGATGGTGTGTAACAATACGGTCAAGGCCACATTATTGCATTGATGGATCCTGCACTGAAGATGCTTACAGGCTGAAAGTAAAGAAGAATTGAGAATTTCCTTATGACATGAAAGGTACAAACCATATAGAATATCATCAGAAGAGCAATTGATTTCACAGCCTTTTCTTTTTTAAAGCCTATGCCTTCGGCACAATAGTTCTACTCAATTTATGATAACTTGATTTATGTGTTCTTTTGTTGTTGTTGTTGTTGTTGTTGTTGTTGTTGTTGTTGTTGTTGTTGGCCAAATGTCCCCACAAGGATAGTAAAACCTAAAATCACCATTGTGGGGAAATTGATTCGTTTTTACGATCATTTTGGGACGATTATCAGAACCTTCATGTAATTTTTCAAAACTCTAGACACAAAACACACAACCAATGATCAAAATGCAAATTTTTCAAAACTCTTAACATTTTTTCCAATTGCTTGGATACAATACACATAAACCTAAGATCATTTGTTCATTGAACTAAAATCACCTGTTCAAATTGACACAACTTTACATCAAAGTATTACTATTTCAAAATGTAACTCACACTTTACATCTGAGATGACTGTCTGTTCATTTCATTACAATGAACTGCTCAAAATGATAAATAACTGTTGAATTTTTCTTGACGCATAGTTTTTATGGAAACTGCTGAACAATATTTCATGTTTAGATCATGAGATTCTGGATAACGAGGTCAATTGACACCAATTACCACAGAACATGACCCAGTTGGACTACATTATCTATGAAAGTAATATTTCATCATCATTCTTTATCAGACATGGTTTATGGTCCCATGTACCACTTTTACAGACCACGTTTTCAGATTTGACATAAAGATGGCCCTTGTAATTTCTCATTACTGGTGGTTGATTTCACATTGTGGCACGCATATATAGTAAGATGAGTGGCATCCCACTCAACATGGCGTTAACATGAAGCCAGCAGTGGGAGGTGGAAGACAAGGAATATGTGGTGATCAAAGCTGGCCAAGGCAAGGAGGAGAGGTCGGAATTGACCGTCTGAGTACCTGGACAACGTGGAGCCAATATCACCATGTGTGTGGCTATATCGAAGATGGTGTGGTAGCATGCAGACCTCACTGGGTCATATAATGCAGCTCTCCTTGTAGCCTTCCTTGATGAGCTAAATCAGGTCTGTAGAGCTGATGGTGTGACCAATGTAATAGTCTGGAGGTGATCTTCAGTCGCACCGTGCTCAAATGGTGCAAGCATGGTTTCGGGCACATCCTCAATTTATCACCCTGTATTTACCCCCATACTCTCCTTTCCTTAACCCAATTTAGGGAGGTAAGTGATGGGTAAATGGAAGGTAAATGATAGGCGCCCTCACAAACAAGTCACTCTTCTCAATGCATGCAATGTCATCACTGTGTCAGGCCTGGATTGGCCATGCCAGTAGATTCTTTCCAAGATGTTTAGCTAATAAAAACATTCATTGTGATGTGGATGAGAACCTATGGCCAAATCCACAAGATAGGGTTGAGGGAAACAGAAGTGCAGTGAGGAACACTGCAGTTGACATTTTACTGTACTGTAGTTTTTCTTTTTTCTTTTTGTAGCAAAATTTTTCCTTTGACTGATTTTATTATTTCATCAATACATTTCTGATTTTGTTCAATGATTCCTCTGTGTCTGTACTATTCTCTCTAGTCTATTACACTGTGTAGAACCGTAATGAAACCTGCATCACATATTTTGTATAACAATATTTAATGATTGTACTAACAACTACACATTGAAACTATGGGTATCTTCTGCGTGGGTGATCTAAAGTAATGTTCCTATGATATTTCATGATAAATGAGTTATTTGAAGCAATGATTCTGCAAGTGCAATGCTTCTTTAAAGATATGAATACACACAGCACACTGAGTTTTGAACATCGGACAGTGATGATGACTGCTTTGAGTTTTGTGTGTAGAGTTATGAAAAATGACATTAAGGTTCTGAAATTGGAGCTGAAATGATTGTTAAAAACTGTAATAAACATACTAGATGTTTTTTTGAAAATATAAAAATGCAGAAAGTTTTCTGTGATGGTTAGTTTTAGGGGTAGTTTTAGTGTGTCACGATTATGTTGTTCCTGTTGTGTCTGTATGAGTTCTTGTTAGTTACCATGGTTACCACTGATTAGTTCATCTTTGTCCAGCTGTTCCTGTTTAGTTCCCTCATTTACTTCTGTTCAGTCCTTTGTCGGTTATTGTTTCGTGTATCAAATCAAATCACCTTTATTTATATAGCGCTTTTTACAATGGCAATTGTTTCAAAGCAGCTTCACAGTGGTAACAGGAAAATAATGCAACGGAATTTGATTCGGCTGTACAGCCGCTCTGGTGAAAATGGTGATGTCATCCAGCTCATTTCAATTATCATATAGTGTCAATGCGGGCAGATCAGTAATATAGTTGAAATTTAAGTGTCCCCAACTGAGCAAGCCAAAAGCCAAAGGCGACGGTGGCAAGGAACCAAAACTCCTTCAGGGCCAGAATGGAGAAAAAAAACCCTGGGAGAAACCAGGCTCAGTCGGGGTGCCAGTTCTCCTCTGGCCGACGAACAAATAGTGTATGATTATGATTCTGGCACATTACAGGTCAGAAGTCATATTAGATCAATAGATATTCGTAGGATTATTCGAAAGATTGGAGTCGTCACGCCGGGGACGGGTTTAATGAGGATGTCGTGTCGATGCGGCATTTACAGGGTGGAGTTTAATTGACACGGTCTCTACAGACACTTCAGGGATATGGTCGTCATGTCCAGGTTAAGGTCCACCATCTGGTCTGGATACGGCCCGGATCCGGCCGACTGCAGTAAACCTCGGGATAAACAGAGAGACTAACATTAGCGTAGATGCCATTCTTCTTATGATGTAACGAGTACATCAGGTGTTATGGGAAATGTTCCCGGTTCCGGCTGACCTAGTTAATGCAGCCTAAAACAATCATTTAATTGATTTGAATAATATAAATTAAAAAAGTTTTATGTGTATGCCATAGTAAAGAGATGTGTTTTTAGTCTAGATTTAAACTGACAGAGTGTGTCTGCTTCCCGAACAATGCTAGGAAGACTGTTCCAGAGTTTAGGTGCTAAATAGGAAAAGGATCGACCGCCTGCAGTTGATTTTGATATTCTAGGTATTATCAACTGGCCAGAATTTTGAGACCGCAATAGACGTGATGGAGTATAATGCGTTAAGAGCTCGCTCAAGTACTGGGGAGCTAAACCATTTAGTGCTTTGTAAGTAATCAGCAAGATTTTAAAATGTATACGATGTTTAATAGGGAGCCAATGCAGTGTTGCCAGAACCGGGCTAATATGGTCATACTTCCTGGTTCTAGTAAGAACTCTAGCTGCTGCGTTTTGGACCAGCTGCAGTTTATTTATTAAGCGAGCAGGGCAACCACCCAGTAGAGCATTACAATAATCTAGCCTTGAGGTCATGAACGCATGAACTAACTGTTCAGCATTTTGCATTGAAAGCATGTGCCGTAATTTAGATATATTTTTAAGATGGTAGAATGCAGTTTTACAGATGCTAGAAACGTGGCTTTCAAATGAGAGATTGGTATCAAAGAGCACACCCAGGTTCCTAACTGACGACGAGGACTTGACAGAGCAGCTATCGAGTGTTAGACAGTATTCTAGGTTACTACTTGTGGAGTTTTTTTGTCCAATGATTAAAAATTCAGTTTTTTCTGAATTAAGTTGCAGGAAATTACTAGTCATCCAATTTTTTATATCAGCTATGCATTCTGTTAATCTTGTGAATTGGTAAGTTTCGTCAGGGCGTGAAGAAATATAGAGCTGAGTACCATCAGCATAACAATGAAAATTAACGCCATGCTTCCTAATAATATCTCCCAGTGGTAGCATGTACAGGGTGAAAAGCAACTGTCCTAGCACTGAGCCCTGCGGTACTCCATACTGAACTTGTGTTCGGTGTGACATCTCTTCATTTACTGCTACAAACTGATAACGGTCAGATAAGTATGATTTAAACCATGCCAATGCAATTCCACTAATGCCAACATAATTTTCGAGTCTATTCAAAAGAATGTTGTGGTCGATAGTATCGAATGCAGCGCTAAGATCGAGTAACACTAACAGAGAGATACAACCACGATCGGATGATAAGAGTAAACCATTTGTAACTCTAATGAGAGCAGTCTCAGTACTATGGTACGGTCTAAATCCTGACTGGAAATCCTCACAGATACCATTTCTTTCTAAAAAGGAGCATAATTGTGAGGACACTGCCTTTTCTAGTATTTTTGACAGAAAGGGTAGATTTGAGATTGGTCTGTAATTGACTAATTTTGTAGGATCAAGTTGCGTTTTTTTAATAAGTGGTTTAATAATAGCCAACTTAAAAGTTTTCGGTACATATCCTAATGTCAAGGATGAATTAATGATATTAAGAAGAGGATCTATGACCTCTGGAAGCATCTCTTTTAGTAGTTTAGTCGGTATGGGGTCGAGCATACATGTTGTTGATTTTGATGATTTAACGAGTTTAGCCAATTCTTCTTCTCCTATAGCAGTGAATGAATGTAATTTTTCCTCAGTGACACTACAATGCACTGTCTGATGTGATACTGTAGTAGACGGCTGCATGGTTATAATTTTTTTCCTAATATTATCAATCTTACAAGTAAAGAAGTTCATAAAGTCATTACTGCTGCGCTGTTTACAAACATCAGAAGGTGAAGCTTTATCTTTGGTTAATTTAGCCACTGTATCGAATAAATACCTAGGGTTGTGTTTGTTTTCTTCTAAGAGAGTCGAGAAATAAGCAGATCTAGCAGTTTTTAGGGCCTTTCTGTATGCAATCATGCTCTCTTTCCACGAAATGCGAAAAACTTCTAGTTTTGTTTTCTTCCAGCTGCGCTCCATTTTTCTGGCTGCTGTTTTAAGGGCCCGGGTGTGCTCGTAGTACCACGGCGTTGGACTATTTTCTTTAATCTTCTTTAAGCGCCGGGGAGCAACTGTGTCTAAAGTGCTGGAAAAGAGAGAGTCAATAGTTTCTGTTGCAACATCGAGTTCCTCTAGGCTATCTGGGATGCTGAGGAGATGAAACTGATGAGAAAGATTATTTACAAAGAAATCTTTAGTCGCAGCAGTGATAGTCCTGCCATATTTGAAGCGAGGGGACGGCTTTGCAGCCTTTGCTAAATTAAGTGTACATGATACTAGGTAATGATCTGAGATGTCCTCGCTCTGTCATCGTGTATGTGCATTTCTACTCTGCGTTTCCAGTAAAGTCTATTTTGAAGTGTTATCCTGTGATTGTATTCCGTATTCTTGACAAAACGTTACAGGGGGATAGAATATTCAGTTTGTACAGTATAAAAAAAACATTATACCTATGGAGAGTCCCCACAAAGATAGCGAAGAGTTTGTGAGTGTGTGTGTGTGTTCAGCTTAAAGCTGAAAATGTGTCCTAGCAATTGTAAAAAACAAAACAAAAAAACAAACAAAACAAACTGTATAAGCAGTAAAGAGTGTCATTCTTGTTTTGTAAAGAAATTTTCCTAAAGAAAATATTGTATAATGCTACCTGATGTTAATGTTTTTTTAGGTCTGTGTTTTATGACAAAGTGTGTTTGTTGGGTAAAAACCTTTGCTAGTGTTATGGAACAGTGAGTTTATTTGAGACATGTATGAAGTGTTTTGGTAGATATAGTGCATTCTGAAAGTGAAACTGCTGTGCCAAGTGAAGAGTTTTGAAAAAAATGACCTATGTGTCCTAGCGATTGTAAAAGAAACTCTAACTTGAAGCAGCTGTTCAAAAAAATAGTGATTATTTTAGTCTGCCTCAAAGCTAATTAAAACTATATAATATCTCTGTGACTTATTTCTCAAAATGTATTACATATATATATGTGTGTGTGTGTGTGTGTGTGTGTATGTGTGTATATATAGTGATATAGTGATATAGATATAGTGTGGTCAAATGTGACTAAACTTTTTTTCTAACACATGCTGTGTACAACAAGCATGCATCTTATTAAAATAGAAGGGTATAGGATCACATAATGTATGGTGAAGTACTGCAAGCAAATGGCAGGATATATGTATCTATCAATCTGGATAACTGCTTCACATATGCTTGGCCTTCAGGAGCGGGATAAATGCATAGTTTTACGCTTGCTCATATGCATTGTTTACGATCTTTCTCTTGACCTCTTCTTCCGCTTTAATTACATTTCATTCTATTTCGCCTTCAATTAAAATGTCAATATGCACAGTCTCCAGGGCAACAAGGAAGTTATTCATCATTCAAAGGTTTCATTGGCATTAACAGTATTTATTTGGTTTTATTGTCCTGTCAGCAAGCAAAACCTCCACAATGTTAGTAAAGATTGCTAATGTCACACCACTACAACCTAGTTTAAATTGTATTGCCTCCCCAGACCCATATTGCTGTCGCTGACTCTGTAGAGTAGAAGAGGAAGCACACAGGCACACATACACACACAAGTTACCATTAAATTGCCAACATCCATAACCACTTTGTCAGAGGCTGCAGGCAAGCCGTGCAGAATGGTAGGCTCATAAATGAGCCATGTTTCACTGGAGCATGGAGTCATGAAGCCAAACAACTGCCAACACATGTGTCACAATAACTATCCAATCAATGAAGCCAGTGTCTGCTGATCCTAGGAAAAGGATTGATTAGACTTTCACGTTCCCCAGAGATGGGGCCTGTAGTTAGTGGTCGAGGTGCAGGTTGTGCATCCTCTCTCTCTCTCTCTCTCTCTCTCTCTCTCTCTCTCTCTGGGTGTTTGAAGAGTCCTGAGGGGTCTGGCAAGATGGCGATAAATGGCCAACAGTGTTTGTGAAACACTAACAGATATTAGAAGAATTTGATTTTTTGGAGACAAAGCTGTAGGCTTCTGTAGACTGTAGGCTGTATTTAACACAAATCTCTAAAGTATGAATATACACCACCGCCCATGTGACCTTGAAGCTGTGACTGTACTTAAAAATTTACATAGAGTGTCTCTCTCTCTATCTCTGCACTGTAATATGTATGATTATGGAAAATACTGATAGCACAATCTATCATCCTCACAGATATGGGTTAAGCCAGAAAGTCCCTCAAACATTTGCCCAAAGGACAATCATCTTTTTTTTATCACTCTGAAAAAGTCCCGGGCTGCATGCAGTCTCTGTGTTATTGCTTTGGTGCTCATTGTCAAAGACATATTCGGCTAGTGGCAGAGAGATAGGATACTTTCCTTAATTCATTTCATTTCCTTACAGACACAGTGCCCTGAGAGACTGCACCGTTTGGAGTTTTCGCAGAGTAGGAGGCAAGTGAAGCTGCCCGAGGTCTACATAACAATGAACACATAATCATTTGGGCTTTTCACACTTCGCTTAACCCTGGGTTATCATCTTTTAAACACTGCTGTTAACTCCAGGAAAAGCAAACTTTCACACTTGTAATTTTACCACAGATTTTAACCTTTTTGCGGGGCCTGCATTGTGGTGCTGAAGATGTAGTGTGAAGCAGTTGTTTAGCAACAACCAATCATAAACTGAACAGCTTGTCTAATTAAATATTCATGTGCTTTGTACTGTCACAGAGACTTTCACGTTGTATTCTGTTACAGCATTTGAGAGAAAAATGTCAAACAAAATGTCAGACAGTGACGGGAAACTTGCTGAAATGGAGAGAACAAGGCACGTTCATGGTCCAAAAATTATATTCAGGTTGTTATCATAATAGATTGTGTTCACCCATTAATTGTGTCATCATTTACTCTCCATCATCTCATTCCGAACCTTCTGTGGAACAGAAAAAAATATATATTTTGAAAAAAAAATGTAATTTGTCCATTCATTTAAAGATGTTGGTTTGGACTTTCATCAACCTAGACTTGTTGAAAAAAATTTTTTACATTTGCTTCACATAACCAGCTTCATGTATGGCCTAAATACATCTGATGTACTATTTCTCTGATGTAGAAAACGTATGAATGTATCTCTGAAGGGAACTTCCTGTCCTCAGAAAGCTTCCGATGCCATTTTCTTCAGATAATGCATACAGCGCAGCTTTGTCTACACACTGTAAAAAGTGTAGCTAATCTTTTTCCACCTGATTTAAAAGTTGAAATAAAAATTGATTTTGTTGGTATGTATTTAGGTATGCATTTATTAAAATGTAGGTGATGTTAAATACTATTTTTGTCCTTAAATAAAAATAGTAAAATTTAGATTTTTAGGCTGCAAATTTTTTTAGTGCAGGGTTAACCGGGGTAACAGCTGTATTTCTATTTTTCTATAAGTGCCACCTACTGTCAGAGATTGAATTCACATTTTCATTCAGCCTTTTTATTCACACCAATTATATATAAAATACATGATCATTTATAATTTTTACTCATCCATTTTCATAAAAAATGGTTTAAAGGCTGAAATGTCAGATCTATCATTTTATAAAACTTTTGCTTTGTCAAAAGCTGTATTATTTGAACCAAAAAATTGTTTAAATCGTTGTTTTTACGGTTATTTTACAGTTTGGGATATTACCATAGACACTGGTGTTGTTTCAAAACAACATTGCTACCTAAACATGTGAGGTGTTCAACACGTTCGTTGTAAACAACATGTTTGTGATTGCTGATTCCATAAATTCTGTTTCTTTTTATCTTCTGTCAGCATTGTAATTTTTCCTCATAATCATCAGCTGCATTTACAGATGTCAGTATGAAGTATGAAGGAGACTGTGTTTCACCATTTTGTTGACATGCTATTTTAATTAAAGTCAAGGTTTTAATGCAGTTCTCAGCTGAGGACACATCTTGTGAGAGTGGGCGTGTGGCTTCTGTTGTAGTTTCGGTTGCTCCTCTGTGTCGAGGTAGTGAGAAGGGCAGCGTGCCATCTCTGCTCAGCGCTGCTGCATATGCTTCTGCCAGAGACAATCTGCATGCATACGAAACAAAATAGATCCTGTCATAAACCTCTTCTGCTCCCTCTCTCTCTTTCACTCTATTGCTCTCGCTTACTCAGACAGAAAAGACCTGCTTTGTGGTGTTGTGGCATTGTGCTGACTTTAGAAAAGTGATACGATCTGACAGAGAACAGAGGCATGCATATACACACATCTAGTGGCATTCTAGCTTTTGTCCACAAACACTATACTTTCTAATACAGAATTTTAGGCTGTATACTCACAGACTAGATACTCACAGGTAGATACAAAATTCCAACATGAATACAATGATCAAAGGTTGCTATAAATGAGCTATAACATATTTTGATAGTTTGAGTTCCTTTCCCAGAGTACTTTTCTTTCTTTTTTTTTGACTTTAATGGTCTGTGCATATCATTGCTTATTATTGTACTGTATGGTCCAAGATAATCACTCGTGACTGTAGCATATCATACAATATATGTTTTTGATGTTTACAGTTTTTTACAATTGCTTACACACTAAAATTAAAATGAACACACAGTTAATGAAACCTGACACTCAAGGAGCAAAACCTCAGCCCAGATCTGCACAACTATAAGCACATTTTTAGCCTCACACTTTTTGCAAAACACTAAACACTTCTCTACATTAGACAGAGAAATCTAACATGATGTCACTTTGCCATTTCAAGGCACTGCTTTCCATAATACCACACCTATGAACCAATTGATCAAACACATCCGTCAGGTGTGTAGACACTTAGGTGCATAACTGTAAACTCAACAATCAGGTGTAAGCACTATAAAAAGGCAACAGGTGAGTTTACCTGTCTTTAACAAAAATGGAAGACAAAGTTACAGTAAGAGGAAGAGGAAGAGGGAGAAACATAATTGGCCACAGAGCAGTTCTGAATATTGTGCGTTGCAATCAATGGGGTCCCTAGGAACTTAGGTCCTTACAACACGGCCCACATACTCTCATTTTTAAACTGACTACACAACATCGTCATAGCAGAAGACCAAATGGATCCAGAGCAGATGAGATACATTCTCATCTGTGACAATATATCCTTCCACTGTTCTGCTCTGGTCCAAAACTGGTTTCATGAGCATCCACAATTTTCACTCCAATACCTCCTGCCATACTCTCCCTTCCTTAACCCCATTGAGGGAGGTTTGTTTGCGGCATTGCGGTGGAAGGTTTACGATCTCCAGCCCTATGTAAGGATATCCCTCATTCAAACCATGTAGGTGGTCTGTCACCTAACTAATGCAGCGTCTGTGCAAGGATGGAGTCGCCATTCAAGAAGATTCTTCTCTCACTGTCTTGCGGGAGAGGACATTGCCTGTGATGTGGATGAAGTGCTATGGCCAGATGCAGATTTTTAGATTTTTTTGCTTTCTTTTTGTCTCTACAAAGGTTTTTGTTCATATACTATACTGTATTTAGAATATGTTCTGATTTTCAGTACAAAATGCAACTTTTGGAAATGCTTTGATGTACTTTACACTGTGGAGAGAAATAAATATTTTCATCATTGTACAGTACTGGTCTTGTGCTGTGTTTGGTCAATATATGTACTTTACTATAAAAATATCTCTGGAAAAAAAATCAAACCCAGACTATATCATTAGAAAAGTGTTTAAGATTGAGCACAGCAGTGTGTAAATGAATCAAACAGATTGTATAAACCATGTATGTGCCATATGGTGTCAAAATTGGGTTTTGTTAAATTATTGTAAAGTTTTGAATGAAGTGTTTAGTTTTGCAAAATAACTGAGGTGTTCTGCTACTTGTGTGTGTGTGGATGTGTGAATTGTGTGTAGTGTTTTGACAAAATGAGCCTTGTTTTTAAAATTGTGCTTAAGCAATCGTAAAAAACTGTATAAGTTTAGCTTTTTGATGTACAGTATAAGATATCATGTTGATTATTTTTTTAATTGTTATGTGCAATATTAGAGGATTTATGGTAAATGTACTATAAATGTTAATCAGTGTAATCCCGAAATATGTTGGGGTTTTCTAATTAATTAATACATTTAGAAGATATTTCTCTCACTTGAGTATGAGCTCTATTTGTGTAAGATCTTTTTAATATTTCTATTGTTTCTATCTAAAAAAAAAGAAAATGTTTTATTCTACATAGAGCAGGTTGTAACCTCATGGTCGTCACCATGTTGACACCACATGACCAGTCATGTCATGCAATAATTTCAGTCCTGTCTCAATGAATCAGTCAGTCTCATAATAACACAAACCAAGAATGTCCACTATGCTGGGAGTGTAACAAAAAAGAAAACCCTATTTTTTTTATTTAATTTAATTTTTTAAATCATGCATCTATGCCAATAGGTGTCAGTAGAAAGTCCAAGACTCTACAGGAACGAATGAATTCACCTTTAATGTATGTCAGCTGTCTCATTTATGTTTTTATTTGTTTTTACATCACCTCATGCAGCTGATGCTTCTGTGCCACAGCAAGGACACCGCTTCTAAAAGTTGTTAATTTTATGATGAAACAACAACAAAGCTTTATCTGTATTTTGCATGTCTTGCCCTATGATTTTAGGCACCCTGCATGAAAACAATAGATGTGTCATGCAGAGGCACCCTGGATGTGTAGAGCTCTGCCTCAGGGTTCATGGTGACAGTAAATCATGAGATAAACTTGCCCTCTGCTGTGTAAGATGAAAGCACAGAAGCGGAGAGTAAAATTAGACCAGGATTTGTGACGTAGATGTTGTGTCTGATTGAACATTCCCTCCTTGGATGCTCTTTGAATCTGGCATGTGAACTAGGGGGAACCTTTCAATATAAACCAAAGCCTGCAGCAATAACTATATCTAGGTTGAAAGCGCCCCTCCTCTACACACACACACACACACACGTCTGGTTCGCTATCTTTGTGGGGACTCTAGACGTAATGGTTTTCATACTGTACAAATTGTATATTCTATCCTTTTACACTAACCCTACCCCTAAACCTATCCATCACACAAAACTTTCTGCATTTTTACATTTTCAAAGAAACTCATTCTGTATGATTTTAAGCTTGTTTCCTCATGGGGACCTCAATTTAGTCAGTGGAGTCAGTGTGCATTCAGGTTGAAGTTCCCACCGGGATAGAACAACATGTACACACACACATTTTTATTTAACATCTGAGAAATCCTTCTCACACTCAGACATTGAGCTTTATTGAACAACTTAAATATCACATTTGCTATCATCCACCAAACAGACACTGCCCAAGGCATTGCGATTGTTATTGGCAGGATGGTGCATCTCTGAAGCTGTTTAGTGTGTGTAAGGTTGTCTTGCTTTCTCGGTGTAATGAGATCTGGGCAAGGAATTGGACCCTCAGCTTGATGCACTGAGTTATATCCATCACCAAAACTGGGTTACACACTTCCATTTCAACAGTGCAGCATCCCAGCTGGGGGAAAACCCCATCTAACATGATCCTGCAAATGATTTTACATGCTTGCAATCCATGGCTGCTCTCTTTCTCTCCTGATCCTTTTACCATGAGAACAGTATGTTTTTTCGTCTTATTTTTTAAACATTAGTTAATATTTTACTCAAATTGATTTATTATTAATAGATTTATTTTATACTTTTGGAAGGTCATTTCAGTTTCAGGTTCTGATTTTACAGGCGATCTCCAGTAGACCTATAATATATCTCCTGGGTATAGATTTACCATCTCATTTGCTAGGGGATCCAATGCATGATCCAGATGTTGCAGTCACTACAATGGGGAACATAAATCATTCGGACAGTACATGAGTCTGTGTATATTCATGTGTGAACATGCTAGCAGTACTTCTACTTAAAGGGACAGTTCACCCAAAAATGAAAATTTTGTCATCATTTACTCACTCTCAAGTTGTTTCAAACCTGTATGAATTTCTTTCCTCTGCTGAACACAAAAGAAGATATTTTGAAGAATATGGGTAACCAAACAGTTTCTTCTAAAGTATGGGGGGGGGGGGGGGGGGTGTATGGAAGTCAATGGGGTCCATTAACTGTTTGGTTACCGACATTCAAAGATGAATGAAAGTCTGACAGCAACTACATGAGGGTGAGTAATGCCAAGTTCACACTTCTCGATTTTAGCCCCGATTTTCACTTGCCGACAGGTTTTGCGAAATCGCCATCAAATGCCCAAAATAATTTGCATTAAAAATCCTGCTGTGTGAAATGTGTTTTGGCTGAAAATCACAGATGACCTACAGCCAATGAGAAAGCAAGATACAGGGCAGCGGGAAGTTCGGGGAGGAGTTATAGACCAGAATATCAGTATTTGAATAGATATATTTACAATTATATCAAACAGAAACAAAGCACAAACATTTGCTTGACCAGCCGCAACAGCAGCACATTGCAAAATTATTTGTTTACCTCCAACTCTCTTTGCAGAACACAATCATTGCTCCCTGTGTCTCCCCAACCATTTCCTCCGCCATAATCTTTTTTCTTTTTCTCCTTTTTGCTGCAAATCAGCACACAGACAATTTGGATCGCAAGCTTTCTGCAGTCTATATTTTTAAAAACAATTCCAGTCTCGCGCGAGAACTCCGATCTGACACGCATGATCTCGCGTTGTTTCCTTGTCACTTCTCGCGTGTGTTTGGTTGTGAAACGTAGTTTGTGGACAGGACAGAGTTGTCGGCGATTCTTCCTCTTGTACAGTCATGCAATGTGAAACCCCCTGTCGCCAATCCTACAACATAGGCAGGCATTATGGAAATGTATTTTCTAGTGACGTAGAACTGTAACGCAGTAGGATTTGAATTACAGACTCTCGTTTAGGCAGTGTAGCAACTCATAATGTAATAACTGCACATAATGTAATAAGTATTACATTATTATTGTAATAAAATGTTCATAATGTAATAATTTCCTCAAAACGTAATAAAATCTTGATCTCATAATGTAATAACAATTTTTACATTATGAGAAATTTATTACATTATAAACTCACCAAAAACGTCATATTTTCATTATTGTAATAGCTTTTAAAACATAAAAAAAATAGTATTCCCTTACAGTCAATTTTTTTTAAATATAAATCAAGTCATACCTGTGAAATGCAACAGATTTAAATATTCATGCAATTATTATTATTATTATTAAAGATTATTCCTTTATAGTACATTTTAAAAATCTAAATCCAGTCTTAACTTACCTACAAAATCCACCAGATTACTGATACTACTACTACTAATAGTAGTTTAAAGGTGTAAAAGTTATTTATCTTTCTTTTTTTTCTTTTTTACAAAAAGAAAAAATCACAAAACCCAACAGTTTTAGCAGGGGTGTGTTGTACTGTATTTTTCAACTCACACACACACACACACACACACACACACACACACACACACGCACACACACATGCACACACACACACATGCACACACACACACACACACACACGCACACACACATGCACACACACACACATGCACACACACACACACACCTCATTGGTATATTGATACTGTTTTTTTTTTGTTTTGTTTTGTTTTTTACATTTTAACACAGTGTTGGTATTTAACACTGTTTGTCATTTAACAGTAAGTATACTATATGTATACTAGAAGTCGAAGTAGAAATAGTAGTAGTAGTAGGAGTAGGAGTAGTAATAATAATAGTAGCAGTATCAGTAATCTGGTGGATTTTGTAGGCAGGTTAAGACTTAGATTTAGATTTTTAAAATGTACTCTAAAGGAATACCAATTATTTATGTTTATTAAACATATAATAATAATAATAATAATAATAATAATAATAATAATAATAATAATAATTGCATGAATATTTAAATGCTGCATTTCACAGGTAGTTTACAGTTTTTTCCAATTGCTAACACACTAAAATGACATGCACAGCACAATTATTTAAACTGACACACAGAGAGCAAAACCTCTACTCAAGTCTCCTAAAGTCTAAACACATTTTCTGCTTTACACACATTTTGCAATTCAAAATGGCACTTTTTAAATGTAGTGAACACGGTTCTCTGCATAAGACACAACAGTCTGACATAAAGTCACATGTTTGCCATTTCAAAACACTGCCATTCAAAATGACACTGCATGAGCTAATTGGCCAATACATGTGCCACCTGGCCAAACACCTCTTTGGTTAATGGTTAACACTTCAATCAGGATGTAAGCACTATGAAAGACCACAGGTGAGCACCTTTTTTTTTACAACAGCAATGGAAGACATTGCAGAGAGAGGAAGAGGAAGAGGGAGGATGCAATTTTCTTTTTCAGTTTACTGTTTTTTTGTGAGCATATTTTTGTTCAGTCCAATGTAAATATATCTGCTGTGCATATGTTGCACTGATTGTTTGGTGAAAATTTAAAAAAAAAATGTTTTAACAGCATGTGTGTGTATCTGAAAATATTTCTGTGCATGTGAACAATCTGAAGAATTTTCTACAATTTGAACGACATATTTTAGTATTATGGCAAAGCATACTAAAGATGAGAGTGCTTCTCATTATGCCCAACAGTGTGTAGTTGGTTAGACAAAAATCTGGTAATATGAATGAAGTGTGTGCCATTTTGTGCAAAAGTTTGTTTTTGATAATGCTATATGTAGTTTTGGTTGCAGTGCTTCATTTTGCAAGATATATGAGGTATTTTGCAGTTTGGGTGTGTGGTTTTGTGAATTGTGTTAAGTATTTTGATAAAACCAGCCTAGTTTGCAAAACTGTGTGTTAGCAATTGGAAAAAACTGTAATATCAATGACAAACTTGATAATGACTCCACAAAGAAAAATCTATAAATCCACTCTGCATCCAGCACAGCCTGCAGTGTGAGTGTGTCCACCATGTGCCTTCAAACTACCCATCAATGAATGAGTTCAAATGATTAGAGATGTTCCACAGAATACAAATCAGTTGATCCTCGACCAATAGTGAAAATGTGGAAACAAATGTGCCTGTTATCAATCTATATTTCTCAGTCAGGCATGTGGGGAACTTCAGTCTACACACAGCAGAATTTTATCAATGAATCTGCCTCTGTAATGCTGGGATGGCTATTTTAATCTTTGATGATGAAACAACTTCCTTAAGGGGAACATTCATTAAAATTGTAAAAGTCTCTCCCTCTCTTTTTCTTTCTATCTCTGTGAGGGGAAAACAGATGAGCCTACTTGACTTACTGGTGAAAGTGATTTTGGTAAGGACTTGTTCTTGAATCAACATATTCCTGTCAAACAAACACATTTCTAACATTTCTTACCCACAAAATGAACGCTAAACATGAATTACTCCTAAAACTAGAGAAAATAATTGCTTTATCAGAGCAATGTTATTCAAACTCTATAACCACAGTTTATCTGAAAATCTGGCTGACAGGAATATTAGTGTTAAAAAATATAGTTGAAACTACACTTTTATTTACAAAAGCCTGCAGAAACAACACCATACAATTTATTTCATATCTTTATTTTAGAACAGCCATTTGGGCTTTTGATTATGAAGTCAACTCTGCCATCAAGTGGTAGCAAAATAGAAAAAATTACATTTGTTCGAACTATCCATCTTTTTCCACAAAATAAAGTGATCAATATAAAAAAAATGAGTAAACCCAATTATGTTTCTTATTTACAGTGCTTATTTACAGTCTTATACTTTTATTACTAGTCTTCTTTTTAATTATAACTATTTATGTAATTTATATTTTGCATATCACTGTACAGTTTTTGCTATAAAAAGTAATTTATTGGTTAATCTTTTCCCACAAACTTTGCTCAGTTGTTCCGCCCATGCTGCTTCAGATCCAGAGTCAGACACACACAGAGTGTATATGCTTCACAGCTCCTTCTTCAACGTTTATTGGTCAGATAGACTTCTTTTTATGCATATTCATTTATCACTGAGCAAATACTTTATTGGATAAACAAATGAACAGATTATCATAAGGCCTTACTTTCACCACATGTACATTTCCGATACAGGACTCACGCAAAAAAATGCTAAGCCTTTTTTCCAAGATTTACGCATTTCAATTAATAGTAAAATTCCATCAAATTGAATTGAATAATCCTTACATATTTTAATTGAATAATACTTACATATTTTTTACATAAAGATTATTCAATTCAATTTGATGGAATTTTACTATTAATTGAAACGCGTAAATCTTGAAAAAAAGGCTTAACGTTTTTTGAGTATACTAATTTTTTTTTTTTTTTTACTTATTTACAATATCACTTATTGTTATATCATATATTTTATATAGAGAAAATGATTCCCTTTCCATGGTCAGATTATAGCATTTCACTTTTAACAAGTACCATTGTTGTTGTTTTTTTGCACATCTGACTTTGATACATCATATTCTACCTCCTTTAGAGCACAAATAAGTGTAGGCTACTTGACTGTGGTGTGTAAATGTTGTTATATTTTCTGTAATGTATTGTGATATATTGTAATAATTTAACAGTCAGTTTTTCAGTTGCTCTTTTCTTTCAGCCAAGAATACTATTGAACCCTCCAGCTCACACATAACATTTGACTTGAAGCAAAAAATATATTTAAGACTGTGTACTTACTGTCTTTTATGAGCCAATGGCATACTCATTCCATGAAGAATGAACTTATTAACAATGATTATTTCACATTTTTGGAGCTAATCATCTGAGCTGTAGCCTATGCCATCTGAAAAATCACTCTGAAACCACAGGAAAATGAAATGACACACTGACAACACTGATATAGCCTCTGATAATAGCCTATCATATTTTGTTACATAATGTAGTGAAAAATGGGTTCCCTTTCAGTCAGTACACTACGAGTTACGTCAGTTACTGGGTTTCGCTTAGAAGCCAATCGCCTTTGAGCTCTACAAAACGAGCCAATGGCATGAAGATGCCACGGGTCTGCGGAATTTGCATAACGCAACCCCGCCCCACCGCGTGGGTATAAAGGGCGTTGCGTGGCAATCTCGCATTATGTTTCTGCTTCAGAGCCGAGTGTTACTGCCTGAGCATTTTTCTCTTCAAGACGAGTGTCTCTCCAGAGTGTTGGTGTTACGGCGATTTCTAGCGAGTTCCGCATTCCTGTCTGATCTGTGCAGTGATCTAGCACAGCGTTTGTGTTCTCCCTAGGCGCTTCGGCATTCTGCAGAGCAAAAACTCTTCTCTAAAAGAGCTGCACGCGGCATGTCTGTTTCAAGATGTCTCACCCGTGCTCCGTTCCTGGGTGCGGTCGGCTGGTTCCTCCGTTTGACAGGCATGATCGCTGTTTGGCGTGCTTGGGCCTCGTGCACGCCGAACGCGTGTTCATGGATGAGTCATGTTCCCACTGCGGGAACATGGCCATCGCAGTGTTGCGGTCAAGACTCCGTGATCTCCGTGCTGCAGGGAGAGTCCCCTCTACCACACCCCAATCTATTCCCTCCACAAGTGGGAATACTTTGGCTGGTGGTCAGGGTGACTTGAGGGTGACGGTGTGGGCCAACCCGACGAATCCTCCTCAGGGCACACCCCCTTCTAGCACACTGCAACCTGTGGTGTTGCCAGATGAGGGCGCAGGTGCCACTTCCGCCTTCACTGCCCTCAATGGCGGCGTGGTGAAAGGGTACACTGGGGTTCCCCCTGTTGAGCGCTCTGTTGCGATGCAACTGTGTCCGCAGAGCGCTGCGACGTGGCGTGGTGACCCAAAGCACCCGTCCAAGGCCTGTAGGTTTACGTCTACTCTGGTGGCGAAGACCTACAGAGCTGCGGGCCAGGCCGCGTCCGCCCTGCATGCGATGGCCACTCTTCAGGTCTACCAGGCCAAGGTGCTCAGAGACATGCACGAGGGCAATGCTGACCCCGCGCTAATGCAGGAGCTGCGGGCGGCCACCGACCTCGCTCTACGAGCGACGAAGGTGACCGCTCGCTCTCTCGGTCAGGTGATGTCCACTTCTGTGGTCCAGGAGCGCCACTTATGGCTCAACCTGGCTGATATGAGAGAATCTGAGCGAACCCGTTTCCTCAATTCTCCCATTTCCCAGGATGGGCTATTCGGCGGGGCGGTCCAGGACTTCGCCCAACAGTTCTCGACCGCTCAGAAACAGACTGAGGCAATTAAGCATATTCTGCCCCGGCGGCCTGCTACTGCCTCTACCCAGCCACCGGCTCAGAAGCCTCAGTCTGCTCCCCGCCGAGGCCGCCCTCCTGCGGCTCCCGCCCCTCCCGCCCAGCCCCAACAGCAGCCTTCACCCGGGCCGAGGCGTGGAGGACGCCGCAGGAAGGCAGCCCCGCCCTTCCCAGCCCCCCAGCCTGCTAAACGGCAGTCTAAGCGGCCTGAGACGGGCGGCTCGGAGGTGAACTCGGTTCTTTCCCAGGAGATGGTAGCAGGGCCACTCCTTCCCCCGGTGGAGGGCCGGGGGAGAATCCTTGGTCTTTTCCTTCCTTTCCCTTCCCTTCCGGTACCCTATTCATGGTTAAAGAAAGAACTGACATTTTCACCTCCGAGCCTCAAGAGGGCGCGGCTGGCAGTGTGCGACGCCAAGCAGCCTCGCCACTCTTGGCCCCCTCTGTCGCCAGCCCCCTGGCAGACGAGACCCCCGTGGAGCGCTGGTCCTTCCCTGGTCTCCTCTGTCAGGGTGCGGAATTCGACCCCGCCCACACCTCGGGACGCTCCCACGCCTCCCATGTCTGGGCCGGTCATTCCGCCTCGCTGCCCCATCGGGGGTACACCTGTGGTCCGCATGACCCC
This sequence comes from Coreius guichenoti, assembly GCA_039654105.1. Lineage (NCBI taxonomy): Eukaryota > Metazoa > Chordata > Actinopteri > Cypriniformes > Gobionidae > Coreius > Coreius guichenoti. The sequence continues at coordinate 26,543,100 of CM077170.1, forward strand.
GCTGGTACAGTTTCTGGGAGCCTGGCTAGCGCTTCCCAATCTGTCCAGCTGGCTCGCTCGCACCATCAGGTTCGGCTATGCGATTCAGTTCGCACGGTCTCCTCCCCGCTTTCGGGGAGTCCACTATACCATGGTGGGTGGCAATGCCCCTGTCATGCGTGCGGAGGTCGCCACCCTACTGGCGAAGGGTGCGGTCGAGATCGTCCCTCCAGCCGAGATGGAGTCCGGCTTCTACAGCCCTTACTTCATTGTACCCAAGAAAACCGGTGGTTTACAGCCAATCCTGGACCTGCGCATCTTGAACCGAACCCTTCACAGACTTCCATTCAGGATGTTGACAGCCAAACGCATTTTCGAATGCGTTCGTCCTTTGGATTGGTTTGCAGCGATCGAGCTGAAGGTTCATGTCTCCATTTTTCCTCGACACAGACCGTTTCTACGGTTTGCCTTCAAGGGGCAGGCATATCAGTACACGGTTCTCCCATTCGGGCTAGCCCTGTCCCCTCGCGCCTTTACGAAGGTCGTCGAGGCAGCCCTTGTGCCGCTCAGGCAACACGGGGTTCGCATCCTGAACTATCTCGACGACTGGCTGATTCTAGGCCACTCTCGGGATCAGGTTTGCGAACACAGGGACCTGGTGCTTCAGCACCTCGCCCGTCTGGGCCTTCGGGTCAACTGGGAAAAGAGCAAACTCTCCCATGTGCAGAGGATCTCTTTTCTCGGTATTGAAATCGACTCGGTCGCCATGGACGCGCAGCTTACGAGCGAGCGCGCGCAGTCACTGCTGACTTGTCTTCGCCAGGCAAGAGTGCGGTTCCACTGAAATATTTTCAGAGGCTCCTGGGGCATATGGCATCCGCAGCCGCGGTAACGCTACTCGGTTTGCTTCATATGAGACCGCTTCAGCACTGGCGTCGCGATCGAGTCCCGAGATGGGCATGGCAACACGGCACGCTCCAGGTCCCAGTTACTCGGGACTGTTGGCAATTGGCTTCTAAGCGAAACCCCCATTTCGTCAGTAACTGACGTAACGTCTCCGTTCCCTTCCTTCAGGGAACGAGGGTTACATACGTAACCGAGACGTTCTAATCATATGAAGTTCATCTTAGGTGATCACAGCCTGTCATACAACTTTTCATAATGGAATCAGATAATATAGTTTAAACTATGTGTTTCATTTAAAGTCTGCAGAAACAACACTTCATACAGTTTAAGTCATACCTTTATTTTAGACCATCAGTTTGGGTAAGTTACAGTACTTGTCTATGAAACAATAATAGATAAAAAGTTAATAATTTAAAATCTATCCAAAACCTACCCTGTGTCACAACTGTTTGGGCTTTTGATTATGTCAACTCTGCCATCATAAAACAGAAAAACCTTTGCAGTCTTATGATTAAAAGACATGAGGTTGTTGCCTCATAATAGTGTAATATAAAACTTTAAAAAAAGAAAAAAGACTGACATATAGGCCTATGTTTTAAGACAGTAATGAAGTAATGGTCACAAGAACCATTTTCTCAGTGTTATCTTTCACTTGATTTGAGTAAAACATGTTCCACACAACCTGTTCAAACCACTCAAACAACACTCTTTGAATAGATGTTCTTTTTTATATTGTCCAACAATATTATGTTTTATTCTAATTATGCACCTAATTATGTTTCCTATTTGCATACAGTGCTCAGTCCACTTTAGTCTTATAGCCTTACGTTCTTTTGAATTATTAGGCTTTATTTAAGTTATATTTTGCATATACATGTATTTAGAGGCCTATACATAACAATGAATAATACATAACATTTGTCTTGAAGCAAAAAAAAGACTTTCTTTTATAAGTCAGTCATATATGCCTTTGCAACCGCGGGAAAATAAAATGACGCACTGACAGCCTCTAATAATAGCATCATATAACAATCATATTTGTTAGATAGCCTAATGTAGTTTAAAATGGGTTTAATTCATATGGAGTTCGTTTTTTCCAAAGTTACACATACTGTTCCCAGAGTCCCCACACATGGTCTCGTATATTTGGGGGTCTCATGTGACAAATAGATCCACCCTCACGAGGGGCTTCACTCACTCACATTGTTGCAATACAGTAGGTCCACGTACTTCCATGGGCTGGAGACGTAACATGTATAAACTGCCCACTGACCGGACCTGCTATTTAACAGGTGTAGCAGCAAGTGCAGCAAAGTCGTTTTTAGACAGACCTAGCCCGGGACTATGCGCTCAATATGGGGTTTAATCGCCTTGGTGGCCACAGCAACTTTTTACTTGTATCTGCTGTCTGCGTTCCTGCCGCCGGGTCCTCGTGCAGTCCGCGTTCACGACGATGAACCTGAACACGATGAGCCGGAGGAGGAAGAACTCAGGTAGACAATCTCACTGCGCCTTATCACTGGTAGCCTTATTTTGTGAGCAGTTTCTGTTGTTTGTAGATGAATGAATTCTATTAAATTCTCTATTAACTGTCTAATGGTTAATCGATCGTGTCTGTGATTTAATACACAACTACAGTTAAACATCTTGATTTGTCTTACATCTGCTGATAATTAAATGACAAAATACTAAATGATTTTTTGTAGTCTAAAATCACGAGTAAAAATTTACACCGAAACGTGGAGATGCTTCTAAGCCTATATAGGCCTATAGATGATGAATAGCCTACATCTTTTGAGTCGGATCCTTTCGATTAATCGGCTGAACCGATTAATAACCCCTCGCATTTGGTACAGAAAGTTTGTAACTATTTCTTACCAAGTAGGCTTCTAGTTATAAAACTTAAAATAAAACTGTTATTTCTTACTATTAACATATTGATATTATTAATACAATGATTAATAATATTATTAACATTTCAAACATTTTATTAATAATAGTTCAGCTGAGTGAAATCGTTCAATCTGATTTGCACATGTAATCCCTACATTAAAAATGTAGGCCTATAATTTATAGAATAAGTTAACCTTGCAAAAGCATACATAAATTATATGTTACATAATATTTGATGTTTTTTACATCAATGACATGTTTACATGTATTAATATATTATGCTAAAAACAGATAAAATCTGCGATAAATTTGTCATGGGGGGTCGAAGGACATTTTACCCCAGTAATGGAGCAATTTAGCCGTTCATGATTTTGTGCTAACTAAATTGTAAAATGTTTCCAGTTATTTCCACCAATAATATATTTCCTCTAATAATATACTGAACAATAGCAGTATGTTCACACTGTTCTTAAGGGAAGCATCTTCCCCTGTACAGTACAGTTTGTGATGCTCCCTATCCTCCTTTCTTTTTTATTAATTTTTTCTATCTTTTATTCATTTCACATTCCTTATTTTCCTGCATGTCTGTTTGACTAAGTATTGGTTTATTCATTGTAATATATACACCCTCATCTCAGTTCACAAAGAGACTGAAGAAGAGTAAGATATAAAGTTAGAGTGAATGAGAGAGAGATGGATTTGTACTGTAAAATGAGAGAAGCTCAGTTATGCTCAAGCACTGGCAAATACTCCAGAACATTTGGTTCTGGTTTGCCCTGTGCTCTCTCCTCATTAGCGTTACTTTATACTGTGTGAGCAGCCCTGGGCCCGGTGTGGGAGGTTGTGTACTGTATTGAAGTTCACATGCAACCCAAAACAAAATTCTGTTTCTTCTCTAGAGTCTCATCTGGCCTCTCATGTCCCATAGGCAGTGACCTAAAGATCCTGATCCATGGTCAGTTCTTATCATGCAAATGGGTCTCAGATATTGTCTGCTTTGCTTGTGTGTGCTAGTATATGCATTGATTGCATCCTGCAATATAAAAATTGCAAAATTGGATTTAATGCAGTACTTAATTGCACTACAGGCTGCAGCGAGGACATCTTGGCTTTTTTTTTTTATGCTGGTTAAAAGTCTCCTCATATCCTGATAGCAATCACTATGTTAAGTGGTCTAAATGTATTTTTATACCTATATATCATCTGTGGAAGGTATAGGATCATAATAACATAATAACCGATGTGTTCCCTATCAGTCAACCTGTGTTTGCATACCACTGCGCAGCCTGTTCACGCAGACATCATATGTCATCAACGCGTTACATATGCTGTGCAGACAGAGCGAGAATGGCAGGCAAACAGTTGTTTACGTTCGTTATTGTAGTGCTGTTACTCACTGTACTGTAAAGTTTTCTCACCGGTGAATGACACATGATGTAATCCAATAATGTTGTCTCAGGTCGTATCGCTTTTGGCCTGTGTGCGTTCATGTGTTTTGGAGGAGGCGTGGCTTTGGACGGCGATTTGAGGGAGGGTGGGATTGTATGCTTTCAGTGCTAGCAGGCTAAAGTTAGCATTTCCCAGATCACCTATTGCACCTTTAATGTTAATCAAACAACAAAAGACAAAGATAAAATAACTCACAGCTCTTGACTGAATAGCTCTTTAGCTTTAATAAGGATTAATCTATGTATTTTGGCAGAGCAGGTATAAATCAGAACCGGCCCAACTGGGCCAGTAGAAAAAGTCCTTAGCATTGATTAAAGGCCCAGATACATGTTATGTTGAAATGCTATATTAGCATTTCAGCTAAATGTGACATTCAGATTGGCTGGAAGATGTGCAATAAAAAGATAAATAAACAGGTAGTTCCAAGTCAGTTTAATCACCCTTCTATTAATGCACTGTTTTCATTGAAGCGCACACACACGCATACGTCACTGATTCTGAGATCGGAGATCACGCTGCGTACACACAGAAACATTCAGGAGCACAGAAACTTCTTGTCAATGCTGCTTGCGACTTTTATTAATAAATTAACTTCACTGCTACACTGAATCGCTACATTATATTACTCAGCAAGGAGGTAAATATTATCTATTATAACATTATAAATTATTATTTTCCTCCATTAAAATCGTTTATTGCACAGCTAGCCGTGGATTATCCCTTAAACTTAACATTTTAATGTTAGGTGTGATTAATCGTGCTTAATTACAGAAAAATGTGCAATTAAGTATTTTGTTTTTTTAATCGATTAACAGCACTAATTTGGGGTAGGATGGGGGAACAATGTGGATTTACCTTTAAACTGTAACATATTTAGATAAAAGTTTAGCATGTGCAGGATGACGATGCATCAGCCAATGTGTAATTATAGGAAATAAATAGAAACATTTGCAAATTTAGTTGTTATAGCTATAATCACAAGTATTAAAAGAGGGGTTAGAAGGCCCCTACTGGGGTAAGTTGGACCCCTACCCCACCCCTCAAAAAAATATAATTCTTATTAATATTTATATATTTTTTAAAGTGTCATTAATGTAAGATACTAAATGAACTATTGTATTTAAAAAGTTATTTTGACAATTTAGTTGATAATAATTGAATAACAGATGACAGACAAAGCAGAATACCAGTAAAAGAGATTCATCTGAAAGGTAAAATTATTCTATGTACTGGAAAAAAATGGACTTATGTACAGGCATATGAATATTTACTTATTTAATTGCCCATATTTTAATTGAAGATATGTCATAATAGCAACACTATAATGAAAATGTAATGATTTCATTTTATATATATATATATATATTTAAAATATACTTTTTTTAACAACATAAAACAGTTTACTGTCAAAGTCTTACTGACACCTAATGTATAAGAAATTATCCATATATTAGAAATGATCCATCCATCCATTTTCCAAACCAAACCGTCCTAGTCTATCAGGGATGCTGGAAGCCTATCATATTAGAAATTATTTCAATTATTTATTATTAATAAATTATATTCATGTATTAAACTCTCTATCATCTACCTTGTCTGCTTTGAATGCAACTCAACATTGCAGTCTTGTCTCAGGATTGGGGCCTGGCAGAGGGCATGAGGTGACAGTTATAAGATCAGACAACTGCCTTCTGGAGTGTCTTGAAACCCCCTGAATTTGCTGAGATGTGCAATACCAAGGAGGAGGGAAAGAAAGAGATATCTAGAGGGTTCATATGTGACGTCACATATATGTTTGGCATGACAAGCTAAAATGAAGTGCATTAATAAATAAAAGGAGAAAAGAGAGGTCTCAAAAGCCCCATTCTCTTATGTCATTTTCTGAAGACATTCAGATATTTAGAATGACAAAAGCAGTGGAAAGGGCATTGGAGTTTGATATTGAGTAATGGATCTGCTGTATGTCCACCATCATCACATTGCATGCAAAGAGCTGACCTTTTCATAGTGTCTTGTGACCTGCATGTCTTGGTTCATTTCTTGATTAGCTCACTCTTCTGGACCCTGGGAGAATATCCGCTGATGAGATTGAGATGAAGTTTGTAACATGTTGTTCAGCAGTAATGGCAGAGACAACTGGACCATGTGAACTCTCCAGTGGTGTAAATAGTTGTTTGACTCTTTGGGTAGGAATTTCCATGGTTATCAGAGAAGGGAAATTTTGTGCATCAGTATAGCCATAAAAATAAGCTGTTAAGACTATTTTAAGATGCTGAACATGTCAGGGCTTTTAAAAGTAGAGCTTAAAAAATCTTAGTGTTTTTGTCTTGTTTTCCAGTACAATTATCTAAATGTTCTTACTCAAATCACCATACATTTACTTGAGAAACAATATAACATATATATATATAACAAGTTTATTTTTCTTATTTTATAAAAAAGTATAAAAATATAAACTCAATTTATTTATTTTTCAAATAAATGTATCTTTATTTAAGAATAGATTTGCACTGGAAAACAAGACAAAATGACTAAGAACATTTGAGCAGTGTTATTGAAGCTGTTTTGTTTATCGTCTGGTCTGTCTCCTACACTAAAGGCTCTCATATTGTTGTTCTGATGAGAACTGCACTCAGTGTGCGCTTAGCATGGAGCATATCACATTTATATTCGTCACACTAGGTACGCATGTGAAATTAAAACCTCTGCTTTGGCACATGGGTGGGGAATACTGCCTCATTGCGTGTCCAAATTACCCCCGGACGGCAGTAAGGAGCTTAGATTTCTCACGACTGCACAAGATGTGATTCATCTGCTGGTAACAGCTCAGTGACCACCTCACAAGAACTTCAGCCTGTGGGACATCCACATATTTATTTATGATCATGTTAGATGTGTTTGAAGACTTTTAAAACAAGTTGGTCCTCTAGTACAGTCAAACCTGTACACACACACACAAGCAAATTTCCACAGCTGAGAGGCTATTTCCGTCCAGCTGGTGCATCAGATTTCAGTCTTTCTGTCTAATCTTGCTGACAGGCTAGTGTCTAGATAGGAGTCTTCAACCTTTTCCTGGCCAATAACCCCTTGGTGAAATCAAGCCTGTTGTCTAATATAGTTTTTTTTTTTTTTTTTTAAAGAAATTCCATAATGTATCCAGTACTTCATTATGATGCTTACCAGGCGGTAAAATAATCATTATTGATATAATTATATAGCCTAATCATATACTTTTAAGTTTTACATAATACATTTTAAAGCCACAATATGTAATTTTTCGCCGCTAGAGGTTGCTTATTCTAAACAAATGAGTATCTTGATGACGATTTGATTTCACAGAGCTTTTATAATGCCGCTGACGACCGCTTCCGCTCATGCATATGTGGGGTAATGCAGTGCTGCTTTATCATATTAGATACATTTTGAGTGTGTTGAAAGTTATAATGCTACTCTGATGAGTACTACTCTACTATGATGTCACTGATAGGTGACACACGGTCCATGTCCTGGTTAAAATTGCTTATTTCTCTGGATTTAAACATTCTTGGAAACATTTGGGATAATGTAAGTACACAAGTCAACAAAATATATAACATTGTTCTAGTGGTTGCTGGATATTTTAATCCAAAAATCGTACATGTGCCTTTAATGTGTGAGGAACAATGAAACATTTAGCTAATCTTTAGCTTCTTAAAAGGGTAGCAATTGATAATTTACTCATACTCATGTTGTCCCCAACAAGTATGTCTTTCTTGGATGGAAACCTAAAAGAAGACATCTCAGTTTTTTTTCCCACTCCAATTTATTTCCCCCAATGTACCCACTCAAAAATTAGACACTTGTAAAAAGTCTCACCAGAGGGCGACAGTGGGGTTTTTCACATCATTATGCTCAGGTATAGACCTTATTCACAGCTGCGCCATCTTTGATTTTTAACGTCGGGAATGAAAGGAAGGTTGTGAGGGATAGACATCTCTTCAGTGGGGTGTTAGTGCTGGTTTCTATAAGTGTAAGCAATTGGATTAATCAGAAAACGACAGCCCCTATCCAATCTGTTAGAAATGATAAGAGAAAAAAAGGTGTTAAGTACATGTTCAGTGCCATTGTTTTACTGACCCCACAGTGTCTTATATTTCCTCCAGGTTGAAGTTCCCATCTGATCTGGAGGAGTTGAGAGAACTAGCCGAGCTTCTGCAGTTCTATAAGACAGAACACACTGGCTATGTGTTCATTCTCTTCTGCAGTGCCTACCTCTACAAGCAGTCCTTTGCCATTCCAGGATCATCCTTTTTGGTTGGTAACATAGGTCTACTCTGTGACACTATTAGTAGACCTACTTGAACCACCTCATTTGACTAAACTATAAGATTTATTACCTATTATTATCTAAATCACATGGACATAATGCCATATATGCTAAACAACATAATACAGTTACATATATAAAGTAGGCCAACTTTTTTATTGTCAGTCTTTCTTGTCATGTCTAGAACATGCTGGCAGGAGCATTGTTCGGGCCATGGCATGGACTCCTCATTGCCTGCACTTTGACTACTGTGGGTTCCACCAACTGCTACCTGCTGTCCCGTACATTTGGCAAACGCCACATCATCAGGATCTTTCCCGAGAAAGTGGCAATACTGCAGAGAATGGTGAATGAGAATGGTCACCTCTGGCTGTTTAGCACATGACAGAGGGATTTTCCATTAATTAATGTTCTAAACATAGTCAGCGAGTGTATCTATGACTGTGCATTTTGTTTGTTTATGCTTTGCATGTACTATAGCTCAAACGGTATAGCAAACCGTGTTAGCCAATAGCAATGCTAAGGTTATGGGCTTGATTCCCACTTTCCAGGGAATGCATGAACTGAAAAATTGTATCCATTACAAAAAAGTGTGCTGCTAGCATACTAAGATATGAGAGTATACTTTCAGTCTACTTTTTATGTACTTATCAGAGGTATTATACTTAATATTATAATAAACTTGGCTTATACTGTTAAGTATACAGGAAAGTCTAAGTATATTTGGCCTAAACTTGTTCTTAATCTTTTGATTAATATATATTTAAGAAAAGTTTAACTTACTATTCTAAGTATACTTGGAATAGTTGCGTTTACTCTTTTTTATAGAGTAGCCTATTGAAAACATATTAAATAGTACTGAACCTGAACCTGATCTTTTTTGTACACGTGCTAATAACCCAAACAGAAAAAGATAAACATTTGACTCATTTTATTGATGTTATACTGTATGATGTTACGTTCACTTGAAAACTTACAAGTATGCTTGCAGTATAAAAACTATTAATCTGATAGTTTATTGAGAGAGTATACTTCAAAGTGCTTAATTAACTTTTATAAACTACAAAGTGGGCAATAAGTATATAACTAGTAAACTAACAGTATCACAGTGTAGCATAGTTCACAGTATAGTTACAGTACAAAAGAAAAAATAGTTAAATTTTACTTATGCTATACTTTAGGTACTCTTAAAAGTATACTTTTATAAACTAAAAACTGGGCCAAATTACTCCTCAAGAAGTATCGAAATAGTACACTTGCAAGTATACTACTACTAGTACATTGATTTTAGAATACTCGGTACATAGAGCATACTTGGAAAATATACCTGAACTTATGTTTACTTAATAAAATGAATGTGAAAATATACTTTTTTTATAAGAGATACCTTAAGTGCAATGTATGTCACTCTGGATAAAAATATCTGTCGAATGCCTAAATACAATGTACTTGTTTAAGAAGTTTTATATGGATTTTGGATTGGTTGGCAATTAACAGGTTTTTTTTTTGTGTCTTTCCAACTGAATGATCTTAGTCATGTCTTGAAACATAATACATGAGCACATGATGAATCTCTATTCCTCTCTATTAGGTGGAAGAGAACAGGAGCAGTTTGTTCTTCTTCTTGCTCTTTCTGCGGTTCTTTCCCATGACACCTAACTGGTTCTTGAACGTCACCTCTCCAATCCTCAATATCCCCATCCCCATATTCTTCTTCTCCATCCTCATTGGTGAGCTTACATTATATGTACAGTTACAAATGAATGTATAATTGTTCAGACTCTGATTATGAAGTAGAAGTACAGCTTTTGATCTTGATCTAATCTTTAAATGCTTAATTTCTTCCCAGGTCTAATCCCTTATAACTTTATCTGTGTCCGTACGGGAGCCATCTTGTCTGAGATCCACTCTTTGAATGACATCTTTTCGTGGGGCACCTTGCTGCAGCTCATGCTGATCGCATGTGTGGCTCTATTTCCTGGAGCTCTAATCCGCCGCTACAGTCAGGCCCATCTCAAACTTGATGGCCTGGAACCCAACGGACACCAAAAGGTCCTGAATGATCGCAAGACTAGATGACCCAAAGAAAGACACAATAGGAGACACAATTTGGGACTGATCATTGGTATGGAGTCACAGCTGTGGATTGGGTTATGAAGGTCCCAATGGAAAGTAGAACTGAAAAGGACAGAAATATAAAATATATGTGTTATCAGATGTTTAATGAAGCTAAAAGCGCCAAAGAACAGACTATTAATGTCTTAAAAGAGTACACACTCAGATTGTTACATACAGACCACTGGACATTGCCTCATTTTATAGGAATTTGACAGCTTTAAGTTTTTTATTGAAGCAAAATATTTAGTTATATTGTCAGGTGTTGTTTAGCAACTGTTTGTTGGTGGCTTTATTTATTTCTGGAGTCTAAATACCTGTCATGTTTTTGAGTATGTTTACACATTTAACAAAAGAGAACTAAGGATTAGTTACTTTCCCTCCTAAGTGTATTTATAAGTGAATTTTATGCTTAAAAGTTACACATGCACACAAATTTCTTAAGTATTAAAAGAACTGTTCCAGTTTTGCCAATACTGTATATAACTGGAGTCATTTATTAGCTTTTAAAGCTAAAAGGAGTGTCTTTTAAGGCTTTTAAAAAGCCCGTTACATTTTTTTTTTTTACAATCTTTACCATGCATTATCACAGAACCTTTACATTCGATTGTTTCTTCTGTGGAGGATATTATATATATTCTTTGGAGAAAAAAAGCATGTCCATTACAATATGCAATTTCACAAATTGAAAATTTGCCTTTCGCAGTGCTCGGTCCTGTTTTGAGTCAACTTTAGCTGGAAAAATAAATGAATGTCTTAATGTGTACTGAAGTTGTGAAGGTTTTGTTTTGTTTTTACAATAAAAGCTGTTGATAGCTTAAAAGGTATAACTTCTGTTATAATTGCTGTTTTCACAATTATTAAGTTCTTCAAAAGTTTAAAACCATTTAAATAAAAAAAATAATAATAATCATTAATATAAAACAACTCAATATTTTATTGTAAACACCTATATGCAGGTCCAGACTTTTTACATTTGCAAAATTTTTCCACAGAATTCTACACATGCATGTTCCATGTGGGCCTACCTATATGTAACATAAAAAAACATACTTGTTAGTAACTGATAAAACTGCAGGACAAGAATACTGTGATATTCTATAATATTGCATAGTCATATATTCCAACAGACATTAACATTCAGAATCTTTGAGCTATCAATGACACAAATAATCTTGATATAAAGATGAAGAAAATCATTGTTTTAAAGACTCTTTATTGCTCATATCCATGAGGAGAGTAGTGTGACCCTTCCAGGAAACATAAAAGTGTTTGGATGAGTGTTCACTCACATAGTCTTATTGTCCCCAACTCACCCAAGCTTGGTTAGAGCCCAAAGTATACCCATGGAATATGTCCCCCTTTTGCTCAGATCTGAAATTAGCTTTATTATTTACATCATTTACATTACATGATGTCATTATAATAGTTTATCTCAGATCAGCATTAAAGGGATAGCCTTATCCAACCCCCAAAAGAATTTATGGTAAGTGTTCTATAAAGACATTTTGAACATGAAAAGAAAGACAGCTGCAGAAGTAATACAGCAAAGATTATGTTTCATATAAATGATATGAGAAGAGATGGCCTGGAGACAGCTGGATATCCCTCCAGTTTGACACAGCAAAATTTTACTACAGAAACCTAAATTGAGAGGATCAATTTTAATCGTGTCTAATATTATTACACTAACATTCAGCAGTAAACTGTAGATTATCCCTATACTAAACCTCACACAAATATGGTGTTAGAATAAAATTGGTGTTAGATATGACATCCACTGTCCAAAAACACAGATAATAAAAATTACAGAGCCATTTGTAACAGAGTAATATAAACAACGTCTTGCTTCTAAATGTACCTATACAGGTTGAAGAACACTACATATGGTTGGATTAAGCTGTATTCTTAGACACTATATCTGTCAAGACGATTATTTCAGTACAAACATGAACTGCAAGAAACAAAGTACTGTCAACCCAAATGTTCAGTTGGCCAAGAGTTGCATTAACCTCAAGAGTTCATTTGAGCCAAACGGTCCATAAAGCAACGATCAGTTTCTGATGCAGGGGTCTGAAACCTCTTTCACAAGAACAAGCAGGTAATGTTGGTGCCTTGCGCTAATTATTTTTTTTCTCTTGTTCCTTTATTTAGAAAAATAAAAAAAAATGCTCCAAGTTTGCGAGCTTTATAAGGTATACAAAATATGCAAAAGGAAGAAAACATCGGACTGAGGTACCCTGTTCTTGAGGTAGGACGTTATATTGTACTGGTTCACACAAAGATGTGTGGACTTTCGATATATCATTTTCATGTCTCAATCATGTTTAATTTCAACGTTACGGTCTATGATCGTGTTTAGACGGTACAGTACTGAAATGCTGGCTGTTTGCATTTGAACAATCAAGAAATACTAAAACCAATATTAATGAACAGTTTTTTGTGCATGTCACCTATATACATTAATATTTTATTCCATTAGCCTTTTCTAATATGCAACATTAAAAGGCTTAATGATGTAATTTTTATCCTTCACCAGTCAAATCACCTGTCAAATCACCTTTATATAATTACAAACAAAGGGGAAATGTCTTTACAAATAATAAAAAAGAACAACACATCACTTTTGCCTTGGCTTTGTGCTTGTCTTTTGTCAAAAACGCACAAACATTTACAGACATTTTTGTCTTCTCTGTTGTAATGCAAACATGCACTTGCAGAAGATACTGTGCACTCATCTCAGAACACAAAATCAGAGGGGGAACAGAGAATCATGTTTGCTACACAGAAAGTACATGTTTGCAGAAGGCATTCGCATCATATACATTCACGAGTGTTAGGAAGACCTAAAAGGGCTCCCACGGGCTCCTGGTACAGGACCTACAGACAGTGCAAATTGCACATGAAATTCTGCTTGTTCTGTTCAAAGGTTTGGGGTTGGTAAGGTTTTTTTTTGAAAGAAGTTGCTTATGCTCACCAAGGCTGCATTTATTTGATCAAAAATACAGTAATATTATGAAATATTATATTTTTTTCTATTTTAATATACATTTAAATTCCCATGAGGGCAAAGCTAAAATTTCAGCCACCATTACTCCAGTCTTCAGTGTCACATGACCCTTCAGAAATTATAATATGCCAATTAGGTGCTTTAACATTTCTTATTATTATCAATTTTGAAAACAGTTGTGCTGCTTATTTTTTTTTTGGTGGAAACCATGATTTTTCAGAATTTTTGATGCATAGAGAAGTTGAAAAGAACATTTATTTGAATTATACATTTCAAATAAACGTTATAAATGTATTCACAGTCACTTTTTAAAGCATCCTTGCTGAATAAAATTATTTATTTCCTTTTTAAAAAATAAAAAAAATCTTACTGACCCCAAACTTTTGAACGCTAGTATATGTTAATAGTAAAGGTGTGTGTAATATCTTACATGGGGAGTAAGGGATGTCAACGTTAGATTCCCAAAGTTAGATAATCTAGATTTTCTTCTGTTTTTGGATTGGGACTATAGTTATTTTATTTTTTTTAGGTTTTATGCACAGTTGGCACACAGACAGCTCTCATTTTGTGTGAGGAATAAGATGGGAACAGGGAAACATTTGAGAAAAAGAAATATAATAAAAAAAAGAGAGAACAGAGAACAGGGCAGCAAGCAGAGGAGAACGCTCAGACTCAGCAAAAAAGAGGAACTGGAAGTGAAATGTTGGCGCACAAGTTAGCTCTCTACTTATCATGTACGTTCCTTTGTAACATCACTTAATGCTTTTAGATACCGTGCCGTACTAATTAGTTACTAGAAAAAGTCGACAAACAAATCTGATTACTCACATTAAATAGCCTGAAATGAATTTCCAAAGAAAATTCTGTTGAATAAACCTATAGAATTTTTTTTAGAATCTTATTAACATTTAATAAATTAGTAGAACTAATGAACAACTAGATCTGCAAGTCTCTAAGAAATCTACCTGCTGTGTGCCTTCACCTCATCCAGCACTCTCAATCACAGTGCACAAATATAGTCTCACATCAGCTTAATCAGTAATAAAAAGAGCTCAGTGAAATATCAGGTCCATCTCATAAAAAGATCTCTCTGACCTGATAACACTCTCGGTCGCCTTTCAGGTTCATTCATATCCACACGACCAATTGTTTTTGTGCTTTAAGTTCTTTGGTTGTTTTTTACTGCTGGTCCTCTTCTTCAGCTTCTGTCTCTCTCTGTTTCCCGCTCTGTCTCACTCTCTCTTTATTTCGTTCTTTCTTTTGTTGATTTCGATTTGTCCTCGCATGAGCTACATTCATTAGCTGCTGCTTGCTGGCATCTGCTGATCATTTTGATGGTTGTGAGGATGTTGGCACCATTTGCTGGTGTTTCCGCTCTTGCTGTTTGACCTGTTGTACGATCTCTCTGATCTTGCGCTGGGCTGTCTGCAAACAAACACACAAAGTGTGCAAATACATCATTTACATCAGCTAACATTTTAAGAACCTGAATCAAAAAGTTATGCAAAATATAAATAAAGTAGCACACCTGTCTCTGCCTAGCAATCTATAAAATAAATTGTCTAAAAGAGGAAAGTCAAAAGTACCAGTACTTCGGTAACAAGTTGATAACAAGATGGGAAAAAAGGTGGCAATGAATTTACGAATCTTACTTGTGACAAAAGCTTATCTCAAGAATAATAATGATGTCATGTTGATGATGCTTCATAATTATCTAGGACCAGACAATAGTTGTACTCGGGTGCTAGATGAAGCACTACAACCAATACTTGTTTTAAGTAAGTTAATTTCCACCACACTTTATAGACTTAATCTTACATTGATCACTGACCTTATTAGTTCTTGTGGAAGCTTAAACGTGCTTGTGTGACATGCGAGTACAAACCATATTGGTTCTTGTGCATCAAGCAAACGATGTTTGAACTTCTGTTTACCATATTTGGTGTGCTCTATGTATGTGCATTGATCAATGTTTATATGTGAAAAAAGGCTAAATTAAATCAATTGTGTCTCTTTTAGAAGACTTGAATTAAACAGATTGATTCATATAGATTACTTGTGATGTCTTTATGAATTTTTGAAGCTTAAAATTTTGGGTTGTGTGGACTTTCAATGGATGGACAAAATTATGAGAGAATATGAAGAATGACAATAAACTTGACTTGGTTTGAAAATTCAAATAAAAGTGTAACCAGTTTAAGGCCTGGAGTAATAGCAAAAACATACCTGACTGGCTAAGAAATGTCCAATAATCTTAACAAACACTTCATCATTGTCATCTGGTGTCTGGTCCCGTGGTACAATGACCTCAGCACTGGTGAGATTCTGTAGCTCATTGACCTGTGGGTGGCAATAGGTCAGAGGTTAGACACACAGACCCCTGATATTAACGTTGAGATCAAGTGAACAGTGCTAAATGTTTCCTAGGTTTAAACTAAGGATGGGCAATGATGTTGTCCAACAGCCAACTACTGAGGTTGACTAATTACTTAATGAAAGAACCTGACTAAAATGAAAATGAGCATGTGTGACAATTCATGTTTGTGGCAAGATTAAAATTTGGAAATACATTTGAAAGCAAGATGTGCTGTTTATTTTTACTTTTCAACATGCAGTAACATATTCAGTGATGTACATAGTCCTTCGAAATCCGATCACAAGTGGTGACAGACGTATGTTACTACCTGGTGTAAACAGCAATCTGTCTCACTTGACTTGTGATTGGATCAAACCCGAGATAGATGTTAAAACCATGCCTAAACACACGTGCACACCAACAAAGCACACATACCGTTTTTCCACCCTTCCCGATGACTCGTCCGGCAGCGGATGAAGGTACTTTTATATGTGCCTCCAACTTCACCTCTTCCTTAGATGTGAAAAAATTCTCCTCTTTTAACTTCCCATATATCCTCCCCTGTGCCTACAGCCACATACACAGATGAGTAAAAGGAGAAATGAGGGATGAATATAGAGATCGATGTAAAACACCCTGAGCTGGGTCCTGCCTTATGGAATCTGTATCCTGAAGAACAGGAGCATAAACGACAGAATTATGGCTTTTACCTTGAACTGAGCCTCTGGTGGTCCAGTGATGATGACCATCCTCTCAGGCTCATCAGGACTGTCTGGTGCAGCAATCTGAAATGACACAAAACAGCACTTTCTTTATACTCAAATACTTAAATCAAGACAGAGAGGGAAAAGGACAATTTAAAGGGTTAGTTCACCCAAAAATGAAATTTTTGTCATTAATTACTCACCCTCATGTTGTTCCAAACCCGTAAGAACTTCGTTCATCTTCAGAACACGAATTAAGATATTTTCGATGAAATCCGAGAGCTTTCTGACCCCTGCTTCAAGGCCAAGTGCCTCACACAGTGCAGCGCTTCCGGGATCTATGGCAGAACGCCGGCTCACTATTGGCTGAGCAACACATGCATGCGTTGTGGTGCTTATGTGAATTGCGTAGAAGATTGACACGAAAGAGAAGAGAATGTTGAATAAAGTTGTTATTTTTCCTTGTTTTTTGCGCACAAAAAGTGTTCTCGTCGCTTCATAACATTAAGGTTGAACCACTGTAGTCACATGGGCTATTTTAACGATGTCTTTTACTACCTTTCTGGGACTTGAAAGTGGTCATTGTGTTGCTGTCTATGTGGGATCAGAAAGCTCTCGGATTTCATCAAAAATATCTTAACTTGTGTTCCGAAGATGAACAAAGGTTTTACGGGTTTGGAACAACATGAGGGTGAGTAATTAATGACAGAATTTTCATTTTTGGGTGAACTAACCCTTTAAACCGCTACAAGTGTCAGTGATACAATACAAAGAAATTATAGATTACTAGAAGCCCATTAAGACAACCTATATAGCTAGTCTCTGAAGCAATGTAGATTCAGCCATAAAGAATGTGTTGTATAATTGCTTTGTGTTCTTTGTGTTCAACTGATTATCTAGTGCAAATTTACTGAATGATACAAGTATTGATTATTTTCCTGCCATGTTTCATTATTCTTTTTCTATTCCTATTTGGTAGCCTTGCTCCAGTAGCTGAAGTGGCACCAGATACAAACCCGATTCCAAAAAAGTTGGGACACTGTACAAATTGTGAATAAAAAAGGAATGCAATTTACAAATCTCATAAACTTATATTTTATTCACAATAGAATATAGATAACATATCAAATGTTGAAAGTGAGTCTGGAAATCTGGAACAATCTTTGTGCGTAAGGGTCAAGGCCGGAAAACCATACTGGATGCTCGTGATCTTCGGGCCCTTAGACGGCACTGCATCACATACAGGAATGCTACTGTAATGGAAATCACAACATGGGCTCAGGAATACTTCCAGAAAACATTGTCGGTGAACACAATCCACCGTGCCATTCGCCGTTGCCGGCTAAAACTCTATAGGTCAAAAAAGAAGCCATATCTAAACATGATCCAGAAGCGCAGGCGTTTTCTCTGGGCCAAGGCTAATTTAAAATGGACTGTGGCAAAGTGGAAAACTGTTCTGTGGTCAGACGAATCAAAATTTGAAGTTCTTTTTGGAAAACTGGGACGCCATGTCATCCAGACTAAAGAGGACAAGGACAACCCAAGTTGTTATCAGCGCTCAGTTCAGAAGCCTGCATCTCTGATGGTATGGGGTTGCATGAGTGCGTGTGGCATGGGCAGCTTACACATCTGGAAAGGCACCATCAATGCTGAAAGGTATATCTAAGTTCTAGAACAACATATGCTCCCATCCAGACGTCGTCTCTTTCAGGGAAGACCTTGCATTTTCCAACATGACAATGCCAGACCACATACTGCATCAATTACAACATCATGGCTGCGTAGAAGAAGGATCCGGGTACTGAAATGGCCAGCCTGCAGTCCAGATCTTTCACCCATAGAAAACATTTGGCGCATCATAAAGAGGAAGATGCGACAAAGAAGACCTAAGACAGTTGAGCAACTAGAAGCCTGTATTAGACAAGAATGGGACAACATTCCTATTCCTAAACTTGAGCAACTTGTCTCCTCAGTCCCCAGACGTTTGCAGACTGTTATAAAAAGAAGAGGGGATGCCACACAGTGGTAAACATGGCCTTGTCCCAACTTTTTTGAGATGTGTTGATGCCATGAAATTTAAAATCAACTTATTTTTCCCTTAAAATGATACATTTTCTCAGTTTAAACATTTGATATGTCATCTATGTTGTATTCCGAATAAAATATTGAAATTTGAAACTTCCACATCATTGCGTTGTGTTTTTATTCACAATTTGTACAGTTTCCCAACTTTTTTGGAATCGGTTTGTATTTGACAAATATGTTTAACCTTGGTTTCAAAGCAAAGTTTATGGTCTAAAGCAGAAGTTCTCAAGGTTTTACTTAGTTGCCACCAATATTCCATACATTTTTACCAGCACATTTAGTTTTAATCCAATTTAAACACACTAACTCTTAATATAATTTGGATTTTGGCCCAATTTTGAAGGTTTTCTTACTCCTGAATAACAAGCCTTATAACACAATCTGGTCCACTCCATTCTCTCATTCAAGTCACATGCAAAACTAGTTAATGTTCACAATGAGACAGAGTGAACTGTAGTGGGATCAGCATGTGTCTCAAAGTGTCTCACTTTTATTGAGGCTCCAGCGAAGTGTGCCAGCTCTTTAATGTGCTGCCCTTTCTTCCCGATGAGAGCTCCTACTGCTGGAGTGGGGATGAAAAGATAGACCACTTCCTGTTCAACAGACTGAAACACACACACAGACAGCTTTTACTCCTAGTAGTCAAGTCAAGTTTATTTATATAACACTTTTTACAATATAGATTGCTTCAAAGCAGCTTCACAGTATTAAACAGTATTGGCGACACAAATTTGTTCAAACAGAATACAATAATTTCAGCTATACAACTTCTATTTTAACCAAACAGCAGATCTACAGAAGATAATGTACTAGAAGTAGCATTTTTCAGGTCAATTCTGTTCAATCCTGCTAGCTGAGATTTGTTGACAATATCACAGCATCTCTGAGCAGAGAAAAAGACAGAGATAACCGGATAACTAAATAATATAATTATTTAGGTGGATGAGTAACAGAACACACACGCCCCAAAAACCCTCAGAACCTGGTGGCAGATTCTAAGACATTAGATTGCATCTTTTAAAATGCATTGTAATAAATATATAGAATACATAATAAATACACGTATTTCAAACAATCTAGAGCTGAAAAAGTGGAAAATAATCTTTGCATAGTTTTCAGTATTTCACAAGGTTGGGTTTAATACCATTTAATATTAACAAGATACAACCTTTAAAGAGTTTGAATTTAAATTGCACAAGTCCTGGCTCTTCCAAGCTTTATAATGGCAGTGAATTGTTGCCTTGTTTATGAAGTCCATAAAAGTGCATCTATCCATCATATAACTGCTCCACATTGCTCCGGGGGGTTAATACAGGCCTTCTGAAGCGAAGTGGTGCGTTTGTGTAGGAAAAATATCCATATTTAAAACTTTATAGACTAAAATAACTAACTTCCGGCGGACCACCGTATGCATCGATCGTTTTACGCCGAAAGAGTAACCCTTGACACAAATGCGTATTGACGAATGTGGAAGCGCAGAGGATAGAGCAAAACAAAACACCAGTCATGAATTAGAAGTCTAAAACGAGAATTTTTAAAGAGAAATGGCGGATGATTTCGATATAAGAGAGGAGCTTGAGTTTGTTGCCCAGCACTATCCGCGAGAGGCGTCAAAGCTTGCGATGCTCCTATAGATCGCGTCAGGGGTTACTCTTTTGCCGTAAGTCGACTTGCGTACGGCTGTCCACTGGAAGTTAGTTATTTTAGTCTATAAAGTTTTAAATATGGATATTTTTCTTACACAAATGCGCCACTTCACTTAAGAAAGCCTTTATTAACCCCCCGGAGCCGTGTGGAGCAGTTATATGATGGATAGATGCACTTTTATGGACTTCAAAAACGAATCAGCCATTCACTGCCATTATAAAGCTTGGAAGAGCCAGGACTTTTTTAATATAACTCTGAATGTATTCGTCTGAAAGAAGAATGTCATATACACCTAGGATGACTTGAGGGTGAGTAAATCATGGGCTAATTTTCATTTTTGGGTAAACTAACCCTTTAAATAGGGCAGCTCAATGTGTCACAAACTAGTAATCTAGTGATAAAGAAAATACTTTTTTATGTAGCATACATCTAATTGAAAGGCTTCTTATGAGCTTCAGATTGTCACAATATACAGCAGTGTGCAGAGAAATGGTAGAAATGAGAGCTCTTTTGAGATACACATATAATAAAAAGTACTCACTTGCTGAAGAGATAATGCTCCAGAGGAGGGAACCCCATACATGCCCCCCATTACTGAAGAGGGTCCCTGTGGTAGCAAACATACACACATAGCATGTGGTGAAATGAATGTAACCCAAAATCACAAAGCAAACTGATGGCTATTTAAGAGAGAATGCACACTAAGATGAAAAGACAATTCACTGTCACACACCCTTTACACTAGGGCTGGGACAATAAATCGATGCATCATCGTTTCTGAGATTTCATGATTCTCTCGAATCGATTCTGAGCTTAGTTTTTAACAGCAGATGGCGCTCTAGGCTAGTTGTTAACCGGACGCTCAAATACTCACAAAGAAGAGTGCTGAAGATCGCTTGTGCGTTCGGCTGAGTCTGAGAATATACTAGCACCTCAGAATGCTTTTATTAATCTAAACAGCCCACTGCAAACACCCTTGTAATTCGCTTCAACCTTTTTGAACTTTATGAATGATTATTTTATAGAAGGTTCAAGTGGTGTGTGTAAGGGATTGGAAACAAGCAGAGCCAATATGGCTTTTTCTAAAGCATGTATTGCCATCTGCTGTTAAAAACTAAGCTCAGAACTGATTCGAGAGAGAATCGCGATGCATTCGGAAAATCTCAAAATCGATCCAGAATAATTTCTCGTTTTGTGATGCATCGATTTATTGTCCCAGCCCTACTTTACACATCATATTCTTTTGTCAAGTCACAGTCAAGTGGTATATAGCACATCCTAATACTCACCAGCAGGGGGCTGTAGTTGGCTGGGGTGGACAGAGATCCACGCAGACCAGAGGTTGGGGGGAGGACAGTCAAGCCAGAGGAGAAGATCCCCATCGCACTCAGGTTTAGACCTGGCATCATGTTAGACTGCTGCTGAAACCAATATGGAGAGAGACGTCAATGTGAGCCAAATGCAGCGAGTGATATTAATCAATCTTGCTATTTTTTACAGGTTTATGTGAGACATGAGCATAAAACAGTTCAGCAAAGTAAAGGAGTTAATGCCTATTTATATTTACACTCTGCCTGATAATCACTGCCTGTCCAGGCAAAACCAGTTTTGCTTTACTAAGATTAAAGAAAAAAGGATTAAAGACTGACGCCGGCACTGTTAAACCCAAACACTGTGTAAGAACAATTAAACGATATGCTTGCTGTTTATCAGTTCATTTAAATCGAGAAAACATATCTCAGAAAGAAATTACAACAGAAAAATTATGCATCATACCTAAATATGTTAGCTAACTAGTCCATGTAAAATAGGAGATAAAAATTCGTAGAGCAATATATAAACTATTATTGTAAACTATATATAAACTATTATTGTCTTGTTTTCTATTGTATTGGCAGAAGCTCTAAGATAGGTCAACTCTACAAAATACAATAATCAATCATTCAATAATTAATAATGATAATAAATAATTCAACTCAAATCAATATTTCATGTCCATGAATCAATTTATTTGGTTAAGTGTTACTTGTTTAGAGCATTCAAATTTGGATTAGGCAAGGCAAGGCAAGGCAAGTTTATTTATATAGCACATTTCATACACTATGCTAATTCAAAGTGCTTTACACAGAAAAGGGAATTAAAATAAATCACAAAATAAAAGTAAGGAAAATAAAAGGAATTAAAAGAGTAAAAGATGATACATAGATAAACTTCTCATCTGGTGAAATATTTCAGAATAATTTATGTTTGTCTCTTGTATTTCATTAATTTCCGCACTTGCTCTGGGACTTCCCCATACTGGTTGTCTCTTTCTCTGTGGATTTCTTTCGGCGCGCCTAAATAATTTGGCGGACGTCTCCAGCAGATCCGATCTTTCACCTAAAAACGGCCAGGCAGAGCTGGACTGTATGTATAAAATAATGATATATAATAAATAAAATTATATGTCACGTTATATTTGTGTATGTTGGAAGATCTGTGTCCCTAAAACTGGATCCTGTTTCAACAATGTTAGTTTATGTCTTTTTAAGAATATTTGACGACACGGAAAAGAAAGGAAACCCTTTGGGTAGTTGTTTGACTGCATTCAATCCCAGGACAAGACTGGGGAAAAAAAAGGTATTTTTCTACAATGTAGTTTTATAA
Source organism: Coreius guichenoti (assembly GCA_039654105.1). Taxonomy (NCBI): domain Eukaryota; kingdom Metazoa; phylum Chordata; class Actinopteri; order Cypriniformes; family Gobionidae; genus Coreius; species Coreius guichenoti. Next base: position 26,566,196 of record CM077170.1, read on the forward strand.
TTACACATTTTTAAATAAAATACAGTTTTACAGTTCAACAAACAATTCAAAGCGACTTATCTCTAAAAACAACTGATAGACAACCCGAACTAGCATCCATCCACCAATAAACTGTAACCTCTAAAGCTATGATTTACTCACATTAAGCGAAGCTACATCATTCTCATGGGCTTCTGTAAGTTTCTTCATGATCTCCACTTCTGCATTACAGCACTCCTCCACCCCACCTCTCACCGTGATGGTACGTTCCTGGTTATATATTGTCAGGTCTTGTAATCTGCATAAAATGAAGGAAATAAGCACTGTCACTTGAGATGAACATTCAACATGTGGTGTGAATTGGCCTTATAATGGGTCAATGAATCTTTGACTGAACCGATTCGTTCAAACGGCTGATTCATTCAAGAATGAAACACTTGTTGCTGTGAGATGCGCTATGGTTTTGCTGTGATCTTTGTTTGTAAATATTTTCGCTGCTGAAATAGAACAAAAACAGTCAATATTGCATCTAAAATCTAAGTGACTACTTGTTTATAGAACTGTTGCATGAAATAAACCGATCAGGCATAATATTGTGACCTAATATTTTGCTGGTCCCCCTTTTGTTGCCAAAACAGCCCTGAGCCCTGACCAGTTTCAGTCCTGTAAGTTGCGAGGTGGGGCCTCCATGGATCAGCACATACCACAGATGCTCGATTGGATTGAGATGTGCTCCTCAAACCATTTCTGAACCATTTGTGCTTTGTGGCAGGGCGCATTATCCTGCTGAAAGAGGCCACAGCCACCAGGGAATACCGTTTCCATGAAAGGGTGTACATGGTCTGCAACAATGCTTAGGTAGGTGGTACGTGTCAAAGTAACATCCACATGGATGGCAGGACCCAAGGTTTCCCAGCAGAACATTGCCCAAAGCATCACACTGCCTCCGCCGGCTTGCCTTCTTCCCATAGTGCATCCTTATGCCATGTGTTCCCCAGGTAAGCGACGCACACGTAATCGGCCATCCACGTGATGTAAAAGAAAACGTAATTCATCAGACCAGGCCACCTTCTTCTATTACTCCGTGGTCCAGTTCTGATGCTCACGTGCCCACTGTTGGCACTTTTGGCAGTGGACAGGGGTCAGCATGGGCACCCTGACTGGTCTGCGGCTATGCAGCCCCATACGCAACAAACTGAATTGCACTGTGTATTCTGACACCTTTCTATCAGAACCAGCATTAACTTGAGCAATTTGAGCTACAGTAGCTCGTCTGTTTGATCAGACCACACGGACCAGCCTTCGCTCCCCACATGCATCAATGAGCCTTGGCCGCCCATGACCCTGTCGCCTGTTCACCACTGTTCCTTCCTTGGACCACTTTTGATAGATACTGACCACTGCAGACCGGGAACACCCAACAAGAGCAACAGTTTTGGTGATGCTCTGACCCAGTCGTCTAGCCTTCACAATTTGGCCCTTGTCAAACTCGCTCAAATCCTTACACTTGCCCATTTTTCATGCTTCTAACACATCAACTTTGAGGACAAAATGTTCACTTGCTGCCTAATATATCCCACCCACTAACAGGTGCCGTGATGAAGAGATAATCAGTGTTATTCACTTCACCTGTCAGTGGTCATAATGTTATGCCTGATCGGTGTAAGTGTCACATTTTCAAACGTGATGGTATTCAGGAAGACAGCACTCTTGGTTGTGTGATGTTGCTTAACTGTATCATGTTATAAATATAAAAACTCCACATTTTGAATTACCACAGTATGCTAACTGAGTTTCTTTGTGTGTGCTGTGCTCATTTGTGAGCCTAAACAGTGCAACCTTGTTACCATCAGTACATTATACATACTGTTATCCACTATCAATCGCCACTTACACTAAATGTAATAAAAATCGGAATCATTCTCCCGTTTCGTTGATTCCCTCGTTAATTTTTTTGTTATTGACGTTTTAATCAGGCTATTTGTCTGGTCTGGCAAGCAAAATTTTCATTCACTTGCCCCTTCAAAAAATCCACTTGTCCCAGACAAGCATTAATATCATACCCTGTATTATAACACCCTGTATATGTATATATATTAAAGATTGTATTTATTTCCATGACTTTTCTTGGTCTGAAAATAACGCTTTTAAAATTCCCTAATATTTCTAGGTTTTCCATGACAGTGGGAACCCTGTGTCTGTAAACTAATCCAAATATTACAATATTATCTGATACATTTAGTTTCCTCAAGGTCTCATGTGCAAAAATCAGCTATATTCTAAGACGCCTAGTAAAAAATAAACACTTAAATTGCCAAATAAACAATGATAACCAGTAAAATGACAGTATTTTATCTTATAGAAAATAACAGTGAAGTTTCCACGTAATGAAAGCGCTTTATTTTAGTACTAGTGTCCATGCAATGAGTTGGCAGCTTTATCAATGGTTTGAGCAGTTTGACTCTATTGTGAGAGAGAGCTCCAATAATCTGCGCATGTAACAAATTTAATGTTTATATATTGAATCGCTATCAAATCGTAGTTCATTCCATTCTTAACATTTTAAATCGATTACTGAATGAAACAAGTAATTCACGATTCAAAAATCCATGTTTCAAGATCAATGCATATGCTTCGGCAGGATTTGTAATTGATGCATGGAGAAAATGAGCGAATCACTACACCCCTATAAAAGACATTGTTAGAAGTTTTAACTGACATAGAGCACACTTACGCAGAGATGGTGATCTTGGTCCCTGTATCTTGCTCTATCTTCTTCAGGTTCCTGCCCTCCTTCCCTATGAGTCTCCCAACAAGGCTATTGTGGGCCAAGATCTTCAGAGGAACCTCCTCAACACTGACACAGAGGGAAAGTACACAACATTGTTTGTTTATTTATTTTTTTATTTTTTTATTTTGAACTGGTGCAGTTTTTGTACTAGAATTAAAAAGTCCATGAGGTAATTTTGCTTATTTACATATAAACATGGTTTTAAATTATTTATCTAAAAAGAAACAATCCTAAAGTGATTGAAGCATGTAAAACTTAAATGTGCCCTACAGTCAGATGAAATACTGACATCTTGGTGTCGTTAGCCTCTTTTTCCATGATTTCCAGGATCATCCTGCAGGCTTGTGAACAGCCCTCTTTAGATGAGTGAATAGTGATGGCCTTCTCAGTCGCCCCAGCATTCTCTTTACGATGGATATCTACCCTGAGACAGAGAGAGAAGGATGAGAATGGTTTGAGCTAAATAGATACAGAGAACAGTTTATAATCTCAGAAATAAGAATGACTGTGAACGGTTCATGATTAGAGGTGCAGAGCATATGGGTAGCCAATGTATTATTTGCCAATTACTAGAGAAATTAACTTATTACTATTAAAGGGGCTATATGTAAGAATTTTTCATGTATTAATCACTTTTTTGTTGCCAATGTGTGAACAAGCTTGTAACGAAACTTAAAAACCGAGACCTTCCCCGACTTCCAATGAAGTCAATGAAAGGCTGTAGACTGATTGTTATGTGAAGGACAAGGTAAAATCAAAAGGATGTGACGTTTACATGCGCTCCGGAGAGCCTCTCTTCTATTCTGTGACACATGAAACTAATTCTTATGTTCAGGATAATGCCAAAAGAGCAATTTAGCTATTGCCAATGTGTCATGCAAAGAAAAGTGATTTATTCTATACTACTATAGTCTCATATATCTGGATCTATATAGTCTATAGTCTCAATTAGGCCTATACTTTATAATCAAACTATCATAACAGTGTAATTTTAATTACTTCATCTGTCGACATGATGCCAGTGAATTGCAGAGCTGGTGCAAATATATCCACATTGCTATGATAAGATGCTTTCTTAACTACAGCTTTTTTTCACCACTTTCATTTTTGTTGTGTTGAGAGGAAAGCGTGCAGCACATATTTACATATTCACCTAAACGTCGCTCTCAGCAGCGTGGGTAGCAGCGGATGTTCATTAACAGATATCGCTGTGAGTATACACTTCTTTTTTTACTTCTAAGCAAAGAACGAAAAAACTTTGCTGTGGGTATATAGGGGCATTGAATCATGTTCAATTACATCTGCACAAGTGCAAGCACGAGCAATAAGTTGCTGGCTTCAGTTCACTTAAAAGCCACCAGTGTTGCTAATTACAAGGGTTTCTGAATTCTACATATAGCCCCTTTAATACCCATAGTGGAATTTCACACAAAATGTGTAATTACAACCCAGAAAGACACTGTGTTTAGCATGTTGAATTTAACTTATCAAGCAGCATTTTTCTTAAGATTTCAATGTCAAGTTTAAAGTAGTCAAACAAGAAAAACAACCCTCAAGACCCCTACAGGTTTATTCCATCCCTTTGTGCTCTGTATAGTTGCCTTTGAACAAATGAAATAGCTCTGAATTTGTGTCAAAGGGTTTTTTCCATACAAATATTTGCAGTAGTTTGTGAAACAAATATGCTTATTTTACTCTACTAGTTATATGACATAACTATCCAATCTGTATGGTGCTCTGAGCTGAAGTATAATGCTGTTTTACTATTATGATTGTTATTCCCTGAATGTATTATAAAGTGGTGGTCGACAGATATGGATTTTTGATGGCTGATATCTTAGAAAGCAGGATGACCAATATAAAGCCAATATATATGATAATCACACTATTTAAAGATAACAAATAACACATGCAAAACAATTTCTGCAATTAAATATTTATTTATATTTTGCACAATATTTTCAAACATATTTCAAAATAAATCATTTGAAATCATTTGAAAAAATACTTTTAAATATGTACAAATCTATTTTACAGATTTTTATCAAATATAGAAACCTCTTAATTCTGTAATACTATTATAGTATTTTTCACAAATAAAAAAAACATTTAAAAAAAAAAAAACAAAGAAACACTGAAACCAACCAACTCAGCAATCTGGTAAGTGCACACAATCATATTTTCTCAAATAAAGACCAGGTAAGGGTAATTTTACACAAGTACACAGTGAATATGACATAGCAGCAAACCGGATAGAGCACAGCATAGTTTGAAATGAAGGATTTAAAGTTGCTCGCTCGTGCATGTCAAGTGGCAGCTGAATTCTCCTGTCCGCATCTAATTCACACAGCTTAGATCCTTTGCGCAGTGTATATGCAACTTTATACAGGGAAGGATATGCACACTAGAAGATCTAACATGGATATGCCAAAGTTTGTGAGGTTTGTGGCATTTAATGTTCCATTAATCAAAGATAGTCTGAGCTCAGGTGCAGGGTTCTCAGAATAATAAAAGTCTTGCTTCACACTCTTATCGGCCAAACCTTCAATTATGAAAAATGCCAAATATCGGCCTTGATGATATTTGATGATATCTAAGCTTTTAAATGTATCAGGTAAGTGATTTTTAAAATTATTAAAATGCAAAAAGTAAAACCAATTATTGTTTCAGCAATAACAAGGTGTTGATTATCGGCCCAGAAATGTCATCAGTGTATATGACATTAAACTATAATAGCTATTACATCTTTAAATTATAACATCAATTAAATTTAACACATTACTAATTAGACAAGTACTGACTGAAAAAATATCAAGACTTCTTACTTGGACTGTGTCTGCTTTGTGATGTTCTTTATGGTGAGTCCCTCTTTTCCAATGATGGCTCCCACAAACTGAGTGGGTACTAGGATTCTTAGAGGCAGTTCTTGCTGACGCTGCCTGGGCCCCTGGGGGCCTCCCATGGCCCCTGGCTGACCAAACTCCTGCTCCTGACTTCCTGTGCCCATTTTAGATGCCCCTCGCGGGACCTGGGGTCTTCCACCCCCGTCCCTTCCTGCCTCCTCGTCCAGTATGTACGACACACTGAAGGAGTGATTCTCAAAACTGTGGCCTGTCAACTTCTCAACAGCCCTGGAGATAAATGAGAGAGCAAGAGAGAAAGAAACAGATCAATCAAGAACATGACATACTTTACACAGATCCAACAAGAAACATAAAGCACATGGTTACACTAGCTAGGGGTGTGAGATATCACAATTTTATATTGTGAATGATTAAAATCCACAATCTGCCTTTGAAGAAAGGTCGTAGTATCATGCTACAGTGCATGCTCTATCAGTTGCAGTTCTGGCACCACCGTCCCAACATACTGTACAACGCGACGTACATTCACATCACGTTTAGCAACATAGCGGTAGAGTTACGCTCACGTGACATTGCAGTTATTTGCCATCACAAAAGTTTACATGCATTTTAAAGCATTGTCAGTTAAATTTTTTCTTCACATAGTGTTCTGAGCATGTACACCCGAAGTGTGCGCACACTAAAAGCCTGTCACACAGCGCGTGAGTGTGAGTGTGTGTCAGTTTATTAGATCAGTGCATTCGGTCTTAAAGTGACAGCAGCCTAATAAACCTGCTGCTGTCAGTGCCATTAAAGTGTCCCTATTATGGTTTTTGGAATATTCCCTTTCATGCAATGTGTAATATAGCTGTTTGTGAATGTAAACGATCTGCAAAGTTGTAAAGTCGAAAGTGCACGATAAAGTTATTGTCTCCCAAAAGAAAGAATCGACTCTGAACTGCCTTAACGAGTCATTTTTTTGTTCGAATCTTACTGCGTGACAGTTCTACATCACTAGAAATGATATTTGCATAATGCCCGCCTATGTTGTACGTTGCCATTTTACTGACGACTGCTTCTCAAATCTCAGAGTTCAACGCGGGATTCGCAAAATGCTTGCTCTTGAAAGATGGGTCAGTACCCAGTTTATTTGGACCAGCTTGCTCCTCAGAATGACAACCTGTAAGTATGAATAATTATTGATCTATATATTTTCTGCCGGGTGTTCAAAATACGTAGTTTTGTGTTTTATATTGTGTAAGTTTCCAGCTAACCGGCTAACTCACGTTATTACTGTCTTGCTGAAATACTACTGCTAAGCAGCTGTATGTCACTATTACCTAAAACCGTGTCTATTAATGCAGATTGTCTGTCGTTCTTACTACTTTGAGTAAAGATAAAGGATGGAGCAAGATTTGTTTTGCAAACTTTAATGTTATACCAGTCATTCACGTTAGTGCTTGGCTAACATGCACCGTTATTGATACAGTTAATACAGTTCCCGCATGTGCACCGCAATAAATTAAAAATATACACATGGGTTTGTTGATGGACATACACTTGTTAATGCTGATGGTGAGGAATTACAGTTGAAACATCTCATAATGTACCTCAAAATGAGTAGTGTATTACTGAGAATAGTCCTGCTCAAGTCGTCCTTGCGATGGAGGTTCGGGTTGAATAACTAGTTCTTCATCTTCACTAGATGTTTCATCATTGGACTCGCGCTCGGATTGATATGGTAAAATCGACGCTATTGTTACTGTCTTTACAGTGTGTACAATTGCTGAGCTTTAGGAAGCCTCTGCACAGAGCTGAAGTTTGTGGTAATGGGTGTTTGTTTCCGACGTGCGCTGTACAAGCGGAAGACCAATCACAACAGACTAGGCCATCTGACCAATCACAGCAGAGTAGCTCACGGAAAGGAAGGATTTAGAGATACTGATTCATCCATCGAGTGAGAATAATTGAACAATGTGGTGATGTGCAATGTATATTATGAGAAAATGAAAGTGTTTTTTGACCTTTGATGCATGTAAACTTCTTGTAGGAACAAGACAAAATCAGGAGCCTTTAAAATAGCATAATAGGGGCACTTCATTGTGAATCAAACAAAATACAAAGATCACTCACTGATCTTGACTGAAAAACTTCAGTAGCTTTAAGAATCAGTGAATATTTAATTCATACAGTGAAATGTATGTAGTGTTTTGTTTATTCAATTTCTTACTTGAATGCTACTGCTACAGAATATTCACTGTTTATTTCATGTGTATCCTATATTGTATTTGTCCTATTTATAATTTATAATTTTATTTTTTATTTTTAATAACAAAGATAAAATAATAATAAGATTTTTACTTTGGCCATTCTTTTTTTTCCTTTTTTTACCTTATACGGCTACATTTTTCAAATAGGGAAATTAGTGTGGCTGTACTTCTCAGTGACTTGCAAAATAGACTTAAAAAACCAACATGAATCATGATAAGATCATGCAATGTGATCCTGTCTGAAAAAGACATTGTTATATGATATTTTAGCCATATCACCCAACCCTAAAACTGACTCTAAGAAGGAATGCATTAAGGAAATGAGAGTAAGGCTATAAAAAGATGAATTCCAACCTTTACCATAATTCTAAAAAAATGTAGATTTCTCACATTTTGCATAACCTGTTGCTGTGAACAAGGGTTCACTACTAGGGTTGGGCAAAATGCTGAATTGAAGAACTGACGTTCATTCATAAGGAGTTTGAATTGAATTGGCAACACCCTGCAGGCTGCCTTGGAATTTGAATTGAAATGACAGGAGGCAGTATTGCAATTCAAATGACGTCAATACAGTCACGCAGCAAGAATTTCATTAGTCCAACACAAGTTTTGCAAAATATACAAGTTATAGCAAAATATTTAATTGCACCAATAATTTTGACTAATTATGCTTACTTATTCCCTGATATGTAAAATTAATACATTGTTTGATAATGTATTAATATATTAATATTAATGTTTGATAATATATTAATATTATAATATACTAATATATTAAGTAAATTAGAACATTCTAAAAAAAAATGTGTTCCTCAATTGTGAGGCATAAAATTAAATTTTAATTTATGTGATAAATTAATTATTGAAATATAATGAAATGCATTACTGTTCAAAAGTTTGGGGTCAGTACCCAGTAATATTTATAATATTTTTTAAAAGAAGTTTTAAACTGTATTTTCTCAAATTCAAATTACAATTCTACATCATTTAAGCTACCTCAAAACAAAATTCAGGAAATGAACTAGAATTGAATTAGAATTTCAGTTCAGATCTGAATGGGCACAACCCTGCTGCTCACTACAAATTAGGGATGGGCATCTTTGCCAATTTCTCATTTCGATCATTGATAGGTCTCAAAAAACGAGTACTCGAGTACTCGGGGGGCGGGGCATGTCCGTCATGGAGATAATTAAAATATTTTATGACTGTTACGAAAATTAATGTTGACGAATACAAACATGACATGAAAACATGTCTATGAAAACATGAACATATGACTAGAAAAAATAACTGCTAGATTATGATGCATCATGTTTTTGAAAAAGAAACATCTAAAAACAAAATGACCGTCTCAAATAAGCCAGTCAATAATATCGGGCTTTGCATTTGAACTGAAACTGTGAATAAACACCACCCTGCAGAGCTTTGCGGGTTAATAAACTCAACCAAACGCATCCTATATTAGATTAATCTGATATTACAATTTATATCTGCACAAAAGGACGCGAATGCGCACGTTAACTTGGCTGTGCTAGTTTTTACAGTCTATGGTTTGAAAGGGAAACTCCCATTTTGAATGCGCTCTTCCCTTAACAACAACGCTGATGCACGGACAACTAAAGCACAGAGAATTTACAACATTCTATTACAATCTTGTTCTCATTATAATGCTATGTGTGACAGATTGGCGCTGCATATCTTGCACTTAACTGTATTTCATGATCAAAGTGATTCCAGGCATCACTGCAGTGCGCGCTTTCAAATCCAGTTTCACTTTATTTCGCCAGTCTGGAGGCGTGCTGTCTAATTTGACCAATTTGACGCTGGGAGAATGAAGGGACATGTTTTTTAAATTGACCAAATTAAGTTTGTGGATGTATCTTTCACGCTGTATGGCAGGCAGGGTGGACAAATAATTACTTGACATGTTTAATCTTTGTGATTTATTCATGCCTGCCGGCTGTGTACAGACATTGTTTTGTGACGCTATTTCGTATTGAAGTCTATGGGAAGTCTAGTTTATTTTCCCCTAAAAAGGGGCGGTGACGAAATTGACAGTTAAGTTCCCGGATGTGCCGGTAGTACGTATGGTAGCGCCGCTCACTTCCGGTTCTGTGGATGCGGTTCTGAAACTGCGGTGCTGCGGGCCTGCAGCTGGATACTATTTACACTTGTCCATCCCTACTACAAATGCTGTTAAAATTAATGACAGGAAATAGTAAATCAGACAACTCACAAACACACATACAGTACCCACCCATTGGTACAGACCTCCCTGAGATGAAAAACTTGTGAAGTGACTCTCTGTGTTCATGTCCTCATATATTGAGACGGCAGACGCTAAAAACACTGTGAGCGTCACGTGTGTGAAGAGACATTTGTATAATAGGCTGTTGGATTAACCCATATTGAGTAAAAATGTCCTTATCATCGTTATCGGCGTACATTTTATTGCAATCTCGATATGATATTGTTTATCGCCCAGCCTTACTCCAAAATAAGATCCCTGAAGACTAGAAATCATCCAAACACATAAACATATCTTCCACCACACACATACATATTACATACATAAAACCGTCAAAACCACATTTTACAACTGCCACCTAAACTCTGTTGACTGTTTGATTGATCCATCATAACTACTACTGCCATTTAAATACAAACAGATCCATTAACCTATTATCTACATTATCCCACAGGGAGAAAACCCCCACGTTCACGGATGTGGAACAACTTTAGAAATCTAAATTAGTTAATGGGAGCATTTGATGATACAGAACGGGAGATTTATGGCTTACAGGGTGGTTTGAAAGTGTGTGTTAGCGATATGAGAGAAGTTGAAGATGGGGTTAAACACCAGATGGCAAGACCTGGCGACTGGTCCAACACACATACACACACACACACACACACACACACACATTCACAGAGGACTTTTATCAGCTGCTAGGAACACAGTTACTATTGTTTGAGGCCAAGTGTTCAGTCAGACATAAGTCTGACTGACCGGAGCAAACATTCTCAGCTTCTCTCAGCTGATGTTCATTTATTCACAATCGTAATGCTACAAATGCAACATCAGCTATGTGAAGTGTTGTTCACAATTCTGGATGGGGTGTGACTGCTTCTTTATGACTTCAGGACTTCATTTTTATACACAAACGATGACTTCATATACAGTACATCATGACCAAAACACACACACACACACATTAAGATGTCATTCTACATCAATTCAATTAGTATACATGGCAAGGATTGATTTTGAACTGGGCCAGGGTGTTGTCCAGGGGTCTCTGACTACCTGGGTTAATTAACTAGAACGGAAGTGATTGACCAATTGACCAATAACCAATTCACAATTTAAACACAACTAAACACAACATACACAACTACACACTACAAAGTTTGTAATAGATCTGTGCATTAAAGGGTTAGCTCACCCAAAAATGAAATTTCTGTCATTAATTACTCACCCTCATGTCATTTCAAACCCGTAAGACCTTAGTTCATCTTTGGAACACAAATTAAGATATGTTTTATGAAATCTGAGAAGTTTCTGAACCACACAAGGCCCAGAAAGGTAGTAACAACATTGTTAAAATAGTCCAGCAATGAGAATACTTTTTATGCACAAAAAAACAAACAAAAAATTACTTTATTCAACAATTTCTTCTCTTCCAAGTTAGTCTCCTACGCTGTTCACGTAGTAAACACAGTGCAACACGCCCAGATTACGTCAAAACTTCGGCTCATTATTGGCCAACGCTGTTCACGTGAGCACCATGCCACATGCGTGTGACGCTGCCACAGGAGCTGGCCAATAATGAGCAGGGCGTTCTGATGTAGAACCCAGAAGTACTGCACTGTGTTTGTATAACCAAAAATAATTTGGATATTTTAATACCTTAACCAAGTTTAATGTATTCTTCTACCTAATATACCATACTCTTATTTTGATTGTTTAATTGAACCTGAATGGTCATTAAAAGCAAATATTGTGTAAATATCCCCTCCGGACATCACTTTTGGCCACTACTGTATATCGATATTACATTGGCAAACGGCCACCCTGTTCTCTTATATATCAGCATCTGCCAACAAAATAAATCAACAATGGCAATCAATGGCTACTAGAATTGACTCTGTATCTTTAATCTAGGTATTCAAAAGTAAAGCTTGCATCTTTTTAACTGTACTTGTGTTTATACATGATGTTTATATTGGCTGGTTACTGCAAACAAACTAGTTTATAGACACACCCCACATTCAGATACTCATTGAGCAGAGTTCTCTCGCTGCAGTTGACACACATCCCTTACAGAAAAGCACAGAATGAGTAATTATAGTTGACACAGGACGCAACAGAACCGAAAAGATTAGAGATTGACCGCTATTGATTTTTTATAACCGATACCAATACCGATTATTTGCATGTTTATGTGCCCGATAACCGATATATAGAACCAATATTTATTTATTGTGTTATTTCTGTTTTTTACAATTATAGCAACGATTTCACAAGATGAGCATAAACAGGGAGAGAGAAATAAATTCAGCGCTTTTATTTCCAACATGCTCTCATTCATGGCTGTTTTACTTCATTCATGTAAAGTTACGTCTTTATTGGGACATGACGGATTACGTGACTCCTTGAGTTCGTCTCTATTTTTAGCTCCAAGTTTAAACTACATAACCTACATAAATCTTATTTGTGCATATCTCATTTGTGCATTACTGGCTGTTATGTTAAATAAAGTTTATTAATTAAGGGATGCAAGTTATTTGACCTTTGAACACCGTTGTTGACTCATCTCCCCTCAGACACAGTTCTTTAATGGCGGGCTTGTACGCAATTCTCAAAACGTCCACAAGATGGCGGCATTTATCGTGAATCTGATATTACAAAACCGATACCGCTTAAATATCGGGAAAAATATCGGGAAACCGATATATCAGTACTTTTAATTTGACAAGCAATCTTAATGCTTAATGCAGTGCACTCCACATTTCCAACAGATGAACGTAATGCCTACAAGCAACATGTGAGCAGAGGTATATGATACACTACAAGCTATAACCAGCTGCATATTTTCTGCAGTCTGAATTACCACTACTGCAACAAGAGCAATAACTGACAGCTTCGTTAAAAGCCTGAACATTAAGTGAGATTCACTTCAATCAAAAGGGATGAGCCAAGCCACACATTCACACAGACTTGTTCAAAGTAGGGGTGTGTGTGCCAATCAGTTGAAGGAGGGTCACAGGAATAAACAACAAGACTCACTATCAATCACCAGTGACTGCAACAGGGTGACATAACAGCACTTGCAGGCCAAATGACATCACCAGCTACAAGAAGATCACTAGGGCTACATCACCTCAACTAACAGGGTCAGATGAGTGTCAGTTACTGTTCTGACATCACTTGTTTGGGTCACATCACACATCAAACTGTAAAGTGTGGTAACATGTACAGTAGCTTTAAGAACTTTAAGAATCTTCCATAATGTTCTTCTGAAACGTTTATTCATCAAATAACTGAAAAAAAATGTATCACGTGTTCCACAAAAATATTAAGCTGTTTTCAACAATCGACAAAAAAAATAAGTATTTCTTGCATCAAATCAGCATTATAGAATGATTTCTGAAGGATCATGTGACACTGAAGACTGGAGTAATGGCTTCTGAAAATTCAGCCTTTCCATCACAGGAATAAATTATATTTTAAATTATATTAAAACAGTTATTTTACATTGTAATAATATTTCACATTATTAGTTTTTACTATATTTCTAGTTAAATAGATGCAGCTGTGGTGAGCATAAAGTTTTTCAAAAATCTTCCAGACCCCAAAACTTTGAATGGCCATTTTTTTTTAGGTTACTTCAGTTTTTAAATTTTCATAATTCATAAAAGTCATAATTCATTCTTTTCCAAACATACACAATACAAAACTGCATGACTGACAAAATCATTCAATTTTGACTGACTACAAACTATCATGTGAATAATTGTCATCAATGACTTAACTGTTTGTTTTTGTCAGAATAAGTTATAGTAAATCATTTATTGACATTGAATTTGCAATCATACAGTAAATTGTATGATTTCTTTAAGGCTGTGTAAAAATTGCACAGGTTTAGAATTACATGACTAATAATAACAATAATATTAAAACATTAACAAATCTTTAAAGTCCACTTTCCATTCACAATATTGTTTTCAATAATAAGATATAATATTTGTTGTAGTTGTTGTAATTAATATTTTAAAATTTGTAATACATTTCTGTCCAAAATTGTTCCCTTCACTGATCACTTAACTGACAAGGTTGACCATTTTAATATTTACTTATAAACATTTAATTTGAGTTTGACTGTTAACTGTCTGAGATATAGAAAGATGAAGTCATTTACCTTACTTTGTTCACACTTTTGCTGAGACGGATGCAAACATTAACTGTGCTAACTAAACATCTAGTGCTGCCAGAGATCACCTTCACACAAACCCTGCTCTTCCAGTTCTACAGACATGCTGAGACTCCTGTCAAATTCCCCCATTTTAAATACGCACAAGCGACACACCTCTTTACAGAGAAAATAAGAGGCGACACGTAGCAATGTGACTATCCAGGCACCACCTCTGACAAGAGACAAGACAAGAGATTGACAAAAGACATGTGCCACGAGAGTTGTTCCACTAGCCACATCGTTTTGGTGTCACCAATCAACGTTAGTCATACAATAGAGGTTTCAGGACCAGACAGGTGCCAGGACGGCTTTCCACCCATGTGTTTGTGAGAAGCCAGGAAAACTTGATCTAGTGTAATGAGTCACAGGGTAAGCCTAACCAGTTGTACAACCATTGTCAAAGCACATCAAGGCCATGACCAGAGAAAAGGCAAGACAGCAACTGTATTGAAACTTTTCTGAACCAAAACATCCACGTAGAGTGTTTGGAAGCCTGTACATGACACGTCACTTATGACGTGAGATCTTCAATGCTAATCCAAAGGCATCAAGACAAAGGCTACAGGAAACACACAGAGCCAGTACATTTGTCTGTTATGTCAAATGTTATGTCTCTGTCACATGTTAACCGTTAAGAATTTTGTCTGATTAATACTATCGGTTGAACGATTTAAAAAACGTTTTTGAAAACGCTTTGCTGCATGGTTAAAAATAGGGGTGTAACGGTACACGTATTCATACTGAGAATTTTCAGTACGTGTCTTTCGGTTCGGTACACGTGTAGAGAGTTGTAGCCCATTAACCACTTTTAACCACCATTAACCACCAATAATAGCAATAAGCTCTGTGTTTTGTTACTTTCTATAAGAAACAAAGTCTCATCTCTCAAATTATGTCCATTTTATCACAAAATTCAAACAATAATGCTGTTTTGACGCTCTTTGATGTGGCATGACAGATCACTGTACAGTTCAGTTTAAGCGGCAGCGCAGAGCGCTAGTGAACGCAATCATCTCTTCCTCTTTAATGCTAGTTACAGAATAAACATGAATGAACATTTGAAGGCATGTTGAAAGATACAGTACAACTTACTGAAACGTATCTGTGTGATCTCAATCAGTGTTTCAACCCTGGAAAATGTCAATAAAACAGCTTGTAAACAATATTAGAATGATTTCTGAAGGATCATGTGACACTGAAGACTGGAGTACTGATGCTGAAAATTCAGCTTTGCATCACAGAAATACAGTGGGGAGAACAAGTATTTGATACACTGCCGATTTTGCAGGTTTTCCTACTTACAAAGCATGTAGAGGTCTGTAATTTTTATCATAGGTACACTTCAACTGTGAGAGACGGAATCTAAAACAAAAATCCAGAAAATCACATTGTATGATTTTTAAATAATTAATTTGCATTTTATTGCATGACATAAGTATTTGGTCACCTACCAACCAGTAAGAATTCCGGCTCTCACAGACCTGTTAGTTTTTCTTTAAGAAGCCTTCCTGTTCTCCACTCATTACCTGTATTAACTGCACCTGTTTGAACTCGTTACCTGTATAAAAGACACCTGTCCACACACTCAATCAAACAGACTCCAATCTCTCCACAATGGCCAAGACCAGAGAGCTGTGTAAGAACATCAGGGATAAAATTGTAGACCTGCACAAGGCTGGGATGGGCTACAGGACAATAGGCAAGCAGCTTGGTGAGAAGGCAACAAGTGTTGTGCAATTATTAGAATGCAAATTAATTACTTAAAAATCATACAATGTGATTTTCTGGATTTTTGTTTTAGATTCCGTCACTCACAGTTGAAGAGTACCTATGATAAAAATTACAGACTTCTACATGCTTTGTAAGTGGGCAAATCTGCAAAATCGGCAGTGTATCAAATACTTGTTCTCCCCACTGTAAATTACATTTTAAAATATATTCAAATAGAAAACAGTTATATTTTAATAATATTTCACAATATTACTGTTTTTTTTGTTGTTGTTGTATTTTTAATAAAATCAATGCAGCCTTGGTAAGCATAAGAGACTTCTTCTAAAAACATTTTTAAAAAATCTTACCGTCCAAAAACTGACCGGTAGTGTATATTTAGTTTTCTCCCTCCTGCTGTACTGAACCGAACCGTGACTTCAAAACCGAGGTACGTACCGAACCGCCATTTTTGTGTACCGTTACACCCCTAGTTAAAAAAATAAACTATACATATAACATTGGGTTTTGAGAAAAAACAAACAAACAATATAATTTGCGTATAAGTCGCATTTTATTATTACATTAATGTAAAATACCGGTAAATGTTTACAAACAATATATACACTATAAACATAGCTATAGGCTATTTTAGTTCCCCTCACTCCACAATAAATCCTTTCAATTTAATGGTATTCAAAACAGAACAAGAATGAAAAATAAAAGTAAGCCTATAAACGTCAAGCCAAAATGAATTAATTTAAAGCGAAACAGAAACTGCCGTTGGGCTCACATAGACAACCTCGCTAATTCGGCATGAATCCAAATGTTTCCATATTCGCGATGTATCTCAATGCTAACTATTATTTATTATGTAAACTAGGCTTTGTACTTCACTCGCATTCCAATATCCACATAAAATATCATCCTTCACCTGTGCAAAAATGTGCTTGGCATAACGGCACAGTCGGGCGGTGCTCACACTGAACAGCACAGATTCTACTACGTACTATTTAAATTGAGCAGAGTAACTTGTTATATGTTTGGTTGACTATTTTATTTTGATAATGAACAGCTGCGATGTCAAGTTAGCAATGCTAGAACTGTTATGTGTGTGCGCGTGAGGCAATCTGCACGATCACTTAATAGCGGAAACAACTTAAAATACTCATTTATGGTCATCATTTGAAACTGTAAAGTGTTTACTTTTATTTGTGTACACTCACAATAAAAACAAAAACATTGTGCTTTTGTAAAATAAAGAAAACTAACAGGATGATGCTTTCTGCAGTCTCGGTTTCCTTTCCATGAACTTGTTTTTGGAGGACGTCAAAAAGGCTACAGTTTTGCACAGTTTTTTTCTTTCATTTTGTTAATCTGTTAATTATTATATTTTGTATATTTATTCCTTTTATATATATATATATGATTTAAGTATATTTTTTCTCCGTTCCTAGAAACGCTGCAGGTTCGTGATGTGATGATGTGTGAATCATCATGCTCTGTTTTTTATGCTGTTATTAGCTAATGTAAAACTAAACCCCTGGAAAACAGATTTTGTTATTTTAATGGGTCACAGACACTTATTCATTCTAATTTAATTTAATTCTAATTTAACATAATCTTGTCAGTTAGCGTTTAATTATTATTAACAAGCTTCGGATGTCGGTTAAGGAAAAAACCTGAAATGAACATCCCTGATGTTTTAACAGCCTCGAACTTTTGTATCTCAAATAAATCTGGAATAACCATTTCAAAATAAGCAAAACAATGAGTCTAAAACCTGTTAAACTCCTGCAGGTAGATGTAGGACATGTTTGAGGCCATGGGGAACCTAAAGTGGCAGTGGCTCCCACACGTTTAAAGACACTTCTAAGCTGAATTAACCCGATTTCCCACTTCGTCTCTTAATCACTTAAGCACATAAGCGTCCTGAAAGTGTGCAAAGTGTCAGAGCCAAGAAAGAGAACAAGTGCATTTTCCACTGGGACAAAAGATATGGCATTATGTGCTATAGCAAATGAGAATGAGTGAAAGATATAAGTCTCAATCTTGGACTACCACTGTATACCAAGTGAATTAGATTCTCTATTGATAGCCAAGCACTAGGCATAATCTCCCTCAGTGCTTTGGTGCGTAGAAAAAGAATTTTGCCTCCTCAGCAAATGATGCCTCATCTTAATCAGATCTACAATATCTAGCCATCTAGACTAGCAGAATCACATCTGAATGTCTTGATCAGGTCACGATCGGCTCTAGCAAGTGTGCAACCCACTGAAGTGGAAAGGTTCAATTCTGTCCCATTGCCAATCTCAGTCAGAGCTACTGCCATTGGGATAAAAGCTAATGCATTACTGACCCCTTAATACATTAAGTGATCCATGTGAACCTTCACCTAGGCTCATTAGATGGATCTATAGTAGTCAAGCCTGAACTTAAATGTCACTTTGAACCAACCACTTTGAAGGTATTGGGAAGATTTGCTTTAGACTGCAGAAATATTGTGTTAATCCTTCTAATGTTACATGATTAATACTGTACATGTTCGGTTCTGAAAACCTACTGAGCTGCACATAGAAACAACATTTTAAAGCCGACATGAAATGAAAAGTAACCCTATCTATTTTCTAAATGCATGCTTTATTTAGGGCTTGAAATGAACACCTGCCAATCCACTAAATGTGGGTGAAAATCAACCAAGGCAGGTAACGCATACCCACTCTCTAGCCAAATTGGTGGGTTATGATTCATAAACTATATCCTCCTAAAAAGAGGGTCCAACATTAGCAAAACAAAGCGCACACTGGATGAGAAGCATCATGTCTTTAAAATTAGAATACATTATTTTTTATGAGTGTAAGCACACCGGCATCTCCACTCCTACAACTCCTCAGGCTGTTCAAAATCCTGCCGTGCCACTCACATAGTTTTCCATTAAATTACATTACCAAACGATTTGGGACAAATGTTGGAATGTACTGACTTCACCCAAGGCTGTATTGTGCAGTTTTCAGTTTTGTGGCTTGATTGAAATCTATGCTTCATATAAAATATAAAAATATAGGTTTTTCTTAGTGATTAGATTCACTGTTTTTGACTTCAGCCTTGAGAACACGACTACATAATAAAGCATCCAGTGTGCGATACCTGTGAGATGTTAGGCCACTGTTGTGTTGAGGCCACTTTTTCCAACCCGTTCTTCTCACTAGGGTTGGCTTTTTTTAATAGATGTCAATGGAGGAGAGGCTCTCAGCATGCCGAGTTATAAATAAATAATAACAATAAATGCTGTTTCATTATGAGTTGTCACAAAGAAATTTAGTTTTTTTATTAATTTATTTTTATATCCACAATAATTGACTGTCGTAAAACTGAAAGCCATTCAAAGATTCAGAATCAGATTTAATAATAAATATATTTTGATTTTGATATTCTGGTTTACTTCTGATTTTTTTTTTCTATTTTTATTTCTGAAGTTCTACATTAAAGGCACCTTAAAATGTAGTAGCCAAATGGCTGGTGAAAAAGTACACTTCAAACCCTGATGTTACTGATCTTATTGTACATTTTTTTTATTTTTTATTTTGAACTCAAAATTTTTATATATCATAACACCCACATCTCAAAATCCAATCAACAACCAATGGACAGAACCAAGTCCTCACCCTAAATTTTCATTTTCATTAATCTGTTACAATTGGGATCCCTATGGAAAACGCCACAGTTACTACCACTTCCAGCGCCCAGCGAAAGCCCCTCAGACCCCCGTCTGTTCGGGGCGGGGAACTCACGCAGGGAGAGTCACTGCTGCTGTTCCGCAAGACCCACTCAGCAGAGTATTGGATAACGCTGGGAAAGCGTGCCCAGGGGGGCCGCTGCGGAAGCCACATCCTACCCGTAGGGAGGTATCATGTGGAATATACACGTATGGACTGGTGGGCAGTACAACATACGGAAGTCCCAGGGGTGGCCCCGGCCAATGCAGGCAGGGGACTACACCGCAAAGACGGCAGAGCGAGCTCTGCCAAGGGAAAGACACGGGCTCGCCGTAGGGAGCCGTACCGTGGAAGAATACACATATGGGACCGCCGTAGGGGTCACAACATATGGATACCCAGCCTAACACAATTTCCACCAATGCATACGAGTGTTAGACCTGGCGTCGGACGCTCCGCCACGTCTGACAGCCGCGGGTTGCGGAGGAACTCAACAGGGTTCGCCAACCTGGGGAACTCGACTGGAGCATATCAGCGCACGTATCCGGTCCATGAGGAGGCACAAGCCGACACAAGAGCGGGCACTTCGGTGTTACTGGCTATTTGAAGCGAGCACACGGGAAGAAACCGGCTCTACACGGAGGCTATAGAATCTAGCGAACGTGTTAGGTGTCGCCCAGCCCGCAGCTCTACATATATCTGTCAGCGAGGCGCCATGCGCCAGCGGCCAGGAAGAGGCCAAACTCCTAGTGGAGTGGGCCCTCAACCCGAGCGGGCAAGGCACGCCTTGGGTTTCATACGCCAAGGCGATGGCATCCACTATCCAGTGAGCCATCCTCTGCTTGGAGACAGCCTTTCCCTTCTGCTGGCCTCCGTAACAGATGAAGAGCTGTTCTGAGGTCCTGAAGCTTTGCGTTCTGTCCACGTAAGTCCGCAGAGCGAGAACGGGACAGAGAAAAGCCAGGGCTGGGTCTGCCTCCTCTGAAGGCAGCGCTTGCAGGTTCACCACCTGGTCCCGAAAGGGAGTGGTGGGAACCTTGGGCACATATCCGGGCCGGGGTTTTAGGATTATATGAGAGTTACCCGCCCCAAATTCCAGGCACGATTCGTCGACCGAAAATGCCTGCAGGTCCCCTACCCTCTTGATGGAAGCCAATGCAGTCAGGAGTACTGTCTTCTAAGACAGGATTTTTAACTCCGCTGACTGCAAAGGTTCAAGGGGCGCTCTCTGAGTGCGGTTAGCACCAGAGATAAGTCCCAAGAGGGTATAGAGAGAGCGAGGCGGATTTAGTCGGATTTAGAGAGCAAGACCTGCTCCTCGTCCTCCCTGACTTTGCACAGGGTCTGTGCAAGAAGGCTCACTGGGGGGAACGCATACTTGCGTAGGCCCCGGGGCCAGCTGAGAGCCAGTGCGTCTGTGCCGAGGGTTTCCCTGGTCAGGGAGTAAAACAACTGGCAGTGTGACGTGTCCGGGGCGGCAACCAGGTTTACCTGTGCGGTCCCGAAGCGTCTTCAGAACAGCTGTTGCGACATGCGACGGAACAGAGTTGCGACATGCGACGGAAGCGTAGCCCACCCTGTTTCGCAACGGTCGCAGTGTTTTCACACAGACCAGGACGTGCTTGCCACGTAGCGGCCCCTTGAGGCGGCCCGGCGCAATACGTACTGTTAGCAACTCGAGGCAGTTGATGTGCCAATGCAGTTGGGGCCCCGTCCACAGACCCGAACTGCATGCCCGTTGTACGTAGCCCCCCAGCTGGAGGCAGAGGCATCTGTGGAGACACAGCATGCCTGGACACCTGTTCTAGGGGAACTCCTGCCCGTAGAAACGAAGGGTCCGCCCATGGTCCGAAGGTTTGGCGGCAATTCAGTGTGATTGGAACACGGAATGAACCACTGCCACGCCCATGAGTCTGCCACGCCCATCTCGGGACTCGGTCGTGTAGCCAGTGTTGAAGCGGCCTCATATGAAGCAATCCGAGCGGCGTTACTGCGGCGTGGATGCCATATGCCCCAGGAGCCTCTGAAAATGTTTCAGTGGGACCGCTGTTCTGCGTTTGAACGAATTCATGCAGTTCAACACCGACTGGACGCGCTCCTCTGTGAGGAGCGCTGTCAGGTTGACCGAATCCAACTCCACACCGAGAAAAGAGATCCTCTGCCTGGGGCAGAGTCTGCTCTTCTCCCAGTTGACCCGAAGTCCCAACGGGCTGAGGTGACTGAGCACCTTGGGAACAGCCTGAAGGGAAGAACTTCAGGTCGATCGCTGCAAACCAGTCTTGGGGACGGATGCACCTTCAAATGCGTGTCTGCGTCAACATCCTGAACGGGCAGCTTGTGAAGGGCCCAGTTCAGGACTCGCAGGTCCAAGACTGGTCATAACCCACCGCCTTTCCTGAGCACAATGAAGTAGTGGCTGTAAAACCCCATCTTCATATCGGCTGGAGGGACCGGCTCCAATCGTGTCCTTCGCCAGTAGGACTTCGATCTCTTCGTACGTCGAACGTGACCGACTGAAAGGGAACTCCAACACCCCCCTTCCTCCAGTGATACCAGTATTACCGGTGTTGTGACACGTCGATTAACCGGTGGGAAAATTTCCTCACCGTCATATTCCAACTATATATACTTGTTTCTGCTTGCAAAAACCCTACTGTGCTGTAACATGGTGTGGTATAGCCGTGCTGGGCAACGCTGGTAAAATGATGCTACACTTTCTTTCACTGATCCGTGCCCCACTACGTTCTGCTCACATGCACTGATGATAATAACTTTGTAGGACTATACATTATTTGGATAATTGGTCAAAAAATAAATCTGTTGAATCTGATTCTGTTGCATAGAACTGAATAAAGAATAATTAACTGAATAAAGAATAATATAAATTATTTTGTCTAATTTTAGTGTTACTTTCAATAAAAGTGTGGTTATTTTATTGGCTTGTATTTTTTAAAATCATTAAAATTATTGAGTCTAATATTAATACAATTATACAATATTTTTATAAGGCATCATTGCATGTATCCTTTGCAGAAAATGTGATCGCAGAGTGCACTGCACCGAGCTGAGTGAAAAAATATATTCAAGATGGAAAATAAAGCGAGAGAAATGTCTTTATTACATAACCTTAGATTTCATTCTGCACTGAAAAGAATAGTTCAATCAGTGTAATTAAAAATTGATTATTTAACCCAATATTTATGTGTGCTCTTTTATGCCAATTACAAAATAGCCCCATTAGTTTAGCAACATGCTAACTTCAAATTGAATTCAAGTTTCCTGTTTGGAGCTCCTGCTTATGTAGAGAGTTCCAGAAAACTCACTCATGAAGTTCCATGATGGTTAGGACGCTTTCCTAGAAGTCAGTGGGCAGATATGCTGCTCACTAGGTTTTTCTAACAGAGCTACAGTCTTATGACTTAATTATGCAAAAACGCTGCCTGGATCCACTTAAGATTTCACCAGTTTCTGCATGTGTCAAGCAGATTGGTGTGTTGGCATTGTTGCCTTTAAACCATCATTTACTGTCAACATGGTTTTAATTCTGAAACCCCTGGTGCTGTTTCTTTATTGAATACGAAAGAGCCAGAAATAGAACCACTCTTCCTCTCTTCACATTCCAGAGGTACACCTGGACATCGCTTTCCACATTAACATTCAACATGCGCTATTTTAACACAGCAGCATCCCACTGCCCCTTGTGGCTAATCCATTAGCATTCTGCATAGCTCAGTCAATTATTTATGAGTTGCGCTGTGTGTATTAGCATTCTGATGCCCTCTACAGCAGAAATTAGTGTTTAAGAGTAAACAGCATTAATTAGCATTCTTGACAAAGTGAGTACACGCAATGCATTATCCATTTCTAAAACACAACACAGCAGGAGTTTTGGCTAGCTGAGACAGGTGTTACAAATAGCAAATTGCAATTCAGTTCTTATTCTATATTATTCTTAGAAATTCTTATATTATATTATATTATGTTATATTATATTATAGAGTTGCACGATTCTGGAGAGCATAACAATGCAAAGTTCATTGGTTTGAATTCCAGGGAATGTACACTTTGAACTAGTGTTGTCAAAAGTGCGCGCACATAAAGCCGCCTCTCAAACAGCTCGCGAGTACCAAATAAGAGGTTTTTTTTCCTGGGTTATGGCGCAAAAACAGTCAAATACGTACAAAGTTCTGTCAAAATACCGTCTTGGCAAGTGTTCACATAAACACAGTCGGTTAGGTCTAAAGTGAATGTAAACAGTTGGGCAAGAAAACACGTGTAACAGTATACTGGACCCATGTATAAGCTCTTAAAGTGACAGCAGCCTAATAAACCTGCTACTGTTTGTGTCATTAAAGGGTTAGTTCACCCAAAAATTAAAATTCTGTCATTAAAATGTCGTTCCAAACCCGTTCATCTTCGGAACACAAATTAAGATATTTTACATGAGGGTGAGTAATTAATGACAGAATTTTCATTTCTTAATGTTAATAAATAATTAAAATGATTAATTACCCCACTTGAAAAAACACAAATACAATGAGAGAGCAAACGTTTAGATGAGATAATGGTAATTAATGTTTATATGTGAATATAAGCCTAAATTAAAATCTGTTCATCATATAAAACGATCATGTCTCTTCAGAAGACTTGAATTAAACTACTCGATTCATATGGATTACTGTTACAATGTGTCAGTTTTTCCCTGTGGTATCGAAAATGGAATTTTCAAGGTATCGTATCGAATTTCCAGTATCATGACAACAGTGTGAACTGGATAAAATATATACTTTGAATGCAAAGTTGCATAAATGCATAAATGTATATGTTTCCTTGGTGTGAACTAATCTTATGCATTTCTGTGTATATATGGGTAGTGGATATGCAAGTCAGATTCACAGTCTTAACTTGTGCAAACAATGTTAATAATGCATGAAGGGTTCTGTGTAGCATTCTGCAGTTTTTAGGAGAAATTTGACAGATATCAATAAGAGCAGGTAACAGAAAAGGAATACTAAAAACATCAATGCATCAACAAATTCTGTGAGACTTGCACAAGACATACACAGAAAACAACAGTGAGAGAAAGGAGTAATAGCGGAGGCTCTAATCACTGCCCACTGCCTCCTGCCAGGAAAAAAGACATTTAAATCTGGACTCTGCCAATAAAAAGGCCCAGACTAATAAAAGTATCATTTTGCAGAAAAAGACAAAAACAAAATCACAAAGATAACACTCCTGGGCAGAGACCCACTTTGGGGCACTAGAATTTCAGCTATACCTTTTAAATGTAAGGTACCTCCTCCTAAGGATGCACTTCCAATTATATCCCACTTGCAACACATTTAAGATGTATGTGATGCAAATGAGGTTGGAGGACTCGCGTCCATATTTCAACATGTGAGAGGCATACTTTCATGCATAAATATACTCAGCATGCCTGATTTGCATATGTATGAGTCTCCCGTTCCACATCCTCTTATTAAAAACAAGACAGTGAAGACAGAAACTCTAAAACACACTCTCAGTGTGGAAAAAAGAAAACAACTATTATTACCCTTCTCTACCGGTCAAAAGTTTGGAATCATAGGATTTTTTCCAAAGAATTCTCTTGAGCTCACAAAGGCTGCTAATATATGATCAAAATACAGTAAAACTGTAATAGTGTGGAATTACAATTTAAAAGAGCTGTTTTCTATTTTATTATATTTTGAAAAATGTAATTTATTCCTGTGATAGCAAAGCTGAATTTTCAGCATCATTAATCCAGTCTTCAGTGTCACGTGAAACATTTCTTATTATTATCAATGTTGAGAACTGCTTAATATTTTGATGAAAAACATGATACATTTGTTTAGGATTCTTTGATGAATAGAAAGTTCAAAAGAACAGTATTTATTTGAAATAGAATGTTTTTTGTAACATTATGAATGTCTTTACTGTCACTTTTGATCAATTTAATCGTTGTTGAATACATTTTAAACCTAACTTACCACAAACCTTTGAATGGTAGTGTATCAAAAATATTAAGCAGAAAAATGGTTTTCAGCATTGATAATAATAATAAATGTTTCTTGAGCACCAAATCAGCATATGAGATTTCTGAAGGATCATGTGTCACTGACGATGCTGAAAATTCAGCTTTGCCATCACAAGAATAAATTACATTTTAAAATATATTAAAATACAAAACTGTTTAAATTGTAATAATATTTCACAGTATTATTCCTGCATTTTTGATCAAATCAATGCAGCCTTGTTGAGCACAAGAGACTTCTTTCAAAAACATTAAAAAATCTTAATGATTCCAAACTTTGACCAGTAGTGTATATAATACCTTCATCCAACTTGGTGCTGATGGTCCAGTGATCATGAAGACTCACAGGATGAAAACATTTTAGAAAATGTCATATGAGAGAGGTGTTTACCCAACAACTCTCGTTGTCTTTTTTAAGTCAGTTAGTACTGCCTCTAAACCACAGAAGAGGCGGCACTGAGTTCTAGACCTTCACTGCTACAGGAATCACAGATTCAGTCCAGAGCAGCCACTCATTCATTGTACTGAACCAGACACCAATATTCCTCCTTAAATCTGAAAAAGACGGAGTTCCACAATTTGTGAGGTCAGCGCTCTTTGTTCCAGATTCTTGCCTTGTCAAACCCAACATACACAAGCAATTCATGCATGGTGGATTCCCTCAGCAGGACACAACGTGGCCAGAGTCTGAGCCATGTAGCGCTCTACCAGACACGTCATCCTTTAATCTGAGGCCACTGGGATTATAAAACACAGGCGAGGCCTCTATTAAGTGTGGTTACACCGCCGCCACCCCCCCCCCCCATTATACTGTATGTGTTTGTGTGTTACTGAATGCGTTTATGTAGGAAAGATCTGTGATGATTTCCCTATTTGTGTGTGACTGTGTGCCGCAATGGATGCAATTAGAGACCAATTAACAATCCACTCATGTGTTTTAATAATATCAGTTCCAGATATAGATCTAACCTGGCCATCAGATCACTGACTATCACGTGATTCACAAGAGGCTGAAGAAGCATTATCTCCATCATAACCTGATCCTCATCCTCTGACCCAGTGTGTGAATCCATATCCTGCAGCTCAGCATCTAAAGAGCTGACCTAGTGTGTGTGTAATCATATTATTTTGATAATATATATTTTAATGTTTGACATTTCGGATTTATTATTTTGTGTTTTAATATCATATAAACTGAACAAGCAGTCAATAACGGTGTCTTTTGTGGAAATGGAAGTTTTGTGAACCTTAAAGAACACAAAACACAACTTGCCTAATTTTGAGTCAGACATGACTGAAAGCTAAGACTTGCGGTCCACTGAGAGTCAGATGTTAATTCAGTAAGTGTTCAGTGAGTTTGTTTTGTAAAGACTTTTCAAATGATAACTCTTTGAAAAATTGAGTTCTTTGAGCTATTCTGTAAAAGACTCGCTCAACAGTAAGGCCCTATCATTTCAAAAATGCAGAAAATGCAGACTTAATGGCAGAATCCAGTCATAAAAATGGAATTTATTGTATAACACGGAATTTCATGGAATTGAGCAAAATTTGATAAATCAAAAAGACTGCTATTGAAATCTGAAGTCTGCATGTTCTGTTTCTCTGCATGAAAGAGTGACGCAGTTTTGTCTACTACACATACTCAAGCACGCTTGATGCTCGTGGTGTTTTTTGCCATCTCATTATATGAGGGCTTCATCGCCAGAGCTGCTCTGAGATTTCATTAGTACTTCATTTTATTTGATAAAAAGTAATAACAGTCTCAAAGTCTCAAAGTAATAACAAAAACAATAATAATAATAGTTTTTTGAATATTCCCTTTCATGCAGTGTGTAATATAGCTGTTTGTGAACGTAACTGTTCTGCAAAATTGTAAAGTCGAAAGTGCACGTCACGATAAATAAAATCATTGTCTCCCAAAAGAAAGAATCGACTCTGAACCACCTATACGAGTCATTTGTCATTCGAATCCTACTACGTGACGGTTCTATGTCACTAGAAAATACATCTGCATAATCAAGTCAAGTCAAGTCGATTTTATTTATATAGCGCTTTTTACAATGCCGATTGTTTTAAAGCAGCTTCACAGTGGTAAACAGGAAAATAATGCAACAGATTTTGATTCGGCTGTACAGCCGCTCTGGAGAAAACTGGTCAGTCATCTAGCTCATTTCAATTGTCATATAGCGACAATGTGGGCAGATCAGTAATTTAGTTGATATAGTTAATTTATTTTAGTAATTAAATTTATTTGGATATTTAGTTGAAAATTTAGTGTTGAAAATAATGCCCACCTATGTTGTACGTCGTCCCCCGGCGAACTTGACCAGCCCTCAAACATCATTTTACCCAGTACCCAGTTTATTTGGACCAGCTTGCTCCTCAGAATCACAATCTGTAAGTATGAATAATTATTGATGTATTTTCTACCGGGTGTTCAAAATACGTAGTTTAGTGTTTTACATTGTGTAAGTTTCCGGCTAACTTGCGTTATTACTGTCTTACTGAAATACTTCTGTTAAGCAGCTGTATGTCACTATTACCTAAAACCGTGTCTATTAATGCAGATTGTCTGTCGTTCTTACTACTTTGAGTAAAGATAAAGGATAGAACAAGATTTGTTTTACAAACGTTAATGTTACATCAGTCATTCACATTAGTGCTGGGCTAACGTATGCACCGTTATTGATACAGTTCCCACATGTGCACCGCAATAAATTAGAAATATATACATGGGTTTGTTGATGGACCTACACTTGTTAATACTACTATTGTTAATGTACAATTGCTGAGCTTTAGGAAGCCTCCACAGACACAGAGCTGAAGTTTATGGTAATGGCCATTTAGCTTCCGAAACATGCGCTGTACGCGGTAGACCAATCACAACAGACTGGGCCGTCTGGCCAATCACAGCAGAGTAGCTCGCGGAAAGGAGGGATTTAGAGAGACTGATTCATCCATCGAGTGAGAATCATTGAACAATGTGGTGATGTGCAATGTATATTATGAGAAAATGAAAATGTGTTTTTTGACCTTTGATGCATGTAAACCTGTTGTAGGAGACCTCCAAAACAAAATTAGGAGCCTTTAAAATGGCATAATAGGGGCACTTTAAGGTATTTCACACAATATTAAATCCGTTTTAACTTAAACATTAAACCTTTTTTGTGCAGCACTGTTTTCCAAAAATGAAAGGAATTGTTCAAATTTAATTTGATTACAAGTAAAAAATTTATTAAACTGTCAGTTTTAAAAAGTTTTATACATTCCTTTTGTTTACCATCATTTCTGATAATGCATTAAATACAATTAAATCAATTAAATAATTAAAACAACGAATCCAGAAAAAAAGACAACACAGAATTTCTGAAAAAATAAAACACATTTCACTAGTTTTTTTCAATTCAATTGATTAGACGTCTTTCTGATTATTAAGATTTAATTAAACAATTTAAACGAAATCCAGTAAAATGATAACACAGGATTTTGGAAAAAATAAAGCAGAATTTGGAAAAAATGTAATGGATTTCATAGGGCCCAATAAGAGTCATTTGTTATTCAGACTATCACTCTGTGTAGTCAGATCTGTGAACAATGACTCCTGTAGGACAACCGCAGGAATTAAATGACATTAAATTAAATGTAATACAGTTATGAAGCTTACACTTTATGCACTGTATACAATATGACAGTAATAGTAGGATATATCAGGGCTCCAGACTAACATTTGAGAGCAGTGGCACCAGCGCCACTAAGTTCTACAGATGGTGGCGCCAGCACCTGATTTGGTGGCGCTGGAGGAAAATTTATCATAAAGTTAATTTAATCATAAAATTACTATTGTTTTGCATTGTTTTGTTAATAAGTGCAGTTACTAATAATAGTACATGTTTGTTTATTGGAAATTTAACAGTGAAGCGCTGAGCTTGAATTGATATGCAGAAAAAATTAACTTTTATTAACAACAGTAATGTGCAAAAACCTAATTTTTATAAGGAACATTTTAATATTCCACTCTTATTAAATGTACTATTGTTCTTCTATAGTATCATACCGAACTAAAAGGAGCACTCTTTACTTGTTTTCTGTGTAATCTAGTCACAATTTGAAGAAAAGTTTTTGTTTTTCATGAGACTTTGTGACTTCCTACTTTTTTCCATATATTAAGGAGTGGAAATGTCTAATAAGTCAAATAAGTGCTCCTGTGCCACCACCTACTGGTTATAGTGGTAATTTCATGTCTTTTTTTTTTTTTTTAAATAAAAGTGTTTTTTCTTGCCTACACCTTTAAACTTTTAGTTTTACAAATCATCAAACTAAAAAATAATATTAAAATTGGATAATATTTAGAGCTTTGAAGTGCTGGGAAAAGTGTGAAACACTTGAAAAAAGTGTTTCACTCTCAAAAGGCTGTACCACCATCTCGACTGAGATGAATAATGTAAAAAAAAAAAAAAAAAAAAAGAAAGAAAAAAAATATATATATATTCAACTATTCCTTCCACAATACCATGGGGTGTTGCTACATTAAGTCCATGGTGAATGTTTATGATTTGTGGACTGAAACCCCTGAATTTTTCAAAATGTTTCTCCTGGTCTCCATGTCAGCTCTGTTTGATCTGATATCTGTGGTTTAACAGAGATTTCTGCACCAAACGCTTCCCACTAGGTCTCGCTGTAGCGATGTTATTAATACTGTTGTGAATTCAAGCGCTTTCTCACTCTCCCAGCGCTGTTTAGTAGCGGTGTCGCGTGATCGAGATCGGACCGTGTATGAGCTCGCGCTGCGCTGTCTATTACTGCTCCGAGCTGATAAACGGTCCGCGCAGCACAGCTCAAACGAGTAGCGCGGTTCCGTTACGCTTTCGTTTCGTTTGCCGTTCGATGTTTCTCATATGTAACAGAAATAGCAGCTCTTATTAGTTGGGCAGTGCGACCTCTAACCAAATTCAGTCGCACCAGCAGGAAAAAAGGTCGCAAAATGCGACCATTTAGTCGCAGTAGTGTATATTCCTATTTAAATCCGTAATAATAAGAATTTTACATTAATGCATAAAACAAATGAACAAGTTTTTAATGAATGTTTCATGCATGCAGTAGTTTTATTATTTCTTTTGTATAAAGCTTAGTAATCAACCTGTCTTCTATTTGTGCCTTAAACATGCTACCTAACCTGTTGACCAGCTGACACCCATAAGCAAACAGGGAGTGTTCCTCTCTTCACTTTCACAGCACGTCTTTATTTCTGCTTTCCAACCTTTCTCACAGTACTTATAGATCACAATTTTCCCAGTAAATTCCCTC
Source organism: Coreius guichenoti (assembly GCA_039654105.1). Taxonomy (NCBI): domain Eukaryota; kingdom Metazoa; phylum Chordata; class Actinopteri; order Cypriniformes; family Gobionidae; genus Coreius; species Coreius guichenoti. The sequence continues at coordinate 26,597,316 of CM077170.1, forward strand.
TCCTCTGAGCTGGTCTCAGTGGGCTATTGTGTTGCTTTAGACTCCACTCACACACATCCATAACAAAAGCTCAACCGACCTGCCTATACCTCCACACTCTCCAGCTATGGGGTTACCATAGCAACTCCTGCACCATCCCTAAGTCATCGGCATTGCCTCAGCCTAGGTATGGGAAGAAAGAGACACGGATACAGAAACAGAGACCGTGAACACCTGATGGACCATCACCACCATGCAGAATATCTAAAAACAGTCACAAGTGTTGTTAATGGATGCATGCAATGAGAAGGACAGAGACAGTGAAAGGATGAATGGAGATGGGTTATTCATGTCATCTCTAAATCTCTAAATACCCCCATACTCCCTCTACTGGTGTAACAAAGCTCAGATACTGTGCTCCGAGTCCAGGCATATCACAAGTACTGGCAAAGCAAGAACACAACTCAGCTTAATTTGCCATTTAACTTTCATGTTATGACATATTTATTAATTAAACAGGATATTCAACAAGAAAAAAAAAAACTTAACACTTTGCTGAGAAACCTGAAACCTGAATTCTGACATCTGATAGTTTATACTTCTCCTGTTTGCCTGTGTTCCCTTTGCTAGTTTGGTTTCTCTCCATGGTTTTTGCACGTGTTTCTGGTTATGTATCATCCCTAACCCTAACCCTGTGTATTTAAACTCTCGTTCAGTTTCTTTGTCTGGTATTGTCAATGTTAATGTGGTTGTGTTAAGTTATTCTCCTGCAATCTTTTTCTTCGTTTTCTGTTTGGGATTTTGTAAAGACAGTTTTTGGTTACAGTCTATTTTAAGGTGTCATTGTTACGGTAAGTACATGTAACATATGTAACAAGGACACTGTAAAATAAAGTGTTACCCTGTTTTTGTTTCTCCACTCCTTCGTTTCGCTTTATTACATCCACATGACACCCTTAAGTTGTGTACACATCTCTTTTTGCTGTGAAATCTTTAATAATTTTTATAAAGTAAACGTAAGAATACATTTTATATGGTTAGTAATAGTTCAAATATGGACACTTTACATGGACAAATTAGCTTACTTGATTCTCCGTACACCATGTTTTAGAAAAAAATCATGTTAAAATGTGAATATCAAATATGATACATCAGGCTGTTGAGGAACGTTTATTTATACATCTCTCAATTATCATTGTATTGCACTGTGTTATACTTTTTGCCCCCCACAATAAAAACGACAGAGCTCTGATCCTGAAACTAAGGATTTAAATATCATCTTACCAAATATTATTGGGAGATAACAGATTGACAACTGATATTTATATGCATTTTATGCAAGTAGTCTGCTTCACTGTTATAAAGATCTCATTGATTTACATTACAACCTAGCAGAATTTTATCTTACTTTTTGGCCATATAAATAATGTTGAATTTTTTTTCCCCTCCTCAAGTATGAGCTCCATATTGTTACATCTTATATGAGCCATAAAACCCTGATGCATCAAATGATACTTAAAAATATATATATTTTTTTTTCTTTTGTTTAAAGGTTCAATAAACCTAAAATAGATTTGCATGATTGTTATTTCATAATTCAGGCTTTACAGGGTTAAGACAGCATCTCTGGAATTGAAAGATTCATGAAAACTGGGCATAACACACCAGAACGGCACCAGATTGAATGCAGGTTTGCTAAAACAGTGCCTAAACTGCTATTAGTTAAAATTATCCGATAGCCCACGCAGCCCAAGTGACATCAGCAGCAGGGCTGTGTATTAATACAGATTTCTAGATTTGATTCGGTTTTATTTGCTATATTTCAGTTACACTGTCCATTTTGGATATTACAAATATTAATTAAAAAATTTGCCAACAGGGTCCAAACTATGCACTCGAGTGAGTCATGTAGATGGGAAGTGCTGCACGAATACGTTTCCCACACAGCCACTCAAAACAGTCAGAGTAAAAGAATCAATATCAGGAGTGTTCAAATGAATACCACAATTACTCTGAAAATGTAGTTGTTGCAGAGGAAGAAGAAGAACAAGGTATTAAATGTTGGTAACAAGATTAGCAAGAAAAAGATCAGAAGGAAAGAAAATTATTTCACTTTATTTAAGTGTCCTTGTTACAGTGTAATAATACATTAAGTACTAAGAAATATTAATGAACAAAATGTACTTCCTTTAAGATTAGGTTTTGGTTTAGGATTAGTTGAATGTAAATAATTAAGCATAACTTACTTTTATTACTACAGTTAGTACATGTAACGTGTAACAAGGACACTGTAAAATGATGGGTAACATATGTTACATGTATTTACCATAGTAATAACAGAAAATGATGCATAATTACAAGCAACTAACCCTAAACCAAACCCTAATCCTAACCCTATAGTAAGTATGTGTATTTAATTAATATTAATCAGTACTTAAATATATAATTACACTGTAACAATGACACCTTAAAATAAAGTGTAACCAAATAATGTGTAACCGAAAACATGAATCGGTCACAATAAGACAAGGAACATAGAAAATAGAAAGTGTCAATTTTGATTTCGTTACTTAAACCACAATTAAATCCACATACAAAAATGTGTAACTTTAAAAAAAAAAAAAAAAAAGTATCATCAAATAAACTGTTGCCATGACCATAATGCATAAACTAAAACATTTACCGACCATCCCACATATCTGAACAGTTATATCAGGTTAACAATATAAAATAACATTTTCTTACTCTGTACATTTCTTACACACTCATCTGCTGTTCTAATCATGATACCTACATTCAACATGTGTTCTATGACAGGATTCCTGTGCATCAGATGACACAGGGTGATAGAACTGAAGTCCTGTTCACAGTGTGGCATCTGATCTGCTCAGCTCAGGTTACACACACACACACACACACACACACACACACACACACACAAGTCGGGTGGCTTGGCCCACTTCCACTGACTGTAGTAGCGCTGTCTCCGTACCGTATCTCTTGATGCAGATTCAATGAAGTAAAGTAAGAAAAGTGCCAAAAATGCACTTGAGCAAAACATGTAACGGAAAACTCCCTCTCTACTCAGAAACACTTCATTTAAAGAGCAAGAGCTTTGATTATTTATGAAATAATTACAGTATTTTATCTTTTAATTACATGTATTATGTCTAATTCTTCAAAAGTAAAGAAAAAGTTGGTCAGAATTTTTTCAACTTGTTCCAAATAACAAACAAAATGTTTCAAAATTTCAATTTAATATTGAAAAATAACGACAATTTGATGCACACATAAACACATCTTTTGAATTAGATCATGTAAATCTTATTTAAAGAATCTGGAAATTTTGAGACCTATAAAAATTCTTTTCACAACAATCATAAACAGCTTCACAAAATTACCCACATATTTATTTGTTATCAACCTTTAATAATCATTGTACTTGTATGGAATTTAATTTATAATTAACAACTGCACATTTTAATGTTTTGTTCCCTTAAATTGTATTTTATTTATCAAATAGTTTTATTTATTAAATTCAATTAAACATTGACTGATTCTGTTTAACGTTGCTGACACTGACTCTTAAAGCTGTTGTTAAAATCATGGGTTTACTATTTCTAAACACATGATAAATCTCCAAATCAGTCTTAAGTCATTTTGAATCTGGTCTAGTTTGTTTTAAGACACCACAATTAAACACACAAACACCCTTTAGTGCAGCAAATGCCACATTTTCAAATGTATTTGTGCATTGTGCATTTGAACAAAGACATCATTTGGTAACACTTTACAATAAGGTTTCATTTGGAAACTTTAGTTAACATAAATGATAAACAATACTACATCATTTATTAATCTTAGATAATGTTAATTTCAACATTTACTAATATATTATAAAAATCAAAAGTTATATTTATTAACATTAATGCACTGTGAACCAACATGAACAATTGTATTTTTATTAACTAACATGAACAAAGGTTATTAGATGCTGTAAAAATATACTGCTCATGGTTAGTTCACATTAACTATAATGCATTAACTAATGTTAAAAGAAGATACCTTATTGTAAAGTGTTACCAACAATTTAAACAACAAATATATAACTTATAAATCAACAGTTTATAGAACCTCAGATACAAGCACTGTTTTTGCTGAGTTTAGGTTGATTCCTAATCACTAAAAATGTATAATATATAATTTATTGTGGGAAACCATGATAATAATATTGATCACATTTGCTATCTGATACCTGATATTTAAATCATTATTTCAGATCAGTTATTTCCTTCATGAACTTACATTGTAAAATAAATTAGTTTGAACATTTGAGAAACTGAAATTGTTTGTAATCAAACAAATTTAAAAACAGAATACTGATATAGTTTATTTATATAGTTCAACATTTTATGTATGTTTTGTAGAATAAATGTATGTTTGTAGAATAAATAATAGAATAATTATCGTAATAAAATAATTATCATTTAAATATTATCATTTGAAAAAACTGAGTGGCCCCTCAGTGATTAAACGAATATTGACAAATATAAATGTTTGAGTTTTGATTTAAACTTGAATATTGATTTATTTGATGTTTAAGATTTTATTCTCAAAACACTGAGTTACATACTATTTTTGGAAAAAAAAAAAAAAAAAAAAAAAAAAAAATCACAATCCCTTGCCACAAACCACAGTGAAAGATGCCAATAGGCATGTTGTGTATATTAAAAGGTATAATAATAAGTTTATATAATATGTATATTATATAGCGAATTTGCTTAAAAACTAAAAGGGGGCCACACCATGTACAACAATGCAACCTATACAAATTACTCAACTACACAAGTGCTTTGCTACATTACGGTGGACTCTAATTATGTTGTTTGCCCCACATCCCACCTCAGAGGGTGGTTTTCTCTCTTTGTGTGAAGACAACAGGGAATATCTATTAATACAATCTAATACTAACATTATGTTGTTCTTGGTGGCCCAGCATTAGCACAAAAAAAAAGAAAGAAAAAAAAAATTCTTATGGAAATGTCTAATTAAATCTAATAATTCCCCCTCATACTGATGGAATGCTTTAATCTAGGATGAAAACTTGGCAAGTTACTGTACACATAAGTACTTACAAAAACATTTTAATTAGCCTGTTTATTTGGGCTTTGCACTGAAAAACTTAAAAAAAACTGAAGATGAAATTACCTCCACAAAATTCAGCTGATCATAGTGATTAATTTTGTATGGGTTTTAAAGATTTTTAAATGTGCCATTTGGTCCCCACCAATCATGAATATGTAGTTAATATGTTTTTCCATACTACTTTTTCTTTTTTTAAAAAGCGTAGAAAAGGCATCAGCAAACACATATGCTAAAAACTACTGCAGGGTGGCAGCATAGGAGGAATGTAAAGCTGGTCACGTGGTTGTGCTCTATGTAGCTAAGTGACCTTTGCTATTCAAGCATGTCTGCATGTGTTTGAACAAACGGTTTACATTAACCGTAAACCAAATCTCTTTTACACCACATTTTAAAAATTCACTGTGATAATATTTTTAAAAGACTTACTATGTAGTGAATGAAGTAAGTATACAGGCAGGCCTAGACCAACCAGCTCAAGTCTAGCTATATATTTGATTTTTTTCACACCTTTTGAGATAACAACAGTTAAACAAGGCAGTGCCGTTATAAACAAACATAAATAATGCACCTAATACAGATTATAATATGAATGATTAATAATAATACTACTACTAACCTTTAAAAACCTATTATTGTGATGCAACAATTAAAGCCAGCAGACATTCTCCTCTATATCTGCTGTGAATCCAACAAGACGAAAGTTACAATAACAAATACGTAAATACAAATGAAACAGAGAAATAGGCAACTAAACTAACTAAATGTATGCTATACGAACTCCAACATACGCAATCCACACAACTTCAGACCTCATTCCCTCAGAGCCAATGGTGTGTAGGCCTATGTGTGTATGAGTGCTGACACAATGGACAAAAGCACTCGACCTAAACAGGAAGTTTGACTTTGTGGCATTTTAACAACCTTTGTCAAGCCCCGAGTTATTTTAACACATAGCTTTTGTCTGTAGATGTCATTTATTTTTATACTAATTCGTAAATGCTGATTAGAATTTTTCCCTAAATTAAAAAAAAGTGTGTTTTCACAGTGTTTGATCAACTGAGCAAAACAGCGACCGAAAACAACATTTCCAGTTACATAATAACAACTTTGGATATAAACAAGTGCGACTAGGCCCATACGACCATTCAAACAACTCTAAAAGCACAGTGGGACCGACAATCAGGCAATTACCCCGTCAAATATGACAGAAGAAAATTTTACCTTAGGTTTTGGGAAATCTTGAACGCCTTCCTGTGCTATTCCCTGTGAAAACATGGGAACAGACAACTTAACAGCCGTGAAAAGGCATATATTTCCCAACGTCGAAATGTCAGCGTGGTTTATAATATTCCATACACGTCACACAATAAAAAAATATAAGAACATGTTCTGGTTAACAAATTTTGAAAATAAAGGTTACAAAAATGACCATCTACAATACTCTGTATTATTTTGGGAAAGCAGGCGCAAAATAATGGTGCCAACCTAAACAAAAACTGTTCCCTCCCACTTAAAACTGGCTCATCTGGACGTATTTACATTAAACTAGACCTTAAACGTTGGGTACTAAAGGACTTTAGTGACTTACTATATCGACAGCCTGTTGATATGCGAAATTAAACTTAATTCTCATTTATAAGCGAGCTTGACTGAAAGGATCCATGCAATCACACACCCCTCACCCTGAACTATATTATCATCTCTTTTCTTCAACCCCATTGACCCTAATCACAATCCACCTCGTAGAAACATACTCAGATGTTGCACCAACTTGGCAAATGCATAAACATACCGTTTCGTCCCGTGAAGTCTTTCAAATAAATTCGCCAAGATATTACAGAAAATTATTTCTGCGGGAAATCCGTGAAATGCACCACCCGACGGAAATATCAAAATTGCACCCCATCATAAAAAATAAACCCATTCCTCATAGATGCGGGTAACTGAGAAGCAGGGAAAGAACTTGTTCTCTTAAATATTCACGTGGTTAATAAGATTTTCGCGTCGTTTCGCGGTAGTGAGAGGAGTGGCTGTCTTTCCGATGGTACATGGAATCTGTCCAATCAGAACTATTGTCCTTCTTGCCCATGGTTTACTTCATAGCCCCTCCCCTATTTTACTATAGATGAAACTAAAACTCTTAGCTAGCGCAATGGAATAAACCAGAAGTGCTTTTGTTTGATTTAAGCTCTTTTAATAGCCCTACCTGCACTGTAAATATTGCCAAGATTTAATAATCATTTCATACAATTACAAGACAGTATTCAGATTTTTATTTGAAATTGATTAGGTAATTTTTTTTGTCATTGTGCTACAGATTACTGCAATAATGCAACAAAGGTGGATTTAATAATAATATAAATAGGCTAGTTGTTTCGTTTTAAGTCATTGTGATTTAGTTATTCCAGCTGATAATGGTGTAAGCTCTTATCTGTTCATAAGACTTGCAGTCTACACTTGCTTTGTTTAATACTATAGTATTGATTAAAACAAAACAACAATATAAAAATTATGCAGAAAATGTTTACAAAAATTCAACTACAAAATTGGAGCAATGGGAGCATTAGTTAATTATTTACCTGTAAATATACACGATTAATGTATAAATTAACCACTGTAATTAATCACTGTGCTAGTTAACCACAATATTTGAATATTACAGTCATTTTCTGATCCTGTGCACTAAACAGTATACACCTATAATGTAACTGTAATTATAACAGCTATTTTAAAAATCACTGTAAATGTATATAAACTAGAAGCCAGTAATATACTGTAAAATTCATATAAACAATTTTTATAGTGTTTCAATGGCTGCTAAACCCATTTGTGGTAAGGGAAAGGAACAAAAGCATAGCCAAACTTCAACACAAGTGGCAGTTTTCTCTCACCAACATGCACTTCAGGTTTTCCACCATGCCATTGGGACACGTAGGGCCTACATTTTGTTTAGTCTCTGTAACAAAATTTAAGAGAAATATAAAAATAAAATGAGTATTTAAAGAATAAACTGCAATTTGTCTAAGTAAACTTTAAAATGGAGGGTGACCTTTGGAAAATAACAATAATACCCCAATATCAAATCTGCTTGAAGGATTGAAGAAATCTGGCTACAAATGTCATTCCAGTGGGCACCAGCTACACCTCAGGAATAAACTCAAATCACATTACACCATGTCTCTTTATTTCAAGTCCAGATGTTAACTTCAAATGATGGAGAACACATACAAAATGGTTACTCACTTAATTTATTTTCAATAATCTATTGAAGGAAGAAAGAAAGAAAGAAAGAAAGAAATCATTGTCATTATAAATATATCATTAAATGATCAACAACAACGGCCTTAATGTATACGCTATACCATTTAAAAGTTTGGAATCACTAAAGAAATTAATGCTTCCATTTACCAATGTATAATTTATTAATCCAAAATACAATCAAATACAGTAACATTGTGAATTATGTAATATTGCACAATATTATGTAATATTTCACTGGGAGAAATAAACCCTTGTACAGCAGAGCCCTAATCTTGAGATTATAAAATATTTATGACATTAGCCTATTCAAATCTCAATTTACTATTCGTACATGCATTTTTCATAATTATATCTATAATGCCTGACAAAGTTTTTGTACTGTGTGTGTAACTACTACACTGCAGCAGTACCCAGCAAAACGTTTTTAGAATCATCCCATAAATAAGTTTGAAGTAAAATTGCATAAATTGTACCCTCGACACCTATTGCCCCCTGGTGGTGTTTTTTTTTTTTCTCGTATTTAATTCAAAATCAAAACAATAATTACAAATGATCAGTATAACAAGTTGTTAAGTGAACAGTTAAACTGAAAAAAACAAACAAAAAAAAAACATGATTTTCAAATATCTTATGTAGGCCTATATATATTTCAGAAATACTTGATAAGCTATTTCTCACTTTTGCTTTAATGACAGAATGTTCTCTGACAAGGACTCCTCAAGTTTGTGTAGAAATTAAACTATAAGGAGACAAAAATAAACAAGTAAGAGACCTGCACCTGTACATAGACTCCGGTAGTGGGTAGGAGACTTAAGCCTGTAAATAAAAGACATGATCATACTTTATGTCACAGTAGTAAATAAGACACTCTAAAGAGGAATACTCAAAACCACATTATTATTTAGAGATTTGCGTTATCAATCAATATAAACTTTCATTCAGTGCTTAAAAACATTGTCTATGCAAAATTTATTGTTTGCATTTTAGCTGTAATAGTAGGGCTGTCAAACGATTAATCACGATTAATCGCATCCAAAATAAAAGTTTGTGTTTATATAATATATTTGTGTGTACTGTGTATAATTATTATGTATATTTGAATACACACACATACATGTATATGTATATATTTAAGAAATACAGTATGTATAGTATGTGCATGTATATACTGTATATATATATATATATATATATATATATATATAAAAAATTTATATTATATATAAATAAAAATATTTTATATATAAATAATACATTTTTCTCAAATATATATATATATGCATGTGTGTGTATTCAAATATACATAATACTTATACACAGTACACAAACATACAGTATATTATGTAAACACAAACTTTTATTTTGGATGCGATTAAATCGTTTGACAACCCTAAAAGCAATCAGCAAGTAGAACAAGGAACTTAAATTACAAATTAATGCTCATTCTCTAACAAATTCATTTTCTATACAAATGTTTTAATATACATTCTTGATTAAATTAAGATGTGATTTACCCGGGTTCGCAAGACAGCTTTCACATTAGCAATTTTTCATGCGAACCGTGCCCCGTTGTGAACAAAACTGCCAGTGTGAAAGCACCTTCAATCTCCACAAACTCCGATCCTTCTTGGCTCTTTTCGATGAGAGCCAAGCTCCTGCACCCTGTAGTTCGGGTCCCACGGCCACCGAGGCGGCTCGGAATTGGTGGATCAGAAACGGGAGAAAGGCGATAAGGGGGGCAGGAAGCGCGCAGAGGCACAGCCATCCCAGGGGAGACAGGATCTCAGATCTGTTATCTCCACTGGAATGGCAAAGAACTGACAATAATGGGCCCTGGCCCCTGAGGGCAACCCCTACCGAGGGAGGTCCGAGCTGGCCAATGCTATTGAAAAAAATGATTCCTCTGTCAGACTTTTTGGCAGCGTGGCAGCTACTGCCAAATATCTCTCAGTGGGTACTGAATACCATAAGGAAAGGTTACAGAATTCAGTTTGCCTTCCATCCACCTTGATTCAATAGCATACGTGGTACCTCAGGAGTCAGAAAAAGGTTTCTTCAGCCAAGAACTACAGTCTCTCTTGGCAAAAGGGGCCATAGAGAGTGTAGGCCTATTCCTCCCAGAGAGGGATTCAGGGTTCTACAGTTGATGCCAAAAAAGAACGGGGAGTTCTATTCAGAGAGTGATTCTAGATCTAAGGGGCCTGAACCATACTCTTTGGACATACAGGTTCAAGATGCTTACCCTAAAATTAATTGTGTCACAAACCAGTCCTCGGACTAGATCTAAAGGACGCCTATTTTCACATCGAGATTCTGCCAGAACACAGTAAGGTTTGCTTTCAGGGGTGAAGCATACCAGTATCGATACCCTTTGGCCTAGCTCTATCCCCACACACATTCACCAAATGCATGGATGCTGCTCTGGATCCTTTGCAATCACAGGGCATCCGTCTATTGGCTGATAGTCCGATAGCCCAATCGGAAGAGCTGACAGTGCAGCATCGAGATGTTGTGCTTGCCCACATGAAAATTTAGGAGTTGAGATTGAACGGCAAAAAAAGTGTGCCCTCTCCAGCTTAGAGAACCATTTTCCATGGGGTGTTTGGGAAATGGCAGCTTTACCATATTAAACATGTAAAACAATGTCAGTGTCTCCTTTCATCAGAAGTACAATTTTATTTTCTACTATAACGCAGCTCTCCAGTGTGTTCATGTTTTCATTCGCGGACGTCTGACCTCTACGGACTCAACAGGAGAAATTAAAAAGAAAAAATTTCGACGTGAAAGAAGGCAGAGCCTCCGCACACACCTATTACGTAATCGGCATGGACCAATTGAAGTACAAAGGTGTTTACCAGCCGGAGCAAGCTGTTTCGAAGTCCCAAAACGAACTCCAAACAAAGTTCATTTTGGCCTGATTTTGTTTGAAATTACGTCACATCAGTTCGTTCTTCGATTTCGCTTGAAGTATATCGGGGCCTTTAAGGCGCATTTCTTGCACTAAACAGTAATACTCGAGCTTGCCCACATTGACATGCAGTATTTCTTTTAGCATCTCCAGTAAAGGAATATAAAAGCAAGAACCTTTATCATCCGATAATGGTGGAACAAATAAATGACTGCAAACAATAAACAGCTATGCATATAAGACAAATAACTGCCAATAATTTGTGTGAAAATACAGTGCCAGACAACATTAATAAATATAAGTATTAAATTAATAATTTAATAATTTATTACTTACCAAACAATAAATTGATGCTTTAAAAGTTTTTAAATGCATCAAGTGTTTCTGATAAAGGTAAACAAAAAGTATTAAAGGGTTCACCCAAAAATGAAAATTCTGTCATTAATTACTCGAAACGAGAAGAAATTGTTGAATAAGTCATTATTTTTGTTTGTTTTTTGCACACAAAAAGTATTCTCGTCGCTTCCTAAAATTAAGGCTGAACTACTGTAGTCACATGGGCTATTTTAATGATGTCTTTACTACCTTCCTGGGCCTTGAAAGTTGCAATGACGTTGCTGCCTATGGGTGGTTCAGAAAGCTCTCGGATTTCATCAAAAATATCTTAATTTGTGTTCCGAAGATGAACGCAGGTCTTACGGGTTTGGAACGACATGAGGGTGAGTAATTAATGACAGAATTTTCATTTTTGGGTGAACTAACCCTTTAATAATTCCCAATGGGTCTGCATGGATGACCTTCAACCTTCCAGAGACTGATGGACAATGTACAGTATGCTTGTGAATTCCAAACACTGGTAAAGAGCATTCAATAATTGTTTTTCCTCAGGTGAAAAAAAAATGCCCAACATTACTGAACCACACAAAATGAATATCTGGCAGTTAAAATGGGCACTGGAAAAATTACTGGTTAATACCAGTTTCTTCGTCCTGATATAGCCAGTAGCCTAGATGAGTCTCTTAGCTTGGAGGAGATAGCCTCTTGCATCTTAACAATGAAAAACGTCTCGGGTTACGACTGCAACCCTGGTTCCCTGAAAACAGGGAACGAGACACTGCGTCCTGAGACACTATGGGGAAACGCCTCGGAGTGACTGGTATCTAAAGCAACTGTAAAATCACGGCAATCGTATTGGCCAGCGACAGCCTATGACATCATACTAGTGCGACCAGGAAATATATAAGGGGCGCCTAGAGAACATGTCATCCACTTCTTCGTCTGAAGGGACTGAACAGGCAGCCCAGAGGCATGGCAATGAGATGCAATGTCTCGTTCCCTGTTCTCAGGGACCCAGGGTTACAGTCGTAACCCGAGACGTTCCCTTTCGAAAGGGAACTAGCACTGCGTCCTGAGACACTATGGGGAATGAAATACCCACGCCACCATGCTGAGGAGAATGCATGCCAAGAAATGGCTGTGACTAAGCACAAATAATGGCAGTTTCAACATAAATGCCAAAAACCACTCACCCCTTCTGGTCACACACTAGACTGTCAGTGACAGTACTCCCTACGGCCACTGCCCGAGCTATCAAGCCTCAATGAGGAAGTGCCTCTGTAAAGTAACAGAAGGAATTGTCAAAGGCCGCTCAAAGGCTTGGAACCAGCATCTTCACTAGGAAGGGGTCCCTTTAAGGGAGTATGGCCAGGGGGCCGAAAGGAGCAGTTTAAATGCCATTATATAATACTATATCAAATATAATATTATGAATAAATGCCCCTTTATTCCTTTCTATAGGGAGCTGAGGTCACTGAATTTATAACAGCTCTTCACCAATGGTGTGGCGACCGATAAAACTCAACCTGAGACTTCAAAAAGCAGAGGCCTTAATGTAAATGAGGCCTGCCATACTCTTACAGCCTGAAAGGATGCACTTACTACCAAGCCCGGCACCATACCCACAGAAGGGTTCCAATGATGGAACAAACTCATCATCGGCCCAGCCTCAGGCCTGATATTATGAGCGACTGTGGGGGGGGTGTAAAGTCATCATACGCAAGGCAGCACGGCAGCAGGGGCAGCAGACGGCAGCAGAGCACTGTCTCTCGCTTCTTACAGCTGCTGAAGAGTGAGAGAGATAACACCTCTCTCTAACTCTTCAACAAGATTCATCTTAGGCCCCAGCGATCTCAGTCTCCTCTCAGTGAGAGGGACCAAGCCGCTGGGTACAGATGCCTGCCCCTCTTCCCTCGGGAAGATAGACAAACGAGATTGGGGTTTCCTAACAGGGAAACGCTCACAATGCGTGCAAACAGCCCTCTCAAGAACTGAGCGCGTGTGCTCCTCGCCCAAACAAACAACAAGTTGTGTGTGTGATTAAGCGTCAAAAAGCTTTGAACACAAATCCACACACCACTTGAAACGTTTGCTTACACAAGCCATTCTTCCCTGATTTTTAACAATCGCTCAAACAAACAGTCGAAAAAGAGAATGACGTTGGCTGCGTCCGAAACCTGGAAAATGCTGCCTTCGGAGGACACATTTCAAGGTAGGAAGGCATCAAGGCACGTCTGAATCAAATGTTAGCTTCACTTCCTGCCTCCTGAGATACCTTCATCTGATCGAGTTTTGAAGGCAGCATATATGTATCCTTCGCTGCCTTTGATATCCCACAATCCTGTGCGTTCCATTCTGTTACAGTTGAGCTGGAAAAAAAAGATGGCGTCCAAAGGTTGCGTTTGCTGGTCAGTTTGTGTGTAAATGTACGTTTTTTTAAAACATTTTCCACTTCTGATGTCATATCTAGCGAGAAATTACTGATGTAGTAATTAAATAATTGTTTAGTTCTCACCAAAGCTCTCTCTATTTTGCTGTAGATCATTAAACTGTTACACTGCCTAAGAAGTCTGTCCGAAATTAGTTTCGTGAGGTGCCTACATGCACAAATGCTGCCTTATAAGTCAATGTCTGAGGCAACGAGTCAGCTGCCTAGGTTTTCAGACGCATCCGTTCTCTAGACACCCCTTATATACTTCCTGGTCGCACTAGTATGATGTCATAGGCTGTCGCCTGGCCAATACGATTGCCGTGATTTTACAGTTGGTTCAGATATCAGTCACGCCGAGGCGTTTCCCCATAGTGTCTCAGGACGCAGTGCGAGTTCCCTTTCGAAAAGGAACAACAAAGCTCCTGGCCCTGACGGCTTCCTTACAGAATAAAGAAAGTTTTCTAATCAGTTATCCCCCTTATTATTATAACTACAGTGGGGAGAACAAGTATTTGATACACTGCCGATTTTGCAGGTTTGCCCACTTACAAAGCATGTAGAGGTCTGTAATTTTTATCATAGGTACACTTCAACTGTGAGAGACAGAATCTAAAACAAAAATCCAGAAAATCACATTGTATGATTTTTAAATAATTAATTTGCATTTCATTGCATGACATAAGTATTTGATCACCTACCAACCAGTAAGAATTCCGGCTCTCACAGACCTGTTAGTTTTTCTTTAAGAAGCCTTCCTGTTCTCCATTCATTACCTGTATTAACTGCACCTGTTTGAACTCGTTACCTGTATAAAAGACACCTGTCCACACACTCAATCAAACAGACTCCAACCTCTCCACAATGGCCAAGACCAGAGAGCTGTGTAAGGACATCAGGGATAAAATTGTAGACCTGCACAAGGCTGGGATGGTCTACAGGACAATAGGCAAGCAGCTTGGTGAGAAGGCAACAACTGTTGGCGCAATTATTAGAAAATGGAAGAAGTTCAAGATGATCAATCTCCCTCGGTCTGGGGCACCATGCAAGATCTCACCTCGTGGGGCATCAATGATCATGAGGAAGGTGAGGGATCAGCCCAGAACTACACGGCAGGACCTGGTCAATGACCTGAAGAGAGCTGGGACCACAGTCTCAAAGAAAACCATTAGTAACACACTACGCCGTCATGGATTAAAATCCTGCAGCGCACGCAAGGTCCCCCTGCTCAAGCCAGCGCATGTCCAGGCCCGTCTGAAGTTTGCCAATGACCATCTAGATGATCCAGAGGAGGAATGGGAGAAGGTCATGTGGTCTGAGGAGACAAAAATAGAGCTTTTTGGTCTAAACTCCACTCGCCGTGTTTGGAGGAAGAAGAAGGATGAGTACAACCCCAAGAACACCATCCCAACCGTGAAGCATGGAGGTGGAAACATCATTCTTTGGGGATGCTTTTCTGCAAAGGGGACAGGACGACTGCACCGTATTGAGGGGAGGATGGATGGGGCCATGTATCGCGAGATCTTGGCCAACAACCTCCTTCCCTCAGTAAGAGCATTGAAGATGGGTCGTGGCTGGGTCTTCCAGCATGACAACGACCCGAAACACACAGCCAGGGCAACTAAGGAGTGGCTCCGTAAGAAGCATCTCAAGGTCCTGGAGTGGCCTAGCCAGTCTCCAGACCTGAACCCAATAGAAAATCTTTGGAGGGAGCTGAAAGCTCGTATTGCCCAGCGACAGCCCTGAAACCTGAAGGATCTGGAGAAGGTCTGTATGGAGGAGTGGGCCAAAATCCCTGCTGCAGTGTGTGCAAACCTGGTCAAGAACTACAGGAAACGTATGATCTCTGTAATTGCAAACAAAGGTTTCTGTACCAAATATTAAGTTCTGCTTTTCTGATGTATCAAATACTTATGTCATGCAATTAGATGCAAATTAATTACTTAAAAATCATACAATGTGATTTTCTGGATTTTTGTTTTAGATTCCGTCACTCACAGTTGAAGAGTACCTATGATAAAAATTACAGACTTCTACATGCTTTGTAAGTGGGCAAACCTGCAAAATCGGCAGTGTATCAAATACTTGTTCTCCCCACTGTATACAAACATTCCCTAGATCAAGGCTTCTTATCGCCACCCTTAAACCAAGCTCTGATTTCTTTAATATTAAAGAAAGACAAAGATGCTACATTTTGTGGCAACTACAGACCTGTTAGCTGTTACTAGCTAAAGTATTGGCCAAACGTTTAGAGGCTCATCCCCCATCCATTATATCAGATGATCAAACTGGCTTTATACTGGGTCGTCAGTTATCATCCAATATACATAGACTCCTGAATGTAATACTTACTCCATCCAGGTCATCAAGGCCAGAAATCTTGCTAGACGCGGAGAAGGCTTTTGACCGGGTGGAGTGGGATTATTTATTCATGGTTTTACAAAAATTTGGGTTTGGATCTAAACTAATCTCATGGATTCCTTTACTGTATTCCACTCACTCAGCTTGTGTGAAAACAAACTCTGAAACGTCCCCTTATTTCTCTCTTTCTCGTGGCACCCGTCAGGGTTGCCAACTTTCACCTCTCCGTTTTGCTTTGGCTATAGAGCTTCTCTCCATAGCATTAAAAAAACATTTTCAGTATTTTCAGGTATTCATAGGAGGAAGAGAATCTCGTGTCTCATTATATGCAGACTATCTCTTGTTATATTTTTCAGACCCTCTTAACTGCATTTATAAAACGGTTAATTCCAGTCCTTGATTCGATTCTGAAAGTCCAATTTATTCAGCTATTTTTAAACTATGTGACTTTGCTAAAGCACACTTTGCTACCTTCCCTCATCAGCCAAAGAAAACTTTAATTGAAGATATAATGTCTCTTCCAAAATCACATAGCCACATTGCCTCAATTTATGGCCTGTTTTGCTCTTTGCAGTTCCCTCCTCTTTTTGCACTCAAGGGAACCTGGGAGAGAGAGCTAGGACTGGAACTTGAGGAGCTGTGGAATAATGCTCTAGCTAAAATTAACTCTGTCTGTATATGTGCTCGTTTGAATCTTCAAAGTTGTTCACAGAATTCATTTCACCAAAGCAAATTTGAGGAAACTTTCATCAACAGAAGATGATAGGTGCAATAGATGTTCGCAATCCCCAGCAGATCATACTCTTAATGTTTCTGTGAAACCCTGCCCAATAATTGCAATTTTTGGAGTACCCCTTGTTGATGGCTTGTATAATAAGTGCCATGCTGATATTATTGCTTTTGCTTCATTGGTAGCCAGAAGACAAATATTGTTACATTGGAAATCCTCATACCCCCCTTAATGTCCTTCTACTGCTTTTCTAGAGTTCATTCTTCAGCAATTCCTGGCTACTTCACGGTGTCATTTCACAAATCCCTTGACTTTTATTTACTGAACTATGATATTGACTAAACCACATTTCAGCCGAAACATTAACCTTTGAATTCTGACCACTGAATCCAAGAATGTCCTTAAAGGTCAGGACTGACAGGCCCATAATCAAAAGCTTTACTGTCTGTTATGACTACTGCACCATGCAGACTAAGTAAACAATTTAAATCTGCATACAAGAATTTGCCCAAAGTACAATACTAAACTTTAGTAGATAATACAGATTTAGTTGAAAAGAATAAAAGCTATTGTATGAAAATGAAACGTTCAAATTGTTTTCCACAGTCTTGAGATATGTCAGATTAAACATCTCAGAGTTTTTCCTGTCGCATTGGGACTGGGTTTTTGTAAGGCACATATCTTTGTAAAACTAACTTGGAAAGAATTGTCAGAAGCGATAAAATAGAATTTTGAAATTAAAACAGCATCTATTTTTGTATAAATATTCATACCCTGCCTGTTACAGTGCTATTCATCCACCTGGACACTTCTGATTTAACCTCATTATATTTTTTTCAAAATATCTTCAGTTTCTTATTTCTGATTTCTTTAGCTCAAATCATACTAAATAACTACATTTTCCAAGCTAATGCAGTTAATGTGCATGTGTGTACTTGAATTTTTAAAAAAAAAAAAAACGTGCTATGTCTTTATATTTAGCTCTTTTGATCAAACAGTGGGAAGTCCAATAATTTTTCTACTTGTAGTCTGTCTCATTCTGCCTCTGGCTTAGTACATTATATACTAAGTGAAACACTGCCATCTATGGCTTGACAAGTGTGTATGGTTCAGAGTGGCCAATTGTACTTGCATTTCATACAAATAAAAAGTATGTAGTGCATCACAGCATGTTGATTGTTTATTTGCTTTTACTGTTGGACATATGTATCCATTATTTAAGAGTAGCTACAACATCATACTGTTTAAAGTTAAGAAAATGTGTGACATGGATTGAAGTGATGAGTGTTTAGCACAGCAGATTTAAAAGAGGTAGCTATTATACAGATTTCAGGGTTCCCACTATTTTTCAGAAATTATTTTACAGGACATTTCAATTTTTTTACTACGGGAAAAAATAAAAGACAAGAATTACAGAGTCACGGCCTATGTAATATATTCCTTTCTCCAGAAGTCTTAAAGGTATCACAATTGCATAAATAATGCTATAAGTTTTAAAATAAGTACAATTTTTAATAGTAAAAGAAAGATACTTTTAAAATTAAACTAAAACTGCCAGTAGGTGCAAATAATACAAATAACGGTCTTTAAGTCATTGGAGTGACTTTCAAACGATTCGTTCAAAGCGCTTATTAATTTATGAACTAAGCAAATGACGGTCTTTATAAATGGCTCATTGAATCACTTTCTCAAACGATTTTTTGTTCAAAATATGCAGATTCATTCAGCTTTGTTTGTGCAATGAATCGCAGAATGAGTAATTCACTGTGCATCACATCATTGTCTCATTTTGACGGTTTGTTCTTCAATGAACAAAACCTTTTTTTTTTTTCTTTTTTAAGAGAATTTTCCAGGGAAAACTGATTTTCCAGGACATTTTACGTTTTCTCTCATTTTCCATGCGTTTTCAATTACAAATTGGTCATTATTTTTCCAGGATTTCCAGGTTAAGGTGGGATTTGTGGGCATTAGTATTCTATTCTATTCTCTAAAATCTGTTGCCACACACTCAATACTATTGGACTGACTGACTGTTTAAAGTCTAGTCTGTGGTTTACAGAATGAAATTAGTCTTTTCTTTTTTTTAAAGTTCAATTACAGACTTCACCTCAATCTGTAAAACTGGTGAAATGCATTTTTCCCCCAAGAAGTAGTAAGAGAAATGATGAATCAACATCATCATTCTTATTATTATTAATATTATTTAAAGACCACCTTAAAGTGTTAATTTATCAACCCCGTTTCACAGATAAGGCTTAAGCCTAGTCCCAGACTAAAATGTTTTAATTGAAAGCAACTTGCACTGACATATCTTAAAATATGTCAGTGCCATTGTTTTGTCTCAAGATGCACACCAGTGATGTTTATACAGGCTACTTAAATGCCTTAATTGAACAAAGGCCTAATCCTGGTTTAGTCTAAACCTTGTCTGTGAAACTGGGCCCAAAACTAATAAATCTTACAATTTGACCACAATGAGTCTTCAACAGAACATTGAGAGTGGCAGGAGTGATTTGCTTTGGGGTGGACCAGTGTTTTTCTGGCAGAGTAAAAACACCCCTTGCTTAGACACAATCAAACACTGTTTAGCATAATAAAAAAGCGAACATTCACATGAACAGTCTTATTAGCATAAAACATCATAATCTCAAGGCTGTTCTTTAAAGACATAATTTTAATGCTGGTTATGGGTATCAACACTCTTAATATTATTGACTCTTCAGACACCAGTCACAATAACAATGACACAATTTGTGTTTGTTTACATAATAAAAAAAAATAAAATTAAAAAAAAATATTCCGAAGCATCTCATGCTTTCACACATTTTGTAGCAGATTTCCAAACTGATTAGCCAATTCTGGACTAAATTCCAAATTGATTCTAGCCTGTAAGTGGCAGAGGTCTCTTCAAGAAGCCAATAAGTCCAAGTGTACTTTAAATACACTGCCATACGACTAGCCCTTTATGACTCGACCTAAAAAAGGAACAGTTCACCCAAAAATTATAATTCTGTCATCATTTACTCACCCTCATGTCATTCCAGCTTTGAAACATCAGGGCGAGTACATTTTTGGGTGAACTATACCATTAAGACTTCAGTTTATTTATAGCAAAACAGCATGTGGTTTGATAATTTATCAATATATTATAGGATTCTTATTTATTAGAAGATATAGGTTCAAGGACAACGCCAAATGACACAAGCCCTGAGACACAATGTATGATGGTCCACCATATTGGCTCTGTCCTGTGGATTGGGCTGCAATTTCAAGTCAAGTCTGCAATATACAGCAGCAGGTGTGCCACACTGCCCATCAATAAGCAGCCAGAAAGGAAGTGACATCATCAGCTCCTGTGAGTTGTGTACCAAAGTCGACTGCCCTTAACTTCTTCCAACAGGTGTAGTTATGACACCGTTTTCCTTGTCCTCTCAGTCATCTTCCATTTATTTTGCTTTAGTGCTGGAGCAAAAAGTTTGTTGCGATGTTAATGTCATTATTAGACGCTCTGAGAGCTTCTTGGGCATCCATCCTTGAGAAACCCATCTCCATTAATCTTGCAACCTAGTGATAACAGCACAGTATAAATAAAAAGTTAGTATCTGTCAAAAATGGTTGAATCTGGAAACCCATGAGGTGAAACAAATCTTCCTGATAGATGGTGTAATTAATAAGGTGTGATAAAAATCAAAAGAAATCAGTACTTGAGATCTCACCTGTTCTTCGACCACAGCTGTGTTATCCGGCGGGTGCGTATAGGGGGGCTGTTGTGGCTGAGGACCCTCTTGGTGCCGGTTCTGTCCTCTGTGCCGTAAAGTGGGGAAGAATCTGTTCCAATTCAGGAGACCTGTCTGCTGTGGACAGCCATTGATGACAGGAATTATACATCACATTGTAAAGTCACCATTAAATCAAAATTAACATGTCTTATTTTTTTATGGAATATTGCAATGTTTATTAAAAAAATTTTACCCATGGACATTTTCTTTTATTCAATTTTTTAAAATGAAAAACAACATCTCTTCTCTGATGACGTGTGCAAAAAAAGCCTCCCCTCCAGCAACTTGTCAACCTGGGATGATCCAATCAATTTCCGATGTACAAAAAATCCAAACCTACATTACACGTTTCACTCAGATATTAGGGATGTCACAGTGAGGAAATTTTCCCACCGGTTAATAAACTTGCGACAACACAAGTGTTGCCGATTACACCCTGGGTAGGGGATGGGGATACTGAAATGGCTTTTGAATACGTGCTTGCTTTTTGCTTTGACTTTCAAATTCACAGTCTTGACTGGGGTTCAGCAATGGTGCTGGTAGTTATTGCCCTATGCAGACTGCATGCTCTGTGTATAGGAGTGGCGGTACGCCGCACATTTTACAAGAAAAGGTATTTGTCGATGCGCAGGAACTATTGCGCTTACTTTTACTTTTGCTTTGACACCAAATACTCCGCCAACATCTTGTCAGTCGTCTCTCCTTACTCTCTTCATGTGATATGTGAACTCGGACTCCTGCTGCAGTGTGCTGTGACTCTGTGGCTCGTGCTGTATGGAGCTGACACTTTCAGTTTATAAATGCAGCATCCATTGTCCAACTAAACTACATGGTTTTTATTTCTAAAGACAAAACCTACTGTGTTTACAAGAATGTGTCTGTTCAAGGCAAGAAGACATGAAAGAGCACTCAATTCAGCATTCACACATTATATGAGAGGTGGTTTTCTGTGTGCGCTTTAGGGGCCGTTCACGGCACGTCTTCTGTGTGCTCAAGTTTGTTATTTTACAGTAGACACGCAACAAGCCCGGTTCTTGGAAATTTGGAACCGGTTCTAAAATGGAACCGGATCTCGCCATTATAGGGAAAAAAAGACAATTGCAATTTCTGTTTCATGCTGACTTTAAAGACAGTATAGTTATAGAGTTCAGTAGAGGTCTTTTTTTTTTTTTGTAACAGTATTTTCTTTGTCTCTCCACATTCAAAAACTCCCATAAAAGAATGACTGAACAACCTGTCAGCATGATCCCGAAAACATTTTTATATTTTCCTGTTACAGCGCAAACAAACTCTAGGCCTAAATTCATAGCTACATATAGAGTAGGACTCAAAGTGACATTGAGAAAACAAAAATGTTCTAACATTGAGAAAATATTAAATGTTCTGTGCTGACTGTTGATAGCCTTTTCAGAAAAAAAACTGCTTTTCTCATTTTCATCAAGGACAAAATGATCTGCTTGTATCAGGCATCTGTGATGAAAGCATGTGGGTATCTCTGTTTGTTCACAGGAAACCATTAACTTCCTCTTGTTCAAAAAAATTCTGAGAAAATAAATGGAAAAAAGGAAAAACAAGAATACAAGAAAAAACAAGAATATCTTGTCAGATCTGAGTGACAGACATATGGCAATAGAGCTAGTTAAACTTTTTTGTTTCTACACCTCTGATAAGGAAACCAAACCCATTATGGAAATGTAAGCTGACCTCCGTCACTGGTTTCCAACAACAACATGGTTTCTAGTCTAATAATATGTGAACATACCCTGAAGCAAATACTTTTGAAATAGAAACTTCTTCCAAAACATAAATAAAATAAAATTCCATTTATGATGAGTTCACATTGATTTCACATTCTGCTGTTCTGAAAAAGATCTCGATTAGGTTGACTGTATAAATCAAGTAAAATTATACCAAATATAACAAAAACGCCTAAAACACTAATTATGACACTAATTAACCTAATTTACATAACCAATCCGAAAACATAGGACATAGTACAGGAACTTGAATCAGTGAATCATTTTTGTGATTTAATTCAAATTAATTAAATATTTAATTTTAATTTTAAGTTTAAGTTTTTTAGCAATTACCATTTTGTCAACCTCATGTTATTCTGTTGTCTATTCAGAATCGTGATCTTAATTATGATTGTGATTCTCAACTTAATTGAAAATTTGTAATTCTTAACTTATCCAGAATCATGCAGCACTACTCTAACTTAATTAAAATGCTAAAAAAAATTGCATAAAATCAATTCCCCTCAATAATTGTTTCTGATTAAATTAAAAAAAAGATTAAAAACAAACTACTGTTCTAAACAAAGTGAGATACAAGATGCCCTTATCTCTTGTAAAAGTGGAAAAAGGAAAAGCTTTCATTTTTTATGTTCAGCTGACCTTCAGCTAACTCCTAGTTCTTACGGCTAGTTCTTCTTTGTCATGTGAGGGGGTGGTGGAATAGGTTAAAGCTCTGTACTGATAACTGAAATGCTATAGGTAAGTCACTTAACCCCAGGAATTTCCAGAGGGACTGTCCTTGTAATAAAAGTACTATAGAAGTACCTGAGCCTGCTGTTGCTGTGCATTTCTCCTGAGGTGTGCCAGCTGAGACAGGAGCAGTTGCTGGTCCAGCATATCCATCCTCTGCTGTCTCTGGATGTCCAAAGTAGCACCCATCCCCAGCGGAGCCTCTGCAGTGGGCTCAGAATCTGAGAAGACCGGCTCTAGGAGCACAGAACCACATCGGGCCACCCATTCTGGCACACGCAAGAACTTCTGGACCGCCAACTTATTACTGTAATACAACATGCCTGCAATCTGGAACAGAGTGATTGTAACTGGTTACCAATCCACTTTTGCTAGTTTAATGACGGGAAAAATGGTCGGAACGCCCGGCGCATAGTCTAAAAGGGTTGTCCCTATTCTCTTAATGAGTAATGGGTGTTTTTTTGGTGTAACGTGCTATAAACCAATCAGAGTCTCATCTCCCATTCCCTTTAAAAGCCAGTAGCGCTCGCACCAGACTGAACGCTTCTCCAGAGAGAAATCCTTTAATTTTTCATATTTAAAAATGTTTGTGTGCTGCTGCGCGTCCCTGTGTGTGTAATAAGCAAAGTGTACGTGCGTTGTGGACCCGCCTATAGGCGCATATTAAGAGAAACAGAAACAAACAGAAGTTGATGAGTCAAAAACATGTTTTAACTGCCAAATTCCAGTGAATTCCTATAGTACTATAGTATAGTGAAATGCAACATGACCCATAATCATAAAGAGAGATCCACCAATCTGATAAGTTCTGTTACCATGGGAATAGATATTGTAGCAATCTCCATAGTGATTTTTGGAGGGTAGCAAAGACTAGCTAGGTAACGGTAACAAGGTACCTACCTAAAGTTAGTGATGTTGTTTTCTGGTAACAAAAAATAAAATATATATATAAAGGACAAAAACCCAGACTTAATCTATTACATAATTTGCAGATTTCTACTCACTTAACTAAAAAAACAAAAATGCTGTAATTTACTCACCCATGTTGTTGCATAACAGTTTTAATTTCTTTATTCAGTGGAACACAAAAGAAGAAATTTTGAATTATGTGTGCTTTTTTATTGTCTATACAATTAAAGTCAGCGGAGTCTAATGTTTTTTTTTCAGACCCCATTAACTTTCACTGTACTGGCAAAAGCAAAAACGTTCTTCAAAATATCTCGTGTTCCACAGAAGAAGGAAAGTTATACAAGTTTGGAACAACATGAAACCAAAACACTATCACTGTAAGCTCTAATGGTAAATCGTCCTATAGTAGCTTTAGGTAGGTACCTAGTTAATGTTACCTAGCTAATTTCCACTACCCTCCAAAAATCGCTGCTGCAATTTCATTTCCATGGTAACAGCGACTTCACAGATCAAAACAAGCAAACACAGAAAATGTAATGTAATGATGCAATTCTACTTGAGCCGTTATACTTACCAGTCCACTACAAGCAACAATCCACATGTAGGCACTTGAGGTCAGGAGCTGATGACAAGATAACAGAACAACAGAAGAAATTCAGAACTATGAAAAGCACTAACCAGCAACTCTAATTTACAACCAGCCCTAACTGCATCCATAAACAAGTGCATGATATAAAGAAATGCAAGAGTGGACCAAAAAACTCAAACATTAACTTAATGAAACCTAATTATCTAATATTACAAGATTAAAATACACTGGTTAGTTTTAAATGGGTATGTTAAAGAAAACTGAATATGTAGAGGATATGTTAATTGCAGTCTGAGCTCACTTGTGCACCCACGATGTATGTCAGAGACTTGTTTGTGATTGAGATGTGGCCAAGCAGCTGAGTGACCTGAACACGTGGGATGGAGTTGTAGAAAGGCACAAAGAGAGCAAAGACTGGGCCCAGCCTGAGAAAGAGAGAGAGGGAGAAAGAGAAAAAAGTTAGAAACAGAGGGAAAAATCACTGAAAGTGAATCTTCAACCTTGTTGATACTAGTGTGACATATGATGTGTCCAGGGTTTGACATAAACTTTTTTGCTCACCAGCCACTGTGGCTAGTGGTTTTCCAGAGTTACTAGCCACTCAGCATTTTCACTGGCCACAATCTCTACATGAAATGTATAACATGACAGGTCATCAAATAGCTCTGATAAGGTTGTGTGTAAAGATCCTTAATCTAGACACTAGAGGAACACTAACAGATGTTAGTGTAAAATATTCTCATCAGTGTTCTATCAGCTATGACATATTTAAATCTAGAATATTTTGTGTATGGGCCCATACAGTAGCCTAGTGAAACACATATCCATATTTTCATGTGATTTGACAGTTTATATTATTAAATATCAAAAATCTAAAAGATGTGCATCATACCTGACACTTCGATGAACACTTTACAGTTGGTTTTATGACCAAGCATTCTCTTCAAATGCTACTGAAGTTAGAAACGTGTATACCAATGTCGTATGTAACTTCAGAGACGCTCTCTAAATTTGCGAATATTGAACGTCCAACGTCAAGCCAACTTTATGCCAGTCACATCAGATGCGCTATGGTTCTGCTGTGATCTTTGTTTGAAACTATTTTCGCTGCTGAAATAGAGCAAAAACAGTCAATCACTGTATGATGAATGAATCTCCTACGTACATCGCACACACATCTCTGCTTTGTTGTTTATGATGAGAGTGCAGATTTCAGTGAGTGAGAGTGCGCTCTGAACAAAACTCCGGCGTTTCAGCAATGACTAATCTGAACGCCTCTGATTATTAGACATTGCATTCATTAGCTCAACAGAATCGCGTGTGATTGACCCGCCAAAGTGGCTAGTCAGAGTGACTGTTACACGCCACAGCTGAAATCCACCTGCTAATGGCATGTGTCAATGACATATGATAGTGTCCAAAGAGAAAAACTTCTTAAAATCTAGTTTAAAACATGTGCCAAGTTCTTAGAAATATACTCCTTGTGTTCATGTTGGTTTCATATGGTTTCGAAAAGAAAAAAGTATAACATTTAAGAAATGTTTAAATTTAGATGCTTTAATGAAACACATTATTTTTCACATATTTTACACTGTTGCAGCACCTCTCTTCCCAGCCTGTCAGTAACTTAGTTCCTTAGCTCTGTTTAGTTCCGGTCTCTATGAAGCCCCTTCTTCCAAAAAGCACAATGTGCTCTAAATGGTTGGCTGAACCAGTGTGTTGTGATTGGTCAACCGCTTTGAGCATGTTTCGGAAATGACACAGTATTTACAATAACCACAAGTTTCAACAAACTACTAACGCAACTCAACCAGACCTTGCCCTTTTTTTTCATGTATGCCTTGGGTGGGAATTCTTTTTTGACATGTACATTCCCGGAAGAAAACTCAAGAGTATAATCGAGGTGTTTCAGGGAGTATAGAAACAGTGTTTACAAATATTTTGGAGTGACTTTGCGCTTTGTAACTTTGCAGATATTTTCATGCTCAAACAGCAACATTACACACTAAAGGAAGTTGAAAATGTAAAACAGCATATTATGTCCTCTTTAAGTATAAAGAAATAACAGTTTCCTTCCACCTTAATCATTATTTTCAATGTAATGAAGACCAAAAACTCATATATTGTTACTCACAATATATCAGTTTACCTTGATAATACTTCCCATAATATACAAATAAAAGAGGAAATAGGTTTAGCCATAGGTATATTTCACAAAAAATAACTTTTTGGTATAGTAATATATATTAAATTAACCATCATAATTTTTACTTAGGAAATTCTTGTTCTCATTGAATTTTAATTTTACTAAGTAAAATCTGAAATATATACACATTTAATTCATGTAATAAATTAACTGGGTGGAAAGAGTAACTCTTATTGTATATTTGCTTGTAATATTTACATGTTTTATAGTCACTGCACATAATAGCCTCCTGTATCATATAGAATTCTATAAAATAATATATTTTCTGCCTCATTCTATAATAAGAAACCACATCACTGACGTTACAAAGTGAATTTGGAACAAAACATGGTATTAATTTCATAAATTGTCATGTTTTGATGCTACGCTAAGCTAACATACTAGCTAACGTTAGGCCTTATGCACCTGTTGGCATTAGCAATTATGTTTTGAATAATTGTGAAAAGTAAATCCACGTAAGATTATTAGAATGTTTAATTTTTAAAGAATGCAATTTGATACAAAGGTAGATGATGGTACTGAACTTAATTGAACATTTAAGTGTAAAGCCTCTCATACGAGTCAAGTCGTGTCAAATTAAATTTTTTGTACTGCTCAAACAATCTTTAAATTGATTTTTTTAAAAAGTAAAGTCTTATGAATATATTTTTATCAACAGGAATTGAACATTTCAGGCTTTGGATACACTGCAGAATGAGCCAGTAGAGTGTAAATTGAGAACTATGGAAGGGGTGATTGCTTTAATTCTCACATTCAGGCAAGTATAAATCTATACATATATTTTCATGATATAATATTACTGTTGTTATTTTTACCTGTTCTTCACTGCATAATATAAATTGTGGTTAAATGTTTTAGATCATTGTTCTAATATCTCACATTGTGTCTGGCCATTTACAGGATGAAAAAAGAGGAAGTTTTTAAAGATTGCCTGGTAATGTATTTTTCTTTTAAAATGACATGTTTTAAAAATGTGTTAACCATTAAGTGAGAGACGGAAGATAGATGAAAGGATTCCGCTCAGTGGAGGCCTATAGCAGAGGTCTTCAGCCACTGTCCTGCAGAGTTTAACTCCACCCCTAATCAAACACACCTGGAACAGCTGATCAAGCTCTTCTGGATTGCTTGAAAAATCACAAGCTGAAACAGGTTGGATATACTTTGCAGGGCAGTGGGCCTCCAGGAGAAATAAACTAAACGTATATTTGTCAGTTATTCAAATTAAATACAAACATGGTACTCTGTTACAAAGCCATAGGATTTCCTGGCGCTGCAAAGGCGCAGAAGCAATTTTATGGCTTTGGGTTAGGGTTAGAGTTAGGGTTAGGCATTCAACATTCAACATTCAAGCAACATTTATTCTGGGGCTAAAATATGTGGAGTGCAGCCATTTTATGCCATGTTCTACTGTACAAACGTTTTATTAATGTTAAATAGATTTGACTCAGTTTAACGCATCTAAACTATATTAAATGATGGTCATTTTATAAAGTTTGTGTTCATTCTGCCCCGATAATGTCACTTCAAATGATTCAAGCTATTCTATTTTTATTTGTTTCTCAAGAGATTTGAAAATTCTGAATTTTTTTTGTAAATTGTATGCAGGAGGACAGCCAGAGTAATACCACTCAGCACAACCTCAAAATCCTGGTCGTCAATGATAATGATGACGGAGAAGATTTAGATGTATCCATCCTTCTTGAAAAGCAAGGAGATGTTGCCAGGATGAGGCAGTACTGCTAAGGCTTCATCCTCGCATACCCCTGAGCACCGTGCTACACTTTTAAGGTGTTTCAGAAACTTTCTTTACAACTGAATGGGATTAAGCTGTCCCCAGAAGTACAAGCTTCAAAGATGAAGTGATTGTCTTAAATACTATCACCACAGCAAGTACTGTACTTTACTGTATCTTGGCTGCAGGGATACCCCATCTCAGTTTTGTTTCTTGCAAATGATTGTAGCAACATGACACCTTGCTCCATTGGACCCTTTGCTCACATACAGCAACTTGTCATATGCATCTTCCACTGTCCAGACACAAACTTGCAGCAGACTTCAGTTTTGACTATTCATGGATGGTTGGATGGGTTCAAATATGGCCAGGACTTGGTGATTTAAACTTTTTTTTTTTAATTGCTCTGTAATATGATGACATGATGTCAATACTACCAAGCTCTGTCAGGTTAAAACTTCATCTAGGTTTTGTGTAATGTTTTCTATATTTTATGCCTTCTGGGGTCGAAAAAAAAGTGTGTGTGTTTCAGCAAATGCAGTTCATGTTGATAACGGACATTAAATTGTTTTACAGAACAGCAAACACTTGAAATAGCCTTGTCACACTTTTTTATTTTTTAATAGACAAAAAAATTATTCTATATCAGTGTGTATTTAGTTTAATGTTGGCCATGACAATTTTTTTTTCCTTTCACAAGGGTTCCAGCCCCATTGTTGTTCTTGTCATGGTTTTTGTGAATGCACCTTTAAAAACTTGTCCAGACTTTACTAGGTCATGTAAATGTGACTGATAGACTTTTGTTAATGTTGGAAAAATAAACTGTTTAACTGTATCTTAGTTTTGTGATTTGTGATAAAGGTATAGACAGAATGAATACATTTATGTGGTAATATTAGAAAAAAGAAATTCGTAATGTTTACATAATAATAAGGAGTAATATAAATTCATAAAACGTAAATGAAAATGTCCCAAAAAATTAAATCTACTTATTTCATAATAGTAAATAGAACTAAGATTTACTTAATATTTTGCTATAAGCAAGTTTCCTATCTAAAAAAATAAATTTACTTTACTTAATTGTTTTAAATAAATATAACTACTAAGTTAAATATAATTAAGTAACATTTACTTAATTTCTTTATGCATGTTAGTTTAAATAGTAAGTACATTTTACCTGATAATGACAAGTGAGTTGTACTTGATATTAGAGCAGTAAAATTTACTTTTACAAGGAATTTGTGCTGCCAAAGGTGCTCTGTGGTAAGTAGTTTCTAAGTAGTTTCAAGTTAGAGGAGAGCAGATGAGCCAACAACATGAACGTCAAATTATTAGTACAATCTACAATGAAGCAACAATGATTACAAAATTCAGAATATGGTTTTTATCAACCATCTAAGGTGCATTGTCATTTTTACTTCCTTTGTATTGTTTACTTAATAAAAAAAACGATGATAGGACTAAATAACTAGCAATAACTAGCTCACTTAGTTTTAAAATGTAATTTGTAGTGATATAGGAAACTAAATGTGTTTTTTAATACAGATCAACGGTAATGGTCATGTCTGACGTAAATATATAGTGTCTCTCAGTGAAAGCCACATGATTTTTCACTTCCCCCATAGACTTAAGCTGCCTCCCCCCACACAGCTAGAAAGAGAGCGGTAAAAGGAAAGAGAGGAACAGAGTAACAGACAGCTAGAAAGAGGCAGGAAGAGATGATGAACTCTCACTTTTGCTCACTTTTATACTGCTACATTTTAAATGTGAGATTAGATGTAGAGACAGAGTAGCACCAATGTCTGACTGAAAATATTCTCTATGCCATCTGGTGAGTACATCATTCCATTAAAATTATAGATAGAAAGGACAGAGGAGATACAATTATATACGTTATGGAAAATTAATGTGTGAAATCAAGCCCAAAAAAGATTCAGAAAAGATTTTATAGAATTTTATAGTGACCATGTTCGCAATTGTTGGTTTACACAAAATATTAAGCAGATATTAACACTAAGCAAAATATTAACTGTTTTCAACATTGACAATTATGAGAAATGTTACTTGAGCACCAAATCGGCAAATTAGAATGATTTATGAAGGATCATGTGACACTGAAGACTGGAGTAATGGCTGCTTTGCCACAACAGGAATAAATCACATTTTAAATTATATTAAAATAGAAAACAGTTAATGTAAATTGTAATAATTATTCACAATATTACTGTTTAAACTTTTTTTTTTTTTAATCAAATATATGCAGCCTAGGGGATTATAAGAGATTATATAAAACATTTTTTAAAAATCGTACTGACCTCAAACTTTTGAGTGGTTATACCAGTTACTATACCAGTTGCCTCTCTCTTTTCAGTGAACTCTCCTGTGTATAACTATGATGAATCCAGATTTCGGCCAAAACTTCTCTTCCAAATGCACCAACTTGTACGACCATCGTCCAGTGGCACGAGTTCTCATACCTCTGGCCTATTGCATCATATGTCCAGTGGGACTTTTTGGAAACGCCCTGGCTCTTCATGTGGTGATCTCCAAAATCACCAAACTTAATTCAATCACTCTTTATTCTGCCAACCTGGCTGTGTCTGATATCCTGTTCTGCCTGTCGCTTCCTTTACGAGCCGTTTACTACGGCCTTGGCTTCCACTGGCCCTTGGGGGAAGGACTATGTAAAGCCATAGCACTGCTCTTCTATTTGAACTGCTATGCTGGAGTTAACTTCATGACCTGTCTGGCAGTCGATCGTTTTGTGGCGCTGGTGTTTCCTCTGAGGCTGGTGAAATTGAGAAAGGCAAAAAACGCACGGTTTGTGTGTCTAGCCATATGGCTGCTGGTGTTTGCCCAGACATTGCCTCTCCTGACCATTAACTTGACCAAAACGGAGCTTGACAACAGCATCACCTGTATGGAATATCCCAATTTTGAGGGTGTTTTCAAAGGGCTGCCCTACTTGCTGATCACAGGAGTAGTTCTAGGCTTTGGCATCCCGGTGATGACAATCATCGCTTGCTATTCCATTCTGACCCATAAACTACATCTAGCAGCAAAGTCGAACCAGCTGACGGAACGCTCTGGAAGGGCCAAAAAAGCAAGAGGAGTGATCGCTGGGGTGGTATTTGTGTTTGTGGTGTGTTTCAGCCCATACCATCTAGACCTCCTGCAATACATGATCCGAAAACTTCTCTATGAACCAGACTGCATGGAGCTACAGTCCTTCCAGATATCCCTGCATATTACGGTGTGTCTTATGAACCTGAATTCATGCCTGGATCCCTTTGTTTACTTCTTTGCGTGTAAAGGCTATAAGCAGAAGGTGATGAGGATGATGAAGTGGCAGGTTGGCACCCACTTCTCCAGTGTTGGAAGAACCTCGCCTGAAAGTTCAGGCGCAGGTGATGTGGTTGGCACACGCCGCAAAAACAACAAAATAACAATGAACACTATTAGAGAAGGTCAGTAAAACTGTTACCGACAAAAGTCGACATAAGGTGATTGAGGGTTAAAAGCCACTAAGAAGGCTAACTGATACCACAAATGGCCTAAATGGTCACTAATGGTCACAGACACCAAATGTGTCCCTCCACATTTTAAACAGCACGCACTTCATGAAGCAGGTGGATGCTAAGCAAGCACTGGCATCCAAGTTGAGAGAGAAGAAATAATCACAGCAAAAAGACTTTTTCATTCAAAATTTAATTGATGAAGGGATAGTAGGGCTGGAACGATTTGACCTAAAATCAAAATCTCGATTAACTGAAAATTTTACCTTGATTACTAATGAACGATTATTTTGCTCTTTTTTTTTTTGCATTCCTTTTTTTGCCCTCATAGTTCACTAATAAGGTCTGTACTGTAAATATGTTCAACTATTAAAGGTGGGATATTTTTTTTCTAATGAAAAAGTGCATTTCTTTGTGATTTTAAAATACTAGAAGGAAACAGCTCACTTTCAGCAGTTATTGTCTATGGGTCGTAACATTTCTTACAGATTTCTGTTTGTTGTACATCAGATACAGATAAATTAGCACAGTAGGCCTTCATTACATTTATTTGAATGCATTAATGAGAGAGTGATTGTGTGTGTGTGTGTGTGTGTGTGTGTGAATTAGCCATAACTTCTCTTAATTATGAAGCTGTGGTTTGTAGTTACTTCAAAGGTAGACAAATCTATGCTATAACGGTTGAGTTTCTAAGCTACTTTAGTGATAAATCACAGGACAGCGTTGACAATGAGTTTCTGCGCTCCTCTCTGCGTGCGATCTTCACGTGATGTGCGAGCTATTGTCTGTATGAGTGTTCGTGTGTCACAATATATCAGGCATTAGTTCAACATAATACACACCCGATGGTCTAAAATCGCTTCAATGTTCAAATGGGCAGGCCTTAAAACACATACAATTGACAAAGTTTTGTGAGGACACAAGTGAAAGTGATCTGGCTTCAGGGCACGCGCGTTGTCAGAGACACGACTCAACTCGGCTCTCTGCGTCACAGAAAAAAGCTCACGAGCACTGAACGGAGATGTTTGCCATTTTGTTGTTCTTGAATAGTGTAAAATCGCTTGAATGTTCAAACTGGCAAGCCTTTAAACGCATTTAAATGACAAACTTCATGAGGACGCAAGTGAAAGTGATCTGGCTTTGGGGCTTGCGCACGCCGTCTGTGTGTGCGTGTAGCAGCGCATATAAGAACGGAGGTTAACTTACCTGTATAAACTGTGTAAAACATGCAATTACCATAGTAATTCTGAGCATCCAGATTGTATAAACAAAGATAACTGCTCTTGAATCTTTCCGTGTGCCTGCAAACTGCACTAGATGTGACTGACGGGGCGGAGTCTCGTGACTAAAACCGAAATAACCGACATGGGAAAATGACGTCGGTTAGAGGTTCTGAACTTCGGTTTCGATTACTTTTCGATTAATCGTCCAGCCCTAAGGGATAGTTGACCAAAAATGAAAATTCTGTCAATATTTACTGATTTTTACTAGTTTCAAAAGTGCAGGACTTTCTCTCTTCTATGGAACATAAAAGAAGATCTTTTGAAAAATGTCTCGCTAGTGTTTTTTTGTTATTGTTTTTTTACATGACCATACAACGCAAGTCAATGGTCACCAAAACAGTTTGGTTACTAACATTCTTCAAAATATCTTCTTTTGTACTTCACAGAAGACAAAGTCATACAGGTTTGGAACAAGTTGAGGATAATTTTCCGGGACAACTATCCCTTAAATGTAGAACAGATAATGGTTTACCCATAAATACGTTTGAAAATTGCAAAATACAGCAGTTAAACTATATCAAAAAGCTGTTTTTATTGTGAAAAAGTGAGTGTGGATGAATCAACCGAGATGTCAAAACTCAAGCTGAGAGATGATGACACCTGAAACATGTACTTTGTGGATTTCATAAGACTTTTAACAAATTTCTTTTTCAATTGACTGGTGCATGACACCATCTTAGCTTAGTGCTGTTATTACATATTATCAAGACCCCTCTATGCAATTCTCTTATAAAGAATTTTCTAAGAGCTAGTAGTACAAAGGAATAACTTTAAATAAGAGTGTACTTCACTTTCACAAGACGTTACTGTTGTACTCATAAGACCTTGTCATTTCAGCATGTATTTCATATATTGGTGAAGTGAAGAATACTTTCACAACAATACAATGATACAAGAAATTTAATCCAAATAACAATGCCAAAAAGGGAAGCGGATGTTTGTTTCTCAAGACACACAAGAGCTGCATTTTCACATACAGCGTTGCTGGAATTAATAGTAATACATCCTGTGCTTGCAGCATAAACGTACATGGCAATACTGTTGAAAACACCTAAGAGTTTGTAAAGAGCTAAACATGGTATAGAAAGTCATGTTACTCACAGTCCAGCTGGAAGAACATCGACCTTAAGTTCAAACATGAAGTGAAGAGCCTCTGTCAGCAACAAGTCCACAAAAGCAGAGAGAATCCAGGCTCCAAAAAGGAAGGACTAAACATCATGGACAAAAATATTACAATGTCTTAGGTGTACAGTTTTCTTCATGGTTTTATGTGTACAGCATCATGGCATTGTAACAAATAAAAACAGGAGTTTTAAGTCATTAGCATGTGAACATTAAAGGAAATGTTTGGTAACGTGAAAAGTCTTTTGGTTTCATTATAAAAAAAAATATATATATATATATAAAAAAATTATTTGAATTATTATTTGAATAACGTACACTCTAAATGCCTCCAAAAATGAATCAACTGATTGCCAGATAAGATGCAAGTGCTCCAAGTTTCCGTTTAACCTTTATGCACTTTATCTTGAACTGGTAGGTGTGTTCAGTACTATACTGGTATTTTTGAGTGTATATCAAATTTATCCTGAAATAATATTATAATTAGAGCTGTCAATTAAAAGCTTTAATTTAGTGTGATTATGTAAAAAATAACTTGTTAAATAATAATAACAACACAATGTTCAGGCCCAGAACTGTCATCTCACATTGCATGCAGTTGAGTCAAGAACATGATGCAGAGCAATGACTGACTGCGTTGATGAAGCTTAGAATGCAGTTAAAATGCCACTAAAATTAATGAAATGGGGGTAAAAATGCCCCGTAAAGGGTTTTTGTCATATATTTATATCATTATATAGTTTAGCAATATCACATGAGTAAGACTGCGTTTTTTTTCCTGAATATCTGAACGATTGCAAATTTGCAATAGTGATACTGATTTTATACAACAGTTACATTTTAGACACAATATTGTCAATATTGTTTGTTTTTGCTCAATTTTGCCAATGAAAATAGTAGCAGAACTGCCACAGCAGAACTGTTGTGCGTCTCTGAGCAACACATAGCGATGTTTCATTACTGAATGAATCCGCGTTTTTTAACAAATTGAGTAAGCCATTAATTTAGTGACCCACCTATTCATTAAAGTGGTCACTTATCCACTATCCACTTGTTAAAATGCGACGTAAGGAATGCTGTTTTCAGGTCCAAGCCTCAACTCGTTTCACTAATACTATCCCAACAACCGTTTATGAGCACTATTATTTCATATTACACATTTAAGATAAGCTTTTAAAAACGTACAGTGTACACTACAGTCTCTGTGATCACGGTGTCACGGACACCAGTATTTTAACGATTTATAAAAGATTTTCAGTAGTATTACTGTACATCACAACGTGATTGTATATTAGCACCATTCGCTGTTTTCTTTGGGCATCTGATAGAGCGTTTGGACCAGGAAGCAGTGACACGTGACGTCAGACTTAACGAGCAGATTATTTACACCTGAGACTTACAGCAAATTTGTGGCTGCCAAACCTCCTCTCAAATATGCGGAAATTGTAGATAAGCAAACTGCTGCAGAAAGTGTCTTTCAGGTCCAGGCAGATGAGCCGTCCACTCACCAGCCTCCAGAACTACAAGAGAGACATGGAAAACACGCACAATATTAGAAATATCTCAAAATATCTCAAAATAATTGGTTAAAAATATTTATAGACAATCACAACCCAATAAAAGGTATCGTGTCTATGTGAACATTGATAGCAACATAAAATGAAAGGAACTAGGGTAAGAGAATGACTAATAACGCTCTTTTATGACCAGTATGAAACTATTTTACCAGTATGAAAGATATTTTTTAAATATCTTATAACCAATGTGCAAAACAATTTTTTCTGGCTTTTGACACAATAGCTTAAATGATAGTATTTGATAATGTAGTATAATGATCATTATACTACAACAAGAAAGCATTATACGCATTACGAATATTTAATTATTATTAGTAATTACATTAATAATAATTCATTAATAATAGGGAAAACAATTTACATTCAAGTCACCATGAAATCAAAATTGAAAATTCATATTTTTTAAATGAAATGTTACAGTATTTATTGTAAATTATTTATACGTGCACAATTTTTACATCACTATTTTTCGATCTATTCATGTACCATCATAATCTTTAATCAAAATAACTTCCTCTTGCAACAACATCTATTCTCTTCTCTGGTGATGTGCTTTCGGCACAAGGGCAAGACAAACTGTCACTCACCTAAGATTACAGCTATAGCAAACACAACAAGTCCCACCCAACTTTTAAGTCGCAATAGAGATACAAAGACTATCATACCTTCCATTTCTTGCTGACTTTAAATGTGTACACATATATATAGTGCACTGAATTGTTCAAGTAAATTCAGGTAGATTGATATAATATCTCACCTGCTTACCCTGCCTGACAGCCTGGAGGTTGTATATGAACAGATCCTGGTACTGAGGCAGAAGCACAGTCAGCAACACAGTGAGGACTGTAGGAAGCAGCAGTAAGCTCTTGGACAGGGGTGCTTTATCTGTAGGACAGCAGAGAAGTTGTAGTTGTTAAATCCTTTGTCATGTCAAAGGATGAAAGGATGAAACATTTCAAATGGGGGACCTATAGGTCCTTTTGATGAATATGTAAGTACACCAAGTGCATTCAGACACACTGGTTATTTCAGTGTCAATTGGTTATGTCCGTGTTATTTTAGTATCATTGAAATACTATTAAAGTTTTTATTTCTATTTTGAATTAGTTTTCATTTTTATATTCTCTGTTTTCATTTTATGACATGACGTGCATATCTTATTTCCTTTGAAAAAATAATCTGATAAAATCATGATCAATTCTATAAAACTTATTTAGTTTTAATTCATTTCCAGTACATTCAAATAATAAATATTATTTTATGTTTTGGTATCTTAAACCCCCAAAATGTCTATGGCATTAAAAAAGTAAACCAAATTGAAAATCGAAAGAAATAATTATCCTTTTGTATTTCACAGAGGAAATAAAATCATACAGGCTTAGAACAGCATAAGAAAGGTAAATGAATTTTCATTATTACATCAGTAATAATGTGAACTGAAGCTCTTTGCTGGTGGTGATTATGGTGATTTCGTTAAGTCTCTTTAGGTCTAGCTCTCATAGTAAAGACTTAACACATTAATATAAACACATGATCATTCTGTGTCATGTCGCATTTCCGAGAGCAGCGCCTGGTTACACACCCCCAACTTTTTAAACGACAGCAACACTTTCGCCTTAAATCATGAGCCAACGCAAAATAATTTGAAGGCAAGGATGATGTGTGAAGTGCGATAATAATCGCTTGAAGGTCATGACGACTGAGCTTTAATCTGAATGAATGACAGCAGGATATGATCTTCATGACATGATAATTTTGAGCTATACTTACACAATCCCCACGAACCGGTGGACGTGAACATTATGCCACTTACACACGGAATATAACTAAGAAGACTAACAAGACTGCGTTTTAAAGGCACTGGATTTACAACGTAAAAACATTGAAAGTTAAATGGAAATCTCGCTATGAGAGAGGGAAGGGGGAAAGGATATCAAGGATGGTGCCTCGCAGGAGACAAACTTCATCCGCGTCACTCCAACGAAATAAGCGTTTTCTGTTACAGTAATAAGCCACTAGAGGCCGCGAGTCAGTGACTTTACCACAGGTAAGGGTTGTTTCGACTTTTTGTCAATAATTTTGACTTTGTATGTCATAATTATAACTTTTTGTCTTATAAATATGGCTCTTTATGTCATAATTTTTACTTTTAGTCCTTTAAATTTTAGTCCTTCATTTCGACATTATGATTTACCTGAGCATGTTTTTTTTCTCATGATTTTTTCGCATGTTTGTCTCACAGAAACTGATCTAAACATGGAAAGTGATTATCCAACATGGAGTGATTATCCATGTTTTAATCACTCGTGGTTTTGTCTTTGATTACAACGGTTATAAATAGCACTGTTTCTTATCCAATAAATGTTTTCAAGAGGGAAAATCGCGATTACCATGACTTTGTTAGCCTCACTAGCATTTTAATAATCGTATTTTAAACATACTTTTAAACTATCAATTGTAATAAGGTAATTTAAATCAAGAACACACTTTAATGGCTAAAATAAACAGAGAAACACCTCTTCTTGCTAAGATAAGTTTTTTAGTTGAACATTTAGCAATGTTTTTATAGTTGTCAGCCTGTGTTTATGCATTTGTTATATATTTTATATTTGTTTATTTTTGAATTACATTTTTGTAATTGAAGTAAATTTAATTACCAATATAAATTCATGCACAAAATTAAAATATGTACTTTACCAAGCATAGGTTGTACTTGACATTAATGTACACAGTTTATGGATATGAGCTTGCTTTAATTTGAAGCAGATATGGTAAAAGTATTTTATTTCTGTCCAGTAATTTTATTTAGGCACATGAGAAATGAGACTATAATGAGACTATAAAAAAGAGTATTTATTTATTTATTTATTAATTTATTTATAGTAGTAGGCCTAGTAGTAGAAGTAGTATCATGTCATCTTTATTTATTTTCACTATTTTATGCATATTAGTAGCCTAGAAATCTAGACGCACCCTAGCGGCAGAAAATGTAATTCAACATCTTGATGTGGGTCTGGCTTGTCAGGCTAGCATATTAGCCTATTTAATGAGATGTGAAATAGGTGTAATGAAACACTGGATGACTATCCCGTCTCTCGAAGAAAACAGTATAAAGTCCAACATTTACCTTTAAGATTCTACATTTGGAACATGCCTATGATTCTATTCTACTGCACTGTGGCTTTATGACCACACGGTGGCAGCGCAAACTGCTGGTTTGATTGACTAGTCATAGTGACAATTACCTAAAACAAGATTGATTAAACCAAAGTTGTTATCTATTACTTACAAAGCATGCATTTTCTGTTTGTAAACTTGGCTATGCATGCACAAAAAATGACTTATAAAGAAATAATTGGTTTAAATTAAATTGATTTAAATTTGCTACTTTGTCAAAGTATAAAATTAGTTACTTGCTTTGTCATTTAAAAGACTGTATTGCTTTAAATTTATGAATCATGTTTACTAAGTTTTTAAAGTTCATATTCCTCATAAAATGTAATTAAACATTTTTTAATAACATGTCTTAATGATGTTTGAAGCAATATTGACCAGATCTTTTAAAAAAAGTAATTTAATGACTTGATGAAATGACCCACTGTCTACAGTTTCACTGTGTTCATGATGTCTTTCCTTTTACTTTTAAAGGGAAACCTTTCAACAGAGCCACATCACTGAATGGTAAAGACTTTTACAATATTTAACATTGATTATTACTGAAAGTAGTCCACTTTGTTTTTGCTAATATGATATCCTGAATATTTGATATTTTGTTTTTGCTATTTCCTGTTCTGATTGCATTGAAGATGTGAACACCATGTTATTTGTGTATATATTTCTAAGTGAAGTGTTTCAAAATCATGTTTGTTAAGGTACTTCACAATCAACAGTATACACTTCTATTTCATACAGCATCCGCAGTGGGCCAATCCACTGTTCTTCTTGCCCTTGCTGTGTGTCTTGAGTTTTTCAGAACTTGCATGGTGAGTCTCCTTGAATAATTTTCAGTACCACTATGTGAACATTTCATCAAAATACAAACTTGTTTTCACTCATACCATTGTTCAGTCAATTCATCCATGTAGTGTGTGGTTTGAAGAAGTTTGGTTGGTTTTCCTTGATCTTCAATATACTGTAACTGTGTCGTTTTGTTCAGTGATATGGGTGTTTACTTAAAGTAATAGTTCGCCCAAAAATGAAAAAGAAAAATAATGAGACATTATTTACTCACATAAGCGCACTAATAATTAATAATAATCAACTATTAATTAAAACGCGACACACAGATCCTAGAAAATTATGCACATACTTTCTTCTCTGAGGTGAATAAGCGAGTTCTTGCATTCACATCTGTCTCTGTCATTTTGAATATCATCTGACAAGCAGAGACCTTGACCTCATTGAAGAAAGTACATGGGTTATACTTTTGGGTTTTCTGGGAGTTGTGTTTTGTGTAGTGTTTTCATTCATCTTGATTATTCTTGGGTGAGTCAGAGTGAACTGCTGTGCTAATACAGTCTCATAAACATGCAGTCCAAGTCGTGCACACAGACAAAGTCAGGATTTTTGCTAAATATGAATTTTTGTTTTTTACCATTTTATTATTTCTCCTTTTGTGGTCTGAAAAAGAAAGAAGGTGATATGGCATTAGAACAACACAATTAATGACCAATAATGAGCAATTTTTGATTGATTTGTCCAAAAAAAAAAAAAACATAAAGATGGGTTTAAAAATAATTATTTCATTGCGCCCTCTTGTGGCCTCAGGAAACAAGCCAAAAGCGTTTTTCCCGAATGTAAATTGTTTTTTTTTTTTTTTGTTTTTTTTTTTAAATATAATTTATGAACACAAATCACATAAAATGGTGCATTCCCAGTTATTAAGATTTATACAAAATGCTTTATTATAAGCTGTAGTTTTTTACTCGTTTTAAATTCTTAATTCATAATATGAATAACGTTTAAGGATTACAAAAACAGGCTTAAATATTTTTTGATTGTACAAATAGCCAAATTGATTGTGATTATATAAACATATAAAATGAATCTAGAAAGAGTAAAGTTATTGTGCTACCGTATACACAATAAATAAAGCCAATATGGCTTTAAATAGTTTCCAATGATGAAACGGGCCGTTTGGCTTTTGATAAATGATCAGTGCTATCGTCTGACTTCAATTTCACAAACAAGAGCTTTCTCTGCTGGAGAATTAATGAAAACAAGACATCTTTCATTTGAGCCGGTTTGAAAGCTCAGCTGCAAGTCAACGTCAAGCTGCTACATTAAGTAAAATACTTTTGTTTGTTCCCCACTGCTGGCTTTGAGATAAATTAGCCTGTTTGTGTAATGACCATCTGTTGGGTGTTTTAGACGTGTTGCGCAGGCTGGCGGTGACGGTGGCAATGCTTATGGGGAGTTACTGGTTTTCATAAGATAATCATGAAATAGGACACAGTAGTCATGGCTAATGGAGATAAAGAAAGACATCAGCTTCTGTGTTCCAACTATCACCTGATGGAGGTTTTTGGGTTGCTTGGGTTGTCTGAAAGGTGTAAGAGAGTGAGAAATAGCTCATCTGGGTCAAGGTGCCCTTGTTACATTGTAATTATACAAATAAGTATGCGTAATATCAATTAACAACATGTACTTACTATATAATTAGGGTTAATTTAGTTGTTTGTAATTATGCATAACTTAATGTTATTATAGTAAGTAGCCTACATGTAAGATGTGTAACAGGGACACTGTAAAATAAAGTGTTACCCTAATTTGTATTAGTGAGCATATAGGCCTACACCTTTTTGAGCTAACAATGAAATGTAAGTGCCGCAGTAGAATAAATAACCTAACTGGGAATGTTCTCAGAACTGTGGCAAACGTCATGGCAAGGTTCTCTCACATTTATGAAACCAGTAACGTTAACAGAATGCTTGTTCAAACTAAGTTATCTGTCTTTAATAATGTTTTCAAAACGTTAGCATAAAAACATTATTTATACACTGCTCATTTAAAGTTTTTCTGAAACATTTTAGTTGGACGTTCGTCTAACTTTTTTTAAATGTTATTAACTAATTTCAGAGGATTAGAGAACATTCATAAGTAACATTCCCATAATGTTTGCAAAATTATAAAATGGAACGTTCACACAATGTTTCTCTAAGGTTCACATAACCAAGAAAATAAACGTTCCATTTCAAGGGAACGAGACACTGCATCATCGTAGCGATGCTATGGGAACGCCTCTGTGTGATTACGTCGTGAAGCACGTGTGAAATCAGTCCAATGGTGTGTAGAAACATCATAGGCAGGTGATGTCATGACCAGGAAGCAATGTTAGCTTCTGTGCCTTCAGCAAGTGCTCTATGTGAAATTGTCTCTCTATTTATTGTTTGTTTGTCACAAGTATACATACAGTGCATCCGGAAAGTATTCACAGCGCTTCACTTTTTCCACATTTTGTTGTTACAGCCTTATTCCAAAATGGATTCAATTCATTATTTTCCTCAAAATTCTACAAACAATACCCCATAATGACAACGTGAAAGTAGTTTGTTTGAAATCTTTGCAAATTTATTAAAAAAAAATCACATGTACATAAGTATTCACAGCCTTTGCTCAATACTTTGTTGAAGCACCTTTGGCACCAATTACAGCCTCAAGTCTTTTTGAGTATGATGCTACAAGCTTGGCACATCTATTTTGGGCAGTTTCTCCCATTCTTCTTTGCAGGACCTCTCAAGCTCCATCAGGTTGGATGGGGAGCGTTGGTGCACAGCCATTTTCAGATCTCTCCAGAGATGTTCAATCGGGTTCAAGTCTGGGCTCTGGCTGGGCAACTCAAGGACATTCACAGAGTTGTCCCGTAGCCAATCCTTTGTTATCTTAGCTGTGTGCTTAGGGTCGTTGTCCTGTTGGAAGATGAACCTTCGCCCCAGTCTGAGGTCCAGAGCACTCTGGAGCAGGTTTTCATCAAGGATGTCTTTGTACATTGCTGCATTAATCTTTCCCTCGATCCTGACTAGTCTCCCAGTTCCTGCCACTGAAAAACATCCCCACAGCATGATGCTGCCACCACCATGCTTCACTGTAGGGATGGTATTGGCCAGGTGATGAGCGGTGCCTGGTTTCCTCCAGACATGATGCTTGCCATTCAGGCCAAAGAGTTCAATCTTTGTTTCATCAGACCAGAGAATTCTTCAGGTTCCTTTTGGCAAACTCCAGGCGGGCTGTCATGTGCCTTTTACTGAGGAGTGGCTTCCGTCTGGACACTCTACCATACAGGCCTGATTGGTGGAGTGCTGCAGAGATGGTTGTCCTTCTGGAAGGTTCTCCTCTCTCCACAGAGAAACACTGGAGCTCTGTCAGACGGACCATCGGGTTCTTGGTCACCTCCCTGACTAAGGCCCTTCTCCCCCGATCACTCAGTTTGGCCGGGCGGCCTGTTCTAGGAAGAGTCCAGGTGGTTCCAAACTTCTTCCATTTACGGATGATGGAGGCCACTGTGCTCATTTGGACCTTCAATGCTGCAGACATTTTTCTGTACCCTTCCCCAGATCTGTGCCTCGGAGGTCTACAGCCAATTCCTTGGACTTCATGGCTTGGTTTGTGCTCTGACATGCACTGTTAATTGTGGGACCTTATATAGACAGGTGTGTGCCTTTCCACATCATGTCCAATCAACTGAATTTCCCACAGGTGGACTCCAATCAAGTTGTAGTTCATCTCAAGGTTAATCAGTGGAAACAGGATACACCTGAGCTCAATTTTGAGTGTCATGACAAAGGCTGTGAATACTTATGTACATGTGATTTTTTTCGTTTTTTATTTTTAATAAATTTGCAAAGATTTCAAACAAACTTCTTTCACGTTGTCATTATGGGGTATTGTTTGTAGAATTTAGAGGAAAATTATGATTTTAATCCATTTTGGAATAAGGCTGTAACATAACAAAATGTGGAAAAAGTGAAGCGCTGTGAATACTTTCCGGATGCACTGTATATATATATGAAATAAGAAAGAAGTATGATGGCGAGCAAACAGCAATTTAGAATGTGTGTCTCTCCCTGCCCTTGGTACATTACGGTTACGGACTGCTCTGAGACGTGAGTGAAGATCCAAATGCAGCTTTATTGGTCAATCCAGAATCATAATCCATGTAACAGGCAATTGGTCAAAACACCGTGCAGATAATCCAGACAATCAACACCAGGGCAGAAAACACAGGCAAACAAGGAAATCCATGACAACAGGCAGAAGATCAAAACTAAGACACTGTAAACCATGACTATGGATAACCATTTCAGCATCTTTAACACTAATGAAGGGACGGAGCTTGGCAATACAACATAAGTGAAAAAAAATGCAGATTTGGTTGAACTGAGCCTCAAAGGTGAGAGAGGAATCGAAAATAACAGAGATTTTTAACAGTACTGGATGCTTTGATGAGAGTACCAGCAAAGTCACAGGCAAAGTCAGTAGGAATTTTGTTAGTAAGTGATGGGGTTCCA
Organism: Coreius guichenoti; assembly: GCA_039654105.1. Classification (NCBI taxonomy): domain Eukaryota; kingdom Metazoa; phylum Chordata; class Actinopteri; order Cypriniformes; family Gobionidae; genus Coreius; species Coreius guichenoti. Next base: position 26,642,169 of record CM077170.1, read on the forward strand.
GTAATAATGATTTCAGTCTTGTCCATGTTTAGTTTCAGAAAATTGGAGTTGAGCCATTCTTTTATTTCATTCACACAGGTGGAGATTTTATCAATTTGAATACATAGAGCAGGCTTACACATAGTAGACCATTAGACCATAGTAATCCCTTAGTAGACCATTTGGCAGCGTGGGAACTTGCCAAACGTGTCTCAGTGGGTGCTGTAGACTATAAAGAGAGGATGCAGAATTCAGTTACCGTTCTTATTCACCTCGGTTCAACGGTATCCTGCCCACAGTGGTAAATAGCCCCGTTCTGGCCAGCCTGGGTGTGGTTTTCAGACCTTTTGTCCCTCCTCGACGGCTCTCCAATGGAGATTCCGGTCAGGAGGGACTTTCTGTCTTAGGCAGGGGGCTCAATCTTTTCCCCTTGCCCAGAGTCATGGAAGTTGTAGGTTTGGCTCCTGAGTGGGCCCAACTCACGTCTCTCAACTGAGGTTGTTAAAACCATGCTTCACTCCAGAGCTCCCTCCCAGAGGAAACTGAATGCCCTGAAGTGGAGAGTATTCACTTAATGGTGTGGAAATGATCAGCTAGATCCATTTCCATGCCCAGTTGGTACAGTGCTGGAATTCCTGCAGGATTGATTCTCCACAGGGTTATCCCTCTCCACTCTAAAGGATTACATGGCGGCCATAGCTGCTTACCACGCACCTTTGGGTGGTGTGTCATTGGGAGAAACCTGTTGGTAACTTGTTTCCTCCATGGTGCGTCGGACCAGGAGTATGGCGGCTTCGTAAGCCTTATCATCAGGGGTATCCCTACAAGATGTTTGTGATGCGGCGGGCTGGTCTCTCTGTACACGTTTGTGAGGTTTTACAACCTAGACTTGGGCTCCACACTGGGGTCCCAGGTGCTGATGTCTTAGTTGTGCTCGCTATGAGTTCACACTACACAGGCACTTGTCAGTATGGCGTAGTGGGTATTTCGCAGTGTTGGGCAGTAGCGAGCTACAAGTAGCGACGCTACTAGCTTAACTAAATTTTTCAGTAGCTTGTCAGTAGCTCAGTTACTATTAAAACAGTGTAGCTTTTCCAGTAGCTAACTACTTTATCCAGCAAGTAGCGCGACCAACAGCTACATTCCGTTTTGGGTTCTGATGAGAGCGAGCCTATAATGAGCGAAGCGGAGCGGTGTGACGGACGCTCAGCTCAACAATCCGCTCTATGCAGGCGCGCTCCACTCATGAACCGTTCACCAGTAAAACAACGCTCACTCAACTCAGACATGAAATTATTCTGTACTGTACCCTACTATAGCCTACTAGTTGTAGCCATTAAACAATATATTTTGTTTCATATTTATGTTTAAATATTATAATGTTATTTTTAAATTTCATCTAGGCTATACTGATTATGAAAAGTGCAAAAATGCGTAATATATGTCAAAGACATATCAGAAATGATTTTGACCACATTAAGTTTTGTTTTGTAGAAAGCCTTTCTTTAAAGTGAATTTCGTTTTGTATAAATTGTATCTTAATTTTAATCAATGTTTCATCAGCCAATTGCCTGGACTTAATAAATAAGAAGCAAATAGACTATAGCAGACAATAATCGTGACATGGAGGCGCCGGAGCGATCACTTGTATTGCACATGAACTGGAGCACGTAAACCAAAACTCAGCAGGCTACTTGTCTCACAGACATATATGTGTATAGAAAGCTTGAAATGTCCACTTTTAAACGAAACAATTCAAAACGAAAAGAAATAGTCAAGCAATGCTACTCAGAGCGTTTCTGTTCAAAATGCTGCGCGTTCCATCACTGCATGTGCTATGAGTTTAACCTGCATTTTTAGACTAATCCTGACTCCTGAGTATTTAATTTAAGTTGCATACATTTTGTTCTTGCACTGATGTTAAATGTGTAGCCATTTTGCACTTTGACAGCCAGTTTGAGATGTAGGCTATATTTGAGTATTGTGTGTATCGGATAGTTTACAAAATCAAATGATTCTGACAGTTTTTGCCATTGAAATGACTGGGAAAAAAGTGTCCCAATCAACCTGAATTCACCCTATACTCTTTGAAATTATTGCATTATGTTGCTTGAAACCCCAAATATTATAACATTCTTCATTAACAATTATTCAGTTCTTTGTAACAATGTCATTGTAAAAAAGAAAAGAAAAAAGACAAGTAGTTTAAATGTAGCTAGCTACTTTTTGATAGTAACTTGTAGTGTAGCTAACTACTTTTTCAAAAGGGTAGCTTGACTGTAACTTAACTACTTTAACTTACAAGTAGCTTGTAAAGCTACAGTTTCAGAGTAGCTTGCCCAACACTGGTATTTCGTTTCCATAGCGTCACTACGATGACGCAGCGCAAGTTCTCTCGAAACAGAACGTTTCAGGTTACAACTGTAACCATTGTTCCCTGAGAAGTGAACAAAATGCTGCGTCACTCTGCCATACTTTCTGCATGCCTGTGATCGACTCGTTTAGGCTAATCAGAAGCAAACATTGTTTGGTTCAGGTGTGCTTTATAGCTTCCTGGTCATGACGTCACCGCCTATGATGTTCCGTCACACCACTGGACTGATTTCACACGTGCTTCACGACACATTCACTCAGAGGCGTTCCCATAGCATTGCTACAATGACGCAGCATCTCGTTCTCTTCTCAGGGAACAATGGTTACAGTTGTAACCTGAGACGTTTTTTAAACTTTTTTTTTTAAACGGCACATTCAGAGATTATTCAGAAATAATGTTTTCATAACTTAATGGGTACGTTAGCAAAACATTTTGCTCAAAATAAAATAAAATGCCTCAAAATAAAGTACATGCAAGGACTTTGTAGTAAAAATACAAACTGCTCTTTGATCGTAATCTCAGAGCAGTCCAATCTCACATGCGAGTGGAAGAGATGGAAAATGGATCTCAGATTAACCTTGAGTTCATCATGCGATGACCAACACCCAATGAGAGAGCAAGATACAGGGCAGCGGGAAGTTCGGGGAGGAGTTATGGACCAGAATATCAGTATTTTAATAGATATATTTCCAATTATATAAAACAGAAACAAAGCACAAACATTTGCTTGACCAGCCGCAACAGCAGCACATTGCAAAATTATCTATTTACCTCCAACTCTCTTTGCAGAACACAATCATTGGTCCCTGTGTCTCCCCAACCATTTCCTCCGCCATAATCTTTTTTCTTTTTCTCCTTCTCGCTGCAAATCAGCGCACAGACAATTTGGATATAATACTAATTGTACATAATATAACATCCAATGTCAAATTCTAACTGAACCAAGATAGTCATTATTTTTCTGATGTACATCATGTTTTTTTTTTTAATTAAATCAATTTTTATTCATTTCAAACAGTCTGAAACATTTTGTCTGAAAGCCAGACAGATAATGACCAAATCACACTTGTTTACATTAAAAAAGAACAGAAGAATGGAGAGTAAAAGACCTGAATAGAAGAAAAAGTAGCTATGTTTCTGTCTTTGTCAACCTCAACAAATTAGAGTGTATTCTTGTAATAAAGAAAATCCAGATTTGTCGGCAGCACTGTCTCCTGCTGTTTGCTTTGTCCATTAAAAGGAAATGAGCAGATGGCAGTTGGCCTCCTCTCGTCCTTTTTTCTCTTCTCCCTCTCTCGATGTCTCTCCCTTTCTGCCATCTTCATTGTCCATTAATCTCTCTCTTCACAATCTGCCTGAGTATAGAGCTGACAGCGAAGCCCCCAGGGAGAGGGAGGGAAAACAAGCCAATCCAGCTGTCAGAAGTCCAGCGAAGGGACATAAGTCCTCTCAAGCACCCAGTGCCCCTGTCAAGCAGCTTGAGTGAGAGCACTCACACACTCACACACATCTCTGATAAGGCAATGGCAAAAACAGACAAAACAAACAAACAAAACAATATATTCTCATTATACAGAAATCCTTACAGGAAAGGGTAGAATGTGAAAAATGTCTTACAGTGAGTTGTTGTCCAGGTGCAATTGTAAATTAAAGGGATAGTTCGACCAAAACTCACTCACCCTGATGTTGTTCCAAACCTGTATGACTTTCTTTCTTCTGTGTAATGAAAACTGTTTGGTTACTTTAGAATATCTTATTTTGTATTCTGTAGAAGAAACAAAGTCATACAGATTTGGAACGACATAATGGGGAGTAAATGATGACAGAAACCAACATTATTTCTCATGATTTGTGACTATATCCCGCAAAATTATGCCTGGAAAAGTAATAGCTATTGTTACTAAGTTATTTAGCCTCTCATTAATTACAACTTCATATTACTGCAGTATTTTCATTGCATGATGCAATGTCCAAATTACAATAAATTGTCACAAATATAAGAAATAAAGTAGCATTTGAAATGAAGTCATATGTAAAAGAATGAACATGTGTTTAACACATTTCAACAAACATGTACAACATCAAAGCTGTGATAATGATTTCAGAAGCTATTATTAATGCTGAGGAGGTTCCTGGCCTGGGATGAATATCATTTCTCATTTCCTTATTTATTTCACATTGTGCCAACAGTGTTCAATATCAATTTGACTTTGGCAGTGCCTTGTTTTTGTATTGGGTGAATACGGGCCTCTAATCTCAAGGCCCTGGGCCTCTGACTACTTTAATGTTGGCTACTTTTAAATTGCATCAAACTTTTGAGTGTCAGGGTAGGCCCTATATGTTTTAATTGTCCACATTTGAAAAGCCCATTCCTACAACATTCCCACTCTTTTTTAACTTATGAATTTACATGACTTTTCAGTTGTTCATGAATTACTGGACAAAGACTAAGGATAGTGATTTTTTACAACAAAATTGTATTTTCATTATAAAACTGCCCATGGAGTTTTAAGATTTTATTCATTTACATGACCTTTCCAGGTCTAGAAATCACAAATTTAAAATTAGGCTTCATCATATATCCAGGTTTTCCAAGACTCTGGTTCTTCAAATAAATCACAACAATTGTTGATGGGGTGAATTAAAATAAGAGATATCTTGATTTAGCCGATTTTAATCATTGTTTTGTCTTATTTTATATCATTTGTCATTTTGGGGCCCCCTTGAAAGTTTGCTGAGCCCCCTAATAGGCCCCGCTCCCCTAGTTGAGAACCACTGTTTTGTATCATTCACTAATAATAATGTTGCCGTATTGTATAAGATTTCAGATATGTGTACTTAGGCTTATATAAAAACTACAAACCAAAAACTTCCAAAAAAAGTTAGGACACTGTACAAATTGTGAATAAAAAAGAAATGCAATAATTTACAAATCTCATAAACTTATATTTTATTCACAATAGAATATAGATAACATATCAAATGTTGAAAGTGAGACATTTTGAAATGTCATGCCAAATATTGGCTCATTTTGGATTTCATGAGAGCTACACATTCCAAAAAAGTTGGGACAGGTAGCAATAAGAGGCCGGAAAAGTTAAATGTACATATAAGGAACAGCTGGAGGACCAATTTGCAACTTATTAGGTCAATTGGCAACATGATTGGGTATAAAAAGAGCCTCTCAGAGTGGCAGTGTCTCTCAGAAGTCAAGATGGGCAGAGGATCACCAATTCCCCCAATGCTGCGGCGAAAAATAGTGGAGCAATATCAGAAAGGAGTTTCTCAGAGAAAAATTGCAAAGAGTTTGAAGTTATCATCATCTACAGTGCATAATATCATCCAAAGATTCAGAGAATCTGGAACAATCTCTGTGCGTAAGGGTCAAGGCTGGAAAACCATACTGGATGCCCGTGATCTTCGGGCCCTTAGACGGCACTGCATCACATACAGGAATGCTACTGTAATGGAAATCACAACATGGGCTCAGGAATACTTCCAGAAAACATTGTCGGTGAACACAATCCACCGTGCCATTCGCCATTGCCGGCTAAAACTCTATAGGTCAAAAAAGAAGCCATATGTAAACATGATTCAGAAGCGCAGGCGTTTTCTCTGGGCCAAGGCTCATTTAAAATGGACTGTGGCAAAGTGGAAAACTGTTCTGTGGTCAGACGAATCAAAATTTGAAGTTCTTTTTGGAAAACTGGGACGCCATGTCATCCGGACTAAAGAGGACAAGGACAACCCAAGTTGTTATCAGCGCTCAGTTCAGAAGCCTGCATCTCTGATGGTATGGGGTTGCATGAGTGCGTGTGGCATGGGCAGCTTACACATTTGAAACTTCCACATCATTGCATTCTGTTTTTATTCACAATTTGTACAGTGTCCCAACTTTTTTGGAATCGGGTTTGTAAATGTATAGGTGGTATGTTACCCAAGATCATATTGCTACAAAAAGTATTTAGACATTTTTAGACCAATGTTATTGTATGTTCATGTTGCAGCACGTTCTGACTCACAACACAATCTGACACTTAGTCAGGACCCCTCAGCGCCACTTTTTAATGCACCCCTTTAGTGCCATTTTTCAACATGCAGGGTACTCCATTGCTTTCAGTTGTTTGCCTTATGGGTCAGATCAATGTGCAGTTAACCTTTAGATTAGGGTCCAATTCTCACTATAACTAACTATTAACTATGACTTTTGCCTCAATAAACACCTAATTACTGCTTATTAATAGTTAGTAAGGTAATTATTAAGTTTAGGTATTGGGTAGGATTAGGGATGTAGAATATAGGCATGCACAATAAAGAATTAATATGTGCTTTATAAGTACTAATAAACTGTTAATATGCATGCTAATAAGCAACTAGTTAATAGTGAGAATTGGACCCTAAACTAAAGTGTTACCATTTGTTGCATTTGTAAAAGTAGAAATAATTTTATACATAGTTATACTTTCATAGATATTTTGGAGCACCTAACACCATTACCCACTTCTGAAAAATATACATAATATGTAAACATACACTCACCTAAAGGATTATTAGGAACACTATACTAATACTGTGTTTGACCCCTTTTCGCCTTCAGAACTGCCTTAATTCTACGTGGCATTGATTCAACAAGGTGCTGAAAGCATTCTTTAGAAATGTTGGCGCATATTGATAGGATAGCATCTTGCAGTTGATGGAGATTTGTGGGATGCACATCCAGGGCACGAAGCTCCCGTTCCACCACATCCCAAAGATGCTCTATTGGGTTGAGATCTGGTGACTGTGGGGGCCATTTTAGTACAGTGAACTCATTGTCATGTTCAAGAAACCAATTTGAAATGATTCGAGCTTTGTGACATGGTGCATTATCCTGCTGGAAGTAGCCATCAGAGGATGGGTACATGGTGGTCATAAAGGGATGGACATGGTCAGAAACAATGCTCCGGTAGGCCGTGGCATTTAAACGATGCCCAATTGGCACTAAGGGGCCTAAAGTGTGCCAAGAAAACACCCCCCACACCATTACACCACCACCACCAGCCTGCACAGTGGTAACAAGGCATGATGGATCCATGTTCTCATTCTGTTTACGCCAAATTCTGACTCTACCATCTGAATGTCTCAACAGAAATCGAGACTCATCAGACCAGGCAACATTTTTCCAGTCTTCAACTGTCCAATTTTGGTGAGCTCGTGCAAATTGTAGCCTCCTTTTGCCTATTTGTAGTGGAGATGAGTGGTACCCGGTGGGGTCTTCTGCTGTTGTAGTCCATCCGCCTCAAGGTTGTGCGTGTTGTGGCTTCACAAATGCTTTGCTGCATACCTCGGTTGTAACGAGTGGTTATTTCAGTCAAAGTTGCTCTTCTATCAGCTTGAATCAGTCGGCCCATTCTCCTCTGACCTCTAGCATCAACAAGGCATTTTCGCCCACAGGACTGCCGCATACTGGATGTTTTTCCCTTTTCACACCATTCTTTGTAAACTCTAGAAATGGTTGTGCGTGAAAATCCCAGTAACTGAGCAGATTGTGAAATACTCAGACCGGCCCGTCTGGCACCAACAACCATGCCACGCTCAAAATTGCTTAAATCACCTTTCTTTCCCATTCTGACATTCAGTTTGGAGTTCAGGAGATTGTCTTGACCAGGACCACACCCCTAAATGCATTGAAGCAACTGCCATGTGATTGGTTGATTAGATAATTGCATTAATGAGAAATTGAACAGGTGTTCCTAATAATCCTTTAGGTGAGTGTATACGTAACATGCAGAAATGCGTAATATGTAAATAGATGTACAGTCATAGGTATTTATTGCTGTAATGACTCGTCACTCGAAGTGGGATCCATGTGCGAACTTTAATAATAACGTGGTCGTACAGGCAATGGTCAAGAACCAGCAAATGGAGAGCACACAACCGTGGTCGATGGACAGGCAGTAGGTCAAGGCAGGCAGATAACAATCACAAGTCCAAAACAGAGCAGAGAGTCAAAAAGGGCAGGCAGCAAAGGTTCGTAGTCGAAATACACAACGGGGTCACAACAGGCAGGCAAAGGCAAGGAAATAACGCTCAGAGATGTTCACCGTAGCAAAACAAAACTTCACAGTGGGGAAAGGGAGAGCATCAGGTTAAATAGGCCAGAGGATAGGCTGCAGCTGGAACGGCTGATCAGAGCCAGGTACGGGGCTGATGGGAAATGTAGTGAGGGAGATAGAAAGTCCATACTCGGGCGATGGGGCCCTCTGGTGGTCGGTGGAGGGGATCACGGAGTTCGTCTCTGTGACAATTGCACAACCTGACCAAAAAAAAAAGTATAAAAAGTATTACAAAAACTTATTTATCCCTTTAAAAAGTGATTTATTTCCATTTTTTATTTTTAAATGATTAAATTGATAATTGATTCCTTCATTTTTTTTTTATGTCAATTAAAGGTAGGGTAGGCAATTTCAGAGCAGCAAGCAACAGCAAGCTAGCTAGGAAAGCATATGATCCCACCCTCCCTTCAGAACGCTATCCAAAGCCATGCCTCCTCCAAAACACATAAACGCACAAAGCCAGAGCAGAGTCTGCAAAGCATCACAAAAGACGCCGTTAAATTACCTCATGTCTCAATGTGATTGGTTATCAAGGCACAAGCAGGGCCGTAGCTAGGGAATTCTGGGCCATCACTGATGTGGGCCCCCAACGCCCTCCACTCATATCATATACGGTGGGCCTATAAGATATGGGCATGGAGGTCCACATCTGGTGCCATGCACAATAAGTATTTCTAACAGACAAATAAATAAATGCAAATAAAGGTTATTGCTTTTACTTATTTTTTATGCAAAGTTGTATATAAATATTATATATAATATTTTAAATAAACAATGGCATTAAGCGATTAATAACTTATTATTGTGCAAGACAAACTAATAAGATAACAACAAAAGACAAGAAATTAGTCAAATGATAAAATAAACTTTTTTAAAGTAGGCCTACCAGCAATATAATAGGCCTATAAAACGTCTTTCCAGTCAGTCTGTCTAACAGGTGAGATACATATTCAGAAATTAAAATGAATGCAGTCAAATGGAAGATGTAAGTTTCTCACTGTCTTCATTTTTGATGAAGATAATGTGCTATTTTATTAAATAAAGCTAATAAATGTATCCATCAATAGCAATGAGTTGTATTCCCGTTTTCTTGACAGTATTGTTAAAAATATCACATCAGCAGCCGGCAAGTCTGTAATTCTTTTGACACACATATCTATTTTTCTGCATGTTATACAAACCAACAAACTACATAATAGCGCAAAAAGACAGGGACTTTGAGCGAGTAATCGTTCGGGCGGTGCACGCCACGCTGGTATACAGAGATGTGACAATACCGGAGTGTGTGGGCGGCAGCTCTTATTAAGTGTCCTATCGGGGCACGGCACCCCATCACATTGACTCCCTGGTTACAGTGCACTAATCTAGTCTTGTTAAAGAACATTTTGATAGACTGATTAAGCAATTTTCCTGGCCTCCCTCTCCTTTTCATGACGTTACTGGTACCAGATTTTTTCAGTCAGTTTTACTTCCACTGTAACTTTTTCTAACTTCAATTGTTCTCGGAGCAGCCTCAACTCTGATTGGTTCTGTTCACCAATTAACCATCAGACTAAACCATTTTTAGGGAGGGGGGAGAGAGGAAATTTGGAAAACTTCTTTAACTAGCCTAAATTGCATGTTTTTATGGTTTTCATTTAACTCTCAGGCATACAAATGAATATATTATAATGATTCATAAGAGTAGGGGAATATATAGCATAACTACTGGATTTAGTGGGCCCCATGGGCAGTAGGGGCCCCTATAATTGTCACCACCTTTCACCCCACTAGCGATGGCCCTGGGCACACGTGATCCAAGTTAGCTGTTATACGCTTTCTCCAATGGGAGAGCCATGGCAGGCAGTTAGGACATTCCATCATTGCATTCGGATCGCCATTTTTTGTCCTGAGGCTTCCACAAAAAATGTACATTATTTAATATTTTTTAATATTGATTGCTATCAGGATGTGAAGAGAGTTTCAACCAATATGACAAAAAGTGTTTATGAAAAACATTGCCTACCCTACCTTTAATACATGCTGTAATACTTGTTCATTGTTAATCCATGATGTTATTGAAAACTTATTATAAGATGCTACCAAATTACCTTTTACCAGCTGGTCCCAAGGTCATTTTTGGTGGATGAATGAAGTCTTTTTCCTTCAGGTTCACACAGGTGTCCTAGCAGAGTAACCACGTGTGCAGTTCACATTAACACTGACATTTCACAGCCAGAAAGTGTCCTACTTTGTGTCTTCATTTTGAACAATGTATCTTTTGAAAATACTGCACTTATTTTTGTGAAGTGATTGTACTGTATTTCTTGTTTGATATTTTGATAATGGAAAGTCATTTGAACTGTGACTTAAGTGTCCACATGCTTTTTGGGGCTGCTGCATCTCTGTTAACTTCATTCCTTTTTTCTCTGTCATGAACTAAATAAACAGTCCCTCTTTTGTCAGGATCACTAAATTCACCATCATTTCCTCGGAGGGCAGTTTAAAATCAAAAGTTGATCTCCTCTCCCTTTCCTCTTCTCGAGAATGAGTCAATTTCACGGCACATTATCCCTGCACCATTCTCCCTTTCCCCCGACTCTCTCTCTCATTAGGAGCGAGAAGGAGCAACATGAATTAGTAATGACAGTGAAAGGTTTGAAAAGCTGAGCGCTACTCTCTTGCCCTTTCATTACCCGTCCAAGGCCTGACTCTCATCCTGCTTTAACACTCATTTGGATAACTTGTCCTGCACCTCTACCACTTTCTGTGCTAATGTATAATAGGCACTCTCTGATTAGATTATACATTTGTGCTACTCCGTCGTGGCTGGATGTCTTACAGACTGTAACGAACCATTCAACAGTCTTGTTAGAGACATTTTGGTTCATAACTGACCCATAGATGAATGTGAGATTTATCGAAGCAGATAAAAGTGATAACTGAAGGGGAAAACATCTACCACCCCCCAGTGTTGACTGTATATGACTGCAATTTAAGTATGCAAATTCCAGCTTGCCACAATCAGGGTTAAAGGGATAGTTCACCCAAAAATGAAAATTACCCCATGATTTACTCACCTTCAAGGCATCCTAGGTGTATATGACGTTCTTCTTTCAGACAAATACAATCAGAGTTATATTAAAAAATGTCCTGGCTAATCCAAGCTTTATAATGGCAGTGAATGGCTGCCCAAAATTTGAAGCCCAAAAAAGTGCATCCATCCATTATAAAAGTAAACCTCCGGGAGGTTAATAAAGGCCTTATGAAGCGATGGGTTTGTGTAAGAAAAATATCCATATTTAAAACACTATAAAGTGAAATATCTAGCTTCCGCCAGACTGCCTTCCATATTCAATTTACGAAGAAAGTGTAATGCCTCTCTCAGTTCAAAACGCTTACCCTACGTCATACGTCACGCCAGTTACGCTTTTTTCGTAATTGTATTCATTCCAATTGTATTCGTCTGAAAGAAGAATGTCATATACACCTATAATGGCTTGAGAGTGAGTAAATCATGAGGTAATTTTCATTTTTGGGTAAACTATCCCTTTAAGGATCACTACAATAAGTGTAATTGGACTTGCATAATAGATAATAATTTTATCAATCCTGTCAGATTGAGTTGATAATGCAACTTTGGTCTGGTGAAATCCATTTTCACATATAGTGTATAGCAGACAAATTATTGTCTGGACAGAACTGTACACTAACTCTGAGTGCACCAACTTGATACACTAGCTAGGCGATGAAAAATGCCTCTCCCTTTCAAGGTTGATTGAAACTTTAACCTCATATTCAATATGCCAGAGAGACCTGGAATATGCCAGAGACTGGGCTTTTTTCCACAATAGGGGCCTGAATAATGCAACAATCAGTCAATTATTCATCTCTCCTGGCTTCTTATTATGTTCAGAGAGAGAGAAAGAGAGAGAGCATACCGCTAAACAGTACAGCTTTGAGTGATTGGCTAAATGCTGCGTCAACACATTTAGTGCATGTGCTCTTGAGAAAAGCGAAAGTGTCTATCTCTATGACTATCTGTCTTGGAAGAAAAAATCATTGCAAACTTTTACCAGAGGTAAACAAGAGTGTCTTTATGACTTGGAAGTAAAATAAAATAAATCATGAGTAAAATAGATTTTAATTTTTAAAAATAAATAATAAACAAAACAAAACAATGATGCATTGCATGCTTTACCAGTGGTAAACAAAAACAACTTAGAGAGTGGTAGGGTAGACTTCAATCTATTTGCATTTGACTACTTTGATTTTGTGTTGCTGTAGAAGTCACACAAAACAAGTATCAGTCAGTCAGTTTTTTGAAACGTCTCCCCTGTAAAGCATGTGGGAAAAATCTTTATTGTACTCCAGATGGACAGGACAGAAGTAACGACATGCCAGCATGCTCTCCACGTCGGGTAGGATAATAAACAGCAACTGAACAAAAAATAACTCTACAGCGTACAATGCACAGTAGCATGTCTACACTTTTATGTACATATTTGATGATTTTGAGACATTTCTGCTATGATCCCATGTACAACAATGACAAAAAAAATCTGGACAGCTATACCTTCTTTTTGAAATAACAGACAGATACACAATACGCATTTAAATGCAGTGTCTATATTTGATAAATAACTAAATAAATTGAAATCTCTCTTCAGACACCTCCCTTCAGGAAATGCTGCTTTGAAATTGACTTAAAATGTGAAATGATAGAATGGCATTAAATGGGAAAGTCTGATTTGAATATTTCATCTGTCAGTGTAGCCAAGCAGATTTAAATGCTTTATAAAATGTTTTGCATTTCTCAGTGTTGCGAAAAGTCCCTTGAAAACATGGTTATCCAACCAGGTGTGCATTGTGATACCATTTTCTTCTCGGCCATCTGATGACGATAGCTTGGCTCACGCTTCATTCTACTGAATGCTGACTTCCGATGGCCATAATAATCTTGTCAAGTCCTTGTGCTGCAACACACTGACAACAGCCTATAAAATTGCCTCATTGTCTTCCATCAGTCCTCCAGCAGAACTGCAGACGTTATTTACCAGGCAATTGACTACAGTCTCTTCTATACAGTATGAATGCGTTTACTCCTTGTCTTCGTTCTTCAGTACATCATTGTGGACTTTAGAAAGAGCCTTCCATCTGTGGACAAAAAAATGGTATGAATGAAGCTTGGCTGATGTCACAACCGGAATATAATGAACAGACAAATCCATAATGTTCTAACGTGCGGACTGAGAGGGAGATGAAAGGATTGTTAAAAGAGAAGATGCTGTATTTGAATAAATGTCAAAGAAAATAAAGAAAGAGCCTTTCCCTCCCTTTCCTCTCAACCAAGACGAAAAGAGAAAGCAAACCCTTTGAAAGATTAATTACAACACGTAGATTATGTAAATTATGCCCATGCAAATACCTCATGAGGACAATTAAGGGACCATTAATTACTGCTCCCCTTTTTTGTCTTTATTCTTTCTTTCCTTTTTTTCTTTTAGTGTCAGTGGCATTTCATTTCATTTCACTGTCAAATTGTTTAATATTCTAACAAAGGCTTGTGATACATCGTCAGGGTTCTGTTTACATATACACACACATATATATATATATATATATATATATATATATATATACACACATATACACTCACCTAAAGGATTATTAGGAACACCATACTAATACTGTGTTTGACCCCCTTTCGCCTTCAGAACTGCCTTAATTCTACGTGGCATTGATTCAACAAGGTGCTGAAAGCATTCTTTAGAAATGTTGGCCCATATTGATAGGATAGCATCTTGCAGTTGATGGAGATTTGTGGGATGCACATCCAGGGCACGAAGCTCCCGTTCCACCACATCCCAAAGATGCTCTATTGGGTTGAGATCTGGTGACTGTGGGGGCCATTTTAGTACAGTGAACTCATTGTCATGTTCAAGAAACCAATTTGAAATGATTCGAGCTTTGTGACATGGTGCATTATCCTGCTGGAAGTAGCCATCAGAGGATGGGTACATGGTGGTCATAAAGGGATGGACATGGTCAGAAACAATGCTCAGGTAGGCCGTGGCATTTAAACGATGCCCAATTGGCACTAAGGGGCCTAAAGTGTGCCAAGAAAACATCCCCCACACCATTACACCACCACCACCAGCCTGCACAGTGGTAACAAGGCATGATGGATCCATGTTCTCATTCTGTTTACGCCAAATTCTGACTCTACCATCTGAATGTCTCAACAGAAATCGAGACTCATCAGACCAGGCAACATTTTTCCAGTCTTCAACTGTCCAATTTTGGTGAGCTCGTGCAAATTGTAGCCTCTTTTTCCTATTTGTAGTGGAGATGAGTGGTACCCGGTGGGGTCTTCTGCTGTTGTAGCCCATCCGCCTCAAGGTTGTGCGTGTTGTGGCTTCACAAATGCTTTGCTGCATACCTCGGTTGTAACGAGTGGTTATTTCAGTCAAAGTTGCTCTTCTATCAGCTTGAATCAGTCGGCCCATTCTCCTCTGACCTCTAGCATCAACAAGGCATTTTCGCCCACAGGACTGCCGCATACTGGATGTTTTTCCCTTTTCACACCATTCTTTGTAAACTCTAGAAATGGTTGTGCGTGAAAATCCCAGTAACTGAGCAGATTGTGAAATACTCAGACCGGCCCGTCTGGCACCAACAACCATGCCACGCTCAAAATTGCTTAAATCACCTTTCTTTCCCATTCTGACATTCAGTTTGGAGTTCAGGAGATTGTCTTGACCAGGACCACACCCCTAAATGCATTGAAGCAACTGCCATGTGATTGGTTGATTAGATAATTGCATTAATGAGAAATTGAACAGGTGTTCCTAATAATCCTTTAGGTGAGTGTATATACATATATATATATATATATACACTCACCTAAAGGATTATTAGGAACACCATACTAATACTGTGTTTGACCCCCTTTCGCCTTTAGAACTGCCTTAATTCTACGTGGCATTGGTTCAACAAGGTGCTGAAAGCATTCTTTAGAAATGTTGGCCCATATTGATAGGATAGCATCTTGCAGTTGATGGAGATTTGTGGGATGCACATCCAGGGCACGAAGCTCCCGCTCCACCACATCCCAAAGATGCTCTATTGGGTTGAGATCTGGTGACTGTGGGGGCCATTTTAGTACAGTGAACTCATTGTCATGTTCAAGAAACCAATTTGAAATGATTCGAGCTTTGTGACATGGTGCATTATCCTGCTGGAAGTAGCCATCAGAGGATGGGTACATGGTGGTCATAAAGGGATGGACATGGTCAGAAACAATGCTCAGGTAGGCCGTGGCATTTAAACGATGCCCAATTGGCACTAAGGGGCCTAAAGTGTGCCAAGAAAACATCCCCCACACCATTACACCACCACCACCAGCCTGCACAGTGGTAACAAGGCATGATGGATCCATGTTCTCATTCTGTTTACGCCAAATTCTGACTCTACCATCTGAATGTCTCAACAGAAATCGAGACTCATCAGACCAGGCAACATTTTTCCAGTCTTCAACTGTCCAATTTTGGTGAGCTCGTGCAAATTGTAGCCTCTTTTTCCTATTTGTAGTGGAGATGAGTGGTACCCGGTGGGGTCTTCTGCTGTTATAGCCCATCCGCCTCAAGGTTGTGCGTGTTGTGGCTTCACAAATGCTTTGCTGCATACCTCGGTTGTAACGAGTGGTTATTTCAGTCAAAGTTGCTCTTCTATCAGCTTGAATCAGTCGGCCCATTCTCCTCTGACCTCTAGCATCAACAAGGCATTTTCACCCACAGGACTGCCGCATACTGGATGTTTTTCCCTTTTCACACCATTCTTTGTAAACTCTAGAAATGGTTGTGCGTGAAAATCCCAGTAACTGAGCAGATTGTGAAATACTCAGACCGGCCCGTCTGGCACCAACAACCATGCCACGCTCAAAATTGCTTAAATCACCTTTCTTTCCCATTCTGACATTCAGTTTGGAGTTCAGGAGATTGTCTTGACCAGGACCACACCCCTAAATACATTGAAGCAACTGCCATGTGATTGGTTGATTAGATAATTGCATTAATGAGAAATTGAACAGGTGTTCCTAATAATCCTTGAGGTGAGTGTATATATATATATATATATATACACATACATACATACATACATATGTGTGTGTGTGTGTCTATATATATATATATATAGAGAGAGAGAGAGAGAGAGAGAGAGAGTGTACAGGAGAGATGGAAGACATTGTGGTCTGTTTCTTTCAAGACTGAACATTACAGGAGAAAAAGACATTTAAATATAGATCCATAAAGAAACAATGCAACAGAACATGGACATTCAGAAATCTGTACCTTGTATTGTTCTGTCAGTGTCTGTTTTGCTGCTGTTATGGTTTGTCTCCATTTCATGTTGAGGAGGGTCTGTTAACATGAAAACAATTATCAATGTGGCTACAAATTATTTGAACACACATTTAAAAGTTTACAATACTGCTGTCATAGCAGCTATTGTACTTGACATGGTGATGTTGCAGATAGGGGAGACCTGAAATAATTATAACATCATTTTCTTTAATGCCTATACCTTTGGTGCTATTTATCCAATTTAAAGTACTTAAAACAACTGTGTTACTTCTCACCCTGTGTTACAACCATCCCAGCCTCCCCTATACACTTTAAACCTGACAGAGTTAACTTCACTGTCAGGGGTGGTTGTACAAATTGCATGATGCATGAGAATCCAAAAGACAAACAGTCTTTAATAATAAATCCAATATAGAACACAGAAACTCAGGAAATACAAAGACGTCATAAATTGATGTTGATTTCCTGAAATGGTTTTGATTTAAGTCACCATTATAGTGATTAGTGTTCCCTTTGTTTGGGAACTTGGAACTTCATTTATATTACTATAATTCCTTTCCCTTCCAATTGATGCAGTGATGCAACAAGAAATCACAGTTAATTGTGGTTTTAAAGAAAGAGAATAAACAGCTTTTAAAAGGTGACCTAACTTCTAACTAGATCATTAACTAGTCTACTTTTCATGTAGAATTATGATCTATTAAAATTGTATTGCACTCTTGTCATAAAGACCTTGTAAAACATCAAACTTTTAATTGGGTTTATGATATAATCCCCCTGCAATTGTGACAATATCTTACAATTGGCCTTGCTTCAGTCACACACAGACATCAACATTCAGCATGCAAAACACAACAATTGTAACAATTAAATTAATTTTGATAAGACTCTGACCATTTGTTTTCTGTGACCTGCACCTCTTATGGTGTGCGTTTGTTTTATTAAGACTCTGACCAATACAAAACAATTTGCTGTCTTTGTTGTGCTACTACTGACACAAGACAAATAAAACTGGCAAATAAAAGCAAAAAATAGTAAAACAAAGCAATTGCTTAATTTATTTATGCCGCAATACACTCTGAGAGTGAGCATACAACACAGTATCAGTATTCACATGAAATTTAGTTGTTGAAAATAGTAATTCTGAGTAGTTATTGAACTCTTGTGTATGTGAACTAAGCATTTGTCTATACAACGTACTATTGCTTTTCACTTAACTTACTTTTTTTAAGGCAATCTGTTTGAATGCTTTCTTTTTTAAGTAAGGCTAACTAATTAGACTTTACAGTGTACTCTTTTCAGTCTTGGTTGTGTGGTCATGCCTTTTTAAGTGGCAGTGACACCATAAGGATTTCATCTAAACATGCAGAAAATTGTATGTGCAATATTGATTTAAGCATTATCATTTTAGCAGATGTGCATTCTAACCGTTTTGAGTTGGTGATCTCTCACTGGAGGCCGTCCGCTGCAGCGTCTGCTCAGCCTGGTCTCTTCTCTTAGACTCAACCTCCAGAGCCTCCTGCAATTTTCTCTTGGTCTTCTTCTCTTTCTTCAGCCGCTTCTGGATGAGTGCTAAGAAAAGCACAGGGAAGAATTAAATAATAGAGTTCCTGTTAGGAATGCACATGTTGAAAAGTTTGGGATTGGTAAAATGTTTTTGAAAGAAGCCTTTATGCTCACCAAGGCTGTATTTATTTAATTGAAAATGCAGTAAACAAAGTAATACTGCGAAATATTATTGCAATTTTAAAATAAATACAAAGTTCTGTCATGAAACTCTACATGGCACAGGTCCTTAACTCAATCTGCTTGCAATCACATCATCTATAGGGCAGCTGGTAAACCCGCACCTGCCCCGCAGTAGCCTACCTAACAGAACACCCGACCCGTCATTCGACAGCAGCACTTAATTCCGTACTCGACCAGACCCGCTTGACTTAAAGACTGCGACCCAAACCACACCCGCATTAAATCTACTACATCAGGTAGACAAAAAGTATTTATTTTCTCATGTAACGCAAGCAATCAAACCAACATTAGGCATTCTGAGTTGATACATGTAATAAAAATATACACGCAGCCCAACATGATGAGAACGTGCTTCCGTCGTGTAAACAATACAAAACTTTTGGCTACATCATGTGAGCAGCCTCACATGATGTAGTCAAATCACACCATAGGCTATACAGATGGTTAGAGGTCTTCACAAATTAAAATAATCAATATCAGCTTTTATTGTCATTATAATATTGGGGATATTTTAGCAGATTCACTCTGCATTTAAATGTGGTTGTCTCTTCTGAAATGATTGTGATTTTAACTGTAAAAGACTGTAAAAATGCTACGGTTAAAAACAGTTAACTGGTTAACCGTACTATATACGGTGAATAACTGTAATAGATCTAACCTTACATTTAACAGTAAAATACCACTAAATTTACAGTTTTGGAAGTGAAAAAGAACAAGTCGTTGTGTAATTTACAGTGAAAAACCGTAAATTGACATTCCCAGAATTCCCTGCATGACACTTCACATTTGATGTATTTTCGTTGAAATAACTATGTTTCTTCTTAGTTTTTTTCTAATCAGTTATGTACATTAGGGTTTTATGTTACATTTAATGTTAAATTAATGTTTATTGCATTTTTAAAATTTCATGTGTGTTACCATGATGGTGTTTAGTGTTTGTGTGAATGACACTGTGCACCTTCTATATATTAGTATTGTCCTCCTAAAGCTGCTTGTGATGAGCTTTGAGTCATCATGTGACGCTACTCACCACTGTGATTGGTGGTTGTCAGTATATATCAAAGGTACATAAAAGATATTAGTATTTCAATAGGTTGGTAATTTAACATTATTTCAGTTAATGAAATACGGTTATTTACTGTAAATTTAACTTAAATCTGTAAAACCTAAAATGTTGCTACCGTATTTTTTACGGTAAAGTTCTGGCAACCACAGCTGCCGTTTTTTTACCGTAAATTTTACGGGGATTTTTTCTACAGTGTATACTACGTGGCTATTGGTCCTGGAGCACAGGGGTGTCCAATCCTGCTCCTGGAGGGCCACTGTCCTGGAAAGTTTAGCTCCAACCCCAATTAAACACACCTGAGCATACTAGAATCTTCCAGGCAGGTGTGTTGAGGCAAGTTGGAGCCAAACTCTGCAAGAGAGTGGCCCTCCAGGAACGAGTTTGGACACCCCTGTTTTAGCAGCATGAAAAAAAAAAAAACGTATTCAAATTGTGAATAGATTTTATAAAGAAAGCGAGCAAAGAGCTCTCCCTTTATAATGA
This sequence comes from Coreius guichenoti, assembly GCA_039654105.1. Lineage (NCBI taxonomy): Eukaryota > Metazoa > Chordata > Actinopteri > Cypriniformes > Gobionidae > Coreius > Coreius guichenoti. Next base: position 26,662,260 of record CM077170.1, read on the forward strand.
CTGAAGCTGTCAATCACTTCAGTTGCAGCACGATTGGCTACAATGCTCAACACTGCAAACCGTGTTGTAATTGGAAACCTTTGATGGTCTTCAGACTACAGAGCTTGAACACAAATAAGCACGGGACCGTTTGAAAGCAGCTGCCTATCAGTGGGTACCAAACTGAGTCGAAATAGTCTTGGCTATTGGACCCACAGTCAGCCTTTGCCTATTCATGCCCCGACTCGCAACCACAAATATTAGCAACTCCACCCGTTACATCAAATATTAGCAGTTCACCCGTCAGGTACCCGTCCGTGTGCAGGACTCTGGGTCAGAGTTTGCTTTAGCAATTTGCAGCACACTTTCAGAAACCCTCCACCTTCCCCAGCTCCACCTGTAGAGATCTGCTGGGGGTAATTCATGTACGCTCTATTGTACAGCAGCAGCATGTCTTACTTGCTCACAGCAGCGTGTCGTGTATGTATTGGCAGTAGCAATTCTCGTACTTGCTGTGCAGCAGCAGAAATAACTAACAGCAGCAGCGTAGCAGATCTATTCTGCCAAGACCAAACATATTACCATTGTCATATCCATTACCATGCCAAACACTCCAAGAGTTGTCATGACAGAACTGTTTTTTTAATACATTTTAAAATGTATTTTATTCCTGTGATGACAAAACTGAATTTTCAGTTATTCCAATCTTCAGTTTCACATGATCCATCAGAAAACATTCTAATATACTGATTTGATGCTGAAGGAACAATTCTTATGATTGTCAATGTTAAAAACAACTGTGCTGCTTAATATTTATCAGGATTCTTTGAATAATATTAAGTTCAAAAGAACAGCATTTATTTGAAATAGAAATTGCTCTAACATTATAATTGTCATTACTGTCACTTTTGATCAATTGAATGCATCCATGCTGAATAAATTTTATTAAAAAAAGCATTAAAAAAAATTATTGACCCCCAATGTTTTTGGTAGTGTGTTCTATATATCTGTTATATCTTATATACCTGTTGTAAAAAATTAAACTTTGAAAAAATTACTTTGGAAAAACTTTATGCCACTGGATAACAGAAAAATTATTAGATTAAATCCCACATCACAGCAAACAGTAATTATAGCAAACCATGAAAAGCTGTTCCACATGCCCTTATTCAGCCTTTCACTAAATACTGTGTCTGATATAATGCACATCTAATGTGAAACTAGGCTGGAGCCCAGTGGAACATGTTAATTTTCCAGTTTGCAGCAAGAGCTTAATTCAGACGGTGCAGTCAGCAGAAAAAAAAAACCGGAAAAAAAACCCACTTTCTCTCCGATAGCTGTGAGCCTTTCCTCGCCGAGTGATCTAGGACTAACCTTCCTCTTCTTAATCTTTCCTCTGACCACACTGGGTATTAAACACAGAAACTGACTCTAAGTCAGTTGGCTGGAATATAAAGACATCTCTCCCTAATGGAAGAGCCGGTTGATTTGATGAATTATGCAGGAGATTCATTATCCTCATCAAATGTGATTCGGCGAATATTAACACAGCAATTCTGTTTACGCTGATAATAAATCATTCACACTAATATCATAATATGTACTTGTAATTACAAAGGGTAATTCTCTGTGTCTGTATATGTGTGTGTGTGGCTGAAGGAAAGTGCTGAATCTGCAGTAACATGACTAGCTGGAGCACAATGCGGGCGACAGGAGAATACGAGATGAGGGGCTCTCTAATTAAACAACATTCATTAATGGTGCATGTTGCCCTGTCACCTTCTTTAATGATTCCACCGTTTTATGACGGCTGCCTCGGAGGTTTCTAATTTATGTAGACTACGATTTTACGTACATTCTGGAGAACAGAAGATTGAGAGATTAAATTGAGAGTAAATTTATTTGTTAGTAAACATGATGTGAAAGATCAAGTGCTGGACAGTTAGATGTGAGAACCTGTTTTACTTGTTTTTGTGATGTGGGCAGACAACATTACATGTAACTGAACTCTACTTATAATACCCATATGATTTCAACTGTGAAAACACAAAACCTCTTTTTCCTATTAAATCCTTATTTTGAGTGGAATCACTACAACTTCACATCAGCTTATCTTGCAGATGTCTTGTCAATCATCAGTCATGCATGATGCACATGAGAATGTATGTTGCCAAGGCATTGCATTCTCTTTTGCACAAATATCCAGCAAACATTGACTGAGTGTCCATGATAAAGAAAAGGACAAAACATGTACTCTGTATTCATGTTTCATATGGTTTGAAAAACATTTACACCATCGGGAGTTTAAATTGTGGACATTTGGACTTATCATCAAGTAAAAAGTAGTTTTTATAACATATTTCCTTATACCCTGAATATATGTGAATACTCACATTTGTTTTTTATAAAAAAATAAAATAAATAATAATTCATAAATATTACATTTTTGGGGAGTCACACCACATGGCATAGTACCATTTGAACTAACTTTGTCGTAGAAAGGTTATCTGCTATTAATCTGATAATCTGTTAAATTATCTGTTTTAGGAATTTTTTTTTCCTTTCAGTTTTACACAAACTTTTGTTTAAATAGTAGATATGACAAAAATGTCCCACTTTATATTAAGTGTCTTTAACTACTAACATTTTAATTAATCATTTAATACAATGCACTTTTGTGTACATGTTTTTAATTTCTGTAACTGCAACTATAATTACACTGTTCACCCTTCCCTTAACCCACCCTTAAACCAAACCTGTGCCTAACCTTACCCGTATCCCACCTCAATAGCACCAAGTTTGCAATACAACATAAAAACAATAAGTACATTGTACCTAACATTTTTTTATGTAAGTGAATAGTAGTTAAAGACACCTAATATAAAGTGTGACCAAAAAAATCTTCGACATAGACCTATATTCCAAACCTTAAAGGGACAGTTCACCCAAAAGTGAATCATTGTTTGTTCACCCTCATGTCAATCCAAACCTGTATGCTGTTGGAACACAGAAGTATAAATGTACATGGCTCTTGCAGTACAACAACTGTTCATAGTGACCATGACTGTCAAAATGACATAATAAACTACGTATAAGTATTTTTGGTGAACTATTCCTTTAAACATCAAGGATACAGCTGTCAAATGTCCATCTAACATCTGAAATGAGACATTTAGCATTGTATTGTAGATGAGCAAAGGTTTTAAAAATGACATTTTGCAGACGAAGATGAACAGAATAGACACCTTGGTGACACAGACCTGACCTGACCACGATTCTGCACAAAAACCCACTTCTTAAACAGAGCATTGTCTGCAGACTGGTCTCAGATCAGCTATTCACCTCTGTTTTTCTGCTCGGCGCAGAGCTGCCTCTCCAGTGTCTCACGTAGTTCTCTCTCCCTGTACAGCTCCATCTTCAGCTCTGTGCGCTCCAGCTGCACCTGTTTCTCCTGCGTCCGTGCATTATCAATAGCCACCTTTAACAGACCCTGGAAAAGAGGAAATGGGCTTGAAATGTGAGCTATACACTTAGCAGGGTAAATCTTTACTCAGATTTTTTTCAAACTACTGAAATATATATAATTTTAATAGCTTTATATACCTGTATGTTGGTGAGGAGGGTTTCTATGGAGGACAGGCCCTCAGGAAAGAGCAGCGGAGCAGGGAATCCTGGGGGTAATGTCGGCCCAGAATGAGACACTCTCTCATAGCTGTCTCGGGACGTGGGCGTGCAAAGGACATTCTCTTCTATCACAAGAGAAAACAGCACATTAATAACCATTTTTTAGCAATACAACTTTTTACAATTTCTCATTACAAAGAAAATAAAATAAAACTTTAAATCAATTTTTATTACATACACTAATGTTAAAGTTTGGGGTCAGTAATTAATACTTGCCATCACAGGAATACATTACATTTAAAAATATATTAAAATAGAAAATAGTTATTTTAAACTGTAATAATATTTTACAATATTACTGTTTTACGGAGCCCCTAATGGGACATGGTGATGGGGTGGGGGAAATGAGATGGGATACTTTTACATCAATACTTTTGCATTCTCTCGCAAATGTTTTGCCTTCCTCAGAGAAACTTTGCGTTCGCTCACAAAACGTTTGCGTTCTGTGCGAGTGATTGCAAACATTTTACAAGGGAATGCAAAGGTATTGTGAGCAAACGCAAAGTTTCTCAGGGGAACGCAAAAGCATTGAAATATATTTTATTCCTCCCATTTAATATTTTTAGCATCACCATGTCCCTTTACTGGCTCTGTACTGTTTCTATTGCATTTTCATCAAATAAATGCAGCCTTGGTGAGCATAAAGACTTAAAAAAAAAAAACATTAAAAAATCTTACTGATCCCAAAGTTTTAAACACTAGTGATTGCCTTTCAGAGCCTTTTTTTTAGTTCCTCAGCTCAAAGCATGCCAATAAACGTCTCAGTTACGTATGTAACCCTCGTTCCCTGAAGGATCACGGATCACGTGAGAGTTAGCCGGCCCGAATTCCAGGCACGCTTCGTCAACCGAAAATGCCTGCAGGTCCCCTACCCTCTTGATGGAAGCCAGGGCAATCAAGAGCGCCACTTTCATCGAAAGGAACTTTAACTCAATGGACTGCAAGGGCTCAAAGGGAGCTCTCTGCAGGGCAAATAAAACCACTGCGAGGTCCCAAGAGGGCATCTGTGGAGGGCGAGGTGGATTTAATCTCCTCGCTCCTCTAAGGAACCTGCTGACCAGGTCGTGCTATCCTACCGTTTTTGAGTCCACCAGGTCGTGGTGAGCCGATATCGCGGCCACATAAACCTTCAGGGTGGAGGGAGACAGCCTTCACTCCAACCCCTCTTGGAGGAAGGAGAGCACAGACCCGATCGGGCATTTCCTGGGGTCTTCTCAGTGAGAAGAGCACCAGGTGACGAAGAGGTTCCACTTCAACGCATAGGCCTGCCTTGTGGACAAGGCCCTAGCGGAAGTGATGGTAGCCACCATCTGAGGTGGTAGGGTACTCAAACCAGCCGCGTCCCATCCAGAGAACCAGGTCCGGCCGGGCCAATATGGGGCGACCAAAAGGACCTGCTCCTTGTCCTCCCTGATCTTGCACAGAACCTGTGCGAGAAGGCTCACTGGGGGAAACGCATACTTGCGTAGGCCCCGCAACCAGCTGTGCGCTAGTGCATCCGTGCCAAGGGTCCTCTTGGTCAGGGAATAAAACCAGCGGCAATGGGAAGAGTCGTGGGAGGCAAACAGATCTACCTGTGCGTCGCCGAACTGTTCCCAAATCAGCTGAACCGTCTGGGGATGGAGTCTCCAATCCCCCGGAAGTGGCTGAAACTGTGAGAGCTCGTCGGCTGCACGATTCAGGTCTCTTGGGATGTGAACGGCACAAAGCAAACTCAGATGCTTCTGACTCCATAGGAGGAGATGGCGGGCGAGTTGCGACATCTGGCGGGAGCGTAGACCACCTTGTCGGTTGATGTATGCTACTGTCGCCGTGTTGTCTGAACGGACCAGTACGTGTTTGTCCTAGAGCAGGGCTCGAAAGCGGTGCAGGGCAAGACGTACGGCCAGCAACTCGAGGCAACTGACATGCCATAGGTGCTGGGGTCCTTTCCAGGAGCCCGCGGCAGCATGTCCATTGCACATGGCACCCCAGCCTGTGGCAGAGGCATCTGTTGATACAACAGCATGCCTGGAAACTCGTTCTAAGGGCACTCCGGCCCGTAGAAAAGTGAGGTTCGACCAAGGGGTGAAGGTCTGAAGGCCCGAGTGACTGGGACCCAGAGCGTGCCCTGTTGCCATGCCCATCTCGGGACTCAATCGCGAAGCCAGTGCTGAAGCGGTCTCATATGAAGCAATCCGAGTGGCGTGACCGCGGCTGCAGATGCCATATGCCCCAGGAGCCTCTGAAATAACTTCAGTGGAACCGCACTCTTGCCCTCGAATTGGCGAAGACAAGTCAGCAGTGACTGCGCGCGCGCGCTCGCTCGTAAGCTGCGCGTACATGGTGACCGAGTCGTTTTCCATACCGAGAAAAGAGATCCTCTGCACGGGGGAGAGTTTGCTCTGCGAGTCTGTTGACCCGAAGGCCCAAACGGGCGAGGTGTCGGAGCACCAGGTCCCTGTGTTCGCAAACCTGGTCTCGAGAGTGAGCTAGTATCGGCCAGTCATCGATATAGTTCAGGATACGAACCCCGTGTTGCCTGAGTGGCACAAGGGCTGCCTCGACGACTTTCGTGAAGACGCGAGAAGACAGGGCTAACCCGAATGGGAGAGCCGTGTACTGGTATGCCTGCCCCTGTCTGTGTCTGTGTCAAGGAAGAATGGAGACATGAAAGTACGCGTCCTTCAGGTCGATCGCTGCAAACCAATCCGATGGACGAACGCATTCGAAAATGCTTTTGGCTGTCAACATCTTGAATGGAAGCCTGTGAAGGGTTCGGTTCAAGACGCGCAGGTCCAGGATTGGTCGTAACCCACCGCTCTTCTTGGGTACAATGAAGTAGGGGCTGTAGAAGCCGGACGTCATCTCGGCTGGAGGGACGAGCTCGACCGCACCCTTCGCCAGTAGGGTGTCGATCTCCACACGCACCATGGTATAGCGGACACGTGGTATAGCGGGCTGGGCGGCCTTCCTGCGACCACCTCCGCGCCCTGGCCTGACGGAGAGCAGGCTGAGGCGTGTGCCGGCGGCTGGGTGGAGGCAGCAGCGGGCCGCCAGGACAGAATATGATTTATTGCCTCAGTCTGCTTCTGTGGGGCCGAGAACTGTTGGGCAAAGTCCTCGACTGCCCCGCCGAATAGCCCCCTGAGCCTCGCTCAGACTCCCGCATATCAGCCAGGTTGAGCCATAGATGACGTTCCTGGACCACAGCAGTGGACATCACCTGACCGAGAGAGCGTGTGGTAACCTTCGTCGCCCGTAGGGCGAGGTCGGTGGCCGCACGCAACTCATGAGCATGAGAGTGGGGTCAGCATTGCCCTCGTGCACGTTTTTGAGCACCTTCGCCTGATGGACCTGAAGGATGGCCATAGCATGCAAAGCGGACGCGGCCTGGCCCGCAGCTCTATAGGTCTTCGCCACCAGAGTAGACATAAATCTACAGGCTTTGGACGGGTGCTTTCGGTCACCACGCCATGTCGAAGCGCTCTGTGGACACAGTTGCATCGCAACAGAACGCTCAACAGGGGGAACCCCAGTGTACCCTTTCACCGCGCCGCCATCGAGGGCAGTGAAGGCGGAAGTGGCTGCCGAGCGATCGCGAAAAGTCAGCGGGGACTTCCACGATTTCGACACCTCTTCATGCACTTCCGGGAAGAAGGGCACTGGGGGCTGACGAGCGCTTTCAGCACGGGCTGCCCCAGATACCAATCATCCAAACTTAAGCGCTCGGGACATGGCGGAGGGTTCCACTCAAGCCCGATGCTCTCAGCTGCCCGGGCAAGCATGGCTGTGAGCTCCGGATCAGACTCGGGCAATGCTGGGACTCCCGAGGGAGGCAGCACAGCCGAATCCTCATCTCCGGAGGAATCCAGCCCACCTTGTGATCGACATAGTATCATCCGCCTGTGCCCCGAATGAGACGCTGTGCCCAGGACGGGAAACACCAGCGCCTTCATCCGGCAACACCACAGGTTGCAGTGTGCTAGAGGGGGTTGTGGCCCAAGGAATGTTCGTTGGGTTGGCCCACACTGTCACCCTCAGATCACCCTGACCACCAGCCAAAGTACCGCCTCTCGTGGAGGAGGTAGATTGGGGTGTGGTAGAGGGGACATGGAGTCTCGATTGCAACACTGCGATGGTCATGTTCCCGCAGTGAGAACATGACTCATCCATGAAAGCGCGCTCTGCGTGCATGAGGCCCAAGGAAGCCAAACAGCGATCATGCCCGTCAGACGGACTAACCAGCCGATCGCACCCAGAAACACACGGGCGAGACATCTTGAAAAAGACGTGCCACATGCTCACTTTTAGAGAGGAGTTTGCTCTGCAGAAATGCCGACGCGCCCAGGGAGAACACACACACTGTGCTAGATCACTGCACAGATCAGACAGGAATGCGGAACTCGCTGTTACGCACTGTAACACCGACACTCTGGAGAGACGCTCATCTTGAAGAGTGGAAAAGCTCAGGAAGGCAAGTGAACACTCGGTTCCGAACCAGAAACATAATGCGAGATTGCCGCGCAGCTCCTTATATACCCACGAGGTGGGGCGGAGTTGCGCAAATTCCGCAGACTCATGGCATTCTCATGCCATTCTCATGCCATTGGCTCGTTTTGTAGATCTCGAAGGCGATTGGCTTCTAAGCGAAACCCCCATTCCGTCAATACTGACGTAACTCGTAGTGTACTGACTGAAAGGGAACTGTTTTTCTTCAGACTGGGTTAAGGTTAAACGATTATTTATTTTAACTGAAAGGTGGGACGGTTATTAAACCACCATATCAAGCTGTGTTATGATTTCTCCCATTCATTTTTCTACAAGGGGACCTTTCCTCCTCCTACATTGTTTCTGATACTGTCACCGTTAGGCGGAAACCTCGTATCTCCAAAAACACTATTCTTCAGGAAATGTAAAAAACACTGCATTTTTAAATAATTAAACACAGAGTTGTCAAAGTTGATATTGTGGCTTTATATATGGACACTTGTGATTATATTATTAACATTTTACCAAAATCAAGCTCAAATGGAGTTACAAGGTTTTTGACCTGCGAATTTCTGAGAATTTCAGACATACACTCACCTAAAGGATTATTAGGAACACCTGTTCAATTTCTCATTAATGCAATTATCTAATCAACCAATCACATGGCAGTTGCTTCAATGCATTTAGGGGTGTGGTCCTGGTCAAGACAATCTCCTGAACTCCAAACTGAATGTCAGAATGGGAAAGAAAGGTGATTTAAGCAATTTTGAGCGTGGCATGGTTGTTGGTGGCAGACGGGCCGGTCTGAGTATTTCACAATCTGCTCAGTTACTGGGATTTTCACGCACAACCATTTCTAGAGTTTACAAAGAATGGTGTGAAAAGGGAAAAACATCCAGTATGCGGCAGTCCTGTGGGCGAAAATGCCTTGTTGATGCTAGAGGTCAGAGGACAATGGGCCGACTGATTCAAGCTGATAGAAGAGCAACTTTGACTGAAATAACCACTCGTTACAACCGAGGTATGCAGCAAAGCATTTGTGAAGCCACAACACGCACAACCTTGAGGCGGATGGGCTACAACAGCAGAAGACCCCACCGGGTACCACTCATCTCCACTACAAATAGGAAAAAGAGGCTACAATTTGCACGAGCTCACCAAAATTGGACAGTTGAAGACTGGAAAAATGTTGCCTGGTCTGATGAGTCTCGATTTCTGTTGAGACATTCAGATGGTAGAGTCAGAATTTGGCGTAAACAGAATGAGAACATGGATCCATCATGCCTTGTTACCACTGTGCAGGCTGGTGGTGGTGGTGTAATGGTGTGGGGGATGTTTTCTTGGCACACTTTAGGCCCCTTAGTGCCAATTGGGCATCGTTTAAATGCCACGGCCTACCTGAGCATTGTTTCTGACCATGTCCATCCCTTTATGACCACCATGTACCCATCCTCTGATGGCTACTTCCAGCAGGATAATGCACCATGTCACAAAGCTCCAATCATTTCAAATTGGTTTCTTGAACATGACAATGAGTTCACTGTACTAAAATGGCCCCCACAGTCACCAGATCTCAACCCAATAGAGCATCTTTGGGATGTGGTGGAACGGGAGCTTCGTGCCCTGGATGTGCATCCCACAAATCTCCATCAACTGCAAGATGCTATCCTATCAATATGTGCCAACATTTCTAAAGAATGCTTTCAGCACCTTGTTGAATTAATGCCACGTAGAATTAAGGCAGTTCTGAAGGCGAAAGGGGGTCAAACACAGTATTAGTATGGTGTTCCTAATAATCCTTTAGGTAAGTGTATATGTTTTGTCCATCATTAGTACTGCCGCAACTGGGGCAATAAGTGCATCACATTACGATTTCATCAACTAACAGGTTATAAAGTTTACTATAGTTATGTAGGTGCTCAGTTTTTTTTCTGTAATTTGGCCAAATTCCCATGTTATTAAAGACGATGTGCTATGCACAGGCTATTTAAGACAGTATTGGCTATGACTCAACAACAAATGGTAGATGAAGACACTCTTCTCTGCTCCTCAAATATATTAAACATTAGCCTTCATAACAGTTCTTTATTTACCCTTGCATTACAAACAATCAGAGGCGATCCAATATGTGTGCAGCACTTAATTCACGATGGAGGTGGAGTTGAGTTATGAGGTTTTACCGACAACAATGGAGTCCAATGGAGTTAAGAGGTTTAGTCACAAGCTCTTTTTAAGAGAGGCTGCTCACTGCAAAGCCAATGGGTGAAGCTTGACGTCCAGCTCCCCCTCACTGGATGTAATGGGTGAAGCTGATGGTCCAACTACAGCCTAACCCTACCCATAAGTTCTCTATATTCTAGCCATGTTTTTAGACTCCTTCTTTTGCATAAATCACACTGTGAAATACCCCACGTCTTCATATCCAGTGCTCAGTGAGTCTTGAGGACAGAATGCTAGTGTCATAATGATTCAAGGTCGGTACACATTAGAGCTACTTTGTTTCTAATGGACTCCAAATGTCAGCCTATTCATTTGCTGAGAAAAAGCGATGTCTTCAGTTAAATCAACTTAGTTTCAATAAGACACTACACACTGGTTCTGGTTCAGTTTTGTGATCTAAAGGGAAGCAAATCTCATTTAACTTGTGCCACAGCAGATACTCCCGCTATCTAACGGATCTGTTTAGTCACAGCTGTATTATGACATTCATAAGGCTTAAAATATGACTGTAACATATTACTGATGATTCAAGAGCAGCCCTGTGACTAATAATATCGGTTATAAAAATGGTTTCGGTTTCTAGGACTGCTGAGCTATAAAGGATTCTCATAAGATGTATTTAGCAAACAAACCTTTTCCTGTGTATCCCTTGTGACAATATTGTAAAACTTCTCCATTACAATGTATCCTTACCCAACAATCTCATGTCATCAGAAGGCTTAGAACGAAGAAAAACCTGAGAACACTGACCAAAGACTAGCACTTAAAGCACAGGAAGAGGCTTTAAGATACAGAGCACCAAGAAATGTTTTTGATCAGGCCGAAGCCTTGATCTTGTCATTGTCACTCACTTCAAAGAGTTTGCTAATGTATGGACTATGGGGCCTCCTGTTATCCAGAACTAACAGAAACACCAGAGTGTGTCTCGATCGGACAATTTCATCTTACTCCTCTCATCTCTGCCACTTTACCAATTTGATCTTAATCTTTAATGTGCCTTAGTCTAATCTTTATGAATCACACACCATTTAATATTTTAATTTTTGATTTTTATCTTAATTTGGTGGAAAATTACAGTCTAAATTTCAGTACTACATCATTTACATGAACTTTGCTGTATTACCTAGAAATAACAGTTGGCAGTAGCCTATCTATGGTAACACTTTATTTTAAGGTGACGTGGTTAAATGTTACTGCATGTACATACTATTGTAATAACAGTAAACAATGCATAATTACAAGTAACTAACCCTAAACCTAACCATAACTCTATAGTAAGTACATATAGTAAGTAGTTTGAGTAAGTTGTGTACTACGTCACCTTGTATGTAAATGTAACTACGTCACCTTAAAATAAAGTGTAACCATATCTATTTACACTGTGCAAACAGCCAACCTTGCATATCTCTGCCCATCATTGCTTAGATTTTTTTTTTTTACTTTAGTACAAATAGTATGTTATTTCTACGCTATCATTCAAAAGTTTGTGGTCTATACCCATCTCAATAGCAGCAAAAGTGTTTTGCAATACAATATGAACACAATAAGTACTTTTTTTTTTATGTAAGTACATTTTTATGTAAGGACACCTAATATAAAGTGTGACTGCTGATTCGATGCTCAAGCATTTCTTGCTATCATCACAGTTGAAAATAGTTGTGCAGCTCGAGGAAACCATAATACATTTTTTAATGGTATTTTAATAAATAGAACGTTCAAAAGAACAGCATTTATTTGATTTTACATTTTACAGCGCCACGTTGTTTAAATGGCAAATGCACTCGCACCCATCTGTTCGTCCATGGGCGTGCTGGTCTGAAAACGAGGTGTGTTCAGGCACATTGTTGGCGCGTTGCTATTTTGAGGCAACTGAAAGCGACTGCGCCATTGACCAACAAAAACCTGGTCTAAAGTCAATAGCGCAGTATTTTTTGTGTTATTTAAAGGGTGAGTTAGTAATATGCGCCTATAGGCGAGTGCACAACGCGCATACACTCTGCTTGTTACACACACAACCACGCGCAGCAGCACACAAACATTTTTAAATAATAAAAATAAAAGGATTCCTCTCTGGAGAAGCGTTCAGTCTTTCCGCTCGCAAATTCCGCCGTGTAAATAGCGAATCCGCCATGGTGCAAGCGCAAATGGCTTTTAAAGGGAATGAGAGATGAGACTCTGATTGGTTTATTGCACGTTACGCCTAAAACACAACCATAACTCATTAAGAGACTAGGTACTAGAGACCTGCACTCCCGCAGGACTACCGCGGGACCCAACGCAATAGAGTGCGGCGCAGGACTAGATTTGATGGCCGAGTGCGGGCACGGGCGGTAAGGTATTCGTGTGTGTGCGGGTTGCGGGAGAATAAAACTATTCGCGGGACTCCCGCAAAATAGAAATATCTAAAAATAAAACATCTAAAAACAAATAAATTGTTATTCATCTATTGCACAAAAGCAACAAGAACAACTAAAACAAAATAAAAAAGATTTACAGGCGCAAGCATAGGCAGAGTTTCTGTTTATAACATGTTTTTGCTGCATTGTGCAATATAGCCAATCACGGACATATGTATTGATTTCTAGAACGCAATGGCCAATCAGATGCATTTAATATAGAATCCACTCACTGCTCACAACGTCTGAGTTTTTGTTCAGTGCTGAATTCTGCATGCTGGCAAATCCTCTGATTATAACAACGAACGTGTAGTCATTATGGAAGATTCATTGTGCAGTCAGCTTCATTGATAACGAAGCTTTGTGAGATTGCGATGAACTGAGATGATAGCTTTTTAGGAATTATTAAGGGAGCACACTTTGCGCGCATTCTGCCACGCCAAACCATGCACACGCTTGCTTTTACGTTAAATTACTTGAAATTGTTTCATGGACGTACAGAAAAAAAATTGATTTATACTTTTATGCAGGCTTTTGCGGGCAGGAGCGGGACAAAACATGAATATTGCGGGCGGGAGCGGGAGAAGGTAATGTGGGAGCAAGCGGGAGCGGAACAGAATCCTGCGGGAGCGGGACTAAAAAAAATCCGTCCCACGCAGGTCTCTACTAGGTACAACCCTTTTGGACCATGAACGCTAACCTTTTTCCTATTGTTAAACGAGCAAAAGTGGATTGGGACACGCCCTAAGTGCACCTGCGCCATGCGCTTCAGACCATGCGCTCAGATCGTTAAAATAGGACCCTTTATCTTAAATGAAGAACACTGAATATTTAACCCTAAACATTATGGGGAAAATAGTGGTAAAGTTAAAACTGTGGCATCACCCATATTTTACTATACTGGCAGTACAGTTCACACACTGTAACCAGCAACTGTGACCTAAAAGAGCTATTTCTACCTGATTTAACCCATATAAATTAGTTTGTTGGTATAAATTAATGTATTTAGGTTGATTCAGTGATGTTAAATAATATTGTTGACTTGAATAAAACCAGTTAATAGAGATGACATTTTTAGGTAATATTTTTTTTTAGTGCATCGATAGTTCACAATGTGTATATACAAGCTAGCCAAGATTTTATGTTTTCATATCTACACCTATGCAGGTTTTTTCCAGTAAAAGAAATTAAAACTATAAGATTATTTCTTCAGCCTAGGGCACTATTGTACCTATCAAAGCTGTTTTAATACATTTGCACAGTGAGACCAGATGGGCTCTGTTCATTTTGTAGGGCTGTATTAAAGCATGGGGTTTACGCAGGTATCCATAGTTCTGTAGTGGTAATAACCAGCCCTGTGTATGCTAATAAAAAATGTCAGCAGGGAAGCCAGAGAAAGGTGACTTTCTGTTCTAACACAGCTGATCTATTAGCATAATACTGAACTGCCATATGGCGCTGGCATTACAATTATATACTGTAGGGTAGGGCATGGAAGTTCAAAATTATTGTACTGCTGTAACAGTTGTCTTATAATCAGCAAGACTGCTTTAAAAGAAAAACTTAAGCTACAGATTGACTACATAGTCATCTGTACATTCTACACTGTAATGTTAAAAGTTTTTGTTTAATAAATGTTTTGTGGTGTGATGTAAGTGTTAATGCTCAGGTTAAAAGGATGCTGGTATGATCCCACCAAAGAGCAAGGCATGCGCAATCGCCATTGTTCTCTTGACCAAAGCACTTAACTGCAGGTTTCTCCAGACGGATTGTCCCTTTAATTATTTCACTGCACCATTCTATGGCATTATCATGTGAACTGACTCTATTGGCCTGGATGTGAGAGTAAATAACAATTCCATTTTTTCCCCCTCCAAACAGGTTATAAGTTGCAAAGAATATGATTTGGAGCTTTTAAGCTTCAAAAAGGATGCATAAAATGTACCATAAAATAATCAAACAAACAACTTCTACTATACGTAAATGTTCTGAAGCCAAATGATAGCTTTATGTGAGGACTGGATCTCAATTAAGTCATTATTCACTGATCATTATCCCCTCTAGTAAGCTGTTAACTCATTTTTTTTTTTAGGTTTTTAAAAGAAGTCTCTTGTGTTCAACAAGGCTGCATTTATTTGATCAAAAATACAGTAAAAATAGAAATAGCGTGAAATATTGCAATTTATAAAGACTATTTTCTATTTACATTTTGCAATGAAATGTATTCATGTGATGGCAAAGCTATCATGTGACACTGAAGACTGGAGTAATGGCTGCATAAAATTAGCTTTACCATCACAGGAATAAATTTCATGTAATCAATGTTGTGCCACTTAATGTTTCTTGAGGATGATTTGAATGAAAATGACTGAATTTTTTTACGAATAGAAAATATTCGAATGAACAGAAGAACAGCATTCATTTGAAATAGATTTTTTTTTTGTAAAAGTCACTTTTGATCAATTTAACATATCCTTAATTTTTAATGACGTTTAATGACAAAATTAAAATTTTTGGATCTGATCCGACTGAGCCAGTGTGGTGAGGCCATACACAGCCATGCTTTAGATGATGTCACAGATATAGTAAGCAGACATATTAAAGTTTATGAACTCAACCTCATCGGCTTTCTCTTTTCCAGTCTTTCATTCGGTCCGTTGTTCTGTCTGTATCTATTTCTTTCTGTATGCCCCATTTTCATAATTTAACCCCAAAAATCCAAAGCATCTTTTCTTTTTTGTTCTTGAATGTCCTTCGCTTTAAAAAATGCATTAAAAAGCTCAGCACAGCTCTTTGCCCATACTGTATTTAAAGTATATATAACTCAGGATCCATTTAAACAAGTAGGTGCTCAAAATCTCACCTTCCCCTGCGCCTGATAAGGTCTGATTAGATTTACTCACCCCTCCCTTATCTCTGCGGATTCACTTAGCTGACCAAAGCATCTTAATCTCACACTATCTGATCTTCACATCTTGGCAGAAGAGAGATGCCTCTGTCACATTCAAGGTGTTTCAAAGAGGAAAAACAATCAGTCTCCCGCTTCCGCTGGCTCTCGGTCACTGTCAACTCCCCTCACGGCCGATCTCCCTGTCTTGGCCCGTCTTCCTCCCTCCCTACCTCTCCTCTAGAGTTCCTAAAAGCATGGTGTTTGCTGGAATGTGATTAGTGTGGGCCGCCGGAGCACTCAGCGGGAGGAAGCTTGGGCCGTGCCACTGAACTACGGTGCCCCGGAGGGACAATCAGTGCTGAGTTAGCACTACTCTCTTTTCTCTTCTCCGTCTCTCCCTGTGTCTTCCAATCTGATTGATCCTCCATTGAATTATTATGGTTTGTGCACTTGCTTTCCAGCAAAAAAATCCTGGCAGCCTGTTAGATCATAAATGCATCTCCTCAACCAAGGTCACTTTTTTCTCCCCTCTTGTTTTGGATTCCCTAATGAACTCATACGTCCACTGCAAAAGTCCTCCACAGTCAGCATAAGAAAGCGAGCGGAGAGTGAATGAAGGTTGAAAAGCTCTAAGATGGATAAAGGAATCGTCTTTGAACTCTTCTGTCTTTGACAAGCCATAAAGAAGAGATACAACTTCTGATCTTCACACTTTCAGCGCTGCCCCTAAAGATTAATTTCAGGAACATGAAGGTGGAAGTTATCCTTCAGTCTAGCGACTGGTAAAGGTGTCCTGGCAGTGACTGAGTCTAGAATGACGTTCTTCAAAGGGGGAGCCATTGATTTTTGAAGTTTCATAAAATAAGCATGCATAAAAATCGAGACGAAACTTCACAAGAGCTCAGCAGGACTGGAATTGTGGCAAGGGGCTAACTTCAAAATCATAACAAGTTAAAGGACAGGACATAGTTTTTATGATAGTGAGCTTAACTGTTTAAATTTATGCAGCCTTTAGTGAATTTTATTTTTAAACACAAATGAAGAATATCAGTTAAAAGCCTGTACATTTCAAGAAGCATTTGACCCGACTTAAAATTACACATTTCATTCTTTTGTAGGGGTGTAACGATACCCTCATGTCACAATTCGATACATTTCACGATACTGAACTCACGATACGATATTATTGCTATACTCCAAAACATATGGTAAAAGGTTAACAAAAAATTTACTGTTGATTAAAATGCTAAATTTGGTATTACATTGGGGGTGGGAATGAATAGGCTTCGACTTGGTGCTGGTAACACAATGCACAGGACAATGGTGACACCAGAATAAAAAATATTCATAATTCTGTAGCTGAAAATACAGAATTATTGTAGACGAATATGCTTGCACTCTGTCACTGACAATATATTTAAAATAATGTGGGCCACTTTTTATTGGTAACATAAGATATTTGGCATTATCAGGACCTACAAATATTCCCCATTGCATTATTATACATTATATTCAACATTATAGTAGTTTAATGTAGTACTGACACTAAAAGTCTGTAAACTTTTTCCTCACACAGTAATTTTAATTTTGGGTGAACTATACACAACACAGATTGTCACTATCCACGATACATACTGCTGCATTTTTCTATTGCGATATATTGTGACACGATATATTGTTACACTCCTATTCTTTTGGATGGATTGCATGAATTCCATGCTCGTATTGTCAGGGTTCTGTCACTTCGGTCTGTTTGTGTGAGTGTGTGGTTTCAAGTGTGTTCAAGCCATGCGCTCTTCTGTCCACGTGAGTTGTTTTGTGTGCAAAGCGTGGTGTTCGAATCCCGGCACTTCGGTCTAGTTTGGTTTTGGTTCTGTGTCGGGATTCAGACATTCATGCTCCGTTTGTTTGTCTTCAGTTGTGAGCGCGCAAGATGAGCATCTTGTTGAGTCTTGTTGTGGAAGCGTGCGGTTTCGAGGTCGCTCGGGCCGTACGCTCTTCTATCTGCGTGTTGTTGTGTTCTGTGTATGCTTTCATGTTTTGTCTTGTGCGGCGTAGCACGCAGCTTCATGTTGTCATATTTTGTGTAAACACACAGCTTTTGAGTGTTCTCATTAGATGTGTGTTTGTGTCTCATTTTGTTTGAGCACATGGCTTGTGATTTGTGTTTGCTGGCCATGTGCTTGTGTTTTAGTCATGTTTGGTGTGAGCACATGGCTTGTCATGTATGTTTCCTTGTGCCATGTGCTCTTCTGTCTATTGTCTAACCCCGCCCATCTTGTTATCTGATTACTGGTTAATTTGCCCCACCTGTCCTCCCTCATTACCTGCCTTGTTTGCTCCCTATTTATTCTCCGTGTGTTTGTTTGCAGTCTTGAGCCTGTTTGTTTGCAGTCCTGAGCCAGTTCGTTGTCTGATGTTTCATGGTCATGTGCCTTGCTTGTTCCTGTCCTGTCAGTCAAGCTGCTAGTTGTGTTTTCCCCCATGGGATGGTTTTTGTTGTTTGTGTTTTATTTTATTTTTTACTAATAAAAAGCCCATTCATTTCTGCAATTAAGTCTTCACCCAACCCTGACATGTATGTCATGATACCATTTTGATGTAGTCCATTCTCCTAATAACAAGACCAAACCATCATTATGCTTTCAGATTTAAATAAAAACTAACCTAGGCCCGGTTTCACAGACTAAGACTATATGCTGTTTCTGCTTCACTAAGCCAGGATTAGGTTTTAGCTCAATTAGGGCATTTAAGTAGCTTTTATAAACTTGCCTTAGAGAAAAACATTACTGGTGCGAATCTTGAGACAAAACAATGGGACTGCCATATTTTAAGATATGCTAGTGCAAGTTGCTTTCAATTAAAACAGCTCAAACATGCATTTTAGTCTGGGACTAGTTTAAGCCTTGTCTGTGAAACCAGGGGATAATGTGTCATGGTAAAGAGTTCAGGATTTGGCTGTATGGTTAGCATATTACCCCTTGCTGCTTGAAGCCATAACTACACAATCTGGTTCCAAAAAGCATCTTTCCGCACTGACAGACATTCTGAAGTAGCTGTGAATTCAGAGTAAACTACATTTTCAAAAGTTCAAACAAATGTCATTAACATGCATGGCAATTCAATTGGTTTGGGTTAATTTTTACGTTTTTTCCTTTAGTCATAGTCTCGACATTTGACGAAAATATCTATTAAATTTAGTAATTATTTTCTTTAAAAAATAGTTGTAAATGCATCTTGATTTTTTTTAATCTTCTCATATTATCACTATCAGCATTGTTTTAATTACAGTCATTCAATTAACATCATGATGCATATTTAAAAAAACTTCATTAACAAACATTTCAATCACTGCTAATGGGTTTCTTTCACCAGATATACAGATAATGCTTTCAAGAGTTTGGGGTTAGTAAGATTTTTTCACGTTTTTAAAAAGAATTCCCTTATGCTCATACAGTAAATACAGTAATATTGTGAACTATTATTACAATTTAAAAACTGTTTTCTATTTCCATATATACTAAAATGTATTCCTGTGATGGCAAAGCTGAATTTTCAGCTTCATTATTCCAGTCTTCAGTGTCTCTTCAGAAATCCTTCTCATATGCTGATTTGGTGCTCAAGAAACATTTCTTATCATTATCAATGTTGCTGTTCATTTTTTATTAACAATTATGCTGCTTACTATTTTTGTAGAAACCATAATACTTTTTTTCAGGATTCTTTGGGGAATAGAAAGTTCAAAACAAAACAGCATTTATTTGAAATTAAACATAGTATATTCCTATTTCTATAAATAGTCTTTAATGTCACTTTTGATCAATTTAATGTAATTGTTCTTTGAATAAAGTATTCATTTCTTTCACGCACACAAAAAAAACCCTGTATTGATCCCAAACTTTTGAACGGTAGTAAACCTCTTTGGTCACAGTATACCTCATCATCAATGTCACCACGTATGATGTAATGTCATCAGTGGTAAAAATCCTTTGAAATATGACAAATTTGATACAGGGTTTTAGCACCTGTGTGATCTCTACGATTTCACCAAATCCCGAAAGGCTGTGTTCAGTCACACTAAAGCCCCCTTTTCCGATTTTGGGTGCACTGTCTTCTCTCCACGGCACAATGAGGAAATTGTGCTGACTACTCGTCCTTGCAAAGTCCTCATTAGCCTAATGAAAGCCTTCAAACGCAAAAACCAAACAAGGGTTCTGGGAGGTTATTAGGAAAATTACACCTCCAGGAGGGCCAGGGTAAGGGAGTTGGTTGGAAGGAGGCGGGGGGGGGAGTCTTGCTCATTACTTCACGGTCTGCAAATCGCTAACTAATTCAGCCCCACTACCGTGCCATTTCTACCTCTATGGATAATTTTCACAGAATTGTAAATGAGAGTATTCATTGATTTCTCAGAATACACACATCAAGACTCGCATATGAATAGAAAGGAAATATACTGAGTATTAAGTGACACGTAAGCGGGATCAGCAATCATTTCCTGCAGTCAATCTAAACCATTGCTGATAAATGATCTGCTAAGCTGAAGGAAAAATATTAGACACCATTTCAAATCTGTTTAGGAAAAATGCTTGCATTTTCCATGACCTCTTTTTTTTTGTTATGTAATTCAAAACGTGTTTTTTTATAGCATTAGAAGATCGGTAAAAGTGCAGTCATTGCTAAACTTTTTGACCTTGTTGAACTGCACTGTAATGAACTTGTTTTTGCATCTGAGATAAGCACTTTTTTACTGTTTAAACAATGTGATAATCTGTGTTGTTCACCAGTATCAGACAGAAGGCACCTAAGTAATTATTTCCTAATGCATAAATATGGATAAATCATTTATTTTTTAAAATAAACAGCTTATACAAGCCACATTAACTATGTTTAATAAAGCTTTATTATAATGGCAAAAGCTAATGTTTGAAAACTTGGAAACTATGTAAGTGTAGTTACGTCTTGATATAATTTAGTAAAAGTTTTATTTTAGATACAGCATCTTGTAGAATGCCTTGCAAATGCTATTCAACACAGAATACAATATTAACATCTAACCTTTTTCTGTAGAAGGCCTCTTTGTTTCATGGGCTGTGTCATGGGTTGCCAGATCCCCCTCTTTTGGTCCTGGTGGTGCACTTGGAGACAGGCCTAACAAGGCGTGGCCAAGAGAAAGACCATTCTGATGTAAATCTAAAGGGAAAGGAGGGGCATATAAACAGATTTTACAAACAAAGGACATAAATTCAAAGACTGATCCTTGAAGTCCAATGTTCTCATATAGTAGGTATACAATTTTTAATTTATTGTATGTTTTTTGGAAGATGTACACTACCATTCAAAATTGTGGGTTATTTTTTTTAAAGAAAGTAATACTTTCATTCAGCAAGGACACATTACATTGATCAACAGTGACAGTTAAGACATTTTTAATGTTCTAAAAGATTTCCACAAAAATATTAAACTATTTCCAACATTTATAATAATATAAGAAATGTTTCATGAGCACCAAATCAGCATATCTGAATGATTTATGAAGGATCATGTGACACTGAAGACTGTAATGACTGCTGAAAATTCAGATTTGTCATCACAGGAATAAATTACATTTTAAAATATATTAAACAGTTTTCACTGTATCTTTGTTCAAATAAACGCAGCCTTAGTCAACATAAGAAACTTCTTTCAAAAACATTCAAATATCTTACCGACCCCAAATGTTTGAACGGTAGTGTATGTTTTAATTCAATAATGAAAGGTTCACTTATATCCAAGATGTGAACATTAAGTATATCTAAGTACTGAACAAGCTTTAAAAACTCTTAACAAAAAGGCAAGTAAATAATATTATAGAAGCAATTTTAAAAGCATAAAAATTATTACAAGAGTTGAACCTCAGTTTTGTCAAAAATAGGATTTAAAACACATATTCTGTCCCAAATTATATCATACTACTGATATCTGATATCTTGGGTAAGATTTTTAATGCATCTGATGATAGACTGAAAAAAGTTGAGAGCATTATCTGTAATTGCATAGTTTTAGTTCCGGTTAAAGCAATGCACATGAACAGCTCTGATGGCTTTGCTTTTAGTAGATTCTGTGATATCACCTTATTCTTAATTCTAAAAGCACATTTGTAAGGTTATATGTGCAGTTTCACATTATCGTAAGAGCATAGTGCTAAGTGCTCAGGGACCAAACTCAGTGGTGCTAAATTAGTATGTTTGGTTTTAGCCATACGACAGGATACAGAGAGAAATAAAAATTTAAAAGTATACATATTATTACAGCAAACATGACACTGATGACAGCTAAAATCTTGAATTTATATGCAACGTAGACTTTGTAAAAAGACACTGAGGAATAAAACTAAAGAAATGACTTTTATGTGGTCAGGCAGACGTACGTGGCCGGTCAGAAGAGCTCTCTGTGTGGGCAGGAGAGCTGGACACGCTGCTGCTCTGTCTGGAGGATAAGTGGCTTCCTGACCTGCGGCCATCATCCAGAGAGGGTACGGGTGACGGGCTGTCTGGAACTCGCTCCTGATAGTGAACACACACATTAGTCACCATAATCTGTAATATTTTATAAAACCATAATCAATTCTAAATCATTGTAGAAGAACTTTCTCGGTTGTGACATTTTATATACTGTTCTAAATGTTCTAAATCGTACACTGTGTGGATACAAAAATAAGTTAATGGAATAGTTCACCCAAAACGTGAAAAATCTGTCATTATTTATTCATAATAACCAGTGCTTTAAGAGGGAAAAAGTGCCCCTGGGTTGAAAGGTTAACTTGGATTAAACTGCTTGATTCATATGGATTACAGATGATTTTTTTGAAGCTTGAAAGTTTTGGTGGACTGTATTTTCAATGGAGGGACAGAATCTCTCAAGTTTCATGAAAAATATCCTTCATTTGTCTATCGAAGATGAACGAAAATCTTATGGGTTTGGAATGACATGAGAGCAAGTAATTTTCACTCTTGGCGGAACTATCCCTTTAAATCTTATTAACTCTTTCCACGGCAACATTTTAAAAAAAAGTTGCCAGCCACCGCCAGCATTTTTGGTCATTTTCACAAAAATTTCATGGCCCCCAGAATTTTGGTATGAATATATGAACATGCAATATATCAAAAGAAAGAACAGACCCTTTGCTTTTATTCTGGCTTCATGCATTCTTTTTTTTATCAGCACTTGAATGTGGGTAAGTTTCATAAAAAAAAATAAATTAAAAAAAAAATCAACATTTTGAGCAAAAAGCTGAGAAAATCGCGTTTTTGTCCAGACAGCGTCTGGATCAGATTCAGTACAATGAGCAAAACACAGATGGGGTAGATCGTGTCCATCAACACCCCCAAAGCTTGCACAGTCCTAACCACTTCCTGGGTTGACATTTCACTCTGTAACATTAGGCCGTTTTGATTTATATGCTGTTTATTGTTGATGATCGCATTATTTTTCCTATGCATCTGCTTACATATGAGATCGCTCGTTTCTGCTTCTTTTTCTGCCTGTGTTTTGCTCTGGAGATACTATACTCGTTCAGGAGATGCATAATCGCAGGGAAGCGTTTTCTCATGAATGACGAGTCAACTCGTCAATGGCAGGGAAAGAGTTAAGAACCGTATGTATAATTTGTGTCCTTGTACCTTTATAACTGACGTCACCATTCTGGATGGGACACTCTGGACCTGAGCAGCAGCTGCCATATTGGCAATAGTGCTGAGATGGTTCATCTGGTTCATCGCCATGGTGACCGAGGCATGAGGCAGACTGACTGGAATCAAGGGATGTGGCATCATCATGAATGGCAGTTCCAAACCTGTACAGAAAAGCATTGAAATAAATGTTAATTAATCACCCAAAACTATCATCTAATACATATTTCTGCATAAACGCTCTATTGCAATGCCTTAAAACTTACAAAATTTGCATTCAAAAAAGCAAGCTCATTAAAATAACACATGCTGTACCAACAATTTGAGAATATTAAGAAACTCTCATCACATTAAATGATAAAACATCTAAATAGTTTCAAATTAAGATGCTTCACGTTATGAAATTTCATCAGTTTCTGCTTTGTTAGAGCTCTCTTTAAAGACATGCCATTATGGCACAGCATGTCTACAAGTATAAGTAGAGCTGCTGGAGTCTGCACCTCAAACCAATTAGCTGCTTCTCAGACTGCTGCAAATGTCTTCATACATAACAACCCCATGATAAATTAGACCACACACTCTATTTGTAGCACAACAAGCTACGTGACAGCAAGACTGCAGTACATACGCCTGCTGTGTGACCGGTGTTTTGCTTGTTTTAGTGTGCTGATCCAATCCCTCGCAGCACTCTAACAGTGTTATGCTTTATAGGAATGTGAGCGGATATTCTCCAGAGAGGAATAACAGCAGAAAAAGGAAATGGATCTTCTCACAACTGAACAGGTCAGGGCATAAGGTTACAGTCAGCCACTCTACGGCTGCCTGTACTCCACTGCCACTTTGAAAGTGAAGGATGAAAGAAAGAGAGAGGACATTTCGCCAGTTTCTCTCAAAGACTTTTTCATTTCCCATCAGTCGCCTTAAGAGACGCTCCTGAACTGTGTTGGCCTTGTGGTAATGGATTCACTTGGGTTGATACTCGCGGTAGTAGCGAAGCCGTGGCTGTGCGATGATGAGAAGGAAGGACAGGAGATGATGAGCCCTTTGGAGGTGATAGTTTTCAAGACCCTCTGCTTTCCAGCCAAATACCAGGCAGCTCTGGGGGTCGGAGGTCACCTCTCAGCCACAGAGACTTACAAATGAAAGTTCCACCCGAGCCCCCCTCCCTTTCGGCATGACATTTTTAGTCAGAGACTAAAGAGAGGGAACGGAACGAATAAAAAAGCCCCTGATTTTCATGAAACAGATGACACGCAGATCAGTCACAGTGATCGGGCGACAGAAAGGAAGTGAAAGGGGGATCAAAGAAAGGAATTGAGTGTTGAAGGGATTGATGTATGGATGGAAGGGGGATCTGAGCCAAGCACAAACACATGCCAAGAACATGCAAGCTGCTCCGTCTTTCTTAGTAGGCCATCACTAATATTCTTAAAGATAAAACGATCATCCGCACACTCGCCTTTTCAAGTGGAATTTAAACTGCCATATTACGCTAGAAAATGCTGATAGGAGCAATATTTGGCCTTCTAAGCACATTCGGGAAAGGGCCAAAGTGGCAAGGAAACACTAAACCCCCTCCCTATCCAAAAAGACACTTTTGAATGAGACTGGAACTCAGCCAAATGCATCAATATCCGTCACCCTTCATCTGTATCTCAAGGGGCCTACGTCTCAGCTTCTGCCGCAAAAAGAATAACAATGTGATCCGCTAGCGTCTGCTAACACCACAGTGCCATCGAGGCCTGTTTCTGAAACACATGGTGGCCGATATCACTCACGAAGAGCTTTCAATCTTTATTTACCTAAAACAAAAGAGCCCAGGGCTAAAAGAAATTGGAGACACGCCATTTTAAAATATCCCCCCGCAGCAGTTGCCATTGTGTGCTTGAGCCCGAGCTATTGTGGGAGCGTAAATGATTTTGACAGGAAGTTGCAAATTGTATAAATATTTAGCGTTTAATAAAAAAGGAGAAACAAAACAAGCTGAACGCTGAGGAAAGGAAACAAAAGAAGTCTAATGACAGCACTGGGAAGGAGCCAAGTACTCGGCTGGATAAATCCAAACACAACAGGGATCTTGGTACAAATTTGGGCACAAAACTGTTGCGTAAAATGGCATGGAGGGCAACAGAACAACACAACACCTGGAAAGGATTCAAATGAGAAACAGCAACAAAAAATATACAATGTAGCCTGCTGCTAGAATGAAGTGATTTTTACATGCTGATTATCACATGATATTGTTTGAGCTGACTAAGGGATCAGCTTAAACAATGTCTTTACATGTCTTTGATAAAGGCACAGTCCATGAATCTGGTGCCCTATTACTTTTTTAAAGCATTAGAGGCAAAAAATACCTTTTTTTTTTGTGAGACCAAATATGTTAAATAAACTATTATATGTTAAATAAACTATTATCCGAAATAAAATCAACCTTACATGAAAAGCAGTCCTACATCAAAAGTGAGTATTGTACTCACTTGAACTCAAGAACTCAAGTCAAGGCCCTATTTTCAGGAGCTTTTGAATTTTCCTCGGATTTGGACTCAAATTAGAAAATATGGTCTTGGACTCAGACTTGAGACTTGAGTCTGGTCTTGTCTGGACTCAAGTACTACATTATCTTATCTAACAATTAAAATCATGTAATAATAATGTCATCATTTTGACATTGTAGTAAAACTATTTTGTAATTATAAAAAAAAAAAAAAAAATGCAAAAACTTATATTTAACTGCATCCCACACTTTGTATGCAACCCTGTTGCTGTATAATTTCCCCCCAATACAAAAAAAAATAACATTCCTATAATTGTGACAACATGGTGTGGACTGAATTCGTCTTAAATGTTTAGCTCTGTGACCCAAGTTAAGAAAAAAATTATCAAACAAACTTTTTTTTTCTTTATTTATGGCAAATATAAGTGCATTAATAACTATGAACTAGCATTTGGTACTAGATAACCCCTTTCAAGTCCATGTTAATTCAGGCTAAATTTGCAACCCTCATTCTTTAAAATGTAAAAATTTAGTTTATAAAAGGTCTTAGAAAGTGGCAAATTATGCCAAGGCATTTTTATATACAATCCTCTCCTTTTCCGAAATAGTAACTATTGTTTAAATATCTATATTTTCTTGTGCTTTCGCTTATGCATCATATTAATAAAAACAACTTTTAAAAGTTAAATGAAATATACACAGAAATGAGGCTTCCGATTGTTCTAGTGCTACTGGAAATCCCTTCCTCTTTATTGCTACTTTAATCTCAGTCATAAATGTTTCTGCTCATGGCATGTGCTGTAACCCCCTGCAGGTAACGCAGCAGTCCTCTTTTCCTCAGGCCAACCTCCCCTGAGACAGAGACGACCGGCAGGTGTGTGTGAGAGGAAGAGACGCCAACATCTGAGAAGCATTTGTTGATCTGATAGCACCAATCCTAGTGTACACTTCTATTTCTCACACACTACAACATTTCTAATGAATTGTTAACCTACGATAAGACTATTTGTTTTCTCTCTTTCCCCAATAAAGGCATTAAACGCGTTCTAGCCTGACAGTCGTATATAAAACAGTAGCGATAGGCAAGCTTTATTTCCCAGACGAAGGTGCGGCTGCCAGTAAGCAGCTGTGGTCTAGGTGTTTAGTCTGTGCGTTTAGCTCTGGTCTTTGTAGTGGTTAGACACCGTGGAGTAATTTCCACATTCCCGTCAGCTGGGGGTGGGGGAGGGGATTATGGAAAACCGGAAGTCTCGTTTCTCCTTAAGATGAAATTAATGATGCCTCCATGTGCTTACTGTTGAGTTACTTCCCTTATGGAAATAATCACAAAACAAGCAACAACAACCGCAGTGGGGGAGAGCAAGGGATGAAAATGAGAGATGGAAATAGGAGGTTATGTGGTGAGGCCCTTGAAGGGTTTTGTTTTGGGGCCTGTTTCAGGAAAATTTAATGAAGGTGCAGATATTTTGATACGCAGATAAAAAAATCTGGGAGGATGTAATCTTCACTATTTGGCAGCAAAAGCAGAGGACTGAGACAAGAAATAAATCTGAGCTCAAAATTAATTCTTAATACCAAATTATTAGATTTGCTTGGAACACAACTGAAGGAAGAGGTATTAACAGGCAGACTTCCCACAGTTCCACTGTTTGTCTGGTCAGAAGAACACGCAGCAGAATTATTGAGTGCTCTAGACAGAGAGCATCACATACACACACACACACTTTTGCCACCCACAGCCACACAGAGACTCAGAGAAGCAGTCGTCCTGACCAGCTGCTTGTGATTACTTGTGTTTACAATGAGCATCAGGCATCTGCTGCATGTAATCCAAAACATACACACCCAGAGTCTGTGGAAAAACCTAACGACACATGTGCACAAAAACACAAACACATTATTAAAGCACAAACACAGACTATTAAAATGTGTATGTAAAAAAAAAAAAAAAAGACTGCAAATACATACATTCGATGTGAGCCAATGTTATTATTATGGACAATGACTTATGGGCAACATGACCGTCCTTTTTATTTTCTTCTTTTTTTTGGTGATAATAATAAAAAAATGTTTCTTAGCACCAAATCATCATATTAGAATGATTTCTGAAGGATCATGTGACACTGAAGCCTGGAGTAATGATGCTGAAATTCAGCTTTGTCATCACAGGAATAAATTACATTTTAAAATATATTAAAATAGAAAAGTTATTTTAAAATGTAATAATATTTTACAGTATTACCAATTTTACTGTATTGTTGATCAAATAAATGCAGCCTTCTTTTAAAAAACATTAAAAAATCTTACCAACCCTAAACTTTTGAATGGTAGTGCATTTCAAATATAGCCTTAATACCATTGTGTGTATGTCAATGTGTGGGAATATGGCCAAAAAGGGGGAAAAATAACATATGCTGTATCATCTCTTCTCTTTTTTTTGTATTTTAAACTCCTTTGTCCTTTAAAAGTGATATGATTTCTAAACAGAAAAAAGACCACTATGTTATTGACCCATCTGCCAGCAGGGGCTAACAAGGCCATGTCAAGTCAAGCAGTGATCTCTTGGTCATGAACCTAACAACATAAGCTCAACCAATATGTGTGTGTCAGGACTTCCTCACTACCTCTGATTGTGTTTGGTGCCTGTAGTGGTACAGAAATTACACACACCTTTAAATTTGTGTGGAACCAAACATACCGTGTTTTATCAAATCTTTCAAATGTGTTCTTTCTTCAAGGTGGCCCAAGAGTTCACAAGAACATTTCGGAAAGAACAACTCAATTCAACTCAACAAACTTGCTCACACACCAATGTCTATGGCTCTAATTATAAAAAGTGCTCGCTCAATGTAGCAGTCTTCTCACATTGTGCTTGTCTCATGTTTCACTCAGTTTTTCTAAAGGTCACTGTATTCCATACGACAGCTTTATTATGAAAAGCAACCATAAATGGAACCCCAAGAGCTCAAAATAAAAAGAAACATGTTTTATTAGAGAGGACAATACATCCCCAATCACTCTTGAGTCAAGACTATGGTAAATACTACATCATGCATTTTTCAGTAATAGATATAAAATTTTTACGACACATATGAACCTATGGACCTGTAAAGTGCACCATTCTTTTATCCCAACGGCTCAGTTGGAGATAGGACATGGCTCAAAAATAAACAGGTCTTGAGCTGCATCTAGGATGATTTTATGGTTTTAGATAAGACCACAAACTATTTTCAATATACTAAAGATAATAATTACTTTAACCAAAGGTTGACATATTATCCTCCCCGAGGAATTAGCACAATTCCACATTTCTGAACATCTACTTAGGCAGCTAACTTAAAAGTGGTGGAGGACACTTTTTTGATAATGTCAAAGGCCATGTGTCCAATCAGCTGTCATATTGTAAAAGGTGGCCAAATTAGGCAGATGCTAAAGACAGGTTGTCTTCGAAAATAAAACATAAATATGACCAAGAATGCATTAAATTTTTTGGTTAGAATGCATTTAAAAAAAATTGAATAATATTATGATCATTTTGTGTTTTGCATTGTGAATTACTGACTAATGAAAAATCTAAACTCAAGAGACCGAATACTCAAGTTATGAAGACATCTACTTAGGCCCCGTTTACACTAGTGCGTTTTCGTTTTAAAACAGCGTTTTAAAAATGAAAATGATCCTCGTCTACACTGCCGTTTCCATTGCGTTTCAGAAACGATCTCTGTCTACGCTGCACAACCGAAAACGCATGTCACATGACTATTCATGCACACTGGGTATGCGCGTACAAGTGTAAAAAGTTGCCTCTTGCGCATGTAGGCAGCTGCAGTATTACAATACAGCGTTTAACTGCACGACGGCTGCTAAAAAGGACCACAAAGTCAAAGCATAGCATGCAGTTCCGTCTCTGTGTTATTGTTTACACGGTCATCAAGGCTGGTACAGTGGGGAGAACAATTATTTGATACACTGCCGATTTTGCAGGTTTGCCCACTTACAAAGCATGTAGAAGTCTGTAATTTTTATCATAGGTACTCTTCAACTGTGAGTGACGGAATCTAAAACAAAAATCCAGAAAATCGCATTGTATGATTTTTAAGTAATTAATTTGCATTTTATTGCATGACATAAGTACTTGATACATCAGAAAAGCAGAACTTAATATTTGGTACAGAAACCTTTGTTTGCAATTACAGAGATCATACGTTTCCTGTAGTTCTTGACCAGGTTTGCACACACTGCAGCAGGGATTTTGGCCCACTCCTCCATACAGACCTTCTCCAGATCCTTCAGGTTTCGGGGCTGTCGCTGGGCAATACGGACTTTCAGCTCCCTCAAAAAGTTTTTCTATTGGGTTCAGGTCTGGAGACTGGCTACGCCACTCCAGGACCTTGAGATGCTTCTTACAGAGCCACTCCTTAGTTACCCTGGCTGTGTGTTTCGGGTCGTTGTCATGCTGGAAGACCCAGCCACGACCCATCTTCAATGCTCCTACTGAGGGAAGGAGGTTGTTGGCCAAGATCTCGCGATACATGGCCCCATCCAACCTCCCCTCAATACGGTGCAGTCGTCCTGTCCCCTTTGCAGAAAAGCATCCCCAAAGAATGATGTTTCCACCTCCATGCTTCATGGTTGGGATGGTGTTCTTGGGGTTGTACTCATCCTTCTTCTTCCTCCAAACACGGCGAGTGGAGTTTAGACCAAAAAGCTCTATTTTTGTCTCATCAGACCACATGACCTTCTCCCATTCCTCCTCTGGATCATCCAGATGGTCATTGGCAAACTTCAGATGGGCCTGGACATGCGCTGGCTTGAGCAGGGGGACCTTGCGTGCGCTGCAGGATTTTAATCCATGACGCCGTAGTGTGTTACTAATGGTTTTCTTTGAGACTGTGGTCCCAGCTCTCTTCAGGTCAATGACCAGGTCCTGCCGTGTAGTTCTGGGCTGATCCCTCACCTTCCTTATGATCATTGGTGCCCCACGAGGTGAGATCTTGCATGGTGCCCCAGACCGAGGGAGATTGACCGTCATCTTGAACTTCTTCCATTTTCTAATAATTGCGCCAACAGTTGTTGCCTTCTCACCAAGCTGCTTGCCTATTGTCCTGTAGCCCATCCCAGCCTTGTGCAGGTCTACAATTTTATCCCTGATGTCCTTACACAGCTCTCTGGTCTTGGCCATTGTGGAGAGGTTGGAGTCTGTTTGATTGAGTGTGTGGACAGGTGTCTTTTATACAGGTAACGAGTTCAAACAGGTGCAGTTAATACAGGTAATGAGTGGAGAACAGGAGGGCTTCTTAAAGAAAAACTAACAGGTCTGTGAGAGCCGGAATTCTTACTGGTTGGTAGGTGATCAGATACTTATGTCATGCAATAAAATGCAAATTAATTATTTAAAAATCATACAATGTGATTTTCTGGATTTTTTAGATTCCGTCTCTCACAGTTGAAGTGTACCTATCATAAAAATTACAGACCTCTACATGCTTTGTAAGTAGGAAAACCTGCAAAATCAGCAGTGTATCAAATACTTGTTCTCCCCACTGTATGTTACAGAGCCGTTGAGAGAGACAGCTCTGGGCTACGTTTCCCAAAAGCATTGTAACAATAGCCACCAACTGTCTCTACGATCAACAGCGTGCAGTGCTTTTGGGAAACACAGCCCTGGTCTGATATTGTTGTGTTCAGGTAGTGTAATGTGGGAAGCCATGCCATTGTTTTCAAACGTGTCCGTTTTGGTCCATTTACACTGAAACGCAACCCCAGAGTTTACTTACTCTCTCCCACACACTCTTCATAGCTTTATATGGACAGACATTGATCAAGGCACATAAATAGAGCACATCAAATATGTAAATAAAAGACCAAATCATATTAAGTGATCATTACTCTTTAGAAGACTTAAACTGATCAATTCATATGGATTACTTTTAAGATGTCTTTATGAACTTTCTGAAGCTCAAGCTCCTCATGCACTTCATGCAATCATTTGATCACTACTGGTTATCTTCTGTAATACTGGTGTAATTATAGTTACAATGCTACATTTATTACTGACTTCCTCTGACTTCTGGTTGTGTCATTCATCTTTTCTAGTGTCATCCATTTTGGTTCAACATAAAAATGACTTCATATCAGTGGAGAGTTTTAGAGGAAAGTTCACGCTACTCCAGTGATGTATCTAAAAATGATGTTATAGGAATTAAAAGGAAAAAGGAGAAAATATTCCACTTTATTAACTGCTCTTCCTTATCTGCCTTATCTGTCAGCTCTATCCCATGAGAATGAGAGACAGGCTCTAATGGACATGTGGATGTGCTTGTGGAACTGCAGCCCTGGAGACCATGACATACTCTGTCTTTACAGAAGGTCCCTGATTTGAATCCCAGCTGAGCCAGGATGCCTTCTGTATGGAGTCTGCATTTTCTCCCTGTGTTGTTATGGGTTCTCTGGTTTACCCCACAATCCAAAGACATGCGCAAAACGTGAACTGACATTAAATTGTCTGTAGGCGTGAATGTCTGTGTTTGCCCTGTGAGGGACTGGCCATGCATACAGGGTGTTTCCTTGCCCTTGGCACAAAACTCTGTGGCAGATCTAGCATCCTCGCAACCCTATAGGGCAAGCGGTTTTAAGAATGGATGGGTATTATTATAGATCTAATTTAAAAGTGGTGGAGGACACTTTTTTGATAATGTCAAAGGCCATGTGTCCAATCAGCTGTCATATTGTAAAAGGTGGCCAAATTAGGCAGATGCTAAAGACAGGTTGTGTGACATGCACTTGTTCTTCTTGCATTTAATTTTATTGTTTAGAATGCATTTTTAAAAAAAATTAAATAATGTCATCATTTTGTGTTTTGCATTGTGAATTATTGACTAATGAAAAATCAAAACTCAAGAGACCAAATACTCAAGTTATGAAGACAAGCATGTCGAGTTTTTATGTTAATAAATTACCAATAATAAATCAATATTAATAAATATTGGTATTTTAAATGTATTATAGGCCTACATTTCAATGTTGATTTTAAGGACATCTTTGCTTTTAAACAATTTTAGTGTTGGCTCACCACTCAATGTCCAATGTAAAATCTGTCCTCTGACATAATGCCCTTCTTGTTTGAGTTTATGATTGTGTACTATACACGTCTAACTAGCCGCATGTTATCTTTCACCAGTTTAACGTCAACAAGACACATCCTCTCCAAATTCCTCCTTGACAGGACGGTGTGACTATATCCAGAGCCCTCCACTTCCTGCTCAGGGGCACAGCTGTTATAAGAACCTCTATTTAACCAGAGATGAGCTCATATCCTGGTAATCAGGGCAGAGGGGGAGCTGCTAAAAACAGTGCCCCAATCACCAACTGGATCAGTGCCACTGGAGTTCCGCTCCAACACTGCCGTATCTGTCTGGCCAGCCTCATACATGCCACACATCCCTTCAGATCTCTTCAATCTTCAGGGTTTAAATGTATCACATTTCTCAGACTGAGAGTACTATTCTGGGAACAGATTATGTTTGTCAAATGTAAATAATTATATGATCAGTGGATGAGGGTTCAGGTTCAAAACAGGCATGAGAGACTGATATTTTCAGATATGTTACACAGATAAGGCTGTCTTTGTGTCAGTATCAAAAATTACAGGCCACAAAACCTGGTAGATGGAAAGAGACAGAAATTTCAAAGATGGATAGAATGTTAAAGGAAAGAGAGTTAAAAAGAGAGAGTGGTTCTGCACCACTCAGCTCTCTTCAACTATATTAATATTCCACACCAAGAGTCCACACTCAAGGTTATTCTCACTCTAAATTGCTGAAGATAAAAAAAGCTCTTCCTTATTAGCATTTGTGGGTAAAACCTGGCTAATCTTATTCACACTTATCCCTCTCGCTGTGACATCCTGGCCTCTGTTTTCACTTTTTCCCCACAGAAAGGTCACAACCTCATTTTCATGGTATTTTCTCGCTTAAATCTGCTTACAATGCACAGTTTCTGAAAAATAACCACCGCATCAGTGCGCAGCTTCTGGAAAATAAGCACTGCATCATAGAATAATGGCAAGTTCTCTCTTTTATTAAAGCTTGTGTGTATATTTATTTATATATTTTTACTTTTAAATAGTTTCAATCCAAGTATAATGTGCAGAGCTAACTATATGTAAGCATTTTGTACTAAGTTGGTTTTACAAGTGTAAGTACTGTGGCCCTGAGCTTCTTTCATATACATCTGTATGTTTGAGTGGCCCAACCAATGACAATGAGTTTGGGGTGGGACTACTTGCTGGTCCAACCAATGACAGACAGAGGAGTGTTTGGAAAACCTGCCTGAAAACAATCATTACTTAGGCAGTTTGCTTTTTCTGGTGCAGAAATTACACAGAAATGATCTCCTTTAAACTATATGATAAACAAATGTTGCATTAGAACTGCCCCGATATACTCAGCAAAATCAATGAATGACTAATTGCAACTTTGTCTGATAATCTTTCCTTCTAGTTGGTTGTAGACCGCTGGGATTGGATCATTGAGCCAGTAAGTTAAACTTGAGATCCAGGGCAGTCTGATTCAAATCAAACATTTAGACAGTTCTGTGAATTCATTGCTAAGATCTGACTCGCAATTCTTATTCACTTTCATTATACTGGAAAGAGTGGCCAAGATATTCTTGAAAAATTCTTCTTGGGTTTTCCTTGGAAGAAATCATTCTTGCTGTTAACAAGCAGAACATTTACTGTACATCAGGGTCAGAAACTTTTCCATTAAGGGGCAATATTTGCCCCCTGGAAATGATTTTCTGGGGCAATTTTTACATTTAAAAACGTCTTTTTTATGTCAGATATTTAAATTAATAATTAATTCAATCAATCAATTAATCAATCTATCACAATACTAACCTGTTACCAATAAAAATTGATCAACATAAACAAAAGCATCTTTACATTGCAAAGATGGCACAGAATCTGGATCTGACATGGCATGTTTATTTACACTTACACAGAATGTTTAATGCTGCATTTTAACTGCAATAGTCGTAATCATTTTAATGATTTTTTTTTGCCCCTGTATCTTGAATTTGGGGGGCATTTAAGTTCATTTTGTTGGCATTTTGCCCCAAGCCCCAGTTAATTTCCGACCCTGATTTACATTTACATGTATTCATTTAGCAGACGCTTTTATCTAAAGCGACGTACAAATGAGGAATACAACAGGCAAATTAACTTAAGTAGGCAATAACATGAGAAGCACTAGCAATTCAAAGTTACTTTAAAAATTAAATAATAAAACTCTAATAAACAGCATGGCCATGAACACAAAAAAAAACTAAATTTTTTCCCCCTGCATTTAGTGTTGGGCCAGACTTTGTGGGGTCTGAGTATTTGGGATGGCTTGACATGTGAGCATCTCTTTAAGAGGGGAACTGACACTTACCCATGCTGGAGGTGATGTCACTATTCTCAGAATCTGTGCCGTGGTTATTGCCATGGTAACTATTCATCACCTCCAATTTGATCTTCTTCTTCATGGCTTCAGCAAGTGTGGCAGCTGTTAGGCCTGTCAGAGTATCAAACAGAGAGAACGAAAAAGTGTTAATTCATAATAATTCCGTTTTCTTAGCCTTTTCCAAAAAAAAATTCTATCACTTCAGTTGCCCAAATCTTGTGAGAATTTGTGAATAATAATTGTTAACAGATTCACCTCACTGCTTTTCCATAAATGTGCTTCATTCAAATGCTTTTGTGAAAGCAATTATGAATATTTCACATCCTATAATTGAATTTGACAGAAGAATACACTGGCACTGTAACATTAGATGATAACAACAGGTCTATTATTACCAACAGCGTCATCCCAAAGCTACAGTCACACTCTGCCCCACATCACAGTTCTACAGTCAGTTAAACTACGTACCTCTGTCTAACTAACATCGGATAACAGCTGGTCCTGGATCTGTTGAAGTTGAGATCTCCTTCCCCTGTCATGCGCTGATAATTCAAGCTGCCTGGCACCTGCCCATTGTCACAAGTCTCCAATACCCCTTGTTAACTGTCTGTCTGTCTGTGTCTGTCTGTCTGTGTGTGTGTGTGTGTGTGTGTGTGTGTGTGTGTGTGTGTGTGTGTGTGTGTGTGTGTGTGTGTGTGTGTGTGTG
The DNA here is from genome assembly GCA_039654105.1 of Coreius guichenoti. Taxonomy (NCBI): domain Eukaryota; kingdom Metazoa; phylum Chordata; class Actinopteri; order Cypriniformes; family Gobionidae; genus Coreius; species Coreius guichenoti. Next base: position 26,698,218 of record CM077170.1, read on the forward strand.
TGTGTGTGTGTGTGTGTGTGTGTGTGTGTGTGTGTTTGCCCCCAGTGCACACATGTTATAATTCAATTAAAATTAGATTAGCTTCCCTTCATTGCACAGAGAGCTGCTTCTAGTCACGCGACTCAGACTGCTACTCATCTCTTTCCTCTTCCACTAGCTTTAAAAAGATCTCAGTAAGTCAAAATGAAGGCAAGTTTTTTTTAGATTGAGATCACTTTAATATGGCCCCCTGAAGACCAGTAAAAACGTTTTTGGAATTTCGCTTTTTCCATGCCATTTAAGTTTGGAGCATAAGAATCATATAACAAAAATTAGTTAAATTTTTTGAATTATATATGTATTATACTTTTTCCTTGAAAGTGTTCTCTGTAACAAAGTGATATATTAAAAACAAATTTGTTAGCAATACTACACTTAGCTCAAGAGAACGAGACAAGATTTTTGCACAGTATTTTTAAGAATTCCTCAATGACAAAATTCATGACTAGAAAAAAAAATAGTCTGCAGGTGCATGAAATGTTTTAACTAATCATCTTGTAAAGAATGTAATTTCAGTTCTACTTTCTGAGCATTAATTATCAAACGCATTGAAAGACAATAATATACAAGCACTGTAAAAGGTTTTGCCACAAACTCAACTGACTGGCTTCTCTCCTGTATTATTTCACAAGTCTCTTCAGACCTTACATGAATTATGCGCTTCCAGAACATGTGTGTGACCTCCTAATTGAACTCCTTTCCACAAATTGAACATAGAAATATAAACAGTATAAATAACAAAAATAAACAACACAGTTTTTCTTAGTGCAAACAATAAGTTCAATCATAATCAAAGTACTCTCTATTCAAAGTGCAAACAGAGGCCAAAACACAGACCAGAGCTAAGAGGTGGTTACAACTACACAGCCCAGCCTAAGATAGCTTTGATATTGGGAGACTATTGGGCTAATGTATGTAGTCTAATTTGCGCGCATCAGGGAGCTCATGTTTTACTCACGTTTCGAATTTGTGATTGCACGTACTCTTTGTACGTAATTAAACAACATTAATAAATGTTGTAAAAGAATTGTTAATTTCATTGCATTAAAAAATTAACATTATAATAAATTGTACAGTACCTTTTAATAAATATATAATATAAAGGGTGTTTTTGTATTTCTGAATCCACACTAGTGTACATATTAATTACCAAAGCCTGCACTAGGCAGAATTTCATCTGAATTGTGTTTTTCAGCACTTTGCTTCATAAATCTCCACTACATGCACCAAACTGTAATTAAAGATATCAGAGAATGATTTTTTAATATATATATGCACTCACCTAAAGGATTATTAGGAACACCATACTAATACTGTGTTTGACCCCCTTTCGCCTTCAGAACTGCCTTAATTCTACGTGGCATTGATTCAACAAGGTGCTGAAAGCATTCTTTAGAAATGTTGGCCCATATAGATAGGATAGAATCTTGCAGTTGATGGAGATTTGTGGGATGCACATCCAGGGCACGAAGCTCCCGTTCCACCACATCCCAAAGATGCTCTATTGGGTTGAGATCTGGTGACTGTGGGGGCCATTTTAGTACAGTGAACTCATTGTCATGTTCAAGAAACCAATTTGAAATGATTCGAGCTTTGTGACATGGTGCACTATCCTGCTGGAAGTAGCCATCAGAGGATGGGTACATGGTGGTCATAAAGGGATGGACATGGTCAGAAACAATGCTCAGGTAGGCCGTGGCATTTAAACAATGCCCAATTGGCACTAAGGGGCCTAAAGTGTGCCAAGAAAACATCCCCCACACCATTACACCACCACCACCAGCTTGCACAGTGGTAACAAGGCATGATGGATCCATGTTCTCATTCTGTTTACGGCAAATTCTGACTCTACCATCTGAATGTCTCAACAGAAATCGAGACTCATCAGACCAGGCAACATTTTTCCAATCTTCAACTGTCCAATTTTGGTGAGCTCGTGCAAATTGTAGCCTCTTTTTCCTATTTGTAGTGGAGATGAGTGGTACCCGGTGGGGTCTTCTGCTGTTGTAGCCCATCCGCCTCAAGGTTGTGCGTGTTGTGGCTTCACAAATGCTTTGCTGCATACCTCGGTTGTAACGAGTGGTTATTTCAGTCAAAGTTGCTCTTCTATCAGCTTGAATCAGTCGGCCCATTCTCCTCTGACCTCTAGCATCAACAAGGCATTTTCGCCCACAGGACAGCCGCATACTGGATGTTTTTCCCTTTTCACACCATTCTTTGTAAACTCTAGAAATGGTTGTGCGTGAAAATCCCAGTAACTGAGCAGATTGTGAAATACTCAGACCGGCCCGTCTGGCACCAACAACCATGCCACGCTCAAAATTGCTTAAATCACCTTTCTTTCCCATTCTAACATTCAGTTTGGAGTTCAGGAGATTGTCTTGACCAGGACCACACCCCTAAATGCATTGAAGCAACTGCCATGTGATTGGTTGATTAGATAATTGCATTAATGAGAAATTGAACAGGTGTTCCTAATAATCCTTTAGGTGAGTGTATATATATATATATATATATATATATATATATATATATATATATATATATATATTTAGTTTTTTGATTTATTATACAATTTTGTATTACACAAGGTTATTGTTAAATCCTTATTCACCTATAGTGTGCAATAAGTGCAAACATATCTAATAAATGAGATTCATGTGTATGCTGTATTTTAGGGGATCCATTAATTGACAGATATAAGTAGTGCCATACACATTTTTATATCTAGTCATTGTTTTGTACCAGAACTGCTACCTCTACCTCTACCAACCTGAATGTGCTGTTTTTGTTTTTGGTTAATTAGGTAAAAGATGAACAAGTGTCTTAGCTTGGTTATACTTTACAGTATATGTACTTACAGTGTACTTACCTTAAGAAATTACTGGTAATATAAGGTAACTACATGGGTTAAGATTAGGTTTAGGGGTAGGTTCAGGGCAGTGGTGTGCAGTGGTGTTTTAAAATGAGGAGGCAAAGTCCTCACATACATTATATATATAGTCAACTTATTTTCACCAGTCATCAAGCTTGTACACAATGGTCACAGACACGAAGATCTACCTTTAGTTTCCCCAAGCTAATTGCTCATTAAAACCCCCACAGTCATCATGTTTTCAGGCCATTTTAAGTTTGATTTTGACGTGACATAAAGCGGTGATATCTGTGTGGCCGAGTTGTTTACTTACTTTTTAATTAGTCTTTGCATTAACGCCATTCGTTCATGCCGATTCCAGAACGCACACGAAAACAAGAGGCGGGATTTATCGCATAAACCAATCATATCCAATTATAACCCATCAATCTTTTCCCCATTCATTTCAATTACCCCACACAAAACTCACAAGTTTTTAAGTCAATGGGGACAGAGGAGGCGCGCCTCCCGCTGTAACTTTACCTGCGGGTGTCGCTGTTGGACAGTGTTACTTTAAAAAAAAACTACACGTTTTGATGTAATATTTTGTAATATTTGCGTTGTTTTATTTTTGCAATATCGATTATTTTCTCATTTCGTTTTTTTGAGGAGGCATTGCCTCCCTTGCCTCCGCAGGGGAAATGCCTCTAGGGTTAGTACCTATAGTTATAACTCAGTTATTGTAATTGCTATAAAAAGTACATAGTGTGTACATGCGGAACAGGACTGTAAAATAAAGTGCTACCCTTAGATTGATTCATTTATTAAATAACAAGCCAGCATCACCGTTGGCTTGACTTACTCATTCGTACAGACAGTATTTGATGGGCTCCTGTACACTGTTGGTCCTGTACAAACAGGACAATTTGGAAGCCATACTTTCTAGTAAAATGCGATTGTTCAAACACTGATTTGTAAAAGTGTCCAACCAGTTCCGACGCGTTTAAAATCGATCCTTTTAAAAATCAGCGCTCTAGTCTAGGCAAACCGCTCTGAAATTTAACTTTGGCTTACTGGCATTTGGCTGCAACGCACAACAGTTATGTGCAAATATGAGACAAGCTCTGGCAGTGAGCTTTAGGAGTGGGGTGTTTTTTTTCTCACTCTCTCAGTTGCTCTCCAAATGCTTTCACTAAATGTCAAGATCAGAGCATGAAAGCCAAGGTCCCTATTCAGCCTGTGAAGAGGACGATATCAAAGCATTCCCCACTCTCGGTCTGCAATCCACTCAAAGAGGGAAAAAACTGTCCTCTCTCTCTTTTTCTCTCTATCTCCCTAGTGGCCTTTGAGTTTCCATCTCTGTGGCTGACATTGATAGTGTGACCTCTGCCGAAGATAAAAGAGGCCTGTGCTGTTGAGCATTTTCTTTCTCTCTCCATCACCTGCTCTTTCTAAACGAGTGCAAATGTGCGGCCCTTTTTGGGGCTCTCTTTGAGAAGTCGTAACGAGGAGACTGAGTACGCGCACATACACAAAGAGAAGGGCAGCTTAGAAGTCGGGCAGCAATTGTGCATTTAGCTTCACATGCAGAATGGACAGAATTTGTGACACTCTCTTGAGCAAGAGGAGAGCTGACACCACAGAGGCCGAGGTAAACATATCTCCAGGCAAAATCTAATAGGTTTTAATCATAATATCACAACACAATAAAGGGCAAATTAGAGTTGGCAAGATGAGGTTACATACTACCTCAGGCAAACCTGCATTGTGAGTGTGGAAACAATAGCTGTGTTTTGTTGGCTTTGGGCTTTTCCAAAGCACAGCATGAGTCAGATTGTTTATTTGCGTCACTTCAGATAAGTGCTGTTTAAAGTGACTGACACAGAAGTATAACAGGCTGCAACTGGTTTGTAACAATAAGCACCATTTCAAGCAACTGAATTAAAAAGGTAAAGAAAAGAAAGAGCTGACAACTAAAGTTAGCTTCATTTTAAAATATTCTTATCCCTGCTTAACATGCTGAGGAAACTACAAGTATGCCATTCGTAGGTTGATTCTCTCCCTGAACATAAATCCTGTATTTCCTATTTCAGCCTCTCTAAAGATGCCTGTAACACCGTTACACCGATGCAACATGCAATAAAAGGTTAAAAAAATGCTGGTGGGCTTTAGCATATCATTAACTATGACCGCTCTGAAGCAATGGAGGTTATCCTGGTATATTTTTCTGTTGAAAAATCAGTACATTTAGCAATATAGTGGGTGAATTATGTATATGATGTATATTACGATGTTATGATGAATTATATGCCTTTCTCTACTGACGCTCTAAGTTGTTCAAAGCGTTTCTAAGGATGCTGGTTTCTAAAAAGGCAGACTGAGATGGCGAATGCATGGTTTGTGTAACATTAGGAACACATTATTAGCTGTTTGATAACGTAGTCAAGCAAAAGGCTAATCATATTAATTACTGTTATGTGTCCAGCGTTGTAAAGAGCTATACCATTGTGCAGTGTTTACTATAGTAAAGTCGACGAGTGGATCTCTGAGCTGGTGTGAGTGAGTGGAGGCGGAGATATTTTGCATATTCATGAATCCGTGTATACTAAATGAAGCAAGGGTGTAGAGTTACATTCAAGCTATTTTAAGGCATGAAGAATTTTTTTTCACTGGAAAAAGTGTTTAAATATGTCATTTTGGTGATCAAAGATGAGTTTTAAGGGATAAAATTATTGACTACAGGGGGACTTTAAATTATTTATGCATGACTTTAATACCCATAATGAAAGAGACAATGAATAATTAATCTTGGATTTTGAAGATAACTTTACACACCATGGGCCAGATTTACTAAATAGGGCAAATTAGCGTGAGAGCACAATTCCATGAAAGCGCCGATGGGAGTGGACAGTTCTGCGCGTGATCTACTGACGACGCGCAAATTAAAGAACACAGACGCAGCCGGATCATTTCCATAATGACCCAATGCAATCTACCCGTTAGCATTCAGCTTTGAGATGCGGTTTTTTTGGGCGGTAAATAATGGCGCAAACACCAGTAAATTTACGAGAGCAAACCTTAGTAAATCACCTTGCGTGATTCATTTAAATACTCTCCTCCCATAAATTTTGCGCCTGAAAGGGAAACTCCTACAAATGCATATGCAATAAGTTCAGCCGCAAAAATAAACCTGTCCACGCCTTTTCAGCGCTAATGTATCACTGCATGTCTTTAGTAAATCCTGACAGTAGTTTTTTAACGCCAAAAGAGGGTTTGCGCTGGCGCAAGCTGTTAGTAAATCTGGCCCCATATGTTTACACAACGATGTACTAAAAACAGACGACAACGCTAAAAAGGCTGTATTATGCATGCCAGGCCAGTAGTTGGCGCTTTGTAGTAGTTCACTTTTGTCAAGAAACACCCCACAAACACGTAATACGCATGCGTGAACATGTAATACACATGTGCATGACGTCATCATTTTCACAAATTCACGTTTTTGTTGTTTACATGGAGACGGTAAAGGCATAGTTTTCAAAAATGTGCGTTTTTAGGCCCCCAAAACGATGTTGTCGTATAAATGAACGGCCAAAATGCATAAAATTTTTCCAACTGTGAACTTCATGTGAACAAACAAGTGTAGTCTATGACTACACATGAATTGTATCAGTCACTGAGTATGTATTCTGAATAATGTTAACTTGGCAAATTTTTTATTAATTTATTTTGTTGCAAGTGCGAGACAGCAGTGTGTTTATCTTCTGATTGGCTGTGATTTGGGATTTATTTTGTTGCGTCTTGCAGCCTCTTCGCGTCTGTTGTCAACAGACAAATTGCTTGTCGCCGGAATTTTACTTTGTTGCATCTGGTTAGGAAACGGTGTAAGTCTTCATCTACACAATTAATGGACTGCTTCCTTTTCCTATTCTCCTTTCACTTTTAATTATGAATGCTGATTTGATCATCTTAAATTCTGCTTTTCTCATTTTTAGAAGAAAATGTTTGTTCTGGCAGTAACAGCGAGGTAGGAGCATTTGCTCATTTTCTTACCAGTGTGAGACATCATTCCTGAGGACATGAGTCCAGAGACGGAGTGGGGCAGGACGTGAGGGCTCTCGGGTGATGTCACGCTCTGGGTCCTTTTAGGAGGTCTGCCAGGTCTGGAGCTGAAAGATGAACACACAATGTCAGACAAGCATTTCATTTTGGTTACATGTAACAACCCATCTAGAAGCCAATGCACTGCTTGCACATTGCAAGTTGCAGTGTAGACAGTTTTGTTGATTATAATGGGAATGCTGTAGTTTTACTGCATCACGTCACTCACTTGAAGAGTAGACATGGTACAGAATGATTAGAAACTACCAAGTAGGCCTGAGGCTAGTTGTCACACAGGGAAGTTGTCAAAAGGGCTATATCTCAGTAACTATATGTTCTCAAATATCCAGTTTTCTATTGCTGTGGTTTTGTATGCTGGTTTCAAACATGTTCTTAACAATAATAGTTTAGTGATTTCTGTCCTCCAAACTCATCATATTTAGCTTTTGTAAACAATGGATAAATAAAAATCAACTGGCATAGTTTGTTTTTTACTACCTAACAATAATGATAGAACAGCTTTTTTTGTAGTCAAGACTTGTAGCCAAGGTATTATGTTTATAAATACACAAATTGAGGGTAAAAAGTGTGATACTAACTATTTAACTAACTAAATAATAAAATGATTAGCACACACTCACACATCCATTTGTGTTCAGAGCTGAACTCATCTACTATGCATACTAGCATGCGTCAGTAAATACTCTCAAGGACAGTCTTTTTTCTGCCATCTCTTGTACCCCCTCCCTTCTCTTTTTTCTCTCTCTCTAATTAGATCACACAGCAGACACATCTCCCTATTCCATAATCAGCTGATTTTTTTGCTCATGTATAATGCATGCTGCACACCTTGTTACCTGCTCTTGTGCATTCATGTGCAATTTAAATTTGTTGGGTTTACAGTACATGTGCTAAAATCAGCCACGGCTCTCTGTAGCAAATAAAATCTGCATTAACTTGAGGTGTTTATCTAGACAACCAGGTTTACCTAACTGAGTCTAAATGGGATGGGAAGTAAGTAGGTTATGGTCCATTTTCACTTGTTTGACTCAACACTTTTGATTGCTCTGACCCTCTGTGCATCTCTATCTGTACCGACTGAAGCGGGTGTCAGATTTTAGGGAAACCTTTAATGGGAAGAATTTAAAAGAAACTTTATCATTTAGCTGAGCATTCTAGAAAAAAAATCCTCTATTTCACACAGTGCCTCCGCTCACACATCCCCCAGAGCTTGTGAGCGCCAATCATCCTTCATAAAATATTAAAGTCCCCACCGTTTGCCCTTTTAAAATCTCCCTCTCTCAATTCCCTAATTGTAGTGTTTCTTTATCTGTCCACTGCAGAGAGTAAATAAATGAACAAAATAGCTATTTTATCACAGCGCCTGACCTTTGAAATGGGAAAGGATTATCACAGGTTTATTTCTCACCCCATTCTCTCACACTACACACACACACACACTCACAACAGGAGTCTGTGTGTGTGTGTCTTTAACAGAGATGATGACTGCTGTGGTACACATGGATGAAAATGGGCCAGACTCATTTTTTGTCTGGATCTATTAATTTATTTATTTTTTTAAAAAAAGGTTAAAATTAAACTCATACATATAATAACTTGATTACACCTCATCTATAATAAAATGTTTTGCATTTCTGAAATAAAATTGTTTTAAAAAATTGTGTAGGGGGCTTTAAGTAAAAAATGCCAGGGTGATCCCAGTAACAGGGAACATTCTCAGAAATTTGGCTAATGTTCTGGCAAGGTTTTCACAAAGTTATGGACAAACCTTCTTCCAGTAATGTAAATAGAATGTGGTCTTAAATGTTCTCAAAATGCTGGCACAAAAGCATTATTTACTCATTGTTCATGGAATGTTTTTTTCTGAAACTATTTGTTTCATTCCCATAGTAACATTCCCATGTTTTCAAAATGATAAAACAGAATGTTTTCTTTATGTTTGCATAACCGTTTTTAAAACATAAAAAAACTGGATGTTTTGAACGTTCAGAGAGAACATTCAGAAATAACGTTTTCATAACTTAATATGAACATTAGCAAATAGTTCTGCTGGGATACTGTCCTAATATCAGAACAAAGAATAAAAGTGCCACAGGTTGCTCGGGAATGAACCAGGAGTAAAACAAAAGACTGACAATGAGAGAACAACAGGAGCTTAAGAAGTCACAAAACACACGTTAACACAAACAATACTGGACAGGGAACTAACTCAAACTGAGGACCTAAATACACAGAGCAAACAAAGCAAATTAGATGGCACACAGTTGAAAGGAAATTAATATTTAGGCAAATCAAATCAGTGACTATGACAACCAATAAGGAGCGGGAACATGGGAAATTTGTCAAACTAAACAGGCAAACAGGAACAAGGAAAACAGAACATAACAGAATATAACAGTTACAAAAAGCATCATTAAAATAATTAAATTCTTGAAAAGAAAACCTTAAGTGGAGTTTGGCATGTTTTATTATTATTATTTTAATTTTAATAAAAATGCTTCACTACTTATTAATATTTGAAAAAATGTGAGTACACACACAGTATAAGTAACATGGGGAAAAACAGGAAATGAAATCATAGAGAGGACCCCTGCAGACCCTTATGACTGTGTGACAAGGTCAGTAAGGTTATTTCAGATTGTAAAATAGGATAAAACTCTGCAAAATCTTAATGATATTTAATTATTAATTAAAGACGTTGGGATAAAATATTACTTTTTACTTCGTTGTCAGGGTTATGTTGTCATTCCATGTTTCCCTGTGTGTGTCTGTTTGTTTCTCTGATTGATTCATCCCGCTCACCTGTTGTTCATTAATTAACTTAGTTCCCTTTGTTTGCTCTGTGTATATAAGCCCTCAGTTTGAGTTAGTTCCTTTGTCCGGTATTGTTTGTGTCAAGTGTGTAGTTTTCACTCTTATTCTCCTGTGTGTTCTCCTTTGTGATTAAAAGTTATTTGCTTATCTTTGACTAGTGCGTGTACGTTACATTGGTTACACCAGCTGACATTTTTTGTCATTAAATGAACTTTTTTTTAAAGGCATAATATATTTCAAAGAGTACATTTCTAAGAATTTGGCACGATTTTTCCTTTTCTTTATTATAGACACTATTATTTGAATTGACCCAAATGACAACACCGTGACAAGAACAGCATTATTTCAGTTCACATTCTATTGCACTTCTTTCTCTCATGAACTCTCACACATTTACATAGAAACACATTTCATCTATGTTTCCAGATATGAGATCTAGGTGGATTTCCTTCTGGTCTTTTCCTTCTGTGGTCTTAGTTTTCCTCTTTACAAACAACCAGTTGAAACCCACGCAGTTTTGTGTTTTATACAAACTCAACCAAAAACACACGCACGTATCTGCGCAAACACAATCATCTTCTGATTCTGTTTACAATAACAGCATACTCTGAGAGACGTGCTAGAACGTTAGTGCTAATGACGCAGCTCTGGTGAAGGACTGTCTTCTCTCTTCCAACAGCCCTGCTGAATGCCTAACAGGCTGACGTTTTTAATAATTCCTAATGGGGCGATATTTTAATTAAACTGATACTGATGGAATCAGATTAAATGTGGTTAAGCCGTTCAGCGGAAATGACTGAAGAAATTCAAAGAGAGATCAGGAGATAAGGACATTTTAACTCTCTCTCTCTCCCTGTATGATTCATTAACTACGACCCCCTTCCTGTGCGCAAAATGAAGAGTTTTTTTTTTATCACTGCAATTTTTCTAGATACTTCATTTGAGAGGACAGATGTGCACAGGAAACAAGACTTAAGATTAACATGGTAGTCTATGAAAGAGTGAGTCAGAGGGGGAGAACGAGAGAGAGAACAAAAATGCAACGTACAACTCAGGGTGCCTTTGAGGACATTTAATTAAAATCTAATCCTGCATTCATTAAGGCTCCCATAAATTAAGCTGTCATTCATAAGATTTATGGATTCTCATTTGCATACCACATACAATTCATCAATTACTGGGGTATGAAAGGGGCACAACCCCCTCTGGGCTGCCCATTGCCACACAAACAAAAAGGGGGGTGGGGGGGGATCGGGGGGGGGAATAGAGGAAGGGGGGTCTAATTCTCCTGTTTTCCACTGACAAACATTTAGATGTACTTTTCAATTATTATGTCCAACTGAAGCTGTAAATAGGGATTGATCTGTGTCCACAGCGCAAAGAGATAAGAGAGGGTGGTCAAAGCAGGAGGTACAGTATTTCAGAGAGGAAACTGATTACTTTAGATTACAGAAACAGAAAAAAGGGAACTAAGAGAGACAGATACCTCAATCACTTATCTCTACAATAACTACCCGTTTCACTATAAAGCTGTCGTTCGGGATAAGCTGGAGAAAACAAACAAGTCAAAAAAGAATGAGAACCATATTAACATTCAGGGTTAATGAAGCAAAGAAAAAGACACTGTCTGTGTGTCTGTGTGTCTGTGTGCGCGTGTGCAAATTTCATCAAGTGGAGTGCTATAAATAGTGGATTTGTCAAAAAAGTTTACATGATCTTCCTGCTTTAGCATTAAAAAAACAAATACTTTTAAGACACTCCTTTTGCATTATAGAGAGTGTTTAGCTAGTTTTTATAAGTGTTGCCTCAGATGGGGTTTAAAACAATTTATATTTAGTAATATTAATAATTTGACTGCACTGACACTATCAGATGAGAACAAATTCTTGAACTGAATTCTGTTGATGACACTGGATAATGACACTATTGTCTTCTGTAGAGATGACTTTGAAGTGCAACATTAAAATATTTCTTGAACTGAATTGAGCCAAATGATGACATTACTGAATTCTGTAGAGATGTCTTTACAGTCATCTCATAACTGATACAACTGCAAGATTGACACAGATATTGAACTGACGCAAAGCGAATAACGACACTGTTGTCTTCTGTAGAGGTGCTTTACAGCTGAAACTGAATTTGCTTCATAATTGATGAATTTTGCAACATTAACACTACTATTTTCCTGTTTATTACTGTGAAGCTGCTTTGAAACAATATGTACTGTATAAATGTGACTTGACATGAATTACACTTTTCATATAAGCTAATATGAATTGAAGACAAAACAAATAGGAAAACATTTAGAAGGAAATGCTCTTTGATGAAAAAAAAGCCCAACTGAAAGGATAAGAGCAAACATCCTTTATTCTAAGCTCAAACAGGAAGTTCCTTCATGATGGGGCGTAATCGGAGCTCTTATCGCAGTGAAAGACTGAACCCAAATAGTCCACTGTTTGTGTTTCAATCTGCGGCTCTCTGTGATGAATGAAATGTAAATAAGTGTTGTGGCCCCTGCAGGGGGACGAAGAAAGAAGGGGAGAGAAAAAGACAGACAGAGACTTAACATCTGTCCCATACACACACACACACACACACACACACAGACACTTCAACATTCTTGTTCCCAAAGCATACGTGCACACAAATATCCACATGCACAGGAAATAACAGCAATGGAAAAAAGCAGTACTGTAAACATTTTACAAACAGACTGCTTCCTCAAACAGACATACACATTCACACACTAACAACCTCACCAACAAACTTCAAGAAGATCAGTCAGTGAGTCAGTTAAGATTGTGTGTGTTACAGTAATATTCTCTTTGACGTAGTTCAGCAAGCCAGCTTTCTTTTACAAGCCTGTTTACATTATAAATAAAAACTCATATCATACTCATAACAGATTATACTCACAATTACAACAATATATGATTGATGAAATTATATTTAAATTTACAAAGCTCCAGAGCTTGAGCGTCTATCAGTTTATATTAAACACTAATCAGAGGATCATGTAAACACACTTAAATGTGTTCATGAGAAAGTCTATGAAAAATGTATAGTCTGAAAAAACGAATAAACGTAATGAACGAACTTAATGAAAACATGGGATGTGTAGCCAGACACACGGGTGGAAATTAATGGTGAGCAAAGGATGAGTGTAATGGACTTATTTAGGAGTTGTTGATTTTTCTTGTATGTTAGTAAATATGTACCATATGAAGTGAACAATTACACCACTGTTTCTTGCTTTGTGTAAGGCATTTCATAAGGTCATTTAAAAACATGTCAGGCTAAGCTGAAGTTCAACTAGTTTTAAGAGACTTCCAAATGAATACCATGACACTCTCCACAATTAATGTACAAAATAGGGCCTGGAACTGAAAAAAAAAAGATTTTTAAATGTTTTTAAAAGAAGACTCTTGTGCTCACCAAGGCTGCATTTATTTGATCCAAAATACAGTAAAAACAGTAATATTGTGAAATAGTATTAGAATTTAAAATAACTGTTTTCTATTTAAAAATATTGTAAAACGTAATTTATTCCTGTGATGGTAAAGCTTATTTTCAGCATCATTACTCCAGTCTTCAGTGTCACATGATCCTTCAGAAATCATTCTAATATGCTGATTTGCTGCTCAAGAAACATTTATTGTTATTATCAATGTTGAAAACAGTACAATTTCAGGATTATTTGATGAACAGCATTTATCTGAAATAGAAAGCTTTTGTAACATTATACACTGTTCATTCACTGAATTTTTTTTAGAAAGAAATTAACACTTTATTCAGCAAGGATTCATTAAATTGATCAAAAGTGACAGTAAAACTTTTATAATGTTACAAAAGCTTTTTTTCAGATAAATGCTGTTCTTTTGAACTTTCTATTCATCAAAAAATCCTGAAAAAAAAATTGTACATAACGGTTTTCAACCGATTATTTACTTGTAGAAAGGATGTAAATGAAGTTAGTATGTGGGTGTCACAAGTTTAAGAAACACTAAATTGTTTTTAATACAAGGAAAAAATTGTGTGTATACAATGGAACACAGCTAAATCAATATTTTGTTTTTGGTAGGAAAAATTTGCAATTTTTAACTTGATAATTAAAAGCAATTTTTTGCAACAATTAATTGAATATCAATTAAACAGATTATGAAACAGTTGCCTTATTTTGATTGCTGGATACAGTCAAGAAGGTCAAGACCTTGATAAAGAGGTTTATTGTGTTTAAAACAAGCTATTTTTCATGCAGGGTTAATTTTATCCCAGATACAGTAATAGACTAGTACTCACAACCAAAAACATAGGGCTTATGCCTCTGCTTTTTTTAAAAAGGGGAAAGTAATAAAACCAAGCCTAGAAAGAGAGAAAATGCAATTTTTTTTATTAACAAAACAATGTAGCGTTCAGATTATGAACAAACTGAATAAATCAAACTGCTTGTTTTCCCTATTTGACAAACGTTCAGTTCAGTTAAGTAAGTGCACAGGTCAATTTGATCATATTGTAACCAGGGAGCGTTTCAATCTCATATCAGGCAGATGTTAAAAGGTTAATTGTAAAAGTCTATTTCGCCTGTTCAGGTTCTTGCTCCTCTTTAACTTGCTGTTATTATTGTCTCTCATTACAGAAGAATCCAATAGGGACCTGACAGGTGACATCCTATCATCAGAGGGAGGGTTATAAAGCTGCTACTCCGGATTACTAGAGGAATTTTAAGACCCGTATAAGCCAGTATTTCCTTTGTGTTAATGCTTTAAGAACTTTAGGATTTACCAAGCAGAGATAAAAAGGTATATTCCCAAATAAAAAGCAGAGAGGCCAGTAAATATTAATTTGAATCTCAGTGAAGTACAACACACCTCGTCCTGTCTCTCTAAAGAATTGCTGAGAGAGAATTACACAGACAATTATTATTTGCTTATATTATTAGCAATTTTTTTTAAAGTCACCATAAAATCAAAATTGACAATTCTTTTATGGAATATTGCAGGGTTCAATATAAATGATTTATCCGTACACGTCAAAATTTTTTCTTTTTAATAATGTGCCCTCATAGGGCCAGATTTACTAAACAGGGAAAATTAGCGTGAGAGTGCAATTCCAAAAAAGCGCCAATGGGAGTGGAAAGATCTACTGACGATGAATTTGATTCATGAATTTGAATCGTCAGTAGATCTTTGCGTCGTCAGTAGATCTTTCCACTGACGTCACTTCCGTTTTTGGCATTTTTAGATGCGGAAGTAAAATTTTCTCACAAAAACGACTCCAGAAGCCTTAGTAGCGTATTTATAAGTATATTTTAAGTATAAAATAAGTATAAAATCTAGTTCCTAAATTCTTTTTCTATACATTGACTCACTGGGGACTCTAACCTGCAATATGCCCTTTAAGTTTTTTTTTGGCCGGTAAATAAATGGCGCGAATACCAGTAAATTGACGAGCGCAAACCTTAGTAAATCACCTCGCGTGATTCATTTAAATACTCTCCTCCTATAAATTTTGCGCCTGAAAGGGAAACTCCTACAAATGCATATACAATAAGTTCAGCCGCAAAAAAATACTGTCCACTCTGTCCACGCCTTTTCAGCGTTAATTTTTCACCTCGTGTCTTTAGTAAATCCTGTTAGTACTTTTTTAACACCAAAAGAGGGTTTGCGCTGGCGCAAGCTGTTAGTAAATCTGGCCCATAATCTTTAATAAAAATAACTTCCCCTCCAACTTGCAATGTCATCTCTTCTTTTCTCTGATGACGTGTTCACCGGCACGAGGGCGGGACAACTTGCATTCAGGCCCATATGCAGGATTTCATAATTACCAAGCATCCAAAACTGAGCTTTTCTAAGGGGGTTTGGGGGCATTCTTGTCTCGTCACATTGACTGTTACGAATTACATCACATGAATCACGTAAATTATATATTTTCAATTCAAAATGATGAAATTAGACAAAAGTGTATTAGTTTGCATCCCTGATTATTTATGTCGGTCGTTTACCATTTCTATCGTAAAACAGCTGTCAAATATTAAATGTTTAGTTTACTTAGGCTACATCTTATCTCGCACTTCATGACCGTTAACTGTAGCGTTGTGCTGAAATTCGCAGTAGCTCCTCACTGCAGAGCGCGAGATCCAGGGGGTGGAGTTGGGGTAGGTTTAGGGTTGGGGTAGGTGTAGGCTCAGCCTCAGACGTGATGGACCATTGGACTGTTGGCTGAACGTCTGATGCATATGGCACACTTAACTGGAAACACCAAGATTTTTGAAGTCATCATCAGATTGGTTGAATTCTACAGGATGTCCGGGAGACGTGTGTGTCGCGTTCTTTAATGGTCCGCCTGGAAACAAATGCCGTGACACCAAACTCCCTTGTGGAAGAAGAAAGCCGTTGTGTTTACAACTGTGACAATGAGTGCTTACCAGGATCAACTAAACGCTGGAAGTATGTGAAGTTCACGGCTCCATTGTTGCAGTAATATAGCAAAGTAATATAGCAGAGTATATAAAGTGGGAGGAGTTGGATCAGGATCCGATCCAGCCCCCTGGATCTCGTGTTCGGCAGTGAGGACCATCTCGAAATTTGAACATAAAGCCCGCCTGTTTTGATTTGACTGGCCATCTCAAACATTTTGACATTGTCGAGCGGTGTAAGATTACTGCTGGGGCAGCTCAGATGAGAAGGTTGGTTATCTTGTCATCGTGCAATATCCCTGCAGCACCAAAGTAGAGTTAATATTAGCCAATTATTTCACAACCTTTATTATATACACTGCAAAAAATACTGGGGACCTCAATAGTGGGTACGGCCCAATTGCAATATCAAACCACAATGATCCAATCAATTCCCGATGGACAAATCAAGTCCGACATTTTGTCTTGTTTGAGAAGCTGTTTCACACAGATATATACATCACAATAGGGAAGAAAAGACAATCACAACCTTTAAAAAATTTTAAACCATGAACAAGACAGAAACTGCAATTTCAGTCAGCTTGTATTTTTATCATATTTTAGGTCAAACTAGCATATCAAGAACCATTGTATTAGATTACAATGTAGGAAGTTTATTGGAGTTCTCAAAGGAGTGTGTTTCCATTGCAGAACAACACTGTGGTCTGGAACAAGAGCAATCAAAGCCAATAACATCTGTCATTTATAGGGACAATATCTCAGCTATGTACTCACCTCTATATAGGACATAATTTAAGCCGTGTCTTGTGCATATGTAGGTCATTTTACATCCCACTGCCTCTCCTCTCATCCTTTTATCCTTCATACAATAAAAGTCCACAACAAAAATAGTAATTTTCACACACTGGCATATAAATCACTCTCTTTTCTCTCTCTCAGTAGCTGTTGGCAGATATGGGCCGGGTGTGTGTGTGTGTGTGATAACTTTACCTTCTCACAGGGACTGTTCGAAAGTACTGCCACTTTCTTTTAGACCCTCAGTTGAGAACAGTTGTGTAAAAACATGAGGTGAAATCGACACAACCATAACACAGGTTAATCTTTTCCTCGTTCCTTAGTATCCATTCTTTCTCTTTTTTTTAGCACTGTGATCTCTCCATCTCTATTTCTGTCTGTTCTGTATATTTTCAGGAGATGCAAAATTTCCTCCCTCTGTCCTCTCTGCACTAATCAGGTCACAGGCGTAAAGGAAGCTTTAGGCAAAACCTTTATATGTTACTGATACAGTATCCTGTTCTACTTAAAGAAGCATTACCTTTAAGAGGATAGAAAAAGAGCCAAAAGAGAATGAAAAAAAGGAAGCAAAGTTTACAACGACGTAGCATTCCCATGCACTTTGTTTACACATAGCTTTTTTAACTGAGTTTTCCCACAAATGGATACACCCCTTCACCAGCTGGGTTCAATATAAGCTAAGCTCATTCGACAGCATTTGTGGCATAATGTTGATTACCACAAAAAAATAATTTTGACTCTTTAAATAACAAAAAGCAAAAATCAAGGTTAAGAGTATGCACTTCAGTGAAAGTAAATGGGGCCAATTTCTAGAGAATTAACAAGAAAATGTGAATAAATGTGAAGCTTATAATTTTATAAAAGCCCTTACAATATTTGTTTCCTGTTAAAACGTGTTTTATTATTTGAGCTGTACATTTTTTCTCATCATTTTTACAATCTTTTAGGGCTTCAGGCATTACATTGTCTCTGCCATGAAGTTGCAATGTTATTTTAGTATCATTGAGATACAAATATTTTGAATTAGTTTTTATTTTTATATTTTCGTTTTTCAATTTAATTTTACAATTAAAAAAAGATACAAAAAAGATACAATTTTAGTAATTTAGTTGTGTTTTTTTTATTAGTTTTTGTTTATTCTAAGTATGTTTATATACAGTGGTGGTCAGAATTATTGGCACCCCTGGTAAATATGATCAAATATGGCTGTAAAAAATAAATCTGCATTGTTTATCCTTTTGATCTTTTATTCAAAGAAAAATTCACAAAAATCTAACCTTTCATTGAAGTAAAAGAATTGAAAGTGGGGGATAAATCACATTATGAAATAAATGCTTTTTCCAAAACACGTTGGCCACAATTATTGGCACCCCTAGAATTTTTTATGAGTAAAATATCTCTGAAGTATATTCCCATTAATATTTACATTTTTTAGCACACCAGGGTGACTAGGAACATTAAATTGTCCAGCTATGATGTCTTATTCCACAGGACTATAAATATGAGGAAACACAAAGGCCAAATTTTGTGCAGCAAAAGATTGTTGAGCTTCACAAAATAGAAAGTGGCTGTAGGAAAATAGCTAAAGCATTGAAAATCCCCATTTCCACCATCAGGGCAATAATTAAGAAGTTCCAATCAACTAAAGATGTTACGAATCTGCCTGAAAGAGGACGTGTGTCTATGTTGTCTTAATGCACGGCGAGGAGGAAAGTTTGAGTGGGCAAAGACTCTCCAAGGATCACAGATGGAGAATTGCAGAGATTAGTTGAGTCTTGGGGTCAGAAAGCCTAAAAAATCCTTCTTGCTCATCCAGAAACAAACTCCAGCATATTCAGTTATCAGACACGACTGGAAATTCAAAGGGGACCTGGTTCTATGATCAGATGAAACTATAAAAAGAGCTTTTTGGCAGCAAATCCACCAGATGGGTTTGGTGCAAACAGGGATAAAAAGTACCCCATGCCCACGGTTAAAAATACCACTGGATCTTTAATGTTGTGGGCCTATTTTTTTGCTGGAGGTCCTGGACATCTTAAAAATGATAAAAAAAAATCAAAACCTGACGGCCTCTGCTAGAAATCTTATAATGGGCCATGGTTGGATCTTCCATCAGGACAACAATCCAAAACAAACATCAAAATCAACACACAAATGTGTCACTGAACACAAAATGAAGCTTCTGCCATGACCATCCCAGTCCCCTGACCTGAACCCTATAGAAAATGAGTGGGGTGAACTGAAGAGAAGAAGCACCAACATGGATCTGGGAATCTGAAGGATCTAGAGAGATTCTGTATGGAGGAATGGTCTCTGATCTTTTGTCAGGTGTTCCCCAAACTCATCAGGCGTTATAGAAGAAGACTCAGAGCTGTTATCTTGGCAAAAGGAGGTTGCAAAAAGTATTTAATAAAAGGGTGCCAATAATTGTGGCCAACGTGTTTTGGAGAAAAGCATTTATTTCATAATGTGATTTACCCCCCACTTTCAATTATTTTACTTCAATGAAAGTTTAGATTTTTGTGCATTTTTTGAATAAAAGATCAAAAGGATAAACAATGCAGATTTATTTTTTACATCCATATTTGATCATATTTACCAGGGGTGCCAATAATTCTGACCACCACTGTAGTTATCTATAATAACCCTGCAAAGTTGTTAAAATTTTGATACTTTTCACAGCAAGTGTTTTACTCTAAAATGAAGTATATTGTTTACATCTTGTGGCTATACTTTTGAAACAGCAAGTATTTTAACATTTACAGTTTGGCCCCATTAAAGGGATAGCTCACCCAAAAATGAAAATTCTGTCATTAATTACTCTTTACTACCTTTCTGGGACTTGAAAGTTGAAATTACACTGCAGTCTATGGAGGGGTTCAGAAAGCTCTCGGATTTCATCAAAAATATCTTACTTTGTGTTCCGAAGATGAACGAAGGTCTTACGGGTTTGGAACGACATGAAGGTGAGTAAATAATGACAGAAATTTCATTTTCGTGTGAACTAATCCTTTAACTTCCTCACTGGGATTCAGATTTTTCCTTTTTTTTTTTTTTTTTTTTAAGAAAAAGAAAGATAAGTAAAAAAAAACATGCTGACGATTGAGCTTAATTTACTGAACACAGAATATTTCTTTAAGCCATGCATTTTCCCTCTTTTTTTCTCTCTCTCTGACTCGAGTCTCCGGTAGACCCACACTCTCCCCCTAACCCACTGTAGTTTAATGAGCATACAACCATTTAGTCTCCTACCCACCAAGACACTTCACAAACAGCTGCATTCTACATGCCATGTTTCCTAGATACATCACAAACAAACACCGGCACAGACTAAGAATGTGTTGGTTGTTGATTTTTGACTGGTTCTAAACGTAGCAGTGATTGACAAATCTAGATACGGCCGTAGCCGTGCCGCATTCTCTCCATGGTCTGGAGTCTGGACATCTCAATTAGTTTTTGACATTTTTGACTGAAGAATCTCATTAGTGTCAAAGCCAGAGTGGTGAAACTGCCTAATCGTGAAGCTTTGTAACACTTTCCAGACTCTCACAATGGCCCTTCCAAGAGTAGCTGTATGGAAAAGAATGTCAATTTCTCTGATAACACTGAGATTTAACCATGGACATGTCATATAACGTTTTTTTTTGTTTTTTTTTCAAATATTTAGATTTATTAGGTGAGCCTGGCGTTAATAGGAAAGAGAAAAGCAGTTACAACGGCTAACTACAAATCAGCCATAGCTGTGGACAGCTTTTTTGGCTGCTGTTCTGTGCTCAAAGGGATATTTACCTAAAAAAATAAAAATTCTGTCATCATTTACTCACCCGCAACACAAATGAAGTTATTTTTATTATTATCTCATAATTTTTGTCCATCCATTGAAAATCCAAAACTTTCATGCATCAAAAAGTATAAAAAACACTTTAAAGTAACCATTTATAATCATATATAATATATAATCCAATGAGGTGTGTTCCTGCATCGTGTTTATATGAATGAAAGCCTAAATTAAATCTGTTTATCATTTAAAGCGTCCGTTTCTCTCCAGAAGACTTGGATTAAACCATTCAAGATTACTTTTACAATGTCTTTATGTACTTTTGACGCACAAAAGTTTTGGTTGCATGCTCTTTGAATTGATGGACAAAAACTATGAGAATATTAAAAATGTCTTAATTTGTGTTCCAAAGATGAACTCAGTGGCTTATGGGTTTAAGTCAT
Organism: Coreius guichenoti; assembly: GCA_039654105.1. NCBI lineage: Eukaryota > Metazoa > Chordata > Actinopteri > Cypriniformes > Gobionidae > Coreius > Coreius guichenoti. The sequence continues at coordinate 26,719,475 of CM077170.1, forward strand.
GGCATATTTCATGTCATGTTGTATTTATAAACAGTGCACAAAGGTGAATCATCTCTGACTGAAAATTATGATAGTCTCTGATGTCACAGCTGTGGAAAGGTCACTGCGTAATTCTGCTCCGATTTTATCAAATCTTCTGAAACATACTAGAATAATAATAATAATAATAATAATAATAATAATAATAATAATAATAATAATGTCTCTTCATTACATCAGTTAACCTGTTTGCCGTCACTCTACAAATTTTTTTTTTTTATCTTTAACCCTCACATGCAGAAACTTTTGCAGTTTTCTGCATTCATTTTTAATTAGGTAACCAGTTTATGATTGGCTGTCTGTTGCGGAACAGCTTCATGTAACCATTCTGGCTTTTCCTTTTTTCTGATCCACACTCACTTGCTGAACTGATGACGTATGATTTGTAATTTAAAAAAAAGCAATAAATACTGTGGCAAGCAGCGAGGCCAAGGGACCGTGAGAACGGTGCGAGGCCGCAGGTGAGTGATAATGAGCGCCAGCTGCGCGCCGCACCGTTCTCGTGTCTCACGGAGGAGCTCGGACGCATAGAAAGGAGGAGCGACGACAGTGAAGGATGAGAGAGGACCAGGCCTGGATTTTACGTTGTGTTTTGTTTATGTTTTATTATGCGTGTGCACGGCAGTCGTCCGTGAGGGGCTGCCTGCGTGTTTACTTTCAGTTTGGGGTTTTTGTTTATTAAAGTTTGTTAAACGTTCGCCGGTTCCCGCCTCCTTCTTCCCTGAACAAAGAACTCCGTTACAAATACCGTTATTGTTTAACCAACAATAAATACCGTTTTGGCGATCTTTAATGTGGCATGACAGCGAAGCGGCAGCATGAAGCGCACGTTAACATATCATCTCTTCTGCTTTACTATAGCGCGAAATAAACATGAACGAACATCAGAAGGAAGTTGAAAGATACAGTACAACTTAACGAAATTTGTATCATGTCTAATGTTATCGCTCATCAGCGTTTCAATCGTGGAAAGACATCAATAAATAAGCTTGTAAACAATATGTCATGTAGGCATATTATTACATTTACCTCAGAAAAGCCATTCAGTGACCTTATACTCAATAGCCAACTAGAGAAAGAACTCTAGAGAGGAGCATTTTGCTAAATATATGCACCATATTACATATTTATTATATTGTTTTTACTGTTCTTCAATATTTAATGTAGGCTATGTTTGAGAAAATTTGTCAAGTTTTTATGACAGCAACCATTTAAATGTTTTTATTAATAAAAAAAAATTAAAAAAAACGGAGTAGAAACATAATTATGTACTTAATTATAAAGTTAGTATTATAACTTTATTATTATAACATGGACTTAAACTGGGTGCTCAGCTGTGCATAATCAAACGCATCAAGGGAAACTGATGCAGAGGCAATTGTTATTAGATTGTGTCTTTGCCTCAAACAGATGACTTCTCGTGGCAGTTAACAAAAGTAAACGTCAGAGTAAGTATCGCTAACGTAAGTAGCGCCAACAAAAGTAAATGTGAGAGAAAAACGCATTTACTGAAGCAGTTGCGCTATTTTAGCTTGCTTGCTTCTACAAGTCTTTGAGCTCTTTTAACGTGAGTCGTGTTTCATGGGACTTGTACCAGAGTGCTCCGCATCGCAAGTGCAATGGTGTATCAGGTGAGCTCCTAAGCAAGTTTACGAAGTCAGAAATGCCATTCATATGGAGCTGGTTATGTGATGTACATGTCAAAATGTATTCGTTTACAAATCAGTGTTTTGTGTTTTGAGGTCGTAATACAGTATTGTGCAAGGAATTGCATTAAAGGGGATCTATTATGCCCATTTTTACAAGATGTAATTTAAGTCTCAGGTGTCCCCAGAATGTGTCTGTGAAGTTTCAGCTTAAAATACCATTACAGATCATTTATAAATCCATGTTGTAAATAGCCATTTCTGACTATAGTCAAGAACAGGCTGTTTTCGTGCATGTGCCTTTAAATGCAAATGAGCTGCTGCGTGCCGTCCCCTCTCCACACAATTCCTGCCTCAACCGGATTTTCTGCCTAGTATTTGGCAAGACATCTGCTTGGTTTTGATGATTATATCATTATTAAATTATTATCATTATCATTATTATTATCATCAGTTTATTATTGCCACGCGTTTTAAAGCTATATTAGTTTAAACTTCTAATGGATAATTTTCTGAGCACGCTTATCTGAAGCACACGCACCCAGACAACTGGCTGTCAGACGTCAAGTCTCGTGAGTAACTTCTCTTTCACATTTTTATTGTGTTTAAACTGTCAAATACACATATGTACACAATGACGTAGCTTGCGAAAACAAAATAGCGGCGCCGTGGGTGGAAACGTGCAGATTAAGGGGCGGTAATATTATAATAAGATCCCCTTCCTACATCAGAAGGGGTGAGAAATCTGTGCGGCTTGTTTTTTCACGTGCTTGCAGAGAAAGGCTTACAAAAACAAAGTTACTGGGTTGTCCTTTTTCACGTTTTCTGGGTTGGTAGATTCACCGGGGACCCGATTATAGCACTTAAACATGGAAAAAGTCAGATTTTCATGATATGTCCCGTTTAAAATACGTCTTTATTAATCAATAATCTGATAAAAGTGATGTTTGTTACTGCCTCTAGTGTTCATTTCAACTAGAAACTGCAGTGAATTGTATGTATAGGTATGTTTTTGGAGTTTTGTAAAACTGTAGGTAGCATGTTATTCCAATGAGCCTCTGTTCATTAATATGAAGAAAAAGAACCACAGCGTTCTAACACTGGAGCTCATAGTATTTCTTTCACTTCCTGTTATTCAGTGTGCAGGTGTTTTTCAGAATTAAATTATCGTGAAACTCCTGTAATTCAATGTTTAAACCGTCCCATTATGAAGCAATCACAGGAAACTAACGAACCATTTCTGTTCTGTCCATCATCCTCTCTCATCAACAAGATCATCGGCCATGTGTGTCTGTGTGAGAGACTTCATGATCAAACAGCCTGAACAGTGTGTTAATAATCAGACCGAGTCAAAACGTCATGGTGGCCACGTACAAACAGAAAAACACACATACACACACACTTTAGATTTCCATGTGCTTCAGAGGGAGCCGGAACAGAGAGACTCCCTGAGGTGGAATTAATGAAAAACCCTTTCATGGAAAACTCATCAAGCTGAGAGAGAGAGAGAGAGAGAGAGAGAGAAAGAGAGAGAGAGAGAGAAAGAGAAGGCCGCTAGCGTGTGTATGAGAGAGAAAGGAAAGGAGAAAGTAAGAAAGAGATAGCATGTCCTTGTGTGTGTAGTGAGTGGAAGGGGGGGGGGTCAGAGCGCGTGACCTCTCATTTCATACTTTAATTAAAATCTCCCCCTGACGTCCTCCTCTGTTCCATGCTGGCTCGCCTTCCCACAGAGGCCATCAGTGCCAGCGCACACACACACACACATTCTTTCCTCGGCCCTCCACACACACCGGCACCCGCGTACACAAACACACTCTCCATTTGAAAAGACATGTTTACTCTATCTCTAATGTCCTCCTGTGTTTCATTAGCTCTGTAACATTCTGTAAACACCAGGGGAACTTTCAGAGCATTGCTTACACCACCATTACATTGAATACACAAGAGAACCATCAGACGCTAAAACACATCATATGCAAACAGCTAATGGATCCAAAAAAACGTCTTTTTGAGCACCCAAATGAGAATTTTGTCAATTAAGGATAAAGCCCTTGGTACAATTTGTGTACAAACGGCTTTACGTACGATTTACACAGAGATCCGTTCTGCTCGTGTTTTATGAAAAAGGCCCCTTGAGTCCACAGACATCATATTTAACTTGTGCGCAACATTGCGAGAACAGCTGTTATCAGAGTAATCCATCATTTGTTTTACAGTGTGTTTTACCTGCTCAGCAAAAAGGGAAAAAAAAAACAAGAACTAAGCACCGTTATGTTTTGAAGACGAACATGAGTGGGTGTACACCTATGAAGATGTGTGTGTGCACAAGTAACACTGTGTGTGTGTGTGTGTGTGTGTGTGTGTGTGTGTGTGTGTGTGTGTGTGTGTGTGTGTGTGTGTGTGTGTGTGTGTGTGATAAACAGCAGCTGGAGTTTCCCACAGATCAAACAGAGAAAGAACAATAATGAACAAAGTGCTGAAACCCCATGATGAACTTTATGCCCAATAAAGAGGTGCTTTAATGCTGATATGAAGGCAACTCATCCATCCAATACCAGACCACAACCACTTCAAGATAAACTTTAAACCTCGTTCACCATAAAAGAGATACCTACTCTAGCCCTGCAGAGTGTTACATTAATTCATCTCATCTTTAGATCTCAGACATATAAATCACATGTGGGATAGTTTATAATTGTCTGTGGATGAAATAACATCATCTTAACATATCTAGATTCATTTATTTAAAAATACATAATTCTAATTCATGCATACAGTGACTTAACACCTTGTCATCACACCTTACAAATCTCCTATGATGAGCATAATTTTAATTTTAAATTAATTTAAATAAATTTTAAACAAATTTTAGGATGAATAAAGTAAACAAATTTCATCATAATTAAGGAAAAAACTTTATTAAAATAATAAAATTCTTGAAAAGAAAACCCTTTAATTAGGCATGTTATGTAATTAGTATTATTTCTAATACTAAACCGCTTCACTGCTTATTATTCTCTGAAAACGCTTGTCCGCCAAATCAAAGTCATGTGAAATGACCAACAAACATCATGAAGTGATGAAATGACACAACATGAAATGATACCATCAGCACTCTTGCAGACCCTCATGACTATATGTCAAGGTCAAAAGTGTAGATAATTGTTCTTTCTATTCACATGACATTTTTTGTTCAATTTAAAGTTTTCTTTAAGATGTATATTAAAGTTTGCCCATGTCAGTTTCTAGAAAGTTTGCATGTATTTTAAACTAGATGTGTAAAAGTTTTTATGTTCTTTATCATGGGCCCTATTACATGTTTATATATATATATATATATATATATATATATATATATATATATATACACATATATATATATATATATATATATATATTTATATTATTTACAATTATATTCCTGTCAAATGTTAGTGAGATTGTGCATCTCAACCATTCTACTACCTACAGTACTTTCTGTTTGACTGCATCTAAACAAACACCACACATCACACACACAAAGAAACCCACACAGTGTGCATGTAAGGTGATATTTTCAAAACTCTCATCAATCCAACTCATCGTCAAGTACACACAGTCTTACACTTACACAAAAGCAGATGGACACGCAAACACAATAGCACCATAAAGATATCAACAGTATTTTAAGCCCTTGTTCGCTAACACGTTTCTTTTATGATACGCAGCATGCCACAACAAAGCTATCAGCTGTCTGAGCAGCTGCATTGGCGGTTTCCAATAGAGTCACTAAAGCTTTGAGAGATCTGAACACACACACACAAAGGGTATCTATTTCAACCACACAAGTACAACAGCAGACCATAAACTCCACAGCCGTATGTAATGATTGATATTACAGGATTAAAAATATACTGCAGGCTTGAAAGTGCGGCAATTGAAACCTATCGTGATAACACAAGTGCAGAAAAACTGTGTGGATGGATTACAGATCTGGTTCTGTGTCACACATTCACACACTCGTCTTTTTTCCTTCCACTAATCCCTCGCTCTGCACTAATACACTGTGGAAGGGCCGAATCAAACCTTGCTGACTGATAGAGGCTTGTGTTACTGCTGGATAGGACCTGAAGGTCAAGGGAAGATAGAGACGTGCAGAAACGTCTGTTTGAGGTTAGTGTGTATGGGTGTATGCACATAAGAAAGAGGGAAAAACAGCGGGTGAGTGCTTTCATTTAAGAATTCATGTAATCTTGCAATCACACTGACATCAATTAATTGTCTGCGGATAATTTGCTGTCTAGGGTGCCAGTGCCGCTGGTACGAGTATTTGTTTTGACTGTAATCCGTGGCCTTTAAAATGTCTCCCATTTAAAGATCACAGAAAGAGAACACACACTGACACACTCCTCTCACACTGAGCATTCACACGACTGTGACAAGAAAATCTTCAAAGACACAAATACCCATTTTTGCAGAGTATACGCAAAAGGTTTGCGCTAAGCTATGTCGGTCATCTCACTTTCTTGCTTGGTCTTCCACAAATGCACACACTAATGCACACCCAAGCCTGCATAAACTCCACTTCACAGAGTTTCTGAGAGAAAGGTCACAATACAAAGCCAATGAGTCGTGATACATCACGTCCGTTTAAGACTTTCTGGAAGTGAATGTGATTCCACGAAAATAAATAATTCAGTAAATAAGTGCAGGCAAACTGTAAAAGAAGACAAGCTTTTTTTCACTATTACAAGCAAAAACAAAAACACAGCAAGCCAAATGCCTTTTATGGGCATTCAGAACTTCTATGTTAGTGAATCAGCCTTTAAATAATGGAAAACATTGTGTTTGTGTGCAACAGAATCTGATTGCTCTGTCTGTTGAGCACTGTGAAGTGCTGCAGTAAATCAACTATTAGTTTTTATGCTGATCCAAGATGCGTTTTGTTTTGCTTCCAAACAATTACAGGTAGAATTTAGTCATAAAAGGAAATGCTCAGAGTGATGAATGACTCTGTAAAGCAGACAGACCAAGTCAGCACCTATAGGGCATTTTTTTTCTGTCTGCCAGAAAAAGCTCATGGATTAGATGACAGTCAGAGAAGACATATCTTTTCAACACTGAGAAGCATTGAGGAAGTAGTCAGATTTGATGAATTAACAGCAGCAGAGCTCCAAAAAGGACATAGAAAGTTATTTGAGTCTCACAACATGGGGTGGATTTGTTGTTTAGTTTATTTCGTTAACTCATGTTGCATTAACAACCTATTTAAAGAAATGATTGTTGAGCAGTTGAGCAGAATCCATTTATCCGGTCATGATGAGTCAAAGTGCCTAACTTTGACTCAGCATGAGTCATTTCTTGAATCAAACAGCCACCCTTTGTAACCTATCCAACCCGATCAAGAAAATGTAACTATTTTACAAGGTAACAATTTCATATGACTTTGAACGATTTAATACAAAACACGAGTTTTAGAAATAAGTAAGCATGAAGGTCCACCCCTAAACTTAACCATCAGTGGGAAGTAAACATGCAAATGCAATCAATTCATACGAATCACAGCCACCAATTCACAAAAATGTAAAATAGTTACAAATTGCATTAGAATGTGTTGGCCTATCTTTCAATTCAAACTTCTCAGTTAGGTGTTTAGAGAATTCAAGGGACAGAGGTCCAAGCGTTTTGCCCACACTATCTGCCCTTGCTATCTGATCTCCATTCAGCTCTGCCAAAATTAAAACATTAGGAGGCCAGACATCGATTAAATAGTCATTATACAAAGATAGAAACGTTTAAAATGTCGTGTGAGCCTAAATGAGCAAATCAGAGGTCAGGACAATGGTCTAATTTGCGCATATGTGTCGTGATACAAACAAACATCAAAACACATTCGTAAATTTGTAGATTAATCCTGAGGCAAAAGGTATTAATACGATTAGTATATAATTCAAAGTGGAGACCAAATGGGCGGGGGAACTGAGAGCGCCCTTTTAAAACTGCCGCTCTAGGCAATATGAAAAATGAATTAATTTCTGCGGAGAATCAATTTCTATATAGACACCGCCGGAGAGCGAGCGCGCGGCCAGCAATCAGAGATTCTAATCTCGTTCCAGTAACTTGTGTCACAAGCGCTTAACATCTCGCCAGTGCCAAATGGCAGCCTAAATGCGCTCTTTAATAAGCAAGCAGCTATGAGCTGGTGACATAAATTTGCTCGTAGACACCGACGTTTAGATAGGCAAACCCGGTGTTGATCTTTCAAACAAGGCTCACATGGCTCTCGAGCGCACTCGCGCGCAAACGCATCAGCGTTTGCCATCATTCTAAATGTCAGACAATGTAATTTGCTATATTAATACTACTAAAGGGTCGTTGTTTTCAAAGCACGCTAACTTTGATGGCAACAGCCTATGACAGCTCAACAGATCTTTTTATGAACTGAACTGATAACGACATGGGCTAATAGATTCAGGCCACGTTGTGAGTCACTGCAGATGCATAGGTTTTCACATTTCAAAGTTGGAATATACAAGAGATATTATAAATAGTGTTTAAAAAAAAAAAAAAAGACAGCATACTACATGTCCGATTAGTGAACTTGACACCCAACCACGGGACAATACTGACGATTAACCGGAGTTATTCAGTTTAACTTGTAACAAAATCAGACTAGTCCCGTTAAATATTCATATTATAGCCTGATACGATCTCTCTCCCTCTCTCTTTTCCATATCAGTCTCCTGAAGTGTTTGTTTACACATGATACTTTTTAGAAAGAGACAAAGAGTTACATTTAGTCCTATTCTAACTGCCTGATTGATGGTGAAAGACACCTGTCCTGCCCAAAGGTGTCCCAGGTCTGGATAGGTGTGTGTGGTGCGCTGTATGTTCAATGTGATGCATTTCAGTAAGTAACCTGATATGTGCATGATTATCAAAGGCCAAACTGCTCAAATGTGGATCATAAGCAGATAAATGTGCTGTGCTCAGCAAAGAGTTTGTGAAAGTAACGTCTGCGCAAGATACTGTACTGATATGAGCTCAATAAAGGCGCATAGTACAAGGTGCAATTGTTTCATTCTTTTTAGTTTGGTGCAACTTTTAGAACTTTTCGAAGTCGTGTTTTCTGTATCCTTTACACACTCTTAAAAAAACAACTGTTGTTGACACATTAAGAAATGATTCTTCAGTGGGACCAAAATTGGTCTTCTATGGCACTGCTGTGAAAAACACTTTTTGGAACTTTTACTTTCAGGAGGGCATGATATAAAAGTGTCTCGCGTAGCTTTGAGAAGGCTAAGTTTACCTTGCATTGGTGCAGTCGTTATACAGGACCTCGAAGTCTTTTCTCGATATAAGTTTGCAGCGATTGACTCCAGGCTGAATCGCGCCCAGTCCACGGAGGACGCGAACCTGCTCCACATTGCACACCACCGGCGTTATCTCTAGACGTTTGAGTTTCGTGTAGACAGTGTGCAGTCCACCGACCAGGTGCTTGAGAAAGAGGTCAAACGCCTGCGGGAGGCAGATGAGCTCGTTGCCGTTGACAGTGAAAGACGCGAGCTTTGCGCCTCGGACCTCGACCATTTTACACTCGTTGTTTTGAGGGGTGTTCTCCACTGGAGAAGGAGTGGAATACACGGGTTTGTGCGGGAGACTACCGATGGGGATACCCGGGCTCGCGGAGGAGAGAAGTTCCGATCTGAAGATGCTCGGTCCGGCTGGGGTGACGGACGGTGAGGGCGAGAGGGTCGCCGGGGTCGAGGAGTTGACAGCCGCGACGATCGACATTGGAGGCGCGTGGGACATCGGTGTCGCGGGCAGCAGCGCAGCCGGTGTGGCCATGTTCAACACTAAATAAATGTCTTTAAAGTATTCGGACAAAAGTAATGTCTCACTGAAGAATTAATAAAACAACAACAAAATCAATTCCGTTTTGTTTGAAAAGTAAAAGCCTGGCACGGGGGGAAAAAAACGAGATATTGTCTGTGCGTCACGACATCGATCAAAGCGTGATAGTGACAGTGGGAAAAAGTGAAAAGCTGCGCTAGTGGTGCTCGGACGAGTTGAATCTGTCACATTGTGGTCCGGAGGAGGAGCCAAGAAACAAAGAGAGTTCGGAAGAGACACAGCGCGCACGTGTGTTCCTTTCTTTCAGAGCAGGTAGATCCGAAACAATGAACTTCAAAAGAACTCTTGCTATTGTTGAGCATGGTTTACAAGGCATCCTTTATATTCACTCTAAAGATAAACAGAACAACAGACAACACACTGAGCGTTTATTTTTGCACTGACAGCTATGCCTAAGTTAGTTATGTTATGTAACAAGTGCGTGAAATGCTATTTAGTTGTCGCAGTTTATTGATAGTACAAAGTTTATGAAAGGACAGACGTATTGCATTAATTCATGATCGAGATAAGATGAATAACAACGGCACTCTAATAGTTAATGGCGCTTTGTACATGCACACGGGCAAGTGATTAATTCGCCGCGTGAGAAATTCTGATGAAACAATATTGAAAGCAATTTAAATAAAGCTCATTTAAATGTCAATTCTCATGGTTGGGGCTTTACTATAATTGGCTATTTAATTAAAACAATTTTCACGGTCATTAATACAGCCCGAGCGTTGTAGTGCATTGACATATTTTAATTACATGGTATTAACAAAACTGATATGCCTTAGAAAGCACGTTGGAAATTTGAATAAGAAATGATTTAAGCAATTATACATCATCCCCATATGGACATTTCGAGTATCAGCAAATGACTGGTCAGCATTGAGAGAGAATAAAACAACTTATTGGGCAGTTGCAACACTGTTTTTAAAGTAAAGGAGTGGAGAACATTTCAAATAGGCTACTTGTACGGTTTCACAGACAAGGCTTAAGCTAGTCCCAGACTAAAATGCATGTTTGAGCTGCATGTTTTAACTGAAAGCAAGTTGCACTGACATATCTTAAAATATGTCAGTGCCATTGTTTTGTCTCAAGATGCACACCAGGCATGTTTATAAAAGCTACTGAAATGCCAATTGATCTAAAGCCTAATCGTGGCTTAACCTAAGACCTGTGAATCCAGGCCATAGAACAATTTCCCAATTTTTTTTGGTCAAGCATGCACAGAGGCAGGATATAAAGCTTATACTGCCATCTATTGTGAAGGATTTAAGAAGTGAAAAGAATGAAACTGAAATGTCAATGACTATTTGTTATTTTCAAAAGCCCAAAGTGTTCATTACAGCCAGCAGATACGGTTTGTAATGGTTCTCAACTTTTACAACAGCTAATCTCAGAATAAACACTTATGGTGTCTCTTGAGTCACAGCGACATTAATCTCAATTATCATAATACACTTCTCATAGAGGCATCATGGTATCCCTGGAACAGCATGAAGTCACTTATGTACCCGATTTCAATGACACTTACAGTCTGTCACTGGGTTTAGTGACATTTCACAACACATTTCACAGTAAACAGTTCAAGCCATGGAACAAGACAATAGGAATGCACAATGTTATCTGCCAATTTTTTTACAATTATTTTGCAATAAGATTTTATAGCTACAATAAGATTGTACTATAAACAATTTTATATTAATCATTTAAGAGTTCACTTCTGCTTTCTGCTTTCATATCTTCTGCAACCTGTCAAACCATCACAAGCTGTTCTGTTTTCTGGTGTTATAACCTTGCATTCACCAACATAAACTCTACACACAGAAACATGGCTTTTAAATGAATGGTAACCATTAAATGTAATTTTATGCATTTCAGAAGGAATTTAACACTGATGTTTTCTAGTTACTTTAAAGTAATTGGCAGTAACTGCCTGCATCCCTCAGTTCCACATTCCTTTATTCAATTCACTACAGTGATTACAGCAGTTCCTCATTGACTTCTCTATTAGAGCTGCGGCCAGAGTCCATTCCCTGACCTTCTCTGCATCGATCGGGCACATTTGTCACTCCTCTATTATAATGCAAAGAGAACATTTGTTATAATGTACATCCGATGCCTTTGCGCAATTGCGATCAATATGTTCAACTACAGACAGTACTGTAGAGAGAGACGACCATGTGGATATAAAACAGGAGAATACACGCTTATCGATTCCTCTGAGATGTGTTTAAGTGATGCTGTTCTCTCAATCAATGCTCCTACTACATTGATATGCAATGAGAACGTCATCATATGCTCATAAGCCATCTTGGATGTTCACTCGAGTCAAATCTCCCTCTCACATTTGCGTACCTATCCATTCGAATTCATGTTTTACTTCCTCTTATCTCCCATGTCAACCTTAACACCTATGTACAGGACACAGAGTGGGAGGGAGTCAATGCCTCAATTCACACACCACCAGCCTATTAAGACCAGCGACATCCATCAGCTAAAGCTGCCACACTTTCAAATGCACTGTGCTGGGATGGTCCCTGCAACAGCCCTGTAATTTAATTCCCCCTGCCATGCATACACCCTGCATAGCCACGTCCCCTGATGGATTAATCATGCCATTTCCACAAAGGTCCTTCAGAAGAGAATGGAGTTTGATGCAGCCACTGACGCTTGGTGCCATAACTCAAGCTCTGCCAAAATGCCAGTGTCCTGTTTTCCTGAAGATGGATGTGGGTTTTGGGGAGCTGCTTTGAATGTGTCCTTCGTTAGATTAGAATGTATGGATTTGTTCTCAGCTTCAAGGATAAAGAGGAAAATCTGACTCTATAAATTTAACACATCGCAAAAAAAATCCTATTCCTCACCTTCAAATGAAATATTTAAACTGCCTTAAAGCATAATACAACAAAGGTTCATTTTTATATGTCCAATAACAGTATTAAAAGTCTACATCGTTTTGTCTAAATTAATTAAAAGTAAAACACTAAAAACTAAAATCAATTCTTTTAAATGCTACAAGCAAATTTAGGCACCGCGACATTATAATATTTGTGACCCTGGACCACAAAACCAGTCATAAGTCGAACGGGTATATTTGTGGCAATAGCCAACAATACATTGTATGGGTCAAAATTATCGATTTTTCTTTTATGCCAAAATCATTAGGATATTAAGTAAAGATCATGTTCCATAAATATATTTTGTAAATTTCATACCGTAAATATATCAAAAATGTATTATTATTAGTAATATGCGTTGCTAAGGACTTCATTTGGACAACTTTAAAGGTGATTTTCTCAATATTTCTTTTTTTTTGCACCCTCAGATTCCAGATTTTCAAATAGTTGTATCGCCAAATATTGTCCTATTCTAACAAACCATACATCAATGGAAAGCTTATTTATTCTTATAGCTTATGACTTATATTATATTATTATGGCTTATAGCTTATAAATTGACCCTTGTGGCTGGTTTTGTGGTCCAGGGTCACATTTAGTAAGAAATTTTGATATATTGTTTTTTTCCCCTCAGATCTGCTTAATATTACATTCAACAGTTTTATTAAATTATTAGTGTTGTTAAAATCTAAAAATAGGGGAAATGAGCATGCACAATTAAGTATGAAATATCAACCTATAGCAATAAATACAAAAATCATATTGTAAAAAATCTTATTGTAAAATAATTGTAAACTAATTGTACAAATATTGGCAGTTGAGGAGATTCCCCCCTTCCATATGTAAAGCACTTTGAGAAAAGCACTATATAAATGTAACACACTATTATTATTATTATTATTATTATTGTTGTTTTATTATTATTATTAATCTTTTAATTGTTTCACAATTATTTTATTTCTTAATTTCAATCCAATTTTTTCATATTTATTTATTTTTTATTTTATTTTTTTTATTGGAGGAAATATGAAATTGTGGACCTGGATCACACTAATCTTATTTTATTTCATCTACACAATTATTGAAGTTACCAAACTTTCCATCAATAACTGGCTACTGGAGAACCTGGAAAACAATAGTTTTCTCTTAAACAGATCCCTATCTGATGAATTTGCATGCTTGCGTTTTGAATTACTTCACATAGCCATAAATCTACTGAAGCATGCATCCATTAAATCAAAGACTATCGTGTGACCTGACCATTCTTCATTGCTGTGGGCGTGACCTAACATTTGATACGTTCACTCTTCTCTGAGACCATGTTTTGAACAGTAGACTATAAAGTGTTGTCTCAGAGAACATATGTTTACATGAAGCACACGGAACTACTATGAAACTTAGAGCCAAGTTCCAAGGGGTGACATCCAATTTTATTTAGGTATGCTAAAGAGATGTCCACCTCACATTGGAATTCACATGCTTCTTCTAGAACATCACTTCCATGATCAAAGTGAGGGAGGGGAAAATATCTCTAGAGTGCCAGTCATGGAGATGAGACAGAGCAGAAAAATGCCTGACAGCACTTCTCTGTCAGCGCTTTAACACTTTTTTTCTGTTTTCTAACAAGTTTTTTTTTTTTTTTTTTACAGACAAAATTAATCGTGGGGATGTGAGATGCCTGATTTACATTCATTAAAAGTCATCTCCAGAAGTCAAGTTCAGTTCCAATCAAATTTGGGTAATTATGCAGAACAAGATATTCCCCTAAGAGCTGAAAACTCAACGTTTTTGAGCATGTCACTCTAAATGAACAAGTTTAATTTTATCAAATATACGTGAGGGAAGGCAGAATAGGTTATTCTAAAAAAACACGCTCCTTGACATATTGTCAAACATATCTTAATAGTTACCAAGCACCCAACAGTTAGGTTATAACCTTCTTTTTTTTTATATATGCTGCCACTCAACTTCACAACAGGGGTCATTTGAGCAATAACAGTAAGAGTCAGAGTATTATTTTTCAGAATAAGTGCAGAGTGCTATTGGATTACTTATTTTCATGCTGATATTTAGACCAACAGCATGATGGCACATATTACATTAGCTTAGTCTGAAATTGCATACTGAGTAAATAATACTTTTAATGAGGAACTTACTTTGAGACTGTTAAAAAAGTGTGTTCTATATAGTATAAATGTAGTATTAGCATGTTGTGATTATCATGGCTTACATCAGTTGCGTCAGTTCATTGCCATTCACAACTCCTCTCCTGTGGCCTCATGAGATAGTAATGTGTTCATCAGTTGTGCACTTCGGAATCTCAGCAGAAGTTGGAGGTCATCCTGGTATTTTACGCCTACTGTTTTATGAATACTGTGAATTCAGACATGCTACTCATTTCACATACTGTTTTTCGCCTACTATATGTTCTGGAAAAAAAAAAAAAAAAAATCTATCTATCTATCTATATCTATATCTATATCTATATATATATATATATATATATATTGCTAAAAAAATTAACAATGCCTAAACTGGTTTGTTTGGCTTAACTAGTTTTAACTGGTCTTAGCTGGTTAAAGTTGGTCTTCAAGCCTGGCTAAGGTCTTCATTTGACCTAGCTGGTCCCCCAACCTGTAAAGCTGAAAAATGTCCAAAAACCCCCGTGGCAAGCAGGGCAGGAGGGCATGGGAGTGGCACGCCACAACGGTCTTGAGTCTCACGGAAGAGCAAGAAGGAGTAAACGTAACCTTTAATCATAAAATAAACAACAAAGTGAAAGAAAAGCGACAGCACCTCACGGACGACTGCCACTTAAACTAAAACAATAACATAACAAAGTCCAGGCCTGGTCGTCTCTCATCCTTCAATGTCGTCACTCCTCCTTTTATCCCTCCGGAGCTCCTCCGTGAGACTCGAGGCCAGTACTCATTAGCAATTGTGCCACCGGCCTTGCTCCATTCCCACGGCTCTCGGCCCAGCCCTGCTTGCCATATACCCCCATCACTCCTCGCAGGCCAGGGGTATCCTTGAGTACCTGGGGGTAAGGACTAACAAGGCGAGAGAAAAGGAGACGGATGGATGAGGAGAGACAAAGTCTAGAGAGAGGGGAAAAAAATTCTTGGTCCGGTTCCCAGACACACTGCTGCTCGGTCCTCAACCAGCCGACAGGCCCTCACTCGCGGTGCCATGCAAGAGCATTCCCTCGCTCTGCCGGCTCCTCCCTATCATGGTGGACGGCAGCAGGTCTGGCCTCTGGTGAACGGAAGCAACTCCCCCCTCATGGATGGCAACCACCCCTCCTCGACCCAGGAGCACGGCAGCGAACTCTCCGTCCCACCAGTTGCTCAATTGCTCCCGCACAACTGCTTCGGGCATCCACTGGATGTCACCACTCCGTGATGCCCGATCCCTTCAGCGCCCCGATCCCCCTCAGCAGCGAGGGCTCTCCGACAGTGTGCCCCTCCTTCCTCCCTGGTTTCGGCACCAATGTCACAATGTTTGTTGATAAGGGAAGGAGGAGGTGGGAACCGGCGAATGTTCAACAAACTATAATCATAAAATAAACAAACAACAAACGAAAGTAAAGCAGCAGCCCCTCAAGGACGACTGTCACATATAAACATAATAAAACACAACATAAATAGTCCAGGTCTAGTCCTCTCTCGTCTTGTCGTCACTCCTTTTATCCTCCCAGAGCTCCTCCGTGAGACTCGAGACCTCATTAGCTCATTAGCACTCGCGCCACCGGCCTTGCTCCGTTCCCACGGCTCTCGGCTCCACCCTGCTTGACACAACCCTCTAAAACAAAGCCACTGCAGAATCAACTGTTGTATTTCTCAGAGCAACACAGTGGTGGTGTTTCATTCCTAAATGAATCAGTTTTTTTATGAGCAAATAAGTTGAGTGAATGACTTATTTACTCATTCATAACGACAGTGCCTTGTTGCCACCTACTGGTGTAACAAAAAGGTTACTGAAATACACCTACCACAAATGCACAGACTGATCGCCTGTCTAGGATGTGTAAACACAGACAAGTGGAATGATGCAAACAGAGAAAAATCCCAGTGCTGTTGGACCAGAGATTTTCTTAATGTAGATGGCAATGTCCACATATATATCATTGCCAAAAGCCAGTGACTTGATTACCTTTCAGAGTTTTATGGTAAGCCACATTTGCAAATAAGTGATGTCCAAATAAGTGAATGTGTATAGTACCATAAAATACATCCAACCTGTCGAAAAATTACTGCAGTTTTTTTTTGTTTGTTTGTTAAAAACCCGCTATACAATTTCCTTATGAACATGACTGGTCAATTCCTGGCCAATCAACAGTCAGAATCCTTATAGTAGACTTAATACTTCAGAATACAGCAGCAATTGTGAATTATTACAAGTCAAACTGTTTCAAGTACAATATGTTCCTGGAACAACATCTTTGTTTATCCTGGAACAACATTCCAATCAACAAATCCAATCAGATTTGAGGGGCAAGTTTACAGTTTATGTCAAGTTTAGGCTTACAACCAGGGTTAGGTGCTTCTACATCTTGTTATTCGCCTATCATTTCCATCTGATTTTAGGGATAAGTTATGGGTAGGGTTAGGTTTATGGGTAGGATTCCGCACTCTAAAAAATGCTGGGTTGTTTCAACCCATGTTTGGGTCAAATATGGTCAAACCCAACCCAAACCACCAAACCCAATTCATTTTTTAAACCCAACAGTTAAGTTTGTCCAAATTTGACCCAAACATGGGTTGAAACAACCCAGTATTTTTATGATGATCCAGGAACATGTCTTACTTGGCAAAATCATGGTAACCAAATGTGTACACATGTACCATCAACATTTTATTTGCTTGAACCTTTGCTGTTATTAGAGAAAATTATATTCTGAGTTCAGAATGCTGAACTTTAGAACTGATTTTTCATTCTTCTATTTCATGAGGTTTATTTTCTCTTTATGGTCCAATCCAGAGGTCTGTAAACTGTTTTGAGCAAGGATGCTTCCTTTTAAACGCATGTAACTGAACTTTTCCACCAACAACTTCTGTGACCTCAAAGGCAGTGTGATTTTTTATCCTTTCCTCCTGAGGCAGAGAGAGGGCGAGGGTTATTCATTCGTGCTTAGCTGTGAGTTGAGTTTGATGGATAAGCCTCATAAGCATTGATGCTAACACTCAGGTGCACACTCTCTTTCTCTCTCGCTCTGATACTTCACAGATCATAGAGCATCCTTTTCCTTACACTCACTCTCTCTCGCACACACACATTCTGCCCCTTAGACCCCCTGCTGGGTTCACGTTCTACGACATCCATCAAACCTAAACAAGAGGGGTCATTCAGCTGGCAAATAACCTTCACTCAACTACAGAAGTGAGCAAGCTGTGGGTAAAACACTTTACACTGCTAGATGAGGCCAGTGGAGTGAGTTAGGCCTTGGGAAGAAGTTGCTCTTAAAAAAAGAGAAAGCGAGACATAAACAGCATTGATGCAATACATGTTTTGATACACAAAATTAACAAAACACCAAAAATGTACAAGGTAATGTAAAAAGATAAAAAAAATAAAACCAAACCATTGTTCATGTAACAATCTCATTCGGTTTTGTTTCTGTTTTGGATACTTAAAGTCTGTCGCAGCCACTGCTACTTTCTTACAAGAGTACCTTATTGAACCAGGAACAATATTTAAAATAATAATAATAATTTAAAAACTAATTTGAAAATAATATTATAATGTTATGTAGTCTATCATAATATAGACAGAGTTTTACTCACTGAGAGATTTATTCGTGAGGGAATAATTACCTAATAATTTTATTGGAGTCTTACACACATGATGTATAGTTAGTCTATGCATTCATTTGAACGGTGACAGCTATTATGGGAGTGGCTTGATGCAGTGCAGGAGATGCAGATAAATTAGTAAAAAATGCTGTTCTGTCAAACTTTAATTAATGCTGTCACATTACAAATCTGTTTCACAGGTAAAATTAAATGAATTGCTAATTACAGCATTGAAATAAAAATGTAATGCCTGTACAAATACTAGAAATCGTGAAATAATGGAAATAATTGGGAATCATGTAGCATTTTATGTACAAATTTATGTCGTTTTGGTCACTTGGCTGTTTACTTATAAAAGTCCAGACTTTTTTTTTGTCAGTGTGATGTGTGTGATGCTCTTTTTTAATATGATGTCATTACGTTGCTGTCTTGCCGCCAGCCAATCGCTGCATTGCTGATCATTGTTTTGAGTATCGATATATCTGCCCTTTCCAATTAATACAAAAACGTAATCTCAGACAACTTAATCCAGATATTTTAGTCAAATTTGCAAATTCGTTTGATGAACCAAATTAGCCAGAGATCAGTTATCATGATTAGAAGACCTGGCATCTATCAAATCATCTCAGATGTATTAAGTGAGGTACGAAGAATGGACCCCTGTTCCTGTTTGCCAGTGTTCCCTAGTTACCTTGGTTGTTGATTTGAGTTCCACACCTGTTTGCTGTTTCAGTGATTACTCCCTGTGTTTTTAAGCCTTCTGTTCTCTCAGTTCTGAGTTTCTCCCACGTGTTCCTAGTTATATTTGTGATTAAAGACTTCCTCCAGTGTATGCTTGTCTCCCTTCTGAAGCAGCATGCTTGAAACTCCAATCACACTAAGTGGTTAGTGTCTGGGTCCAAGTAAAGGCTTGGTCACTCTCTGGAGTGCTGGTTTGTTGCCATCTTTGAATATCTCATGGAACACATAACAGTGGCATAACAGAGACATTGGCGCCTGTGTCAATTTCACAGTCATTTATTTTAATATCAATCAGCAGGGGTCTCCATTGTCATGCATGTCATTACAGCACTTCATACGTGACTTAATCAAAAAAAAGTGTAATTTAAATTGTGTAAATTATAGCATTTAAAATATGACAACTTGCCCCAACTTGAATTTAATTGAAGTTATTTTTTAATTTGTGAAATGTATTGTGCTCACGTTTATCCAACAGTCATTACAAAATGTGATGATACTGGAAATTTAGTTTGGAGTGCTGAATTCACAAAATTGATTATAATATATGAGGTCCCAGAAGAAGAGCCATCCATCCATTCATTATCATTCATTCTTTTTTTTCCAATTTTTTTTTTTTTTTGTTTTTTTTTTGACAATTGCTTAAAAAGAAAGGTTCATAAAAATAGGGCCAATGTACTGTTAATATGAAGGAATTTTCCATACTGATTTTTCAGAGGTATTTTACTTGTATTTTGAAGTACACATTGCATTGTGATTTAGGGATAAGCTATTTTGCTATTTTTAACCAAACACACAAATTAAATTATTTGAGTGGTATTCCCCACCATCCACAATGCTTCTCCAATATGCATGCTTGGTAATAGATGCAGCAATATGAGGTTCAAAAAGTCCTTATTGCCTTTATAACTTAGCTTTATAAAAGCAAACTCAAACTGTCCACTTTAAGGTAAATACGGGATTACAATTTTACATCATAAATACATTCCATATTGAATTTGAAATGATTAATTCTCAAATCAAGGCAAGACATGTCATCATAGTGGCAGATAAGCAATGTGGAATTGTTCTGTCTCTATCAGTGTGCAAACTAAGCATTCTTAATAGTCTGTCAGTTCTACTTTCACCATCAAACTTGAAATTCTAAGTTTTCACTATTGAAAATTATAAGATTGCTCATACTAAATTGCCTAAAATATTTACTTAATTTGCTTTCTTTTCTGTAATCTCAACTTTTTCTACATTACATTCGAATAGAATAGTATTTTTTAAAAAGTGTAACAACATTGGCTCAAAAGCTTATTTAGGCTACTGAGATATAGCCGCTGTATCAGCTCTGTGTGTCAAACTAGTCCCCATCTTCACAGTATAGGCCTATTATATAATGTCCTGTCCAAATGGCATTTGTCCTTCATTCTATTTTACTACAAGTGAATTGCCTATAGAACTGTCTGCTCAACAATGAAGATTAGCTCAGTCCACATGATTTCAGCTATAGCCTAATATATGGCTCAAGGTGTACTGTAGTTGGTTACATGGATACTGTTACTTAAACATAATTTAGCCATGCAATGACATCTAAAGCTCTGTGTGCAGTACAACGAACTGGGCTTGATAGAAAATGACAGGTTGCTTCTGGTCCTGTCGACAATAATAGGGTATAGTCTAGGCTATATGACTTACTCAAGCCTTAGCAGATCAAAATGCATGAGGCCTAAATATCATTCCATCCACTCTAATTAGACAAATAACAATGTATTAAATGCTAAAGCTCAATTGAGAAATCCCTTGAGGGAGCAGGTCAATAAGTCACAGCATTGGGAAGAGCACACCAAACATCATCAACAACATCATCATCATCATATTTCCTGTCTAAAGCAGTAGTACTTGAAGATGTCTTTTCCTTTAGCAGTGTCGGTGATTCAAATGAGCACGAGGGCAGAAAGCATTGTATGATTATTAATGGGAAAAGATTATGCTCACGGGGGTGAGGGATTAGTTTAGCGACCTTCACAACACTAATTGAAACAAGTATGGAGACTCGGCGGCACTGTAATCAACTAAAACACGGGATCATTAATCATTATAAATAGCGCTGTCACAACACGAGCATTAGTATTATCAACCCCTTTTGTTTGTCTAGTGGGAAGCTCGGCTTGGACGCGCGGTAAATGTCCGGTGCGGAGGTTAATGCGAGTCGAAGTGGCATTTAAACGGCGCCGCTGATCAAACGGGCAACGAGGTGACGCGCCTCGCGCACGTTCATTTGCCGCTAATGGGAATTGATGTACTTCTGATGAAGTTACTAACAGGCTTGACATCCGGAAGAGTTCAAGTTTGTCGGACGTAGAGCTTTTGTGACATTCCACATGAGAGGGTAAAGGATATTATTAAGCGTGAATGAAAAGTAGGCCTACTTTTCTCTTAGAGGACTTTTGACAGGTGTGGCAGCTGCGCAAAGACTAATCAAAGCCAATTGAGACGTTGTAATGAGTTTTGTGATGTGTGTTGTGAGACAAATCACCACGCGATTGTCAAGTTGAGCTGTTTCCCAGAATGTGATCTTCAGCCTAAATCACAGTATAAAAAAACAACACCACACAGAATTTTAAGGTTAGTTAGCCTATAGTTTTGCCCTCTTATTAACATTTCTTAGTGAGGTTATATATGAAAATCAGTTTGATGGCACACTTAATAACAAAAAACAAGTTAAAGGTAGGGTAGGCAATTGCGGAGAGGTTAGCAATAACAGGTTAGATTTGAAAGCACAAGATCACACCTCCTTTAAAACATCTGAACGCACACAGCAGATTCTGCAAAGCGTCATTAGAGACGCCGTTAAATTACCTCATGTCTCAAACCACATAACATTATAATAATAATGAACATAATCAACTTAGCTCTTACTTGTACCACCTGACTGCTGCAGATTAATTTCAGCATTGATAGTGTTGACATGATAGAATCGTATTTATAATTTAATCTGAGTCAGGACGTGATTAGCTCCGTGTAGAACTGGGCTGCAGCCCATGGGCCCTGCCCAGTAGGGGGCCACCTACCGTTTACATTCGTTTGATTTGTTCATTTATATGCCAGTCAGAAATTATTAGCAGTGAGAGCTATAAACAAGCCAATCAGCTAAAGCCCAAAGTAGTGATTTGAGCGCTTGAAAACAAAATCCAATACATTCAAAAGCGTCTTTCCGCGCTCACGGCTAGAGGAGTATAGTTTGAAAGGCTCGCGCGCTCAACTGTGCGCGTGATGGAGTGGAGGGCGGATAATTAATATCCTCCGACTGCGAACTTCGAGGCCATAATCAAACAACAAAATTATATTTATCTTTATTTCACATACAGAAACGTGTTGAATCGCATCTGCTCCATTGTGATCACATGGCTACTTTAAACAGCTTCATTAAGGCTATAGTTTTAGCCCAAAAGAGTGCACATTTAGAAATATCTTGATACATTTTCATATATTCATGTCTCATTGCTTTACAGAGAATGATATTTCTATTAATTTTCCACTAAATTGTGCATTCTAAAGAGTTTTGAGCGCCATCACAATATAGTCAGAAATATAGGCAGAAATGTCATCAAAATTATATATATAAACATTTAGGCCTAACGAGTTCCTGTTTTATATATTTATAACATGAGCCATGAGTTATGAGTTACGACACAAGCAAGAGTGCTGTTTTTCCGAACATCTGCACGATCACAAATGTGACATTTATACAACAGTTCAATAAAGTTACTCTTTCATAGAAACACACATTCTGTTTTTGCTCCGTCAAAGAAAACAGCAGAACCGCCGCGCCTCCGAGCAACACGTGTTTTGTTCCTCAAAGAATCGCCATATTTGAACAAATCCGATGAGTAAATGATTCAATTAGGCTACCTATTCATAAATACAGTCGTTTGCTAAATTAAATGAAGTAGGATTTCTGAACAAATCGGTTGAATAAAGGATTCAACTCACTCATTATGACGGAGACTTGCCGCCATCTACTGGCGGTTTTAGTTTCATAGTTATAAAGTAGACTATTAATTCATTTATTTCAATCATTTAATATTTCTAATATTATGCTGAACGCAGCATAATATCGTTTTGGTTCAGGAGGAACTGTAAAAGTCTCCAAATGCGTCCTTTGTTTCCCATGAAAGGAAGGATACAACAGAAGGTATCCTTCGTGGCATACCCCAGAATTCATTTCGCGTCATGCAGTGTTTCAACAGGATTTTTTTTTTTAGAGATATTGCCGAATTACACTTTTAAGTATTGGGTTTCAACATACTCAAATATCTAATGATACAAATGTAAAAATAAAAAAAAACTCTAAAGCGGTTCAAATGTTGACATATCTTAAAGGGGTCATGAACTGGCTTTTTAAATTTTTTTTATACTGTTGTCTGAGGTCAACTTATTACGTTCGCGTGGTTTTTACATTCAAAAACATCATAATGAATAAGTAATAGGCTATTTTCTACCCTGGTTTTGAGCCTCTCTCCTGGAACG
Source organism: Coreius guichenoti (assembly GCA_039654105.1). Classification (NCBI taxonomy): domain Eukaryota; kingdom Metazoa; phylum Chordata; class Actinopteri; order Cypriniformes; family Gobionidae; genus Coreius; species Coreius guichenoti. The sequence goes on from CM077170.1 coordinate 26,742,986, forward strand.
CTCGGTTTTTATGGGCGTGCCGCATTGAAGACTTGGAAGTCAATGCCCACTGCTATGATTGGATAACAGTTTTGCATAATAATGAGTGCATCAGCAAAACTTCACTGCAGACAAATCAGCATGTTCAAAACTTCCGCAACATAATCAGTAGATATCAAACGACCTGTAAAAATGCAATACTATCACATATATATATAAAAAAAAAAAAAAACATTTTTTACTCACATAAGTGTGTTGCACCATTCCTGCCGGATCCAATATAGAAGGCACAGCATTGTTTTTTAATCTCAATATGTCTGCAAATCCAGTCTCGACCTGTGTCTTGTTTACAAACGATTCCGCGGTGAAATGAAGCGAACAAACGTGCAATGTCTGACGAACTTGAGCTGGAACTTCATTAAAAATAAAGTTCAACCACACATTCCTAATATTAGAATCCGAAGGAAGCTTATGCAGCGACTGTGTTCTTCCACAGCCAGGCACAGCGCAATATCTTACTATCTTACTATCTTCGGCATGTTTATTGCTCGGCAGCGCGATCCGTTTAGCTCTACGAGTCGGTGGGCGGGGCTACAGAATCAGGCGTACTTATTCTTATGTTGAGGCGGCGTTTCAACACACGCTGACGTCAAGGGTTGGCATATTCTGAGATCGAGCGTTTGCTGGGCCTGGTGTCAATAAAAGCTTTTCTTTGACTGACAAAGAAGTTTTCAGCTCCGAAACTTACAGGATATTCTTATATCATGATGAACTTTTATATCAAATGCTGAATGAAAAGTTGATTTCTCAATTCATGCAGGGTTGCCAACTCTCACGCATTTGGCGTGAGACACACGCTTTCAGGCTCTGTCTCACGCTCTCACTCTGCCCAAGTAAATCTCACGCCAAATTGCAAAACCTGCTTTTGATATGAAACAAAGTCTAAGCTTTTACATTTTTTAAGTTTTAATACGAAATTCAAACAATAAATACCGTTTTGGCGCACTTAATGTGGTATAACAGATAAAGCCAGAGCCGTTGAAAAACAGAGTTGCGACATGCTTTCATCTCCCGGCGGCGCGCGCGGTCACGTGGTTCATGGAGCTCTCAATAGTTCTAAACAAACTAGCGCTGTCAATACATTTGAATAGACAACAGCTTCACTATACAGGTATTTGCAGCAAATTTTGGTAAACAGTACAGCACAGTGTGCATTGATTATTACGTCAACCACATTTACAGTATAATTTTATTATGGAGAGTGATGGAGATGCAACATTGTTAATGTTAATTATTAATTATTAATGATAATGTTTTTCTTGTATTTAGCCCTCAGGTATTCCTTACTAATTGGTCACACTCATACTCATTGGTGGTCAAATGTGACCATACACCTTAACTATTTTTCAATTAAATAAATGTTCTATATTTTAGTTCAATAATATTTATTGAATATTTTAAGGAGATCTTTTGGTACTAAATACTATTTGTGCAATAATTATGGTCCATTAATGACCACTTAAAATATTTTCCTTCTAATATTTTTTATTATTTATATTACAATTAGTGTAGTAATTTAAAGGTTAAAATAGAGAATTCCAGAGGAAAAATAATAATTTTCATTTGTAATGCCATTACCCACTAGGTGCCTGTATGGCTCTTTAATAAATATACATGTATCTAGTCTAGTTGCTCAAAAAAGTATTGCAGATCATAACTGCTTACTTATTTTTAGGTTTTGCATTTGAATATATATTTAGACATGATCAAACACTAGATTTCTTGTGACATTTTAAAACGTTAATAACTTACATCCTAATATTTTTTTAATGATTCTTATATAAGCACACACAAGTGAATATTAATGAATGCGAGCAAATATAATTTAACCCAAGAAAAGTTTAAAATAGTGCTAAAAAGGCAAACTTATTTTTCCTTATATATGTACATTAGGCTATACATATGAATTGATACGGACAAAATCGATATTTTTGCCAATCAGAAGAGAGTTTCAACCAGTATAACAAAAAGTGTTTATAAAACAAATTGGCTACTCTACCTTTACCATTTCCACCATTACTGGCCAGACAGAAGACAGGCCTGTGTGGGACACAAATCTAAACAAAGTACACACAAAGTGTGCTTCAAAATGTAAAATGTCATCCTCAAAATCCAACACTCTCAGGAAGGTAGAAAAGCTGTCACTGGGGCAGTACCCTTTCAAAAGATACACCTTTGTACCTAAAGAGTTCATATTAATAGGCTACCTTAAAGGTACTTATTGGTACCAAAATTGTATATATTAGAACCTTTTACCGTCCCAGTGAAAACTTTTGTAAAAAAAAAAAAAAAATTCTGAGGGTGTATGGATAGAAAGATGTTTGTGAATGCATGATTGTCTTAAAGGGGAAAAAAAAGTTTGCTTCAGTTGAATGGTGTCCCGGCCTTGGGCACATGCCCAGGTGCCCATGTGAATCCAGCCCTGACCTATATAGTAGGGCATGTTGTCATAATACATGGGGCAAGTAAAAAAGCCATTTTCCACAAACGATTAAATTTTTTTTTTTTTTTAAGAAATTAATACTTTAATTCATCCTGGATGCATTACATTTATCAAAAGTGACAGTAAATGCACAACTTTACATTATTACAAAAAAAATCTGTTTATGTACTTTTGAATTTTCCATTCATCAAAGAATGCTGAAAAAAGCATCATGGTTTCTACAAAAATATTAAACGGCACAATCGTTTTCATCTGTGATAATAATAAGAAATGTTTCTTGAGCACCAAATCAGCAGATTAGAATGATTTCTGAATCATGCGACACTGAAGATTAGGGTAATAGTCGCTGAAATTCAGCTTTTCCATCACAGATTTAAAATAAAAAACTGTTATTTTAAATTGTAATAATATTTTGCACTGTTTTTAACTGTAACTGTTTAAACATTAAAAAATCTTACCAAACCCAAACTTTCGAACAGTAGTGTCCCTGTTTGGGGTATTGTATCTAAAGTAGTCATATAGTGTTCTCTTGTTATATAAATACGATAATTTAACCAGGTCCAAGCGGGGTCAAGAGCCCCTATTAAACAAATAGGTATTCATTAGAGAGTAAAATGGCTGAGCGCAAATATTCCAAAAAAGGTCATAGGCCCTGTTATTTTTAAAGGAATTATGTTGAAAAAAATAATGGGATTCTAACCCACAATTATACATTTTAAAGTTTCAATTAACCTTGCACAAGGGTATTCTCATTTCCATCAGTTTTAGATTAATACCAGTTGTTTATCACATACCTGTGAACAAAGAACCCTGTTGCATCGCATGCATCACTTAGAAGGTTAAAACGCAATTATTAAATTTACAGCTAAACTATTGATAATTACATACTTGAACACACAGAATTCCCATTTAATAACAAACATTTCATTAACCTACACCAAACACAAGGGAATTTACATAAACAGTTACTGAAGGTGGATGCTATTACAGAGCTTAGCATTGTTTTTTTAATTGCTTTGCTAATTAAAGCAATTAATGCATGAATTAGAGGATGGGAATATGATAATTACACATCAACCTCAGAATACTTAATTGTGTTATTTGGTTTCATCCTTTTAAAAAGAAGTTCAATTAGCCAAAGTCAGTGTATAAGCCCACTTTCTAAACTCACTACTACTTTGATGGTGCTCGTCTTTATAAAATATTGACCATGAACTTCATCCACACTTAAAAGTACTGGATTGAAGTCAGATGCGTATTGTTTGGAGCCCGATGGTCACTCAAACACAGCTAACAAAAATGATTTGATGGTACTGATGAGTGATGCCACTGTCACAGTGGTAACCTTTATGATACTGATTCACAGTGAGGAATCAACTACCCCACTGTTGCGCATCATTAGCCGTCCTCATGAAGAGACACGCCTGGTCCGCTTTAGTTGATAACACCTGTCATTCCAACAAGCGGACACAGTCATTCTCCACATGCTGTTTGTGTCTTTGTTAAAGGTGATTCAATGGAGGCCTGAAGATGGTGCATCTTTGACCCATGCTACAACAAAACAGGTGGTATTTCATCCACAAAGTCAACAAATGTTTGAGGGACCACCATCAAAACACTCTTTAAACAATGTGTATAGCCTTATTTAATAGATTCTAACATAACAGGGTTGAGCTGCAGCCTCTTCCCATTCCACTAAAAGTTAGGAATAGCAATCATGAAAATTACATTAAACTAGACCACATTCTCCTGAGAACTTCTCCTTGAAAAGCGACTGGACTTGAGTAAATGTTTAGCAATAAGAGCAAACATAAGGTGGAGGTGATTACAGACACATAAATGAATTCTCACTGCAGGAGTGAAACATTATGCCTCTTATCTGCAGGAGCCAAGGACACAGCCACCTCTCCCTTTCAGCACGGCTGGGTGTTAATGAAGCTCATGCCCGGTAAGCTGCCTTTTGGGCTGATCTAAGAGCCATGCCGCCTTTACCAAACATGACCTTAAACATTCCCAGCAAAAACTAGTGTCAGATCTGGGCAAAAAAAGCACCTGTGAGGTGGAGAACAGGCTTGATGATCTAATTAAACTGCTATTGTGAATGAAATTCCTGTTTTGTAGAGAATAAGAATGATTTGTTGAGAGGAGTTATGGCCATGACATTTAGTATAAATGTTTAAAAGAAAGAAAGATGTCTTAAAAGATTGATATTACAGTGCTACGATACAATACAAAGCACAAGTAATGTCAATAATTTAACTATAAATGCACTGATGTCGCCATCGTGTGGTTGAAACACAAATGCACATGGCAGTACAGATAAAATGCCTTTGGGTGATCACATAGACACCATATCAATAAAAAAAAATTATGTTTCATACAGTTAAGGTAAAAAAAAAACATTTTACTTAACCTGCAGCAAAACCAAACAAATGCATTATAGTTATTCATATACACAACGTTAATTGGACAAAAAGATAAGGGAAAAGGCAAATGCTTGAACAGTCCAATTGTACATAATGAGGCACATGAAAGTAGGTCAAACAAGGCAAAACCAACTGCTTTCCCACATTAATCATAGATATATGCTTATATACAGTGTATCATGCAGTTTTTTCTCAAGCAGGGACTGCTTTGTCAGAGATGAATTTTAGACTGATCATCCTTGACTAGTGCTGTTTTCAGAAGCCTGAAAAAGATAAAACAAAAAGGACAATTAATGATAAGACAAAATTAAGGTAAAGTGTGTATTTTAAGTCATATTAATTTATTTTTTGCTTAGTTTAATTTCAGTCTGGTAGTGCAACTTTTTTTTCTTTTTTTTTTTAAAGTGCAAATATTCCCATGTAGCTTCTCAATGAATATTATCTGCATGCATAAAAAAAATAGCATGTCACACATTAGGACAATGGTTAGACTTATATATATATATATATATATATAAACTTGTATTTATTAAAATAATATAACCTGAAGCTATGTATGGTTTAGGTTATTTTTCCCCTCAACATCTGTTGTTTTTATTGTTAATATACTGAGACTTCCAGTTTATGGTAATAAAAAAAATATCTTTATCTTATCTTGTCATAATTAAAGTGGAAATACCATCCATTCTCTAAACCGCTTGTGCTATGTAGGGTCACAGGAGAAATACCCATGTCTGTGGAAAGGTTTAGAGAGAAACACTGTAAAAATAAATAATATAATAAACTAAATTTTATTAAAATAATAAAAAAGGTACTAAAATAAACATTAAAATAAATAAATTGGATTTATAATGTTATTTAAATGAATTAATTAAAATTAGAAAAATAATATTTTACAGTACTATTGTACATAAAAAGTAATGTAACATAATATAAACAAAATATTTTCCACAGTATGAACACCATTATACATGAAAATATATAGCTGTCTTTTAAATTTTAGCATGGGGGTCCATCATATTTGGGGGGTCCGTGGCATCTAAATGATTGAAAACCCTTGCTTTTAATGGCTCAGATAATATGTTGACTAGTCTGGCAGACTTCACCTAATTTCCCAGATTACTGATGCAAAAATATCAATACAATCATAATTTTGCGTCTTCAAAACCAATAAAAGGGAGAGTGGGTAAAATGAGTGGATAAAAGCAGAAATAAGACGGACTGTCAGCACAAATCTACTGCTGCATTAGTGTGAGCACCTTCAACGAGTCAGAGGCTCTTCTGAGTTCTTTGATGACTGATGACAGGGCTTCGGGATTGATCCCCTGCTCACACAGACGGACACATATCGACAAAGACTCCATGTCCAATCCTGTATTCAGAAGCCTTGATATCTCCAGGAGAACTGAACATGTAAGAAGAAGCCATAATAGTCGTCCAGTGACATTTCTATCCTTGATTGACAACAACAGTTATATATAAAATAAAATAAAAATCTTCGTCCTAAACATTTTTCTTAATCTTACCATCCATAGTCTCCCGGACGGCATTCATGTTTGCGCTCGCGGGATTGGCCATGATGCTATCGTGCTAAAGCTATTTAATTACTTAACGACAATAACAACACACAATCTTTCATTAAGACGACCCTGACAAGTCTATTGCTGATAGTTCCTGGTGTCTTCCCAATATTTGCAAAATAAACATTAAACAATATGCATTGCAAACTAACTGACAGCGGTTTTATTTACACCTCCCGCTCGTTGTTGTGGTAATCCTGGCAATAAAGTTGTAAACGTTCGAAAGGAAGTTACGTCGAGACCGTTCTCTTCACCTGATTGGTTGTTTCGCAGGTTCTGCTGAATTGTGATTGGTTGGCACCTCTTGAGCGAAAATTAAATCAGACGTTGGAGCCCATCAGAGATCACGGTTGGGCTTGTTTGAGTCTCGTTGCGGTGTAAGTATTTAATTAAGAACATTAATCACCTGGTTAAAGATTTATTTTTCTTTTTAAACACGTTAAGATTACAAGCTAAGAAAGGTAGAAAAATACTTTTTTGGTCAGTACTAATGAGATGCAATGGTATAACCAAACAGGATGTTTACCGCTGCAATTTGTTGATATTTTCATAAATATTTCTCTCATTTCCTTTCTTATTAAAACGTAGCCTGCTTGTCTCAGAACGCCGTTTTTAAGATGGGAGATATAGCAGAGATTCATATAACACCCGAGACTCCAGGAAGACCTGCGATTCTGAACCCGTTTGAGAGCCCAAACGACTACCACCGTCTTCATGAGTCTCTGGTGCCCAGCCCGTCGGTGTTCAAAAGCTCCAAGAGCTCGTCAGCTGTGAGTATCTGACTGCGTATGAGGGGAAAATAAAGAAAAAGGATAAAAATGTAATTTCTATTTGTATTTTCTGTTGTAGACACCAGCAAAGTTTAAGTGGTCCATTGATGAAATGGCAAATTTGCTTCCTGTGGAAATAGACCCAGAGGACATTCGCCGCCAGGCTGTGTTTCTGAGCCAAAACAGGTTAGTATGTTTATCTGTAGTGTTTTACAATAATAACACTATTTGCAGTTATTTGTTCATATGTTTATGATATTAACTTAACTGTGTTTTAACACATAAGGGCCGATTCTGAGATTGAGGCAAAACGGCAACATGCTATTGAACAGGTAAAACTGCTTTACTTCTTGTAAATAAAACAATCCCTGTGTTTTCTTTTCACTAAAGAGAAAGATGCTTCATCAAATCATTTTTGGTTGTTCAGTTTTTCACTAAAGGTGCCATTGTTCCCTCTCCATGGGGACCACTAGCAGCTAAACAATCAATAAAACTGCCACATCAGAAAAGTACGTCATGACACAGACACATAAAAATGAAATATTTTCATGCTAGTTTTACAACCAATGTAGCTTTTAGATATTCATTGAAACTGTCTAATTTTAGGTCCTTTGTCCCCACTGGTAACAGAGGAGCCTCCGCCACCAAAGAAAATCAACGGTTTGTTCAGCAGCTCTAAGACAATTCATAAATGTTCATTTAAGATATGTATGTATGTAGATTTAGAATAATAAGTCTTTGCTTGTTGTTTGTGTTATAGCTATCTGTCAGACAGTCCTGTCCCTACCAGTGGACTTCAATCTTGAAAAAGTTCTGGGTAACCCTTTTCTTTTAATTTCTTGTTCTGGAGTAATATATATATATATATATATATATATATATATATATATATATATATATATATATATATATATATATATATATATATATATATATATATATATATATATATATTTTTTTTTTTTTAATTTGCCATGACAGACAAATTAAGAGGTATGCCTAGTAACGCTTTCCAGAGTGTGACGTGCTATACTCCCTCAAACTGTTTTAAACTGCGTTATGCTTTTGTCTTTCATACAGTTTTTATGATCTCATTAAGATAACATCATGAAATATTTACTTTTTCAAGATTCAAGTGAATTCATAATGAAGGCAAAAATGTAATTTACATCATAATACCATTTAAAAGTTTGGGGTCTGTAAGATTTACAGAAATAAAAATAAATTATCTTTTATTCTGTAAGAATGCATTATGAAATTGATCAAGATTGACAGTAAAGACGTTTCACTTTTTTTCCTATTTAAAACCTTTTATCCATACAGGTATGACTTCATTAATAGAGAGATTAGATTATATATATTTATACTTTAAAAAAATCTTCAAAAAAAGAATTCATGTAGGCAACTATATAATTTATAATAACAGGGTTCATACTTTGACTTTTTGATATTGAAGAACTGGGGAAAACTGCCATGTTTATGAAGAGGTACTTGAAAAGTGATGGAATTATTGAAAAGACAAATATACTTGAAATTTGTGTTTAATTTGTTCGATAAAACACAAAGTCTTTACACTCAAAATTAACACTGTATCCCATCTGATATTGAGCCGTATCGTACGACTATGAGAGTGATATTCCTTGTATTCCAATTATATGATACAGCTTTATTCTTCAGGTCAATCATATATTCACGGGAAAAAAATAAGTTGAATGAGGAAAATATCTCTGTTTGTTTACATGCTAATCTGATTTAAAATAACTTCATTGCACTTTTTTGAATTTTGGAGTGTCAGATCTTGCCTATAGGTCATTTAAATGTGGCAGATGATTGCATACTTTTCTCTGCTTAGAAAAGTATGCGATATTGATATTAACATGAGAACTTCCTATCTATTCTACCAGGTGATTACTATAAGACAGAAGAGTTAACTGAACAGGTGCAGGAAAGCCTTAGCTCCTCTTCATTACGACGCAAGCTGTTTCTGGATGGTCATGATAGTGGATCTGAGTCTTCTACCCCTTCTAGCCCAGATAGAAATTCCCATAACTTACCTCCCAGCAGTCGAGAGATGATGTCTTCTGTTATTGTCTCTCCACTTCAGTGTGGCATTCCAACTGGGACGCCCTTGTCTGTACGTACCAAATCAAATTTGCCCAGGGCCATTTTTCTAGACTCAAATTTCACCCTTGTAGACTATAAAAATCTGGATCAAGGGTACCTGATTCTAATAATTAAATATGTTTTTACCCATAATTTTTAGGGCCAGTTTTCATCCAGTCCCATCCAAGGCCAGTGTCGAGCCTACAGTCTGGGCAGTATCGCAAGTCCCATGTTTTCAGAGAGATCGTCACCTGCTTTCAACTCTCCTATTCTGTCGCCCATCAGACTTCAGCATTCTGTGACACCTGTATCAGGTAAGAAATCTGAGATGGTGCCAGGGTTTTAAAATGTTGTATCCGTGACTATATAGAAAGATGCAGGGTTTTTTTTTTTTTGTGTCAGGTGAACACATTAGACAAAATATTTAAAATATTTACTTGAAGTACCCAACATATTTGCATGTTCACGGTTCTGTGTTGGTTAATGGTCACATAATGAAAATATTCAATCTTTTTAGTAAGTGTTTTTATTTTGGACTTTAAAGTGGATTCAAACCTCAGTCCACATTACTTTCACACTGGTGTTTTAGACCCAATCAAATTAAATACAAATTGATAGTATTATTATTTTTAATAGTTAAAACATTAAACTAATATTTGTCTTATTACAATTGTACTTTAAAATAAAAAATATATTTGATCAATTTTATTTTACACTATAGTTACAATACTAATGTACATGTCTTCAATTCTTCACTCTTAACATTTCAAAACCTTTGGCTTTTAGTTTGGTGGGATATTGGTAAAATTCTGTAAACTTCTGTCTATAAAATGTTGGAGATTTATGTGAATGTGTAAAAGTAAATCTAGCCCACGTTGTTTTCCCAAATGCACGTTAAACTCACAGCACATGCAGAGATGGCGTTTGCTGCATTTACTGTGAACAAAGCCATGCGAGATGATGTTAAAACTTTGTCTTTATAGGTGAGAGGAAAAGGCTGTCGTTTCTGTCCCCCAACGGTGTTCCTACGGGCAGCTCGAACATGGACGTGAACCGATGTGGAGAAAGCCCATTGGTGGAGGGCTGTTCCCCGATTCGCAGCTGCTCCCCCTTTCAGTCCAGACCCAGAGTCTGTATGTGGGCCTCTCCTACTCACATTTCCCCTATCCTCCATGACAAGGAGAACATCCATCCCAGTGAACCTTTACCCACCATGGACCTGGACACCAGCTCGACAGGGCCTCATGCCCAGCGAGAAGGACTGCTATCTGGGGGGAGTGAGTCAGTGGCCTCTGTGGATGTTTCAGAGCAAATGGATCAAGACGAGCAGTTTGTGAAGGATACGGGAGGAAATATTGAGACTGACAGAAGGGAAAGTGAAGATGAAGATGAGGAAAAGGTCATCAGCAGGAGCAGAGAGGAATCCTGTGGTTGGGTTCCTGAAGAGGACACTGCGTCACCAGCTAGACTGTCCAGCCCTCGAACAGGCAGTGTGCCTAACGCTGAGAGTACACACATGTTCGTATCCCTGCTCGCGGAAGGGAGCATCACGCCGTATGACATTAGCATGCAGGTTAGTATGTATGCTGTCAGATGACCAGAATACCAGCTGCTTTCAAGTAGTCTCCATATACTAGACAACTAGATGAGTCGTTTAAACAGAAACCCAGCAGGTGTAGCTGACATTAAACCGTTGTAAAACTGGGCGGTGGTAGCAGCAGCATCTAAACCTTTTTCGCTCCAAGAACTATAATTATTTTTATTTGTTATTTTTGCAAGCTTTTTTTTAATGGAATTGTGACCTATGGTCTTCAGTTAATTTGTAGGCTTAATCTCATGTCAGGTTTAGGTGTAATCTGTCCCTCATGTTCTCTGTGCAGGTGGATAGCGGTTATAACACTTACTCGGTGTGCACTAACAGCTTAATGGACGCCCTCAGTTCAGACAGCCAGAGTAAGGAAATGCTGGACACACACACTGCTGAGGAGGGTGTACCTTTCACTAGACACACTAAACCAAAGGTAATGTCTCACACACACAACACAACACAGCTAACATTAGTCACTCTGTAACCACCTATCACATGTGAATACTTTATTCAGCTGTTTTGAGCCATTCATTTTGTTTTAGTTTTGCACACTCAAAATACACTATTCACCTGATTATAGTTTGTATAAATAAAAGATACGCACTGTGCGTAACCACACTAGGTCATTTTTAAATGAGGATATGTTTTGTTCTGCAGCTGTTCATCCCACCGCACTGAGCATGAGGGACAAAACAGGCACTTTACACACTCTCATCCCCAAAGCTGTGGAGGAGACACACAACACAAGATTTACACATCAAGCTATATACTGATTTCATCTCATAGAGAATGCTGAATACTGTGATTGGTATTACTGTCTGAGCCTTGTTAAAGTTTTTGTACTGACTAATCTGCAGCATTATTTATTCTTGCTTCAAAAATGAATTGAATTTGGGACTTGAATTAGATTTTTGTATGTTTTATTGATTGTGGAATGTAAATGTAGCTTGTAACTACTTTTGTTAAGAGGATGGCAGGTATGTAACCATTTCCTCTAGCTGTTTTTATAGGGCCCTTTTTTTACAATCTTAAAAATATTTATGCATTAATCAATCACTAAAACATATGGAGATGCCACAAGGTATACATGTGTATTATGGCAGCATGTGTATCTGAATTGTAATAAAATGTCTCGATAAAAACAGTGCCAGTGTCCTTGAGCAGCTTGCATGTCTTCTCTTACAAGCAAGAATAACAATAATACTTGCGCTGAAAAGGAAAAAAAAAAAAATCTGAAAAGATGTGAAGAAAAATCTAATGAAGACAACTTTTAAAATCTTAATAAAAAGATGTCACAGTGGCACATAACATTGTTTTTGTACACAGCTGATCTAAACTAGAGCCTAATCCATTCAGCATGTACTTACAGCTGACGCATGCTTTGTAGTTTTTCAATTGAATGGTAAAGAAGCAAAGTACAGGTTTTTATTTTTCTGTATACCGAAATAACCAGAGTTATGGAAACTCAGGGAATTTTACAATTATGGCCTGAAAGTCAGATTTTTTTTTTTTTTGTTACTAATATTTTTATTTATGCTCTGTCCTACAATATTTAATTGAGTGTTGTTGCACCAAATTCAAAATACATATTGTTCAAATATGTCATCATGCCTGAACAATTAGAGACTATGGCATTCCACTCATTTCATCCCATTTTAGGATTTATGTTTTCAGGTTATAATTGCTTAATATGGTAATACTTGATACAGCTGTTTTTAAAATATGATGCTCAAAACAAACTGTCTGGTTCAGATTCTATTTCTTTTAATTCATATGCAGCTCTCTCATAACCCCCTCCCACAAGTGCTTGTCAATGTGGGCGTCTGTTGTTCCGTCTCTTTAATTTTTTTTTTTATCAGGTTAAATGTTTAAGAACAAATTTGGATAATCCCTTAAACTCTTCAAATGAATACATTGTATTGTATTTAAAATAGTTTTCAGCCAAACCATGAACATTTCTTCTTATCAAACAATGGAGTCAAAATTACACAAGTGTCAATTTAAGAGGATAAATGTTTGGGCATGTGAATTTGGTTTTATAAAAATAATTTCACTGAGGGTGTTCACAACATTTCACACATTTCTATGGAGAAGCCCATTTCTAATGATTGTTTACACTGAACAAAACAGTAACAAAACAAATTTCTTAAAAATCATATTTAAAATTTAATACTGATGTTCTGTTTTCACTGAAAATGAGTCCAGATGGACAACAGAACCTTACTGCTCCAACAATAATTCTACAGTTCATCACAGATTGTAGAAAACGGTGCATTAGCTAGTAAAAAACAGTACTGGATGTAAACAGAATAAAAATAAACTACTAAAACCCTTTCATATACATTTTTTTCACTTGTGCATTAACTCAAGGTTCCCCTGAAACTACCTTGTAGCTGAGCTGAAAAGATTTTCATTTCATTTTTGCTTTTATAATAAGAAGTACTGTGCTTCTTGGTCCTCAGCTGTCAAGCTTGGGTTTTTTGGCCTGTGGTTCTGACTCAGGCACAGGTACACTAACCCCAGGGATCTGGATAAGACAAGAATACAAAATGAAAAAGTTAATTTACTTTATTTCAACATTGTTTTGACTGTTCGAGCCTGATGAACTTCTATCTAGAGATGTAGCTTATTATAAAACCAACAAATAAACCTAGGGGGAGATATGACTACAAATATGCCATCACAGCTGCAATTGGCCAATCAGACTCGTGTATTCCAGAGCCATATAATAATGTGCTTGCAATGTCTCAACAAAAAAAAAAAAAGGAAAGAAAAACTAAAACATACCACTGGTTCGATGAGCGCCATTCTGATTTTCTGATGCTGGATGTTGGAGGCATCAAGACTAATTGTCACTTTGACTTTATCAAAAATGTGGAAAGCGTGTTCTTCCACTGTGAGAGTGGGACCCTGAGGAGAAAATAAAATGGTTCAACCACAGAACATTCATATAGAATCAAGCAGTATCTCATGAATATGACCTGTAATGCTAATATTGCCTGGTTATGGTCAAGGTTTATGCGTACCTCAGAGTCAAAGTTGAGATGAGGACTGGGTTTGTCCTTGTTCTCAAAGAGCACAGTGCCCTCCAAACCAAATTTAGGAATGAGGATGATGATGGCATTTTTTCTTACAAACAAAATGAAGCCTTCCTCATTTATGATTCCCTTATTCTTGAAAAATAGCTGAAGAGACAAGAAGACAGACACCATGTTAAAAAAAACTTGCCACAATTATACCATAAACCATTTTAGTCCGGCTTTTTATGGTGTTGATGTTAGTGCTTGCAGTTTACCTGAGTGTGGAATGCCACTGAGGCTCTCTGTGCATACTGGGCCATTTTGTGTCTGTAGTTGAGGTTGCTGCATAAGGCCGACTGCTTATGCTTGTCCATCAAATCTGGGTACGTGCTGTCTGCATTAATAGCCACCGCTAACAGACGGTGAACTATGATATCAGAGTATCTACAAAATAATAAATAAAAAAATAAAAAAAACAAGCATAAAATGTTCAGTCAAGGAGGGTCAACATGAATGTTTGGGCGGGGGAAGAAAAAAAAAAAAAAAAAAAAACATCATAATGATGGTAATCCATACGACCCCAGTGGATGAAAAGTCTTTTTATATTTTCAACTTTATTTAAAGGGTTAGTTCACCCAAAATGAAAATTCTGTTATCATTTATTTAGTCATGTTGTTCCAAACCCATTAGACTTTCGTTCATCTTTGGAACAAAAATGAATATCATTTTAATGAAATCTGAGAGATTCCTTTTCCTCCATTAAAAGTCTATTCACCCAAAACTCTCGATGCTTGAAAAAGTCCACAAAGAGATTGAAAAAGAAATCCATATGAAATCTAAGTATTCTGAAGAGACACGGTGACTTTATATAATGAGCAGATTTAATTTAGGCTTTTATTCACATCAAAAATTTTATCATTACACATACATAGAGAACATTAAATTTAGTAAACGGAAGCTTAAACATGTTGCTTGACGTGAGGACCAATGAGGTTTGTTCTCACGCATCAAGCAGATACGGCTAAGCTTCCGTTTACTATATTTGATGTACTGTATGTGTAATGATCAATATTTATATGTGAATAAAATCCTAAATTAAATCTTCTTATCATATAAAGTGATCCATGTCTCTTCGGAAGACTTGGATTAAACCACTTGATTTATATTATTCAATCTTTCATTTTACAATCTCTTTATGAACGTTTTGTTAGAGTTTTGAGGGAATAGACTTCCAATGGAGCAACATTAATTTCATTAATATCTTTTTTAGATTTCATTAATATCTTCATTTGTGTTTTGAACATGAACGAAAGTCTTATGGGCTTGGAACCATATAAAAGCGATTAACTGATGACAGAATTTTCATTTTTGGGTGAGCTAACTCTAACTCTAAATCAAACCAACACTTCCAGCCAACTGTCATACTTGGTTTCATGAGAGAGTCGAGTTTACTTTTGATTTAAGGCAAGAGCGTTGTGAAGCGCTGGTCCTCTGTGCTTCTGTGTCACGTCGAATGAGCTTCGTAATGCTTTTACGTCACAGTTCACAACATGCTTAGGTTTACGTCAACCTTCATTTATATAGTGCTTTTTATAATACAGATTGTTTCAAAGCAGTTTTACAGTGATAACAGGAAAATAATGCAACAATTTTTTCGGCTGTACAGCCTCTCTGGTGAAAACAGTGATAACATCGTCCAGCTCAGCTCAATTCTCATACAAAGGCGTCAATGCAGGCAGATCAGTAATATTGTTGAATATTTAGTGTCCCCAACTAAGCAAGCCAAAGGCGACAGAAGCAACGATGGCAAGGAAACAAAACTTCATCAGGAGATAGAATGGAGAAAAAACCTTGGGAAAAAACAGGCTCAGTCAGGGGGCCAGTTCTACTCTGGCCAACGAACGGTGTATGATTATGATTCAGGCAACATTACAGGTCAGAAGTCAGATTGGATCGGAACATTCAGTAACACGCTCATAAATGCAAGTATAACAGCTTGTCGGCAGTAATGGTTTATAGTTAAAATAAGTTTAAAATTGTTAGGGTTTTTTTAGTGCTGGGGAAAAATTAAATCCAAATTAAAAGTTTGTGTTTACATAATATGTGTGTGTACTGTGTATAATTATTTATATTTAAATACATGCATGTATATATTTAAGAAATATTTGCATGTATATACTGTATATATAATTTATCTTCTCTCTCTCATATATATATATATATATATATATATATATAAAATTTTTATAAAAATATAACATTTTTCTCAAATGTATACATGCATGTGTGTGTATTTATATAAATACATAATTATACACAGTACACACACATATTATGTAAATACAAACTTTTATTTTGGATGCGATTAATCACGATTAATTTTTCCCCAGCACTAGTTTTTTTTATACATAGACCTATCGTTTTGCTTCAGCAGACAGATTCATCCACTGGGATTGTATGGATTACCGTCAATGTGTTCATCTGAAGAAAGAAAGGTATACATCTAGGATGGCATATAATTTTCATTTTTGGTTTGACTATGCGTTTAAATTGATTGAATATATAAAGTTTTACAGGGACTAGTCTGTCTCACCTTCTGATGGGTGATGTGAAGTGTGTGTAAATGGGTGAGGCCAAGCCATAGTGGTGGAAATCATTGTCCATGCCAGAGCAGAAATACACAGCCTGCATCATGCAGCGGGTGGCCAGAATCCTCAGCAGGGTGTTGAAGTATGGAAAGCTCTCAAGTGTTGCATTGTTCAGGGAATCAGCCAGAGCTTTGGCTGAATCTGTGTGGATGTCGAGGTCCTGGAGAACGGAAAAGGAATAACATGGCAAAAATGTCAATGAAATTTACCAAAATGCTGCACATATTTAAAATTTGGGATGATTACACCTCTCTAGATGGGTCATAGCATAAATGGCTGTGCAATGGTATAATGTTTGCAAACATTACGACACTGCCCATGCTGAGATACATGTTTAGATGTGTATGTAAATATGTGCTGCATCTCAACAGCACAACAAAAACAAAAGCAATGAAAAAAGAACAAATGCAGAAAAAGTATCTAATTATAGGGATGTGGGTATGTTTGTAAACGGAAGCTCAAACATGTTTGCTTGACGTGAGGACCAATGAGGTTTGTTCTCACGCATCAAGCAGGTACAGCTGAGCTTCCGTTTACCATAGCTGATAGAACAAATTAAAAAAGTATCTGATTATAGGGATGTGGGTATGTTTGCACCAGCTCTGCAATTCAGCACTTCAGTGTATTCATATTTTAGTCCCTGTGTTTAATCTTGACCAACCGAGTGAATAAATGAAACTGAAAATTTTTACATGTTCAAAGAAGGTGAAGACCCAGAGCACCCACATATTAAGTAATCATTATGGACCATTGGCAATTTGAAGATGTTTAACATGCGCAATGTTTTCAGGAAAACATCTCTTTCGAACATGTTCGTAATCGTTTGTTCTTTGAATTCACTTCAAGTAAATCAGAGCCTTAATGATGTAACCTCTAGAAAAATACACTTACTTTAATCTTAATTAATCTTTTTGGTGAATGTAATAAAAAAAAAAAATCAACTGGGATCAATCAAAATTAACTAATTGTTTGTAGAAGGTCTTTACAAGGTAAAAAGTGCCCTTGAAAATCAATTCTAGCTGACAAATATGGGGAATATTGGCCTGCTAGAATTGATTTTCATTGGCACTAACTAAAAAAAAAAAACAGAAACTTCTGACACTGTCTTGGTTTAATGATGGTGTTTGTGCACTTGGTATGTTAGTGGTATAATTTTCACAGCCAAAACCCAAAAAAGGCCTTCTACATAATAGGTAAGTGTGTACTGATGCTCCGCCTTCTTTGACATGGAAATCTTCTCCGGTTTTCTTCTGTTCGGTCCGTTGAGGTCAGATGCAAGTAAAAACATGAACACACCAGAGAACAGCTTTATAGAACAAATAGAAGTTCTAATTGAAAGCAACATTGAAAGTTTTTTCATGTTTAATTTTGTAAAGCTGCTTGCTTTAAAGCAATATATTGTATAAAGTGGTATATAAATAAACGTAAATTGACTGGAGTTCCGACTTGCAGAGCTTGTGCAAACATATCCATATCGCTATGATCAGATGCTTTCTTAACCGCTGTTTGCTGACTGCTGTCATTTTTGTTGTGAATTTATTTTGTTATTGAGAGGAAAACACACAGCACATATTAACATATTCATCTAAATACATCTGGATGTTTGATAACAGTATATAGCTGCAAAGGTATTTCAAACAGGGTTCCCACTCTTTCATGAACACCAGATTCAAGGACTTTCAAGGACTTTTTAAAGCACCTTTTATTTTAAATCAAGCACAATAAATATGATAACGGTGGGTGTGTTACTGCCAATCTGAACAGTATATCAAATACCTACTGTACCTGTGTCTATCATTACTGCAGTAAAGCTAAGGCATATACTGACAACTAAAATAAAATTTTAGGGGCATGTGACTTTTAAAATCCAATGAGGAAAGAGGCTGGTAGAGCGTACAAGAGAGGGAGTGAGTTTTAACGAGAGATGCAGTTTGCAGCTCTCTTATTCCTGCTTTTAACATTCATTTCAAACTGGTTTTAGTTTTCTTTTTTATGAATTATTACTTAATTAAAACATCAAAATATAGAGATAATATTGTATACATGAATTTTCCAATTAAATGAAAAGACATGTTCAAGTTAATTGTTAGGCATTAAAAATATGCAAAATTATTTATCAATCACCTGTACATGGTACCTTTTTAAAAATTAAGGCTTTTAAGACCTGCACAGGGTGAGATCAGTGTTTATGGAAACATCCTAAACCATAAAATGACTGTAAAAAAAAAAAAAAAAAAATGACTTAACTTTACAGTTCAGATAAGTTGACAAAAACAAGTTTTATAAAAATATTTATAAAAACTTAACATTTCAGCCTTTAAGACTTTTTTTAAGAAAAGGTAAGAATCTAAATTATATGTATTCATTTAAAATATGATTATACTTAATATTTTAGATATATTATTATTCTACATTTTTAAAAAGCACATTAGCTTCTCATCGATCCACCAGTTAACATTTACAACTCTGTGTAAGCTGTGTAAAAAATATGGGTTAATATGCATTAGTCTGAACAAACCAACTGATGCGCTGAAAATGCAATTTCACTCTTTGACAGTAGATTACGCTTATGGAACAGCAGAAATATATTGGTTTCCCCTGTAACCTCTGTAAAAAAAGGAGGGCAGCGATGATAAACACTACTTTATTAAGCGTTATTTGTTGGAACTTTGATAAACCAATTTTTATGTAGCTCAATACTGAGCCAAGCATAACTGAATTTGCACTTCCCTGGCACTAAGCTAGTTAAAAAGCTCCACGTTATGTGCTCATTATGCAGAGCTGCCTGCACGTGATCACGATCCAGCCGCTCACGCAGCATTTTTTTCAGGTTTTTCCCCGCTTTCTCCCCAATCAGTAGCACTGTTTTTTTCTGGCTTTGGCAGCGCATAAAGGCCAATTTTTGTAATAGCACCATGCTACTCTAACAAAATGTAGTTCATGCCTAATTGAAGCACTTTCAATGACCTATGTTTGTTTTCAAGTACTTTCCAGGCCTTGAATCCATGTGTCTGAAATTCAAGGACTTTTAAGTACTTTCAAGAAGCGTGGGAACCCTGTTCAAATTTCTTTTTACCCCCAAGCAAAGAATGAAAAAAGAACTTTGCCGTGAGTATACTTACATTTTTTGTGTGAATTATATAAAGAAGAAACATAATATAAAGAACATCCACTCACCCTTGACTTTGCAGCCTTGATGAGGATGTCATAGTTGGAAGGTGGTGGTGCAGGGTGTTTCCTCAGTAGGGCACATTCTGAGAACTCATCATAGATCTTCTGTGCTACAGAGATATTTGCCAACAACATGAACTCCTCCACCATAGAATTAGTCTCCCTGGGGAAATATGTAAAGGTCAGGTAACACTTTATTTCGATGGTCCACTTTAAACATTTTACTAAATAGATAGTCTAGTAGTCTGCTTGAGATCTGCTAACACTTTATTTTGGTCCCCCAACAGACATTCTACTGACTAAGTAACTTTTCAACTATTACAACTTATTCTACTAGCTCAAACCCTAACCTAATAGTCTACTACAGTCTACTAATACTCTAATGAGAGTTAGTTGACATGTAGTTGCAAAGTTATTTATAGTAAGTAGAATGTGTAAAGTGGACCATCGAAATAAAGTGTAACCAAAAAGCACACATAAACTTCTAGGAACCAGACAAAGATTTTTCAGCACAAGAAACAACCAAAAATAACAGAAGAAAACTCAAACCGTTAGCATATTTTAAAGACTTAAAGGCAGAAAGAGGAATATAGAGCTCACATCAGTTCTTTGGTCTGCAGATCTATGGGGTCATGTGTCTCACTGTCGATATGGAAACGTACTTCGGGAGAGGAGAGGGTCAGTGCTCTGAAAATTTGTAAAATAAGCAACCCTTACAAACTGTGTCAACGTAAAGGGTTAAAGACTGCTTCAGAATCACAGTTGTGTTTCAAAATTACAGATCTAGTCAAACGGAAATACCCTTTGTCAGTCCTCCGGCCCTTTAAGATCTTGGCCAGTTTATTAAGGCCCCGCAGACTCTTCGTGATGTCATCATTCATGGTGGCGTCATCGATCCTCATCTGTGCTTCGGCATATGTAAGGGAGGCCTTACAAGACAAAACAACACTTTCTTACAGACCATCATAGACCATCGTTTTAAACCCAGTTTTTGATAATTCGATGAAGCATACCTTGGAGTTAATGATGCTCTTTGTGAAGTGAGTTTTGATGATTTCAGCATTGTGGTTCATCTCCCAAATACAAGAGAATGCCAACCTGAGGGTGCAAGTGCTTATTAGACAGTGAAGGTTTTAAAGCATATTTACTATGTAAATATATAATAAAGAGTGTATACAAAGGGCAATCACAGTTTCATAGAAAGTTTCATAGAAAGCGCACCTCTCAACATTGGACCGCAGAGAGCATAAGTTGGAACTCAGAAGTTCAGGAACCATGTCAATTCTCTGTGGAAAGAAATTATTTATCACTGAAATTAATGGAGTAATATGCACAAAAACTCATGCTTCACCAAGGCTGTATTTATTTGATAAAAATATACAGTAATACATAGTAAAATAATTAATATCTTTTTGTAATAATATAAAGGATATCTTTTTTTGTAACAATATAAATCTTTTTACTGTCATTTTCTATCAATTCAATGCATCCTTTCTGAATAAAAGTATTCATTTATTATTAAGAACAAAAATAATAATCTTATAATTAATCAATAGTTATATAATACTAAACAAAGGCTAATTTAAAATGAGTATTTCTGGCTTTAGCTTTTGACCCAGCCAATCCATAATCTGTTGTTTCCACAAACAAGTACCTTTCCACAAAGATAGACTGTAGTGCCTCGGCTTGCTGCCTCTTGATCTAGTGCATTTCCTGGCCGAATAAAATGGCTGACATCTGCTATGTGAACACCAACCTAAAACAAAAGCATACCATTCAAAACAAAAACCCAAAGGAACAGCACTACAACATTCTCTTTACCTCTCAAAATACTTTACACATACCTCCAAGTTTCCATTCTCCAGTTCCCGACAGTGAAGAGCATCATCAATATCCGTACAGCCAGGAGGATCCACACTACACACAAAGAGGTGTCTGAGATCTGCTCTGACCTTTAACTCCTGCAGGAAAACACAGATAAATATTAAGCCTTGAGCATTTCCAGAGTTATAATGAAACATTCTGACACAACAAAGCATGACTGCCCTACCTCCTCAGTAATACTCCAGGGCATCTTGGGAAGGAAGCTAAGAACAGCCTGAGAGAAGGGCTGGTGAGGAACATCATGTTCTAGAAGAAGCACCTCTGTCTCAGTCTCTTTATCTCCTGCAGTGCCAAGGTTTTTCACAAAGTGACCCTGAGAGACATTGAGAAAAAGAATATAAAGTGATCTTGAAATGATCAATGGAATTTTAGAATCCAGGCTTCCGGACACAAGCTATGTTTAATCATTAATTTAAAACAGTCTGAGTACAGATTCAGAAAAAGTGGCTATTAATACACAATGTGCAGGATTGATAATCCTAAATGCAAGCTTGCATCAAAATGCGGCAAAAATGCATCTCTGAGGGAAATCTGTTGCCTACAACTCAAGTCATATCAGCATTCCATTATTTGTATAAAGTGAAGAGTGTAAATCACTGACACTTACATTTGGGTATCTAGAGTTTTTAGGCCAGCCATCTATAGCAACCATAATCCTCTGTCCAACCAGAGTTGCGGCTTGTCTGGTCTCAATACGAATACGTGGGATTCGTCTGTCTGCTGGGGTGAAAAGGTGTCTTGTTGCCTGGTGTTAAAATTCAAAATAGTTCATTAATGCAATGCATCAGACAAACATCAAGAGATTAAGAAGAGAGATTAGAAAAAAAAATAAAAAAATAATAATAATAATAATAATAATAAATAAAGGGATAGTTCACCCAAAAATGAAAATTCTGTCATCATTTACTCACCCTCAAGTTGTTCCAAACCTGTATAAATTTCTTTGTTCTGCTGAACACGAAAGAAAGATCTCACGAGATATGCTTGGTTACAAACATACAAACAAAGAAATTTACACAGGTTTGGAACAACTTGAGGGTAAGTAAATGATGACAGAATTACAGATTTTTGGGTGAACTATCCCTTTAAGGTTTTGATGTGTAAGCAGTCATGTAATAGTGATCAAAATACAGCGATTATATTAGCAAAACTGTATTATTGTGCATTTATCTCTTCAGAATAAGACTTCCATTCAATAAGCAGACTATTCTGCCACCACTTTTCATACTTCATTAGTTCAGTCTACACTAATCACTCAAAAGAAAGTAGTATCTTATGTTTACCGATTTATTTTAACAAACACACAATAAAAACAGTAATACTGAGAAACATTTGTACAATTTTAAATAATTGTTTTCTATTTTAATATATTTAATTTATTCCTGTGATGGCAAAGCTGAATTTTCAGCATCATTACTCCAGTCTTCAGTGTCACATGATCCTTCAGAAATCACTCTAATATGCAGATCACCGTTACCTCTTTGATCTGTGACTGTGAGAGCATCCCACAGAAAGGCCTCCAGTTCCTCTTTATAATGCCCACCACTCGTCCAGTGGGCTTAAGAGCGCTAGACTCTGATGCTACACTCTTCAGCTACAACACAACAGCAAAGAGTCACTACATACATTACAAAGGCATCATACAGGTCACAAAAATATACAAAAACACATAGGGTTCTGATTCAACTACACAGTGACTTTAGATACATTTTAGTAATTATATCAACAGTCAACTGTTGATCTTATGGGACTTATCCTACCTTATTCTCAGTCTCAGTCTCATCTTCCTCAGCTTCTTCATCATTTGGACTTTCGTCCTGCAGCACAACAGATGATGGAGCAAACCAGTGTTCTTTGGGAAACAGTTCAACAGCCACTACATCTTGATGCACAGCCCGGTTTAAGTTCTTTAAGCCTTGAAGTAGAACCTGGCAGAACATATAATGTTATAAACGTTCTTAAAAATACGACAAAATTATTAGAAATACAATAATCATTTATTTTATAAAAATAAAATAAATCAATAGCTTATCTTAGCTTATGATAGCTTATCTACCTCATTGATATCCGCCCCCTCTCGATGTATAAAGACCGTCCCCTCCAGATAGTTATCTCTGTTGGCGTGGAATGTGCCCTGAAGAAACATTCCGTTCTTAATGCCAGTCTGAATCCTGGATAAGGGCAGGTGCTCTGGAAAGAGTAACTTACTGCCAGTGATTTCATTCTATAGAGAATCATAAAAGAGAAGTCATTATATAAAACAATAAAAAAAAATATATACAAAAACTAAAAGCTTTCTTGATCATCCTTCATCACATTGTACGCACTTGATCATCAGGTGTCAATGCAAGCCTGTCCACAAGCTCAGGGTTGCCAATCAAGCTCTTGATATACTCTTCACCTACATGAGAAAAGAATATAGAAATAAAACTGGCATTCATTTTTAAATCTGAAATAAAACAATTATGCCAATATCCTTAAAGAGATTACGACTGTCAAATAAAATGAATTATATTATAAATAAATTAACGTGATTACACTACCATTCAAAAGTTTCGGGTTGGTAAAATATTTTATTGTTTTTGAAAGTCACCATGGCTACATTTATTTAATTGAAATACAGTAAAAACAGTTTTAATATATTTTAAAATGTAATTTATTCCTGTGATAGCAAAGCTGGATTTCAGTGGACTCCAGTCTTCAGTGTCACATTATCCTTCAGAAATCATTCTAATATGCTGATTTGCTGCTCAAGAAACATTTATGATTATTATCAATGTTGAAAGCCTTTGCTTAATACAGTTAATTAAAAGGTATGGTAGGCAATGTTTTTCATAAACACTTTGTTATACTCTTCACATCCTGATAGCAATCAATAATAGAAGTGGTCTAAATTTTTTTTTTTTTTTTTTTTTTTTTTTTTTAAATCTTCTGTGGAAAACCAAAAAATGTTCGTCCAGTCATTGCATTCATTCCGACCTGTCCTTCCTGCCTCAACCTGTATTTCCATACCTCCGAGCACCTGCTCGCGCAGACATCACACATCATCAGCATGTGTAGACATTCACTGAGTGCCGCAAACAAACAGCAGGTTTTTGGTTCCTCCTGAACCAAAACAACGAGCTTACACTGCGTTCATGCCATGTCATAATTACCGTAATTAAGAGATGGCAACCGGTGACATTCTAATCGAAGCTGCTATCAACACTATCAACGCCAAAATGAATCTGCAGCAGACAGGTGGTACAAGCAAAGACTATAGATATAGAAAGACGGCTCACTCCTATTACTTATGAATGGGAAAAACTGCAACGTGCAATATGGGGGAACATGTCCCGCATTCTAATTAAAAGAGCCAATCGCTGATTGGTAAAGTAATTGCGTTATTGCAGCTGCCCTTAGAAGCTTCCATAGAAGTTCCCATAGAAACATGGGACTGCACACACACATTGACTGGTCTAGCCTGAAAAATAAGCTTTTTTTAACACTATTTAAGCATAAGAAACAACATTTATGGGACAGTTCGTCAGATTTTGTTGCTGATTTGAAATATGTTATTTAATTGGGAGTTCGGCAAGCAGTTTTTGAGATTTCAGGATCCCCCATTCAAATAGACAGGACTTGGTCTTGAATGCCTGAAATAGCTGCCTGGAGGCGTTGCAAATATGGCCGCCAAGTGAACAGACTTTCCTTGAAAGGGACTTTGGTACAAATCAGAGCTCTGAAAGTTGTTTACATTCTTTATTATCATTGTAATGTTTTGTGCTTCGAGACATGAGGTAATTTAACAGTCTCTCGTGACACTTTGCAGACTCTGCTCTGGCTGTGCGCGTTCACGTGTTTTGAAGGAGGCATTGCTTTAAAGAGAGTGCTTTGAAAGCAGGCTGGGATCTATGCTTTCAAAGCTAGCTTGCTATTGCTAACATCTTCGAGATTGCCTACCCTATCTTTAACAGCTGCTCAATATTTATGTGGAAACAGTGATACTTTTTTTTCAGGAATCTTTGAAAAATAGACAGTTCAAAAGAACAGAATTTATTTGAGATCGAAATCTTTTGTAACACTATAAATGTCTTTACTGTCACTTTATATCAATTTAATGCATCCTCACTGAATAAAATAAAAAAATAAAAAAACTTTTGAAAGGTAGTGTATAAAGGGAAAAAAACAGAACATAGTTAATCATCCCCCCAAACCATAAGATTAATTTGAACAATAAATTTCAAACTAACCCTAATCTAGCCCTGATAAAGACAGTACTTCAAGTACCACAATGACATCAAGAACAATAACAAAAAAAGTGTCTCTTACATCTGTACACAATCAGACCGTACTGCTCTGCCTTTTCTTTATTAGCCCGGTCATTGGTCAGCAGAACCACTTTCAGTGGGCCACCATCGGTCACTTTAGTCAGGTGGTCTGTGTACCACTTAGCAGCGACACGGATGGCTCGATCATTACGATCGTTAGCACTTTCCCCTTGCTCTCGTTCAATGAATGTCTCCCTTTAATCAAAGATAATTATGAGACACTCAGATGCATTCAAGAATGTATTCAAGTCAAATCAAAAGCATGTCATGAAGGTACGGTTAAGACAAGCTTCTCAGGACGTGTTACCTGTGATGCTCATTAGTGAAGGTGTAGAAGTGCTTGTCCTTCTCATGAATAGCATCCTTGATTCTTTTGTAGACGGTGGCGCTCCTGTGTCTGACCTCTTGTAAAACGGTCTGAAGAATGATGACGTTCCTGATCAGAGGGTCCACGAGGATGTCAAGCTGTCGGAATTGAATACCAAATCAGTTATGTCTCATTTAAGGCAAGACATTCGAGGCAAAAACATTGTTTTTTTTTTTTCATGCATTGGTCATTTTTGAGATTTTGCCCACGTAACACATCTTTCATACTAGTGGAAAGAAAACATCCAAAATACACATTTTAGTGTTTATTTTACTACACCTTATATATTTGCTTCTGTCGATTTCAACTACAATACATATCTTCAAAGACTGTTTTTTCTCCTGCACTGAGACAACTTTAGCACTTACATACACCAAACTCTTCAGTTTTTTTTTTATTCCCATCTGTATTTGGTTTGCTCATACATCATTCACCTGGTTTGTATAACGTTTAATTCCTAAAAAAAAAAAAATGTCCACCCCTAGCTGTTTACATTTATTTCTGATTTATGGAGTGATAAACACATAATCCAAACCCCCTCTGTAAAAACATTTAATATGTCAACAAAATAAAACAAGAATTTAGAACCTGGCTTTATTCAAATATTCTGATTTCTGAGTTCTAGAAATGTATGCAAATCAGTGCATATTTAATTAGATGTAGCTTCATTTGCATATTTAAACTACATTTCAGAAAACTTGCAATACAATCATTTGTCTGAATATACTGTAATAATCAAGTGTGGTGTTTTTTTTTCTATTAACCCGTGTTGTCTTGCCTAAAAAATATTTTATCCAAAGAGACATGAACTTTGTAATTGCAAGATGCCTTATCAGGATTACAACTGTGATAAATCTTATGCAAACATGGTAATATTAAAGTTAATTGTTTACAAAAACAAGCACATATGCATGTTATTATTAACAGCGAATTGAACTAATTAAATTGAAATAAGATTAAAATGAATGAGCATTTACCTGATGTAAAACCACATTGGTGTCTGGGATTAAATAGTGAGGATATGAGCACAGGTTACTCTCTATGCACGAGTCCTCTTGTAGCACTGGAGCTTCATCTTTGCACTCCTTACAAACTTCACTTCCGCACCAGATGTCATCTCGAAGGTAATGTTCGCGCACTATTTTCAACACTCCGCCAGAGCGGGTCTTCTTCACAAATGTTTTGGATTTTAACATTATCGACTGTGGTTTTGAGGAGCTGTTCCACCAAAACACACCACACAGATAACCCACGTGTGTACCCGTGCGCCAACTAAATATTATTCCGGAGTGATTCAGCGAGGCAAAGGGTTCTTTACCTTATTTTTTAAAGCACTGCACTTAAAATGCACCTATAAATTTGACACACAATGTATTTGTTAAAACTGGTAACTATCGGGATTCTCCAAGCAGCCAGAGTATGTTTTGTAGCAGTTCCTTACAGTTCCAAACACCCCAAAAGGTACTGGCTGGCCATTTTGATGTTTATAATGGGGTGGAGTTAGCGCTGAGTTGGTCTTCTCTGTCTTTACTTTATTACACCACTAGAGGGAGATATAACCCTTATTATCCAAGACGAGGCAAGTCAATGTGTGTGGAAAGAGCGGCATAGCTACAATGTCGTTTAAGCATCATTTGACTTGTCCCAACGCATTTCTTTGTAACACATTTCCTTAAATAAAATCTGTTATTTTGTCCCTCTGCTCACAGCTCCTGGTTTGCTTCCTAAATGCAATACTGTTCACACTGATTTGATTCTCTCAGGTTTCACCAGTACAGCTATCACTGGCTCATATTTAGTTGTAGTAAATGCAGTGGAGCATCGCTGAAAGCGTTTTGTGATGCCACAAGCCTCATAAATGTCTGCTAATTTGGAACAACATTCAGTCCTAATGCAATTTAAAGCTGTTTAAAAAAAACACACAACATTGATTTGTCTTTTTAACGAAATGTTATTATTATTTTAATTATTTACAACCATAACCTTAATCTTTTTTATTTTAAAGTTATAATTTACATTATAAGTGAAACAAAGGCAAACCAGTCTTTCCAAGTTCCCCGCTACCTATACCCCTGGTTGAAAATTACTATAGGCCTACCCATAAACCATAAATGACCACCATGGTCCAACTTTGAAGACCAACTACTATCAGAATTCATCCTAATTCGACAATTAGGAAATATCCGAGCTCAGTCTCAACATGACATGCTACCTCATTCTATGGCTAATTATCATAATCCATCAAAACTATTTTTACAAAGGTTTTGGCATATTTGCTCTTTTTCTAAAATATGTTTCATTTAGTGCTTTATGCATTCTGCATAATGTTAATAACAACATCTATGAGTTAAATAAAAATTAATAACATTTGTTCATGAACGATTTGAGACATAAGTGTTCATTTATAAAGATGTTATATACTATTCCCATTCAGGCCTGCAAATAAATGTGATTATTTTCATAAATATAAACAATGTGTAATACAGTATTGGACATATAACTATTTTCCATAACAGTTTTAATGTAAGATATTTGTTTTTAGAGCTTAAAAGTGGTTGGCCATGTTAAAGTTTTAAGAGCTTAGCTTTAAAGTTGTACTGTGTTGTTCACATCATCAGCGTTCATATAATTATATTCAGATACACACATGAGTCAGAGCCCTAGATCAGTAGAGGGCAGAATAAATTCCTGAATGATTCACTGAGATGAACCAAAAATACCAACCAAACAATCACTAAACATTTGTAGAGCTGATCCTTGGCTGGAGGTTTAGCTGTAGTAATGTTGTGCTTCATTAGACATTTTGCAGTCACCCATGATTTATGAGCATGAGAGAAAATGTGTCAATGTTTCGGTTGGTGCGTGTGTCCTTAGATCCCAGACAGATATGGTCAGAAATTACAGTTTTGTGCATATGGTCTTACCTAGCCTGAAACTGTTTTCCTCTAATAACTCACAGCATAGCAAACAACTGCACTGCTGCCTTTATTCATGACTCACATAACAGCCGTATTTTGGGGATATGCGTGCTCTACAGTGAACCGCATGCTATCAAAAGAAGAGGAATTATTTTGCTATTTTTCATTGTGCAATCATACAACACTAGAAAATATGCATGCAATTAAACACTTCTCACTGATCAGCAAAATACATTTAACTGGAATATGAAATGACCCACAATCTACAGTCAACTCCAGAATTTTTGGCACCCTTGGTAAATATGAGCAAAGGCGGCTGTGAAAATAAATCTGCATTGTTTATCCTTTTGATTCATTCAAAAAAAAATTGTAAAACAATTGAAAGTGGGGGAAACTCACATTATGAAATAAATGTTTTTCTCTAATGCATGTTGGCCACAATATGGCACCCCTAGAAATTCGTATGAGTAAAAAGTATATTACATTCATATTTATGTGTTTTTAGCACACCAGGGTGACTAGGAGCCTGAAATTGTCCAGCCATGAATTCCTGTTCCACAGGAGTATAAATACGAGGAAACACAAAATCCAAAATTCCCTTAATCATTCATCATAATGAGCAAAACCAAAGAATACAGTTCTGATGTGCAGCAAAAGATTGTTGAGCTTCACAAAATAGAAAGTGGCTGTAAGAAAATAGCTAAAGCATTGAAAATCCCCATTTCCACCATCAGGGCAATAATTAAGAAGTTCCAATCAACTAAAGATGTTACGAATCTGCCTGAAAGAGGACGTGTGTCTATGTTGTCTTAATGCACGGCGAGGAGGAAAATTTGAGTGGCCAAAGACTCTCCAAGGATCACAGATGGAGAATTGTAGAGATTAGTTGAGATTTGGGGTCAGAAAGCCTAAAAAAAAAAATCAAACAGCACCTATATCATCACAAGTTGTTTGGGAGGCTTTCATGAAAAATCCTCCTCGCTCATCCAGAAACAAACTCCAGCATATTCAGTTGTCAGACACGACTGGAAATTCAAAAGGGACCTGGTTCTATGATCAGATGAAACTAAAAAATAAGCTTTTTGGAAGCAAACCCACCAGATGGGTTTGGTGCAAACAGGTATAAAAAGTACCCCATGCCCACGGTTAAAAATACCACTGGATCTTTAATGTTGTGGGCCTATTTTTTTGCTGGAGGTCCTGGACATCTTGTTCAGACACATGGTATCATGGATTCTAGCAAATACCAACAGATGAAAAATCAACCTGTCCGCTTCTGCTATAAATCTCATAATGGGCCATGGTTGGATCTTCCATCAGGACAACAATCCAAAACAAAATCAACACAAAAATGTGTCACTGAGCACAAAATGGAGCTTCTGCCATGACTGTCCCAGTTCCCTGATCTGAACCCTAGAAAATGAGTGGGGTGAACTGAAGAGAAGAAGCACCAACATGGAGCTGGGAATCTGAAGGATCTGGAGAGATTCTGTATGGAGGAATGGTCTCTGGTCTTGTCAGGTGTTCTCCAAACTCATCAGGCATTATAGAAGAAGACTCAGAGCTGTTATCTTGGGAAAAGGACGTTGCAATAATTGGGTGCCAATAATTGTGGCCAACGTGAACTAGAGAAAAACATTTATTTCATAATGAGATTTTTCCCCAACTTTCCATTGTTTTACTTCAATGAAAAGTTTGAATTTTGTGAATTTTTTGAATGAAAGATCAAAAGGATAAACACTTTGATCATAGATTTGATCATATATTTATTATTTATTTATTTAAAGCAATTTTTTATTTGTTTTAATCAATTTGATTATTAAAATTAAATTATTAAATTATTTTATTTTATTCCAATTTCTTTATTATTTATTTAAATCAAATTTAATTCATTTATTATTTTAATCAATTATTTATTTATTTAAATAAAATAAAAAATATTTTAATAAAATTTAGTTAGTTACTTGGTTAATTTAATATAAATGTTATCATTAATTTATTATTTTACATTTTTTTTAAACAGTGTTTTTCTCTAAACTTTTCCAAGGACCCCCTAGCACTCCCTTGCGGCCCCCTGTGGGTCCCCGGACCCCAGTTTGTAAAACCCTGATCTATGTGATTCAAACTAGATTTTTAGTATCCATGCATTCTGATTTAAGCTTCTAAAAAGGACGAATCTTACAGTATGGTATTATCGTAGCATTCAGAGTGATAATCCTTATATTTAACATCTATGCAGCTGGGAAAATGCCATTCAACCTTGATATCATGCAATCACAAATGTCTTTCTGTCTTCTGAATCCCCAAAACATCCATTGTTTCAGCTCTGCCTCTGTCTCTGTCTCTGTCTCAGAAGTGCAGGTCTGAGGTCTGGGTCTTGCCACCAGCAGGTGCAGAGCTGCTTTGACCTCACACCCCTCATTTATGTTCCCTGGGCCTTGGAGCATCAGACCCCCTTTGTCTCGACTCCTTTCACTCACCCTATACACAATGTACAAGCCTCCAGATAAAATTGAGGGTTATTATGTATGGAAATAAGGCAAAAATGCCTGCTTAAGTTAATACAAAGTGCTTTTTGTTAAGCATGCTCACTAGGAGTCCGTGTGTAGGCTGCTATAACATTGATGCAGCTGGCTTAAAAAAACGGAATAATTTTAACTAAAGTAGTAAATTCTGGAATATGAGTGACATGATATTAATGGGTACAATTAACCTTTTTCCACGAGAGTTTTACATTACCAGATATTTTTAATTGAGAAATATACTGTATATAAAATAAATCGATTATCTCTTCATTTTCAACTGTAGTGTAAATACGCGCTCTACTGTTTGTTTGGAAGAGCACGTGACTCTCCTCCGTGGAAAACATGGCTGCGCCCTGTGTCGCTCAATGCATTTATAGAACAGGTAGGTTTACAGGTTAATTTAGGGAGAGGTAGACTTTTCAATCTAAATTGTAGAACATAAACACTCAGACAGACGGTAAGGCAAGCCAGTGATTCAAACGAGACAGTTTCGCTCATTTCTTATTAAAATCGCTTATCGGCAGTGTACGTGGAATACACGTATATGAAACCCAAAGCCATTATCGAGCCGATTAAGAGCTGTTTTATAAGCGACATGAGCTGTGTGATTACTCGGAATCTGTGCTATATGAGCAGCCACGTCAGTCGAGTGCCAAGATAAGAGAGAGTCACTTGCCACCCTTTTCATACAGCAGTATTTGCTTGTTCAGACTGTTGTGCAGAACGTTTTCTGTGATGGGTAGGTTTAGGGTTAGTGTAAGGGGATAGAATATACAGTTTTACAGTATAAAAACCATTATGTCTATGGAGAGTCCCCACAAAGATAGCGAACCAGACGTGTGTGTGTTGTATACACTACCGGTCACACCGAAGAAATGGCTGCTGAAAATTCAGCTTTTTTTAAAATGTAATTTATTACACAGGAAATAGAAAACAGTACAGCTAACTGTAACTTTAAACTGTAAAATATGTTTCAATATTAGCCTACTTTTAATCAACTAGCTAAATGCAGCCTTGGTGAGCACAAGACATATCTTTCAAAACATCATAATTATTCCACACTTTTGACTTGTAGTGTTATATATAATATGTATATATATATATTATATGTTGTGTGTGGATATGTATGCTTGTCGATTGATGTGTCATGTAGCCTATGGTCATAGTCACCTTAGACATAGTGGACGATCAAGATGGGGTTTTCAATGGCAGATTCTTAAACTTTTATATTCGGTCCCTCCAAGTAAATCTTGAACATTTACTCCTCAATTTTCTTACTTGTTCTATGCACTACATACTGTTCCAAGACAAGACTATGGAAAGGCTGGACTCATGGCACTTGGAGCTCTTTATTGTTTGCTGGTTTGGCAGAATCTTTTTAGCCATGGCATTTTTTTTTTTTTCTTTTAAAATTAATTATAACCCAGAAGTAAAATGTTATGACTTATTTCATCCCTATAATTTAGGTTAAACTAACAGTGTTACAACTCACCCTGTGTTACAGCCATCCATGGTGTCCCCAACAACAGTCAGTTTACTGAAAAAGAGTCTGACCTTCACCTATTTCAGTAATACAGTTAATAGTAAAATAAATAATAAAAGCAAATGCATTCACTTCATATTTCTGTTTGAGATTTTCCCATTTATTTAATCAATGGTGTTGACACTTTTTTCCCAAGGATTATTTTTTTAGATTATTACCAAAAGAATGTTTAGGGCACTAAATACAGTAGTGATATATCCTTCCAGTTGACATGACAATAATTATAATAAGCATGAAATGTAGCAACTGCATTGCCACTCAATAGGTAAACACAAAGTAGTTTGTCTTTTTTACTGCATTAATCATTAAATTTGCTTGACATTGTTCTTAAAACAAATCCAGAACAAGAACCATTGATTGCTCACATTTCCACCATGTTTGAACCATCACCAACGTTAGCCAAAAAGCCATACAGAACGATAATAAGACCATCCAGAAATTTTTGGGACATACTAATTCAAATCTTGCATACTATTTAGGCTAGATAGTATGTGAATTGGGAATGCTCGTGGGGATTACAGAGCATTTAATGGTAATAAACTGACATTAAGATTATTTGATGACATCATCTGATGTACTGCAGTCCTGAAGTAAGGATTATATTTTACAGCTAAAGCACCAGAAAGTCGACCACACACATACACACAAAGGGAATTCAGTGCAATCCACATCCTTGGCCACATCCTTTGCTCTTTGCCACCCAAATTGTTGTCACTATACACACCCGCTACCCCACCCTGGGTTAACCCACTACTGCCTTTATTCTAAACCCCCCAGCCGCCCCCTTGTTGCTTCTGAGTTACTCCCTTCATCAGTGGTATTTTCATCTTTGTAACTCAATCCCTCTCCTGTGTATAACTGCACTTATATTGGGCTTTTGACCACAGTGTCTTCAGAAAAAAGATATTTCTTTTCTTTCTTTCTTTCTTTCTTTCTTTCTTTCTTTCTTTCTTTCTTTCTTTCTTTCTTTCTTTCTTTCTTTCTTTCTTTCTTTTTTTTTTTAGACAAAACTCTGCAGTCTATATTGGCATGAGTTACAACATGGTTGTTGATGTGTAGCGGTGAATTATTTTCATTTGTGGTTCAGATTCAAAATTAAGCATCATATTATGTGAGCATCATTGCATGGTGTAATTGTATGGACGTCTATGCCATTTGTTTACATTGCAGCTGTGTTATTCTTTTGAGAAAGGGAATGGGTTTGGGACATGATTCACAGAGTCTAAGCAAGGAATATGTGTAGACCTTAATTTCACTTGACAAAATTAATTTGAAGATTTAGTTGAAATGCCCTGCAACGTGGTCAAACTCAACTCTCGAGTCATGCAAATGTAGTTTTGAATATTATGATATAATATTTTAGTGTAAATAAATATTATGAATTACCATGTTCTTATATATATTCTATATTTTTTAATTCATCAATATGAATCTAAATTAGTGCTTTGAATCAATTAAAAAAATTAATTGTGTAATTAATCACACTTAACATTAAATTTGGTAACCATAAATATATTTTCAAATTGAATCTCTAATGTAGAAACTATGGAAGCTTGTTTAATTAATTGCAACTTTTTCATCTCGCAGTTCTGACTTTTTTTATCTTTTAACTTGTTAAACAGCCTACATTAATCACAAATCAACACATTTTTCAGAGCCCTAATTTAAATGTATTTAATTCTTCATACTCTAACCCTAAATGTAGTGATATATATGTATATGTATACATAGGCTCATTTAAATAGGTGTCTTTTCTTAACTGTTATTAACTATTAACTGTAAATAAGCTGGTTAAAAATGCCAGCATTTTTACTTTTAAACTGATTTTTTTTCATTCCACATCCTATAAAGAGATCTCTCAAATTATCAATATACACTTCCATATATGGTTTGAAGTGACCTTTGGTCTGAACATGTACACTCACTATAATTTTGAATCATACTTGATGGCCGAAAGTGAGAAGTACACTTTGCAATGCACTATCACACCCTTTGTTCATCCTTTTGACTGTGTATAGGTGGTTCAAGGCTGCTACAGAGAGTAGCACAGCTGCCCAGCTGCCACAGGAGCTCATCTGGTGCCCACCATGGCCCACCTCGCCGATGCTTCTTCTGGAGAAAATCAGAAAGTTCCCACAGTGTGGTCCGGCCTGCCATAGTGCGCCCCTCTTATGCTGTACCCAAGGTAATCAAAGTGCACGTTTTTGAAAACACTACCATTATTGTCTTGGCGTAAACTACAAAAACGCAAATTTGTGAAAACTGACTTCATGTGCATGCATATTACATGTTCAGTCTATAGGCGCATAGTTTTTCTTTACAAAGTGACCTCACCAACTACTGGCCTGGCATGTGTAATGCAGCGTTTCTAATCGTTTTAGCGGATCCGTGTGAACAGGGATTGTTTTGACAATGTTTAAAAGTTCAATGTTGATTATAGTCACCATGAAATCAAAATTGCCAAATTTATTACAAATGATTTATCTGTTCACATTACTATTTTTTTTTTAAATTCATGTGCCCATGTAATCTTAAATCAAAATAACTTCCCCTCCTCTGCAATGACAGCTTTTCTCTTGTCTGATGGCATGTTTACTGGTGTGAGGGCGGGACAACCTGTCACTCACATTAGATCACAGCAATAACGTAACACAATGATCCAATCTATTCCTGACCGACAAAATCAAGTCCCGCCCTACATTTGTCTTGTTCGAGAAGCTGTTTCACTCGGATATACATCTTAATAGGGAAGAAAAGACTATCGCAACTATTGCAAAGTTTTAATGCCAACCTTAAATTTGTAAAAGACTTGCTCTTTTCTCAGCACATTCAGAGGCCGGACTATGTGTCATCCAGCAAAGTGCCTGAGTGGCCAGATTACATAGAGATTAAAGACGAGGAGCAGATCCAGGGATTAAGACAAGCGTGTCAACTAGCCAGACACATACTGCTGCTGGCAGGAAAGAGTTTGAAGGTATACTCTACACTTATCTGAAATTTGAGACTGTAATATTGAATAAGCTTGATGTGACATGTCCTTGAATTGTTATTTCCAGACACTCTCACTATATTGTTTGTTTGCCAGGTTGGTATGACGACAGATGAAATAGACTTTATTGTCCATCAGGAAGCGGTTCGTCACAGTGCCTACCCCTCTCCTTTACATTATGGGGGGTTTCCGAAGTCAGTCTGTACCTCTGTTAACAATGTAGTATGCCATGGCATTCCAGACAGGTAACTCAGTACTATTAAATGTGAGTGCTTTGTTGTGACTGAAGGTCTATAAATTTGTCTGTTAGTATATGGGTCAATGGCACAGAACAGGGGTACTCAATCCTGCTCCTGGAGGGCCAATGTCCTGAAGAGATTAGGCACGACCTGCTTCAACACACTTGCCTGGAAGTTTCTAGCAGAGATAAACGACTACTATTGGACAAAGCGCAATGGTCAACTTGATCACTTGTGGCTTGATAACATTATAGCCTTGACGTCACTGAATCATTGTATGACAGAGTTGTATGATAGTCAATCACTGTTTGCAGATACCATAGAAATAAATGAGAAGTGCCGAAACTGAATCATACCTATAGCAAAATTGTTTTGTTGTAAATTCCTAAAATATAGCTCACTAAATATAATAAATATTTAATGGCCAACATGTTAAAGATTAGTGGACAGGTTGTCAATTCATGTAGTGATGAGCTGTTTTCTCACAAAAGCAGTTTATTCAGCATACTGAAGCCTCACCTCCACTGTCATCCTTTGAAAAAGAAAAAAAAAAAAACTGTTGTCTCCTCTTAAGTACCACAGTGTTTTGCTTTGGTTAACCTCCAAAGCACTCCAATAGCCCTTGATTACCCGGTTTAGGTGTGTTTAATAAAAGTTGGAGCTAAACTTTTTTAAGACATTGGCCCTTTAGGTGTAGGATTGGGCACCCCTGACATCAAAGATCATGATAAAGGAAAAATCTTTTAAAAAATCAAAGATTTTTTCATGTGGAATGAAAAAAAATCAGTTTAAAAGTAAAAATGCTGGCATTTTTAACCAGCTTATTTACAGTTAATAGTTAATAACAGTTAAGAAAAGACACCTATTTAAATGAGCCTATGTATACATATACGTATATATCACTACATTTAGGGTTAGAGTATGAAGAATTAAATACATTTAAATTAGGGCTCTGAAAAATGTGTTGATTCGTGATTAATGTTGGCTGTTTAACAAGTTAAAAGATAAAAAAAAGTCAGAACTGCGAGATAAAAAAGCTGCAATTAATTAAACAAGCTTCCATAGTTTCTACATTAGAGATTCAATTTGAAAATATATTTATGGTTACCAAATTTAATGTTAAGTGTGATTAATTACACAATTAATTTTTTTAATTGATTCAAAGCACTAATTTAGATTCACATTGATGAATTAAAAAATATTTCCTTTAGTTTAATGCACATGTGCCAACTTCTTAGACATGTAGACTTAGACTTTGTATTCATTTTGATTTCAAACTTTTATACCAATTTCAATAAAAGTTTGAATTTATTTACTCAAGTAATGTAACCATCAAGTAAAAAGTCATAGCTTATCATTTTTTTGAGAGAAATTGCCAGATTACACTTTATTTTGTACAGAAATGGACCATGGTGAACATATTTAGACAGGCTGTGAACCCTGTTTTGTTTTCAGACAGTTGAATGTAACTTTCAAAAAAGTCTAGTACAAACGTTACTGTCACTCATCAACGGCAGCTGTCACAATTGTTAGGTGACAAGAACAGTCCTCCGTAGGCTAGACCGTCCCATTTAACAATGCTCAGTCCGAACTTCATGGCCTTTGAAGTCTGTGTCGCCACAGCCTCTGTATTGGTACACAGTTAAAGTCATGAATTGTTTTCTGCATGTTTCTGGATGTTGGTCACACCAATTTTTTCTGCATATTTCTGCAGGTTGGTCACACCACATGACTTTGACTAGGCGAATAAATGTTTTTCAAAGCACTGAAGCTAAGAAAAAATAATAAAAGACTATATTAACATACTTAATACTTAAGGTTATTTTTTTCAAGAATTGTATTATTTTACTGATGATTTTTTCTTCGTAATGATGTAAGGACGGTTGTGTCACCCTGACATTTTGTATGTTATTTCATAAAAAAGATCAAACATGCTTATCATAAAAGAATGCATGAATTGCATCTTTAATGTATTTTGGAACATCTTAATACAACAATCCTGTCTTTGACCCATATACAGTCAATATTGTGTTTTATTTTCAAGTCGGCCATTGCAGGATGGAGATATTATCAATATAGATGTCACAGTGAGTCCTCTTTTTAAATTGTTTAATTGTTGTTAGATTCCAATAAAGTTATCGTTCAAGCATCTCAGTATCTATAAATAGTGGATTTGCATTCTGCAGGTTTATTTGGAAGGTTACCACGGTGACACCTCCGAGACATTTCTGATTGGCTCAGTCAATGAACAGGGGAGGAAGTTAGTGGATGTGGCTCGTCAGTGCAGAGATCAGGCCATCGCCTCCTGTGGACCCGGACAACCTCTGTGCGTCATTGGCAGCACTATCAGGTTTGTGCCCACACTCATCCCAGTTTGCATCGCAGGTTGAATTCCTAACAGCATCCAGCACCTTCAAGAATGATGTCTGTGGGAAATGTTCTTTTATTCATTACATTCTCCCACTTGCTCTTTTTTTTTCTTGTTAAAAATAGCACATCTAACCCCTAAACCTCTCTGTTATCCCTCTTGTGCACAAAAGTAAAAAGACAGCAATCTTGCCTCGTCAGGCTATGAAGCCCTTATTTGACAGTGTAGTGTCTGAAGAAGGACTACACAGAGTTAATGTATTTCTCAGTGAGCTCCGAGCAAGCAATTACCCAGAGTGCATTGGGGTTTTTCCTGCAATGGGGTGTAAATTACAGGTTAGTTTGTCTTGTTGGATGTGTGCGTGTGTGCATGTGTCCGTGTGTGTGTGTGAGGGAGAGAGAGAGAGAGAGAGAGAGAGAGAAGTAAATTACAGGCTTGCTCCTGCTGTCTTTGAGAATCGTAGACTCTGCCAGGGTGGATTCAGCTCCCCACAGAGACACGAAAAGATCCGCAGGAGCCTTTTCACAGAGAGAGGACATTCTCAATCACTCACATACAGTACAGAAACATCTTTAACAACATCTTATTGACTTTACACTTCTCATACAAAGACGTAAATCTGCAAAATATCAATTGTGTGAAGATGCTGAAATTGGTTCAAGGTCAAAACGTGTACCTGAAAAAAGTGTACAGTGAATATTTTATTATTACTTTAATTTCATGACATAAATGTGTTTTTACATCATATCTTGAAATGAATACATTTAGGTGATTTAAATGTGAGGATTTTCATGCATTTTGTGCAGTGCAGCAATAGATATTCCTTCTGTGCCTGAGGAAGCAATGCTTTTGTTGTTTCTCTCTCTCTTTCTCTCTGCGTAGGATTCTGAGCTTCTGCAGGGACATACACTGTTATTATATACACACAGAGGGAACAATTACCTCTCCTCAGGAAAAAGCACTTAGACCTCTCTTTCACTCCTTCTCTCCTTTATTTTTTTTTTTTATCATGCTGGCACCCTAGCATCCTCTCTCAAACTGTCTCTTTGCATTTCTTTGTCTCTGTCTTTTATTCTTTCTCTTTCTCTTTCGTCTTTTTCTTTTTGTGTTATACACCTTCTTTGTCCTCTACCTTCCCCCTCCCTGAATATAAAAAAAAACTATGCTAGAATGTTTCTAGTGTGCATTATTCACACTGTAAAAAGCTGTCTGAAATGTTATTTACATGTAGGCAACATGGTTAAATTTGACATCTCAAAGGCAACGCCCTAATTGGGTGTGACTCATTGGTAAACCAGATATTTTTTTTTACCCCGTGAGTAAATTTACTTTTACACTTGAAGGGTTGAAAAAATGAAAATGAAATGGAAAAAAATTGTTCATCAATTGCTCACCCTCATGTCGTTCCAAACCCGTAAGACTTTTGCTTATCTTCTAAACACAAATTAAGATATTTTTAATGTAACCTGAGAGATTTGTGTCCCTCCATTGACAGTCCACACAACTACCACTTTGACTCTTCAAAAAGTTCATAAAGAGATCATAAAACTAATCCATATGAATCGAGCGGTTTAGTCCAAATTTTCTGAAGAGACTGTATTGCTTTATTTGATGAACAGATTGAATTTGGCTTTAATTCACATATAGTGGGGAGAACAAGTATTTGATACACTGCCGATTTTGCAGGTTTGCCCACTTACAAAGCATGTAGAAGTCTGTAATTGTTATCATAGATACTCTTCAACTGTGAGTGACGGAATCTAAAACAAAAATCCAGAAAATCACATTGTATGATTTTTAAGTAATTAATTTGCATTTTATTGCATGACATAAGTATTTGATACATCAGAAAAGCAGAACTTAATATTTGGTACAGAAACCTTTGTTTGCAATTACAGAGATCATATGTTTCCTGTAGTTCTTGACCAGGTTTGCACACACTGCAGCAGGGATTTTGGCCCACTCCTCCATAAAGACCTTCTCCAGATCCTTCAGGTTTCGGGGCTGTCGCTGGGCAATACGGACTTTCAGCTCCCTCCAAAGATATTGGATTCAGGTCTGGAGACTGGCTAGGCCACTCCAGGACCTTGAGATGCTTCTTATGGAGCCACTCCTTAGTTGCCCTGGCTGTGTGTTTCTGGTCGTTGTCATGCTGGAAGACCCAGCCACGACCCATCTTTAATGCTCTTACTGAGGGAAGGAGGTTGTTGGCCAAGATCTCGCGATACATGGCCCCATCCATCCTCCCCTCAATACGGTGCAGTCGTCCTGTCCCCTTTGCAGAAAAGCATCCCTAAAGAATGATGTTTCCACCTCCATGCTTCACGGTTGGGATGGTGTTCTTGGGGTTGTACTCATCCTTCTTCTTTCTCCAAACACGGCGAGTGGAGTTTAGACCAAAAAGCTTTATTTTTGTCTCATCAGACCACATGACCTTCTCCCATTCCTCCTCTGGATCATCCAGATGGTCATTGGCAAACTTCAGATGGGCCTGGACATGTGCTGGCTTGAGCAGGGGGACCTTGCGTGCGCTGCAGGATTTTAATCCATGACGGCGTAGTGTGTTACTAATGGTTTTCTTTGAGACTGTGGTCCCAGCTCTCTTCAGGTCATTGACCAGGTCCTGCCGTGTAGTTCTGGGCTGATCCCTCACCTTCCTCATGATCATTGATGCCCCACGAGGTGAGATCTTGCATGGTGCCCCAGACCGAGGGAAACTGACCGTCATCTTGAACTTCTTCCATTTTCTAATAATTGCGCCAACAGTTGTTGCCTTCTCACCAAGCTGCTTGCCTATTGTCCTGTAGCCCATCGCAGCCTTGTGCAGGTCTACAATTTTATCCCTGATGTCCTTACACAGCTCTCTGGTCTTGGTTGGAGTCTGTTTGATTGAGTGTGTGGACAGGTGTCTTTTATACAGGTAACGAGTTCAAACAGGTGCAGTTAATACAGGTAATGAGTGGAGAACAGGAGGGCTTCTTTAAGAAAAACTAACAGGTCTGTGAGAGCCGGAATTCTTACTGGTTGGTAGGTGATCAAATACTTATGTCATGCAATAAAATGCAAATTAATTATTTAAAAATCATACAATGTGATTTTCTGGATTTTTTTAGATTCCGTCTCTCACAGTTGAAGTGTACCTATGGTAAAAATTACAGACCTCTACATGCTTTGTAAGTAGGAAAACCTGCAAAATCGGCAGTGTATCAAATAATTGTTCTCCCCACTGTATAAACAGCTCAACTGTACTTGCTTGACGCACGAGAACAAACCTCATTGGTTCTTGCGGAAGCTCAAATGTGCTGCGTAACACACGAGAATGAACCTCATTGGTTCTTACAGAAGCTCAAACAAGCTGCGTAACACGAGAATGAACCTTATTGGTTCTTGCTGAAGCTCAAACGTGCTGCGTACACGAGAATCGTAAAACTAATCCATTTGAATCGATCGGTTTAGTCCAAATTTTCTGAAGAGACTATTGCTTTATATGATGAACAGATTGAATTTGGCTTTAATTCACATATAAACAGCTCAACTGTACTTGCTTGACGCACGAGAACAAACCTCATTGGTTCTTGCGGAAGCTCAAATGTGCTGCGTAACACG
The DNA here is from genome assembly GCA_039654105.1 of Coreius guichenoti. Classification (NCBI taxonomy): domain Eukaryota; kingdom Metazoa; phylum Chordata; class Actinopteri; order Cypriniformes; family Gobionidae; genus Coreius; species Coreius guichenoti. The sequence continues at coordinate 26,785,523 of CM077170.1, forward strand.
AGAATGAACCTCATTGGTTCTTACAGAAGCTCAAACAGGCTGCGTAACACGAGAATGAACCTCACTGGTTCTTGCTGAAGCTCAAACGTGCTGCGTAACACGAAAATGAACCTCATTGGTTCTTAGACACAGTTGCTCCTCTGCGCTTAAAGAAGATTAAAGAAAATAGTCCAACTGTGTGGTACAACGAGCACACTCGGGCCCTCAAGAGAGCAGCCAGAAAAATGGAGCGCAGCTGGAAGAAAACAAGACTGGACGTTTTTCGCATTTCGTGGAAAGAGAGCATGATTGCATACAAAAAGGCCATAAAAACTGCTAGATCTGCTTATTTCTCAACTCTCTTAGAAGAAAACAAACACAACCCTAGGTATTTATTTGATATAGTGGCTAAATTAACAAGAAATAAAGCTTCAGCTTCTGATGTTTGCAAACAGCACAGCAGTAATGACATTATGAACTTTTTTACGTGCAAGATTGATAATATTAGGATGAAAATTATAACTATGCAACCATCTACTACAGTATCGCATCAGACAGTGCATTGTAGTGTCGCTGAGGAAAAATTCCACTCATTCACTGCTATAGGAGAGGAAGAATTGGCTAAACTCATTAAATCATCTAAATCAACATATATGCTCGACCCTATACCGACTAAGCTACTAAAAGAGATGCTTCCAGAGGTCATAGATCCTCTTCTTTATATCATTAATTCATCTTTGTCATTAGGATATGTACCGAAAACGTTTAAGTTGGCTATTATTAAACCACTTATTAAAAAAACGCAACTTGATCCTACAGAATTAGTCAATTACAGGCCAATCTCAAATCTACCCTTTCTGTCAAAAATACTAGAAAAGGCAGTGTCTTCACAACTATGCTCCTTTAGAAAGAAATGATATCTGTGAGGATTTCCAGTCAGGATTTAGACCGTATCACTCTCATTAGTGCTCTCATTAGAGTTACAAATGATTTGCTCTTATCATCCGACTGTAGTTGTATATCTCTATTAGTGTTACTCGATCTTAGCGCTGCATTCGATACTATCGACCACAACATTCTTCTGAATAGACTCGAAAATTATGTTGGCATTAGTGGAATTGCATTGGCATGGTTCAAATTATACTTATCTGACCGTTATCAGTTTGTAGCAGTAAATGAAGAGATGTCACAACGATCACAAGTTCAGTATGGAGTACCACAAGGCTTAGTGCTAGGACCGTTACTTTTCACCCTGTACATGCTACCCTTAGGAGATATCATTAGGAAGCATGGCGTTAGTTTTCATTGTTATGCTGACGATACTCAGCTCTATATTTCTTCGCGCCCTGACGGAATTTACCAATTCACAAAATTAACGGAATGCATAGCTGATATAAAACATTGGATGACTAGTAATTTCCTACAACTTAATTCTAAAAAAACTGAATTTCTAATTATTGGACAAAAAACCTTTGCACGTAGTAACCTAGAATACTGTCTAACACTTGATGGCTGCTCTGTCAAGTCCTCGTCGTCAGTTAGGAACCTGGGTGTGCTCTTTGATACCAGTCTTTCATTTGAAAGCCACGTTTCTAGCATCTGTAAAACTGCATTCTTCCATCTTAAAAATATATCTAAATTACAGCACATGCTTTTAATGCAAAATGCTGAACAGTTAGTTCATGCGTTCATGACCTCAAGGCTAGATTATTGTAATGCTCTACTGGGTGGTTGCCCTGCTCGCTTAATAAATAAACTGCAGCTGGTCCAAAACACAGCAGCTCGAGTTCTTACTAGAACCAGGAAGTATGACTATATTAGCCCTGTTCTGTCAACACTGCACTGGCTCCCTATTAAACATTGTATAAACTTTAAAACCATGCTTATTACTTACAAAGCTCTAAATGGTTTAGCTCCCCAGTGCCTGAACGAGCTCTTAACGCATTATACTCCATCACGTCTATTACGGTATCAAAACTCTGGCCAGTTGATAATACCTAGAATATCAAAATCAACTGCAGGCGGTCGATCCTTTTCCTATTTAGCACCTAAACTCTGGAACAGTCTTCCTAGCATTGTTCAGGAAGCAGACACACTCTGTCAGTTTAAATCTAGGCTAAAACACATCTCTTTACTATGACATACACATAGAACATTATCAATTTCTATTATTCAAATCAGTTAAATGATTGTCTTAGGCTGCATTAACTAGGTCTAGGAACCGGGAACACTTCCCATAACACCTGATGTATTCGTTACATCATAAAAAGAATGGCATCTACACTAATGTTAGTCTCTCTGTTTATCCCGAGGTTTACTGTAGTCTGCCGGATCCAGATCAGATAGTGGACCTGCTCCTAGACACGACCAACGCATCCCTGAAGTGTCAGCAGAGACCGTGTCAACTAGACTCTCCCCTGTGAAGGCCTCCTTCACTTCCCTTCCCCTCTATACAGATAAAAACACATACAGTGGGGAGATCAAGTATTTGATACACTGTCGATTTTGTAGGTTTTCCCACTTACAAAGCATGTAGAAGTCTGTAATTTTTATCATAGGTACTCTTCAACTGTGAGTGACGGAATCTAAAACAAAAATCCAGAAAATCACATTGTATGATTTTTAAGTAATTAATTTGCATTTTATTGCATGACATAAGTATTTGATACATCAGAAAAGCAGAACTTAATATTTGGTACAGAAACCTTTGTTTGCAATTACAGAGATCATATGTTTTCTGTAGTTCTTGACCAGGTTTGCACACACTGCAGCAGGGATTTTGGCCCACTCCTCCATACAGACCTTCTCCAGATCCTTCAGGTTTCGGGGCTGTCGCTGGGCAATACGGACTTTCAGCTCCCTCCAAAGATTTTCTATTGGGTTCAGGTCTGGAGACTGGCTAGGCCACTCCAGGACCTTGAGATGCTTCTTACGGAGCCACTCCTTAGTTGCCCTGGCTGTGTGTTTCGGTTCGTTGTCATGCTGGAAGACCCAGCCACGACCCATCTTCAATGCTCTTACTGAGGGAAGGAGGTTGTTGGCCAAGATCTCGCGATACATGGCCCCATCCATCCTCCCCTCAATATGGTGCAGTCGTCCTGTCCCCTTTGCAGAAAAGCATCCCCAAAGAATGATGTTTCCACCTCCATGCTTCACGGTTGGGATGGTGTTCTTGGGGTTGTACTCATCCTTCTTCTTCCTCCAAATACGGCGAGTGGAGTTTAGACCAAAAAGCTCTATTTTTGTCTCATCAGACCACATGACCTTCTCCCATTCCTCCTCTGGATCATCCAGATGGTCATTGGCAAACTTCAGACGGGCCTGGACATGCGCTGGCTTGAGCAGGGGGACCTTGCGTGCGCTTCAGGATTTTAATCCATGACGGTGTAGTGTGTTACTAATGGTTTTCTTTGAGACTGTGGTCCCAGCTCTCTTCAGGTCATTGACCAGGTCCTGCCGTGTAGTTCTGGGCTGATCCCTCACCTTCCTCATGATCATTGATGCCCCACGAGGCACCATCTTGCATGGTGCCCCAGACCGAGGGAGATTGACCGTCATCTTGAACTTCTTCCATCTTCTAATAATTGCGCCAACAGTTGTTGCCTTCTCACCAAGCTGCTTGCCTATTGTCCTGTAGCCCATCCCAGCCTTGTGCAGGTCTACAGTTTTATCCCTGATGTCCTTACACAGCTCTCTGGTCTTGGCCATTGTGGAGAGGTTGGAGTCTGTTTGATTGAGTGTGTGGACAGGTGTCTTTTATACAGGTAGCGAGTTCAAACAGGTGCAGTTAATACAGGTAATGAGTGGAGAACAGGAGGGCTTCTTTAAGAAAAACTAACAGGTCTGTGAGAGCCGGAATTCTTACTGGTTGGTAGGTGATCAAATACTTATGTCATGCAATAAAATGCTAATTAATTATTTAAAAATCATACAATGTGATTTTCTGGATTTTTGTTTTAGATTCCGTCTCTCACAGTTGAAGTGTACCTATGATAAAAATTACAGACCTCTACATGCTTTGTAAGTAGAAAAACCTGCAAAATCGGCAGTGTATCAAATACTTGTTCTCCCCACTGTATGCACACATACGTATCCAAACACGCTTGCCTATAGGCTGAACATGTAATGCTTGCGTACATGCTGTCGCTGTTTTCACAGATTCCCCTTTTTAAGGGTTTGCGCGGGGATGATGATGGTATAGTTTCAAAACTATTTCAAACCTATTTCATGGTTTGCGTTCTCTGGCCACCAAATGCAGTTGCCGTGCGGATGGGGTCCGGAACACATTGGTTTTTTTTTTTTCTATTTTAGTTGAGGATGGTGTTGTTTAAATGGCACCAAATTAAATAACTAATCAGCTTTTATAACAGAAATTAATCAAAAACTTTTCATCAAATACAAAATTAATTTCCTATCATCACTAAAGCTGCTTTGAAGCAATATGTGTTGCAAAAAGCGCTATATAAATGAAGGTGACTTGACTTGACTTGACTTACAGAAGCTCAAACGTGCTGCGTAACACAAGAATGAACCTCATTGGTTCTTACAGAAGCTCAAATGTGCTGCGTAACATGAGACTGAACCTCATTGGTTCTTGCGGAAGCTCAAACGTGATGCGAACCTCATTGGTTCTCACACGTCAAGCGAACGTGCTTGAGCTTCTGTTTATCATAACTGATGTGTGAGTTGATGAATGTTTATATGTCTAATTTCAATCTGTTCATCATATAAAGTGATTGTGTCTCTTCAGAAAATTTGGACTAAACATCTCAATTCATATGGATTAGTTTTATGATCTCTTTAGTGGTAGTCAATGGAGGGACAGAAAGCTCTCAGATTTCATTAAAACATCTTCATTTGTGTTTCATAGATGAACGAAAGTCTGAGGGTGAGTAAATGATGACAGAATTTTCATTTTTTTAAATTATTTAGTAGAAACTTTTATCCAAAAGAGAAAAATAAAGAAGCAATTTATCATACAGCAACAAGAAAAACCTGGCTAAACATAAGTCATAGTATACCCTTTATCATCTTTGTGTTTGAATTGCAGCAATATAGCTAATTCAAATGGATTCCGTGTGTGTCCATATTTTATCGGTCATGGGATCGGAACGTATTTCCATGGTCATCCAGAGATATGGCATCATGGTGAGAGTTCAAATTATTTTATGCATTATTCATTCATTTTACTTAATTAGAATGTTAATTAGCTTTGATTGGCTGACTTGGAAAAAGGATTGTTTATGAAAAAAAAAAAAAAGTCTATTTACTCCCCCTCATATGGTTCCAAACCTGTATGACAGGTATGTTTTTTTTCGTCCTTACATTGGAAGTCAGTAAGGTACAATATTGTTTGGAAACCAATGTTGTTCAAAATATCGTATTTTGTGTTCGTGCAGGTTTAGATTAATATGAAGGTAGTAAATGAGTGAACAAACCCTTTAATGTATCTAAGCTTTATTTATTTAGCTATTTAGTTTGTGTATTATTGTAACTGTATGAATAAAGTGGATTGATGTGAACAGCAAAGGTGTTTTACCCTTATTATGGATTGTTTGCAGTGGAGCTTCAGGAGTTTAAAGTGAGTTCACCAGGGTTCATACTTCTTTTCTCTTTTACAGCCAATGACAATGACCTACAGATGGAAGAGGGCATGTCCTTCACCATAGGTCTGTGTGTGTACTGATCATTGTTTTAAATCACAGAGAGATTGAATATTATTGAGCACATCAATGGAAGCATGAATTTGTAGGATTTTAGGAAGTTTAACCAACATCCCATTTTTCCAGAACCCATTCTTATGGAGGGATCCTCAGAATTCAGGATCCTGAGTGACAAGTGGACTGCTGTATCTGTGGATGACAAAAGGTTCAATTTCTCCACCCACACTTTCTAATGAGAACCCAATGCAGTTATTTAAATGTAGCCTACATTAATCATTCATTACTTCATGTAAGAATAAGTGGCCAATTTCTATTGAGAATCTTCAAGAACTTTGTTTCTATTGGCTGTTGACATTTAGCTTGAAAAGACTAAGTACCCTCAGCATTTGAAGCACACAGAGAACTAAGTGCTCTGCTATAAACTTTACTTTAACTGCATATATTTGACTGGAGAGCACTTCAATGTTAATTGCAAATGAGCTGATTGCCCTGTTGGCAGGTGAGAGCAGAGTGTTACTACTTGGTCAGTGGTTGATTAGAGCTCTGATTTTTAAGGTTGACTGAGGTAATATGCAATATAAGAAAATGGATACTAACATTCCTTCTTTTAATTCTACTTCTAAGGCAGTGGTTCTCAACCTTTTTGACTCCAAGGCCACATCATTCCAGTTGTTTGTGATTTTTATGGATAATTTTTTACTCACAATTTCTATCTGACAAAATATTTTAGATCTTGTCATAACTATATATATATATATTTATAAAATGTATAAAAATGTTCATATTTTATTTATATATATATTTTATTTATATATATATATATATATATATATAGGTCTAGAAATCACATTTATAATTTTTCAAAGGAACAAAAAACATCAAACCACAATCAATTCGTAACTATTTTACATTTTGGCAAATTGGTGGCTAGTTCGTATGAATTTGTAAAATCTCATTTGTAGTTTTCGTATGTTCTGCTTACACCCCAGCGACGGGTATATTTAGGGATGGGGTTAGAGGTGAACATTTTTTTAATAATCTTTTCTTATAAACTTTTGTACGATTCACACAAAATTGCCACCTTGTTACATAGTTATGTTTTCCTGTGAGATCAGGTTGAACAAAAAGTTGTTGAGGAGGTAAATTAAAATATTATGATTTTTAAGTTGTTTTAGTTTATTGTAATGCTTGTTTTGTCTTTATTTTAATAATTTTAAGGCCCTCCTTTATGCCTTCTTAGAAGTTTGCTGAGGCCCCCTAGTGGGCCCCGGCCCACTGATTGAGAACCTGAACCTGACTGAATCTCTTAACCTGCGTGTGTGTGTTCTCTTGTCTTGTGTGTTTATACTCAGATCGGCACAATTTGAACATACGGTTGTCATCACTTGTGATGGTGTAGAGATTCTGACTAAACTACCAGATGAAGATTGACTGGACAAGAATTATGGACCATCTTGAAGTGTGACGTGTGATCTGGAAGTTTTTAGAATACAAAAACTGTTATTTAAATAAATGTGTTTCTTAACATTTAGACAATGTTTTACCTTATTTTATTAGCTTGACCAAATGTCTTCTTGAAACAGCTGCGCAGCTCCACTGCTGGGTTTTTACATCTTGAATTAATGGGTTTAATTTCTTAATGCATGTAGGTTATTGTGTAATGAGTTTCAAAATCTCTTACTGTTCCAAACTCTGGTTTCTGATGTCATCTCTGACAGAACTCATTGAAAGCACGGGGAATGAAATGTCATTACGTCTTATTATTATGGCGAGGTTTCTCCGTACATCATAATATTATTCCGCAGTAATGTAGTTAGCGCTGTGGATCTCTCGAGAGGTGATTATATTTATGGGCCATGGGTTACCGTATGAGCCATGTGTAGCTTATCAAGAATACCCTATAATCATATCTGCTCCACGACATCATTCGGAGACTGCTTATGCTGTCTGACGTTTGACAGAGTTTGATTTCTGCTGCCTGAAGAAGTGCGCATGTATCCTCAGTGAGAATAGCAGTGTGTCCAGTCTTACAATTAACTATTTAAGTAAATTTGGATGGTAAAAAGAAATCATATTTTACAAATAAGCTATTAAATCACACTGAATGAAAGAAGTCAAATGACCAGTTCAGAAAGTGCGTTCACGTGAGCACGAATCTCGAGCCGACTTTCATTCTAGGCTAGGCTACATCTGTTTAGTGGCTGTACAATTAAAGTTAATTACATTGTGACCCTTGGTTAATCCGTAGGTTCGTTTTCTGTGCCATCTGGAAATTTCCTGCTTTTGCTTGAAACTAAAGGCTAAAGAAACGACACTTAAATCAAAAGATAAGTTACTTTACATGATCAAGTGAGATTTTGTGTCCTCAAGAATGGATATTAAAAGAACTTACAAAACAATGATATATTTTCAAGAGAAAACATTTTAATTAGCCTACATTTTAATAGCATATCGGCGGCGCGGATATGGCATTAATCAGATGAAAACAGTGTAAAATACACTACAAAAAAACCCTAGAAAAGTCAGATTATGAAGATGATCTGCGTAGGCTACTATAGGCCTAAAGTTTATTATTAGGCTATTATTATTATTATTAATCATTATAATAATCCGTATATATCTAGGATAGAAGGTCTAGTTTGTGAGTTGATCACACTCTGACCGCACATGGTGCCTGCCTTTCTAATCTGTGCTCATTAAATCGAATCATAATTGCAGCCATTTGGTTTTTGTGCATTTTCCTCTGTCTGTCGCAATTACGAGCAATTTCTGGCGCGGAGGGAATCTTTTCAGTCGGACAAAAGAAATGGGGAATAGGCAGGGAATCAATACGCGTTTTTCTGATGTAGATATACAGCATGTAGTGCTGAACCGTTTGCAGGTGTTGTATTCTGTCATGAAGGATATTCCTGTGAGACCTTAAAGTTATACATTTAGTTTCGCTTCAACGTCTTTCCGTTTTTCTGTTTTATTTCATTATCTTTTCGTAGTAGCCTATTTGAAGTTGAAATATTGTTGAATAGTGTTAATATAGTTAATATAATACCCCCCCCCGCCCCCCCCCCCCCCCCTTTCATTTGCGTATAATGCTTAATGATATATAGCCTACCGCAGATTCTGCTGTTTTTTGATTTCTTCCTACATCTTATAGGCTAGCCTAATTGTCGCGATAGCAAAGAAAGGAAAATCGAGCAAAATGTTTGTTAATGACAGCTCACCCAGCGCGGAATATTTTTCTGCAATAGCCACAGCAGCTTTATCAAAAGTTATTAGAAAATGATTCGTTTGTTTTCTATTTTAGAAATATTTAGAGACCCTCGATCTGCTTCATGCAGATGTAGCTTTGAATCCAAACGGAAGCAGTCATTTGGACTGGTGTGGTTGCAAATAAGCCCTGGCATTTCAATTACTGCCAGCTGTGAGTGTTGACATAAGGAGTGAAGCAGAACGGTTAAAACGTGCTATAATCATATTGGCCTTTGCTGTATCCACATACATTTGCCACAGAGACCTGGTGGGTTTGAGAATGAGACACCCAAAATCAGAATACAAGTAGAATATGTCTTTTTCAATAAGAATCAAAGGATTCGGGGCCTGTAACCACGATTTCCATATTTAGAAAAACCGCGGAAGCACAAATGAACCTCAAAAGAAACAAATCATGTAAGATAAACAATTAGTTACAACAGGCCCTGAAACGTTATTCTTTATAAATAGCTAGCTACATGAGTAAACTTCGGGAATACTGATGATTCTGCTGTGTGTTTGTTTGTTCGGTCATGATTGATTTCTTCCTTTTAGCCTATATTGTTTTCATCATGATTTCCTTTTAAAACACAATTTACTAGGTAACACAATTTTTTTTTCATTTTAGAAATTAATAATAGATCATAGGCTACAACATAAATATTCCACTTGAGGGCCAAATCGTCCAATAAATCAAATATGCAATCTACTGTTTGTAATATGTATTTGCCATAATTATAATTACAAAAACGTTTAATCCCAATTTCACAATGACAAAAAGGTTACACTGAATTACAGATACTGCAGAATGCAAACATGGGCAAAGCAACATCAACTTGAAAATAATGTACACTTGTTAAAGTGGTTGTATGCTTTGCCCTTAGAGTAATCCGGATTTCCCACCTATTCCAGTAACTATTTTAGTTCCAAAAATATTGAACTTGACCATGTAAAGACGTGAGGCAAGCTATGAGAACTGTGTGTCCCCGTACAAGAATAGCTCAAGGCTGTGCTGGAGCTGGAAGCGAGGGCTCGAGGAGAATGTTTCCAGGGCGGTCTGCTTGAGGCGGTTTTATGTATTTTTCTCTGGTTGAGTGGCGTTCATAAAACGTCTGGAAGAGGAGCGAGCTGACTCCAGAGAGTCTGGAGTGGGAAGAGCCCTCGCCGCACGCGGAACGCCCTCGCATCTCCTTCTGCGCATGCCAAGACGCGTCTGAATGCCAGGCGTTCCCCCTCATGCCCAGAGGTAGAGGATACCTCCTCACCATTTTTTTTTTTACAAAGGATTAAATAGGATTCGAATCGTTCTACCGAATAATCACACATGTATCAAAAACGCTAGGCTATGCACTGAAGCAGAGATAGGCTATGCACAGAAAAAGTCTGCATGGTCTGTAGAGAATGTTTTCTGCAAACCTTTGCAGCCCTAATTTCTTAATTTCTATAAAAATTAAATTAGTGCATATGAACCCATGTTCTATTGACGCAGAGAGCGTCCAAAATTATCACACGAATTATAGGCGTTTTAGAAAAAAAGGTTCAAATCAACATGTTACACGCCAGTTGTACGGTCCTTCATGAGACTTTTACGACTCAGTGATAAGATCAAGTATCATTTTTACAGACCAAAACCTGAAAAACCTTGGGTTGATGAAAACACATCCATAAACGATCATCAAAGAACGAAACGTTAATTGATAGTAAAACGCACATTTAATTATGACTGCAGGTTGTATAAGCATTTTAATAGATTTATCACTAAACCTAATATATTCTGTACAACACACGAAAAAAAAGGCTACCCGTTTGTACTTGGAATGTGAAATAAACATCTGATTTCCCCTTTCAATTTTACTATAACGAAAACAAATAAATAAATAGAAAAATAATTTAATGTGCGTTGCTCGAGCGCATTAGTCGCGCCAAAGTATTCCACAGCAAACATCTTTAGCAAACCCAGCCTGAAAATAGATTTTAAAGTTAATGTTCTCCTAAAATACAAGTCCAGTGACAAGATAGGCCTATTATTTCCTCCTACAACAGGTGTATTCGGTCATTTTAGTCCTCTGTTAGAATATGGTCCCTGCACTCATTGCAGAGCTGTGATGAGGTTGTATTAAGGTACTGGGCTGTAGATGTGTAACCGTATTCGTGGATGAGTACCAGGAATAGTTTGTCAAGAACGATGGGGCAGTGGTGTTTGGTGGCCCTGTGGGCTGCTCTGAAACTGTGTCCCCGTCGTTCGGTGTCTGGTTCGGAGGGAAATCCCAACCTGCCTGTGGTGGAGGAGTGCTAGAGGGAGAGTCACCGGAAGCAACCTGCTGGTCTGCTGGAATCTCGCCGTTTTTCCACAACTTTTTGAATTTTGAGCGTCGGTTCTGAAACCATATCTTCACCTGTGGATGTTCAAAAAAACGCGCAAATCTAAGTTAAACAGGCAATACAATTCTAAACCAACTAACACAATTTTGGACACAGGTCTACATGAAAATAAAATAATTACAGAAACGCAGTCTATCATGCACAAAAGAATCCACGTTTTGACCTGGGTCTGTGTGAGGCCCAAAGACGCCGCCAGTTCCGCGCGTTCCGGGAGCGCGAGATACTGGGTCTTTTGGAATCTGCGCTGGAGAGCCGCCAGCTGAAAACTGGAGTAGATGGTTCGCGGTTTCCGGACTTTCTTTGGCTTTCCATTCACCATGCGCACCTCCGGTTCACTCTCTTCCTTCTCTATCAAAATTAACCACAAAATTGTCATAAATATAAGACAATGTAGGTAAAGGAAAACAACGTTTGGGAATGCTGAGGTGGTCTTACCCGGTTCGGTTGGTGTGGGTGAAGAACTGGGTCCATAAGTTCCATAAGCGCCATAGGAAGAAGCATAGCCTAAATCGTAAGCTTTGGGGCTGTAGTGAACATTACCCACTGTACCAGGATGATAGGAATAAGATGCCAGTTGTGCGTACGCTGTCCCTGCGCAGTGTCCTGTCTGTGAACTACTGTAGAAGCTGCTGTCGGTCACAGTTGACACCGGCAGTGTTGGGGAATCCTGCGACTTGTGAACGGTACTGAAGCTGCTCGAGGTAATATGGTTTGTATGCATATCCGAGCCAAGGCTATCCAGAACAGCGGTCATTTTGCAGGAAAAAGTAACCTGAATTAACTTACCGTGACCACTTAAAATGGTCAAATTCTGTAGGCTACCACTAACAATTAATCAGTGAAACAAAAATCACAAAAGTTATAGAGGTAGTTCGTTTAGCCTCAAGTCACATATCCATAGTTAATAGAGGGTTTGAGCTCCGCGGCGGTCTCTGCCTTGGAGATGCTGACGGGCGGGCCATATACTGGGCGTCATGTGGCAAAGCGAACCAATCGCTTCGCAGGCAGTACTGCCAGCTGAAGGAAGACCTTTGACAAGTCGAAATAACAAAATATCTTGCAGCCCTGGTCTTAAAGGTCTTTTCTTTGCAAAAGAGTTGATAAAATAAACCCCATTCATCTACTAAATAAATGAAATCGTCCCAAAACATTAGAAAAATTTGGAAATTTCAAAAAGACAGAAAAGAGAAGAAAGACTATTTTTCCCCAGATGGAAACATGAGTTATTTCTTCCTCTAAAGTGTTAAAGACATACATAAGCACGTTCTTTGGAATATTTTGGTGCATGCAGCTAATTTAATTTAATGTAATTCATTTATAATTTAAGTTTCTTGTTTATAGGCAAACACCTTGTCTGAACCGTTAACCTGCAAATGGAGCAGTGCGCATGTAAATTACTCGATCAATAACCTACATTTAGACCTACTAATGGTCTAAAAGTATCGAATGGAGCTTACAGTCTTGATTAAAGGGATATATTTCCCCATTGTTAAGAAGCACGGTTTAACTGGAATGCCATCTATCGTTGAAATGTTGTCAGTGTATCTTACGGAAGCAGTCTGCATTCCACTGACTAATCACAGACGGCGCCAGTCTACTCACACCCACAGGTGCGCAAAACAGCAATTATTGCCCGGTAAACACCAGGGATAAAGCGCGGAACCAGCCCTATATGATGCTCTGTCGCGCCAAACGCCTCGTACATAGACCTACATAGAAAACTACCTCAGTCACGAGAACTGGTAATTTACTAAGTATTCTGTCAACTCAACAAACTCTGTGGCCTAAACTTTGCCAGCTGTAATCCCCAGGTGACTTAGGCTTCTGCTGTGGTGCGATTTAAAACAGAATTTTGTCATTTTATAGAACATTATAAATTAAAGGTGTCATAGCATAGTGATTGTAAAACAGGCAATAAAATCGTATAGCCTAGCCTAAGTGCTGTCACTCGATTGGATTAGATATTCTTTCCTGAAGGATGAAAAATTGGATCAAAATATAGCCTACCGGTAGGTGGTCATTATTAGTATGCAGCTAGGCCTATATAAAATTACTGTATACAGTCATATCGAAATTCAGAAGTCAGTCTGTGGTCTTTTCTGCTCAGGTCAGGTGTGCAGGTGACAAGTCGTAGAGGGGACCACTGGCGCCCTCCTGCGTCTATTAATGTAAAATCGCCTTTTTAGAGATGTCGTCTTCCGCAGTAAATTCACCCCAAATTCCCCCACCCGCGGAGTAGCTACGCGTATTTAAATAATAATAATAATAATTACTATTATTATTATATCTTTTTATCTTTCTTAACCAGCAGAAACGTTGTTTTATTAAGTTGCATTTTAACAGCATCCAGTGACAAGAGCTTTAAATTTAGAAAATAACAAAAGGTGTACTGTGGGCGAATGCAATAACACAAAAGGAAACAGACCTTTTTATTTAAATTGTAGCTGATACAGTTTGGACGCATAATATCCATTACATCTTGTGATATTTAGCGAATTTATGTATTATAAAATTATATAATGTAAAATAGAAATTAGGAACTTTTTATTTAAATAAAAAGTAGCCTATGAATTTTGGTTTAGCTCTTGCAACTGAACTACAGTAAACACAAGATGGCACTGTTTCCTTAAATACTAATTCAGAAAAAAGTGTTTTTACTGTGCGTCAGAGGAAAGAAGTCATATTAGGTTAAGTATAGTATATGAACAGGAATTATTTAGATTTAGGAACACATCAAATACAAATATCAACTACACTATTATGTAACAACAAACAGGCCTACACAATTTACAAAGACTGATACATCAGTTGCACAGGCCGACTGTGTTTACTAACTCAAATGCAGAACAGAATTCTTTTAATGAGTATCACAAACTATGTAATGCAGGGTTGCCAACTTTTAAGTTCAGGTTGGAGTGAGATTTTTATTTTATTTTATGGGGTGATTGGCACAAATATCGATTTAGATCTTGATTCAGTATCAGTTTATATGTATAGCCTACTGTACATATAAGGAAAAATAAGTTTGCCTTTTTAGCACTATTTTAAACTTTTCTTGGGTTAAATTATATTTGCTCGCATTCATTAATATTCACTTGTGTGTGCTTATATAAGTATCGTTAAGGATATTAGGATGTAAGTTATTAACGTTTTAAAATTTCACATTTAAAGAAATCTAGTGTTTGATCATGTCTAAATATTTATTCAAATGCAAAAACCTAAAAATAAGTAAGCAGTTATGATCTGCAATACTTTTTTGAGCAACTAGACTAGATACATGTATATTTATTAAAGAGCCATACAGGCACCTAGTGGGTAATGGCATTACAAATGAAAATTATTATTTTTCCTCTGGAATTCTCTATTTTAACCTTTAAATTACTACACTAATTGTAATATAAATAATAAAAAATATTAGAAGAAAAATATTTTAAGTGGTCATTAATGGGCCATAATTATTGTACAAATAGTATTTAGTACCAAAAGATCTCCTTAAAATATTCAATAAATATTATTGAACTAAAATATAGAACATTTATTTAAGTGTATGGTCACATTTGACCACCAATGAGTATGAGTGTGACCAATTAGTAAGGAATACCTGAGGGCTAAATACAAGAAAAACATTATCATTAATGTTAACAATGTTGCATCTCCATCACTCTCCATAATAAAATTATACTGTAAATGTGATTGACGTAATAATCAATGCACACTATGCTGTACTGTTTACCAAAATTTGCTGCAAATACCTGTATAGTGAAGCTGTTGTCTATTCAAATGTATTGACAGCGCTAGTTTGTTTAGAACTATTGAGAGCTCCATGAACCACGTGACCGCGCGCGCCGCCGGGAGATGAAAGCATATCGCAACTGTTTTTAAACGGCTCTGGCTTTAACTGTTATGCCACATTAAGTGCGCCAAAACGGTATTTATTGTTTGAATTTCGTATTAAAACTTTAAAAAATGTAAAAGCTTAGACTTTGTTTCATATCAAAAGCAGGTTTGGCAATTTGACGTGAGATTTACTTGGGCAGAGTGAGACAGTGAGACAGAGCCTGAAAGCGTGTGTCTCACGCCAAATGCGTGAGAGTTGGCAACCCTGACTGTAATGACATCCATTAGCAAGAACCCGATAGAGAGGTCACTTAACAAAAAGCAAACATCTTTGGTCCTACAATAGACACACCTGGCTTTCATCAACATAAATATCAGTTTATTTTAGAAAAGACCAAATCAGTAGTAGATAAAGTTTTAGATATGTAGGCTGAATGTGTTTTTTCCGTGGTACAGTTTTCTTTACTTTGTTTATGCTTTCACTGTGTTCTCATCTGTTCAGTACTATAATCGTCTGTCTAAGTGGTGTCCGCAAAATAACATAGGGTTCATAGACAATTGGAAAAGCTTTTGGTGCAGACCTGACCTGTTGAAAAAAGATGGTATTCATCCTTCCTGGGATGGTGCCGCTCTTCTCTCTAGTAATTTGGCACATAGTCTTAGAGCTAAACCTTGACTAACTGGGGCCCAGGTCAGGAAGCAGACGGACTGGCTTACCCAACCGCCTGCTAGCTGTCTCACGTCACAGAAGTCAGATAAATCCCAGCACATAGAGACTCTTTCACCTAGATATTATCACATAGAGACTGTGTCTGTTCCACGAATTAGTAAATACAAAAAACCATCAAAACCATTCAACGGTAAAAATTTAATTGATGTCCAACAAATAAACAACAGATATAATACAGATGATCAAATGATAAAGCTCAGGCTGCTGAATATTCGATCCCTTTCCTCAAAAGCGCTTATTGTTAATGATATGATTACAGATCATAACCTAGATGTGCTGTGTTTGACAGAAACCTGGCTAAAACCTGACGATTACATTACTTTAAATGAGTCCACCCCCCAAGATTATTGTTATAAACACGAGCCGCGTCTGAAAGGTAAAGGGGGAGGTGTTGCTGTAATTTATAATAATATCTTCGGTATTACTCACAAGTCTAGTTTCAAATATAATTCCTTTGAAGTTTTGGTGCTTTACGTAACGTTATGTAGTGAAATTGATAAATCCCGTTTGACATTTGTGCTGGCTACTGTATATAGGCCACCAGGGCACCATACAGACTTTACCAGAGAATTTGCTGATTTTCTATCAGAGTTAGTACTGGCTGCAGATAAAGTCCTAATTGTTGGTGATTTTAATATCCATGTAGACAATGAAAAAGACGCATTGGGATTGGCATTTAGAGACATTCTAAACTCTATTGGAGTAAGGCAACACGTGTCAGGACCCACTCATCGCCGTAATCATACGTTAGACCTAATACTGTCACATGGAATAAATGTTGATACCATTGAAATTCTGCAGCAGAGCGATGACATCTCAGATCATTACCTAATATCATGTACACTTAATTTAGCAAAGGCTGCAAAGCCGTCCCCTCGCTTTAAATATGGCAGGACTATCACTGCTGCGACTAAAGATTTCTTTGTAAATAATCATCAGTTTCATCTCCTCAGCATCCCAGATAGCCTAGAGAAACTCGATGTTGCAACAGAAACTATTGACTCTCTCTTTTCCAGCACTTTAGACACAGTTGCTCCCCGGCGCTTAAAGAAGATTAAAGAAAATAGTCCAACGCCGTAGTACAACGAGCACACCCGGGCCCTTAAAACAGCAGCCAGAAAAATGGAGCGCAGCTGGAAGAAAACAAAACTAGAAGTTTTTCGCATTTCGTGGAAAGAGAGCATGATTGCATACAGAAAGGCCCTAAAAACTGCTAGATCTGCTTATTTCTCGACTCTCTTAGAAGAAAACAAACACAACCCTAGGTATTTATTCGATACAGTGGCTAAATTAACCAAAGATAAAGCTTCACCTTCTGATGTTTGTAAACAGCACAGCAGTAATGACTTTATGAACTTCTTTACTTGTAAGATTGATAATATTAGGAAAAAATTATAACCATGCAGCCGTCTACTACAGTATCACATCAGACAGTGCATTGTAGTGTCACTGAGGAAAAATTACATTCATTCACTGCTATAGGAGAAGAAGAATTGGCTAAACTCGTTAAATCATCAAAATCAACAACATGTATGCTCGACCCCTTACCGACTAAACTACTAAAAGAGATGCTTCCAGAGGTCATAGATCCTCTCCTTAATATCATTAATTCATCCTTGACATTAGGATATGTACCGAAAACTTTTAAGTTGGCTATTATTAAACCACTTATTAAAAAACCGCAACTTCATCCTACAAAATTAGTCAATTACAGGCCAATCTCAAATCTACCCTTTCTGTCAAAAATACTAGAAAAGGCAGTGTCCTCACAATTATGCTCCTTTTTAGAAAGAAATGGTATCTGTGAGGATTTCCAGTCAGGATTTAGACCGTATCATAGTACTGAGACTGCTCTCATTAGAGTTACAAATGATTTACTCTTATCATCCGATCGTGGTTGTATATCTCTATTAGTGTTACTCGATCTTAGCGCTGCATTCGATACTATCGACCACAATATTCTTTTGAATAGACTCGAAAATTATGTTGGCGTTAGTGGAACTTCATTGGCATGGTTTAAATCATACTTATCTGACCGTTATCAGTTTGTAGCAGTAAATGAAGAGATGTCACACCGAACACAAGTTCAGTATGGAGTACCGCAGGGCTCAGTGCTAGGACCGTTGCTTTTCACCCTGTACATGCTACCACTGGGAGATATTATTAGGAAGCATGGCGTTAATTTTCATTGTTATGCTGACGATACTCAGCTCTATATTTCTTCACGCCCTGACGAAACTTACCAATTCACAAGATTAACAGAATGCATAGCTGATATAAAAAATTGGATGACTAGTAATTTCCTGCAACTTAATTCAGAAAAAAATGAATTTTTAATCATTGGACAAAAAAAACTCCACAAGTAGTAACCTAGAATACTGTCTAACACTCGATGACTGCTCTGTCAAGTCCTCGTCGTCAGTTAGGAACCTGGGTGTGCTCTTTGATACCAATCTCTCATTTGAAAGCCACGTTTCTAGCATCTGTAAAACTGCATTCTACCATCTTAAAAATATATCTAAATTACGGCACATGCTTTCAATGCAAAATGCTGAACAGTTAGTTCATGCGTTCATGACCTCAAGGCTAGATTATTGTAATGCTCTACTGGGTGGTTGCCCTGCTCGCTTAATAAATAAACTGCAGCTGGTCCAAAATGCAGCAGCTAGAGTTCTTACTAGAACCAGGAATTATGACCATATTAGCCCGGTTCTGGCAACACTGCATTGGCTCCCTATTAAACATCGCATACATTTTAAAATCTTGCTGATTACTTACAAAGCACTAAATGGTTTAGCGCCCCAGTACTTGAGCGAGCTCTTAACGCATTATACTCCATCACTCCGTCTATTGCGGTCTCAAAATTCTGGCCAGTTGATAATACCTAGAATATCAAAATCAACTGCAGGCGGTCGGTCCTTTTCCTATTTAGCACCTAAACTTTGGAACAGTCTTCCTAGCATTGTTCGGGAAGCAGACACACTCTGTCAGTTTAAATCTAGACTAAAAACACATCTCTTTACTATGGCATACACATAAAACATTTTTAATTTCTATTATTCAAATCAGTTAAATTATTGTTTTAGGCTGCATTAACTAGGTCAGCCGGAACCGGGAACACTTCCAATAACACCTGATGTACTCGTTACATCATAAGAAGAATGGCATCTACGCTAATGTCTCTCTGTTTATCCCGAGGTTTACTGCAGTCGGCCGGATCCGGGCCGTATCCAGACCAGATGGTGGACCTTAGCCTGGACATGACGACCATATCCCTGAAGTGTCTGTAGAGACAATAGTGTCAATTAAACTCCCCCCTGTAAATGCCGCATCGACACGACATCCTCATTAAACCCGTTCCCGGCGTGACAACTCCAATCTTTCGAATAATCCTACGAATATCTATTTATCTAATATGACTTCTGACCTGTAATGTTGCCAGAATCATAATCATACACTGTTTTGTTCGTCGGCCAGAGGAGAACTGGCACCCTGACTGAGCCTGGTTTCTCCCAAGGTTTTTTTCTCCATTCTGGCCCTGAAGGAGTTTTGGTTCCTTGCCACCGTCGCCTTTGGCTTTTGGCTTGCTCAGTTGGGGACACTTAAAAATTTCAACTATATTACTGATCTGCCCGCATTGACGTTATATGATAATTGAAATGAGCTGGATGACATCACCATTTTCACCAGAGCGGCTGTACAGCCGAATCAAATTCCGTTGCATTATTTTCCTGTTACCACTGTGAAGCTGCTTTGAAACAATTGCCATTGTAAAAAGCGCTATATAAATAAAGGTGATTTGATTTGATTTGATTAGAGTTTATTGAACTTTGTTTGGTGTACTTTCCTATAAAATAGGTTTGTGATTAATCCTTTCACGCAGAGGTCATTACAGTAGACAGCTATTAAAAAGCAATTTTCTTGCATATGCATGGGTTTTGATGGCAGTTGCACATCAGCCACTACAGTGAACACTAGTACATCATCCTATACACTGCCACCAAGTGGCAAGTCGTTCTAAACCAAGAGGGCTGACAGCCAGTCAGAAATGCCAAGTTGCTCTAGAATATCAATCCATTCCTTCTATCCTAGGAGATTCTTACTCTAAGGAGACTCTAAGGAGTCATATCATTGTTAAATTTTCCAAGCATTGATTTTAAAATTCTGATTAATCATCTGTCCATTAAATTGGACATCATGCATCAGTATATTTCAGTTACAATTCATAAAATTACTGTGACTGTTGTTGTTCCTGAAAAAATACTTAATCTGCAGTAACTTTTTTGGCTGTAAATAAATATATTTGTGTTATTAGATAGTAATTTGCAGTTATGTCAAAAAAAGTAATCTGATTACATAATTCGTGTTACTTGTAATGCATTACTACGCAATGCATGTTACCTAAAATGCATTACTTTAGTTGTTACATCCAAAAAGTAATCTGATTACGTAATGCGCATTACTTGTAATGTGTTACTTTACATATTTGAAAACACCCGACACTAGTTTTTCCACAGACTGAAAACATCAATAGATCAATGTAGATTTCAGTCTGAGGTTTTCTCAGAGAGAAGAGCTAAATTTGTCCACTTTAAACATAATCAGAATTATCAGCTAATAAGGGTAAATCAACGTCTGGTAGACTGGAGGGAGCGTGAGCGTTATCTATAGTCTGAGTTGGGTTTCACTTATACCTTTCAGTTATACCTTCACTGGTTAAAGATCTTTGATGGTATCACGTCCTCATGTTCTGATATCAAAGACAATTGACATTAAACTTGTATGAAGTTCTTCTCTAGCTGCTGGTCAAACAGGGACAAACTCAATTGCGTTTGCAATTATTAAAGTTGTATTGTATTTTTTTTTTTTGTAAATTGTATAGTTTTCACATGATTTTATATTAATCAGTGGTTTGTTAAATACACACAGTATTACTGTGCTAGCACTGTATTATGTTTATTACAGTATCTCTTCAATTTCTAAACGCATACTTGTCCGCTCAGTTGGATATTTGAAAATCTCTTTGTAAAATATGTGTAAAAAAAAGAAAAAAGTTCAGATCTCATTTTTCATGCCCTAAGAGCAATAAAAACACAAAAATCCTGACTGTGGTTATCATAACTCATGCATGAAAGGGTTAGTCATTTCCGGTTACATTCAGACTTAATCCTAAATACGATGCCTTGCACACACACTTCAAATATTGCAAGAATATGACGCATAAGCTTTCCAGCTATCAAAATGACTCTCTAAATGTGTTGCTACCTAAACGTAGAGTGTTTCTTAGTCATCATCCTCATTCACATTGTCCCAAAGAGTGTGAATTTTTCTGTGGGTGTGTGCTTTGTGCTCCGAGGAAAGACCTGACAGCCAGTACTACCAAACAAATTCATTTGTGGATTCATAATCCCGATTTCCGGTGCTTGTTGGGAATCCTGGATTTGCTGCAGCAAGAAAAATGTTCACTTTCTTATGGCTTTGAAGAAAGTAAGAAGGGAATGTGTTCTGCCAGAGGGTATAATATAGTGGCATAAAGTAAAAGCAAACAAACATGGTCAGTATATTTTCTTCTGAGGGTAACATTCCAACATTTTTTTCCCTCAACTCCAATCCCTTTTTTCCGTGATGTGACCTGCACACCTGTCAGTTGTGCTTTTGTGAATATCACTTCCAGATGAAGTTGATAGATCTGCTCTTCTCATGTTCTCAGTCGAATAGAATTTCAAAGATACTCTGTCCCTCTTGATGTATTCCATCAGTGTGCAGCTAAGGGGTTTAAAGATATGCTTGATGTTGATATAAGAATGTCCTTGATGGCTTTAAACACATTACACAAACACATTTACGCATTTGAATTATGAAAAACTAACAAATGTTAGTGCACCTTTTTTAAAGTCACCTTCTGTACATTTTGTTTTGGGACAGCATGTACAACCATTTTTTTAAAATCACTGGGTAACAGCCAAAGTTACAATCATAGGTCTGTTGCGTAAAATGTTCACTGTTTTTGTTGAACTGTCGTCAGGAGCTCAAATGCATTCTGAGAACAGAACAGGACGACCTGCAGGAGCATGTGAAAAAGAGAGCTGGAGGGCTGGGAGGAATCAAGGGGTGGTGAGGTGTGTTTGAAGATTAGTAGGGGCTGTACGGGTGGGGCAGCCGTGTGTGTGTGGTTCAGGTAAGGATAGTAATACCAGAAATGTTTGATCTTGTGGGGCCATTTTTTGGTCCCCATGAGAAAAACAACTTATAAATAATACCAAATTATTTATAAGTACCAAAATGTAAAAATGCAAAATGTTTTCTGTGAGGGTTGTTTTTAGGGGTAAGGTTAGGAGATATAATATACAGTTTGTACAGTTTAAAAGTTATTATGTCTATGGAAAGTCTTTACATTACTGGTTAAAAGTTTGGAATCAGTAATACTTTTATCAAAAGTGATACAAAAAAAAATCAATTTCAAATAAATGCTGTTCTATTGAACTTTATACATCAACAAATCTTTTAAAAATTCTATTACAGTTTCTACAAATTATTGAACAGTACAACTTTAACTGATAATTATAAGAAATGTTTCTTGAGCATCAGCTCATCATATTAGAATGATTTCTGAAGGATCATGTGACACTGAAGACTGGAGTAATGATGCTGAAAATTCACTTTGCCGTAAATTTGACAATAAATTACATTTTAAAATGTGAAAAAAATAAAACGTTTTTTTACACAATATTTATTGTATTTAGAATTATTATTATTTTTGATCAAATAAATGCAGCCTTAGAGACTTTCAAAAACATCACTTGCCAACCCCAAACTTTATTGTGTATATTGTGGGGACCAGTCAACAGTCCACATGAAGAAAATGAGAGACAAACTAAATAATGTCTTAGATGCAAATCTAAAAATGCAAGAAGGTTTGTGCGAGCAAGATAGCTATGTGTGAGATAGCACTACAGATACAACAGGGAGAAGAAATACTGTGGTGGATTTGAACTATTTTAAAGCTCATTCTAACACTTTAAATCACATCAGGTTCAGTTTCTTAAAATAAGAAACAGCTTTGTACAGGAAGTATCTCTGTTTGTCTTATTTGCAAATGAATGTTGAATAATGACAAAGGGGCTCAGTAAAGGAATTTCATAGAAAAACACAGTGATTACATTTTTATGAAGGTCTCCACAATCTAGGATATGTTTATGAACTTCAGACATTTTCTTTACACTTGCAAGCTCACATAAATTTGAAGAGGAAGGTCGACAATACAAGTATGATGTGAAACTCAAATTAATATGCCACACTCATGGAAGCAGTGCCCCACTGCTACTATAAATGTATAATGGGGTTCTATATAGAAGCCTAGGATTCTTGACTCAATTTTAAAGAACCCTTTATGCCAAAAAGGCTCTATATAAGGAGAAATGTTTAATGATTACATACTTTTATGTTTAATGGGTTACTTATTTCATTTTTTTCCTGTGATAAAGTATGTTTATGGACATGGAAAATGAATAAAAAATTAATTCAAACTAAATCCATAAAATGATCCCATAATGTGAACCGAAGCACCTGACATAACCCTTTAAGGTGTGTAGCCTGCTGAACAGCAAAACTTGCCGTGCATGATCGGCCAACTAAGCAGACAAGGTTTTGGAATATTTTTACATTATTCTGGGGAACTTTCAGATAAAATATGATTAGATTAAATAAATGCAGTTATAATTTCAAATGAATATCAAAATTAATATATACTTAAAAAGAAATTGAAGAAAGAATTGGTGTGATGTCATTTCGTTCAAAATCAGGCCAAAACGAAAGCTGTGTTCGAAATTGCCCCCTATTCGCTCATTCACTATTCCCAGGGTCGTTTAGGCCCTGTCTTGAACTCTGTCATGGAAACGTCTCAGGTTACGTATGTAACCCTGGTTCCCTGAGAGGGAATGAGACGCTGAGTCAAAGTGCTGCGGGAACGCCTCTGCGTGATTGCGTCGTGAAGCACATGTGAAATCAGTCCAGTGGCGTGGTGGTACGTCATAGGCGGGTGACGTCATTGACCAGGAAACTATAAAGCACCCCTGAACCAAACAATGTCAGCTTCTGAAAAGGTCGAAGCAAGTCGGTCACAGGCATGCTGGGAGTATGGCAAAGCGACGCAGCGTCTCGTTCCCTCTCAGGGAACCAGGGTTACATACGTAACCTGAGATGTTCCCTTTCAAGGGAACTCGCGCTGCGTCAAAGCGCTGTGGGAACTCAATACCCACGCCGCCATAATACCAAGTGCCTGTATGTGTGAAATCTTCGCTCACACTATGTCACAAGCACTCGAGACCCCAGAGTCGAAGCCACATCAAGGTTATAAAACCTCACAAAAGTATGCGGTAAGGACCAACCCGCTGCATCACACACTTCCTGAAGAGATACTCCTGAAAGTAACTCTGTAGAGGCAGCCATACTCCGGGTTGAATGGGCTCGGACCCTTAACGGTAAAGGTTGACCGGCCGACTCATAAGCAACAGATATAGCCTCGACTATCCATTTGCTCAAGATCTGCTTAGATGCGGGCTTCCCCTTACTAGGGGACCCAAAACACACAAACAACTGATAGGTCTTACGCCACAGGGCAGCTCTGTGGACGTAAGCATCTAAAGCCCTTACTGGGTAGAGCAGATTTAATTTCTCCTGGTCCGAATTCTGAAATGGAGGCAGAGAGAAGGCCTGCAGCATTATAGGGCCTGCCACATTAGTGGGGACCTTAGGCACATATCCTTCTTAGGGAATAAGAATACTTTCACCATACCTGGTGCAAACTCAAGACAAGAGGGAGAAACCGACAACGCTTGCAAATCTCCAACTCTCTTGAGAGACAAAATAGCCAAGAGGAACACTGTTTTAAGAGTAAGAAATTTCTCAGGAACTTCCTCAATTGGCTCAAAGGGAGCCAGAGCTAGGCCTTCCAAAACTATGGCTAAATCCCAGGTCGGCACCCTCGAGCGTGCTACAGGCCTTTGCCTTAGAGTACCACGGAGGAATCGAGTTACCCAAGGGTGTCTACCCACAGATGCACCCTCTAAAGGAATGTGGTAAGCAGAAATGGCCGCCACATATACCTTCAAGGTGGATGGAGATAACCCTGAAGAGAATCTGTCTTGCAAAAACTCCAGTACTGAACCCACCGGGCAGCTAGCTGGGTTCAACATACGACTCGTACACCATGAAACAAACACTCTCCATTTAAGGGCATAAAGCCTCCTCGTAGACGGAGCTCTGGAGTGAAGAATAGTCTCTACCACCTCAGTGGAAAGACCTGAATCTATGAGCTGGGCCCCCTCAGAGGCCAAGCCCACAGTTTCCACAACTCTGGGTGGGGGTAAAATATTGACCCCATCCCTTGGGAAAGAAGGTCCCTCCTGACAGGAATCTCCCACGGAGGGCTGTCGAGGAGAGACACTATGTCCGATAGCCACACTCGGCCCAGCGTACTCTCTCCAGAACCCCTGAGAGCAGCACCATAGGGGGAAAGGCATACAGACGCAGCCTCGGCCATGTCTGCACCATGGCATCCAACCCCAGAGGGGCTGGATAAGTGAGGGAGTAAAATAGTGAACAGTGAGTCGTCTCTCAAGACGCAAACAGATCCACCTGAGCTCGCCCGAAGCACTCCCAAAGGAGCTCCACCACCTCGGGGTGGAGTCTCCACTCCCCGGGGGTCAATCCCTGCCTCGACAGGAAATCTGCCCCCTGATTCAGATGCACTGGGATGTATACTGCTCTGACTGACAGCAACTTCCCTTGGGCCCACAAGAGGATCTGGTGTGCCAATTTGCATAGTGGGCGCGAGCGCAGACCCCCTTGGTGGTTTATATACGAGACCACCGCTGTGTTGTCCGTGCGGACCAACACATGGTGGCCCCTCAGGTCTGGGAGAAAGTGTCTGAGTGCCAGAAACACGGCCATCATCTCCAACTGGTTTATCTGCCAGGACAGCTGATGGCCGCTCCACAGGCCCTGAACCGAGCGACAACTCATGATCGCCCCCCAGCCGGTGAGGGATGCATCCTTCGTTAGCATCAAGCGACGACAAGGAGGCCCCAATACCGGTCCTTGGGACAGAAACCATGGATTCTTCCACATAACCAAGGCACGAAGGCATCGCCGCGTGACCTTGATCATGCGAAACGGATTTCCCCTCGGGGAGAACCCCTTGGTTTTAAGCCACCACTCCAAGGGTCTCATGTACAGCAATCCAAACAACAGACCCTTTCTATAGCCTCTTTTCGTAAGAGAGTCTGTACCTCTTGTTCCATGACCAGAGCCTGCTCGGGGTTGACCACTGTGGGTACCACCCCATTGAACCTGGGCGGGTGTGACCCGAACTGAATTCTGTAACCATTTTTTACTGTCTGCAGGACCCACAAAGAGATATTTGGCAGAAGTTTCCACGCTGCCAGAAAATCTACTAAGGGAACCAGCCTCTCGAGGCTGGCCTCTGGTATTTGTGGAGCGGCCACCTCTGTGCCCTGAAACGGCGAACCGGCAGGGAGCAACCGAACTGACCCCTCTAGAGCCCTCCTTGGAGGGAGCGAACTTCCCCGCGCCGCTACGTTTCCGGGAGGACACTGAGACATGTGTTCGTTGAGGACCGCTGCGCCCTGAAGCACACGAGGTGGCAGGGTTGGCAGAACGGCCCCCTGATGGCACCGAAGGGAGACGGGCACCGTGTAATGCGGTGAACACCGTCTCCCTCCGAAGGGGACTGCCATTAGAAGTCTGACCCTTCCGGCGTCAGGACTTCTTCGTCGAAGCCTTCCTAGAAATAATGACCGTTCTCAAATCTGGTTTATTCTGGAAGGACCTCGGCTGCGAGTGCTGCCCCGACCCCCAGTTGACTCATTAAACTCGGGGAGGGGGGGCTCGGGATGCAACACTCGCTTTCTGCTGTGCTCTGTACGAGGAGGACGCACTATGAGACTTTCGTGGGAGGAATTTATGGAATGAGCTGACTGTTTCTTTGCCTCCTGAAACTTAGTCACCAAAGAGACCAGAAGAAGAAACTGGAGCATCAAGAAGAAATTTTTTATCTCTATCCTTCATATCTGACAGATTCAGCCACAGATGTCTCTCCGTAGCTACCAGGGCTGCCATAGAACGGCCAATTGATTTGGCCGTCTCCTTGGTAGCCCGGAGAGACAGATCAGCGGCTCTTCTAATTTCAGCGATCATCTCGCGTCCCACTTCCTCACACTCATCATCAATGTCTTTCAGCAGGTCAGTTTGATAAGCCTGCAGTACCGCCATAGTGTGTAAACAGGCGGCTGCCTGACCTGCTGCCGAGTACGCCCTACCCACTAAAGCTGATGTTGCTCTAACTGGTTTAGTGGGCAGCTGCAGGGCTTTCAGTGACGATGCAGACTCAGGAGAGAGATAGCTCGCAAGCGTCTCTTCAGCCTGAGGCATCGACGCATAACCATGCTGTTTCTGTCCCGTTATATTTGAATATGAGGATGTTGCGATGTATAGACTGAAAACTCTATATGATGCCGGTCTTTTCCATGATCTCACCACCTCAGTGTGGAGATCAGGAAAGAAAGGCAAGCCCCGCTTTGGAGGTTGTGACGTACCATCACGTTATTGGACTGATTTCACATGTGCTTCACGACGCAATCACGCAGAGGCATTCCCGCAGCGCTTTGACGCAGCGCGAGTTCCCTTGAAAGGGAACTAGCATGTATAAACCGTTTTAATAATCAATTAAAAAACTTTTTTTTTTTTTTTACCTGTATGATACTAAGCTGTACCCACATTGGACCAGCAGTTCTGAAAATGGATGGATGATTCAGCAGCGGGCGAGACGCGGG
The DNA here is from genome assembly GCA_039654105.1 of Coreius guichenoti. Taxonomy (NCBI): domain Eukaryota; kingdom Metazoa; phylum Chordata; class Actinopteri; order Cypriniformes; family Gobionidae; genus Coreius; species Coreius guichenoti. Next base: position 26,813,212 of record CM077170.1, read on the forward strand.
AAGTCATTCGGCACGACCCTGCCAGTGCCTTATGGGTATTCTCTAGCCGATGAGTGTACATCTGTTGTACCATAGATATGTATATGTAGATGCCACATTCGACCACTCCAGACACATCGACTTGCCCTCCATCTTGGAAATGTCAACTTGTCGTCACGCTGTAAAAATCAATGATGCCACAACATTTCCCAAAGAAATGGGATAACCTTTCTCAGGTGAGAATGTGTTGGTTTGTGTTTTTATATGTATTAACTCAATATTACAGGTTTTTATACTATTGTCACGGCCGGCTTGCAAGCCGTGACAAAGAACATGTTGGATAATGATCAAAAGGAATAACGTTTATTAAAGTAAGAAGAATAAAATAGGAAAAGATTAAACAAAACAAACAACTGAAAAGGGGGAAAAAACGGCACGAGGAGAGCAGAGCGCACCCCGTCACAACTGAAGGGAACTGCTTAAATTGCCGGTGTCAGCTCCAACACAGGTGTAACTCCTTTGTCATAATGACATCACCCAACGTCCTGCAAAACAAACAGAGAAAAAAGGGTATAGGGAGAAATTTCGGACACAGCCGAAGTTCAGCTTGCCAAAGCAAACTTTCCAGAAAGGTGTGCTCTGAGGCCCCACCTTCTCTGACGTGGAAATCTTTTCTGGTTCATTTATTCAGTTCAGTCCCTCGAGGTCGGATGTCAACCTCCAACCAAAGGACTAGTGTATCTGACTGTGAAAAACGAGAGAGGCAAATAGAAACAGAAAAGCTGGAGTAGTACCTACGTAAGTGTAGGCTAATTCCTCAGGGTAATAAAATAACAATATATACACTTGAACTAAAGCTCTTACAGATGTGTTCTACACTATATTGCCAAAAGTTTTGGGACGCCTGCCTTTACATGCACATGAACTTTAATGACATCCCATTCTTAATCCGTAGGGTTTAATATGGAGTATTTGCACCCTTTGCAGCTTTAACAGCTTCAACTCTTCTGTGAAGGCTTTCCACAAGGTTTAGGAATGTGTTTATGGGAATTTTTGACCATTATTCTTGAAGCGCATTTGTGAGGTCAGGCACTGATGTTGGACAAGAAGGCCTAGCTCTCAGTCTCCGCTCTAATTCAACCCAAAGGAGTTCTATAAGGTTGAGGTCAGGACTCTGTGCAGGCCAGTCAAGATCCTCCACACCAAACTCGCTCACCCATGTCTTTATGGACCTTGCTTTGTGCACTGGTGCGCAGTCATGTTGGAACAGGAAGGGGCCATCCCCAAACTATTCCCACAAAGTTGGGAGCATGAAATTGTCCAAAATGTCTTGGTATGCTGAAGCATTAAGAGTTCCTTTCACTGGAACAAAGGGGCCAAGCCCAACCCCTGAAAAACATCCCCACACCATAATCCCCCCTCCACCAAACTTTACACTTGGCACAATGCAGTCAGGCAAGTACCGTTCTCCTGGAAACCGCCAAACCCAGACTCATCCATCAGATTGCCAGACAGAGAAGTGTGATTCGTCACTCCAGAGAACATGTCTCCACTGCTCTATAACACCATACACTCACATGAGGGCAACAAATAACTTTTGTTTTAATCCTTTTATTTTCATTATGTACAACACCATACCACAAATATTCTTGCTAACTAAAATCCCAGCCCACAAAATTAGGTGTTAAAATTTAGAGAAAAATTGGATAACTATACAACAATTTATGTGCGCTTGTGACAGTTACATTTTAGGTCATTCATTCATTACAACTACTGTAAAGGTTTTTTAAGGTAACTTTTGCAGTCTTGCCACTACAGGTTATATGACATGTTCATGGACACAGGCTGTTAGTCACAGAATAAATATCATCCTCATGTCTTAAGGGAGTAGAAGGAGAGACAGAGAAGAACATTCTCCCTATAAAATCTACAAAAATTTTTATGAAAGGAAGAAAAGGAGGGCACGGGTAACTGCAGTATGATGTTATAAGAGAAATTAAATAAAGAAGAGGGAAGGGTGAGGAATTGTGTTGGTCTAAGTAAGGAATCCTGGGAAAAGTTCATGTCCTTTCAAGATACAAGGGGACATGTGGAATGATAAAAAGCAGCTGTTTTATTAACATGCTTTTTTTTTTGATAGGTCTAAAATTGATTTTTCAGTAAATCTCAACATATATTTTATACAAGAGTAACAACAACAAAAATTCACAACATATATTTAGAGAGGTTAAAATGTAGCAATTTTATAATATTACTGTATACCAACAGTATACTTATACAGTACACATAATTCCATAACACTTGGTCCATTATGAAAAGGGCCAGTCCAACAGGTTACGGTTTTTAAACACGTTAATCTTTCCGTGATATGTGATTGGCTAAGGCTAGGCAGTAGGTTGTGACTGGTTTAGCACTTAATGGTGTCGGTGTGCCATGTGGCAGAACCTGATTTCACCAAGTGCTACATGTTCCTAGATCAACATCTTGGTTGATCCTGAAACAACATTCCAATCAACCAATCAGATTTGAGGGATAAGTTTACAGTTTATGTCAAGTTTAGGCTTACAACCAGGATTAGGTGCTTCTACATCAGTGTTATTCACCTATCATTTCCTTCTGAGTTTAGGGATAATTTATGGGTAGGGTTAGGTTTAGGGGCAGGGATAGGGTTAGGACAAAATTTTCTGACAGGAATGTTGTTCCAGGATCAACAAAATATGTTGACCCAGGAACGCGTCTAACTCGGCAAAATCAAGACGTGTGTGCATGTGTCTTCTGTAACTCTGGGTGTGTAGTATTCTCCATGGAAACAAAGCAATTTAATTGCAAATAAAATACCATCTTTCAGCTTCATCCTCGCCGGAGGTCAAACACTCATGTTATGAAGTGTTTTATACAGTGAGTTGGTGTTAATCAATGCGTGTATGTCCCAATCGTCTCCTTCATCATCCTCTTCCTTATCTCCTCTCCCTTTTCTCCCTCCCTCTCCATTGCTTTATAACAGTGGTTTATAAATCCTCTGGGTGTGGTTCAGGCATTCGGAGCTCAGACAGTAAAAGTTTGTCAGTGCATCTGCTTATGATTACAGAGCTTGGGGTGAGATTTCATTTACACTTATACACACACACAGGAAATTACTATAAACATAAACATTTAAACTCTTAGTTCACTCAAAAATGAAGTTTCTGTCATCAGTTACCCACTGTCCCCCCAAATTCAAAAGCGTTCTGTTCATCCTTAAAACAGAAATGAATTTTTTGGTTACACTTTATTTTAAGGTGATGTAGTTACATTGTACTTACTCAAATAAGTACTGAGTAATATTAATTAACCACATGTACTAACTATAGTGGTATGGGTATAGGGCTAGGGTTTGGTTTAGGGTTAGTTACTTGTAATTATGCATAATCTACTGTTAGTTACTAAGTAATGTGTAAATATGTCACCTTAAAACAAAGTGTTACTTTTTTTTTTTTTTTACTGAAACAAGAGTTTTCTGTTCCGCTATTGAAAGTCCATTACCAAAACTTTGATGTTTCAAAAACTTAATCATGTTTACAGCACTTTGTTATTCTTCTAGTTATTTACATATAGCAGCTAATGAATTTTTGAAAGTCCCACACATATGCATAAAATTGCTTACTTCTGCGTTGCAAAATAAGGTGGATATTAAACTAAAACATCTACTACATCTACTACCAAATACAAGCAATATAGGCTACATTAAGTCAAGTCCAAAAAAATTATTTAATCTGAATACACAGCTAAGTTTGAATGGCGGTCAATTGAGAGTGTCTATATTTATGTTTTTAAAATGCTTATGAATTAGATTGTAATTGTAATACAATTATTAAAAAAAGAGACCTTTTGTATTTCTAGAAAATTAGTTGTGAAGTTGGTGAAGGTCTTTAGATTCTCACATCACTTTATCAGCCTCTAGTGGAATCACATGATCATTAATTGCGGCTAACCCACAGGAATGCTTTACATGCAGACACTGTAAACTCACATCACCTGACCCTGAAAAGAGAGCGAAAGATGGAGTGTGAAACCAAGGGTGATAAAGATGCATGTAAAACGGACTGAATGTGAGCAAGTAAGCATGTTTGTCTCCCTATTCATTTTTAAAGCCAGGTCATGTCCTTTAACACCTGAAATAGCGAGAGCTTCCAGAATTTATTAGCTGTAACTTTGGAACAAACATCTCCCTTTGCACTGTTAATGCAATAGCAAAAAAGAAAAGCTGAATTTAGGAGAGGCTGAAAATAAGCATGAAATTAAAACCAGGTGTGTGTGTGTGTGTGTGTATGTGTGTGTGTGAGAGAGAGAGAGAGAGAGAGAGAGAGAGAGAGAGAGAGAGAGAGAGAGAGAGAGAGAGAGAGAGAGAGAGAGAGAGAGAGAGAGAGAGAGAGAGAGAGAGAGAGAGAGAGAGAGAGAGAGAGAGAGAGAGAGAGAGAGAGAGAGAGAGAGAGAGAGAGAAAACAAGACAGAGGGAATTAAAGTCACTCAAAAATGTACACAAATCAATAACAATTCTCCTGTCATTTTGAGAAAATCAGACTATCATGTCTTGGAAGGCACCAGGACTTCAGTTATTGTGTGTCTAATAGGATGTCTGCCTAAATCTAATTATGTTCTTCTTAAGGTAAAATTACTTAACTTAATGAAGTGCCCTTTATAAATCCAGATTAGTGAAGCTGACCAGTATCTGAACCTTTTCTTCATTGGTTAAACAGCTGCCCTAGCACAACATCAAAAAGATCATAATACAAATTAGATTTCTCTCTCTTTTTTTTTTGTTTGTTTAATCAAATCTAACTAGAAATGAAGACAACAGATAATTTCTCTGGTGTCCCTATATTCAAAAAGAGGAAAGAATAGTTAATAGTTAGAAGCAAATAGTTAATAGAAATGGTTATACACTGTAAAAAGTGGAAATATTTTTGACCAGTTATTTTTGACATTACCAGGTTAGCATTTTTTTTTTTTTTCAGTGTAATGTCCTTACAGAAGATCTCGTCTTTTGTCTTGAAAACAAATTGACAACTTTCCAGATCCATTTCCTCAGTACTGCGTCTACATGCAGAAAAATGAGTGTCTTTTGTGTGTGTGTTGATTAGGTATTCGCTTTGTTGTGGGGACAAAATGTCATTGTCAATGACATGTTTTGGTCCCCATGAAGAAAACAGCTTATGAATCATATTAAATGTTGTTTGTTGTTGGTTGTTGTTGTTTAAATGTAAAGATAGGTTAGGGGATAGAATATACAGTTTGTACAGTATAAAAATAATTGTGTCTATGGAAAGTCCCCATAAAACATGGAAACCCAACATATGTGTGTGCGCGCGCACGTGTGTGTGTGTGTGTGTTCGCGTGAAAGAGACTCAACAGATTCAATCTGCTTGTACTTGCGGACAGGGCTGAATACTCACAGCTATGTGGGCCCTGAGGTTGCATCTTGTGTGTGTGTGTGTGTGTGTGTGTGTGTCTGTTAAAACTTTTTGTTTGGTTCAGCTGTGAAGAAAACCGGTTTGACAATTTCACTCTTACAAAACGCCTGTGGGGCCCATTCTCCCATCACCAGAGAAAAGGAGGTAAAATGAATGACAGAGTTCATACACACACAAACACATGGTTCTGAAAAAGACCAATACAAATGCGAGGAAAACTGGCAAAGTCACATTCTTGTTTTATTTCTCTTTTCCTCTCTTTCTCACTCTCTCTATCCCTCCTCTCTTTTCCACACCCAACATGAACATAAAGAATGCACTGTGAAATTAGCATGGAGAAAATGAATAGGGTACAGTATAAGCAGACAGTAGCAGATAGTGTGGAACAACATACAAAATAGCATATGTTCACACAATTTATTCAGGTTTATAATAGTAAAAAAAATCCAGCGTATATAATGACAGAGGCAGTTCTAGACCCACCCAGTATCGGCAGTTGAAATTTCTGTGTGAAACCATCATCGCATGGTCGTTCCTGCTCTGACTACCAGTCATGCTTCCCAACCTTGCTCTTTTTTTCCACTAAAGTTTTATTTTTAACAACAATGGCTTAATGGCTGCTTGGACTTAACAAAAACAACTGGAAGGAAGTCTTGGCTTTTGAGCAGAGGGAAGAGGACGGGGAATGGCTGAGGATGTCAGCAATGCATATGTCAGACATCTGAAAAGTACAGATGCACACACACAAACACAGTCACATGCTACTTTGGCATTCCCACACACTAACCTTTTTACAAAGATAAATCTTACAGGTCAATGCTACAAAATCGTTTTTTTTTTCTCATGTTACCTGCTAACGCTTTTCACTTGATTTGGCAACAAAAGCTCTCCATCTGCCAAACCAATGCTGATCATGGGTTCTGCTTGCAATAACTGTGCACATTAAGACTTAATGAATTTATACTTTCAAAAACTTGTGCGAAGTAACTCCTAGACATATCGAGTGTTCCAGAGTGCACTCAGCCAAACTGTAATAAAAAGGCACAGTAATCTTATTCACACACCAAATATGCATTCTGGGTACAAGTTCTTACAGTATTGTTTCCTGTTGCCATGGCATTACTCTGTTTTCCACCTCACTCCCTCTGTGTGTGTTTAGCCATGTCTCCCAGCAGGATTTAGTTTGCTTTTGTTTGCTCAGGCAGAAACAGTCACAAATCTGTGGTGTACAGTAAAAATAATTATTATAGCATTTACAGTTTTTCTCTGAATATCTATTTTTCTTTCTTTCCCTCAACCATAAATCCCACAGTTTTGCAGACACCAGAGTCAACAAGCTTATCATAATTTCTTACAGTAACTGCATACATATAAAAGAACATAATCTAGGAAAACGTTTTACTGTTTGCTTTCAACCCCCCGAAATTGGCTGATCTCCAAGAAACTCCAGAATTCTTTAAATAAACTTGCGGTGAATACCTTGGGTGGTATAGTGAAGATGAATATGATTAATGGTTAAATAATTAACAAGCAAAAATGTGGTGACAGTCGTATCCACCTGTCCAAGTTTACAGAGCGTTTTCTCAGAAAAAAAAGACAAAGATCATGATACCCTCAAAAAAATTAAATGTGGTAAAATTTGTTCTCAAACCTCCTAAAATACTGTTAAATTAACATGGTATATAAATTCCAGTAACAATATGTTGGACCCTAATCTATCAGGCTTCACATGGTCACCCTACTTAAACTGCTTTAGTTTCCATTTCCAAAGTGCTTATGTCAGCCAGAGCATCTACACTAAACCCGTATGATTTCTCATGTGTATTCAGTACAGAAATATCATTCAGTACAGCACAAATATAATTCTGCTGATCTCAAAGATGGACACTTAAATATGTTCTTTACTAGTTTATATCATACTTAGATAACAGGTTATACTAGGTCAACTGAAAAGGCTCACTCCCTGCATTCTCACAACTGAGGTCCCACAGGGTTCAGTGCTTAGCCCTTTACTGTTTTACTATTCCCCGGTGTTCTTTACCAGATAAGTTGCTGTCATTGAACTACTTGAACTCTAATAACAACGCCTGATGACTCAGCTGAACATCTCATTTCCTCCATCTGGCTCCATATCTGCAAAATAAGATACGATATTTGAATACTCTATATAAATAAAATAAGAAAAATAGGATAAAATTACATTTTCACAACGCTTTTGCCACATTTGTCAAAAAAAGGCATATGTGTTAAAAAACCTACAAGCAAAGGTGACCAGTGAAATACACTTTCTCTTACACTGTACATTCATACATACAATAGCCTATAGTCTCTTCTGTTGTACTTATAATATAACATGGCCTTAAGTGCCTCATTGCTTTTATAAAACAAGTACTTCATAATAAAAATAGATTCACAAATTTATTAAAATTTCACAAAAACATTATTTTATTTAAGCAAATTCATTTAGGACATTCCAGTGCTATAGGCCCTGCCAACGTGATCTCATTAAAATACGTGTGTATTTTTACGTAAAGTGTGATTCTACCACACGTACATTTACTTACGTTTTCATACACACTAAAATGTACAATACTGACGTATTGACAGCACTAAAACGTACAATATTGACGTATTGACAGCACTAAAACGTTAATTATTTATGTATCCAATAGTGAACATGTACCAGCTCCCATGTATGAATATTAAAATCGTGGCATTAATGTTTTGTTTCTATTGTATTCAATTGTCATATCAATACATGTTTTCAGTCGCATTTATTAAATGCATTTGACTAATCTACTTAATATAAAATAACATTTTGCTCTATTCGTGACTTCTGCTGCACTCATTTCGGATGATTAACTTTGATGTTAAAGAAGACTGCATTTTAAAACCTTAAGATGAATAACATTTATGTAATCGTTTAACCATTTTGTAGTAGGCCTAGTTTGTTTGCCTTAAGACAAAAAGGCATTTTCTCCTATAGCAACTGACGATCATAAGATACACCAAAACATAACATAAATTCACAAATCACATCAATTTTATTCGTTCGCTGTAATCCAAATCTTTACAATCCATATGTTTGCGAGGAACAGATCCAAATTCAGCCCTTTATTCAGCGACCTTCATCTCATTCTCAGCAGCGACCGTAAACATCAAATCCCGCGCTCGTTATGATGAATTCAAATTCAAAAATTGCGCCCTCATGAAGCATTACGACATGATTTACGGCAGTGGTATCGAACGCTCATTGGCTCTCACCTGCTTCGTCACAGATTGTGACATGCCGTGTTTCAGTCAAGTCGATGTGTATTTGAAATGGGGAAATGCACGCCTTCACAAAGTGAAGCCGGATTAATATTTTCATTGATTAATAACTTACATTCTGCTCTGTACCCCATACAAAACTATTATATACCGCCAGAGAGGACTGCGACTGCAACACATCGTCATTTTAACTACTTTTGGTACCGCTTTTGACATTTTCGCAATAAATAAATTATTGTGATTACACTTGTCTGTCTGTTATGCTTTTATTTAACGTTATAACAGTACGTAGTTTTAATAAATGGTTATTGGTAGGTTTAGGAGTAGGTTTAGGATTAGCTGTTCAAAATATCTTTTTAATGCTATATTGTTACTAAAATTGTCATTTTCCAACACATTTCTGTCCATTACGTTTTATTCTCTTTATATTCTGTTTAAAATGGGTATGTTTAGGTTTTGGGGTAGTGTTAAGGGATCTTACATTAATCTATAAAATGGTAAAAGGGAAATTATACAGATATCTTTATGATATATAACAAAAGATTTGAATCTTTACTCGTATAAAGATTCGTATTCTTAAACAAAGATTTCATGACGGATTTGTAAATATTTTACGTTTTTTAGCTGTAAAAACGTAATAATGCTACGTTTAAATGTTGCCAATACGTCCGTATTCTACGTTTTAGCACTTCTCCAAACGTACAAAAACGTACATGTTGTCTCTTTGAAAGTTACGTATTAATACCTGGCCTTGGCCTAATAATGGCCCTGCCATGCAAACGTTAACAGAACGTAATTCTGTGGGTGCTGTGCAGTGATACGATTAACAATTGCTTTCACATAGTTGTGTTTCTGCATAGTCTGCATCCAGGACTGGAACTATCCATTTTACATAAATCATTATAGCAGTTTTATAATTGCATTTTTATACATAGAGCACATCGACAGTCTTAGGGCCAGATTTACTAAACAGGGCAAATTAGCGTGAGAGCGTAATTCCCAAAAGCACCAATTGCAGTGGAAAGTTCTGTGCATGATTTACTGATGACACACAAATTAAAGAACACAGACGCAGCTGGATCTTTTCCATAATGACCAACACAATCTACCAAGAGCAGCGCAAATTAGCATCTGGTTTAAGGCGTGCTTTTTTGGGGAATGAAAAAGTGGCGCAAATACCAGTAACTTGACGAGCACAAACCTTAGTAAATCACCTTGCATGATTCATTTAAATACTCTCATCCCCATACATTTTGCATCTGAAAGGGAAACTCCTACAAATGCATATGCAACAAGGTCAGCCTTAAAAATAACCGTCTATGCCTTTCCAGCGCTAATTTTTCACTGTGTGTCTTTAGTAAATCCTGACAGTAGTTTTTTAACGCCAAAAGAGGGTTTGCGCTGATGCAAGCTGTTAGTAAATCTGGCCCTAATCATATTATTTGTGTTTTATTTAAACTCAGTATGTAAAATTAACAAAAATAGGAAAAAGTAATATAACGATTGCATTGATCGCAGTAAGGGAGTGACTGACAGGGTGTTACTGAGGAATTAAGACTACTTGAGGGATTACTCGTTCTAATTCGTCTCTACTTGTTGAGCCCTGTGTTGAGAAAAATGAGGGAGTGAAAAAAGAAAACGTTAACAGAAATGTGCAATGCATAGACAGTGAAGCTATAAACAAATATTTCACATCAGTCTGTAACCATAATACGCATCGATAAAAAGTGTACAATCGCTTGGATGTGTGGTTGTGAGTGTGACTAGCACACTTGTGACAGAGATTTAAAACATAATCTAATCTTTGACATCAGCAGACAGTGAAGAGCTTCAAAGGTTTTTCTGTTGTTTAGATAATAATAAAATCACATGATACACAGATATATTAACAGTTCCTCACACACACAAAAGTGCAGTGTTGGCTCTCACCCTCCCAGGCAAGTCGAAATTGATGGATTATCCCACCTGGCTGAAAGGAAAGATGAGTTTACAGCAGAAGGGCCCAAGAGAGAAAAGAGAGGTCATGAGGAATTGGTTCTAGAATTGTAAAGAGGACATCAGTCCCTTGTCAATAATCAATAGAGAGAAAAGTGCAATGAGATTCAAATCAATACCAATATGTGTCTGCACACATGTAGGATACCGTATATACATTCCCAAGTATAAAGTCCTTTAACTCTGCATAAACATATTTATAGAAATGCTTGTAATATTCCATAAAGTTTTCAATGTGTTTCTTCAGTCTTGTCACCTACTAGTGAAAGCTAGAGGTCTCTCTTTCTTAGAAAACTGATTCTGACAAATGTCCATTATAATAAAATGCATCAATTTGCAATTTATTTAAATAACTTGTCATTGAATCAGCGAGAAAGTGGGTGTGTGTGGTGGATAACTGTACAGTGAAATTTGCCATGCTTTATCCCTCAATCATAAATTAGTCATGTGTGTTTAATATAGGGTGGAAAAGATCAATACTGTCAATGTACAGGAGGGATGTGTGTCATGCAGAACTAAACAGGGAATTCCTTTGTGATTTCAACTCCAAATTCCTGAATGTGAATTGAGGTAACAAGCTGAATTTAAATTTTGGGAAGTAGAATAAGTACAATTTTAAAATATAGGCCTATACAAATTTAAAAACTACAATTAAAGTGTAGTCTCATTATATTTAATAAATTATCTAATTTTTAAATGTTATGGACCATGGTGGAAGAACAATTGATTTCCCAGAATCAGTTCTGGGTAGATTATACTTACACAATTTAGCTGGTTACTGATTCCAAATTACATAACAAAAATTGTAGTTAGTAACATAATCCATTACATTACACAAGGTAATATAATCTGACTACGTTTTGGTTACTTTTGGTTACTTTTAGATTACGATACACGTTTATTACATTGATTTCACATCTAATTACAACTACAAGTAGTTAATTTGTTAATTCAGATTACATGTAATCAGTTACTTTACCCAGCACTTTGCCTAGAATGCTTCAATTAAATTTTTGCTTAAATTTTAAAGAGTCCATTTGATGCTCTGTAAAATTCAAATCTGTTTTGATGGCTGTGTGAATTATTTTGACAGTATTTAGCTAAATCTGCATGATTAGTCAACATGAATGATGTAATTATTTAATGTTTTGGTGCAAAACTTTTGGGTGACTGCAGCATGGCGTTTCTTTGCATAACAATACAGTAAATTCCATTCAATTAAACATCCTGTGTGGTGTGGCCAATTCAATTCAAATTCACACTAATGAATTTAAAGAGAACCTGTTCTTAAATTTAGATTTGATAAAATACTTGATGTTAAACACTTCACAAAGCAACATCCATCCCCTGATTCAGTTCTTGCCATGAAGGGAAAGGCAGTGCAAGTAGTTTAAGAGATCACTTACACACTTGGACATGACAAAACCTGCATCTGACAACATATTTCTCCATTAGCAGCCCCAGCCCAACTTCCGAAGACACAGTAGCTGACAGAATCCACTCTCTCTCTCCAGACTGCAGTGTCCCTGAGGTGTCTTCAAAACACTATTTCTAAAAATCTGTTAGTTGTACAAACCTTCAGAGAGAATCCAGAACGGCGTACAAAAGAAAATAATACTAAAAAAAATAGGAGGAAATATAGAACAAAGAGAGGACATTAATTTGATTTAAAGCAACCGGAATGGAACTGCAACAGCAGATTGAGATTTACAGCTCTGGGATAATTCTGCTCTTCATACAGATTTATTTGCTGCTGCTGTGTAGAAACACCGACCACCAATGTCACTGAGGAAAAAGAAGAGGAGGAGGAAAGAGAGAGGGAATGCATACTAAGTGATTGGAGTGCTTATGTTCGAGAGAAGGGGGTGGATAGAGAACAGGAGAAAGGGATGGAGGCAAAGGAGGGGTTGGGAGAAAAGATGAGGGGTCTGACTGCAGACTTTCATTCAGGCACGCCCTGTTTCTGAACACTCCCAGCCTCAGGCATTGTATTTCAACACTTTTGACATCAGCACAGCAAAGTTCACCTGGGTGAAGAACAGAGAGAGATGCTTAGATAAAGTGTGTCCTCTTTCAGAGGGTGTGGCTGTAAGGCTATGCCAGGTCAATGAATCAGACAACCACTGTTTGCCTATTTGTTTCGCATGTCTCACCCTAGAAACTCTCTGTGGTGGACTCAATCACTGGCATTGCAACATTGCAATAATGTCTTTAAAGTTGTACTGAAATGAAAATTCACCCCATTCAATGCATGTTATTGATCTTATTGTGAATGATTCATCCATGCATGTTTATTTTTTTCTTTTTGACCTTGCAGTTTTTAATAAAAAAAATATTCAGGTGAAACAACAGAACAACAGACTTCTCCAATAATTTAGTCAAGCTTGCATTCATCTGCCTTCGTTTTTAAGAGCAACACCTACATCTCAAAATCCAATCAACAATGTATGCCAAACACGCCAAAAGAAGAAAAGATCTGTCGATACCTCATAGCAACTTTAAACTCAAACATTTATTGTTACACCAGCTGTTGGCAAACTACAAACCAGAGGTAAAAGAAAAAACCCCGAAAAAAAAGCATACAGGTAAATGGTGACAGAAATGTTGGGTGAATTTTCATTTGTGGGTGAATATCACACTACTTGCAGTGCCTGAATTAACATCCTTTAAATTACTATCACAGAGGTAATTTACTAGGCTATACTAATAATCAGAAGGGTCTGGCTTGTGTAGACTGTGGAGATAGACTATTTTAAGCCAATAATGTTATTATTATAATAGCCATTCTCAATGAAGTTCATGTGACTATGTTTGTTTTCCAAGTCACCTTAATTGAGTTAAACCTCCTGTTTATTCTGTAAGTATAATGCATCTGCAGTGCTATTGGTGAAGTTTTTATTTCAGTATGGTGACCTTTGTGATATTCTGATAATTATATGTTGATACTATATTCAATGACAATATTAACAGGTAATAAATAAGTGACAACTATTTGTCTCCATTTCAAATTTCAAAAAGTTTTTTTATTAGGCTATTTAACCTTTGTCTTTCATTCCTTTTGTGTACTGCCCCCACCCCCACTTCCCCAATCCTCTTGGTAGCATTAAACAAGCTCAGTTTTATTAGAATGCTTACATTGTTTCAATAGCCCAGTTGTCTAAAACAGATTTGGGACCTACTAGGCTTTTATCCAGGGGGTGGGGGTGTGTGTGTGTGTGTGGGGGGGGGGGGGGGGGGGGGGGGGGGGGGTAATAACCAGAGATTAGATGCTGTGATGTCTGTTAATTTGCACATCTGAGAATGCATGCTCACAAACACAGACAAAGAGATAAACAGAGATAAAGAAGTAATACTTGTGTGGTTATGTGCTAACTGCAGTAACCCCCTGATGTAGATAAGCAAATTTTAATTTGTAATATTGCTGTAGGGGAGAACGGGAAGTGCTTTAATACAAAACAAGAATCAGTTGTAAAACCAATTTAACCTTTTAGAAATGGGCTACATGGGTGAAATCACTGTCATACATTGACAATTCTGAGGTATGAAAGTAAAATGTAAAAAATGTCTTATAATTATGTTTTAAAACCTGATTTGCTTGGCTGTTAAACATAGCTGGTATCTTTTAAATCAGCAGGTGTTTGTTTAAATTCATATCATTAAAGTGTGTATGCCCTGCAATTAATTACAAATTATTATTAGCCTATAATATAATTTTATTTTCATTAAATATAAAGCAGCCTAAATGTGATTACCACAATACAGTCATGTAACAACAACTCTCTTTAGTACATAAATTGCACAATTTATGGTTGTAGATTTATAAACAGATAAATTACATAATAAGAAAATAATATAAGAATATGACATAGCCTACACATCTTTAGAAAAACAAAAACATTTACAGACTTTGTGCTACGAGAAATATTAGCTACTCTCCGGTCTCTGCAAGGTTTTTGGTGTAGAAAACTCTCATTCTCAAAATAGTTCCTCACGCTCAAATGAACGACACTCGAAGGAAATCGTTGCTATGTTTTTACGACGTTACATTCTCTAATACCATACCCTCGAATAACCACCAAAAAGAAATGCTTATTCATGACGAAAAACGAAGCCCGGAGCTGTACTGGCAGGTAGAGGCACGGCTGAGGGTGGAGACGGGTGGAGGAGGAGAGGAGGGACGTAAGAGAGATTTAGTAGACATCCTGAAACCCAGCAGAAGCGGGCTGCAAGTCTCATCTCTAAAGCAAGAACCAAACACGAACGGAACTCAACATCACAATGGGATCTGACAGGACTTTAACCTTAGCTCTTCTCAGTTTTTTGGGATGGACGCTGATCTCTGCCTTCAACCTGGACACAGAGAATGTTATCAGGAAAACAGGAGATGCCAACAGCTTGTTCGGTTTCTCCCTGGCCATGCACCGACAACTCAGACCATCCGATAAAAGAATGTAAGCATTTATTTCATTCTCTTTGGAGTCCAGGTATCGTTGCTTTCTTACGGAGTTTATTTCACATTTGCAGCAGATTGAATCCAGGTAGGCTACTTTGGTTGCCGAACATTTTTGTAGGCTAATTAGTTGATCGTTTTTTGTAATATAAACTAACGGTATGTAGCTGTTTTTCATTTTGCAATATCCACCATTGCATTTCCACAGTTCAAGTGCATTATACACTTTTTTTTTTTTTGTAGTTTCAAGGTGTTAACTATTGTAATTGCATGGAAAAGACATTCAAATTCAACATGAAATGAACAACATGAAGGATAGTAAATAATGACTTAGATTTGGGACTGTTGTGTATTGCGCAGCAGTGCACCAGAATGATATTTCCACAAGAACTGCTGAAAAAGCCACAACAACTCAGGTTTATGTCATTTCAGGGCATAACTTTAACCACCCAACAGTGTGCTCATTACTTGGAAATAGTATTCATATTTAGCTTCATTGGGGTCATTAGAGATGTCTGGTCTTCTTCTCCTTTCTCACTGTGGAGATGTCTGGTCTCCTTCATCCTTTAATTTTCAGGCTTTTTGACCTCAAGCACTGCAAGGATTAGATTGTAGGTGGGTCCCTTAGCACTTAAGGTTATTTGAGACACACAGACTTTAGAAAGTGTTTCTAGAACATATTTTATTGAATTTATGACAGTTTGATATTGTTTTTGTGGTTCACTAAAAAAAACACACTCGTGTTGCCTTGGCAGCACCAGACACGCATTGTAAGTTTCAAGTCTAACATGCAAGTGAAAGAATGTGTGCAGAAGCCTGTAACTCATTCCTGAAACTCACTACTGCCATCAACCCTGGCAGCACAGGAGAAAGACTGCCAGGATTGACCTCATGTTTATCCTGCAGAGAGTGAGTCCACCAGTTATGCAGTTGACTGATGCTGAGCTTTAGTGTAACTGCTTAGAACATTGATGTGTGTACATTTACATTTGGTTATTTAGCACATGCTTTTCTCCAAAGCAGCAAATGAGGAACACCACAATCTGTTTATCATATAAAAGACAACAATCCTCAAAGTACTGCAATGTCAAGATGAGTAAGCAAGACTACCACAGAAAAAAAAAAATGCAGAAAAGTAGAAAAAAAGTAGAACAAGAAGATTATATAGAAAAACATGATAGTTGTGGTTATATGTCCAGTAAAATTCAAACATCTTACTTATGGTTAGCAGAATAACAGTTAGACAAAGTAACTGACAAACTGGAGTTTATTAGCAAACCATGCATCACTCATTTGGAACCTCCTTCAGCTGAATTGTGCAATTTCTATAGCAGCATCTGATTTTTTATGGATTTACGATGTATTTCAAATATTTCAAACCACACCCAGTGTATGAAAGTCACATTTATGTTTGTGTGTATGTGTGTGCTCTGACTCATATCCTCAGTGTGTGTCTCATGGACTTGGCAGACTGGCTGGCTGTGTTAGAACACAACAATTCTGCTTGTTAGTAACACATGCCCTACAGGTGTGTGTATGTGTGAAGGTGATTCACATTACTGCAGGCCAAGGCAGGGCAGGGTGTGTGTTAGGGGGCATTGATGTAGCATTCCTTGGCTTGTCATAGCTGGCACGATGGAACTGCTATCCTGGTAATGTAGGCAGTGTGTGTGTGTGTGTATGTTTGCCTAGCATGTTAGCTATTTTGCAGCTTAAGTGAAAAATACAAGTTGGGAATGAGGAGCATAGACCTTTAAAGGGATTCCATTCTTCTTCTGTGTGTGCCACAACACATAATGCTGATAATAACAAGGCACTTGGACAACGGCAAACAGACTATACAAAGAGATACACAATGACTACTTTATCAATGGATACCTCACTTCCCCTGATTTATATATTTTTTTGGACTGTTTAAATTCATCTATTTTAATGAGAATGTTATACATTAGTCATTTTGTCATTTCTGTCCTTCTTACTCACTTACTCTTCTGTTGTTCAAACCCATATAGCTTTCATTCTTGTGTGGAACACAAAAGGAAGCTGCAAAGGAAATTGCTTATGATAGATAACAGAATAACAGAATTTCAATTTTGGGGTGAACCATCTTTTTGAAAACACAAATGCAGAAAAAGAAATAAGACACCTTGATGTCAAGTGAGCTACATTAAAAATGTAAAATATCCTGACCAGGACCTGTTTTTCTTTATTATAAAGAATATATATATATATTTATTTTTTAATACATTACCAATATCTAAAATACTATTTCTCACTGGTATTATAAATATTATTTCTCAATGCACATTTTTGTCTCAGTTGTCAAAAGTGTGGAATATTAACTTGTAGTCGTGGTCAATAATATTAGGGATGTATTGTATTGAGTACCCTGGAGTTTTATTTTCTGTGTTACTCTGTGAAATGATCCTATTGTAACAGAGAATATGTAAGAATACTGGGAAACTGCACCAAGCGTGCCCAGACTTTAACAGAACTTGGCAGAAAGTACGTTTAAGATCTAAGCTCTGACTGAACCTGAGCCCTGATCTTGGCACTAGTAATTGATTGGTTTTGACTTGCCAGTACTCCACTGAAGCAGTCTGAGCTGGTGGTGCTTTCATAATGGGAGTTGTTTCGTAAGACCATTGCAGCACATTTCTTAGTTTTTTTTCTCCCACCGCATCCCGGACAAGAGTGAAGGATTGCTTACTCACCTCTTTGTCTTTATCAACTTTCAAGTTGGCTTTGTTCTGTAACATATTTTGAAGGCTTATTTGGGTATCTAGTGTTTCCTCAACATGTGCGTGAACAATAATAATCAAACTTTTTATCTGATTTGGCTTTATCATATTGTGGAATAATGTAGCCGGCAAAAACATATTCAATACACAATAATATGTTTTATTGGCCCATATCCCAGAGTGCAGTGGGTCCATTTGGCATGGAAATGGGCTACCTCTTCCTCTTCCTGTGATTCTCTTAGCTTCCTGTGCAGGAGTAGGCATTAAGCTTGGGCTGAATTTGTATGTCAGTAAGAACAGGCAGCTATTGGCCTTAATACATCACTCTATTGCATTGGCCTACAGAATAGTCTCAAGTATTATTATCCTACTGTAGTTTGCTCACAGGATGCATCATGCCAGCCCCACTCTCATGCTAGATCCACACCTCTCTGAGAAACTTAAACAGTGCTGCCCACTACAGTGTGATCATGGGAAATTGGGAATGTCCCGATACCATTCTCTCTCCCTCCCTCTACTTTCTTATTTCTTCAATCACCAATATAATGATTGCAAAAGCCCATAAATAAAAAAACAACAAAAAACAGGCTGTAATCTAACTGATGTTCAGCAAAAAGCTTTAATAAAAAATGCTCTGTGTGGCACAAATAATGCCTTATTCTGCTGCTACTACATCAGAACAACACACCTCTTTTATTTTTACCCTGAATACACTATTTCCGTAACCCCCCTTTAAAAGTATAGTTCACCTCAAAATAAAAACTTTCATAATTTACACACCCTCATATCTTTACAAAAAACAAATTACATTTTTAATGAAACTTTAGAGAATTCTGTCCCTTCATTGAAAGTCCATTCCACCAAAACTTTCAAGCTTTAAAAAATTCATTAAGACAGAAAAAGTAATCTATATGAATTGAGCAGTTCAATCCAAGTCTTCTGAAGAGACTCAATCACTCATACTGTATGATGAACACATTTAATGTATGGTAAATATGGTCAACGGCAGCTCAGTTGTAATTGTTTGATGCATGAGAACAAACCTCATTAGGTCTTGTGTATCAAGCAAGCATGTTTGAGCTTTTGTTTTCCATATTTAATGAGCTTTATGTATGTGCATTGCAGCCTGCAGTTTACTGTATCTGTAACATTCCAGGCTCTATAATAAGGTGGCCACTAAGACCAAAGACTTGCCACTATATCTATTCCTAGACCTATAGGTAGTCATAAATGTATCATTGCCTTAAGGGAGTCGGAAAATCTTGTCCTCCAGCAGCACCTATGTTGTGCACAGTAGGTCAGGTAATATCAGTTTGCACTCTGTATCTTTATCTTTAAGGCTGGAGTCTTTGAAATGTTTAAAGCACATCTGGAGCTGTAATTCAGCTGCTGTCAGTTCAAAATGTGAACCGTGACACTCCAAACCTCCTCAGCAGACCCAGCTCTTGCACCATAGCTGTGGCCTCCTCATTCTTTAAAAAATCAATGCTTAACATTCCATACAAAATTATGATAGTGTGTTTATAAAATAGATATTTTATAAACACACTATCATGAGATATTTGGCATACTAAATATCTTGACCTGTCTGTGATTCAGAATCCTGCTGTGTGAAATATGTTCTGATTGAAAATTACATCGGCGAAGATACAGGGCAGCGGGAAGTTCGGGGAGGAGTTATAGACCAGAATATCAGTATTTTAATAGATATATTTACAATTATTTCAAACAGAAACAAAGCACAAACATTTGGAAAACCTCATTCTGTATGAACAACCAAAATGGTTGTGTCCACCAAAGTGTTTTTCCCCCATTGTTTTCAATGGGCGTGCCACATATCTAAAAATGGCAGTTTATTTCATGCTGAGCTCTGTGTGCTTGGCATTTTTTTCTGACTGCCGAGAAAAATGGAAACCTAAAGCCTGATACACCACATGACTTTTAAAAACTGAACAGATTTTACTGGGCATCACACTAGGCATCATACACTTGCAGACACTTGTAACAGAGCGGGCATCAAATGACTGAAGATCACACAAGCTGTTCCGAACGTAACAAACTCACACAGGAACATGTGCCGCATTGCTTTGAGACACATGACAGATGAAAATGTGTTCTAAAATCCGCTCAAAACATGTTTGATATCCTCCAACTGGCTGAATTTGTAAAGCTAAAAAGTCCCTGCCCAGCATACACTACATTTTCTGCGAAATCTGTCAACTCCAACTGCCCAATATCTGGAGACTGGCTAGCTAGCTAATCGTCGATTCCTCCAGGCTGTAAATTGTGGCAAAAATCTAGGCAAGCTGTGTTGTGCATTCCAGCCTTAAGTTGTTTACGTTTCACAAATGATTTGTTTCTACGGCAAAGCTCATAAATGCCAAAATGAATCTTAGTGTGGCTTTGTTGGTAATGATAGCAAAATTCACATCTGTTCTTGTATAACCAAAGAAAGTGCAGCAAGTAACACTGGCTAAGTGGCACAACATAAATTTGTGTAGAGGTTGCTACCGTTAGCAACCATTTTGTTTTTTACATGATGTCACAGTCAAATGGGAGCTTTCACGATATTCTGAGCTGTAATTACGTCTTTGACAAAGATATGTAAGGACAAGTTGGAAACTAAAATTATGGTAATTCTGACATGGCACACTCAAATGCACCATAATATTTAACTAGCCAGATTACGTTTATTGACAATAGTGTCAAACACTCTTATACTGTCTTGTGCTCTGCCATTATCCAAAGATTCAAAAGATTTGAATTATAACAAAACATTGCAGTTGGAACAGATAGAAAGAGACTTCTCGTATTGGTTATTGTCTATATGACTGTATTGTAAATTCACATGCCTTAGCCTATAAACTTTTAATGCAAGCATATTGCTGATTTATGAACTGATTAAAATAATCTATTTGTTCAAACATCCCATCACATGAGTGGCTAATGCTGCTGGAGTAAATTTGCCAGACCTGCAGTTTTTTCTTTCCTATTGAAACTATTATATAAAATGCATTAGAAGTCATGACCATTTGCTCTCTAGAATGAGTAATTGCGTAATTGTTTCTTTCTCATTATGTTGAGAGCCTGACATATTTAACAGATGAGACATAATTCTCTGTGTCTATATCATGATTGAATGCCAGTGTCAGACTCTGGCCTCAGGATACATGAAGCACTCTCTCTGAATAAGCCCTCAGTAAATAGAGTACTTGTCCTCTCTGTTCTCCCCTCCCCCATCTGCACCTCTCTCTTTCTTCATTTTCTGAATCTTCCATCCTCTTTTGTACTGAGTTTTTAAGTTTTAAATAAAAATATATGGTCCTTATGTGATGTTTTTGTGTGAATTTTTTTTTTTTTTTTTTTTTTTTACCTTGGAATTTTTGGCTTGTTTGTCCTATATATCTTGCAGAACCATTTCAAAAAGTGAGGCATATGCTTGTTGTGCTATAGTTGTTACATCCCCCTGGGGAGTGATTAATGGAGACGCATTACATTACCGACAATCACACACTACCAGACTTTCAAGTTATTCCGGACGCAACAAATTCACACATTGACATGTGCCTCAATGCCTCAAAACACATGAAGGATGAAAACAATATGTACAGTAGGGAGAACAAGTATTTGATACACTGCCGATTTTGCAGGTTTGCCCATTTACAAAGCATGTAGAAGTCTGTAATTTTTATCATATGTACTCTTCAACTGTGAGTGACGGAATCTAAAACAAAAATCCAGAAAATCACATTGTATGATTTTATTGCATCACATAAGTATTTGATACATCAGAAAAGCAGAACTTAATATTTGGCACAGAAACCTTTGTTTGCAATTACAGAGATCATACATTTCCTGTAGTTCTTGACCAGGTTTGCACACACTGCAGCAGGGATTTTGGCCCACTCCTCCATACAGACCTTCTCCAGATCCTTCAGGTTTCGGGGCTGTCGCTGGGCAATACGGACTTTCAGCTCCCTCCAAAGATTTTCTATTGGTTTCAGGTCTGGAGCCTGGCTAGGCCACTCCAGGGCCTTGAGATGCTTCTTACGGAGCCACTCCTTAGTTGCCCTGGCTGTGTGTTTCGGGTCGTTGTCATGCTGGAAGACCCAGCCACGACCCATCTTCAATGCTCTTACTGAGGGAAGGAGGTTGTTGGCCAAGATCTCGCGATACATGGCCCCATCCATCCTCCCCTCAATACGGTGCAGTCGTCCTGTCACCTTTGCAGAAAAGCATCCCCAAAGAATGATGTTTCCACCTCCATGCTTCACGGCTGGGATGGTGTTCTTGGGGTTGTACTCATCCTTCTTCTTCCTCCAAACACGGCGAGTGGAGTTTAGACCAAAAAGCTCTATTTTTGTCTCATCAGACCACATGACCTTCTCCCATTCCTCCTCTGGATCATCCAGATGGTCATTGGCAAACTTCAGACGGGCCTGGACATGCGCTGGTTTGAGCAGGGGGACCTTGCGTGCGCTGCAGGATTTTAATCCATGACGGCGTAGTGTGTTACTAATGGTTTTCTTTGAGACTGTGGTTCCAGCTCTCTTCAGGTCATTGACCAGGTCCTGCCGTGTAGTTCTGGGCTGATCCCTCACCTTCCTCATGATCATTGATGCCCCACGAGGTGAGATCTTGCATGGTGCCCCAGACCGAGGGAGATTGACCGTCATCTTGAACTTCTTCCATTTTCTAATAATTGCGCCAACAGTTGTTGCCTTCTCACCAAGCTGCTTGCCTATTGTCCTGTAGCCCATCCCAGCCTTGTGCAGGTCTACAATTTTATCCCTGATGTCCTTACACAGCTCTCTGGTCTTGGCCATTGTGGAGAGGTTGGAGTCTGTTTGATTGAGTGTGTGGACAGGTGTCTTTTATACAGGTAACGAGTTCAAACAGGTGCAGTTAATACAGGTAATGAGTGGAGAACAGGAGAGCTTCTTAAAGAAAAACTAACAGGTCTGTGAGAGCCGGAATTCTTACTGGTTGGTAGGTGATCAAATACTTATGTCATGCAATAAAATGCAAATTAATTATTTAAAAATCATACAATGTGATTTTCTGGATTTTTGTTTTAGATTCCGTCTCTCACAGTTGAAGTGTACCTATGATAAAAATTACAGACCTCTACATGCTTTGTAAGTAGGAAAACCTGCAAAATCGGCAGTGTATCAAATACTTGTTCTCCCCACTGTATATCCCAGCATACACTACATGATTTTCTGCGAAATCTGTCAGCTCCAACTGCCCAATATCTGGAGACTGGCTAGCTAGCTAATCAACTAGTGTCAATTCCCCCAGGCTGTAAAAGGCAAGAGTAGTGTAGTGCATTCCAGCCTTAAGTTGTTTACGTTTCAGAAATGTTTTGTTTCTACCCAAATCAGCTGGGGTTTGCAGAATGGAATGATGCTGTTTAGGAGCTCACTGTGATCCAGATTATTGCTGGATTTTCCTGAAATGTGTAGGTCAATGTACATGGGATGCTGGTTCATTAACAAAACTTTTAATGAAACAAGGGAGTTTTGTGTGCAGTAATTTTAAGAAATATTGCAACTACATATGTATGTATCAACCCGATGAGAAAATGTAACTATTTTACGAGTTGGGAATTTCGTATAAATTTGTACGATTTGCTTTTTCGAAAATGTATGATTTTTAGAAAAAAAGTAAGCATGAAGGAGATTGTATGAATTCACTACCAATTCGTCAAATACGTAAAATAGTTATGATTTGCCATGGCAGTGTGTTTATATGAATATATTTTTATGAATGTTTGTCAGTAATATCTTGTCGTTTTTCTGATTATTATAGATCATGTTAAAAGACACTAGAACCTTCTTTGTTCTTTGTATGTTGTTGGATGTGTAATGTAGCGAATTTCAGCCTGTACATTGCATTAGATTTAATGTAATCATGAGCATTTTCATCAGATATAGCAATCTGTATGCTCTTGATAGTGCAATGAATAGCAGGTATTCAGTAGCTATTTTTGCCCAACACAGAAAAGTTTGTGTTGCCCTTTCAGGAAAACAGTGCTGTCTCTGTCTGTTTGGAAAATGTGACTCTAAAGCTATTCTCTTTTTGTGATCCAGACAGAGTCTTGGTCTATACGCTTGTTCACTCTTAGGCACAGAAGGAATTAGAAGTGATTGATGGAATTATCAGTTGATCTAGGCATGAAATACATTTCTGAATATGGGGGAATTCCCACCCTTAAATGCCTCATATGGGGGTTTATTCTATTCTTTTATGCAAAACCCACAATTCCACGCTAAACTTCAGGTCTTGGAACATGTAAACACACGTTCAGTTGACCATAATTCAGTTAACCAACAGGAAAAAAATATGCCTTTGTTTGTCTGATTGCTGAAATAATAAATGAAATGACTGTTCAGACATTTAAAATGGACTGCACTTGGACTGTACTTCCCAAATGAAACTGAGATATGATCATAAACCCATTTTTTTTGCCATTGTCCTCTGTGTGTGACCTTGTATGTCTATGGTGTTTCAGTACTAACACTCTAAAGGAAAGTACGTTTTAGAGTCCCATAAACTCTCATAATAATGTGCAAAAATTATACCTTAGTTTATACATTAAGGGCAGTACCCTTAAGGAACATCTTTGTATCTTATTATGTATACTTTAAGCGTACATATTACTACTCTTAAGTACTAATCCACCTTTTACCCCTGAAGGTAAAACAGTGTATGCATCTGTAAAGTTCTAGGACATTGCCAACTTTTATTCTTCCTTCAGGATTTTGGTGAGGGCATTGTGGGAAATGTAGGCTTTGCTTCAGTCAGACCCTTTTTGTCTGTGCCCACAAAGAGAACTTGTGTAGCTAAAATCTGTGAAGTGTTGGGATGAATGTTATCGCTGAACCCAGTCAATCCAAAAGAAAAGAAAAGAGCCATTCACTCTCATACATGAAGTGAAACCAGAGATACAGCCTTTGAGTGGTGCATATCTTAGGCTTTCTGTGGCCTACATTTCTTTTATTCAGAAGAGAAAAGGTCTTCTCTTGAGGTTTTCTGTTGAAAGAATAGAATGAGTGCATAGTCTCTCTCTAATATACAGTGCACATGTTTTTTTTGTGTGGGCTGTTAAATCTGCATTGTTTCTACTGAGGATCCTACTGAAAACCCATGTATGCAGAAATAATAGATAATAATCACTGTCACAAGCACTATCACCATAATGAACAAATATCCATTTTCAAATATTGCTCCAGACTTTCAATTGTTGACTGAGTCAGTTGAAAAGACTGTACTCAGATTTATCACTTATTAAGACTATTATGATCAAGATTTTTACCTCAAAAATCTATTTACTTATTGACAAGCATATTAAAAACCCTATTACACAATGCTCATGCCAAGTATGTTATCATCTTTGGTTACAGAGTCTCTTTTGTGTAATTTGAAGCTGCAAGAGGAATGAAAGATCATATATTTTTAATATGAAATTCACAATATTGCAAGTCCATGAGTACATTTTTGTTTGTTGGTTTACAGGTTGCTGGTTGGTGCCCCAAAAGCTAAAGCATTGTCCAAGCAGAAGTCAACAATTACGGGAGGCATGTACAACTGTGACATAACCTCTCCCGGTCAGTCATGCCAACGAGTAATGTTTGACAATGAAGGTAAACTCAAACACATGAAAACATTATAACACATTATAACGAGTTACTGTATGTGTTAAGTGAGGTATTTTTATTGTGCATGTAGAAAACCTGGCGTCTGAAAATAAGCAAAACCAGTGGATGGGAGTTACTGTACAGAGCCAGGGACCTGGAGGAAAGATATTGGTAATAGTGTGTGTGTGTGTGTGTGTGTGTGTGTGTGTGTGTGTGTGTGTGTGTGTGTGTGTGTGTGTGTGTGTGTGTGTGCTTAAATTAGAGATGCAAAGATATTAAAATTCTGGCCAATACCAGTAAGCCAATAATTATTTTCATGTTATGGCTAATAACCGGTAAATGCAGATATAAAAATTCTACACTATTTTGTGTACGAGTTAAATGAGTTAAAAATAAAATAATAAAAAATAAAATCAATCATGTTAAATGCTACATGTAAATTTAGGAATTACAATGTACAGTATAAAAAATGGTTATTAGATGACATTGCTAAATGTAAATATAGAGGAAATGAGAAAGCCGATATGAAAGACTGCTATGGTACAGATATATTGTGCATCCCATAGTTTTAATGTTAGTTACTGTACAGTAGCTAGTTGTGATGTCTGTATATTTCTTAAAGAGATAGTTTACCCCAAAATGAAAAATCTGTCATCATCTATTCATCCTTATGTCATTAAAAACAGATGCAATTATAGTCCAACATTTTTAGTTTTCTAAAATCCTATTCTAATCTTTTACATGTCCAAATCAACAACCAGATAGATAAGTGTGTACAGTTTGTCCTTCTATAATTAAGTGCGTTCCAGTTGAATCATTTTCCCCTTTAAACTACTTGTATAGACTTGAATACTTGAATGAATACTTTTATCCTTTTATCACATTGATCAAAAGTGACAGTAAAGACATTTGTAATGTTACAAAAGATTTTTATTTAAAATAAATGCTGTTTTTTAAACTTTAATAACTTTTAACAAATTTTATTAAAGTACATTTTAAAATATATTAAAGCATAATACAGTCATTTTTTTAAATTGTAATAATATTTCACAATGGCACTGTTTTTTTCAGTATTTTTGATCAAATAAATGGAGCCTTGGTGAGCATAAGAGACTTTTAAAACTTAAAAAAAACATTTTAAAATTTTACTGACACCAAACCCGATGAACGGGTAATTTTTTTGGCTGAAATATATTTTTGTAACAGTGCAAAGAAATGTGTTTATTTATTATTTAGTTTTATGTTATTTATTTGACTGATTTAATATGTCTCTCCAGGTCTGTGCGCATCGCTACCAGAAGCGCTTATTTGTGAACACAGTTCAGGAGCTGCGTGACATGACAGGTCGTTGCTACGTACTAAGTCAGGACCTGACAGTTAATGATGCCTCAGGTGAAGATGGAGGGGACTGGATGTTCTGTAACGGGAGAAACAGAGGACACGAGCGATTTGGTTCATGCCAACAGGGTCTGTCTGCTACATTCACAAAGGACTATCACTATCTGGTTTTTGGAGCACCGGGTGCTTACAACTGGAAAGGTATTGGAGGATTAAAGTGCTTGTTATTTACTGTATGCATGTATTGTAGGTATATGTAAGTGTAGGTGAGATCTTCATGGTAAATCTTATGATATTTGGCATATTCAATGTTCAGTGAAAATCCAGCTTCAAATCATTTGTAAAGGAAAGATCAATTACGATGGCCAATGTCAAACAAAACCCATAATTCCCCACATTATTCAATTTTTGCCCCCTTATGACATTAGTACATCAGACTTTATTTGTCGGTTCATTGCATCTGACGTATTGTATTTTATCCCCCACTATTTAAACTTTGACATCTTTGCTCCATCTCTTCACTCATTCACTCTCTCCATCTTCAACCCTTCACCCTTTTCCTTTCCTTGTTCACTCACTCCTTCACTGGGTGGATGTCAGGAGTGGTGCGGATGGAACAGAAGAACAGCTCTCTGTGGGATGAATATATTTTTGATGACGGCCCATATGAGGTTGGAGACGAAGACCGTCGTGATCCAGGCCTGGTGCCTGTCCCTGCTAACAGTTATTTAGGTGAGTCCATCATCACATAACATTCCATTCATCATCCATATCACCCGATCCTTGAGCCGTCATGTGACTCGCTAAAGAACTCTGGTGCGATTAAGATACATAAACTTTTCAGCACAGTTTAAACTTAACTGGGCGTCAGTAGGATGCAAGGCATAGATATGTATTGCCTTTCTTACCTTTTGTTTGGTTTTGCTCCTTTTTGCATCTCTTTGGCTGTTCTACTTTGTGCTTTCTTGGGTACAAATCTTGTTTGTGCAACTGTAGGTGTGCTGTTCAGGACTAGCATATCCAGTAATCATCCTGATCAGTTTGTGTATCAGTCACCTCCCCTTCAGGTGGCCAAGAAGAACATTTATGATGTGGCATCCAATAGCTATTTAGGTTTGTGGGATTTCCTGGACGCCAACTTTATCAATTATTTGCGTTCATCCTGGTCATTATACATTATACATTTTGTGAACAAATGTGAATGTTGTTGCTACATTACTGTCTGTTTTGAGGCTTTTCTTTTAGTTTTGTTGTTGTTGTTGGTTTCTTGTTTACATCCACATTGCATAGGTAAAATTATGGCGTGTCCAAGTCAATCAGAACCATGCGTGTTTGAATTCATGTTGTATATTCCATAATCACTGAAAGAATTTCAGTATTCTTTTTTTGTTAACAGATCTTTAGCAAATCTTCTGATTTGTTGTATCTGTGACAGGTTTCTCTCTGGACTCTGGAAAAATGCTGACCAAGAGGGGTCAGTTGACTATAGTTGCTGGGGCTCCAAGAGCCAATCACAGTGGGGCAGTTGTGCTATTAAAGAAGCAAGAAAATAAATCATCAATTTTGACGGCTGAGTATATACTAGAGGGTACCGGACTTGCCTCTTCCTTTGGTTATGACCTTACAGTGCTTGACATCAATGGAGATGGGTAAGATCCAAAGTATAAATAAATTATATTATATTATATTATATTATATTATATTATATATAGCTTTCTAAAATAGTCTTGTGTTTTTCATATGTTTGTATGGAATTAGTGTTACTTTAGTGAATTACATGATGCAGACATTACAATGTTTTATTGCTTGTAGATCAGTGTTATTTTAGTAATATTTATATACTTTTATAGTATTTATTAACATTTTAAATCATTTTTAATTTTATATTTTCAGTTTCATCTTTGTAATATTTCTATTTAGTTTTAATTTATATTTATATCAGTTTTTGTTTATAATATTTTCAATTCTTTAGTATCTTAGTATCTAATTTTATTTCACTATTCACAAATTTTCTTTTTAAGTTTTTTAAGTTTAAGTTTTTCATCTAATCTTTGTATTTGGTTTTATTTAAACTTAATTTCGATTAATACAATTTATATTTATATTATATATCTTTTTGATAGCTTTAGTTGCTAATAACAACATGTATAATTTTCCTGAATACAGGTGGCAGGACATTGTAGTCGGAGCACCTCAGTACTTTATTAAAGACGGTGATATCGGTGGGGCCATCTATGTTTACCTTAATGAGGAAGGGGCTTGGGACAAGATCACCCCCAAGAGAATTGAGGGAGCCGCCTGTTCCATGTTCGGTCTGTCTGTGGAAAGCATGGGAGATGTGAACATGGATGGTTATCATGGTATGTGCTCAGTATGTAGTCACTTCTATGAATACAGCTAATGCAAACCACCTCAATGCTGAATAAGAACCAGCAGTTTCCAGGAAAGGTAAATAGAGAAGAAAAGATGTACATAAATCATCACAAATATATTTGTTTATTTGTTAGGATCCCCATTAGTTGTACCCTAGATATACCCTAGAGCAGTGCTATTCTTCCTGGAGCCCACATATAAAAAACTCTAAAACTCACATTAAACATATACATAAAAAACATTAAACATTTAGGAACATACGCTAAACATAACAAACACATTTTTAACATTACACTTATAAGTGAATCTTGAAATGATGATAATCACAAAGATGTAATTTATTTTCTCAGATGTTGCTGTTGGTGCCCCATATGACAGCAATGGAGCTGGAAACGTATATATCTTCCACGGTTCACCTCAAGGCCTAAAAAAAGCCCAGGTTTAGCCATATATTCACTTTTCTTTCATTGTCTTTCAGTATTAAAACATTCTTTCATTTACTCTTTTTTTAAAAATAACATATTCAATAATTTCAGGTTCTTAAAGGAAAAGATAACAATGTGAAACTCTTTGGATACTCTCTTGCTGGGAATATGGATATGGACAGAAATTCTTACCCTGATCTGGCTATTGGATCTCTCTCTGATTCTGTGTTTGTGTACAGGTATGATCATATTGATAGACAACGTATAATGATTCTTAAGGATTCTTTATAAATTCTATTATATATTAATCATTGATAACATTTGTCATTAATATGATAATACAAATCATTTAATAATATTATTAACATGCATTCTCATATGTCTTTATTTTATAAAATGGTGTAAAATGCCTACACAATCTGCTATTCATTTAGCATTATGGATGAATGATTGAATTCGCTGAATGCATTAATTATGGCTCTTACAATACAGGGCAAGGGCAGTTATCAACATTGAAAAGACTGTCACCACCACACCAAAGGAGCTAGACCTTACTCAGAAAAACTGTGGAGACACTATATGGTGAGGGAACTATAAACAAAACAAACAATCCTTAAACATATCAGCAAATGGTAAACCTTCTCTGAAGCAAAGTTTTATTGTGTGTTCTAGCCTTGACGTGAAAGCCTGTTTCAAATTTTCAGCCAACCCCAAAACCTACAATCCTAACCTGAGTAAGTACATGTTTCTCTGTAATTTACTCAGTAATTGTTCATCTGTGTTGTCCAGAATCTCATCTCCGTAAACAAATGCCAACGTTTTTGTCTTTTTCCCTTCTGTAGTGGTGGAATTCACTATCAGGGTTGAATCTGAAAGGAAGAACCTTAAACTTCCTTCTAGAGTCATCTTCACCCAGAGCTCAACTAATGAGTATGAAAGCAAGGGGATCGTAGAGCTCCAGGGTCAGGGCACAGAAAACTGTGTTACAAGAGGCCTCAAACTGCAGGTACAGCACATCAAAAGCAGCATTACAGCGTCCCATTTAGAGGGTAAAATAACAACAACTGAGTGACATTCTGTTTAAGTAGTAACATAAGGTTACAGGGTGCAATTGTGACAATAAATCAGCATGCTTTATAGAGAATGGTTTTACCTTAATATAGTGAAAAGGAAGTACTGCCACCTAGTGGTGATTAAATTGAGATTTGAGATCTGCTGTTTTTACATCAGGAGTGTTAATTATGTTAAAGGGATAGTTCACCCAAAAATGAAAATTACCCCATGATTTACTCACCCTCAAGCCATCCTAGGTGTATATGACATTCTTCTTTCAGATGAATACAATTGGAGTTATATTAATAAATATCCTGGCTAATCCAAGCATTATAATGGCAGTGAATGGCAGCCCAAAATTTGAAGACCAAAAAAGTGCATCCATCCATTATAAAAGTAATCCATACGGCTCCGGGGGGTTAATAAAGGCCTTCTGAAGCGAATTGATGGGTTTTTGTAAGAAAAATATGCAGATTTAACATGTTATAAAGTAAAATATCTAGCTTTCGGCAGACCGCCTTCCTTATTCAACACACAGAGAAAAAAGGGTGTCAAAATTGTACCTTTAGGGGTACAACAGCTTGTCGCTGGGGCAGCACCCTTAAAAGGACATCTTTGTACCTTTTTTACTCCTAAAAGGTGCATAGTAGTACCTTAGAGTACAAATACGTACCTTAAGGTACTACTATGAACTTTTTTGTTTCTCTGTGTGAACTTACGGAAAAAGTGTAGCGCCTCTCGCAGTTCAAAATGTTTACGTGCTACGTCCGACGTCATCGTCGCACCAGTTGCGCTTTTTTTCGTAAGTTTAATACGGAAGGCGGTCTGCCAGAAGCTAGATATTTTACTTTATAACGTGTTAAATATGAATATTTTTCTTACAAAAACCCATCAATTCGCTTTAGAAGGCCTTTATTAACCCCTCAGAGCCGTGTGGATTACTTTTATAATGGATGGATACACTTTTTTGGGCTGCCATTCACTGCCATTATAAAGCTTGGAAGAGCCAGGACATATTTGAATATAACTCCGATTGTATTCATCTGAAAGAAGAATGTCATATATACCTAGGATGGCTTGAAGGTGAGTAAATCATGGGGTAATTTTCATTTTTGGGTGAACTATCCCTTTAATGCTTTTATGTTAATGTATTTTAATGCAAGTATATTGTGCAAAGGAATCCCTAAAAGACAAACTGAGAGGTATTCCCATTGAAGTCTCTGTGGAGATCCTGAACCCATCCACACGCAGGAAGAGACAGACTGCTCTCCCTAACCTGCTTCCCATCCAGGACTTGAACAAAAAAGCCAGCACTGTCACCAATGTAAGCACCATCTTCTTACCAATCAACAATAATGAGCTTTGCATAATGTGTTACAGCTATATACCATAAGCATATTAATAATATATTACATATACCACCATTCAAACGTTTGTGGTTGGTATGATTTTTAAAAATGTTTTTGAAAGAAGTCCCTTATGCAAAAAGACAGTTAAAACAATTATATTGTGAAATATTATTTCAACAACTGTTTATTATTTTAATATTTTTTTAAATATAATTTATTCCTGTGATGGCAAAGCTGAATTTTCAGCATCATTACTCCAGTCTTCAGTGTCACATGATCCTTCAGAAATCATTCTAATATGCTGATTTGCTGCTCAAGAAACATTTATTATTATTTATCATAATTGAAAATGGTAGTAACAATGTAAAAGTCTTTACTGTCACATTTGATCAATCCTTGTTGAATCCTGAAATTCTTTAAAAAAAAACCTTACTGACCCCAAACTTTTGATTGATTCATATTAATCAGTCACATCAGATAAATGTGTTGAGTTGCCTATTTAAAAAAAGGCTCAAATTTTACATTATAGTGCTGTGGTAAACCTCTACCAATCACTCATATCTCTTTTAGTATTAATTTTGAATCATACTGGCTTTCAGATTCAATTTATCAAGGAAGGATGTGGTGCTGACCATGTATGTCAGAGTGACCTGCAACTACAGTATAAATTCCACACCAGGGAACCAACCAGAGACATCTTTCATCCTTTACCTGAGTGAGTTTTTATTCATTATTATATATTTTGGGGGGTTTCAATTAAATGACAGTCATATCATATTATTATCATGTTGTTAATGTGCCAGAGAGCCCTGCACACTCATGTCTTGTTTAAAGTGGCATCAGTTGTGTAATTCATGAATGAGAATGAGCACCTACACTCTTTTTATCAAAGCAAATGGCAAAAGGAAGTGGCATGAAGAAGAATGTATCTGTAATCCCGATGTTTCTCTTTCCTCACAGAGAAAATGGAGTTCCCATTCTGTCTCTTAGCGATCAGAAGGAAATTGCCCTGGAAATCAATGTGATCAATCAGGGTGAAGATGCTTATGAAGCGCAGCTGACTGCCTTGTTCCCCAAATCCCTGTCTTATTCTGCCGTTCGCACTAAAACTAGTGTAAGTCCAGCTGCCAGATATCGGACTTGTTTATTGTTCATTATTATTATTAAGAATTTGTTTTTAAGTCCTAAATCTTTACAGGATAAACCGATCAACTGTTTAGCCAATCAGAACGGGTCTCAAGCAGATTGTGACCTTGGAAATCCGTTCCAAAGAGATGCTGAGGTGATTATTTAAAATTATATTTGACAATATAATTGAAATACTTGTGTTTTCGGTCTGGACTTAGCATTCATGGAAGAAAAAAAATACTTTTTTCAGTCAACTTTTTACATCATTCTGAGTACGGGAGGAATTTCTTTGGATACCACAGAAATTGAAATTGACCTTAAACTCAAAACGTGAGTAACAACATGACTCCCGATAGTATACAAGCACATTATCAAAGCTAATTTAGTACTTTCTTCCATCTTTACTGTCAATATTTATATATTGATGTATCCATTTTGCTTTTTGTTAATTGCAGGGCAAGTGATCAGAAGCAGTTACAAGCAGTAAAAGCCAAAGCCATTGTTAAGATCCAACTGCTGTTGTCCCTCACAGGGTAGGTTTGCAAACTGCAGTATCATTTCTCACTTATGATGATATTATCAATGTCCTGTCTTTGTAATGTCATATACTGTCATCTGCAGGGTAGCTAAGCCATCTCAGGTCTACTTTACTGGAGAAGTTAAAGGAGAGAGTGCCATGAAAGTGGCCACTGATGTTGGCAGTCCAATTGACTATGAATTCAGGGTAAGTATTAGATTTCCTAACATCATTTAATGGATTTTGTACATTTACAATACTTCCTTTGATTGTATGAGTATTTCTTTAATTGCATTCTAGCTATCAAACATGTGACGATATTTAGTAGCCTGTTAAAAGATGGATTCTGTTAATTATACTGACTAACAGGTTACAAACTTGGGCAAGCGCCTTAAGTCGTTCGGCATGGCATCTGTGATTATCCAGTGGCCTAAGCATAGCTCCCAAGGCAAGTGGCTGCTGTACCTCATGAAGGTAACCTCAACTGGTATAGACAGCTTCAGCTGCTCCAATCCAAATGAGATCAACAAACTCGGTTTGAAGGTAGTCCTAATATCTTAACTACAGTCAAAATGATATTTAGTTTCCCCTGTTTCATAAATATATCAGTTGCTTCTATAAAGGAATTAACTGATTATGTGTTCTGCTTCACGGTTATCTAGGAGCCTTCAGTGTCACGAACTAAGCGTGAAATTGGGGAAACTCCAGCAAAAGAGGGAACAGTCTCCCTTTTTACTGACATGAGGAAATACACAGTTTTGGTAAAGTCACTTAAACCTTCAGAAAGTATTCAGAACCCATAATTTGTTATGTTGCTGCAACTTTCTATCACATCAATCTAAATTACTCACAATGACAAAGCAAAAAAACATATTTGTGATAACTGCAAATGTATTAAAAAGAAAAAAATCTAAACACACTGACAAGTATTCAGACCCTCAAAACAATAATTAAACACATTTAAACATAAGGCTGCAAAAAAATGAAGGGGTCTGAATATTTTCGGAATGCATTGTACTGTATCTATTTCTTTGGTGAACATTTATCATTGATAATCAGCCTCTTGTTTCTAATCACTGGCTTGTTGTTGTGTTTTTAGTC
This sequence comes from Coreius guichenoti, assembly GCA_039654105.1. Lineage (NCBI taxonomy): Eukaryota > Metazoa > Chordata > Actinopteri > Cypriniformes > Gobionidae > Coreius > Coreius guichenoti. The sequence continues at coordinate 26,848,021 of CM077170.1, forward strand.
CTGTGAGGATGGGGCGGAGTGTATAACATTCATATGTCCTCTAATGGGAATGGACAGCAATGCTGTCATTAGCCTGAGAGCTTACCTTTGGAACTCTACCTTCCTGGAGGTGAGTGTGATCTTTCATGAGAGGTGTGACCCTCATTTTTAAATGTATACATTTATTAAAAAACACATGGATAATGCAATCCATACCTACAATGATTTGAATACAGATCTTCTATGATGAGACAGATTTTAATTTCTTTCTTTCTATCTATCTATCTATCTATCTATCTATCTATCTATCTATCTATCTATCTATCTATCTATCTATCTATCTATCTATCTATCTATCTATCTATCTATCTATCTATCTATCTATCTGTCTATCTATCTGTCTATCGATCTAATTATTATTATATACACTGAACAAAATTATAAACGCAACACTTTTGTTTTTGCCCCCATTTTTCATGAGCTGAACTCAAAGATCTAAGACTTTTTCTATGTACACAAAAGGCCTATTTCTCTCAAATATTGTTCACAAATCTGTCTAAATCTGTGTTAGTGAGCACTTCTCCTTTGCCAAGATAATCCATCCACCTCACAGGTGTAGCATATCAAGATGCTGATTAGACAGCATGGTTATTGCACAGGTGTGCCTTAGGCTGGCTACAATAAAAGGCCACTCTAAAATGTGCAGTTTTACTGTATTGGGGGTGTCTGGGGGTGTCCGGGGGGGTCCGAAAACCAGTCAGTATCTGGTGTGATTAAATACTTCATTAAATACTTTTTACACTTTTTTTCAAACTATGTTAAAGCCTTTTTTTGAAAATCATCATCATATGAGATGCGTTCACTTGTGTATTCAAGATGTATTTTTGTTTTGTCACATAAATCATTATAATTAAATCATTATCATTTTTTTTTTGACAATGACAAAAGTTTTAAAAAAACATGAAACCAACATGAATACAGAGAGAACATTTCTAATAACTTGGCACATGTATGCTTTTTAAATATTTTTCCTTTTCTTCATCATGGACACGATATGTCTTTGACCCTTATCATTTGTAAGTATACTTTTGCTAATTTCAACTATTTCTTACAGGACTTTGCAAAATTAAACTACGTTGATATTATTGTCAAGGCATCACTTGATTTCAAGACCTCAGCTAGAAATATACAGCTGAAGAATGAGCCAGCACAGGTGAGAACATTTACAGCGTATACATTCTCCTTCCATGTTTTGTTCCATGTTCTATCAATTTGACTTGATATGCAGGGCTTAAAAAATAAAGCACTTTGAAATACAATTTGTCCTGTTACAGGTACGCGTTACTGTGTTTCCCGAACGCAAAGTAGCACAGTATGGTGGCATGCCCTGGTGGGTCATTCTGGTGGCCATTTTACTAGGACTCCTCTTGTTGGGCCTACTGGTCTTCCTGCTTTGGAAGGTAAGGTCACATGACTAAACTCACAACCTGACCAATTTAGAACTACCTAAACCTGTGTTTACCATCACTTTTATTCAACAGATTTTCATTCATATGACATTAAGGATTTAAAACACAAACCTTTACCCCTTTTAGTGTGGTTTTTTCGGCAAAAGCGGCAAAGACGGTAACGAACCAGAAAAAGAGAGGCTGACTTCAGATGCGTAAAGAGAAACAGACAGAGAACGAGAACCTCTTTCTTAGGGTAAAAGAACTCACAGATCAAGTTGACCTGTGTGCTCAGAGCTAGCATGAAGTGTTGGATTAGCCCATGCTAACCTACTGCAGTGTGATGCACATGCTGCCTGTCAATGCCAAATGTGGGGTAATGGTGGCAGTTTCCATGGCTTTCATTGCTCAGACATAAGCAAAATGCTATGAGGAATGCAAACTAATCATGTATGAAGTCGTTGTTGTTGGAAAAGGGTTTATACATGTTTGCGTTCTCTCTTACTCAGCTTCAGGTGCGTGTGACTGGGTATGACTGAATGTCTGAGTCTCTAAAGCTCTTTAAGCCTTTAGATGTGGCTTGTTTTAGGAACTTGCACATTTCTCTGGCCTGCTTGGGTTATTTACCGGAGCATCTCTCTCGCTTTCAGCACATATGATTCTTGCTTGTCTTCAAAACATTGAATGTTTTGTTCTGACCTCATGCTAGGCATGCTGCACACACTGCAAACATCACTATGTCTTTGTTTGTGCTCATTCTCCTGTATAAATTAGGCTGTTGAGCATTGTTAGCATGACGCTATGCTAATTGCCTGTTTTTCCGAACAGTGTGGATTTTTCAAACGCTCCAAGTATGATGACAGTGTCCCCAGTTATAACGCTGTGCGGATAAAGAGGGAAGAGAGGGACTATATGCCAGGGAAAGAGGAAATGAATCCTCCGGAGAAGAAACAATGGATGACTTCTTGGAATGAGAATGAGAGCTACTCATAGCTAAATGCAAAACTGATTGAAAGCAAACCAAAGACTCCCTTCCTAAGGCGTTTAATGCTTACTTTTGCACACACTGATATCTTCTTACTGTTAATATTCCATCAAAACATTTAAGATTTTATTCCCGGGATAGGGATTTTTAAAGATTGTATTACAAAATGGTGTCTAGAAGATGTATAGTGAACAAGGATATATAAAAAAAAAAAAAAAAAAAAAAAAAAAAAAAAAGGTTTACTTGAGTTTTGTTTTATATTGAAATTTGCTTTCGTGTTCCACCCCATTTGCATATCATAGTTAAAATTCATTTCAACGATGTATATACATTTAATGTATTTATTCTCAACAGATGTTTCCAAAGATTTACATTTTTTTTTGTTTTGTTTTATGAACAGCTTGTGTAGGCCAGGACTTCTTGATATCTAGCTCAAACTGCCTGGATGAATGTAAATATTTGTCTTTGGATATTTTTTTTTCTATGTGTTGCTTATTTGTTAAAACCAGTCAGGTACATATTTCATTTCATAGGCAGGTTTTCATCGTACTTTACCACAACTGGGACAGATTTTTTAGGAACTACTTTGTTATAATCAAATCAGATGTTTGATATAATATCAGTTGACTTCTACAATACATTATTAGATCAGCTTTTAAAGGATTCTTTTACATTTTGAAGGTCATTTGAAAGTGTCTTTGTATAAATGTAAAGTTGCTTTTATTTTTTAAAAACAGCAGCTGTTGGCAAAGCAAATGCTCAAATAATGAAAAGTATTAATTCTGTTTGTTTGTAAAGTGACGATGAATTGGACAGTTGTTTTGTTTAAATTTTAGCCACTTACAAATGTATTAGCTCACACAAAATTGACACTGAAGTAATGAAATTGATTGTTAGAGATTCATTTTCCAGTTTTCATTTTCCAAATAAACATTTTTCTGGTCTTAAAAGTGACAAGAGGTAAAAAAAAAATTTTTGTTCAACTTGGCAAATAAACAGTAACCTACAATTTTTTAGGGCTTGTGTCAGCTGTGAATCTGAATAGATGGTGTTGCGAAAAACTGACAGGTAAAGAAGTTGTGAAGTTTGACAATGTGATGAAATATGAAGACACAAATAAACACATTGGGTCTGAAAGAACAGATACCTGAACAGAAGGTACACTCTCAGAAGAAAAGGTACAAAAGCTGTCACTGGTACCTTTTCAAAAGGTACTAATATGTTCCTTAATGGTAATAAAATGCACCCTTTAGGGGTAAGGCACAAAGGTGTAATCCACTGACAGCTTTTGTACTTTTTTTTTTGAAAGACAAATCAAGGTTGAGCTACACAAAAAAATATCTCTGATATTTAGAGTTGAGTGATGAGCACAGGATTAGTGATTGGCATGACTGGCAAAGTATAGTGTGAAATGGCTGTTATTTTGTGTGCTGGACAGACAGAAACTACAATCTTTTTACTTTCTTGTAATAAGTAAGGATTAAGTTCCTTGCTCTTAACGTAAAACTCTTAACTCTAAAATTTTGTTACCGAAAAATACATTTACTTGTTACATGTGTTTCTTTTAAATAATTAAAAAATATTTCGCGATTAATCGAAATAAACGTTTGTGTTTACATAATATATGTGTGTGTACTGTGTATAATTATTATGTATATATAAATACACACACATGCATGTATATATTTAAGAGAAATATGTTATATTTATATGTAAAATATTTATATTTATATTTAAGGTAAATTATATAAATATATATACGATTGCCCAGCACTAATATTTATAGTTGATTGTTTTAATTTTACTTAAAAGTTGTTATATTTTTTAAAATGTTAGAAATTATGGCTTTCAATTATACTGTAATGTTGAATGGCTACAATGCTCTCCACTAATATTGGTAAATATGAGCAAAGGTGGCTGTGAAAATAAATTCACAAAATTCTAACCTTTCACTGAAGTAAAACAATTGAAAGTGGGGGGAAACTAAATGTTTTTCATGTTGGCCATAATTATTGGCACCCTCATGAGTAAAATATCTCTGAAGTATATTCCCATTCATATTTACATTTGTTTTAGCACACCAGGGTGACTAGGAACATGAAATTGTCCAGCCATGACTTCCTGTTCCACAGGAGTATAAGTATGAGAAAACACAAAGGCCAAATTCCTGTAAACATTCATCACAATGAGTAAAAGCAAAGAATATAGTTCTGATGTGCAGCAAAAGATTGTTGAGCTTCACAAAATAGAAAGTGGCTGTAGGAAAATAGCTAAAGCATTGAAAATCCCCATTTCCACCATCAGGGCAATAATTAAGAAGTTCCAATCAACTAAAGATGTTACGAATCTGCCTGAAAGAGGACGTGTGTCTATGTTGTCTTAATGCACGACGAGGAGGAAAGTTTGAGTGGACAAAGACTCTCCAAGAATCACAGATGGAGAATTGCAGAGATTAGTTGAGTATTGGGGTCAGAAAGCATAAAACAATTATTAAACAGCACCTACATCATCACAAGTTGTTTGGGAGGCTTTAATGAAAAATCCTCCTCGCTCATCCAAAAACAAACTCCAGCATATTCAGTTGTCAGACACGACTGGAAATTCAAAAGGGACCTGGTTCTGTGATCAGATGAAAAAAAACAAAACAAAACAAAACAAAACAAACAAAAAAAAAAGAGCTTTTTGGCAGCAACCCACCAGATGGGTTTTGTGCAAACAGGGATAAAAAGTACCTCATGCGGTTAAATATACTGCTGGATCTTTAATGTTGTGGGCCTGTTTTTTTGCTGGAGGTCCTGGACATCTTGTTCAGATACATGGTATCATGGATTCTAGCAAATACCAACCGATAAAAAAAAAACGAAACCTGACCGCCTCTACTAGAAATCTTATAATGGGTCATGGTTGGATCTTCCATCAGGACAACGATCCAAAACAAACATCAAATCGGCAAACAATGCAGATCGGCTAGTCAGTGATGCAACATTTTTGATGCATCTGAATAAATGAATGCAAAATCAAGTTACAACTGAATGTACCAAGATTATTTTGAAAGATAATTTAATTGACAGTGCTTGAAATAACTTTGCAGCTACATGTGGCATGAGTTACAAAACAAATGTCCTAAAAATCAAACAGATAAAAATAAATAAAAATCTGTAGTTGTAAAATATTTATTTATTAATACACATGTAAAATCATCATCATTTGTGACAGACAATCAATTGCTCTTCTATCTGCAGTAAAATGTACATTGCTAAGAATTATGTACAGTAGACATTAAAAAAATGATTCTTTCCAAAAAAAAAAAAAAAAAAGTCTATCTAGGGTGATGAAGTGCTCACTTAAAAGTGCACACTAGGAGAGGGAGCCAACACATAAGTGGTGTGCTCTACCAACCCTGGGAATGTGTGTGCATCACTTTTAGACATCCACACATGGATTATTAATTGACTTTTGGCTAAAGTGCAGATTGCGCACTAGCAGCTTGGCTCATGATAATTTGCCCTTTAATTCTGAAGAATCAGACTCACAATCTCAACATCATGGCATAGTGCCAGATATTTAACATCAGTGCCCTCTGGTGGACAGCAGTAAAATCATTTTTAGTATCATGTACAGCACCAACACAAGTAAATCAGTTAAAGCCAATGAAATATCCTTTTGGATAATTACGGTAGATTATTAATGAGTTCCCATTTTCTCAAAGTGCCATTATGCATGTTAAGTGTCAGTGGCAGACAGGAATCGATTCTTTAACTCCTGGATTGTGTCAAAAAGAGATGTTTAACGACAAGCTTATCAAAGTCGCATTTACAGGCTATACTGGCAGAAGACCTCTAGTGTTCACCCATGTTGCTACTTTCTCACCAGTCTATAAATCACCTGTGTGTGTGAGACAGTCTACTATATTTCTATCAGCACACATTATCATTACTCGGATTGGTGAGTGTGCACATTTGCGGTCTCTTGACTGGACGGGTTTGGTTACTACCTCAGCAGGCTGATTCAAACTTTGTTGGCTGGCCACTTTTATTGCTGGCCTCTTTCTCTCTCCCCCTTTCTTTCTCTTTTTTTACTTGCTGCTTTTCAAGTTTTTCCTGAGCCTTCTTCATGTCTTTTAGTCTCCTCTTAATGGTGGCGCGATCTCTTTGGCTAGAAACACCAAGCTCCTGGAAGACAACACGTTTCAGTGTAATATTAAATCAATACAATAACAAAACAAAAAAATAAAAAAAATACACGGACCAACCTTTAGTTTACTGCTGTCCATGCATAAGAGATGTTGGCCATCCACACCTTTAGCTGTAAACTCGGTTATATACTGTTCCATGTTCATGCCCATCAACCAGTGGCAGACCTGCTGATTGGTCCACTCTGAAAGGGGGCGGTTCTGCCACATGTATTGCTTTGCTGCTGGAGCAGGGCCATCATCAAGTGTCTGAGAACAAGAGTATGCATACGCTGGTTATACTGCAGTTATGTTTGAACTGGAAACATTAGAGAGTCATTAGGTGCGGAAGACTGCACTCCACCAACCTGCCATGCAAAAAAAAAAAAAAAAAAAAAAATCTAATCTACATAGCAAACCTCCTTTTAATTTTCTATGCCTGAATTAAATGTGCCCGTTTACACATCAACAGAGATTCCTACCAGGGCAGACAGAATCTGGAGCACACTTATGAAATCAGGTCAGAAACAGTGGAAGACCAAGATAGACTGAAGTCTGAAAGAAGATGTTCTGAAAAACGTTCTCACAGTTCTTTTCAATAAAATGAACGCATGTAGTGAAAATTAACCATGGTTTTATTACAGTAAAAGTGAAGTAACCATGTTTTTTTGGCTAATTGATTACCATTTATATAACCACAGTTTTACCACAAATACCATGGTTAGAGTAGCAAAGCCATGGTTAATTTGTGGTTACCATGGTTTAACTTATAATAACCATGGTTTTTTGGTTTTATTTGTAGTAAAACCATGGTTCATTTTCGTAAGGGAGGGGCTGCAAACTTTACAATCAACTGACAAAAAAGCACCATTGCTCAATCATAAAATCTTTTGGAGTCTTCTATTGTTATACAGTACATCTACATTTATGCATTTAGCAAACGCTTTTCTCCAAAGTGACTTACAATAGTGGAACATGTATTTATACATTCATATTATTGATGATACAGTAGTAAGAAAAGCAATGGGAAAGATGATAGAGGCGAACAGAACTAGGAAGGACCATAAGCCAGGACTCAAGAATGCTGTACTACCCATAAGAATATGACTTACTAAATTTATCATTATTCACTGAAATTATTATTCATGTCAATAACACTAAAAAGCATAGGCTCTTCAGTGTTTTGTAGCCAGTGTGGGGAATTAACAAACAACAAAATTCTGCTACTTTTTGGATAGTGGCAGCTAATTTTGCAAGATTTTGTAATCTACAAGGCCATTGTGGCAGGTAGGACATCTTAAATTGCTTTAAGGCAAAATGATGACAAAAAACATTGTTTTGTTCAGACAACAAAAGAAAAAAAATTGTTCAGATTTACAATGGGGAGAACAAGTATTTGATACACTGCCGATTTTGCAGGTTTGCCCACTTACAAAAGCATGTAGAAGTCTGTCATTTTTATCATAGGTACTCTTCAGCTGTGAGTGACGGAATCTAAAACAAAAATCCAGAAAATCACATTGTATGACTTTTAAGTAATTAATTTGCATTTTATTGCATGACATAAGTATTTGATACATCAGAAAAGCAGAACTTAATGTTTGGTACAGAAAACTTTGTTTGCAATTACAGAGATCATATGTTTCTTGTAGTTCTTGACCAGGTTTGCACACACTGCAGCAGGGATTTTGGCCCACTCCTCCATACAGACCTTCTCCAGATCCTTCAGGTTTCGGGGCTGTCGCTGGGCAATACGGACTTTCAGCTCCCTCCAAAGATTTTCTATTGGGTTCAGGTCTGGAGACTGGCTAGCATCTTGAGATGCTTCTTACGGAGCCACTCCTTAGTTGCCCTGGCTGTGTGTTTCGGGTCGTTGTCATGCTGGAAGACCCAGCCACGACCCATCTTCAATGCTCTTACTGAGGGAAGGAGGTTGTTGGCCAAGATCTCGCGATACATGGCCCCATCCATCCTCCCCTCAATACGGTGCAGTCGTCCTGTCCCCTTTGCAGAAAAGCATCCCCAAAGAACGATGTTTCCACCTCCATGCTTCACGGTTGGGATGGTGTTCTTTGGGTTGTACTCATCCTTCTTCTTCCTCCAAACACGGCGAGTGGAGTTTAGACCAAAAAGCCCTTTTTTTTGTCTCCTCAGACCACATGACCTTCTCCCATTCCTCCTCTGGATCATCCAGATGGTCATTGGCAAACTTCAGACGGGCCTGGACATGCGCTGGCTTGAGCAGGGGGACCTTGCGTGCGCTGCAGGATTTTAATCCATGACGGCGTAGTGTGTTACTAATGGTTTTCTTTGAGACTGTGGTCCCAGCTCTCTTCAGGTCAATGACCAGGTCCTGCCATGTAGTTCTGGGCTGATCCCTCACCTTCCTCATGATCACTGATGCCCCACGAGGTGAGATCGTGTATGGTGCCCCAGACCGAGGGAGATTGACCGTCATCTTGAACTTCTTCCATTTTCTAATAATTGCGCCAACAGTTGTTGCCTTCTCACCAAGCTGCTTGCCTATTGTCCTAGCCCATCCCAGCCTTGTGCAGGCCTACAATTTTATCCCTGATGTCCTTACACAGCTCTCTGGTCTTGGCCATTGTGGAGAGGTTGGAGTCTGTTTGATTGAGTGTGTGGACAGGTGTCTTTTATACAGGTAATGAGTTCAAACAGGTGCAGTTAATACAGGTAATGAGTGGAGAACTGGAGGGCTTCTTAAAGAAAACCAACAGGTCTGTGAGAGCCGTAATTCTTACTGGTTGGTAGGTGATCAAATACTTATGTCATGCAATAAAATGCAAATTAATTATTTAAAAATCATACAATGTGATTGTCTGGATTTTTGTTTTAGATTCCGTCTCTCACAGTTGAAGTGTACCTATGATAAAAATTACAGACCTCTACATGCTTTGTAAGTAGGAAAACCTGCAAAATCAGCAGTGTATCAAATACTTGTTCTCTCCACTGTATTTTGCAAATGTAATTTCATATATAGTGAGTTTCATACATTTAAATTGAAAAAAAGTCTAAGAAGGTGATAAAATTGGGTATTCATCAGCCAGTTTCTGGTAGGCGAGAAGTTTTGTTTTTACATAAAGCTACAGTAATTGTATGACTTTAGAAGGCTTGTAATATAGTGTGTGAGTCCACACTTCCATTGCATGGAAAAGAGCAGTATGAAAATTTTTCAGAAGATCTTCATCTCCCTGAAGAAAGTCAGTCATATGGGTTTGGAAGAACATGAGAGGGAATTAGTAATGATTGAACTATTATTTTAACATTGAGCCACTGACACACCTAACACAACTTGTGAAATAATGTTACCTGTGGCAACATCTTAACAACAGGGCGTAGGAAGACTTTTGCAATCATTTGGGAAATTCCACATACCGCAGGCAAAATCCAGTAATTTCAATAGCAATCTGCGCAATTGGAGTTTTGGGTGAGGGCAAAAAGTTCCCTATGCAGATTCCACTCGCGTTCAAGTTGGTCAAGCAAATTCGCCGTATTGACCAACAGACTTCTTTAATGACTTCTGTGTGAGCTGTGCTTCATGCATTGCTACACTTTTGACAAAGGACATTTTTTTGCCCACAAATTTTCACAGACATTTTACTAACATGACCATAGCTCTACACTGCTGTGCTATAATAGTGAAACAGAAAGACATGCATGCTGAACTATCACCTCTCTGTCTCATAGCTATGAGCAGGATCTCATTCTTTCCATTCCTCCCTCACAACATACACATATTCCACTGGTGATACTTACTCTCCTCTTCAAAACACCTCACAAACCAAAAGTGCACGTTCAGTGCTGATAAAATATATACACCGATCAGGCATAACATTATGACAGGTGAAGTGAATAACACTGATTATCTCTTCATCACGGCACCTGTTAGTGGGTGGGATATATTAGGCAGCAAGTAAACATTTTGTCCTCAAAGTTGATGTGTTAGACGGAAAAATGGGCAAGCGTAAAGATTTGAGCGAGTTTGACGAGCCAAATTGTGATGGCTAGACGACTGGGTCAGAGCATCTCCAAAACTGCAGCTCTTGTGGGGTGTTCCTGGTCTGCAGTGGTCAGTATCTATCAAAAGTGGTCCAAGGAAGGAACAGTGGTGAACTGGCGACAGGGTCATAAGCGGCCAAGGCTCATTGATGCACGTGAGGAGAAAAGGCTGGCCCGTGTGGTCCGATCAAACAGACGAGCTACTGTAGCTCAAATTGCTCAAGAAGTTAATGCTGGTTCTGATAGAAAGGTGTCAGAATACACAGTGCATCGCAGTTTGTTGCATATGGGGCTGCATAGCCGCAGACCAGTCAGGGTGCCCATGCTGACCCCTGTCCACCGTCGAAAGCGTGCTGAAAGCGCGAGCATCAGAACTGGACCACGGAGCAATGGAAGAAGGTGGCCTGGTCTGATGAATCACGTTTTCTTTTACATCACGTGGATGGCCACGTGATGTAAAAGAGGCATGTGTTCCCGCTGTACCTGGGGAACACATGGCACCAGGATGCACTATGGGAAGAAGGCAAGCCGGCGGAGGCAGTGTGATGCTTTGGGCAATGTTCTGCTGGGAAACCTCGGGTCCTGCCATCCATGTGGATGTTACTTTGACACGTACCACCTACCTAAGCATTGTTGCAGACCATGTACACCCTTTCATGGAAACGGTATTCCCTGGTGGCTATGGCCTCTTTCAGCAGGATAATGCGCCCTGCCACAAAGCAAAAATGGTTCAGGAATGGTTTGAGGAGCACAACAACGAGTTTGAGGTGTTGACTTGGCCTCCAAATTCCCCAGATCTCAATACAATCGAGCATCTGTGGGATGTGCTGAACAAACAAGTCTGATCCATGGAGGCCCCACCTCGTAACTTATATGACTTAAAGGATATGCTGCTAACATCTTGGTGCTAGATACCACAGCACACCTTCAGGGGTCTAGTGGAGTCCATGCCTCGATGGGTCAGGGCTGTTTTGGCAGCAAAAGGGGGACCAACACAACCAAGTCATAATGTTATGCGTGATTGGTATATATATATATATATATATATATATATATATATATATATATATATATATATATATATATATATATATATATATATATATACACACACACACATATACACTCACCTAAAGGATTATTAGGAACACCTGTTCAATTTCTCATTAATGCAATTATCTAATCAACCAATCACATGGCAGTTGCTTCAATGCATTTAGGGGTGTGGTCCTGGTCAAGACAATCTCCTGAACTCCAAACTGAATGTCAGAATGGGAAAGAAAGGTGATTTAAGCAATTTTGAGCGTGGCATGGTTGTTGGTGCCAGACGGGCCGGTCTGAGTATTTCACAATCTGCTCAGTTACTGGGATTTTCACGCACAACCATTTCTAGAGTTTACAAAGAATGGTGTGAAAAGGGAAAAACACCCAGTATGCGGCAGTCCTGTGGGCGAAAATGCCTTGTTGATGCTAGAGGTCAGAGGAGAATGGGCCGACTGATTCAAGCTGATAGAAGAGCAACTTTGACTGAAATAACCACTCGTTACAACCGAGGTATGCAGCAAAGCATTTGTGAAGCCACAACACGCACAACCTTGAGGCGGATGGGCTACAACAGCAGAAGACCCCACCGGGTACCACTCATCTCCACTACAAATAGGAAAAAGAGGCTACAATTTGCACGAGCTCACCAAAATTGGACAGTTGAAGACTGGAAAAATGTTGCCTGGTCTGATGAGTCTCGATTTCTGTTGAGACATTCAGATGGTAGAGTCAGAATTTGGCGTAAACAGAATGAGAACATGGATCCATCATGCCTTGTTACCACTGTGCAGGCTGGTGGTGGTGGTGTAATGGTGTGGGGGATGTTTTCTTGGCACACTTTAGGCCCCTTAGTGCCAATTGGGCATCGTTTAAATGCCACGGCCTACCTGAGCATTGTTTCTGACCATGTCCATCCCTTTATGACCACCATGTACCCATCCTCTGATGGCTACTTCCAGCAGGATAATGCACCATGTCACAAAGCTCGAATCATTTCAAATTGGTTTCTTGAGCATGACAATGAGTTCACTGTACTAAAATGGCCCCCAGAGTCACCAGATCTCAACCCAATAGAGCATCTTTGGGATGTGGTGGAACGGGAGCTTCGTGCCCTGGATGTGCATCCCACAAATCTCCATCAACTGCAAGATGCTATCCTATCAATATGGGCCAACATTTCTAAAGAATGCTTTCAGCACTTCTTGTTGAATCAATGCCACGTAGAATTAAGGCAGTTCTGAAGGCGAAAGGGGGTCAAACACAGTATTAGTATGGTGTTCCTAATAATCCTTTAGGTGAGTGTATATATATATATATATATATATATATATATATATATATACACACATATATATATATATATATATATATATATATATATACACACACATATATACACAGTGGGGAGAACTGCCGATTTTGCAGGTTTTCCTACTTACAAAGCATGTAGAGGTCTGTAATTTTTATCATAGGTACACTTAAACTGTGAGAGACGGAATCTAAAACAAAAATCGAGAAAAACACATTGTATGATTTTTAAATAATTAATTTGCATTTTATTGCATGACATAAGTATTTGATCGCCTACCAACCAGTAAGAATTCCGGCTCTCACAGACCTGTTAGTTTTTCTTTAAGAAGCCCTCCTGTTCTCCACTCATTACCTGTATTAACTGCACCTGTTTGAACTCCTTACCTGTATAAAAGACACATGACCACACACTCAATCAAACAGACTCCAACCTCTCCACAATGGCCAAGACCAGAGAGCTGTGTAAGGACATCAGGGATAAAATTGTAGACCTGCACAAGGCTGGGATGGGCTACAAGACAATAGGCAAGCAGCTTGGTGAGAAGGCAACAACTGTTGGCGAAATTATTAGAAAATGGAAGAAGTTCAAGATGACGGTCAATCTCCCTCGGTCTGGGGCACCATGCAAGATCTCACCTCGTGGGGCATCAATGATCATGAGGAAGGTAAGGGATCAGCCCAGAACTACATGGCAGGACCTGGTCAATGACCTGAAGAGAGCTCGGACCACAGTCTCAAAGAAAACCATTAGTAACACACTACGCCGTCATGGATTAAAATCCTGCAGCGCACGCAAGGTCCCCCTGCTCAAGCCAGCGCATGTCCAGGCCAGTCTGAAGTTTGCCAATGACCATCTGGATGATCCAGAGGAGAAATAGGAGAAGGTCATGTGGTCTGATGAGACAAAAATAGAGCTTTTTGGTCTAAACTCCACTCGCCGTGTTTGGAGGAAGAAGAAGGATGAGTACAACCATCCCAACCGTGAAGCATGGAGGTGGAAACATCATTCTTTGGGGATGCTTTTCTGCAAAGGGGACAGGACGACTGCACCGTATTGAGGGGAGGATGGATGGGGCCATGTATCGCGAGATCTTGGCCAACAACCTCCTTCCCTCAGTAAGAGCATTGAAGATGGGTCGTGGCTGGGTCTTCCAGCATGACAACGACCCGAGAAACACAGCCAGGGCAACTAAGGAGTGGCTCCGTAAGAAGCATTTCAAGGTCCTGGAGTGGCCTAGCCAGTCTCCAGACCTGAACCCAATAGAAAATCTTTGGAGGGAGCTGAAAGTCCGTATTGCCCAGCGACAGCCCCGAAACCTGAAGGATCTGAAGGTCTGTATGGAGGAGTGGGCCAAAATCCCTGCTGCAGTGTGTGCAAACCTGGTCAAGAACTACAGGAAACGTATGATCTCTGTAATTGCAAACAAAGGTTTCTGTACCAAATATTAAATTCTGCTTTTCTGATGTATCAAATACTTATGTCATGCAATAAAATGCAAATTAATTACTTAAAAATCATACAATGTGATTTTCTGGATTTTTGTTTTAGATTCCGTCTCTCACAGTTGAAGAGTACCTATGATAAAAATTACAGACTTCTACATGCTTTTGTAAGTGGGCAAACCTGCAAAACCTGCATGCATGCATGTATGTATGTATATATATATATATATATATATATATATATATATATATATATATATATATATATATATATATATATATACACACTCACCTAAAGGATTATTAGGAACACCTGTTCAATTTGTCATTAATGCAATTATCTAATCAACCAATCACATGGCAGTTGCTTCAATGCATTTAGGGGTGTGGTCCTGGTCAAGACAATCTCCTGAACTCCAAACTGAATGTCAGAATGGGAAAGAAAGGTGATTTAAGCAATTTTGAGCGTGGCATGGTTGTTGGTGCCAGACGGGCCGGTCTGAGTATTTCACAATCTGCTCAGTTACTGGGATTTTCACGCACAACCATTTCTAGAGTTTACAAAGAATGGTGTGAAAAGGGAAAAACATCCAGTATGCGGCAGTCCTGTGGGCGAAAATGCCTTGTTGATGCTAGAGGTCAGAGGAGAATGGGCCGACTGATTCAAGCTGATAGAAGAGCAACTTTGACTGAAATAACCACTCGTTACAACCGAGGTATGTAGCAAAGCATTTGTGAAGCCACAACACGCACAACCTTGAGGCGGATGGGCTACAACAGCAGAAGACCCCACCGGGTACCACTCATCTCCACTACAAATAGGAAAAAGAGGCTACAATTTGCACGAGCTCACCAAAATTGGACAGTTGAAGACTGGAAAAATGTTGCCTGGTCTGATGAGTCTCGATTTCTGTTGAGACATTCAGATGGTAGAGTCAGAATTTGGCGTAAACAGAATGAGAACATGGATCCATCATGCCTTGTTACCACTGTGCAGGCTGGTGGTGGTGGTGTAATGGTGTGGGGGATGTTTTCTTGGCACACTTTAGGCCCCTTAGTGCCAATTGGGCATCGTTTAAATGCCACGGCCTACCTGAGCATTGTTTCTGACCATGTCCATCCCTTTATGACCACCATGTACCCATCCTCTGATGGCTACTTCCAGCAGGATAATGCACCATGTCACAAAGCTCGAATCATTTCAAATTGGTTTCTTGAACATGACAATGAGTTCACTGTACTAAAATGGCCCCCACAGTCACCAGATCTCAACCCAATAGAGCATCTTTGGGATGTGGTGGAACGGGAGCTTCGTGCCCTGGATGTGCATCCCACAAATCTCCATCAACTGCAAGATGCTATCCTATCAATATGGGCCAACATTTCTAAAGAATGCTTTCAGCACCTTGTTGAATCAATGCCACATAGAATTAAGGCAGTTCTGAAGGCGAAAGGGGGTCAAACACAGTATTAGTATGGTGTTCCTAATAATCCTTTTAGGTGAGTGTGTGTGTGTGTGTGTGTGTGTGTGTATGTATATATATATATATATAAAGATGCTCTAGATACAAAAGATGCTCTATTGGGTTGAGATCTGGTGACTGTGGGGGCCATTTTAGTACAGTGAACTCATTGTCATGTTCAAGAAACCAATTTGAAATGATTCGAGCTTTGTGACATGGTGCATTATCCTGCTGGAAGTAGCCATCAGAGGATGGGTACATGGTGGTCATAAAGGGATGGACATGGTCAGAAACAATGCTCAGGTAGGCCGTGGCATTTAAACGATGCCCAATTGGCACTAAGGGGCCTAAAGTGTGCCAAGAAAACATCCCCCACACCATTACACCACCACCACCAGCCTGCACAGTGGTAACAAGGCATGATGGATCCATGTTCTCATTCTGTTTACGCCAAATTCTGACTCTACCATCTGAATGTCTCAACAGAAATCGAGACTCATCAGACCAGGCAACATTTTTCCAGTCTTCAACTGTCCAATTTTGGTGAGCTCGTGCAAATTGTAGCCTCTTTTTCCTATTTGTAGTGGAGATGAGTGGTACCCGGTGGGGTCTTCTGCTGTTGTAGCCCATCCGCCTCAAGGTTGTGCGTGTTGTGGCTTCACAAATGCTTTGCTGCATACCTCGGTTGTAACGAGTGGTTATTTCAGTCAAAGTTGCTCTTCTATCAGCTTGAATCAGTCGGCCCATTCTCCTCTGACCTCTAGCATCAACAAGGCATTTTCGCCCACAGGACTGCCGCATACTGGATGTTTTTCCCTTTTCACACCATTCTTTGTAAACTCTAGAAATGGTTGTGCGTGAAAATCCCAGTAACTGAGCAGATTGTGAAATACTCAGACCGGCCCGTCTGGCACCAACAACCATACCACGCTCAAAATTGCTTAAATCACCTTTCTTTCCCATTCTGACATTCAGTTTGGAGTTCAGGAGATTGTCTTGACCAGGACCACACCCCTAAATGCATTGAAGCAACTGCCATGTGATTGGTTGATTAGATAATTGCATTAATGAGAAATTGAACAGGTGTTCCTAATAATCCTTTAGGTGAGTGTATATATATATACATACATACATACACACACATATACATATATATATATATATATATATATATATATATACACACACATATACACACACACACACACACACACACACATATATACACACAGTGCATCCGGAAAGTATTCACAGCGCTTCACTTTTTCCACATTTTGTTATGTTACAGCCTTATTCCAAATGGATTCAATTCATTACTCTTTTCCTCAATTCTACAAACAATACCCCATAATGACTAATGACAACGTGAAAGAAGTTTGTTTGAAATCTTTGCAAATTTATAAAAAAAAAAACAAACAAAAAAAAAAACGCATATACATAAGTATTCACAGCCTTTGCTCAATACTTTGTTGAAGCACCTTTGGCACCAATTACAGCCTCAAGTCTTTTTGAGTATGATGCTACAAGCTTGGCACAACTATTTTTGGCCAGTTTCTCCCATTCTTCTTTGCAGGACCTCTCAAGCTCCATCAGGTTGGATGGGGAGCGTTGGTGCACAGCCATTTTCAGATCTCTCCAGAGGTGTTCAATCGGATTCAAGTCTGGGATCTGGCTGGGCCACTCAAGGACATTCACAGAGTTGTCCTGTAGCCACTCCTTTGTTATCTTGGCTGTGTGCTTAGGGTCGTTGTCCTGTTGGAAGATGAACCTTCGCCCCAGTCTGAGGTCCAGAACGCTCTGGAGCAGGTTTTCATCAAGGATGTCTCTGTACATTGCTGCATTCATCGTTCCCTCGATCCTGACTAGTCTCCCAGTTCCTGCTGCTGAAAAACATCCCCACAGCATGATGCTGCCACCACCATGGTATTGGTGTTGGCCAGGTGATGAGCGGTGCCTGGTTTCCTCCAGACATGACGCTTGCCATTCAGGCCAAAGAGTTCAATCTTTGTTTCATCAGACCAGAGAATTTTGTTTCTCATGGTCTGAGAGTCCTTCAGGTGCCTTTTGGCAAACTCCAGGCGGGCTGTCATGTGCCGTCTGGCCACTCTACCATACAAGCCTGATTGGTGGAGTGCTGCAGAGATATATATGTGTGTGTGTGTATGTATGTGTGTGTGATGAATGCTAACCATTAACTACAGGAAAGCTCATGCAGTGGTGACCCCAAGGCCACTCACCTCGCAGGAGGAGAAGGTATGTGTGTGCGAACGCCCCAGAAGACGGGGCTCTTTCAGTAACCCCGCCAACACAGAGCGAGGACTACCTGCGACTGAATCATCCGTCGCAGATAAGCTCTGTAACAAGTAGGACATACACACATAAACACATACAAACAGACAACAAATGATTTTCTCACAAACAGTTTTTACAGATATAGTATTTATAAGAGGAAGTTTGGGATGAATTAGCATGCAGATCAAGCTAATTGCTTAAGGTTTACTAAATGTGTAATATCAATGCAAATATATCTAACCAATTCCTCAATGTCCAGACTAAAACAACATTTTAAAACAAGACTATGTATTGTGAGTCTTATTTCATGAGTTTCTATGTAATTGGGTCATTAAAAAAAGACTGTTCAAGATAAAGAAAATGAAAAATTATTAAAAAAAAAAAAATATATATATATATTGTATGTGCATTCATGAAATGTATGTATGTAAATTTAATTATATGAATGTTACTTGAAAAATATTTTCCTTATACCCTGAACACATGAGCGTGTACACATCATAATTTTCAAAAAAGGTTTTAAAATTAAGGTAAAAAGTGACTTGTAAAAATATTTACTGATATCATACATCAATGTAAATTATATTTATTTATTTATTTAATTAATACATTTAATGAATTTATGTTAAAATTAACCAAAATTAATTATAATTCAGAAATAAAAGAAAGAAAGCAAGAAAAGAAAAAGAAAAAAAGGTAACATTTATTTTACACATCTGTCCATTACACATCTTGCACTGTTGGAACCCTAATTAAACAAGTGCATTTTGTTAATTAATATTACTCTGTACTTTTTTGTATAATTACACTGTAACAAGGGCACTTTAAAATAAAGGGTAACTCAATATCTAATATTTACTCAATATCTAAATTTTCCTAAATACTTTTATTTACTGTATTTGTGGATTTGTTACTTTCTTCTCTTGAATGCTTGTTTGAACTAAATGTGGAAAAATGGGCTGGTGACAAGCAGTGATATTACCTTCAGTGCCTTAGAAGCAGTACCGGTGGAGAACAGTTCCAGAAACCAAAACCAGTAGAAACACAAAACTATTTTGTATCACTTGTGAGAGCTGGTAATGGAGCACTATCGCACACTACAACTACTAGCATGCATCCTTCTCATGTGATAGTGAAAATAATGGATGACTAAACCTGAATTAAATACAGTTATTAGAAAACCATCAAGAACTATCATTCCCTACTAGGGTTCTCAGACACAAACTACGTCACTAAACTAACACAGTCTATGGCAATGCTCCATTATAAAAACAGGATTGGGCTTAATCAGTGTATGGAAAAGGGTATATTATCAAGAAAGCATTCACTACAATGGAGCATTTCATCTTTAAGCAAAACCACACCAAAAACAAGTCCACTAGGGTTAGTAGCAACTGCTATCAACTAAGTGTACTACTGTCCTCACACAACAGACACATTAGCTGGAGAAATGAATGCATACTGTACCAAATCTAAGGAATGAGAGAGAAGAGAAGGCCAGGAGAGGTTGGTCTGAGAGAAAGAAGAGATCGCGAAAAAAACATTCTGCATAAACAAAATTGCATACAGCGGGGCCTGGCATGATTTGAGAATTTTCCAAAGAGCATCTTTGCACTTCAATGGAAGCAAGAACATCTGACCTTTTGTACAAAGGAGTTGTAGTGAGGAGTCATCTTTAATAATAAATAAAGTTTCTTTGTTTTTTAGAAAATCCTAAACTTTGTTTATTGCCAGCCTAAAATTAGACCTTGAATCCCAAATTTTCAATAATCTGTAACTGTAAATGGACTGTAAATGTCTTCTCAAAACCACAACAGTACAGTACAGCCTTCAGAATATGCCTAATTACACAACTCCACTTCCTGTTAGGATCAAAGGCTAAATGTGATGGGATTGCTTAAATATTAACCTTAAATGACATCCAGGAATGCAACCAACTGCAAACTGGCAAACTGAATTCCTTTTAACTCTTTCCCCACCAGCGTTTTTGAAATAAATTGCCAGCCACTGCCAGCCTTTTTGATCATTTTCACAAAAGTTTCATGGCCCACAAAATATTTTGTTGCATGAATATCTGAATATGCAACATATCAAAAGAAAGAACAGACCCTCTGCTTTTAAACAAACAAACAAACAAAAAAATCTTTTATTCTAGCTTTGTTCATGCATTCTTTTTTTACTTGAATGTGGGTAAGTTTTTAATAAAAAAAGCAACATTTTGAGCAAAAAGCTGAGAAAAACGTGTTTTTGTCAAAGACTACATCCAGATCAGATTCAGAACACATCTAGAATGATGATCAAAACATAGATGGAGTAGATTAAGTCCATCAACACCCAAAAACTTGCACAGTCCTTCATTGGGCAACATTAGGCAGTTTTGATTTATATGATGTTTAATGTTGATGATCGCTTTATTTTACATATGCATCTGCTAACATATAATATCGCTTGTTTCTGCTTCTTCTTCATCTGTGTTTGGATCAGGAGATTCAGTACTCTTTCAGAAGATGCCTAATAGCACCCCCTACTGTATAGCAGTGAAACCATGGAAAGCCAGAAAATTCTGTTCATGGCGGGGAAAGAGTTAAATGGGTAAAACCTAATGAACCACCTGAAAATGAATGCATTCAATTACTGAAGACACAACATCTTAACTAATCCCTTCCTCTTACTCAAGATATTTATGAAAACCACATCTTGGGGGTCTAAAAAAAACAAACAAAAAAAACACTTATGTGGTCCCTACTCACAGTGTTTGTACGATCCTCTATGTATCCTTCTGAAGGAGTACGAGGCAGACTGCAGCTGGATGCAGAACGTTCTTTCTCTCGCTCTTTCTCTTTTCCCTTCTCTTTGTCACCAAACCAGGAAAAAGGCATACAGGAAGGGATGGAAGAGATGGAGCCAGAGGGGGAAACATTGCCACTGGACTCATCCAGTAAGTCTCCTGATCCCCTGAGTTTAGACAACAAAGAAGCCATTCTAATGAAGCTACCCAAGTAATGGAGACAAACTGATCTATATCAGAAGAGACCTACAGACTTTTAAACTCATTAACTTGAGTACATGTAGTAGGATAATATTAGGACATTTAATATTCAGACCTGCTCCCTGTAGATCCTCTGAGTGTGATGCTCTCCCGTTTTTTGCCTTTGCCTCCAGACCTGCGGATACCACTACAGACCAACACAAAAGAAAGAACTCGAGTCAGAACTGTTAAAATTTTTGTTAAAATTAAACCATGCTTAATAATACAAGCATGTCCATGAAAAGTGTCAAAAAAAAGAATTTTAATGGAAGTTCACCCAGAAATGAAAATTCTGTCATGAAGTACATACCCTTGTGTAATTCCAAACTCCTATGGCTTTCTTTCTTTATTTTGTGAAAAATATTTTGTCTGTTTTTGTTCATATTCTGAAAGTCAATGAGGTCCAAAAAGGACATAAAGTTAGCGAGAAATTAATCTATACATTTTCGATATATATTCAAAGTCTCCTGAAGAGACATGATTACTTTGTTTAATGTACAGATCAAAAGGCTTTTATTCACTCTTAAATCACATCAAAATCATCAAATACGGTAACACAAAGCTCAAATGTCAAATATTAACGCTAATGCTCAAATGTCAACGTCATACCTCACTGGTTCTCGCACCTCTTGTTACCAAATACCATGACGTTTGAGGTTCTTAGAATATACCAGTTGTATGGATTAAATTCTCAATACCTTTTCGGGAGCCTGAAAGTTTTGGGTCCCATTGACTTTCATAAAAATGGGGGGAAAAAAACAGCTGAAGCATTCTTCAAAATTCTTATTTTTTTGTGTTCTGTAGAAGAAGGAAAGCCATACGAGTTTAAAACAACATGTGGGTGAATAAACGGTGGGACTTTTAGTTTTATGATTTCTCTTATTCATTTTCCTACAAATGGTCCATCTCCTCCACGTTGTAATATCACTGATATTGGCACACAAGACTAAGTTGCTGGCCAGGCCATACCTGAAATCTGGGAATCGTCTTTTGGATTTTCGCGTTGGTGAACCATCACTCTCTTCATCTGAAAAATAAAAGAACAATCAAAATTAAATGCCTAAGCAGGTAAACCAGTGGAAGTAGGGGATATAAAGAAAAAGTGCTCCAAGAAAACATGGGAAATATTTATTTTTGCAGCTGTACCTCTGCTAGCTCTGCTCTTGCTGCGTTCCTTGCCTTTGCTCCTCCTGTTTCTCAAATTGATGAACAGACTAGAGGAGGACTGTGAGGAGGATGGGGACTGGGGGGTGGAGGAGTCTTTAGGTGGAGACAGGCTAGCTTGTGTGCTGCTGCCTCCTTGGGGTGTTTGGCTCTGAATGAATACATCCCCTCCGCCTTCACTTCCTGGTTCACCTGGTTGGTCATGACCAAACTGTATCGATGGAATGGGTATGGCTAGGCTTTCTAGGTAAGATCGCCTTCTTTCGCTGTTTGTTCTTTCCTGATTTTTGTCTTGTATGCACACAGATTCCTATAAACGAGATAAAATTAACATTTGATTTAATTTGGTAACATTTGATTTGAAGAAATCATAGTTTACTGTCATAATATACAGGATAAAGGTATATCTAATAAACACGTGTCATTTGTGTTCTGTGTATATACTGTACATGTGTAAATAACAGTAAAGTTGTACAAAATTTATATAAAAATGAAATCCAATATGTTTATTTTATGATTTTTTGGATCTCTACTTGTTTTAATAGAACATGTGCATCATTTTGGAATCATGGAAACATACAAAAGTCTGTAACAATCAATCCTTTTGTAAAGTAATCAAAACTTCAGCATCTTATTTACTATGTTTGTCAGTAAGAAAGGATCTTAAAATGTCAAACCTGTTACCATAAATTTATGTAGTACATTATTAATAATTTAAAAGTGTATATTTGTAAATATCAGCATTCAATTCTCAAAATTCTCCTTCTTAAGAAGCACCAGAAAATTGTGAAATAAAAAATAAAACCATGACCATAAAAATAAAATAAAATTACAAAAAACAGGACAGACCACACCGTATTTTTTCAAGTGTGATTCATCAGCATTTTAAGAAATTGTGAGACTTTCTTTTAAACTCAAGAGAAAGAAAGAGGCAGAGATCCTACTGGAGAGGCTAGTTTAACCTTACAATTACGTGAACTGCAATGAAACTCTGTGAGGTATTTAAATGTTTGTGGTTTAACATACCTGTGATTGGCTAGGTGCCTGTGAGCCTTTCGCTGACTCTCTGAGTTTATTTCGGGATGGCCGCTTGCGTTGGGATCCCTGTGCCAGCTTAGCTTTGGCTCTGTAAACACTGCAGTCCAGACGAGCCGTCTGAGGAACATCTCCCCAGTCTGCATCTGAGGATAGACAAGACACCAACATCTCAAAACCAGAAGAGACTACTCTTTCAGACTAGCCTGTTTACATCTTTTCTGAACAAAATAATAATTAATAAAGGTATTACAAGCCAAATAAACTAGAGTAACTAGAGCAAGATATAACTGCAAGTCTTTTATTTTTAACAGCTTTTACAGAATAAATAATCGGAGAGGTCTTTTGTACCAGAGTGAAGGTCGTCTGTAGACAGTCCATTTCTTTCAGATGAACCAGAGGTCGGACTGCTAGGTTGACTCTCTCCTGCAGGGCTGCAAGACTCTTCGGGCTGGTCTGACCCAGTGCGGCCCTCCAGACAAGCTATCTGAGAAATGCATATACACTCATAAGACTCTATCCTGTTATATTTGTTTCTTATAAATCACTAAATTCTTCTTAAACTGATAATTAAATACATTTATATTTTATAATTCTTAAGCATCAGATAGAAAAGGCTCAGTTTTTTTGGTATGATTTTGCATGGATAACTAACACCTGTTGTAGCTTAATCATTATGTGTGATACCAACCGTAACCACCAGTGGCCAAGGCCTGTTCACACCAAGACGAATATTCAGTGCGAAAATTCAGTGTCACAAACATTTTAATTTGATTAAACCGCTGTTAATGAGGTGTTCTAATAATTGCAAATAAAGCTGACCAACTATTAAGATTCACCGGGGTATTTCTACTTTTCTAAAAGAGCCACCTACTTTTTTTTTCTCCATTCTGTCACCTGATGGAGTTTGGGTTCCTTGCCACTGTCGCCTCTGGCTTGCATAGTTGGGGACACTTAATATTCAACAGTATTATTGATTTGACTGTACTGACACTATTGGATGAGAAGTGAACTGAGTTGAATGATGACATGTTTTCTGCAGAGCTGCTTTATAGCCGAATTGAACTAATTTAATAATCGATGATCTTTACAACGGAACTGAATCAACACTGAACTGACTTCAGCTGAACAATGATAGTTTTTTTCTTTTTAGAGCTACTTTACAGGCGAATTAAAATCATTGAATCATCTTCTTGTTGCACACAGTAAAGCCGCTTTGAAACAATCTGTATTGTATAAAGCGCTATAAATTAAAAAATGTATGTTTAGTGTGTAGTGAACATGAACAGGATGTAGTTTTACCTTGTGCTGTAATTGCATCACACTGCTCTTGTATTCTCTCTCCCTTTGCTCCAGTTTTCTCTTCAGCTCTGCCTCTTTCTTTGTACATTCAGCCTCTCTACAAGTCAAGAACAGCCCCACCGTTAACAAAACATGAAAAAATTAATTTCTGCTTAAGATGCTTGTGTCATCTATTGCTGTTTGGAGCATAAGAAATTCCAATTATTCAGCTTTATTCATACTTTCACTAATCAGTACATTTCCGAGAATGCTTCACCAACGCTTCCCAGAATGATTCTGCTATGACAACACATTACATGCTCTGTCTCAAACACACCTCTGTTGGTGCTCCTGTAGAAGCGTGATGGTCTTATTGTATTTGAGTTGCAGGGAATCATTTTGACTCTGGGCTTCATTCAAACGTTGGTTGATGGTTTTGCAGAGGGCCTGAGCATCAAGCCAGTATTTTTCCAACTTTTCAATGCGCTCTCTGCTCTCTTCCACACTCCTTTCAAGAGCTGTACCTCGAGTCTCCCAAGACTTACGTTCTGCTTCACTCACTTGGAGCTGTGAAAAAACATAGACCTAAAGAGTTAAACAGCTCTGCAGTTCCAGAAGTTATTAAATAAAAAACTTAGCATTTTTATCCTACCTTCTCTCTCAACTGATCGAGTTCTGTGACTGTTACACTGTGTTTTATCTGCAGCTATAAAAAGAGAATTCAAGTGAGACTGAAGAGCGAGCACTTCACAATGATGAATATAGTATATGTAAATAGATGTAAATTGACATTATACCTCTTTGAATTTTTGTTCTAGCTCAGTAGGATCGATATCTTCAGGTAGATCAATGCCTTGGCTCCCCAGCTGTGAAAACACTTCCTGTGCCAAGTCATTGGATGCATCCTCTGTCCTCTGCTCCTTTTCAGTCTCTTTCTGTTTATCCTGTATCAGTCATAATATGGGCCCAACAATGACTTAGTGACTCATTTATTCATGACAACAAGCTTATCTTTATATGTTCACAGACCTGTTGCACAACACTCTTTTCAGCTAGTGGCTCAATTTCCTGTTGATTCTGATATTGCTCATGTATTTGAGAAATCTGGTTTTCATCCTGTAGCTGATGGTTCTGGGGTTCGTAATGGTCTTCATCTTTTGGCTCATTATTTTCAGGGCTTGCCTCGTGTTGTAGAGTCTCGCTGATCAGACGGGCCACCTCGCTCTCCACTCCTGGTTTCTCCCGGCCAATGAGAAACCTGCATTGGAGGACGTAAAATTCCTACACAAAGTTCTGGGACTATGAACCTTGCTGCTATTATACTGACTATGCGATTAGATTTTAGCCAGGTGAATCATTACTAGACACTTCCTACTTAATAGGTAATGCATTTTCATTGTTCATAACGTACAGTAAAGATAATACAGGGAAAATCCCTCGAGAGAAACCTGGAGTGAATTGCACAATATTGTGAGCTCACAGCTCATTCCTGGTGGGGCTTGAAACCGACAAAGTCCCTGGCCCTGAACTTTAGCTACAACTCCACACAACTCACTTTAGCTTTAGTTTGGTGTGTCAATACTTACTTGACCAGACCTTTGGTGTTCTTCAAAGTGGTGGCAGCAAAGATTTGAGTGACACCAACCAGACTGATTCCATCTACCTCCACAATCTGATCATTTACCCAAATTCTGTTAAGAAAAAACACCAAAGCTCATTGGGTACAGAATCACCAGAGTCTGTTTTATTCTGGTTTAATTCTTAATTTCAAAAGTGAAATTCATATGACAAGTTCTTACCGTCCATCCCGGTGAGCTGCACCTCCCTCTGTGATGGTTTTCACAAAAATGCCCAGCTTCTCTAGTCCTTGATCTGCCCCAACCCCCATCCCAATGATACTGATTCCCAGGCCATCATTACCTACACAACAAAAAAGAGCAGCTCAAATACAGTACTTGAGCAGGTTTCTGGAATTCTGGAAACACATTTTGGAATAAAAGTGTCAGAGAAACCTTTTTGAATGTCTATAGGTAAAACATCCATCTTTTCAACCCTCTTTTCCAGCTCGTACTCGGCAGATGCAGACACAGGGTCCACATCATCATTACTGCGATCATAATCTTCATTAGAGAAGGTAAAGTACACCTGCAAAAGAGGAAAAACAATTAAATACCACACCTGTGCACACCTACGTCTGATGAATCAGTGATGTATTGATTTCACAATTAAAGGTGCAATATGTAGGATTTTTGCAGTAAAATATCCAAAAACCACTAGGCCAGTGTTATATATTTTGTTCAGTTGAGTACTTACAATATCCCAAATGTTTCCAACTATTTGTAAATCGTGAGAAAATTGTGATTTTAACCAAGGAACCGGGACGTGTGAGGGAGTCGCCTGTCAATGCCGTCATATCCGCGTTACCCTCGGTTTCTGCTTTTACTGCCGTAGAAACCATGGCAACAGACGTGGACAACTGCATAACATCTAGCGGCACGCTGTTGTAGTTTCGTTCAAACCATGGCAAGCAGACTTTGGAACAAAATGAGAAATCAAAAGAGGACCGGTATCGACGTGGCGTTTGAGAGATGGCGAGAGCTTCGCAACAAACTTTGACTTGACAGAGATGCTGTTCTTGCATGTGCTTTATTAGACAGGTGAGCAAATGTACACAAAACGAATCAATGTTATGTCGCTCAACTAGGCATGTGACGGTATCAAATTTTCATGTTGCGATTAATAGCTTTTCTCACGGTATACGGTATTATCACAATATTGAAAGTGTTGTCATACTATAACAGGTTTAATAACTTTTTCTTATGACAAAAATAACTGAACATTTAAATACAATAAAGCAATACACAAAAATGTATAAAGTAAACAAATGTTTCAAACAGATTAAAGTACAAAAGAATTATAAAGAACAATTGGTAGGCTATCACTTTACAATAAGGTCTCACTAGTTAAAGTTAATGCATTAACTAACATTAACAAAGAGCAAATAGCTACATTTGTTACAAAGTTATTATTCTTTGAGAACGTCAGTTAAAAAATACAACTGTTAATGTTAGCTCAGGTCCATTAAATACAGTAATACAACTTTTGATTTTAATAATGTTATTAAATGTTCAAATTTATATTTAACTTAGATTAATAAATGCTTTAGAAGTATTTTTCATTGTCAGTTTGTTAACTAATGAATTAACTAATGTTAAATAATGGAGCCTTATTGTAAAGTGTGTGACTGAACAATAAAGAATCAGAACATATTCAAACAATATCTAGGGCATGTAATCCAGATTAAAATGTAAAATGTTTAAGTTTGAAAATAAATAGCCTTAAGTCTTTAAGTATTAAGTATTTGGTGATGTGATGTGATGAGCACCGTAGGGAATACAGAAAACTGAATGGCTGTTTGAAACATTTAAATACTGTTTAGTAGCATGAGTCTGCTTTGTTTATGAGGTTTTCGGTGAAACGGCGGCATTTTCTGCTGTTCCATCAGCACCATCTGCTGTCAGAGAGTGAATGTGCATTTTCATTCTGCGCGTCTCCTTCACTCATTCCGCCATGCGCTGCTCATGCGCGTTGGGCTTGTTTACATCAGTGCGCCTGCCTCTTTGAGGCAGTATACAGCGGTGTTGTTCATTTTAAATGGTAGATGGGTAAAGTATTCTTAAAATGCATTCTAAAAATCTTAATTCGTAATAATTATTCACGGTATTTTGAAATGACCACGATAACAATATCATGCATGTTCATTATCGTGATATATCGTATTACCGTATACCGGCACATGTCTACATACAACACGATGAAATATTAGAATATCATCAGTATGATGTTCTAATGTTGATGTAGCTTACTGCTAGTCTCATACAGCCAACAAACTAACACACATAATAACATTATAACTTTCAACACACTCTATGCAGTTTCGATAGTGTAGACCAAGTGAAACAGCATTGCGTTTCCTCCCAATTTTAATTCGTCAAATAAACTGACCTGTATGAGTAGTAATTCAGCACTTGCGGGTAGTTCGGTAGAATGAAACGTCCTCATTTCTTTATATCCCTGGGACTCGCGTGTGGTGCTGATATCTGTCTCTTATTAGTTATTGCGCCCTGCTTCATACCACAGTCATGTTAAAAAACCATAAACATTATTTCCCCATAAACATTATTAGATCCATCGGTATGACGACAAGTTCCTTGATTCCACGCTCATTCATTGCGTCATCAATCTACACCTTTGTTATTGTTTTGAAGAGGTTAGCGACCCCTTGCGGCGAAAAAATACATATTGTAGTGTAATGTTCTCGTGCAGTGTGTCGAAACTCTGACTAAACACCAAGTTAAACCGTCGCCAATGAAGACAGAGTCGTAGTAAGCTTGATCATTTACTATCACACTTCTTCATTAACATGTAGCGGTGAAAACTGTAATAAAACAATACAACAATATTCAGTGTCCATTTCTTGACTAACATTACATTGTGAATGACTAACATGTATACACTGCTGTTCCCACTATAGTATACAGCAGTGGTTTTCAAACCTGTCCTGGAGGCACCCCTGCCCTGCACATTTTGTATGTCTCCCTTATCAGACACACCCAATTTAGTTCTTGCAGTCTCTACTAACGAGTTGATGACTTAAATCAGGTGTGATAAATGAGGGAGACACACAAAATGTGCAGGGCTGGGGTGCCTCCAGGACAGGTTTGAAAACCACTGGTATACAGTTATAATAGCTATTAGCATTGCTGTAAGCTTGTACACAATAGTAAACAAACTTATCAAACATCAACCTTTTAACAAAATAATTTCTGATATACAATCTTTAACACATCAAAAGTCACATAAATTGACTTACGGCATTGCCTCTATGATGCTTTATAGTGGATGCAAATGGATAGATAGCGAGAGTACACCATGACAGTCTCACAGTTTTCATGCAGAACCGGGAAGGACTAACAGGAAGTGACTAAACAGGCCGTGATATCATCACATGACACAAATAATATTACTTTTTACAAACGATTTTGTTAAACTGAAAAGTAATTATTAACTTCTCATTTTTGCCTGAAAATATGCATCAACAAATACTTAAAGAAGATATTTGAAAATTAAAATCCTTAAAGGACAACACACTCCCCGCCTGACCTAAGTGAGGTCACTATGAACTTGGTAGAGTGCAAAAAACCTTAGTCTCCAGATCAGTCTTTGGGTAGAAGTAGAACAACTTCTGCAATTGGCCTAAGAAAGGTTTTTACATTGCCTTGGTCACTTGTCGTCACCTCAACCTTCCTTACATGTCCATCCTTTCCAGGGAATATGGCAGTGATTCTAGCCATTGGCCAGTAGTTGAGAGCTATCTGCTTGTCCCTGAGCAGAACTAGATCTCCAACTTGAAGGTTTCTGCGAGGTGCTGTCCACTTCTGCCTGTGTTGCAAGCAAGGTAAGTATTCACGGCTCCAGCGGGTCCAGAACTGGTTTGCAAGAGCCTGAACTTGTCTCCATTGCTTTGTGTACAGGTCCTTGTCTCCAGGAGGAGGTGGAACTCCTGTCTTCTGTGTGACGAGCATTGACGGTGAAAGTATGAAAGGTTGTTCTGGGTCTGAGGACACAGGTAAGTGGCCAAGCATTAATGATAGCAGTAACCTCTGCCATTAGTGTGCAAAGAACTTTGTGGGTTAAGAGAGTGTTCAGCTGTAGAAACATTGAATCTAGAATTCTTCTGGCAATGCCAATCATGAGCTCCCACGAGCCTCCCACGTGAGAACTGTGTGGTGGATTGAATTCCCAGCTGCATCCTTGCTCACTGAGGTACCTCTGCACCGTTTTGTCCATTCCAAGCTCCTTGCACGCTCCAATGAAATTGGTACCGCAATCGGAATGGAGCTGTTTCGCAGGGCCTCTGAGTGCGATGAATCGCCTTAGAGCGTTTATACAGCTTAACGTGTCCATAGACTCGATGACTTCTACATGCACAGCTCTCGAACTCATACAGCAGAACATGATGGCCCACCACTTGCTCTCTGCCTGTCCTCCTCTGGTGCGTCTGGTTGTGACAGACCAGGGTCCAAATACATCGAGCCCCACATATGTCAAGGGAGGGCAGGTTTTGGGGAGGGCAGGTTTTGGGGAGGGCAGGTTTTGAGGCGTTCATATGGCAGGTCCGCCATGCGTTGTTCTTCCAGCTTTCCACGCAGCTTGCGACAGGTTATGCATTTATGGAGTACTGAATTGATTAGCGTCTTGCATCCCAAGATCCATAGTCCTGCAGCTCTGATCGCTCCTTCCATCAAGTGACGACCCTGATGTTTCACTTGCTCATGGTGATGTCTTGTGAGCAGAAGGGAGATATGGCTATCTTTGGGCAGAATTATTGGGTTCTTTTCTGCAGTTGCAACCTGAGAGTGTTTTAGTCGACCTCCAACACAAATGAAATCTTCCTCCATGATCGGACTACAAGCGGCTACTTTTGGATACTGCTTGGAGGCCTGACAGTTCTTTTGCAAATGCAGCTTTTTGTGTTGCTTTAAGGATTGCATTCTTTGCTTGGTTCATTTCATTCGGAGTACGAGGTAAGTCACATCTGTGCCAACCTTTACATTTGCTGTTTTGGTTCGTGCGTTTGCAGGATCTTGCTATGTGAACTAAAAATGCTACTCCACTTACTAGGGATGTGAAGGTGGAGAACCGTTGGAAGCGGTCAGTGGTAAGCTCTGGTTCTTTCAGGTTAGTAGCACAGGTTTGTACTTGAGGTCTGATTTCTGAATCTTTTTCAGGTTCAATTAGCTCAAATGTCTCTCTCGTTTGTGTTTTCTTTTTAAGCTTTTTTCGCTGTGTATAAAACATACAATGGGCCCTATTTTAATGATCTGAGCGCATGGTCTGAAACGCATGGCGCAGATGCACTTAGGGCGTGTCCGAATCCACTTTTGCAAGTTTAACGACGAAAAAATAAACGGTTGGCGTGCCAGGCGCATGGTCTAAAAGGGTTGTAGTTGTACCTAGTCTCATAATGAGTTATGGGTGTGTTTTGGGCATAACGTGCAATAAACCATTCACAGTCTCATCACCCATTCCCTTAAAAAGCCAGGTGCGCTTGCACCATGGCGGATTCGCTATTCACATGGCGGAATTTGTGAGTGGAAAGACAGAACACTTCTCCAGAGAGGAATCCTTTAATTTTTAATATTTAAACATGTTTGTGTGCTGCTGCGCGTCCCTGTGTGTGTAACAAGCAGAGTGTATGCGCGCTGTGCACCAGCCTATAGGCGCACATTACTAACACGGCCTTTAAATAACACAAAAATACTGCGCTATTGACTTTAGACCAGGTTTTTGTTGGTCAATGGCGCAGTCGTTTTCAGTTGCCTCAAAATAGGAACGCACCAACAATGTGCCTGAACACACCTAGTTTTCAGACCAGCATGCCCATGGGCGAACAGATGGGTGCGATTGCATTTGCCATTTAAACAACGTGGCGCTGGACGTGAAAATGATAACTGCATCGGGCTGAACTAGCAAAAAAACACTTGCATCGCATTGCGCCGGGTGTATGATAGGGTCCTATATGTTTCAAATGGTTATGTAAATATGCATACTTTAATGACAAGACAAGGCAATGTAGCTGTTGTGGAAAAACTAATAAAGAATATCAGTCACTGCAGAAATCGTTCTCCCCTTCACCATGTTTAAAGTTTATGGAATGACCAACTCGCAAACTCAAAAATATAAAAAAAATAGTTTCCCAGTAGTAAATACGACTTAAGAGGGCATTCATGTCTAATATCCTACTAGGAAACTTGTATTTACGATAATTCCGATATCATGTGAAGGCAGCATAATACCTACTCAGTATTTAGTAAATTGGCTCATACTAATGAATGTGGACTGAGGCATTCAAGCTTCAAAACAGACATGACAACACCATAAAAAGTTGTCCATATGGCTCCCGCACTACAGTATGTGCCAAGTCTTCAAAAGCAATACAAGTTCTTTGTGTGAGGAACAGACTGAAATTCAAGTCATTACTGACTGATTATCTTTCTCCTCAGTGAGCTGTTAACGGCTAAGACTGGATTCTTGAACTGAACTCAAGAACTGGGTCTATCTGATCTGTGCACAAATCATTCAGAGTAGTTTCGTGAACTTGACAAAACATTCCTTTGAAAAGATGTGACTTAAGAGTGATTAGTTCACAAATCAGACATTGCTATTTCTCTCAAGAACACTTGTGATCACGGCAAGAAGAGTTAGGCAGGATATCAAGATTTTCAGTTAATAAAGAATTCAATTTTGTGCTGTTCCAGACATAAAGCAACAACACTTGGAATACAGTGCAGCAGTTATATGGACGACTTTTATTAAATTTTCATGCCTTTTGAAGCTTTAAAGTAGGGCTGTGCGATATGGACAAAATAAATACTATCACGATTTTTTGATCAATATTGCTATTTTGATTTTAATCATGATCTTGAAACATTATTTCTGTATCATTTCTTTTAGAAGCCGGCTTTATTGACGATATTTGCAGGCACTAAGTTATATCTTTGCATAAATGATACGTGACAGCGTCGGTTGTGCTGATTTTTGTTCACCTGGTTTGGAATGTGCCATTGTTTTTCTATGTAAACACACTAGACAGACATCTTAGACCACTGTGCTCGTGTCTCGTGTCTTTTGCAGCATCTCAAGCATGACACGGTGTTCTACGCTGCGCTTGTGGTAAAAGATCAACTTTTTAAAAACGTGTCTCTCGACCTACATCTCATGTTTTTAGCCGCAAAAACGTGTTCTGTGTGAATGGCCCCTTCTCTGTTTTGCCACAACAATAGTTTGACAGGTCTCGCAAATTACCTGGCTCACTATGATACTTCATTTCTCCTGTATCGAAAATATTCCCAAACCACGGATGTTGATTTATCAACACTAAAGTCCAGTGTTGCCAAGTCCACAGTTTTCCCGTGGAATTTTACACTACTTTTACATTGTTGCTACGGGTTGTTTTTGTAGTTCTGTTTTTTTGTCGTAACGGTAAACCCTCTCTGTTCTGTTCTGTTCTTTTCTTACGCTAGATTTAGGCACACTGCATTCAGATTGCACACTGAAGGGGCTGGCGGAAAAATGGTGCTTTCTGCAGTTTAGAAATCATGTATGCTCACATCCCGATCACGATTTCGATTAAATTGCATCTCCCCTATCTTTGTAATCACATGAAAAAAAAAAAAAAAAAAGTGACCAAAAATTCATGACGAAATAAAGAAAACTTCTACAAAAAAAGGTCTACAAAGAATGTCATTTTGCAGGATTAAAACTTCATGATAGTGAAACTACAGTGAAATTTCACAGACAAAGAAAGTCTA
Organism: Coreius guichenoti; assembly: GCA_039654105.1. Classification (NCBI taxonomy): domain Eukaryota; kingdom Metazoa; phylum Chordata; class Actinopteri; order Cypriniformes; family Gobionidae; genus Coreius; species Coreius guichenoti. The sequence continues at coordinate 26,882,059 of CM077170.1, forward strand.
TTGTCAACAGTGTACAGATACATGAAGCACTGCTTACTAAGAAGCTTTATACTAGTAAACATGGCAAATTTGCATGTTCAAAGTTCAAAACACTTGAATTCGTTATGAAATCTGCATGATGAATTGTTTTACCTTGCGCAAAAATTCCTGATTGCAAAGATTCCTACTGAGATGACTACATTTCACCTGCAGTATTTCACTGTACAATGGTAAACGTGACCGCACATTTATAGCTATAGCACTATAGCACTATAGCTGAATGACATGTCCACAGAACTTCAATGGCTGGTTTAGGCAGTTAAAAAAAGCAGGTCAGTCAATGGTATGCATTCCTAATACAGGCACCAGGCTTGGACTACACCAGCAGAATTAAACAGAAGGAAAACACTGCCTCCAAATCAATTAGACACAGCAAAATAATAGTATTCCCCTCTCCATTTTTCTTTTCTTGTACCATTTCACTTTTGCTTCCACCACCCATCCATCCCTCCATCTTTCTTTCTCTACAAAATCCCATTTTTCCTGGTCTTTCGTTTATTTTCTCTACTTTCTTTTGTCTAGCGTCTGTAGTTGTCATGGAGTAAGCGTGCACCTCTGAACAATGTCCTTTTCTTCCCAAACATGCTCAAGCACAGTGTCTCTTTCTATCTCCCTCCCTCCCTCCCTCTCTCACTCCTTTAAGCTGTGGCTTTTTAGCAAGAACACAGGACTATTTCTTCCTGAGACTGAGAGAGACTGTCAGTGAACTATGACTTACAATAAGGAAGAAACAAGAGATGTCACAGCATTCAGGTTGAGCGTCAAACCTAAAAGCCAGAGTTGGAATGACAAAAGCAGCATGATCAAGAAATATGATCAGAACTCTTACATAATAAAACTGTTCTAATAAGGAAACCGATCAAATGGCAGCGGTAAAAATTATTGTTAACAAGTTGGTGTGCAATAAAAACAAGTCAGCAACATATAATTGACTTCCATTGTACGGACAACAAAACAAAACAACACACACACACACACACACACACACACACACACACACACACACGTTGGTATAGGTGGTTTACAGGGACATTACATAGGCATAATGGTTTTTATACTGTACAAACTGTATATTCCATCCCTCTACACTAACCCTACCCACCACATAGAACTTTCTGCATTTTTAATAAAAAATTGTTTAGTATGTTTATTTTGCGTTTTGAATTACAAGGACATCAGCATGTTCTCATAATGTATAGGGGCGTGGCCTGAAACCTGAATACACACCACAATATAAGGACTTTTTGCATCCTCATAATATAGGTCAAACCAGTACACACACACACACACACACACACACACACACAAAACCTCAAAATTCCTATTTTATGTTCCACAGAAAAAATGAAAACATACTGCTTTGAAATGACATAAGGGTAAGTAAATATGCAGAGAATTTTCTTTTTTGGGTGAACATTTTTGGGTTAAAGATGGATTTTGAAGATAACACATTTCGTCTAGAACAGCTGGGATCAAACCATGAGTTTATGAGCTAATATTTAAAGCCCATTGTCTCATTTAAGTCCAAAAGATGTCTAACACAAACATCTGTTGAAAGGAAATCCTCATTCGCAACCTATATGAGACAGGCAACTCACTCCCTGCTGATCCTATATGGGAAACAGGATGAGTAAACACAAGAGGTCCACAAATAAAGAAACAGGCTCATACTGAGGGTGGAGGGGGGAAAATGTCGGAACACTATGAAATGTACACAAAGGGAGACCTGTGCTTCCTGATTTAGAGAGAAAACGCACAGTGCAAGACAAATGTTTAGTTACCACCTGCTCATCCCACTTCTATAAATACACTGAAAGCGAACTAACACTGACCTAATCCACACACTCAAAGAGGGCACACCAAGGAGGAAGGGATGTCGGGGAGAGTGAAGTATTGAACATTGAGCTATATGGTAATCTGAAATGTTACTGACTTGGTATGTGTCCTAACCTATAAATCCATGGCATCTTCAGTCTGTGAGGCTCTGAAGAAATACATGACCTGGTTTCCAAACTTAAGAGATCTTTTAAGAGTGCTGAGAACAACTGCAGTGCACAGGGAATGAAACACCCTTGCACACATACAGCCTATAGTTACTGACTGGTTTTGGACAAAAATGTGGACTTTTGCCACCGTCTGTACTGTAACACACTTAATTTGTCTTTCGTTCATTTGTTATGACAAATGTGAGGTGTAATAGATTTATTTTATACTCTGAATAAAATGCAAAGGCATGAGCTTCCACAGCACAGCAATCACACAGGCACACACAGAAGACCTTTCCTTCCCTAAACAGGATCCTTTTAAAGCACTCCACTTTCAAGGGGTCCCAAAGTCAGACACATGAATGACAGCACCTAAGTAAATTTTCTGTTTAAGAGAATCTTGTTTGTCTGTTACATGAAGAGTTCAAATTTGAGTCATATCAACTGAGGCCAGAGGTAAAACCTCTAGATATGGAATTAAATCCTTACACATTTCTCTGTTTAAAAAAAAAAAAAACTGTCAGTACATGAGAGACATAGGATATTACATGCCTGAAGTGATGCAAGCTCAAACAGGACCTCTGTTGAGAGCTGTTGTCTTAAATGTTCCAGGTAGAACATATTTTACACGAATCCAGAACCATTGGTGAAGTCACAATTCTTATGAATCATTAAAGTAACAAACAAGTAAAGTAACAAACGGTAGTCTCAGATGGATATACTAGGTTCCTTGTGCTAAAAATAAAGTTTTTCTGTATTTTGAGGCAAAACAAATAAAAGACGTGGCTGCCAAATACCTTCAAACAAGTAGGATCTTGACATATAAACTTTGAATAATAGCTGCAATAGTACCATCATAAGAATGCTTCATAAATGTAAGAGCTAAGGTGGTGACCGAATTGAGCTACGGGCATCTGGTAAAGGTGCAAACAGATTTGGGTCACTGGTGGCATGCTAATTCCTTCAAGCTCTAACGAAAACCTTCTAAACCATTCCAGAGGGAGTACAAACCAACAACAACAAAAAAATGCTAAAGCTGAATAAAAAAATAAGTTGAAGTACTTTAAACTCTTTAATTGATAGGTTTCTACCAAATATAAGGCAAGATTAGTTGAGACATACCTTGATTGGTGCTGTAGAGAACTTGATCTTTCTCTTTGGACTGAGGTCTTCCTCATCAGAGAGTCCTGGTAATTCCTCAAATTCCTGGGATTCCTCCTTCACTTGACATTCCAAATCGGTCCTGTTGTCCTTGTCATCCACAAAGGCTGCATTCTCAATTCCACAAATTAAAGATCTTTTCCCCATCAAGCACTGATCATCTTGCTGTTGCCTCTCTTTTCCTGTTAAGATATCATATTCCATCTCTTGTTCGTCATCATCCTCCTCTATAGATTCAACAGCTTCCTCTACTCCCTCATCCTCTTCTCCTTTCCTCTGTTCATCCTGCTGTTCCTTATCTTCAACATCTGTAGCTTTCTGCTCACTTTCCTTCATAACAGTCTCCAGTACGATCTCCTCTTCAGTTTGGTGTGTCTTTAGTTCTATTTCCTCGTTGTCTTTTTCCTCCTCCTCCTCGTCTTGTTTTTCCATTATGTTCGCCTCAAGAAACTTTCCCTCCCCTCTATGGTCTTCCTTTCTTCCAGTCTGTACAGATTCCTCACACACCCTCCATCCCTCCTCATGTTCCTTAATGCTCTGTTTTGATTCCTTCCCAAGGAATGTTAATTGGAGCTCGTCATTGTCAGTCAACAGCCTCCCAGAATTGTGATTTGGGGATTGTTTTTCCTTTCCAGCCTTTTCAAAAACATCATCGTCAACATGTTCCTCCTCATTACCTTCACTCTCGGAGGATTCAGTCTTCACCACCACCAGCTCAGCTCTGACTGTGGACGAACCAGAAACCTTCTCAGAGTTATTGCCTTCAACTTGCTGTTGTTGAAGTGCAGGATCCTCTGCTACAGATGCATGACTAGTGGTACTCCTTATAGACAAGTGGTGGATCTGAAGAGTGGGATCTGAGGAGACGGTATTTTCTGACGACTCATTAATATGTTCTTTTGCTGTGGAACTAGTATTATGTAATGTCTTCTCCTTACAGACTCCATTCAGAGGGGTACTGTGTGAATCTGAGCCATTTAACTTGGGCAAACACGTTTCAGCCGGAGAATCAGTCCATAGTGAATAAGAGGTAGGGGAACTACAGCTGTCTGGTGACGAAGGGGGATCTGAATGGTCACTAGCAGCAGAGGGTGACTGGGAATGGCTGATGGGACTGTGGGATTCGGTGGAGGGAGCAGCTGAAAGCGACTCACTATCGCTGTCCAACATAAAACTCTCCAGACGTCTCGATATTGGCCCGGCATTCATGGACACACTCAGCTTATGTGGTGGTGTCTCACTTTCACTTCTCCCTTTTTCCTCATTCTCCCTTTCTTTTGCCTGTCCTTCAAGCTCTTTAGGTTTTTCCTTTCTCTCTCCAGTAACTGACACTTTCCTGTCTTGTCTCTCAAATGATTGAGGCCAGATAACTTTAACCGAGGCAGATCTCTCCGTTGGAGACTGTTCTTTAAGGCCACTCTCAAACAGCTTCCTGGTCATTGAGAACTTCTCAGCCAGTGCTGCCTTGTCAATGGAAACATCCTCTGTTTTCCGTGCCTCAAAGGATGCTGTATCTAGACTGGAAACGCTACTCAGGCTGGATCTGTAAGGGGTGGAATCCAGAGGAAATTTGGGTGACGTGGGTTTGGTGACATTGGGACTGTCTTGATTCTGTTTTCCATCCATTTGCAAGAATATATTTTTTATTTTGCTCACTTTGTTGCCCGATGGTCTGCCACGGGTCTCACTGCCTCCATTAGAGAAGGGAGAAGTCGAGCTGATTGATGCGCTCCCATCAAATGAGCATTTGATGGAATGGAAGTCTGATTTATAGGCGTTCCTGTGAGGAGAAGCACTTCTCAGTGCCCGTTCACTTTTGTTTTCACTTTTAATCATGATCACAGATAAAAAAAACTGATTTGAAGATTTCAGTATGTAAAATAGATAAAAATGGGGCTAAAAAAGCAGTGTATATCCAGGTGCATGGTACGGCCGCATTCACACTGGCTGAGATTGTAGACACAGATGTTGCTGTGTGACTGACACAGTGACAACCACTCTTACCTACAGCAGAGAGAAATCAAGAAACCTGTCAGTCTGTGTTTTACATCAACTATTTATTCCTCTTCTCAATGCATTTGCCCAAATATGTATTGTATACACTATATCAGTGTTTTTGTGTAAATGCATGGTTCAGTATTAACTCCTCTCAAATGCTTCCAAGTTGCACTGTACATTTTTTGTTAAATTTACTGTAAGACAAATGCCAGCTGTGGTTGCCAGAGATTGTATAAGTGTAATATACCTATATCTAAATGATCTAATAAAATATTTTGATATTGTAAAATGTACTGATAATTGATGGACAATGGAAGGCCTCTCCAGCGATTTTGGCCATTATTAACATGACAGAGGACACTGTTATCCACACAACCACCATCAGGGTAAGACATGACACTAAACTACTGTTAACATTATGTAAACAACATGAAATCTAACATAAAAACATGTATAATTGATAACACAACAAGAAACTAAATAAATAAACAAATGTAGTTCTGAGAATTCCCTTTTCTCATGTTACCAAGGTGATTCATACTTTTTTTTTTTTTTTACCAAATATTCTTCCGTAAATTGTTCATACTGTTCACTTCCAAAAATAGTTTAACATTAAATAATAATTAAAAAAAACATCTTTTAAGACAATTTTTTTTAGCTTACCGTTAACCAACTGACAGGTTATTTTTTACATTCTTAATTAATATCCAAGTCCAAGAACATCGTTTGATCATATATCCCTCCTTTTTGACAGTCGATCTGTTCCCATTGACTGCTGTAACCACCTTCAATCCTAATGAAGCTTGACAAGTATAAGTGTCTGTAAGGAAGTTTATCTTTACATTTTTGAAAATAACACGACCGGATAAACGAGTAACCTACCTGAACTTTATTCATTGCGACTTAAGGAAGAACTGAGAAACCATAACCAAAGCCCAAACAATCTCAAACTTGTTAGACGTCGTCATTCCTCATTCCGAAGTCTACATGTCTTGTTTCTCCGTGAGTGTAACAAGCTCAACAAACCTTATCCCCACATGCGCGCTCCCTCCTTCAGCGTCATGCCCGCTGCTTCTTTCCGGAGCTCGCGAGTCAGGCAAGCACGCGCACGGAGTGGCAGAGAAAAAAAAAACTTGGACAACCGTGGGAAAGTCAGTAATCTCATCCATACAGTAACAGCTAAATCCAGATAAGGACTAGGGGCTAATGTAGCCTATTATAGACATTACATATTTGAAAAAATGACCAAAAAAAATAAAAATAAAATACATTTGGTAAATTGTATAGGAACCGTGCTTCGAAATGTATTAAAGATACACTGATTTTAAAATGATCCCAAAATCCTCCCTGAGTAAAGGAAACTGTTTTAAAACATTTTAATAGTTAAAGGTAAGGTAAAGGTAAAATCCAGATTTTCTCTTTGCTTGGATCTAATAGATAGATAGATAGGTAGATAGATATTACTGCTGTCAAATCGATTAATCGCGATTAATCACATCCAAAATAAAAGTTTGTGCTTACATAATATATACTGTGTATAATTATTATGTATATATAAATACACACACACATGCATGTATATATTTACGAATTTTTTAAATATTTATATATAGTATAAATGATATAAATATATATATATATATACAGTATATGCAAATATTTCTTAAAAATATATATGTATGTGTGTGTATTCAAATATACATAATAGTTATACACAGTACACACACATATATTATGTAAACACAAACTTTTATTTTGGATGCGATTAACATATATATAAACCCCTTTCCAAAACTAAGAAATAGGCCTATGGGATCTCAAATCAAACTGGTTCCAGTTCACCAGCATTTTCGGGGACATGGCTGCCATATCTGAGTTTAATCTTCCTGACAATTACAAGTAGGTCACCATCTTAGTGCTTCTGAGATGCGTCAAGTGGAGCAGAGGACAAAGGAAAAGAAAAGAAGCTGAACGTAAAGGAGGAGTGAAGGACTGAAACAGCATTGCATATAAATGTCATTAACACAAAACAAATCTGAGCATAATGCAAAAGAATAGAGAACAAAGCAAAAAAAAAAACTGTTCACTACTGACACTGTAAACTACCAATAAAATGACATGAAGATTTATGATAAAGCATTTTGCACTAGACATTTTGTATCCTCCTGTTTGACTGTGTTCCATTGTAAATTTCAGTGTAATGTGTGACCATATGAAGTCTCTAACAGATGGCATTTTGTAACTACATATTGAAAGTAGATTATCTCTGCTGATCCGCTGTTCACAGTGACAGTCAGCATAACCGAAGCATGCAGTTCCATTTAAAACTGCATGGTGATTACTGATGTAAAATAAAAAATATTCCAGAAACTGCAGGGTTAATTTGTGTTTACTGCTAAGCAATATTAATTGGAATAAAATTCTCTCTGAGATTGTGTATTGCAGGTCAGAACAGCTTACACTGCTATGGGTCCCTCAGAAATAGCAACAAACTGCTTATCCTGAGAAATAATTCTAATTAGATGTGTCACGAGGTTCATTCTTAGAGATCTCTGCTCTGTTTTCCTTTCCCAGCATCAATGAGAAAACTGTCTTAAACTAAACCCACAATACTTCAGTTATTAATCAGATGCATTCCATTCCAAAAGAGTTTTGGCAGACAAAAAAAGGAAAAGGGACACTTACCATATCTTTGATATTCCTTTCTTATGGAAAAAAAATGCTTTACATCTCAATCCAGATTTGATGAATGAAACAGGTGTCTGTAGCCTGCGCTGTTGAGCTGTTAGTCCTGTTTCACTATGTCATGACCTGTGTTTTGTTTCCGTTTGTGGAAAGTTGTGATGATATGACGCATCATCGTCAAAGTCCTTTTTGCTCGGCCCGGGTTTGTTACATGGCCTGAATTTGGTGCTGTTTTCCCCAGGTGGCCTCAGGACCTAGATTTATAAAAATATCACCCAATCATAGAGGCAGCAAGGATGAGAGAATGAGAGAGAGAGATTCGAGAAAATTAGCTAGAACTGGATTACAATACAGTTCACGCATTTATAAAGAAATTAACTGTTGCATGAATGTTCTTCCATCTTCACAATAAAAGAATCTTGTTTGAAGCAAATGAGAGATGATATAAAAACAAACTCGCAGTGTTGATGGCCAGATTTAATCAGACTGAATCAGGGGGAACACATGGTTCTGATAAAAAAAAAAAAAATCTAAAAAAAACCCCCACTAAACACTCATTAAAGCGCTATTTTTTGTTACGTTTTTTTCTAACAGCGATGGATTGTTGTATATTGTACATGCAAGCATATGTCAATGGCTGTAAGAGTTTCTCTGACCTCATTAGGGATATAAATAAACCTTGTTCTTGGACTGAAGTTTCAACAGGAATTTTTTTATAAACCATCTCAGTCTAACAATAGGCTTTATCTCTGTATATAGACAACCAGCCCACACAATGACATCTCAAAATATTTATTGGGACAATTATTTGCAATAGGTATGCTATGGGGTGTTTGTTAATGAATACACTGAGATAACATTTAAAGTTAACCATTGAATCTCACATTTCCATACTCTCAGCTCCATGGATCAGATGTATATGAAAGGACTTTATATAGCATACAGTAAGACGTTATGAGAGATCCGAGGGGTGATGGCACTACAAAGACACAGATGGTGATCTATTTACAACTCTTAATTTAGAACTTAAAGTTTCTCACGTGTTTTGGCCTGCTACACTTTGTTCATAATTAATCATGCCCATAACACTGATAACAATGAAGACTCCCACTTAAAGCTAAATTTAATCTCTTTTATTTACAAAAAGATGTGCTTGTAGAATCATATCTTAGAGAGTTTTAGAAAACAAATTTGAACTGGACTTATCTCCTGTTGCTTATGCAAAACTAAAAATGGATTTTAAAGTGTGAGTTAAATAGGGGAAAATGTCTATTTTATTTATAAACCTGATAAACAGTTTTAGAACTGTAACGTGATTACAAAGGGACATATTTGTTGTGTTGTCAAAGCTCTCAGACTCAGACAAGTACATTGTAAGTCTCCCATTTATAGTGCACAGTGTATCTGAGCACATCGCTTTTGTTTTTAAGCTTATGCTTGTCTGTTTTTAAGGCCCAAGTTGGAGGCATGTTCGCAGATGCACATTTTGATAGTTTTTCATCTCAGGCTGACATTCAGGGCTCTTGGAAAGTTACTGGCAGGTACAGTGGGATTCCATTTGTGAATGATAGGCCTATTATTTACTGGCTCGAGTCACTTCATGGAATAACAACTGGAAAGATGATTTAACAGGCCGAAATAATGATAACAGCACCAAACACTCATCAAACAATAAGTGTATGTATTTACATAGTTGTACCACAGTGGCTTTGGCTTATGGTCGTTTTTAATATATCAAATGCCATATATAATTCTTGTATAGCCTAGCTGAAGGCAGGGCAATAGGCTCTAGATGGGCTCAGACTCTCATGCTCAGAGGAATGTGCTGTGCTTTTGGGTTGCAATTTCAATTTCTTGCATGAATGAGAATTTTATTTTTTGTAATTAAACAAATTTAAATAGCATTGATTGTCTGTAGAGTACTGAGGGCACATTTGATTGCACTTTATTGTATGATTTCAGTGACTAAAATGAAAAATAATACTAATGCAACAAACTTTTTAATGTTTGGTAAGGGGAGGATTTCGAGTAAAATCACTTATTTTCGGCAAACACAAAGTGAGGTCAAGTAATCTTGTTGCAGCATTTTTATTTATTTATTTAGTTTTTATTTAGTCTATTTATTGTCATTTCAATTGTCTCCCGTTTTTTAAGATTGAGAATCTGGGGATGAGACAATTAAACAATAAATTCTATTCGTAAAAAGAATGTGAAATATAGCAAAATAAATGATGGATTTCATGGTAAAATATGATGATTTTAATATGATATTGCGGTAACAAAAAAGCTAAAGAAACAATCTCATGCAAAAGTTTAAGGGATAGTTCACACAAAAATGAAAATTCTGTTATCATTTACGCTCCCTCAAGTTGTTCCAAACCTGTATGAATTTCTTTCTTCTGCTGAACACAAAAGAAGATATTTTGAAGAATGTCAGTAACCAAACAGTTGATAGGCCCCACTGACTTCCATAATATTTTTTTTCCCATAGGCTACTATAGAAGTCAATGGGGCCCATCAACTGTTTAGTTAACCAAATTCTTAAACATATCTTCTTTTGTGTTCAGCAAAAGAAATAATTTAATACAGGTTTGGAATATCTTGAGGGTGAATAAATGATGACAGATTTTACATTTTTTGGGTGAACTTTCCCTTTAACACATCGAAAACCAAAATACCTACACGATTACTGTAGCCTACATGTGTTATTCGACAGCTCCCTCTAGTGGAACAGCTAGAAACTTCCTTTCATGACACGACGACGTCAGCGGCACCTAGGCATCAGTATTCTGATACAACAGAGTAGCGTCGCGACTCTCGCTGCTTCCCTGGACTACAGGCGCCTCTCTCCAAGGTTGGACACCTGAAAAACACTCCCTCTCTACGTTTTCTGTATACATTAACGCTTTATAATTATAGCGGTCGGATGATTTATTGGGTATTGCGAATGCATGATGTGCTGTATTTGAGTTTTATTTCTAAGGACATAGAACATGGCGCTGATGCAACTGATACTGTCTGTTGTGGAAACAATTTATATCATTTAATTTTCCAGTGCCATCTTTGTTATTTGGCAAGAAGACTATCAGGCCACACGCTTTTCTTGGTATGGCATCTATCTATACTGTACATGCATGACAGTATTACATAACCATGTCATATTTGTATGAGTTGAATATCGGAATGGTTATGAATTATTATTAAAAGAGATCATATAAGAAAAAAAAAAAATACTTTAAAATTTCTGAAATAAAATATTTTGACGTTTTATTTAGGCTACATGTCAAGTTTTGCCGCATACTGCAGGTGGCCCGTGCTGCTACATTGTAACCCAGACAACGCTGGGAAAAAAAAAAACATAGACAAACGTTCAAGGATACTGTGACATTAGCAGATTTATCTCAAGAATTGGAATAATTTAGGTCAAAAGTGGCCGACGCATGATTTAACATATTAATTAATTCAAATGGGGAATTTTGTAATTCATAAAATTTGATTAGGCCTATTTTAGAGGTCATTGCTGTACTAACAATATAGCATTTCTAAATTCTCTACACCAGATTACTTTCAAAGACAAATTACACATTTATATAACCTTTTATATAACTACATCCAAAATAATATGAAGAGATTTACTGTCTACTGCTATGATGATGTATCATGAGTTATTCATATGCGAGTCTGTACTGTACAGTGTTTGCTTTTAGTATGACAATGAAACCACTGATAGTTGGCTTATGGCTGTACTGATTTAAAAAAAGAAGCTTTCAGCCAAATATTTATTTGACCTAGTATTGTAAATAAACGGAATAAAGAAGAGTTGACAAAATATGCAAAAGTATATAGTGCTGCTATTATGTGGCTGTTGCAGTACATATGAGCGCAATTAGACCATAAATAACTTATTTGTATGATGAATTATTTAGTTTCCTTTTTCCTATTGTAGGCTGACTGTAACCCAATGAGAGCCCAGTGATGGGTAAGGAGAAGCTCCATATCAACATAGTGGTCATTGGCCATGTGGACTCTGGGAAGTCCACCACCACTGGCCACCTCATTTACAAGTGTGGAGGCATCGACAAGAGGACCATTGAAAAGTTTGAGAAGGAAGCTGCAGAGGTATATCAGTCCAAATATACAAGACCAAATAGATATTACTAAAATTTGTTGCAGTGTTATCACATAATTATTCAAAGAGGCCCATTGTGTGAAAGATGACCTTAAGCAATGTCAAACAAGCAAGAGTGCTGAATATCAGCATGAGTCACTGATTTTGAGTGTAAATTTGCTTTATAATCTATTCTATAAACAATAAGTTAAGGTCCAATAACTTAAAATGATAGATTACCCCAAATTCCTATTCTGTCATGATGCTTTCACCGCTCTGTATGACTTTCTTCAGTGGAACACAAAATATATATTTTGAAGAATGAAGAACTGTTTTTGTCCAAACGTTGAAAGTTAGTGAGGTCCAAAACAACACTGTCCACCATTGACTTTCAATTTATAGACAAAAATAAATAGCTTCTTTCTTCACAACATTTCCTGGCAAAATGGCACAACTTTGCTTCCCAATCCACTTCCATATTTTCACCACTCACATACTCTGGTCTGGAACTCCATAAACAAAAAAACAGTGAAGTGATAAAAATAGTGACATAACTGTGCTGTTGGAACGCTGTTTGACCTATTAAGTTGGAGGACTGAAAATAACTGTTGCACTTGTGTGACAGAGGCAATTCGTTTCAGAACTTTTTCTCTAAAGATATATTTTTTCCTCACCTTTTATAGATGGGAAAAGGCTCCTTTAAGTACGCTTGGGTCCTTGACAAGCTCAAAGCTGAGAGAGAGCGAGGAATCACCATCGACATCTCCCTGTGGAAGTTTGAGACCAGCAAGTACTATGTCACCATCATTGATGCTCCAGGACACAGAGACTTTATTAAGAACATGATCACTGGCACCTCACAGGTTTTTTATATAATCACATAACAGAGCCGATCAAAAAGTTTCTCTTTATTCCATCAGAGTATTTTAACAATCTTTAATTTCTCTTGATACAGGCAGACTGTGCTGTGTTGATCGTGGCAGCTGGTGTTGGTGAATTCGAGGCTGGTATCTCAAAGAACGGGCAAACGCGTGAGCATGCCTTGCTGGCATACACCCTGGGTGTCAAACAACTGATCGTGGGTGTCAACAAGATGGACTCTACAGAACCCAATTACAGCCAGAAGCGCTATGAGGAGATTGTGAAAGAAGTCAGCACTTATATCAAGAAAATCGGCTACAACCCAGATACAGTGGCATTTGTGCCAATCTCCGGATGGAATGGGGATAACATGCTGGAGGCCAGCCCAAATGTTAGTGTTATATTATCTATGGATAATATATTGCATTCATATTATCAATAGACTCAGTAGTTTTAGATATTAATTAATATCACTGGCATAATTTACTCTTTGCAAGCCTATTTTAAGATTATTTATTATACTTATGTTATTTGCAGATTAAATATTATGTGCATTACTGTATGCTATGCATTCACACTATATACACCATATATGGTATATATACCATTCAAAAATTAGGAGTCGTAAGAATTCTTTTGATGTTTTTTTTGTTTTATTTAATGTTTTTGAAAGAAGTATGCTCACTAAGGCTGCGTTTACTTGATCAAAAACACAGTAAAATGAAATGTGAAATATTATTACAGTTTAAAAGAACTGTTTTCTATTTTAATATATTTTTAAAATGTATTTTATTCCTGTGATGGCAAAGATGAATTTTCAGCATCATTACTCTCCAGTCTTCAATGTCACATGATCCTTCAGAAATCATTCTAATATGCTGATCTACATTTGCATTTATACATTTATTTATTGGTTTGGTGCTCAAGAAAAAATTCTTATTACTATCAATTATGAAAACTGCTTAATATTTTTGTGGAAAATGCAAAATGTGATTTTTTTCTTTAGTGAATAGGAAGTTTAAAAGAACAGCCTTTATTTGAAATAGACATATTTTGTAATATTATAAATGTCTTGACTGTCACTCTTGATCAATTGAATGCACCCTTGCTTAATAAAACCATTAATTTTGTAAAAAAGAAAAAAAACTGACCCCAAACTTTTGAACAGTCGTGTATGTAACTTCTACATTGTATTTCCTAAGAGCTTCCGAATGTCAAAAACCTTCCATTAACTGGCTATAATAATATGTTGTCTCTGTAGATGACCTGGTTCAAGGGCTGGAAGATCACTCGTAAGGATGGGAGTGCCTCTGGGACGACTCTATTGGAGGCTCTGGATGCCATTCAGCCTCCAACCCGCCCCACTGACAAACCCCTCCGACTCCCACTGCAGGATGTGTACAAAATAGGAGGTATAAGGACACCCAAACTGAAAGGGTCACAATAAGAACACTTGTTTAAAACAAACTTTAAGATCATATGCACAGTAGAGCTAATCTTTTTCTTGTAAAGATGTGTGACCTATGAATGACTTATAGTTTTCTATGTATATTAGGATGGGATAGGAGAAAGTATTATACACATCACCTTTAAGTATGATAATCCCACAAGGATATTTTAAGAATTAAAAGAACTGACATTGCAAACTCTTTTACCTTTGCACTCTTTCTGTCACTGTGTAGGAATTGGTACTGTGCCTGTGGGACGTGTAGAGACAGGCATTCTGAAACCTGGTTTAGTTGTGACATTTGCACCCGTGAACGTGACCACTGAGGTGAAATCTGTGGAGATGCATCACGAGGCTCTATCTGAAGCTTTTCCAGGCGATAATGTGGGATTTAATGTGAAGAATGTCTCAGTCAAAGATATCCGACGTGGGAACGTTGCAGGTGACAGCAAGAATGATCCCCCACAGGAGGCAGCGAGTTTTACCGCACAGGTAAAGGTCTTAGTTTGGTGTTTTTATATGGTTTATAGGGTTGTCATTACAAACTATTCACTTGTCCACTTTCTGCTCTGGTCAGGTGATCATTCTGAACCATCCAGGTCAGATCAGTGCTGGTTATGCCCCAGTGCTGGACTGCCACACTGCTCATATTGCCTGCAAGTTTGCTGAGTTAAAGGAGAAGATTGACCGTCGCTCTGGGAAGAAGCTAGAAGATAATCCCAAATCCCTGAAGTCTGGGGATGCTGCTATTGTAGATATGATACCAGGCAAACCCATGTGTGTGGAGAGTTTCTCTGAGTATCCTCCTCTTGGTAAGGGTCATATTTTAATTTGGATTTAGTTATTTTAGTTATGAATTCCTCTAGTGTTTACTATATAATAGTTCATTACCAAAGTCACTCCTACTGCAAAGATACCTTTATTTTCCAAGTGATTTTTCAAGAACATTTCACCTTTTCCGGAGCAGGCACAAAATAATTCATAATAGTTGTTTGAAGTTTTATTTTTGACAGGATAGTTTGGACAGACTTTTAGCCAGGATTGAAACTTGCACAGGGGGTCTGCCAATTATGTTATGTTATGAAGCACAGTTCACACAGAAGTCAATTTCAAACCAAGCAACATTCTGTTGGTCAGTATGGCAAATTTGTGTGACCAACTTAAACCCAAATTTTAGCTATGAAAATTTGCAAATGCAACAGTAAATGCATCTCAAAATGTTTAGTAAACTTAAAAGGTAATGTACAGTATGTAATTTATATACATTAATAATGTGTATATAAATACATTATTGTAGTATGTAAATATAAGGCTTAAAATGCAGTATGAAACAGGGTGTGGCTTGGTTTTTGGCCTCACAGAGATTGAAGATCCTTGATTTATAATTATAACTAAGCTGTTTTTCTGATGATCTTCATTTCCCAGGTCGCTTTGCAGTGCGTGACATGCGTCAGACTGTAGCAGTGGGCGTCATCAAGGGTGTAGAGAAAAAGACCTCTAGCTCCGGGAAGGTCACAAAATCTGCCCAAAAGGCCCAGAAGAACAAATGAATGTTGTGCTGGGCTGTGAACACTTGGGTCAGCCTCAGCATCCCTCCTCTTCTCAACTCCATAAACAAAGCTTGGATAATTATCACAATGCATCGCAAAAGCAGAAGAAGGAAAAGTAAAACTTGTACCTGCTTGACAATGATTACGATAGTAAAGTATATTTACGTTTAATTTTAAGTCTTCGTTGTGGTATTTGTTCTATTGTTAAATTGTTATAAGCACTTTAAGATCTGTCTCTAGTGGGAGTGTGGAGTAAGCTTTGTTTATCCTGAATCCCAGCTTGTGTGCAATCCCAAAACCCTCTTGCTAACATTGCTTATTTGACCTTGCTTACAGTAGTAGCTAACTGTTCCAGCTTCTAGTCCAATAGGTAGAAGATTCTATGTTAGTCTGTTCTGATTTGATGTGTCGTGATGTAGCTTTATAAGTCTTTTTCTGTGTGCATAGATTTTTTTCTGTGCATGAAGCTAAAGTAGCTAGCGCACTTTACTGTCTACCCTGACAGCGCTCCTAACAAGCATGAGCTATCTTGTTTGCACTTGCAAACAACTTTACTTTACTTTGTACTTTACCGAGAATATGATTCTCCATTATCTAATGTATGTCGGTTCATAACCAACAATAAAATACATTTGAACGCTGATGTCTGCTTCTAAATTACTAGACAAAGAAATAACAATTTTCACAATCATCTTTGATGAGTATAGGCATCTATGCTATTGTATTTAGGTCAGATTTTGGAGAGATCTGACACAAATACTCACTGCTAAAATGACAAAAACAATGACTATAAGAACATATGCAATGAAAAAAATATAATAATTATTGGTAAATATAATCATCTATAATTAAAAACAATAATAAAATAACATTTATTATGAATTATAATAAATTACACACATACAATGTATTAAAATTATTAATAATTGCTATTTTATTATTGTTAATAATTTATATTCACAAAACTAACAGGTAGGATATTAAGTTGGGACTAATTACAAAAACAGCAACTAATGTAGTATGGAAACTATCAGGTGCTTCTCTCAACATTTAATCTGCTTTATCAAAACTGTACAATTTTCAGCAGCATCAGTTTCCTTCAAAGTTTCTGGCACTTTTTTTTTTACATAAGAAAAGTAAATTACCTTTTAATACGATATGATAAATTCAGAAAGTACAAAATATGTTTTTTTCCCCCCAGATTTTTAGGCAGGTTGTAAATTTCGAGTTGACGAGGCTTTCTGTAATGTGACTGTGTTTCTGTATGATGAAGACATGCAGTGTTCATACAGTCCAATGAAGTTCATGCCATCTCTGATCATTTCAGCAGGTTGATTATTAATCTACCACATTCTATTAGATTTTTTAAAAATGTTACAGTACATTTGAAAAAGAACAATGCATGCAATGGTATCATGTACGATGACCTATACAAAATTGTAACTGTTTCTTTTAAATAAACCAAACTAATAAAACATGTATAAAAAATTATCTAAATTTACTTTGCCCTCATAAAAATACAAAAAAACTCCAAAATAAAATAAGCTCTCGTATCAAAGTTTCATTCCATCAGAGGCGGTTTCTAAGAACGCGTTAAGAGATTGCGTTATTTTAGTCGAACATGTGGCATATTCATAGTCTCATTGCTGCCCGTATTGGGTGAATGTCCACTTTCTAGGTTGTGACTAGCACCAGCTGTAGTACTTGTCCTAAGCAGCTCAGAGGAGTAGGATGCATCAATGGGGGGCTGAGAAAGAAAGTCGAACCCTTGAGTATGTGTCTTTGAGACCTCCAGGTCTCCATCGCTGATGAAGAGATCAGCTTCTCCCCAGCCCGCTACCCCCATCTCAATGCCCCCAGCTGAAGAGTTCTGGCTGCTGCTAATGCTAGTGGAGAAACTAGCCTGACTAGAATGCGTGTCTAGACCCTCTAGAGCGGGCTGCATGAGGTCCTGCACCGAGAGGGATTTTCCCAATCCTCTATCCCCACTGCATTGACCTTGAACCGGGACAAGAGGCGAAATTGGAACAAGGGGGTCCATCTCCACCTCTGCATCCAGGCTTATATGTCTCCTCCAAGAACTGTCTTCTTTAGCATTCGGTCTGGTTTTCTGCTGAAGCTTGCAGCCCATACTAGAGTTAAACCCAAAGTCTATCCCGACTCCTCTAAAGCAGGATTTGGCGTAGTCGGCAGGGTCTGACCTAGAGGGTCCTATGCTGTGGGCATGGCCTGGTTGTGGAGGAACAGTGGACAGTTGAAGTTTTGAAGAGGCTGTGGATGGAAGAGGTGGAGGTGGTTGACTAATGCATGGAAAGTGGCCTACAGAAGAGTGAAAGCTGTTGGCATTGAGGATTTGAGATGGACTGCCTTGTGCTGATGGACACTCCATGGAAGGAACCTGGAAGGATGACGGGTTAAAAGGTGAGGCAGAGGCTGGATTGAGCCCAGGGGAAGATGTTGTGGAGTTGTTCTGGTTGAGGTTGGGTTCATTGGGGGCTAATATTAGTTGGAGAGCCCTGGGATGATTGCCACAGATGGACTTGCTGACCTGGGAGGAGCAAGAGAGATCCTTACTGAGGATGGTGCTCTGATAATCTGAAGTCTCCTCCAACCCAAAAGGAGGAAGAGAGGAGAGAGTGAGGGTAGAGGAAGATCCCTTCTGCAGCACCTGCCGGTAGATGTCCAGCAAAGAGTCCAGCTTAGCTTCAATAGACTGTACCTATAGAAATGATATATGGAACACAGAAATATTGTTTGTCAGAAAACATTATGTTTATGTTTAATATAGTGGTTCTCAACCTTTTGACTCAAAGGCCAAATATCTAGTTCTGTCACGAAACTCTCGATGATAGATCATTATCTGCTAGCTATCACATCATTTACTACATGGCACAAGCTTATTGGTTTCTGCTGCATCTGCAGCCAATGAGCTTGCTTGCTCAACATTTAAATATTTTGGTTCTGTGATTGCTTACAACAATCATAAACCTTCCACCTCCCCCAGTTCCACCTGTATAGACATGCTACAGGTGCGGCAGCAGTATGTCATGTTTGGAAGACGTATTACATGTTCACAGCAGCTGTGAATGTATTGCAATAATCAACAACAGCGGCAGCAGCGTCGTAGCAGATTTATTCTGGCAATCCCAAATACATTGCCATATCCATTAATATGCTAATCTATTTAGAGAGTTCTCATGATAGAAAGCTGCTTTTTCTTAAACGTTTTTTATTGACAGAAACTGGGACAATTGATATATTAAATTAACCATGATTCATTCTGAAGAAGTTTCAAGAACTGTATGTTTTTCAATATAAACTACAGTTTGAGGGTAAAAAAGATTGATCTTGATTTTACATGCTTTTAGCACTTTAATTTAGTTAGGTTATTTTAATATGTTAATAATAATTTATTCATTTCAATGTTGTTGAGTCATCCTGCGGCCCCTATAGTGGGCCCTGGCCCCTTGGTTGGGATATGTATTGGTTTAATATGACAATCAAAACAAACAGCCAAACATAAGACAAGGACATAATAAGAAAACAATAAAAATCAAGGTAAATATAATTTCTGAACAGGATATTATATATTGTGAATCACTTCCATTCAAAAACTGTGATATATTTGTGTGTGTTTAGGATGTTCTTAAACACAATTAAACTTTCAAAATAGAAATGAGACTTATCATTACTTTCAGGAAGAAAAAAAATCACGTGATGCATGTATGTCCACTGTTGGACACTGTTAGTGGTCAAACTATAGTGAAAGTATGAAAACTGTGTTGTAAGAGACTTTATTTTCTAACAATCCAAAGGGCTAAAATTGTCCATAGTTGAAGCAACAAACTGTCTCATTTCTGTCATATTGAAAACCAGTGCGGTATTCAAGGATTCAATGAGATGGAATGATTCAATACATTGGATTGTATAATGCATTGTTTAAGAGAGTGTCTCTAAACTCACCTGTCTCTCTACCTTACACACCCTTCCCAGCATGCTCACATCTTCCAGAATGTCTCCATCAGATAACAACTTTTCTCTGACCTTCTTATCCACAGGCATCTGGCCCCTACCAAGAATCTGATCCACCCTGAAAGTGAGAGAGAGACATTAGCAGAAAAACACAGGGATAAAATGTGTGAAAATAAATTAAGATTTACATTCCAATGAGTAGACAGAGAACTGAAAAAAAACTTTGTTAAACACAAAATGTCAGTGGTATCAAGCTGTGAACATGTAAAAATCGTGCCCACAACAAATCCCATGACACTTTAGAAATTGCTACTATTAGTATACTACAAAATTCGAGATTTAAATAAAAATGTTTATCTTGTACACTGAAATATACAGTGAGGAATTCAAAATGATATATACCCGCAGCTCATTTGACTTTGAAACTATGAAGAATGTCAGGAACTGTAATGTCCGGTTTTGGTCACATGGTGGCACTAGTCTTACTTCGTTGAAACCTTGATAACTTGAATTCACTAGGCTTCAGTTAAGAAATAAAATGAAAAGATACAGATTTAAAGTGACCAGAAGACCTACCATTTTGTTTTTTTTTTTTTTTTTTTTTTTTTTACTTTTTAAAGTAGACTGCATCTCGTCTTATGGGATAGCAATGTCCACTTACTGCACACTTCAGAATCTCAGTAGATGCAATATGTCATTTGAGTATTGTTTGTACGGAAGTAAAATAATGACTAATGTCTGGAACAAAAAAGCTGAAAAAATTGCATTGCATTAACAGTGCACCTATCAGGTGGTACAAGAGGGTGATGACGAAGACCAAAACAACAGGCAGATTCATTCATTCATTCATTCACAAAACTAATTTAGGCCTACAGAAATTGAGCAAGGTCTTATTAAGATGTAATGTTTGCTCCGCACATCAGTGTCGGGTGGAATAACATAACATAAATGCAACTTTCGTGTCTTAATCAGCTTTTCTGCATATAGATTGGCCCTGATAATCATAACATACACTTACCGCTTACTCCATTTCTGTAAATCAGCTTTTGTCAAGGAATGAATGATTCTACCTGTTGATTTGTCCTCATCACCTGCTTGCACCACCCGCTGGTTAGGTGACTAACGGCAGAATACAGATTCTTGAATTTTTAATAATGAAATTGTGTATGAATTTTTTTTTATTTAAAATATTCACAACTTAAATATACAACCATGTTGAATTTCAGCCCCCAAAAATGCAAGCCCTGAAAATACAATGTATTAAAATGCAAGCACTGTTAATACAATGTATTTTTTTTCAGTTAGTGCAATTCAACATGCTTTTTTGTTTCAAAAACATTAGTCATTATGTTACTTCCATATGTTTGCAGGTCAGTCAAGAATAGTGAGTATTCGGAGTAGGACGTTCTACACATTTGACATTTTTTCCATGCTGTGTAGCAGAACAGTGGACAGTCCATATTTGAGTGCAGAGATTGTTTTGAGTAGAAAATGTATGTAGCCATGATGAATAATGGTACATGATATGCAATAATGATATATAGCTTCTTAAACGCTCCACATCACGTTGTCTGGCAGAACCTCAGGGCTTCCCCACCACCTAGTGACCCATATATGACCAAGGAGAACCACTGCCTCAGGGCCACCAGAACACATGTGACATGATGGCATTAATATGAACCAGACATACCAGTCGGAATATGATATAGAGGTTATGAAAGTGGCCACTAATAATCTCTTTGATTTTCATTGTTGATTAAATGTTTAATTCACATCAAACAACATAGAGTGATGTTCAGACAGATGTTAAACAAGATAAATGATCTTGATTAATCAAATTCTTGATTGTCTGTGCCATTGTTAACCTCTGTTGATTGGGCTGCATGTTTAGAAATGCTTGTTTGTGCACTGTTAAATAAATAGTACTGACTGTCATGTGATATATTTGATAGTGTTGATTTATAATTAGAATGTTGCAATGAGTTTTGATTGACTGGGTATTGGGCATGACCCATGTTCCTACTGTGCTGTTATTAGCTATAATTCATAGGCCTAATGCACAAGCTTTGAACTTATGTGGATGATGCAAATTTGAGTCCTCCCTTTTCCAATTATTTCCAGTGGCAAAAAAAGTAAAAATGAAGATGCTTTAAATCCACATAAACACATGTGGACCTACTATATTGCATGAGACACATACACACATTAAGCTTGATAACAAATAACCATAGGTTTTGTAAATAAGGATTCACTAAAAAAACAGCCATCTTCCACTTAAACATCCTGTCTGGGACAGGATATTCATATCAGTGAATATCTGTGTTACATGTTTGTCTGGCTTCAGTTGTGTTTTTGCATGTCACATGTTCCTTTGTTAGTTTTCCCGCCAGTCCTTTGTTACCATAGTTACCCTCGTTAGTTATGTTCGTTTCAGCTGTGTTAAGTTCATTATCTCATTTCAGTTTGCTACTTAAGTTCCTCCCTGTTCCTCACTCTTTGTCTGGTCACTGTTATGCTATGTGGTACTGTCTGTACTGTCTGTACTGTCTGTACTGTCTGTACTGTCTGTACTGTCTGTACTGTCTGTACTGTCTGTACTGTCTGTACTGTCTGTACTGTCTGTACTGTCTGTACTGTCTGTACTGTCTGTACTGTCTGTTCCTGTACACACAACCGTAACAGATGACCAGACCCAGCCAAAGAATGGAGATTGCCTCCATAAATGTAGCCCCTATGGGGGATTTTCTCTGGACCTCAGGGGCTACAATTTTTATTTTTCAAAGGGGCAGAGGTATGGAGGAGTTTCTGGGCGTCTGCCATCGTGCCACCTGCAGCGACATCACGCTCATGGAGGGGTTCTGGGTCGGACTCAACAATGAGAGCCGAATGGTGATGCTGAGAGGAAACTCCTGCTGGACGCTGGCTGAGTATATCAACTTTGCCTTATGGGTGGAAGGATCTTCTTTCACAGTGGGTGAGGTAGAAGAGGATCCCACTGCCAGGGTCCATCCCCACTTACCATCCATCACCACCCCAGAGCTTGACCCAGTGCCCACACCCACTGCAGCGTGGCTGCCGCCACGCCAGAGCCCCTGTCTCTGGCCAAGATGGCCGCCGCCACGCCAGAGCCCAAGTCTCTGGCCAAGATGGCCGCCGCCACGCCAGAGCCCAAGCATGAGCCCGCATGGGACGTCTGGCTTACAGACTTCTGGACTGAACCAGCTGAGTGGGCTCTGCCTCCCGTCTCCAGTCCAGAGTGGGCTCCACCTCCCATCTCCAGTCCAGAGTGGGCTCCGGTACTGCCGGGGTCTCCTGAAACCCCACCCAGCCTCCCTCTCCCGCCTCCGCTCATCTCCGTCCTTCCAGCCTGTCTTCTGCCACCGTCTGTCAGCCCCTCCGCTCACCTTCCATCCACCTTTGGAGTGGGGTGGTCGCCGTGGGTCTGCCAGCCCGCAGCTACATCTGGGCTGGTGGATCCATGGTTTCCGCCTCCGACCTCCACAACCAGGACTCCACCTCAGCCCGTCGAGCCTTTGACGCTGCCCTGGCTCTTACCTCCCTCTGCTCCGCCATGGACCACCAGTCCACCAGTTCCACTGGTCTCCCTCGCCCCTCTGATGTCGACCCGCCCTCGCTGTGGGACTTCACTCCTCTGGCTTTGCCTC
Source organism: Coreius guichenoti (assembly GCA_039654105.1). Classification (NCBI taxonomy): domain Eukaryota; kingdom Metazoa; phylum Chordata; class Actinopteri; order Cypriniformes; family Gobionidae; genus Coreius; species Coreius guichenoti. The sequence continues at coordinate 26,905,530 of CM077170.1, forward strand.
GTCCCTCTGTCCCTCAGGCTCAGTTGGGCTCCTCGCTCCCTCCTACTCCATCTTGGGGCTCGGTCGGTCCGGCTCCACAGTGGCCTGCTGTGTCCCCGCCGTCGCCTCGGTCGCCGGAGCCCAGGTCATCGCTAGGCCCCGCCGGATCTTCGGCGTCGCTGTGGTGCGTCGGCCCAGCGGCTACACCAGGGCATCCACTGGCTCCGCCTCCGTCAGTCGGCCCCCTGGCGTCATCAGCCCTACCTCCACCATGGTTCCTCCCTCCGTCGACTCCGCCCTGGGGCCTCCTCCTGGCTGGTCTCTGGCACTTCATCTGGCTCCTGCTCCTGGCTTCTCTCTGGCTCCTCCCTCCATCCACTCCTCCTTGGACTGTTTTTCTTTGCTTTGGACTGTTTCTTTTGTTTCCACGCCTTCCTCCAGAGCCCCCACCCTCCCTCCTCAGTTGTTCCTTTTACAGCACGAGGACGCGCCTACTCAGAGGGGGCGTAATGTTACATGTTTGTCTGGCTTCAGTTGTGTTTTCGCATGTCACATGTTCCTTTGTTAGTTTTCCCGCCAGTCCTTTTGTTACCATAGTTACCCTCGTTAGTTATGTTCGTTTTAGCTGTGTTAAGTTCATTATCTCATTTCAGTTTGCTACTTAAGTTCCTCACTCTTTGTCTGGTCACCGTTATGCTATGTGGTATTGTTGCCTGTCTGCCTTGCGTTTATTTCTATTAAAACACGTTTGGGTTGCATCTCCTGAGTCTTCTGCCTGTTCCTGTACACACAACTGTAACAATCTGGTTGAAAGTCTCTTATGTTCACCAAGACTGCATTTATTTGATCAAATATAAAGCAGAAAGTTTTTTTTTTTTTTTTTTTTTTTTTAATTTAAACTTGTTTATAAATTTAAAATAACTAAATATATATTAAAATGTAATCTATTCTTGTGATGGCAAAGCTGAATTTTTAGCAGCCATTACTCTGCTCATCTTCAGTGTCACATGATCCTTCAGAAATCATTCTAATATGCTGATCTAAATTTACATTTATTGATTTGGTGCTCAAGAAACATTTATTATCAATGTTGAAAATAGTTGTGCTGCTTAATATTTTTGTGAAAACTGTGATACCCTTTTTTTTTTTTCCAAGATTCTTTGAATAGAAATATAAATCTTTTGTAACACTTATAAATGTCTTTACTGTCACTTTCTCAATTTAATACATCCTTGGTGAATAAAAGTATTAATTTCTTCCAATATAAATAAAATACAAACCCCACACTTTTAAATGTTAGTGTATAGCTTGCATATAAGGAAAAACATGTTTAGTTGGTTTGTCTTACCTTGTTTGCAGACTCTTAATTCGGCAGAGCATGTCTAGGTGACCGGCTGAATATTGCTCTATTACATCCTTCACATCATATGGGCGTAGAGTTTCCTTAAACTTCTTCTTTGCCACATGGAATTTCATGATCCTGCAGAACCATATAATATTATTCTTCCATTAAGTATACAGCTCAAAACAAATATGACAGCATAGATATTTTATGTGCCAATTTGTCTTCTTTTTCCGAGTGATATAGTAATAGTAAAGAATGAATTGATGCACTTTCAGCAACTAAATTATCTAATGGAACAATTCAAAAACTGAAACCATGTCTTGAATCAAATTATTTGCATTTTGGGTTGCCTCAGCATGACCAGCAATGTTTCTGAAAACTAAGGTGACCAAATGACAGCATGGACAAATCTAACGCCTTGGGAAAGTCTGAGCTTGGCATCACATACACGTCAGGGTCCAACCAGACCCCAGCTGAAAGCTACAGGGTTACCACAGCACTTCACCTACAGGCTGTGAGTACATTTTTCATTTCTCATAATAAAAGCAAAGTAGAGAGGCTGGAAAAGATGAGCACATACTGTCAATCTAGAAATCAACTTTCCACTGACCCACTCATACTAGACAAAACAAAAAGAAAAGAGCGTGGTTAATAAGTGTAATGTGTGTGGATGACAGTACTCTTTCTTGTAAGTGAAATTAGTGAAATGAGATAATGAGACACTGACTCATCTCATGCTCTCAGTGGCTGTGAGAATAATTAGATAAGACTAACAAGCAGACAATGGCGTATTAAAGGTGTGTATGTTTGTGTATTTACTGTATGTATGAGACTGCAATAAGGCAATAAGACTGCTTGCTCAACATTTAAATAGTCTGGTTCAGTTTTTGTAGTAAGCTGGTCCTGCAGGGTCAATGTGATTTTGCCAAGTAAGACATTCCTATCTAAAAAAAAAAAGTCCTAACCCTATCCCCACCCCTAAACCTAAGCCTACTCATAAGTTATCCCTAAAATCAGATGGAAATGACAGGTGAATAACACTGATGTAAAAGCACCTAAGTAAACCTAAATTAGACATACAGTGGGGAGAACAAGTATTTGACACACTGCTGATTTTGCAGGTTTGCCCACTTACAAAGCATGTAGAAGTCTGTAATTTGAAGGTACACTTCAACTGTGAGAGACGGAATCTAAAACAAAAATCCAGAAAATCACACTGTATGATTTTTAAATAATTAATTTGCATTTTATTGCATGACATAAGTATTTGATCACCTACCAACCAGTAAGAATTCCGGCTCTCACAGACCTGTTAGTTTTTCTTTAAGAAGCCCTCCTGTTCTCCACTCATTACCTGTATTAACTGCACCTGTTTGAACTCGTTACCTGTATAAAAGACACCTGTCCACACACTCAATCAAACAGACTCCAACCTCTCCACAATGGCCAAGACCAGAGAGCTGTGTAAGGACATCAGGGATAAAATTGTAGACCTGCACAAGGCTGGGATGGGCTACAGGACAATAGGCAAGCAGCTTGGTGAGAAGGCAACAACTGTTGGCGCAATTATTAGAAAATGGAAGAAGTTCAAGATGACGGTCAATCTCCCTCGGTCTGGGGCACTACGCAAGATCTCACCTCGTGGGGCATCAACGATCATGAGGAAGGTGAGGGATCAGCCCAGAACTACACGGCAGGACCTGGTCAATGACCTGAAGAGAGCTGGGACCAGAGGTCTCAAAGAAAACCATTAGTAACACACTACGCCGTCATGGATTAAAATCCTGCAGCGCATGCAAGGTCCCCCTGCTCAAGCCAGCGCATGTCCAGGCCCGTCTGAAGTTTGCCAATGACCATCTGGATGATCCAGAGGAGGAATGGGAGAAGGTCATGTGGTCTGATGAGACAAAAATAGAGCTTTTTGGTCTAAACTCCACTCGCCGTGTTTAGAGGAAGAAGAAGGATGAGTACAACCCCAAGAAGACCATCCCAACCGTGAAGCATGGAGGTGGAAACATCATTCTTTGGGGATGCTTTCTGCAATGGGGACAGGACGACTGCACCGTATTGAGGGGAGGATGGATGGGGCCATGTATCGCGAGATCTTGGCCAACAACCTCCTTCCCTCAGTAAGAGCATTGAAGATGGGTCGTGGCTGGGTCTTCCAGCATGACAACGACCCGAAACACACAGCCAGGGCAACTAAGGAGTGGCTCCGTAAGAAGCATCTCAAGGTCCTGGAGTGGCCTAGCCAGTCTCCAGACCTGAACCCAATAGAAAATCTTTGGAGGGAGCTGAAAGTCCGTATTGCCCAGCGACAGCCCCGAAACCTGAAGGATCTGGAGAAGGTCTGTATGGAGGAGTGGGCCAAAATCCCTGCTGCAGTGTGTGCAAACCTGGTCAAGAACTACAGGAAACGTATGATCTCTGTAATTGTAAACAAAGGTTTCTGTACCAAATATTAAGTTCTGCTTTTCTGATGTATCAAATACTTATGTCATGCAATAAAATGCAAATTAATTACTTAAAAATCATACAATGTGATTTTCTGGATTTTTGTTTTAGATTCCGTCACTCACAGTTGAAGAGTACCTATGATAAAAATTACAGACTTCTACATGCTTTGTAAGTGGGCAAACCTGCAAAATCGGCAGTGTATCAAATACTTGTTCTCCCCACTGTAAACTGTAAACTTGTCCCTCAAATCTGACTGGTTGATTGGATTGTTGATCCAGGAACATGTTGTACTTGGTGAGTTCCTCTGATATTCAACTGCTTAAGATAAGCGAACAGTCTTTTTTATTATTTCAAAACAATAAAAGATGTTGCATGGTCTGCATTTATTAATGAAACAAACATATACCTATTCAAAATCATGTTTGATGTTTTATAAGTTGCGTATGATACGAGTTGATAATTAAGCATGTAAGCAAGCTAGCATAAGTATGCATTTTGAGTTGATAGAAGCAGCAGTAACAATAAATACACCTGCTCAAAATCATGTTTAATGTTTTACAAGTTGTGTATGATGCAAGGAGTGGATAATTAAGCATGTAAGCAAGCTAGCATGAGTATGTATTTTGAGTAGCATTAAATACACCTGTTCAATACGGGTTGTATTGTCCTATTGTTTTCCTATCATCTCTGTATGGGATTATCTATGTCTATTAATGCAGCAGCATGCTTTACATACTCTCAGCACCAGACATGTGTGTTGACTTGTATTGTGCCATTCTTCTTGTTCCTGATTTGTTGGGGGATTTATGTATGTCTATTTATGCAGCAGCAGCATTTCTTACAAGTGGCAAGACCGGGCAACATTAATCCGTGTTTCACATGATTAGCTGTTCACTGCAAACGTCATAATTTCATGTGCACACACTCATGGACACATACTTAGGATCAAACCCTGATAAAATTTATGGAGAACAATGTAGTATGCTTAACCAGGTAAGATTTGTTTGAGTTTGTCAAATTAAAACCAATTATGAATCCCTAAGTTTGTTCAACTTGTTTTGTGATATTGTACAGACCTCTGTCCAACATAGCAACACTGGCTTAATCAGTGGCGTGAGTTTGTGGTCTATCTATTTGGCTGACTAATGGGCTTTCGAGAAAAAAAATTGTTTTTGCTATCGTGCTTGGTGATGTTAGTGGCACATAATTTACACAACTCACCTTTAAAAACATTTATTATGCATCCAGCCTACAGGCCACAAAAACGTCTCGGTTACGTATCTAACCCTCGTTCCCTGAGGAGGGAACGGAGACGTAACGTCAGTGACTGACGAATGGGGGTTTCGCCTAGAAGCCTATCATCTTCGAGATCTAGAAAACGCCCAATGGCAGTGCCAATGCCATGGGCATGCGGAATTTGCATAGCGTGACTCCGCCCCACCGCGTGGGTATATAAGGAAGTACGCTGGCAACATCGCATTATGTTTACCTGCTGAGGAGCCAAGACTGAACTCCCGGCCGTTCCAGCGGTACAGCGGAAGTGGCAGAGGGACGTTATGTCTCCGTTCCCTCCTCAGGGAACGAGGGTTACATACGTAACCGAGACGTTCCCTTTCGTTCAGTCACTTCGAGTAACGTCAGTGACTGACGAATGGGGGTCCCAATGTAATCACACCACTCGGCTGTCATCCAGTGCCCTGCGTAAGCATGAGCTCCCTGTTGTAAGCTAGTACGGACAAAGGACTCCCACTTAACACAGGAATACCAAGGTACACTGGGAAGCATATTCCAGGCGGAAGTATGCGCCAAGCGCCTATCCGTAGGGAGGACTTAAGGATACACATATGAGCCGCGAGGGGCTGCATATGGAAGAACTCTGGGGTAACCAGCCGAAGGTGGAAGAATTTTACCCCCAGGGAAGGCAAGCTTGCCGAGGGAATACACATGCTTGGAGAGGCTTACAGTGGAATACACATGTGGGGGTCGCCCAAGGGGGGAACCATGCACACGGTGGCACCTAGCCTAACACAAGGGCCTGGCCGAGTGGGCAGACGCACTGGTGTCGGCATCGACAGTGCTGGAGGAACTCAGGGCTTCAGGGAAACTACCTGAGGAAAATATCGCACGTATCCAGTCCGTGGAGTGGAATGGCGAGCAAGCGAAGACACCTGAGCCTAGTCCATTACCGGCCACTAGTAGAGGCGAGTACATGAGAGGACACTGGCTCCACTCGGAGATTATAGAATCTGGCGAATGTGTTGGGTGCCTGCAGCTCTGCAGATGTCTGTTAGCGAGGCGCCATGCGCTAAAGCCCAAGAGGAGGCCACACTCCGGGTGGAGTGCGCCCTGACCCCTAGGGGGCATGGACGCCCCTGCGTCTGGTAAGCCAAGAAAATGGCATCCACTATCCAGTGAGACAACCTTTGCTTGGAGAGAGCCTTTCCCTTCAGCTTCCCATCATAACAGACAAAGAGCTGGTCTGAGGTCCTGAAACACTGCGTTCTGTCTACGTAAGCACGGAGGGCGCGTACTGGACAGAGCAGTGCCAAGGCTGGGTCTGCCTCCTCCAAAGGCATCGCTTGCAGGTTCACCACCTGGTCCCTGGACGGAGTGGTGGGAACCTTGGGCACATATCCAGGCCGGGGTCTCAGGATCACGTGAGAGTTGGCCGGCCCGAATTCCAGGCACGCTCTTGATGGAGGCCAAAGTGATCAGGAGTGCTGTCTTCATAGACAGGAACTTAAGCTCGACTGACCGCAAAGGCTCGAAGGGAGCCCTCTGCAGAGCACTTAAGACTACTGAGAGGTCCCAAGAGGGTACGAGGGGATCACGAGGAGGATTCAGTCTCCTCGCTCCCCTCAGGAACCTGATTACCAGATCGTGCTGACTTACCTTTTTCGTCTCCACAAGGTCGTGGTAGGCTGATATAGCGGCCACATAAACCTTGAGGGTGGAAGGAGACAGCCTTCGTTCCAACCCTTCTTGGAGGAATGAGAGCACGGACCCGATCGGGCATTTCCAGGGGTCTTCTTGGCGAGAAGAACACCAGGTGACGAAGAGGTTCCACTTCAACGCATAGGCGTGTCTGGTAGCCACACGTGGAGGTTCCAAAGATCGGGACGCGGGTGCCAAAGGGTGCCGGAATTGACCAGGGAGGGGCTGTCGCAAGGAGTATGAGTTCGGAGAACCAGGTCCAGCCGGGCCAATACGGGGCGACCAAAGGGACCTGCTCCTTGTCCTCCCTGATGTTGCACAGGACCTGTGCGAGAAGGCTCACTGGGGGAAACGCATACTTGCGGAGGCCCCGCGGCCAGCTGTGCGCCAGAGCATCCGTGCCGAGGGAGCCCTCGGTCAGGGAATAAAACAGGCGGCAGTGGGAAGAGTCGTGGGAGGCAAACAGATCTACCTGTGCGTCGCCGAACTGTTCCCAAATCAGCTGAACCGTCTGGGGATGGAGTCTCCATTCTCCAGGCAGTGGCTGAAGCCGTGAGAGCTCGTCGGCTGCATGGTTCAGGACTCCCGGGACATGGATGGCCCGAAGCGACCTCAGATGCTTCTGACTCCATAAAACGAGATGGCGGGCGAGTTGAGACATACGGCGGGAACGTAGACCACCCTGGTGGTTGATGTACGCTACTGTGGCCGTGTTGTCTGACCGGACTAGCACGTGTTGACCCTTGAGCAACGCCCGGAAGCGATGCAGGGCGAACCGTACTGCCGGCAACTCGAGGCAATTGACATGCAGAAGGCGCTGGGGTCCTGTCCAGGAGCCCACGGCAGCATGTCCATTGCACATGGCACCCCAGCCCGTGGTGGAGGCATCTGTTGACACAACAATATGCCTGGAAACTCATTCTATGGGAACACCGGCCCGTAGAAAGCTGAGGTTCGACTACGGGGTGAGGGTCTGCAGGCAGGCCCGAGTCACTGGGACCTGGAGCGTGCCCGACTGCCATGCCCATCTCGGGACTCGATTGCGAAGCCAGTGCTGAAGCGGTCTCATATGAAGCAATCCGAGCGGCGTTACCGTGGCTGCAGATGCCATATGCCCCAGGAGCCTCTGAAAAAACTTCAGTGGAACCGCACTCTTGCTCTCGCTTTGACGGAGGCAAGTCTGCAGTGACTGCGCGCGCTCGCTCGTAAGCTGCGCGCACATGGCGACCGAGTCGATTTCCATACCGAGAAAAGAGATCCTCTGCACTGGGCAGAGTTTTCTCTTTTCCCAGTTGACCCGAAGGCCCAGACGGGCTAAGTGCTGGAGCACCAGGTCTCTGTGTTCGCACACCTGCTCTCGAGAGTGTGCAGGCTAGCCCGAATAGGAGGACCGCATACTGATGAGCCCGCCCCTCGAAAGCAAACCGCAGGAACAGTCTGTGTCGAGGAAGGATGGAGACATGGAAGTAGGCGTCCTTCAGGTCGATCGCTGCAAACCAATCTGCTGGACGAACGCATTCGAAAAGGTCAACATCCTGAACGGAAGTCTGTGAAGGGATCGGTTCAGGACGCGCAGGTCCAGGATCGGTCGTAACCCACCGGTTTTCTTGGGTACAATGAAGTAAGGGCTGTAGAAGCCGGACTTCATTTCGGCTGGAGGGACAGGCTCGATCGCACCCTTCGCCAGCAGGGTAGCAACCTCCGCACGCATGACGGGGCGTTGGGCCCCACCATGGTGTATCGGACTCCCCGGAAATGGGGAGGAGCCTGAGCGAACTGAATCGCATAGCCGAGCCTGATGGTCTTCGTGACCCAGTGGGACAGTCCAGGAAGCTGAAGCCAGGCTCCCAAAAACTGCACCAGCGGGGTCATGCGAACCACAGACGTACCCCGGGTGGGGCAGCGAGGCGGCGTGACCGGCCCAGACGTGGGAGGCATAGCGTCCCGGTGTGGGGGCACGGTCATCAGCTGCGTCCTGACAGAGGAGACCAGGGAAGGACATGCGTTCCACTGGGGTCTGCTCTGAGAGGAGACTGGCGTCAGAGAGGGATGAGAGTAGCGTGGCCCGGGGGCGGCGCACACTGCCATCGGTCTCTGGGTGCTCAGGGATGGGCATGTCAGTTCTTTCTTTAACCATAATAGGGTGCTGCTGACCAGGGGGCAAGCAGCGGAACAAAAGATTCTCCCCCGGCCCTCCACCGGGGGAAGGAGTGGTCCTGCTACCATCTCCTGGAAAGAACTGCCCATCCCTGAGCTGTCCGCGTCAGGAGCGCCACTTAGCCTGGCCCAGGTGAAGGCTGCTGCTGGGGCGGCGCGGGAGGGACGGGAGCCGCGGGAGGGCGCCCTCGGCAGCGAGCAGGCTGAGGCAACTGTGCCGGCGGCTGGGTGGAAGCAGCAGCTGGCCGCCGGGGCAGTATGTGTTTGATAGCCTCAGTCTGCTTCTGGGCGGCTGAGAACTGTTGGGCGAAGTTCTCAACCGTGCCGCCGAATAGCCCATCCTGGGAGTCCCGCATATCGGCCAGGTTGAGCCATAGGTGTCTCTCCTGGACCACTGCTGTGGACATCACCTGGCCCAGGGAGCGTGCGGTCACCTTTGTCGCCCGGAGGGCGAGGTCGGTGGCGGCACGCAGCTCATTTCTGAGCCCTGGGTCAGCTCTACCCTTGTGCATGTCTCTGAGGATCCGGGCCTGGTAGGCCTGAAGGATGGCCATGGCATGCAGAGAGGCAGCAGCCTGCCCTGCAGCTCTGTAGGACTTCGACACCAAGGTTGATGTGAACCTACAGGCTTTGGAGGGGTGCTGTTGGTCGCCACGTCATGTTGAAGCACTCTGAGGACACAGTTGCATCGCAACAGAGCGTTCAACCGGGGGAACCCCAGTGTACCCTTTGGACGCGGCCCCGTCGAGGGCAGAGAAGGCGGAGGAGGCCGCCAATCGGTCACGGGAAGACAAGGTATTGGGGGCGTGGTCTGACGGGTGTCAGAACGCGGAGCCCCCAAAAACCAATCGTCCAACCGCGAGCGTTCAGGACGGGGTGGAGGGTTCCACTCCAACCCAAGGCTCGCGGCTGCCCGGGAAAGCATGGCTGTCAACTCTGGGTCCGACTCGGGCAATGCTGGCACACCGGAAGGCGGCAGCATAGCGGAATCATCATCCTCGGAGGACTCCAGCCCACTTTGTGATGCGGCGACCGACATCTCCTCGTCCTCTGCGGGCCCAAACGACACACTCGGAACAGCAGGAGCCGGCTCCGGTGTCCCAATTTGGGCGCACGGCGGAAGCGGTGCGCTAGAAGGGTTGTGGCCCGAGGCATGAGCGTCGGGGCTTTGTTCCACACTGTCACCCTCAGGTCACCCTGGCCACCAGCCAAAGTGCCGCCTCGCGTAGAGACAGCAGATTGGGGTGTGGCAGAGGGGACTCTCGCTCCAGTACGGAGCTCATTGAGTCTCGACCGCAGCACCGAGATGGCCATGTCCCCGCAGTGGGAACATGACTCATCCACAAGTGCTTCCTGAGCGTGCTGAAAGCCCAAGCACGTCAGGCAGTGATTGTGCCCATCAGAGGGCGGCAAAAATCGACCGCATCCAGAAGCACACGGGCGAGACATCTTGAAAAAGACGTGCCACGTGTGAGCTCTTTTATGAGAGGAAGCTTCACAGCGATGCAGAAGTGCCCAGGGACCGGATACCAGCTGGATGCAGACCACTGCACAGATCAGCAGGCAGGCAGTAAACGATCGCTGGAACGCACCGTAACACCAACACCGACTGGAAAGCTGCTCATCTCGAAGAAGCTTGACGATAACTCAGAAGGCTTGAGGAGTGAAGAGAGAGATACTCTTGGCTCCGAAGCAGAAACATAATGCGATGTTGCCAGCGTACTTCCTTATATACCCACGCGGTGGGGCGGAGTCACGCTATGCAAATTCCGCATACCCATGGCATTGGCACTGCCATTGGGCGTTTTCTAGATCTCGAAGATGATAGGCTTCTAGGCAAAACCCCCATTCGTCAGTCAGTGACTGAACGAAAGGGAACTATTTATAGCTTGGAATTATCTTTGGTTGATACTATATGCTGAAACTTGAACTTGAACAATGAATTCATACCAATAATCACTGATAGCTCATGAAATGCTGAGCTTTAATTGTAATGTCTCAGTGCTCTGAAATACTGCAGCATGAAGAGAAGTGAAGAATCACTGCTCTTACCTCACTGCTCTGATGACGGCCTTCAGTGCGGACGGCAGGTCCTCAGCCGACATGTCACAATGACACCCTTTCTCATCAAAACCCTCATTGACACCAACATTAGCCTCGCCTGTGACAAACACAATGAAAATTCCAAAGAAGTCATCAGCACGTGGAGAATAAAAAGTGAGTCAAAAAGGAGAGATTATGTGAAAGCCATCATCAAATGAAAAGAACTGGGAAAAAATGGGGTAAAAAACATAAATAATAACATTAATTTTCATACATTTTATTTAAAAAAAGGGAGAGAGCAACATCAGAGGGAAAAAATGCAACATTTGCAATTGAATATAAACTACTTTGTTAGTGCAGGCCAAACTAACTTGAATTGAAACTGATCAATTGTACTTTTACTCAAATACTGCACATTTCTAAGAGTATGCACAATTTTAATTTATTCAGAATGCATACAAAACAGAGTACATATTTTTACTGGTCCTCATGATGAAAATCTCTTAAAAAATATTTATGCCTGTCTTTCTGAGATAAGTCAAATTACATTCCTGTGAATTTTACAAATGTAAGTATTACTTTAATAACCAATGAAATCTGTTTCAGTGTAAAATGTAAATTACTTTTTTAAACAGATGGGGTTCTACTGTATAGCCTACACTGCGCAATCTATAGTGCACTATAAATAGTGCACTGTTTTTTGTTTTTTTTGTGACTAAAAGGGATAGTTCACCCAAAAATGAAAATTACCCTATGATTTACTCACCCTCAAGCCATCATAGGTATATATGACATTCTTCGTTCAGGCGAATACAATCAGAGTTATATTAAAAAATGTCCTGGCTAATCCAAGCATTATAATGGCAGTGAATGGCAGCCCAAAATTTGAAGCCCAAAAAAGTGCATCCATCCATTATAAAAGTAATCCATATGGCTCCAGGGGGTTAAATAAAATAAGTAAAATATCTAGCTTCCACCAGACCGCCTTCCGTATTTAACTTACGGAAAAAGCGGAACTGGCGCGACGTATGACTAGGACGTAGATTTTTGGGTGAACTATCCTTTTAATGGGATGGGAGACATCTACACCATGGGAGCTCTAAAGAGGTAAACCCAGAGTCAAGCGCATTTCTGCACTAAAAATTATCTATGGCTACACCTATGACGTAAACCAGAGACTGCAGAAGGAGAAGTGGTGTTGGTTGCAGATTAATCTTGCCCTATGCTACATAAAGGATTCACACAACCTGACTCGAGAGGCTGAAATCGATGGGTCTAGTAAAAGTGAAAGATATTTACAACCATAGGGCATCACAGAGGAAGGAATATATGCTTCTGGCTAAAATATGAAGGTTCCCACTTTGTGCTTTGAGGCAAAAGGATTCTTGACTGTAGAATTCACAGAAGTTACCCCACTTATTGGATGCTCATGGGTCCCTCACAAGGCCCCCAAAAATTCAGCAATGCAATCCTCTTTATACACGTAATCTTATTTTTACACTGCATAGATAGCATAGAATAAAAATTATAGAGCAAAATTTTTGTCAGTACACATACAGTGGGGAGAACAAGTATTTGATACACTGACGATTTTGCAGGTTTTCCTACTTACAAAGCATGTAGAGGTCTGTAATTGTTATCATAGGTACACTTCAACTGTGAGAGACGGAATCTAAAACAAAAATCCAGAAAATCACATTGTATGATTTTTAAATAATTAATTTGCATTTTATTGCATGACATAAGTATTTGATCACCTACCAACCAGTAAGAATTCCGGCTCTCACAGACCTGTTAGTTTTTCTTTAAGAAGCCCTCCTGTTCTCCACTCATTACCTGTATTAACTGCACCTGTTTGAACTCGTTACCTGTATAAAAGACACCTGTCCACACACTCAATCAAACAGACTCCAACCTCTCCACAATGGCCAAGACCAGAGAGCTGTGTAAGGACATCAGGGATAAAATTGTAGACCTGCACAAGGCTGGGATGGGCTACAGGACAATAGGCAAGCAGCTTGGTGAGAAGTCAACAACTGTTGGCGCAATTATTAGAAAATGGAAGAAGTTCAAGATGACGGTCAATCTCCCTCAGTCTGGGGCACCATGCAAGATCTCACCTCGTGGGGCATCAATGATCATGAGGAAGGTGAGGGATCAGCTCAGAACTACGCGGCAGGACCTGGTCAATGACCTGAAGAGAGCTGGGACCACAGTCTCAAAGAAAACCATTAGTAACACAATACGCCGTCATGGATTAAAATCCTGCAGCGCACGCAAGGTCCCTCTGCTCAAGTCAGCGCATGTCCAGGCCTGTCTGAAGTTTCCAATGACCATCTGGATGATCCAGAGGAGGAATGGGAGAAGGTCATGTGGTCTGATGAGACAAAAATAGAGCTTTTTGGTCTAAACTCCACTCGCCGTGTTTGGAGGAAGAAGAAGGATGAGTACAACCCCAACACCACCATCCCAACCGTGAAGCATGGAGGTGGAAACGTCATTCTTTGGGGATGCTTTTCTGCAAAGGGGACAGAACGACTGCACCGTATTGAGGGGAGGATGGATGGGGCCATGTATCGCGAGATCTTGGCCAACAACCTCCTTCCCTCAGTAAGAGCACTGAAGATGGGTCGTGGCTGGGTCTTCCAGTATGACAACGACCCGAAACACACAGCCAGGGCAACTAAGGAGTGGCTCCGTAAGAAGCATCTCAAGGTCCTGGAGTGGCCTAGCCAGTCTCCAGACCTGAACCCAATAGAAAATCTTTAGAGGGAGCTGAAAGTCCGTATTGCCCAGCGACAGCCCCGAAACCTGAAGGATCTGGAGAAAGTCTGTATGGAGGAGTGGGCCAAAATCCCTGCTGCAGTGTGTGCAAACCTGGTCAAGAACTACAGGAAACGTATAATCTCTGTAATTGCAAACAAAGGTTTATGTACCAAATATTAAGTTCTGCTTTTCTGATGTATCAAATACTTATGTCATGCAATAAAATGCAAATTAATTACTTAAAAATCATACAATGTGATTTTCTGGATTTTTGTTTTAGATTCCGTCACTCACAGTTGAAGAGTACCTATGATAAAAATTACAGACTTCTACATGCTTTGTAAGTGGGCAAACCTGCAAAATCGGCAGTGTATCAAATACTTGTTCTCCCCACTGTAGTGGTTCAATGTAATCCTCCAATCAGAATTTGCTTCACCTTCAGGGGTAGACCGTGATTGGCTCTTGAGGCGGAGAGAGGGTCTGAATCGGGTGCGGTCATTAAAGCTCCAACTCTTCTGGACCTTGGCAGGACTCGAGCCATCAGTGCTGATCTCAGCTCCGGGCGAACGTCTGTCTGTAACAGATGTCTGCCTGCTTTTAATGCTCTGTCCACGTGGGCTTGCCATTCTTACCCGGTCCTTAAAACTCAGTTTCTGACTAAAAGGGGAAAAAGTGAGAGAATGAGAGAGTGAAAGAAAGAACAGCACTTTTCTTCCAGCCATGAGCCATGGCAATGACCATCAAAGAGCAGCATGAAGTACAAAAAGTGCAGAGGCCAAGTCATTTATTAGTTCTGCATTGCTTGCTTAGACCCTCATATTATTAGAAGTGCAGTCAAAACTCTAAACAATCATTATGAAAGGGCCCTTCAGATATGATATGCCAAGACAAAATGTAATGTAAGATGAAATACCCTAGAGAAACGTCAAGGACAGAGGGATAAAAAAATCCTTCAGAAGTAATTACAATGTTCCATGAAATAAGAAATAGATCTATCTATTTCTCTGTCTATCTATCTATAATGTGATGCATACATCACTGCTCACACAGAGGTCACTTTCTACCCAAGCAGCTTTCTGTTGGCAATGGACCTTTATCACAGCAGAATTGATTACCGGAAGTGCTCGTCGAAGCAGTGTATCAATTTTTCCCGTTATGTATATTTTCAATGTGCTGATAACACCTAGTTGACTAAACACCTCTTAAAACAAGCATCCGCAGGATGATTTCAAAATCCGGACATTTTCAGAGACAGGAGAAGAGATATTCTGATGATTACTGTGTACAGGATTTTCCAAACTCAAAGGAACTTGTAGTTTTTTAATCCAGCATAAACCGTGGCTCGTAAACATACGTGATTATTTCACCTCACGGTGTCAGTGCTCGTCTAAATAGTGACCGCGGTGCTGCAGTGTGTGTGAGACCTGATGAATAAGATCAGAATGAACATATTTATTTGTATTAAATATTTTAGTCATTATTCTGTGTCATTTTTCATTGACAATCATTTCACTGTATGTAATTCACACATTTATGCCAAAATTCTTAATTAATATTCAAAGCAGTCGCGCTGTCAACGCGTTGCTGTTTAAGATTAATTGTTTAACATCGTTAAATTTCTTTAAGGCAGTTACCGTGCATTCATTCATCTATTTTAATACTGCTCTTATGAAAATAAACCATGGTTTTACTACAAATAAAACCAAAAAAACATTGTAGTTATTGTAGTTAAACCATGGTAACCACAAATCAACCATGGTTAGGATAGGAACATTTCAGTAGGTTGAAGATATGAGATGTAAACATCCTCAGTTTCGAAATGCATGGCTACTACACACGAATGTATTCCCGCATATTATTTTAAAAGAAGGACCTTCATCCCGCCGTATCAGTCTCAGAAAACTGAGGTAAGGTTGTCGTTGTTTAGAATTAGAGCAGCCGGATCGCTGCAGTAACACCGGCAAGAGGATTCAGCCATTAGTTTTGATTGCATTGCCATAGTACCGGAAGTAGGAAATGTGATAAAAGTCTATTGGTGAAATTGTGTGACCAACTTGAACCCAATGTGAAATCTACATGGGGACACTGTTCTGAAATTTCTATTGAAATAACTGGATTTCAAACATGAAATTTTACAGAGAAACTAGAAATATGATCACACCTCTAGTCAACAGAAAAGAGCAGTGGCCACTCAAAAATGCAGCACTGCAATGAGTCATCCACTTCTGTTCAATAATGTCACATTAGGAACTATGCTAATTATGGTATCATTGCCTCTTGGTCATTGATGAGTAGTGCATCATAAATGAGTGGATGGATGGTTGTGTCACACAAACAACTGGTTAGAACCCACAGAAGCACCATATCCAAACACCTCTTTGAAATCTGTTGTTCACACTCAGACAATGGTCCAAAACAAATGGATGGACATGGAAAAATTTCATGTATTTGTTCTGTACTTATATTCATAATGATGTGGAAATGATTTGTTTGGCCTTGCTCATACTGGCCACACTATTATGGCACAATCTGAAGTTCTATCTTAGTAATTATGCAAATGACACCACTCGCTCTTTCTGTTATCTGGACTGATGACACTATGCCTTAGTAGCTGGTGTGTAATGCTGTCCATCAAACAATCTGACTTGACTTTCTCATCTCTATTATTTTCTCTCTCTAATTGAAGTCAAAACCTCCAGTAATCACATTTGTCTGGTAAGTGACAAAACATGAAAACATGAAAACATCTCGATTATTTGCCATTTCATATTCCATCTGCCCAATCTATATATCTGATGAAAAATTAGAGTGCACTTAATAACAGATGGCAGTAAACATCAGATGGAAGTACTGATCAAATATGAAAGCCTGTTTCCTCCTTAGAATAAAACATAGAAAATACATTTTGAGATTAAGTTTCAAATAAGAAATAAAGTCACAATTATGAGACATAAATTTGCAATTTTGAGAAATAAAATCAAAAAAGAAAAAAGAAAGTCAAAAAAAGAAAGTCATAATTGAGAGATACCTTTAAAGTCAAATTGCAAGATTTGAATCACTGTGATATATAGTCACAATAAAAAATTAAAGTTATAATTATGAGGAATAAAGTTGCAATCGTGAAATATAGTCACATGCTAATTATGAAGTCACATTTTGAGATATAAAGTCACAATTAGAAGATATGAACTCTAATGATTATTAGAAATATTGTCTGAATTACAAGAAATAAAGGCCCCTTTTTGGGATATAACGTCTCAGTGTGATTTTTTATGGACAAATGAGGTATTACACTAGTATAACAACAGCAATTTTCAAAAGTATGTCTCAATTGTAATATATTTATAGTGAATATATGATATGAAACAACACAAACCTTGTAGACGACTCTCCTTGATCCTTCCTTTGGGTGTCAGAAGGTGATGTAAAAAGAGAAATATTTAAATGTGAGATGTTAAATGAATCTACAGTACACAGTCTTGTTATAAACTACACATGACACATGAGTTCAGATTCATGGGATCCAGTTTATCATAAAATATTTCATGCATACTAATGCACCAAAAGCAACAGCCAGTTTAAAACATAATGCATATACATGCCAATCAAAACATGCTGAGTATTGCAAGAAATTCAGAAGCTCAAGCAAAAAATGTGACATTTGTATTTGGAGCCCTTCTGAATGTCTAGTTTATTATCTGTAAGTTTAAAGTAATGCTTTCAGCAGATCTAGTTACATTTCATTGTCTTATGTGATATAAGGGAATTTATGAATGACAAGGCAAAGGCAATCAAATCTTTTTCTCAATCAATTTGACTGCTGCTAATACTATTTACCAAGATGGAGCACTACTGCATATTCACGTTATCCATGATTGTGCCATTATAAAACAGAATGTGGGCATAAATGCAAAATGGAGAGAAACATTACTGTCCATTCGCTTAGTTTTTTTTCCCTTTCACTTTGAGAGAAAGACTGCAATCAGGTGATTTTATGGACGGCTAGGCCTACATTAGACCTGCTATTGTCTATAACAATAGAACCTGGTCTATAATGATTCTTGTGAATGGCTATGAATGTATCAGATAAATGTGAAATGGACATAAAAACTGACATATGTAGTTTTATGAATGTTGAAATGAATAGGATGTGAAAAGAAGAATGGACCGTGTGGTAGACAGGCATAATAAAGTTACACAGGGATATTGAACAAAATACACTCACCTAAAGGATTATTAGGAACACCATACTAATACTGTGTTTGACCCCCTTTCGCCTTCAGAACTGCCTTAATTCTACGTGGCATTGATTCAACAAGGTGCTGAAAGCATTCTTTAGAAATGTTGGCCCATATTGATAGGATAGCATCTTGCAGTTGATGGAGATTTGTGGGATGCACATCCAGGGCACGAAGCTCCCGTTCCACCACATCCCAAAGATGCTCTATTGGGTTGAGATCTGGTGACTGTGGGGGCCATTTTAGTACAGTGAACTCATTGTCATGTTCAAGAAACCAATTTGAAATGATTCGAGCTTTGTGACATGGTGCATTATCCTGCTGGAAGTAGCCATCAGAGGATGGGTACATGGTGGTCATAAAGGGATGGACATGGTCAGAAACAATGCTCAGGTAGGCCGTGGCATTTAAACGATGCCCAATTGGCACTAAGGGGCCTAAAGTGTGCCAAGAAAACATCCCCCACACCATTACACCACCACCACCAGCCTGCACAGTGGTAACAAGGCATGATGGATCCATGTTCTCATTCTGTTTACGCCAAATTCTGACTCTACCATCTGAATGTCTCAACAGAAATCGAGACTCATCAGACCAGGCAACATTTTTCCAGTCTTCAACTGTCCAATTTTGGTGAGCTCGTGCAAATTGTAGCCTCTTTTTCCTATTTGTAGTGGAGATGAGTGGTACCCGGTGGGGTCTTCTGCTGTTGTAGCCCATCCGCCTCAAGGTTGTGCGTGTTGTGGCTTCACAAATGCTTTGCTGCATACCTCGGTTGTAACGAGTGGTTATTTCAGTCAAAGTTACTCTTCTATCAGCTTGAATCAGTCGGCCCATTCTCCTCTGACCTCTTGCATCAACAAGGCATTTTCGCCCACAGGACTACCGCATACTGGATGTTTTTCCCTTTTCACACCATTCTTTGTAAACTCTAGAAATGGTTGTGCGTGAAAATCCCAGTAACTGAGCAGATTGTGAAATACTCAGACCGGCCCGTCTGGCACCAACAACCATGCCACGCTCAAAATTGCTTAAATCACCTTTCTTTCCCATTCTGACATTCAGTTTGGAGTTCAGGAGATTGTCTTGACCAGGACCACACCCCTAAATGCATTGAAGCAACTGCCATGTGATTGGTTGATTAGATAATTGCATTAATGAGAAATTGAACAGGTGTTCCTAATAATCCTTTAGGTGAGTGTAAATAGAGGGAAAGGGGAAAGTTTCCCTTTGTGAAAAAATGAATGATCAAGGGAACAGACAGGAAATAGAATAGCAGCTGCCAGGGGGTTTGTACCTACTTTGTAGGACTGCAGGTATGCAACGCCTTCAAATGAGGTTTCCAGGTAGCAACGGAAACCGAGTTCTCATCAGCCGCATAGCTACGCCACACACACTACATGCAAAAATATATAAAAACCAAAAGAACAAGGATAAAGGAAAAAGAGGAAAAGACAGAAGAAGAACAAGCTCGTAGAAGAGAAAGAGAAGAAAAAAAAGAAAGAAAAGAAAAATAGCAGATTAGTAAAAAAACTACACAAGGTTTTTTCCGGTCAGAGCAGGCACCAATACATGCCTCAGGACAGGGATTGTAGACTCATAGTGACGCCAAGTGGCCTCAAGGTAAGGACGACTACCATCGGTGGAGTAATATCGCCACGCAGCCTTATTCAAGGTTTGGGAGAGTAAAACATAGTGAGCAGAAACAATGCACACACACACTCACACACATAGAAGGGGAGCTCCTCCAATATATTTTGCAACACATTCAGGAGATTTTTACAACTCTTAATTGCTGGTATCAAAACCAAATAAGTCCACATAAAAACCAGCGAAACACTGGTCCAAGCAAATAAAATCCCTTTGCGGTGAACTAAACCTAACTATTTGTCTGTTAGGTAAAACTAACCACAGTCTCAGCCATTTCATAAAAGATTTATCAGGCAACAAAACCATTGTGGTGCATTCAGACACAAATCACAGTTACAGTAAATAAAAAAAGATACGGTACCATTAGCAAACAGTACTCTACTTAGAGACATTTTCCATAAAATTCTCTGTCATAAAAATGACACTATAAAGGCAGATTCACGGCTCTTGTGTCTAACCTGTATAAGGCAGGCTGCAGGGTTCCTTCTCTTCTCAAAGTGCTTCTGTCTGTGCTGTTCTTGAACCTTGAGGGCAAAACCCGAACCCAAAATGCCCTGCAATGCAAGTGAAGTAGAACCATGTCAGTAATACTATTGGGTTTTAATTAGACAATAGGACTATAGGAAACTTCTCAGGTTACTTATGTATCCTGGTTCCCTGAGAGGGGAACGAGACACAGTGTCATAATGTTGGCACTGTGGAAACGCACCTGCGTGAGCTGGTGTCTTAAGCACATGTGGAAAAACACCAATTTTATTGGCTAACAGCATGGTCATGTGACGTAGCACATGCGTGTCACAGAGACCATAAATAGACGCCTAAAACACACATCAACAGATTCTAATTGGGTAAATTATAGCAAAGCGACGCAGTGTCACGTTCCCCTCTCAGGGAACTGGATTACATACGTAACCTGAGATGTTCCTTTTAGAGTGGAACTCAATGCTGCGTCATGGCATTGACGCTGTATGGGAACATTAATATTCATGTCACCATACAGAAAAAATGCCTGACCAATAAGGTTGTGAAGTATGCACAAGCACAAACCCTTTGGCCTAAGGAACAGATTAATACAAAGAAGTCAAAGCCTGGGTTCAATTCAACAATAATAATATCCATAAATGTGTGCGGAAAGGGCCAGCCTGCTACAACACAAACATTAAAAGGTGTAAAAAATAAACCCCAAGAGACGCACACTCACTTTAGGCATTACCCAAGGACAAAGCCTACTATGCGTGGCACAGGCAAACTGAAATTGTAAGACTGGAAGGGGCACATTCTTAGAATACCTTTCCAAGAAGTTAGTGCCTAGTGCCTAGAGGCAAAGCATAATGCACACCTAATAGGCCTGTAGAGGAAGTGAACTTGATTATAAAGGCATATCCTCAGAAAATGGCCGTTAAGTCGAAGACTGGACAATATCAGCCAATAAGGTTGTGAAGTACAAGTAAGCCTATTAGCCTCTGAAAGGTTCTCTGAAAAATCTTTCTTTATTTAAGTCCATTGTCCAAAAAGTTTCCATACTGCCAAACGTTGTGAGAGTGGCATCAGTTTCTTGATTTCTGTTTGAAAAAGGGGGGTCATTTGTTTGGGGGGGGTCAAATGTTGTTTATATGAAAGTCATTGAGAAGGGAGTTCTTTGAAGAGAAGGTGGGCGCCACACTTCGGTAGCTGTGCCGGAGACTACCGTTCCCCAAAACACCAGATGTGGCAGGGTAAGGGAAGTAGTCCCCAAAGGGCTTCGAGGACGAGATGAAGTCTTGATGAAGACGCCAAATAAAATTCTGCATTATCAAAATTAAGCAGCTACAAATAAGATTGTATTGTGTGGAGCAGGTTGAAACCAAGAAGGACATTAGGAATGGTCTCATTTATGCAAATTATTTACAATGTGGTTCTTTATTAGTGTGGAGAAGTAGACAAGATGCACAAACACTGAATTAATACTTTAAGTAGTGTAAGGAAACAAGGTATGAGAATATGCGTGTAAGGTTTACCGCAGGCAGAGTAAAGAAGGAGATCCCAAGCAGGGCAAAGCCAGCAGACAGCATTCGTCCAGTCCAGGTTTTAGGGGTCTTATCTCCATAACCAATAGTAGTGAGGGTGATCTAATTAATAAAAAAAACAGGGAGGGTAAATAGAGAATTAACAATTCTGGTTTCAAAATGTCTCAATTCATGCTCTAAACTGACATTAATTCATTACATAAAACACAATATGGTTGACATAAACCATGTTTATCCTCGCTGCAGGTGAGATGGTATTAGTTTGGGTAATTTTTCTCTTTACCTTGTGTAATTTTTATTAATGGTTTTTGAGGATGATGGCAACTTGCCCAGGCTAATTTGGCTAGTTTCTACCAAGTGACAGATGTAAATTGAGGTCAAATTAGCATAAAGCTTGACTGACATTGACCTTAACAACAAATGATATGGGATGCGTTTTTGCCTCTTTTTAAAGCCAGAAAGTCTATTTATTTAGCTATTCAAACTATGCACAATTACCTGGTTAATTGTATTGTTTACATTGAACATTGTTTTTTCCCTGCTTTGCCACCTCATCAAAACAGACCTGCAAATAAGCAGTTGATAACCACTGTACTAGATGATTCTCTATACTGTATATCTGTATGTGTTTATCTCTTCACTTATGAAATATGCATATATGTGGCCTTTGTCTTTTTCTTTTGGCTTGAAACAATCTGTATGAGCCTGAAGTATGTTCTCTGAAGCGTCAAGGGCATCCAGGTGAGACCAGAGATGGCATTTGTCATTTTGTGCCATCATTATTACTTTCTGTCTCCATGGAAATGGAATCTAATGGGCCTCCATATAACCTTTATGGAAAAGGTTTCAATTTCCAAAACAAGGTGGAAGGCAATGAACAAAAGGCTGAAAAAGGGTTAGCCTGAAATTAGAACTGAAATGTGTTGTCAATGATCACATTAAACTGAAACTTGTACATCTTGCAATTTTCCAGTAATGTAGACCATTAACAAGAGCGGGAAAAAATTACCCAGGAATAAATGCATCAGAGTCACAGAAGTGCTAGAACACGTGTCTATTACCACATTAGATATGAATAACTTGTTTTGTGAAGCTCAGTATAGGTCAGAATATTACTTAAGTGAGGATATACCATTGTGCAGAGATGTGGGGTATGGAGACTCACCGTGCCCCACCACAATGCATCAGCATAGGTGGCAAAGTCTTTATTAAACTCCTTTTCCACCAGATAAACCAGGAAAGAGGAAAAGATGAGCACAAGGAACCCGATGTACCAGGCAGTGACCAATTCCTATTAGAAGGAGAAGCAAATACTGAGGGCATTTAAAGGATATATGCACACCAGGAAGATATTTACAAAAGTACAAAAAGTACTTTTTGATATGGCTATGTCTGACACAGGAGTTTCTGCTGATAAAACAAAGTGTGATTTTAAATTATTCCAAGATCTTTATATCAAAGACAATTAAGCAAAATAATTCTGAATGATGACTTGTCAATAAACTTACCTTGCTGTGTGCATAAACTACAGATCCCAGAAGCTTCCAAGTTCCTCCACGGCGGTCCATGCGTACCATTCGCAGGATCTGTAAAAACCTTAAGCTTCGCAGTGCAGATGTTGCAAACATGTTGCTTTGACTCCCCGCCGAAACCACAGCAACAGATGCAATCAGCACTATAATGTCTTATGGTTCGGGAAAAGAACAGAAAAAAAATTTATGGGTAACACTTTATTTTAGGGTCCAATTCTCACTATTAACTAGTTGCTTATTAGCTTGCATATTACTAGTATATTGGCTGTTTATTAGTACTTATAAAGCACATATTAATGCCTTATTCTGCATGACCTTATTCTACATCCCTTAATCCTACCCAATACCTAAAGATAAATGTTTAAAGTTTTGAAATATGAGGCTATTAAAGAAAAAAATACATTTAACCTGGATCATATCTACATTTTTTCTTTTACTTTTTCGGTTCAATCTATAAAAACAGCGACTGACTTCCTA
Organism: Coreius guichenoti; assembly: GCA_039654105.1. Lineage (NCBI taxonomy): Eukaryota > Metazoa > Chordata > Actinopteri > Cypriniformes > Gobionidae > Coreius > Coreius guichenoti. Next base: position 26,929,114 of record CM077170.1, read on the forward strand.
GGAGACTTATCCTTGTAATAATTATGCTGTAAATTCCATTGGACAAAAGCATCCATTAATTAACAGATCTCAACCTTTTTGACTTGAAGGCCACCAATTATATTTCCTCCAGCATTTCTGCTGTAATTATGTTTTTTAAATAACAATAACTGTAAGCATTAATATATTAAAGGGGACCTATTATGCAAAATTCACTTTTACATAGTGTTTGAACATAAATGTGTGTATACAACCACCCTATAAAGGTAAAAATCCACCCACTCCTTTTTTTATCCCTCCTTTTTTGCACCGCACACAACTGCTGACAGACTCTGCCCTATTAGCATAAACCCCGCCCTGAGTGAGCTGCACACAGTCCGCCATGTTTATCTCCTCGCCAGAGCATTTAACAGCAGCATTCAAGTAAGAAATGTATTTTTTATTAAAGCTACTAAAGTTATTCAATCAAGAGCAGTGAGTGATTTTCTGTTTTTCTTTTGTTGTTTGGTTCATATAAAGCAGTAGGCATATAAACAGCATATAAAGCGGTAGGTACTGTATATTATGCTGCTTTCACTTTAATACACAGATCTAATATACACGAGATTTCTTTACTTGCTGTTTGCGATCACATACATAACTGACTGTTTATGTGAGCTTTGTGTGTTTTTGACATAACCTTATGTGTATTTGACAGTTTAAGCACAATAAAACATGAAAGAGAACTTAGTTTAATACGTGACGTATCGTCAGACAGCCAGCTTTCTGTGCGCGTGCTTCGGATGTGTGCGCTCAGAAAACCATTTATCAGAACTTTAGACTGATATGGCTTTACAATGCATACAGATAATAAACTTTCATGATGATTAAGAACTGCAATGTCACGTGAGCGTGACTACGATAGAGATCAAAACCAGACAGTTTTAGTTTTTAGCAGAGTTTCCAAGGCACAAAGTCTCCGCCCTCTTCTGGAAAGCGGGGTGGGGAGCAGCAGCTCATTGGCATTTAAAGATATTATGCACAAAAACAGCATGTTTTTCCTTCCACTCAAAAATGGGCATTTAAACATGCTATAATAAATGATCTGTGGGGTATTTTGAGCTGAAACTTCACATTCTGGGGACACCTGAGACTTATATTACATCTTGTAAAAAGGAGCATAATAGGTCCCCTTTAAATTAATTTATTATGATTCATTTGTGATTCAAGAAGTTTCAAGAACAGTATATACTTTAAAAAAAAACAATAGTTATTAAGTAGAAAAAATTAATTAATCGGAAAGATGGATTTTCAAATATAAAGGTACAATTTTTGCAATTTTTTTTCTGCGAGGGTATCTTGCCCATATTTTGTGGGAAAAGAACTGCAATAACATTTTCTTTCTCTTTCTAAACCCCCCTCTAATTTCTTATATACTTTGTAGTCAATGAACTCAAACTTTGCAGCAAATGAGCCTTTGTTCTCCCCCACTCTTCTGCTCTCTGCTGTAGTTTGTCGTTCTTAGTCAAATCATCACATTAAATGTGTTCTTAAAGTCTTCAGGGAACCTCGAGCTGGGAGGGAAAATGCTTATTTAGGTGTAGAAGTGCACTCTAGATGTATAAATTATGACGCTGTAGCACAGTAGAAAGATGACTCATGAACTCAATGAAAAATACATAAGTCCTTTAAATTGAATAGAACACCACAATCCAAAATCAGGCGTGTTGAAAAGTGATTTTCTTCCACTGTCTTATAAAGAAATTTAAAAAATGTCCATTTAAAACAAGAATGATGGATTATTATGGAATTAGGGGTCAAAAAGCCTGAAACAACTTTTTCTAACTTTCTTTTCATTATATATCATACTATCCAACAATTTGTCAAAATTTGTTACTGTCAGATTTAAAATAGATTTTGAATAGCAGAATTTCAATCAACACTAGATGATATACTACCTGAATGAGAAATCTTTCTATACAATGCAGTATATTGAGTAAATGTTTTTGGCTTAAACTGAATGACAGAATATATTTACAGTAATTTGACAGTTTTATGCCAGCAAACTAAATCTGTAACATGTTTTCTAAGTAGTGTGTGGTGAACTAACTCATCATATAAACATTAGGCTACTTCTACAAACAAATGTGAATGTAATTGATGTCCAAGAGACTTCTGAACATTGTGAAGGAGGTTTTATAGCATGCGTACATATGTCAATTTCTTTCTGGCTGAAGTCACTTGATACCACACACACACACATTTACAGCCCCATTTTATCAATATGACGTTAATGGAAATAGAATGCCACTAAGAATTAATAGCATTCATTTTAGATCATTTAAAACTTATTATGAGTGAATATTTCTATACTCAGGGGTCAAACAGGACCTGAGGGTAAACAGTGTTGCTAACAATTGACTAGCAGCTACATGCATTAGGGAGTACTACATTCGTACAGCATTTATCATGATTGTTGGTGGAATGTTTTAAGTTTTTTTTTTTTCAACAAATGGGTTGGGAAGCTGTTTCCAGAATAAATCTATTCAGACAGGGTTTATTTTGCTTTGTCAAGTTTAAATTAAGTGTACGTTTCCTAATTGATTCAACAAGTCATTAGCCTCCATTAGATGGTATTTGTGTGTTAAACTGATGAATGAACCCTGCCAGAGAAAGAATGATGTATGTGATATTGTTGTAGACTATTGCAGGAAACCCTTCAACACCAAGAATGAGTGTCCCCTGCCTATTAACTCAAAAGTTTCACATAATAACCCAGATATTGAATGCCTAAAGTCCAACCATTACTCAGATTATCACCATATTTTTCTTTAAAAAAAAAAAAAAGTTTGTTTTAAGTGGTTGTTTTGCAGTGTTTAACAAGTTTTAGTGGCTCCATAGTTGTAAGTGTACTAGCAAGGGAGTCAACTATTTCTAGAACTGTCCCACTGTCAAAATTATTGCAATACAGGGAAACTATACTCACTATAAATACCCAGAATGCCCACCTAAATATTCACTATAATATTTATAAAATATTCAATCCAAGCTGTCAAGGATGAGCGCAACTGTAAATGTAAGAAGATAAAGACATTTGGTAGTGTTCACAATATACTAACAAAAGGAAACTAGGGAGCAGAATGAAACACAGCATTTGAATGGCACAGACACATTATTCCCATTATTCATGATGTTCATTACTCTCATTGTTCCCCATTTAGATCGATAGGGCCAAGGCTAAGTGTTAGCACTGAAGAACATACACCACAAGCACCTACACGCACTAAAACAATGTAAAACCTCATTAATAGTAAAGCCAGTATTAATGAGCTCACACTGTGTAACAACAGTCTGGAGAACATTAGACAGGCTGAGGGGTCACTGAATGAGAGCTGTTTGTTGAAGTGGATTTGTTGGGTTTTGGCAGCCACAACTGGAGGATGCTGAGTAAACGGTTTTAGGTCAAGGGCTAAGTACAGTAACATTATTTAAAAGGCATGAGATAGTTCCTTACTGGTGATCAGCTATGAGACTGTTGCCTTGGTTACTGAGGAATGGACATGGTTTGTGTCATCTTGGAAGGATGAAAGTTGCTAGATAGAAGCAATGCATTTGTAATGGTGGCCGGTATTATTAGTGTTAAAAATAGCTGCCAAAACAAATGACATAATAATATATACATAGATCAGATCAGGGATGTGTACACTACCAATGTTTGGGAACAGTAAAAGTAAAAATGACAGTAACAGTAAAAATGTTTGGGAACAGTAATACTTTTAAAGTTTTAGAAAGAAGTCACTTATGCTCACCAAGGCTGCAATTATTTAATCAAAAACACAGCAAAAAAATGTAATATTGTGAAATGTAATTTACAATTTAAATTTCTATTTTAATAATACTACTTAATATACGTCATCTCGCGGTGAGGTTGTGAATTGCAATCACCCACTGCTCACCCCTCCCTTTCGAAGCACATAGAGAAGCTACGGTGGCCAACACAGGACAAAAATGTCGTCGTCGGAGAGAGCAGAGAGTGACTAGTGCTCTGTAGAGAAGTTTGTCCGTTTAGGGCTACTGTAGAAACATTACGGCGCAAAATGGCGATTTCACTGTAAGGGGACCCGCGGTTTATGTAGATAGAAATCATTCTAAGGTAATGAAAACATAATGGTACATTATGTAAGGTCTTTATACACCACTGAAAACATAGTTATGTATATTACATTGCATTTCTGTCAATAGATCCTCATAAATACTACACACTGCACCTTTAATTTTCAGCCGCCATTACTCCAGTCTTCAGTGTCACATGATCCTTCTTAAATCATGCTAATATACTGATTTGGTGCTTATTTTCACAATTAAAATAGTTGTGCTGCTTAATATTTTTGTGGAAACCAAGAGAATTTTTTTTTTTTCAAGATTCTTTGATGAATAAAATGTTCAAAAGAACAGCATTTGTTTGAAATAGCAATCTTTTGAAACAATATCTTTACTGTCACTTCAATTTAATGCATCCTTGCTGAATAAATGTATGTGATTTAGAGCTACTACAAACAAACAAACTAACTTAATATTTTAAGGTCACCAAATATTTTCCTTTTATCTGAACTGTCAACCCATAACCAGTGATGGTGTGTGTGTGTGTCTGCCAAAAGCAGAAAAATTGGCTTTGGTGAGTAAATTAAACTTTTTTTCCCCTCAGTTTTACTCTTAAAAATATAAGGAGCCAAATCACAATATGTCGTCACAATTTTTTGACTTGCGATTTCTGTCAAATTCCATGATCTTGTTTAGAAATGAAAAAAGTCCTCAGAAAGACTCCTGAAAGGTTCTGATTTAATGGAGGAAAACTAGTCTTGTACATTAATTGAAAGCTCACCTATGACACAGAAAGGCTTCCTTGCGAAGCGAAGTCGCCCCTGCCATCCTCTGTACCGGCAACAACAACCAGCAGACCAGATTCGAATGATGAACTCCAGCCCAAACACAACGATCATTACAAACTCCTACAAAGACAAAGAAAGACATTTTCAAGTTTGTTTGTGTGTGTGTACTTGTATCATCTGTGGTTGGTTGCTTAAATGATAACACTGTTAAACAAATACATTACAACTACATTACATACATCAGTCCTGGAATTGCACAATGAGGGAAATACTGTACGTTTTGCACAACAGCACATTTTAAGTCAAGACAGGGTAGAAAAGATAGGGTACAAAATTTAACTAATTGATATCATTATACCTCCCCAGTTGATTAAATCACAGTACATTAAAACATATTTTTGTATTACAAGTTTTCTGAAATGTTATGTTCAAATATGCAAATGATGCATTATCTAATTAAAAATGCATCAATTTACATACATATACAGAACATAAACCAAAATATTGGATGAAGCCATCCTCAAAATTCTTGTTTCATTTTGTTCATTCTTTTCATCAAATACTTAATATTCTCAACAGCCAGAAAAAAAAGGAAATAAAGTTTTTAGGAATTACATTTTTAGGAAGTTTTTAGGAATAAAATTATTAATCAGGCAAATGATGTATGAACAAACCCCTCTGTAAAAACCCTCAGAATATAGATAAGAATAAACATGTAATACTTGGTGCTTTTGAAATGGAGATTTCTGGCTCAGTGCTTAAGAAATAACTTATTTTGAGAAATCATCCTTTAAAGATATATATTGGAATTAAAATATATGAAAATAGATAAAGTGCAATAAAATAAACACTTAAAAGTCTATTTTGGATGATTTCACAGAGAATTCACAGAGCTCAAGGCCATTTAAAGACCACTATTATCTTGACTGTATATCATGTCTTTCATTTTGATGAAATTAAATGAAATCATTTTAAATTATAGAGGCAGCAGTGTTACTGAATAAAAGATCTTGCATTATGATCCCATAAGTGTGCAGCTTTAGCTTCAGAGCTCTGACTACAGACCATCAACATCATACATATCATGTTCGGTGTCAGCTGAGTCAATAAACGAATCAGGTCAATTTGTATGGCCATTATTACCAGTACATAAACCAGCAGACTTCCAGGAACAGAAACTAGCATACCATGAGCCTTTGATCCAGTGATCCAGCCTCTCACCTGTAGCTGGCTTTTGTCAATGCTTTGTAATCAAATAACTATTGACAATATTTCATCATGCTGTATTAAAGCCAAGGATCAACTTCTGACAAACAATAGTGGGGCATATTCGATTGCAGTTATATTGTGATTTTACTGCTCTGAATAACGTCTAAGTTAATAATGTAACCTGACGTTATGTCAGAACTGATGAATTGGGATCTCGCCTGAGAGCCCAATCACCTTCGAGCGTTAACAAAACAAGCCAATGGACACTGACGAGTGAGATTTGCATCGCAAACCACTCCCCATATACACGGATATAAAGGCAGCGTGCAAACACTCATACATTAAGTTTTACACTGAGGAGCCTAAACGATGTCCTGGCCGTACAGAGGTGGCACAGGGATTGTGGTGATGGGACATAATGTCTCTGTTCCCTCCTTCAGGGAACGGGGGTTACATTAGTAAGCTAGACATTCCCTATCAGTCAGTCACATTCAACATTATGTCAGAACTGACGAATTGGGATCCCTAAGAAAAACGCCACAACCGCTGCGCCTTCCCAGCACTCGTGTAAGACACCTAATCCCCCCTCACCTTCTGGTACGAAAGAAAGGACAGGGCTTTACGCGGAGAATGTCGTTGTGTGTTCAACGTGTTTTCCTCTTACCCTATGTAGTGAGACATAACACTGGGGAAGCATGCCTATTCCAAATAGAAAGGGGTGCTACGGAGACCACATCCTGCTCGTAGGGAGGTAACATGTGGAGTTACACATATGGACTGGCCATTAGGCAGTTCTACATATGGAAGGTCTCTGTGGTAGATCCTGCCTTGCTAGGGTGGAGTCAATACCATACAGAGACTCTGCCAAGGGAAAGACAGGCTTGCCGACAGGGAAGCCGTACCATGGAAGAATACACATATGGGATTACCCAAAGGGGAATCACAACATATGGGCACTTAGTCTAGCACAGGAGCTGACCTAATAGCCATACACACAAGTGCTAGAACTAGTGTCTGACACCTCTGTCACATCTGACTGCCAAAGGGTGCTGGAGGAACTACATCCAGGATTCACCAGGCGGGGAACACACCTGGGGAGCAAGATAGGTGCTCGTATCCCATCCTCAGAGTGGAATGGAGCTGCAAGCGAGACACAGAGCCAGTCCCCTTGCCTATTAGCTGTTTGTAACCAATACATGGGAGTAGACAGGCTCTACTCATAGATTGTAGAATCTCGCGAACGTGTTAGGTGTCGCCTAGCCCGCAGCTCTACAGATGTCTGCCAGCGAGGCGCTGTGCAGAAGTGCCCAGAAGGAGGCAACACTCCAAAAGGAGTGAGACCTCACCCCCAGGGGGCACGGCTCGCCTTGGGACTGGTACACCAAGATGATGGCATCCACTATTCAGTGGGCCAAGCTCTACTTAGAGACAGCTAGGGTAATCCGCCAGGGAGGGGCTGTTGTGAGAAGCACCAGTTCTGAGAACCAAGTCCGGATGGGCCAGTAAGGTGCAACCATCAAGACCTGGTCCTAGTCCTCCCTGACCTTGCAGAGTTTGTGCAAGCAGGCTACTGGGGGAAACGCATACTTGCATAGGCCCCAGGGCTGGCTGTGTGCCAGTGCATCCGTGCCGAGGGTCCCCTTGGTCCGAGAGTAAAACAACTGGCAGTGGGACTGTCCCGAGAGGCAAACAGGTCTACCTGTGCAGTCCCGAAGCGTCTCCAATCAGGACCGCATGGGGGTGGAGTGTCCATTCTCCTGGGAACGTGAGCTGTTGTGCGAGCTCGTCGGCTGCACAATTGAGCTCGCCCGGAATGTGGAGGGCCCGACCCGGAAGGCACAGCATCCCAGAGTTGGGCCATGAGTGTGATGTAACACTTACCTGGCTCCATGGTTCCCATGAAGGAGTGGCTGGAGGCGTGTGAGGAGGCGTTGCATCCTCAAATCGCAGACTCCTGCCTGCTGGAGAAAGAAGCTAATGAGAGTGGCAAGGCATAGCGTTGCTCACTGCCAAACTGCATTTCTCGCGACCCAGAGATTGAGGATGTTATTCTTTTTTATTGAGAATTTGGGTACCGCAGGCCGTGGGGTCAGCAGTGGAACAGAAATGAACTCTTTCGAGGAAACAGAAAAAGATTCTTCACCCGGCCCTCCTGACGCCGAAGAGGCCAATTTGCGAGATGGGAGCATCGAGAAAGTGCACTTCGTCGACATCTCACACCTCAGCAAGGTTTAGCCAGAGATGCCGCTTCTGGACCACCAAGGTGGACATTGTCTGGCAGAGGGCCTGCGCCATGATTTTTTATCACCCGGAGGGCGAGGTCAGTCGCAGCGCGTAGTTCCTGCATCAACCCTGGCTCAGAACTACCCTCATGCATTATGAGTACTTTTGCCTGGTGGACTTGCAGGGTGGCCATCACATGCAGGGTGGAGGTGGCCTGTCCAGCAGCACTGTAAACCTTAGCAGCAAGCACTGGATTGTTGTCTCACAGGCGCTGGATGGGAGTTGCGAATGACCTCACCAGGTGGCAGCATTTTACGGGCATAAATGCACCGCAACTGCACACTCCACCTGGGGAATCCCCACAAACCCCCTGACCGCCCCACCATTGAAAGTAGTGAGAAAACTTTTGAAGCAGATTTTGGCACACATTTGCCTCCATACTGGCACTAATGTGCTTCCATACTGCCAAAGTTCTTCATGCACCTCCGGAAAGAAAGGCATGGGGATGGAGCAATGAGTCAGAGCGAGCAGCAATGATGATTGCACAATGATGAGAATCAGTTCAGAAACGCTTGGCTCTGAAGTGAAAGCTTAATGTATGAGTGTTTGCACGCTGCCTTTATACCCGTGTATACGGGGATTGGTTCACGATGCAAATCTCACTCGCCAATGTCCATTGGCTTGTTTTGTTACAACTCTAAGGTGATTGGGCTTTCAGGCGAGTTTCCAATTCGTCAGTTCTGACGTAACGCCGAACGTGACTGACTGATAGGGAATAATATAACCTGTGCTGTATGGTACTATTAACATATCACTATAATTGAAGTATGTGTGGAGACATCATTTGGTGGATGGCAGAGGAAAATACTGCATGTATAGAGAAGATGGATTTTAAAATGGGCACTATAAAATCAGAATTTTTAGATTTCATTGCATGCTGTGACAGATTATACAAGGCTCAAAACATACAATTACTGGCGGTATTGTAGTTAACACAAAGTTCATGCAATGTTTTTTCTTTTGTTTTTATGCTTCATTTTGTTTGGTTTATTTTTGACAGTAGTTAAGCTCTTACCAAGATCAGAAGACTTTCAGAGGCCATATCCTGGTGAATTGGAATGGTAGAGAAGACAGACAGCACCAAGCAGCCAAATACCAGGACAAACCTATAAAAAAAGACAACAGGAAGAAGAAAAAAACATTTTATTGAAAGAGTTAATGTATTTTATGTTGTTTGCCTTTAAGATTCAACATTAAAATTAAATTGACATTGATAAAATATATAATTTCCTTCAAATTACTTATCTGATTTTATCTTAGCTCTGTTTAGACATTAACCAGAAACCCTTCTTCAAATATTTCATACGCTCTAAGTACCATAACCTTAATTTCCCATCATCAATATGAAATATGGAATGAGGGAAACCGCTGTTCAGAGAATAACTGTGCCAGGAGATTTGCATTATTGACCCCTTCATATAAGGGGTGGGAGACATCTGTATTTAATCATTGGACTACTACGTCAGCTGCCTGATCTCTCTCCCTCCCTTACATTAGCTTTATCCCTCTTGCTCCATCTAGTCTGGTTCCCACTGTCTCTTTTTCTCAATTACTTTGTCCATTTCCCTGCAAATTCTCATGCCTCCCTTCTTTTCTTTCCTTCTTACTTTCTTGCTGCTGTATTCTCCAACATATTGTATGAAGGTGATGAGACATTGAGGAAAATGTATGAACAAAGAATAAATAAATACAATTAATAACACATTTTATCAAAATTAAGAATTATTATAAAAGTATCATAAAATGTATTATAAAATCAATAAATAAGCAACAAACTTTCAGAAAAAATGGTTTTCTGGTAACACTTTACATTAAGGTTCCCTTTGTAAAGGGTTTATAAAGGTGTTTGTTAATGACTAATAACTCATTTACAAATGCATTATAGATCATTGATAAGCAGTTATAACTGCATGAATAAAAAGGGTAACTTTAACGCAATACCTGCCAAATAGTGAGCCCTTTTTAACCCACATGTTATTAATGATATAAATGTATTTATTCACACTTATTTAACTTATCTTAGTGAGACTGAAGGGTGTTGTATTTGTGGTTTTCTCATTAATATCTCATGACTGCCACTTTTCTTAAGATGTTCCTTACCAGAAGTTACTGTCTTACCCATGATATTCCACAAAAGGCTTATGCCTATCCACAGCAGCGTATAAAACAGATTTCTTGCTTATCAAGATGAAATGATCAAACTTTATTTTGAAAAAAAAAAAAAAACCACAAGAGCACAACCATAACCTGATGAGATCTTAATAATGAATATTTGAATTCCAATATTAGTTACTTGTGAATCTTAAGTGTAAACCTGTGAACCATTTATTAATGAGTTACAAACATTAATAACCTGTGAAAGTGAACCTTAATGTAAAGTGAACACATGTGAACCATTTATTAATAAGTTGCAAACATTAGTAACCTGTGTAAGTGAACCTTAATGTAAAGTGAACACCTGTGAACCATTTATTAATGAGTTACAAACATTAGTAACCTGTGAAAGTGAACCTTAATGTAAAGTGAACACCTGTGAACCATTTATTAATGAGTTACAAACATTAATAACCTGTGAAAGTGAACCTTAATGTAAAGTGAACACCTGTGAACCATTTATTAATGAGTTACAAACATTAGTAACCTGTGAAAGTGAACCTTAATGTAAAGTGAACACCTGTGAACCATTTATTAATGAGTTACAAACATTAATAACCTGTGAAAGTGCACCTTAAATGTAAAGTGATACAGTGATTTCATTAGTGATAATGAAATAATATCAAAATAATAAGCAGGCGAACAGAAAACTAGACAACTTTATTCTACTCTTACAGGATCACATCACTAAACACGCGTGTTCTGGCGTGTGACAGGAGTTGGCGCTAGTGAGCATCTGATAAAGATGAAGCCACTTTTCATGAGAAGAAGTCACGCTGTTCCATCGTGCTCTGAAGCGAAATTTTAAGTGTTACTGATTTGTTGGGTAAGCTAACTGAGGTGACATCGCTGCAGACTATGTTTTTAAAGTGTTTATATTAATTGTGTAATCGCTGTGTTAGTTTGTACAAACCCGATTCCAAAAAAGTTGGGACACTGTACAAATTGTGAATAAAAAAGGAATGCAATAATTTACAAATCTCATAAACTTATATTTTATTCACAATAGAATATAGATAACATATCAAATGTTGAAAGTGAGACATTTTGAAATGTCATGCCAAATATTGGCTCATTTTGGATTTCATGAGAGCTACACATTCCAAAAAAGTTGGGACAGGTAGCAATAAGAGGCCGGAAAAGTTAAATGTATATATAAGGAACAGCTGGAAGACCAATTTGCAACTTATTAGGTCAATTGGCAACATGATTGGGTATAAAAAGAGCCTCTCAGAGTGGCAGTGTCTCTCAGAAGTCAAGATGGGCAGAGGCTCACCAATTCCCCCAATGCTGCGGCGAAAAATAGTGGAGCTATTTTAGTCTATTTTTCATTAAATAAATCAGGAATCTGGTTTTGAGTTAAATAAGTGTGAATAAATACATTTATATCATTTATAACATGTGAGTTAAAACGGGCTCACTATTTGGCAGGTATTGCGTTAAAGTCACCCTTTTTATTCATGCAGTTATAACTGCTTATCAACGATCTATAATGCATTTGTAAATGAGTTATTAGTCATTAACAAACACCTTTATAAACCCTTTACAAAGGGAACCTTAATGTAAAGTGTTACCGGTTTTCTTTTAGTCAGTTTTGTCAAGCTACATTCACAGTAAGATAAAGTGTTAGGTCACATCAATGTGGACATTGTACTAGCATTATTAGTATTAGTATTACTATAAATACATACGTAATAAAAGGATCGATAAGACCAATGACTCAAACTTATAAAACCCAACAGTGGCCATCTAACAGAGCTTTACCGCCTGAAGGCATATGAAACACATTCCTATGACCTAATACAAGTGGACAGAACTGAATAGATCAGAGAAAATATAACCTTGACTGACCCCTTGACTGAGATGAACAGTCTTTGCTGCAGTGTACAGTTATCAAAGAGCTTTGCACCCAACTGCATTGATGGATTCAATCATTATTCCTACGAAATAAACTACCACCCTTTTTTGTACTTTCATGTTTTCTATAAAAAACAGCTCTACTTTGCAAAATTATCATTAGAGCTAATTAAGCACCATCTTCATCAGATGTGTTTACAGAATTTTTTTTTAAGACTGAAAATTGGAGCTGAGCATTGCTCCTGAAACTCCTTTCGAGTGGCGCCATGTGGTTGAGCTGGATTTTGTCTGAACTTACCCAAGTAAACTAGAAGAGGCTGTAATTTAAGACTGTATGAGAAGGGGCTTATAAAACAGAGGTTAAAGGCTTCATCCAGTGTCAGTGCAGCGTTTGTGTGAAAGCAGTGGGCGTGATGGGGCGCCTCACCCTTTGACCTGCCCTCCACTCGGAAACAGCGGCCGAGCTCTGCTACAGAGAACACAGGGCAGAGGGCAGGGGCAGTGTTTTCCATAGGCTGTCATATGGCAGTGTCATTCCTGCATGTCTGGATTTGCTTGTATCTCCAGTACTTCCTGAACAACATAATGAAGCAATGTCTCAGGAGACCGCTGTATTTTTGAATATCAGTACAGCTGTGATTCGGCCGTAGGCACAAGGCAGCTAATATTCTGTGAAACAGCATGATTGAAAGTGTAAAATTGCTTTTATACCAGTTTTATTATTGTTAAAGCTGCAGTCTGTAACTTTTTTTGGATAAAAATGATCCAAAATCAATTTTTGAGCAAGTATACAACAAGCCAGTATTCAAAACTATCTCCTTACCTTAGCCTCATTCACAACGGTAATCTTGTAATAATGTGTTATAATTAGAGTGGTATGGTGGATTTCCGCGGGAAATTCAAGCATGTCTTTGTGTCATTACGTCACGTCTGTATACATAAAGAAAGAGTCTGGCTAGTAGTAGTAACGCACGTGAGGAGCATGTTCTTCAGCAGATCATTTGTAGCCTTTTCTCACAGCAGCTGGAGTAATTAAACATCATTTTGATGGCGGATTGTAATCCACAAAGGCCCAAATGACATCATCAGTGACAACTGGAGATTCACCCGTAGTCAAAAGCAAAAGATTAGACTGTACAGAAATTGAAATCGACAGGTAACACTAATAAACACTAAATACACGTAGTCACGCAATGCTAATGCTGTTAAAATTAACAATTTGAGAACAAAGTATAACAATAATAATAATTTGCACGGTTTGATGTTATACGAGCGATCGTTAGATGTAATCACCATTGGTAGCGCGATTTATTGTAATGTTTTGTTCCCAAAAGTAGCAGACATGTTACTTACTTGTTCAGATGACATTTTCCGGTGAAAATTCTTATTTAGGTTATACTCCAAGACGTAGAATCTGTGATTCTGAAGTACTGTATCCACACCGGTGCGGTGACTGAGAGCAAGCCGCACACTCATCAAAACATTAGATTCATCTGCGCTGAGGAGCCGCGCCGTACAGATGATAACTCCGCAAATAACTGCAATTGCAAACAGAGATGGCGACACAGAGGCAAAATATACGGACTGCAGCTTTAACTAAAACTATTAAAAATTGTACATTGGAATATAACTTTTAAATAAAATGAAAAACCATGAAATGTTGCCTTGGCAACCAACTGAAAAAAAAACTAAGTTTTAAAGCTGCAGTCCGTAAGTTTTGCCTCTGTGTCGCCATCTCTGTTTGAAACCTGCTATTGCAGTTATTTGCGGAGTTATCATCTGTACGGCGCGGCTCCTCAGCGCGGATGAATCTAATGTTTTGATGAGTATGTGTGGCTTGCTGTCAGTCACCGCACCGGTGTGGATACAGTACTTCAGAATCACAGATTCTACGTCTTGGAGTATAACCTAAATAAGTCATCTGAACAAGTAAGTAACATGTCTGCTACTTTTGGGAACAAAACCTACAATAAATCGCGCTGCCAATGGTGATTACATCTAACGATCGCTCGTATAACATGGATTTACGAAATTACTAAAACTAAAACTTGAAGGCAAATATGGTAACATGTTACCATAAATGGAACGTTAAAGTGAAATAATAAAAAACTAATAAAACTTTAAACTAATTAAAATAAAAATTGAAAATATAAAAATAAAAACAAATTCAAAATAATAAATAATATAAAAGTATATAAATATATGAAAATAACACTAATTTATACACCAGTTAATTGAACAATAAGTTCATACTGAATTACTTAAATTTTAGGCACAATATTTCCACTGCAGAGCCATTGTGCCATCATACAGTGGTGGTGTTTTTCGTTCCTAAAGGAATCTGTGCTTTTTAGCGAATCAGTTGAGTGAATGATTCAGTGACTCACTCATAAAGACAGTTACTTGTTTATTTCCTGAATGAATGAGCAATCTTGAATGAAACAATTGAGTAAATGATTCAATGACTCCCTCATAGAGACAACCATTTGTTTCATTCCTGAATTACAGTTTTTTACAATCGCTATGACACTTTTTTCAATACTTTTAACAAATTTCCTAACTCTTAACACAGTTAGCACAACATCTGTCTGTGTAGGCTATACAATTAACACATTTATTGTTGCTTTGACACAAAATGCATATAGTTAACACAAATTTAAAATGCTTGAACTTCTTTTACACACAAGCTCAACCAAGACCAAAACAATGCATTTTTACTGCCAAATTTACCAGTGCTTTAACACTGTATGTCAGAACAGATAACACCATGTTATAAACCTAACCTTATAGGCTAAAGTCAAGGTGAACAGCTGTTTATATTGTGAATTGAAACACAAATATATCCCCTGTATTTTATTCCACTGTTACTGAGAAACAGCTGATTTAAGTTATGCAAATATATAAATCACAACTGATTCCCATCTTGTAATTGTGTGTTGATGATCACATGACCATATGGTATACAGTAAAAGAGGGCCTCTTTGGGCTTATCTTGTGTGAAAAAGGAACAATATAGAGCAACACAAAGAAAGTAAGAAAAATGCCTGCACGAGGGAGAGGAAGATGAGTACCAGGACAAGGGAGAGGATTGGGACAAGGGCAAGGTAGAGATTGAGGAGTTAGAATGCATGGTGGTGCTCAAAGAAGGGACAGAATTAGGGTAACTGATGAATATAAGAGCTACTATCATAGACTATGTCATAAACCACAGGCTATCATACCGAGAGGCTGGTGAACGAGTACAGCCAAATCTCAAGGGGACACAGTGGCATCCATTATCCGGAATTTTCGAGAGACCAACAGGTAGGATATTGTATAAGGGCTTCTCCTACTGCAAAGTGTAAATATTTTACCATGTATTACAGTGACTCTATGCCTCTGGTCTCTAATATGTAACTGTATTTTATCTATCTAAGGATTCAACACCTCCCTCAGGGGGCAGAGGAAAGCTCCTGAATGAATAACAGGAACTTGCTATTGTCAACATGGTGATTGCTGATAATGAAATAAAACTGAAGGGCATAAAGCTACTCTGAGATGGGTCATTCATTTTGTGTATTGAATTTCTGCAGCAAAAGAAGGCAGACCTGACACATAAAATAATGCAGTTTCTGTAATTCCATCTGGTGTTAGTGTTTTTATGACATTGTGCTAAGATTGGAGTTTAGTTTACAATGTGTGATTTTGAGCATGAAATTAACCGTTCTGGCAATTGTGTGTTGTAGGTGTGTTGGTGTGTTAAGAGTTTAGGAAAATTGTTAAAAGTATTGAAAAAAAAGTCATAGCGATCGTAAAAAACTGTAATAAAGGTTCTGTTCAACTCGACCAATCAGTAATAAAGGTTGTAAAATTCCCGATAGAACATTGAGAGTGAAAATGTATATATAAAAATGAAATAAAAATTGCAGGGTGACATGTGCAACAACCACATATGGTTGAAATGAAGTAGTGGAGAAAGTAGACTGCAATAGACATTACAATTATCTGTCAACCAGCCAGTTCCTGCTGTTCTTTAGGGCTCTAGTATTTAAAGAGAGCTCTTCTACTCTCCTGCCTCTTGTCACCTCACTCAGACAGGACTATTTCTGTGCAGTTCCCAGGGCTACACGTTTCTCTTTTTTTTAGAGGAAAAAGGGAAAAAGAATAAGTACATGAAACTGAAGTAGCTCCCCTCATCAATCATCTGTTAGCCCTAGGTAATTACTCAACCCTGGTCTCCTACCTTGTTCTTTTGTACCTGCATGTCATTTCCTGCCCTGGTGGGTGGCAGTTGGTGTCTGTAGAGTGTCACAGCCTTTGATGTTGAAAGAGAGGGTCTTAACATTTACATGCAGACCACAGCAAACACACACACTTTCTCTCTCTGAAGTGGCACTTAATAGGCATCATTTTGCATAATCAAATTGATTTGTTTTGAAGGTGAGTGCCAGGGACGAGTGACTAATGAACCAAATCTCCCTCTCTAAAACAGATATGTATCACGCCATATCATTGTTTCTTATTTGATGTTCAAAACAGCAGATGGAAAACTGAAATTATATTTCTCCTAATCCCTGTCACATTTATATCACTAAACATGTACACATACAATTATATGGTAACAATTTTCAATAAGGTCTCATTTGTTAACATTAGTTCATGTATTAACTAACATGAACTAACCATGAGCAATACATTTGTTACTGTATTGGTTAATCTTTGTTAACACTAGTTAATAAACATCCAGCTGTTCATTGTTTATTCATGTTAGTTCACAGTTCATTAACTAATGTTAACAAATGCAACTTTTGACTTTATGAAATGAACATTAACAAAGACTAATAAATGCTGTAGAAGTGCAGTTCATTATTAGTTCATGTTAACTAATGTAGTTAACTAATGAAACCTTATTGTAAAGTGTTGCCAATTATATATAGTTATAAAGCAAGTCTCTCACATATTATCAATTCTATGCCTTTTTTAAGCAAGTAGAAAACAAGCAATGTAGTAGTGAACACACAAGGTGCTGTAAAAAGTGATACAAGTCTACATGTCTTACAATCACATAAAATGATATGCAACGCAGGGGAAAGGATAGACAAATCTGGTATTTGCACATAAAAGCTATTTTATTCACTGATGTGCTGTCTAGCGGTCGCTCTAAGCGCATGTGTGAGGCTCACTGGATCACTCAGCAACAGAAAACCAATCCTGCAAACACTACTGAGCTGTCCAAGGTCCTGCACACAATTATAAAAGCTGCACAGAAGGTCTGTAACGAATCTAATATACAGGGAATGATCACTAAAATCCTCTCAAAGCTGTGTCGGCCCCAAGTGAGTTAAAGAGGTGACATCTGTATTTAACTGCCATGTATCAGTAAAACAAAATGCATAGTTCAGTCATGAAACTCTTCCAAGCAGCTAATTAGTACTCCTAAATCCGGCACAGTGGCCAATCAATTTTTTCCTCCTATCTACGTAACCTAAGTATTTCTATCCTGATCAGGCTCAACCCAGTCCTAGCTCCCCTCCTTCCCCAGCACCACCTGCCTAAATCTGCTATAGGCGGTTCTCCATGTACTTTCCCTGCAGCAGCAGCATGTATCCTGTTGCCTGTAATTATGCGTATATTTCAGCAGTAGCCTTCACTCATACAGCAGCAGCATAGCATATCTAGTCTGCCAAGACAAAGCCTATGTACTTTCCTCTCTTAACAATAAAATGCTATTCCAAGAGTTGACATGATTGAAATTTGTTTAGAAGATAGCTGGCTGTGACATTGTATTGTTACAAGTAGTTGCCCTCAAGAAACAAAATTTCTGACTTATCCAAATGTAAAACAAAATATGTTTACAAAATATGTGAAGTTGTTCTCAACTACTAGTCCGGGGTCCCTTAGCAAACTTTCAAGGGTGCCTCAAAATTATTTTAGACAAAACAAGGTTTAAAATAAGCTTATCTATGGACATTACTATAACCATTACTAATTTACCAATTAATTAACCTTAAAACCTACAGACTTGTAAAACAAAATATGTTTAAAAGCTTATATGGTATCTCTGTGTCAGAGACAGAAGGACTGTCCTGACATAAACAAGACATAGATGAGTGCATATGGGGAGGGACTGTATGTCATTATTTTCAAAAACAAAAATATACATCGATGCCAGCTGTCCTTTAAAGCAAGTGCAGAATCAGTTTGTACAATTGTGACATGTAGCTAACATTATTCTACACCATGAGGTTTAATTTCCAAGCAACAAAACAAACAATCACAACATAACCCAACAATTAGTCTGTACACAGTCTCTCTTTAGACTCATATGTCTACAATTCCCTTTTCAACCATGTCTTTACTTCATTCTCTGACTAAACCATGCTAGCAGTAACAGGCTGTCATCAGCCCCTCTCGCCATGTGAGCCACACTGCTGGCGTGTCATTGGCTTCTTGTCAGCATTACAGCTACTGCTGTGCTGATGGTTTTCTCCTACTGAGAAAACGGTTCTCTCTTCTCTCTTAATATTCTTTATGAAGAAACTTGTTTACAGTGCACTGGAAAGATTTTTGAAGACATCACAGATGCACAATCAATGCAGGGAATGTTTGATCCTGCATCCAGCCCAACCAACACTTAATCCCACAAGAATTATGCTCTTAGCATTCATTTGTCAGTATTGCATAACCAGAAGTTCATCCACCTAGAAAAGAATAATTTAGAATAATTCTTTACAGCTCAAATAATGAATAAGAGTTTACTGAATAATTCATGCAAGTGCTTAAACAAAAATACTAGCTTCGCTTTCATGCTTTTAAACCCTCCGGAATACTGGCATGGTTTATTGCAATTGCAAGTGCCTTTCTGTAACTGTGATTTTTTTTTTAAATGCCACAAATGCTGTCAATAAAGCTTAATTTGTATTAAATCCAAAGTTTTCTACTTCTCATATAATTCTCTTATAGTTTTAACAGGATATTTTTAACAGTGTAGTGCTGTCCAAAAACCACTAGTATTCTTTACCACTCTTAAGTGTACAGTTAGCATGCAAGGGAGAGAAAGTGAGAAAGTCAAAGTCTGTTACTAATACTAGTTCAAGTTCCGTTCAAGTTCCGTTTATTTATATAGCACTTATAAAACAGCCACATGACTGACCAAAGTGCTGTACAAAGGATCAGACGAAAGTTATAAAGGAAAACAAACAAAAAAAAAATATGCGATAAACACAGCTAAAACACAATAAAACAAAGTCGGACCCCAATTTATACAAAACTAAATAAATATGTAGAATAAAACCAAAGAAAACAAGGTAAAGACATTAAAACATAAAAGCACAACAAGAACTATAAAAGAAAATTAATTATAAGCCATGGAAAACAAGTGCGTTTTTAGAAGAGACTTAAAAGTGGTCAGGGAAGGGGCTAACCTAATTTCTAGAGGCAGATTATTCCACAACCACGGCCCAACCACAGAAAACGCTCTATCCTCTGCATTTGAGTCTGGAATGTGGGACTAAAAGAAGGTTCTGGTTGCTGGATCTCACACTTTTGGAAGGAGTATGAGGTTGCAGCAGTTCATATAAATAAGTGGGGGCTAAATCACATAGAGATTTATAAACAAATAGAAGGATTTAAAAAAAAATTCTGAATTTAATAGGCAGCCAATGAAGGGTCCTCAAAATTGGAGTGATATGAGCGCTTTTACGACTATTATGAAGGAATCTTGCAGCAGCGTTTTGAACTAGTTGAACACGAGCACTTTGAGACATTGAAATACTGCAGTAAAGTGAATTGCAGTAGTCTAAATGTGAGGTAATAAAAGCATGAACCGCCATCTCTAGAGTTTTATGATTTAGGAAAGGTTTGATTTTAGACAACAGACGAAGATGATGAAAACTAGAGCCGATTACAGAAGAAATGTGTTTGTCAAAGTTTAAAGACTCTATCTGCGATCTAAACGCAGATAGTCTACCCAGATCTAGGCTGGTGGCCTGAGAATTAACAGTGGGCCCAAAAATGATAACTTCAGTTTTATTTCCATTTAAAGACAGAAAATTTTGAGCTAGCCAAGATTTCACCTCATCTAGGCAACTTAATAAGTTGACTACCACTGATAACCCTACACTGTATTATATAGTCTCCCATGAGAGGGAGTCACAGGATGTCTGGGTTTATTTTTCCATCAATTAATGGCTGATAAAAGTGAAGAGATGAAAGTGTTGCTTACTCTTTGATGACAACCACTCCAGACAAAAATGCTTATTAGCATACAGCACTAGACTAAGTTTCAGTAGACTGCACATGTAAAAGCACTTGCACCAAAACAGAAAGATAGTTTAGCAAGTCTGTGCTTATAGATTTTAGTGTTTAGCAGCACACTTAGATAAGATGTGCCAGAGGTTAATCTTCACAGTATCAAAGTACTGTGCTTTATCGTAGCACACAGTCTCTGAGCTACTGATGGTTTACCAGGCAGAAGTTTGCAGTGAGCATATCATATTTTCATATTGCTCACTATTTGATTGGCAAGAAATTATGAATGTCCTTGGGTTAAAGACTGGGTTAGACTATGATTCCATCCAGTTGGAGGATATCAAACGTTTAATATTATGAGCCAATTTTAGAACACATTGTTTTCATTTGTCATGCGTGTCCTATAAACGAGGCAAATGTTTCTGCATGAGTTTGAGTTCAGAATGATGTAAAATTCTGGAATGTGGGTGATTCTCAGTTGTTTAGTGTATGATTCCTATGTAAACTTTTATGAAGTGTATAATACCTCTTTTCACATTTTACAATTCATGTAGTGTATTCCAGCCTTTACTCACCGCTAGTGTGCTTACTGTATATATGTCTGGTGCAAATGCTTTTTGATAATTTAATTAACAACAGAAAACAGAGCCAGGTGTTTGTGTGAGTATAATCACGTGCCTGCATGCTTATTTGTAAAAACTATGACAGATGTGTGTTATACAAAAATCACTTTATTCATTCTATGAGGACTTATTGCAGATTTGTGTGATGCCTAATATAAAATTCAACTGTTGCCTGACTTCAGGGTCAAAGCCTTGGGGAGCTATTTAGCTATACAGTTAGTTTCATGCAGACTAATGATGAGCGCTGAGAGAACTGTAGGACACTATGAACTGCAGAACACTATGGCCTTTGGTGGTCTTGTACAAAAATGAGTAAGTGCTCATTGCAACACCACCTGAAAACTGCTTCTTAAAGGAAAGATATTAACTTAAATAATGGAGGAAGTTATGCATGGTTGAACAAACTATTCCAATTTTTTTTTCAACCCATTCACTGGTCATTGGAAAAACTTGCTTTTGGCAACATTTCTGCAAAACGATATTATGGTGCTTGCAAGTTGTGTGACAGTTTTGAAGCTAATGGAACAAAAGGCGAGTTTGGTTTTATCAGAAACAGATGAACATGAATATGACAACATTTTATTACATTGGTTGTACGTGATGCGGCAGTTGTAATTGAAATGTCCAGTGTGTCCAATTAATGCTCTACTGCATTTGAAAATAATGTACCAGGCAGCTACACTAAACCCTACCCTAAACCTATCCGATAGTGTTAACAACAGCAAACGTGAGATTAAAATGCATTTGCTGAAGAAACCATGGTATTTTAGCTTGCTTCTACAAGTATTTGATCTTTTTTACTATAACTCATGTTTCACAGGACTTGAACCCAAGCACCCCGCATCACAAGTGCAACACTGTACCAGGTAAGCTAGCTAGAAAGTTTACTACACAAAAAAAAATAAAATAAATAAAAATTAATATATTATATATATATATATATATACACTACCAGTCAAAAGTTTGGAAACTGTACTATTTTGATTGTTTTTGAAAGAAGTCTCTTCTGCTTACCAAGGCTGCATTTATGTTATTAAAAATACAAAAAAAATCTGTAATATTGTGAAATATTATTAAAATGTAAAATAACTGTTTTCTATTTGAATATATTTTAAATTGTAATTTATTCCTGTGATCAAAGCTGAATTTTCAGCATCATTACTCCAGTCTTCAGTGTCACATGATCCTTCAGAAATCATTCTAATATGCTGATTTGCTGCTCAAGAAACATTTATGATTGTTATCAATGTTAAAAAAGCAGCTGTGTAAAACATTTTTTTTAGGATTCTTTGATGAATAGAAAGTTCTAAAGAACAGTATTTATCTGAAATAGAAAGCTTTTGTAACATTGTACTACCGTTCAAAAGTTTTGGGTCGGTAAGAATTGTTTTTTTTTTTTTGGAAAGAACTTAAAGAAATTAATACATTTATTCAGCATTACATTAAGTGACAGTATAGACATTTATAATGTTGCAAAAGCTTTATATTTCAGATAAATGCTGTTCTTTTGAACTTTCTATTCATTAAATAATCCTGAAAATAATTTTTACACAACTGTTTTCAACATTGATAATAATAATAAATGTTTCTTGAGCAGCAAATCAGCATATTAGAATGATTTCTGAAGGATCAGGTGACACTGAAGACGAGTAATGATGCTGAAAATCCAGCTTTGAATCACAGAAATAAATTGCATTTTAAAATATATTCAAATAGAAAAAAGTTATATTAATCTGTAAAAATATTTCACAATAATACTGTTTTTGCTGTATTTTGGATCAAATAAATGCAGCTTTGGTGAGCAGAAGAGACTTCTTTCAAAAACAATCAAAATAGTACAGTTTCCAAACTTTTGACTGGTAGTGTATATATACACTCACCTAAAGGATTATTAGGAACACCATACTAATACTGCGTTTGACCCCCTTTCGCCTTCAGAACTGCCTTAATTCTACGTGGCATTGATTCAACAAGGTGCTGAAAGCATTCTTTAGAAATGTTGGCCCATATTGATAGGATAGCATCTTGCAGTTGATGGAGATTTGTGGGATGCACATCCAGGGCACGAAGCTCCCGTTCCACCACATCCCAAAGATGCTCTATTGGGTTGAGATCTGGTGACTGTGGGGGCCATTTTAGTACAGTGAACTCATTGTCATGTTCAAGAAACCAATTTGAAATGATTCGAGCTTTGTGACATGGTGCATTATCCTGCTGGAAGTAGCCATCAGAGGATGGGTACATGGTGGTCATAAAGGGATGGACATGGTCAGAAACAATGCTCAGGTAGGCCGTGGCATTTAAACGATGCCCAATTGGCACTAAGGGGCCTAAAGTGTGCCAAGAAAACATCCCCCACACCATTACACCACCACCACCAGCCTGCACAGTGGTAACAAGGCATGATGGATCCATGTTCTCATTCTGTTTACGCCAAATTCTGACTCTACCATCTGAATGTCTCAACAGAAATCGAGACTCATCAGACCAGGCAACATTTTTCCAGTCTTCAACTGTCCAATTTTGGTGAGCTCGTGCAAATTGTAGCCTCTTTTTCCTATTTGTAGTGGAGATGAGTGGTACCCGGTGGGGTCTTCTGCTGTTGTAGCCCATCCGCCTCAAGGTTGTGCGTGTTGTGGCTTCACAAATGCTTTGCTGCATACCTCGGTTGTAACGAGTGGTTATTTCAGTCAAAGTTGCTCTTCTATCAGCTTGAATCAGTCGGCCCATTCTCCTCTGACCTCTAGCATCAACAAGGCATTTTCGCCCACAGGACTGCCGCATACTGGATGTTTTTCCCTTTTCACACCATTCTTTGTAAACTCTAGAAATGGTTGTGCGTGAAAATCCCAGTAACTGAGCAGATTGTGAAATACTCAGACCGGCCCGTCTGGCACCAACAACCATGCCACGCTCAAAATTGCTTAAATCACCTTTCTTTCCCATTCTGACATTCAGTTTGGAGTTCAGGAGATTGACTTGACCAGGACCACACCCCTAAATGCATTGAAGCAACTGCCATGTGATTGGTTGATTAGATAATTGCATTAATGAGAAATTGAACAGGTGTTCCTAATAATCCTTTAGGTGAGTGTATATATATATATATATATACAGTGGGGAGAGCAAGTATTTGATACACTGCCGATTTTGCAGGTTTGCCCACTTACAAAGCATGTAGAAGTCTGTAATTTTTATCATAGGTACTCTTCAACTGTGAGTGGCGGAATCTAAAACAAAAATCCAGAAAATCACATTGTATGATTTTTAAGTAATTAATTTGCATTTTATTGCATGACATAAGTATTTGATACATCAGAAAAGCAGAACTTAATATTTGGTACAGAAACCTTTGTTTGCAATTACAGAGATCATACGTTTCCTGTAGTTCTTGACCAGGTTTGCACACACTGCAGCAGGGATTTTGGCCCACTCCTCCATACAGACCTTCTCCAGATCCTTCAGGTTTCGGGGCTGTCGCTGGGCAATACGGACTTTCAGCTCCCTCCAAAGATTTTCTATTGGGTTCAGGTCTGGAGACTGGCTAGGCCACTCCAGGACCTTGAGATGCTTCTTACGGAGCCACTCCTTAGTTGCCCTGGCTGTGTGTTTCGGGTCGTTGTCATGCTGGAAGACACAGCCACGACCCATCTTCAATGCTCTTACTGAGGGAAGGAGGTTGTTGGCCATGATCTTGCGATACATGGCCCCATCCATCCTCCCCTCAATACGGTGCAGTCGTCCTGTCCCCTTTGCAGAAAAGCATCCCCAGAGAATGATGTTTCCACCTCCATGCTTCATGGTTGGGATGGTGTTCTTGGGGTTGTACTCATCCTTCTTCTTCCTCCAAACACGGTGAGTGGAGTTTAGACCAAAAAGCTCTATTTTTGTCTCATCAGACCACATGACCTTCTCCCATTCCTCCTCTGGATCATCCAGATGGTCATTGGCAAACTTCAGATGGGCCTGGACATGCGCTGGCTTGAGCAGGGGGACCTTGCGTGCGCTGCAGGATTTTAATCCATGACGGCGTAGTGTGTTACTAATGGTTTTCTTTGAGACTGTGGTCCCAACTCTCTTCAGGTCATTGACCAGGTCCTGCCGTGTAGTTCTGGGCTGATCCCTCACCTTCCTCATGATCATTGATGCCCCATGAGGTGAGATCTTGCATGGTGCCCCAGACCGAGGGAGATTGACCGTCATCTTGAACTTCTTCCATTTTCTAATAATTGCGCCAACAGTAGTTGCCTTCTCACCAAGCTGCTTGCCTATTGTCCTGTAGCCCATCCCAGCCTTGTGCAGGTCTACAATTTTATCCCTGATGTCCTTACAGAGCTCTCTGGTCTTGGCCATTGTGGAGAGGTTGGAGTCTGTTTGATTGAGTGTGTGGACAGGTGTCTTTTATACAGGTAACGAGTTCAAACAGGTGCAGTTAATACAGGTAATGAGTGGAGAACAGGAGGGCTTCTTAAAGAAAAACTAGTAGGTCTGTGAGAGCCGGAATTCTTACTGGTTGGTAGGTGATCAAATACTTTAGTCATGCAATAAAATGCAAATTAATTATTTAAAAATCATACAATGTGATTTTCTGGGTTTTTGTTTTAGATTCCGTCTCTCACAGTTGAAGTGTACCTATGATAAAAATTACAGACCTCTACATGCTTTGTAAGTAGGAAAACCTGCAAAATCGGCAGTGTATCAAATACTTGTTCTCCCCACTGTATATATACACTCACCTAAAGGATTATTAGGAACACCTGTTCAATTTCTCATTAATGCAATTATCTAATCAACCAATCACATGGCAGTTGCTTCAATGCATTTAGGGGTGTGGTCCTGGTCAAGACAATCTCCTGAACTCCAAACTGAATGTCAGAATGGGAAAGAAAGGTGATTTAAGCAATTTTGAGCGTGGCATGGTTGTTGGTGCCAGACGGGCCGGTCTGAGTATTTCACAATCTGCTCAGTTACTGGGATTTTCACGCACAACCATTTCTAGAGTTTACAAAGAATGGTGTGAAAAGGGAAAAACATCCAGTATGCGGCAGTCCTGTGGGCGAAAATGCCTTGTTGATGCTAGAGGTCAGAGGAGAATGGGCCGACTGATTCAAGCTGATAGAAGAGCAACTTTGACTGAAATAAACACTCGTTACAACCGAGGTATGCAGCAAAGCATTTGTGAAGCCACAACACGCACAACCTTGAGGCGGATGGGCTACAACAGCAGAAGACCCCACCGGGTACCACTCATCTCCACTACAAATAGGAAAAAGAGGCTACAATTTGCACGAGCTCACCAAAATTGGACAGTTGAAGACTGGAAAAACGTTGCCTGGTCTGATGAGTCTCGATTTCTGTTGAGACATTCAGATGGTAGAGTCAGAATTTGGCGTAAACAGAATGAGAACATGGATCCATCATGCCTTGTTACCACTGTGCAGGCTGGTGGTGGTGGTGTAATGGTGTGGGGGATGTTTTCTTGGCACACTTTAGGCCCCTTAGTGCCAATTGGGCATCGTTTAAATGCCACGGCCTACCTGAACATTGTTTCTGACCATGTCCATCCCTTTATGACCACCATGTACCCATCCTCTGATGGCTACTTCCAGCAGGATAATGCACCATGTCACAAAGCTCGAATCATTTCAAATTGGTTTCTTGAACATGACAATGAGTTCACTGTACTAAAATGGCCCCCACAGTCACCAGATCTCAACCCAATAGAGCATCTTTGGGATGTGGTGGAACGGGAGCTTCGTGCCCTGGATGTGCATCCCACAAATCTCCATCAACTGCAAGATGCTATCCTATCAATATGGGCCAACATTTCTAAAGAATGCTTTCAGCACCTTGTTGAATCAATGCCACGTAGAATTAAGGCAGTTCTGAAGGCGAAAGGGGGTCAAACACAGTATTAGTATGGTGTTCCTAATAATCCTTTAGGTGAGTGTATATACTGTATATATATATATATATATATATATATATAATTTTGCCAGCACAGGTCACACACACACACACACACACACATATATATATATGTATATATGTGTGTGTGTGTGTGTGACCTGTGCTGACAAAATTAGTCGCAATGAGCAAATTTTCAAAAATTAGTTATTGTTATTTTCACCTTCAAAATGATGTATGATTTGTTTGTTTGAAGTCAATACAGTCAGCAAAGTCAGTTTTGAGAAAAATCGAGTTAAAGTTTTCTGAAGGTTCCGAAACAAAATCACCTACCAACCATACCTTGAAATCCCTTATAATAACACCAAATTTGACACACACCAAGTCAAAACTCATATCTATAGGAAAAAAATATATATTAAACTTATTTTCCATGATACCACAATTGTTTGATTAACATTAATGAAACAGACAGCCTATATATTAAGACCTACTGTACCGCACTGATCTAAAATAATGTTACACATCAGATGTTTTTCCCCAACAGTTAACAAAACGTTCACTTAAGACATAACAGATAATGCTTGTGTGAATACTCAACAAGAAAGATATTTTGAAATACTGTAATTCTGTGTATATCAGGATCGAGCATTGTGTGCGCGCTTCGGATCTGTCATTCAAGGGAAAGGTACTCCTCTCAGAAAACGTACAAATAAAGATACTTTTAGATGTTTAATTGTTATTTGGAGCATTGGGATTGCTAGACGAAGGCTAAATTAACTGATTTTTGTGAAAACCTCAAAATCGAAATTTTTCACTTGTTTTGCCTGTAGCTCAAAATTATCCCGTGCGCATTCCGACTCATTTTGCCAGCACGGGTCACATATGAAGCTGGTTTTCAGTTAATCTGGAAACTACAGTGAATTGTATGTATAGGTGTCAGGAATATTTAGTCATTTTAGTTTCACTTTCATGGACTTTTAGTTTGTATTCGGTAGTTCCTGTTTTCACTTGTTCCAGTTTCCCGCTCCTTGTTTGTTGTCATGGACACTAATATGATGTGTCATTCATGTCAGCTTTGTTCACCCCATTACCTTCAGTATATTATGCCACTCTGTTTCAGTTCTCAGTTGTCCGATATACCTTACGTTAGCACTTGTGTCTGTTCGTTTACCTGTCGTTAGATGCCTATTTGAAGCTTATTAAAGCATATTCAACCTCTTTATCTTTTTCGTCTTCCTGTCCCCGACCATTGCTGACAATAGGTACATTTTAGGAGCCTAGTTTGCTTTTTGCATTCGTAAGTTTCAGTCTTTAAAAAGAGGGATCAGTACATGCTTCAAAAGTTCTCCTTTTGTGGAAAAAAAACATGACAGATTTTTCATTTGCAAGTCAACTTTTTCCTTTCATAATCCACAACCCGGTTTAAAGGTGCCTGTCAATGTGAAGATTTTAAATTAAAAATCATTGAAAAGGAAGTACAGCTCATGGCTGTTTAAGAGTTTTTCATGGCTTTCCAAATGTTCAGAAATTATAACAAGAAAGTATACATCAGATTAAAACATAAAATCCCCTCCTGCTAACTGGCTTCTTTTATCTTGATATAAACTGTTTTTCAGTGCTTCTTAGGAGAAACTGTGTTTTTGGTTTTGTTTTTTTTAGCCATGTTGAGAGAACAGCAGCCCTGCAGTTTTCGTGCCTGAAATAAAGCCCTGGCATAGTAATTGAGGAACTGCAGGGGTCCAGATGCTGAGTGGGCTAGAGGATTACTGCAGTGCTTCTTCCACTTCTAAACCAGCTGCTTCAGAATTTAACGACTCACTCTGTACAAATTGTTTAGTATGTGCTGAAATCTTCAAAACAGTTTAAAGAGGTTTGTTTCCAAATGACTGAATGCCCTACATGAAATAATTGTCACAGCAGAGCCCCTATAAACATTAAAATCTTCTTTATCTTCGTTTAAAATATTGATGCTAAATTCCACCCATATCCCAAATTATCACTTCACCTTGCCTTTGCATTGCAACACCTACCTAGTATTACCCCATCAACCTCCCACAATCTCTCCTTGTATCCCCCCACCCCCCTCCAGCCTGATACCTCTGACAAACCACAATTAAAGAATAACAGATGGATTGCATGCGTCAACCGTCTAATGATATTTAGCAAGGCAGAACACTAGGAGTGAGAGGAACAGCTGGGTACACCAAACAACATTATAATCCTAGTAAGTGTGTAGAATAACTAAGCTCCCTTCGCATAGCAGCCCTTAATCAGTGTTAGCTATCCGGTAGAAATAAACAATGTAAACCTGATCTGTTATAGGCTCATTGAATGCTTTGTTTGTGGGTGGATGTGTGTGTTTGTGTGAGTGTGTGTTGTGTGTGTGAGTGTGAGTGTGAGTGTTTGCCACATTGAGAATGTTGTACAGGCTCACCCCTTGATTTATGTGTATGTATGATCTGCATTGTGTTAGTTTTTTCCATTCATTGGGTGCCCATTTTTGTCCACGAAGGCGAGATTAAGGAGTTTTAACATTGTAGAATCGAGTCAATTTTTTTTTGTGTGTTCAGGTGGCAAACTTAAAAAATGTAGCCAAGTCTTGTACTGCTCAGATTAAGGGAAGTATTTAAAAAAAAAAAAGAAAAAAAAAAAAAAGATTTTGCCCACATTTGTCCCGAAGGGGGTTTGAGGGTTAATGCTCTGTCATGACAGCTTGCTCACAGACCACTGAGAAGTGTAATTTAGTTAGTAGCAGAAATAAACAGGAGACAAGTATGTTTAATTCTTTTTCAAACATACAAAATCAACACATCTGTGTGCTGAAAAATGTGCTATATATAAAATGATACAATTGATGCTATATTAAAAGGCATTTTAAATGCAGAACATCTTTATTAGCTTTGAAAAGTGGTAATCGTTCTTGCTTTTTCAGGTAATGGACACATACACCCAAACTCTGAGGGTCAAATTACTATATAAGGATCTTGGCTAGAGCAGTTATAGCTAATATATGAGGTCACACAATAAATCCACAAAGTCTATTATCACCTCTAATGTTTGATGAACTGTTTAAGAAAAAAAAAAATCAATACATAATATGAATGTCTCACATCCATCAAACACTTTAGAAGGTTAATGGGTAACACTTCAGAATAATGTTCCGTCATTAATGAATAACTGCTCAGGAACAAATGAGTTCCCTTTCAGTCAGTCACGTTCAACGTTACGTCGATGACTGACGCAATGAGATCCCATTACGTCAGTCATCAACGTAACATCTCTGTTCCCCTGCTTCAGGGAATGAGGGTTGCATACGTAACCGAGACGTTACACACCATTAACATTTTAGTAACTAATGTTAACTAACAAGAAACTGATTGATGAATTAGTAAGTAATAGCGCTCAGTTCAATGTGTTAGTTCACTATTAGCCAATCACTACTATTTTTTTTCACACCTCCCTTTAGAAGGAATTATTATCCAAAACCTTACAAAAACCTCAAAAGCTTACAATGACTAGAGTAATTACTAGGGAGTTATCATGCTTTTCACTTTAGAATACTGATCAAAATATCCTTTAGAAGGATGTAGTAACGCTTGAGTCATTACTATCCAAAACCTCACAAAAACCTCAAAAGCTTACAATGATTTCAGTCATTACTAGAGTTATCATGTTTTTCACTTTAGAATACTGATCCAAGTAATTAGTAATTACTTCTAAAGGATTTGGTAATACTTAAGTCATTGCTAGTGGCTTACTTCACTAGAATTAATTATACATTATGTATTATTCATGTTAATTATGAACCTGTATATAGTAGTTCTCAAGGAGGTATGAAACAAATAGTAGTTACTGATTAGCTAATCGTGAACTACCACATTCGACTAAGCACTATTACTTACTAAGTCATTAATCAGAGTTTCTTGTTAGTTAATAGTAGGTACTGGAATGTTAATAGTTGTAACGGAGTCCATTGATGTGAGTTGTAGTTAAACCCATGTGCAGCAACATGGTTTTACAGGAAACAATACTCGACAAGAGACAGTGGAAACATGAGGGCTTAAACATACAAGGACTAATGACTAAACAAGACACACCTGTGAACAATCAACCAGTGAACCAATGACAACATAACACACGACCAGGGAATCACATGACATAAGGGGAGCACATGGCAGGGTAACATGAGGGCAAGGAAATCACATGACAAACCAGGAAACATGACTAATACAAAATAAGGACATGAAACATGAAACAAAACGAAAACTATACGTGACAATAGTGCATTACTCATTTGTTCCTGTGTAGTTATTCATTAATGACGGAACAGTATTCTAAAGTACTCTATAAACATTTTGTGTTGGGTTCGAGTCCACCTTAGTCAAGTCTGAGTCGATTACGAGTCTTTAACCAATCGAGTCTGAGTCAAGTCCGAGTCCAACTAAAAAATACTGTATTTCATTAAGCCAATATTTTTTTTTTAACCTTAACAAATGTAACAAAAGCAAACCTCTGTTGCATCTAGCCATTTTGATTTTTGATTTTACATCATCTTATAATTAGTATTCTGCTCAGCAAACTTAAAGTCATGTAATGGAAGTTATGGCAGACTTGATTTCTGTATTGTGACATATTTCTGAGTCAAACAGCTTTTTGAATGTAAAAAGCTATATAGGGCAGGCCTTATCCATCAATATAAATTTATGAATTCAAGACAGGGTGTGGTAATCGGGTTAGCTTGGTGAATGTAAATAGCCTATTGGGAACTGAAGAGCCGAAAATGAAGTGGTAAGGGGTCAGGGAGGGGACAGACCTATATCATGCACTGTGTATAGGGGTCATGTAATTTCCATAACTCAGGGCCAACTCAAAACTGTTTCATTTTTGAATGCATTTATGATTAACAAATTACATTATTGGAAGTTTATTTTATGGATCTATGCTTTCGTTGATGAACATTTTGGTAGGGCTTTGTCCACTGCTTTGAAATAACCAGGTCAGTCAAATCACTAATATGGAATCAAATTAGACCCTGTTTTACATCCATTAGCATTGAGTTTCCAAAGGATACACTTGTTTGTAACATGGCATTTGACCTTGAATTGTACCAGAAATAAGAATTCTACCTCTGCCCCATGTAGCCATTGGATAACCATTTTATGATGCACAATAATTGTAAAATAATTTAGTAATCAATTTTAATATATAATAATACATTTATTATTGTTAGTTGAGGATTTTGTTTGATTTTTACCTACTATGCTACAGAAATTGTATTATTTCTGGGGATTGAGATTTTAGCCATTCAGCATTACAATATAATTGAATGCCACTCTTTTTAAAAGGCTTAAAAATATATTATAACATACATAATTATTATATAATGCTATGACTATAACATGACTATATGTTATGACTATAACATCATTATATCATTTAGATGTGCCTTTAATATATAGTAGTGTGTTGTATATAGTAATATAGTGATGTTTGTCTCTCTCAATATCAGCTCTCTCTGTTTGAATGAGAGCTGGCAGTTAATTTTTCCCCCACTACGTTTATTTTGCACATTAATTTTTTACAATAATTAAGAAAATTACTATAGTTAAACATTTGGTATCAATATTTGTGGATTGATCCTCTCGTTACAACGTCAGTATTACAAGTAATTACACTTATTTTTTGCACTTATACCTGCTTGTTTCAATCACTGAGACAAGCACGTTACTGACAGGATCAAAAAGCTTGAAACACTCAAGCGTCCAATGGGCCTCCTAAAGAGAAGCAGATCACAGGACAGGCCTAAATGTCGACCATGCTCGGCCAGCCGCTCTCTCTTGCGCTTTGCAGAGCTGGTGAACAGAGCCCGGTGTGATCATAAATCTCACTGGCTAAATTGTTGGCACCCAATCTGGGGAGTCATAAAATTCATATAATGGTGTCTGTTGCCATGAACGGTTATACTGTAGTACTATAGTAGTCGACATATCTCAATTTATGTACATAAAAGAATTATTAAAATGACAGGAAATTGCTTTAAATGTTAGTATGAGATATTAAACAAATACATATGCTCACACAGACTTGAAACTATAAAAAAAAAAAACTGGATTGGATGCTAAAGCCATCTGGCAGTAAAGGCACAGACTCTATGCCCAGACACTTAGTGAAAATTGTGGCAAGTCTGTCGCCCCACTTTAAACGGCAACCATTCATCAGACCTGTTTATATGTGAAGCTAAATCTCATCTGATTGATCGCAACCTTCTCTTTCTGCCTCTCCACAAACGGGTATTAATGACAGAGGGTCACACGGTAATGAGACGCCCAGACACCTTCTTCCACTCTCATAATGATGCTGGCTTCTCTCTCAGGGGACAGGGTCTGTGTAGTTCTCTCTGCAGGCGTGTATCCAGGGAAAGACATTTTTATGGGCTGCACAACCTTAGTGAAAGATGATAATGGCTTTTAAAATTCTTGACATTTACCACAATTGTCAATTAAAAAACTTTTATCTGGTTCAATGTCTGTGATGATGACAAATTCAGTTTATACATGCAAGTAGTTCTTAGAAATTTACTTTTGTATTCATGTTGGTTTCATATATGGTTTTGCTAAACTATTTTCAAGAAAAATTTAAATTGAATAAAATATTATGTGTAACCATCAAGTACACTCTAAAAATCATTTATTTTTCAATTGTTTAAACTAAAGTGGGTAAAAAAGTAATAACATATTTCCTTACACCTTAAATACATGTGAGTGTACAAATTGTAATAAATATTTGGTAACACCAAATATTTGGTATATTAAGGTGATGTAGTTACGTGTTACTTCATGTACTTACTATAGTAATAACAGTTAATTATGCATAATTACAAGTAACTAACCCTAACCATAACTCTATAGAAAGTACATGTAGTTAATTAATGTTACTCAGTACTTATTTGAGTAAGTACAATGCAACTACATCACCTTAAAATAAAGTGTAACCAAATATGGTAACACTTTATTTTACAGTGTCATTGTTACATATGTTACATGTAGTTACTATAGTAATAACTATAAATTATGCATAATTACATGCAACTAACCCTCAACCAAACCCTAACCCTATAGTAAGTACATGTAGTTACTTAATATTACTCAGTATTTAAATGTATAATTACAGTGTAACAACGACACTTTAAAATAAAGTGTAACCCTAAATATTTAAAAAATGTTTTTAAAAAGTATGGAATTATTATTATAATTATTATTATTGCTTTACAAATAATAATTTGTCCTAAATAATTACTTTATAATTATCATTACATTTTTGAGTCATTTCCTGTTTTTGTATGCTTTTGCCTTTTTTGGAAAGTCAGAAATGCTATTGTGGATTTCCTTTTCTTTTGCTACTTTCTTTTGCAAAAAAATATATATATTTGTTGTATTTTCCGTTCACCACTGTTTACCCAAATATGACGACTTCTTCTATAGAATGACGGCTTATGACGGCTTCTGAGAACCCCAGAAATGTGAAAAGGGACCATACATTAGCCTATGTCAAACTACTTAAGAAGGTTTTCATTTCTTTTTCTTTATCATTGACTTATCTATGAAGTAACACACCCCTGCTTGTGATGCTTTAAAGCCTCGGTCTTAAAACTATTTTTTAATGTTGATTCCATACCAACTCAATACAATAAACAAACAATATACCTTAAATGTGCATTATTGTTCAACATTTGCCACTGGTAAGCTGGAAAGTGTAAAAACACATATACATAACGTAAAAAGGAAAAGAAACCAGGCCCACAGGATATACTGTGTTTAAGATGGAGATGATATCCCTGTACGTCATTCAGATACGGATGGGGAGTTAATGTTCCTGTAAGGCATACAGGGTCATCAAAGGGGTCTGAAACTTTAATTATCCAGAATACAGCACTCTAACATTCTATCACTACCTGTCTTAAATGCTAATCTGTTTGTGTTTATCTTTGTGTATGTGTGTCAGTGAGAGTCATGAAACCATGACCTGCGTGGGATCAGGATTTCAGTGAGATTTTGTAAAATATATGCATGTGTATGTGTAGAAGTAGCCCCAAAAAGTGCATGATTCCATCTCTGTTGTAGACAGAGTTAGTTGTACTAGCCTTTAGAAATTTGTGTTGTTGTGCTGCTATCAGTCCATCTGCTTCTACTCTACTCTACTCTACTCTACTATATTATATTATATTATATTATATTATATTATATTATATTATATTATATTATATTATATTATATTATATTATATTATATTATATTATATTATAGTCTAGTCTAGTCTAGTCTAGTCTATTAATAAATGCAGTTGAATAATACAGTGTATCCATACAGTGTATCCAAGTATTCATAGCGCTTCACTTTTTCCACATTTTGTTATGTTACAGCCTTATTCCAAAATGGATTAAATTCATATTTTTTTCCTCAATTCTACAAACAATACCCCATAATGAAAACGTGAAAGAAGTTTGTTTGAAATCTTTGCAAATTTATTAAAAATAAAAAATGAAAAAAATCACATGTACATAAAAGTATTCACAGCCTTTGCTCAATACTTTGTTGAAGCAGCTTTGGCACCAATTACAGCCTCAAGTCTTTTTGAGTATGATGCTACAAGCTTGGCACACCTATTTTTGCAGGACCTCTGAAGCTCCATCAGGTTGGATGGGGAGCGTTGGTGCACAGCCATTTTCAGATCTCTCCAGAGATGTTCAATCGGATTGAAGTCTGGGCTCTGGCTGGGCCACTCAAGGACATTCACAGAGTTGTTCTGTAGCCACTCCTTTGTTATCCTGGCTGTGTGCTTAGGGTCGTTGTCCTGTTGGAAGATGATCCTTCGCCCCAGTCTGAGGTCCAGAGTGCTCTGGAGCAGGTTTTCATCAAGGATGTCTCTGTACATTGCTGCATTCATCTTTCCCTCGACCCTGACTAGTCTCCCAGTTCCTGCTGCTTAAAAACATCCCCACAGCATGATGCTGCCACCACAATGCTTCACTGTAGGGATGGTATTGGCCAGGTGATGAGCGGTGCCTGGTTTCCTCCAGACATGACAAATTTTGTTTCTCATGGTCTGAGAGTCCTTCAGGTGCCTTTTGGCAAACTCCAGGCGGGCTGTCATGTGCCGTCTGGCCACTCTACCATACAGGCCTGATTGGTGGAGTGCTGCAGAGATGGTTGTTCTTCTGGAAGGTTCTCCTCTCTCCACAGAGAAACGCTGGAGCTCTGTCAGAGTGACCATCAGGTTCTTAGTCATCTCCCTGACTAAGACCCTTCTCCCCCGATCGCTCAGTTTGGCCGGGCGGCCAGCTCTAGGAAGAGTCCTGGTGGTTCCAAATTTCTTCCATTTACAGATGATGGAGGCCACTGTGCTCATTGGGACCTTCAATGCTGTAGAAATGTTTCTGTACCTTTCCCCAGATCTGTGCCTCGATACAATCCTGTCTCGGAGGCCTACAGACAATTCCCTGGACTCTATGACTTGGTTTGTGCTCTGACATGCACTTAACTGTGGGACCTCATGTCCAATCAACTGAATTTACCACAGGTGGACTCCAATCAAGTTGTAGAAACATCTCAAGGATGATCAGTGGAAACAGGATGCACCTGAGCTCAATTTTGAGTGTCATGGCAAAGGCTGTGAATACTTATGTACACGTGATTTTTTCGTTTTTTATTTTTAATAAATTTGCAAAGATTTCAAACAAACTTCTTTCATGTTGTCATTATGGGGTATTGTTTGTAGAATTGAGGAAAAAAATAATGAATTTAATTCATTTTGGAATAAAGCTGTAACACAACAAAATGTGGGAAAAGTGAAACGCTGTGAATACTTTCTGGATGCACTGTAAAGATGGTCCAGTGGCCAAGAGTGAGGTTCATTATCTTATCTTATGTTGTTGTTCATGCATATTTTTATGCCTTGAACATTTTTACGAATTACAGCTGTCATGGAGTTACAGTATAGGTTTCTCTTTAAAAACTTTAACATTTAATGAAAATTACAAATTAAACCGTTTACACCGTTACACTAAAAATGTTTCTTGAGCACCAAATCAGTCAATCACTATAACATTTAAAAATATTATAAAATAGAAAACATTTATTTGACATTAGAATTAGTAATGTATATTTGATCAAATAAATGCAGCCTTGGTGAGCATAAGAATTAAAAATTAAAGTTTTGAACGGTAGTTTATTTTTGTACGTTACTAAAAATGTAACATATTTTTGTCAGGGTCAACAGAAGTAACTCCTTATTGTTGAACCATGAAAAGAAATCTGGATTCTGGGTTTTAATTCTAGAGTTTATCTGTATCTGTATGTCTAAATCTGGATGATGATAAAGAATGTGTCTGATGGCACAGCTTCATATAGAACGTCCACTCTATCATGAATTAATCAAAGACAGGGTGTGAAATGGCTTCTCAATTAAACAGGGCTCTTTCATTTTTGCTCAGCTATCGCAGAAGCAAGATAAGTCTGAAGAAGTAGAATTTAGAGCCACCTTATAAAAACTGATTGAGGAACTTTAATTGAAGTACTGAGTAAAACTTTTAGTATTTTCTTCATTTAGGACCAGCTTTATACCCTTAGTTGTAGCATAAGAAATTCTCATGACATTGTTGAAGCTGAAGTTAGTATTATAGCAACTAAGGTTACTAAACTGGATTAATACACTTTCTGAACATGCAGAACAAATCTATCACTTGCTAAATGACAATGTGACCAGTCAGTCTTAAAGATTGAATTTGAGAAATGTCTCGGGTTACTTGACTGTAACCTTGTTCCCTGAAAAAGCGGAAACGAGATGCTGCGCTAATGCGCTATTGGAAAACAACTTTGTCTAATTGGTTGTGAAGCATGTGTGGCAAACATGGCAAGGAACTTGGCTTTAAATAACCTCTGACGATGATATCATTGGAATGCACGCTCATGAGAGGCTATGAATAGACGTGAAACAGCCTTTAGGTATCACTTTGAAGAGATATCTGGACATGCCCCCAGTGTCCAGATGTAGCACAGCATCTCGTTCCAGCTTTTTAAGGAGAACAGGGTTACAGTCAAGTAACCCGAGACGTTCCCATTCAAAAGCTACTCTCAGTCTGTATGACATCAGCATTCCTCAGTTGGTCCCCTCAGGAGTCAAACGTGAAGGTTCCACAGCTCGGGCCAGAAATGAAATATTGTCCCCTGTGCCTGAGACAGAAGGTCCCTCCTGTTCGGTATTGCCCGGAGCAAGCTGGTCCGCCAACGAATGACTATCAATAAAAGGCAAGACCCTTGTTGACAGACCTTGGCCAGGACTCCCGGGAGCAGAGCAATTAGTGGAAACGCATATAGACGCAGCCTGGGCCACATATGCTCCATTGCATCCAGACCCAGGGGGGCTGGGTGATTCAGAGAGAAGTAGAGGGGACATTGCACTGTCTCTTGAAAGGCGTAGAGGTGCACCTCTATTTCATAAAATCTTTCCCAAATCTGTTTGACTACCTTGGGGTGGAGTTTCCATTTCCCATGTGTCACAGCCTGTCTGGATAATAAATCTGCTCCCGCTCGCACTAGGACATGGTAGCCCCTTAACTGCTGGAGGAAGTAATTCAGGGCCAGAAATACAGGCATCAATTCGAGGCAATTGATGTGCCAATCGAGATGATGACCTCTGCAGATCATTGGGCTGGACGGCCATCTAAGACCGCTCTCCAGCCCGTACAGGAAGCGCCAACATGCACCTAGAGTGGGACCCAAGGTGAGGAACCGATGAGGAAGCCACATAGAAAGGGAATGAAGCCCCGGCACATAAGTCTTATTTGCCTTTGGGGATTGGCCATTGGATGAAAGCCACAACTGAAGCGGTCTCATGTGCAGAAGGCCCATAGGTATCACCGTGGACACAGCTGCCATAAGACCTAGAATTCTTTGAAAGTGATGCAAAGTAATTTCCTGAGATAGCCTGATATTGCTCAGGGTGCTAAGATGGTCTTGACACGTGCGGGAGACAGTTGTGCCTGCATGGTGACCGAGTCCCATACAACTCCTAAGTACGTTGTCCTCTGGGCAGGAGAGAGAGCGCTTTTCTTTGTGTCCCGATGTTGAAGCGCAAGCTATTGAGACTGGGCCAGGATCAGCCAGTCGCCTATATAATTCAAAATGCCCTGGAGTCACAGCGGAGCCAGAGCTGCATCCATGCATTTTGTGTATGTGCAGGGTGACAAGGCTAGGCCATCTTGAACTTGTATGTTCTGAGAGAACGGTTCAGACCGCGTATATCTAAAATCGGATGCATCGGGGGGCATCAAGAAGAAATGCAGAGTTCAGATGCAAAAGCCGCTAAACGCCACCTCCGTCAAAAATGAGATCATGATATTGAGCGAATGCTCTCCGCACATAGTATACGTTCAGCTAAATCCCAGCATCAGCCCATTCAGAAATACTGGTTCGTTGGCAGAAACGGCTAAACGTCACTTCCCTTTGTCAGCAAAGTCCACAGAAACTAATCAGAAGACGCTAATTGAATCATATGATTTCAAGTTGAATGGCGGTGTGCATATGAGCCAGCTTTCAATTGCCGAGCTGCAAGTTTTTATCATGTTTTGTCCATTGTTACAGTGGCAATGACAGTGTTCCTTGTGCTGCTGTAAAACTCTGACAGAAACGATGTGGCAGCCACTTGCTGTGTAGATCAGTTTTCTTCATTGTTACATTTGAATTCTGCTTTCATCATTTGCAATGTTTTCAGTTGCATCTTTAGTGCTTTTGAAACTGTTTACTATGTCTTGTTGTCCAAAGAGGTGGACTTAGATGTTTTTGCAAAAAAAGCACACATGGAATTAGCTGGTTTTGCAGCAAAAGACAATTAAAAGTGACATTTTTGAAAATAAGATATTTCAATAACTGACTAATACCCTTTTCATTGCCATTAAAGTGAAATTACTGAACCTGAACATAGGAGCTTGATAAAAAATGCTAATTTAAAAGAAAACGTGTCAGACGGACTTAGAGGCTTTTGCATCTGAACTCTTCAAATACTCTGTCTCTGCCTTTGAATCCCATAAGATTTAGCCACTGATGCCTCTCCGTCGCGACCATAGCACCCGTGGAAGGGCCGATGGCACGGGTCTTTTTCTTGGTTGCACGAAGAGACAGATCTGTGGCTCGACAGAGTTCCGAGAAAGCTTCTTCGTCAATTGTCCCGCACTCACTCAAATCTTTTAACGGGTCAGCCTGAAACAGCATGCTCTTCCCATATATATACTCAAAGCAGAACTCATGTCTATCATACTCAGGGATGTGCCGTGAACACGGAGGCATGCATCTCCTTCTTGTTTTCGACATGATGTTCTCTCTTTTTTTCTTTCTTCACACTGAGACATTTTCTGCACACTGAAAAACTGGAACTCTAACTCGTAACAAAGTGGACAGATAGTGTAGCACACACACACACACACACACACACACACACAAACAATGCAGTCTCTGAGGACAAAGAAAC
Source organism: Coreius guichenoti (assembly GCA_039654105.1). Taxonomy (NCBI): domain Eukaryota; kingdom Metazoa; phylum Chordata; class Actinopteri; order Cypriniformes; family Gobionidae; genus Coreius; species Coreius guichenoti. The sequence continues at coordinate 26,969,747 of CM077170.1, forward strand.
CTGAAGCGCATAGCACATTAGCGAAGCATTGAGAGTAGCTTTTGAAAGGGAACAAATTGGACATGGGATCAGTGTGAACAAAGCCATGATCAGCATTCAATTTAAAGGGATATCAATTATCCATTTTGTTTTTCTCATCCACTGAACGATCAGTGTAGTACTTCCCTCTACTCTCTGAATGCTGATGATTTGATCTCTACACTAAACAAACTACTGAAGTGTTTGAACTGAGCTGAACATTGCTATTCATACGATTCTGCTTCTGCTCTAAGATATGTTTATTTAGTAAGAGGAAACACAGATTTATGAAACATTCACACACACACTTAAGCAGAGCAGTTCTCAGGGAGCTTGAAGCAGAGCTAGATGCAAATAAGTCAGTAAACACTGATTTTTTTACTCCTACACCTTTTGTAGTATTCTAATACTGCTGAAAGTCATTTGTCTAAAAGTCTTCAATAAATATGTGCATTAGCCAAAATAGATTTCTATCAATGCTGTTTGATACAACAGACCTCCTCAGTCCAAAGCTATTTAGTGTAGGCATGACAGCATGAGAAGATAGATGGCCTATTGGTCTATGAAAACTGAACTATACAGACCCTCTGAGAATTCATAGAAAAGGCAGTACTTTCTGTGTGAGTCATACACACACACACACACACACACACACACACACACACACACACACACACACACACACACACACACACACACACACACACACAGTACAGTTTCTTATGGGACTCTCATCTATTTTATGATTGATCATGCCAGCAGACAGAAATTCATGGCAGATTAAGGATCAATAAATCTGCTATGGCACTGATCAATCATGTGACTTCATAGCAGCTTTTACTCTCCCTGGTTATGAACAGTAAAACATTGTGATTAAGACAAATAAAAAACATGAGAATGAATGAAATTTTGTGATCTTTGATATGAACTTTTTAGATAATTTAATACTACATACTTTCTTACTCTTTTGTTCTAATCAAAACAGTTTTGTATGTTGTTAGCGTAAATTAATAGCTCTTTGTTAATACGCAAATGTTTCAATTTGAGACATGGTCATAATATTGAGAACTTGGTTAATATTAGAACTTACCCAGATAAGATATTTTTCTAAGCTGTTAATCAGCTCTATCTAGCATTGTTAGAACTGTTTAGTCCTCACAAGTATTTAACAAGATGTTCGTTCGCATCATTATTATGCTGTACTGACAGAAATACAATGAAATAATGCATTCAAAATTCATATACTTCACATTATGTTAAATATGTACACACAAAAGTGCTGCAAAGCTTATATGAGATACTTATGATGCCTTCAGATGTTTATACTGTATACTGATTTATTTAGTTTCATAAATTTAGTTTGAAAAAAGTATTCTCATTACAAAATGCATTCTTGACATTTCACAATACTTAACAGCTTGTGGCTCCAGAATAACTTAGACATGCAGAGAATATGAACAAATATTCAGTTGAGAGTGGATTTTAATTGCATAAAATTCTGAATTGGATACAACTGTTTACACTTCAGATCAGATGATCAGACATTGGATACATATCATATCGGATTTATAACTAAATATCGGATTTAGAACTATTTAAAAACTATCTACCAGTGTAAATCTTATGGTTATTGTTTGAATCAGTTCTCTGCAATATTATTTACACTAAACATGCAAAACTTAGGGTTATAAATAATTAGAGGGCACCTAATGAACAGATACTCGTGATCATATCTTTTTGTAATTTGAATATTCCATTTGACGTCAATGCTTTACAAGGAAACATAGCTAGGAAAAGTCTTTCCAAATCCAAAAAATGTAATCAAATATACATATCTGTCCCCATAAGCACTGTTCCTTCAGCTTGCCTTCCTGAAATAGCAAGGTTTAAAACATGTATGATGTGTAGTATGACATTGGTTGTGACCATGAGTCTGACGCAAATTCATGCTAATGAATAGTCCTATCCAGGGCAGATTTATCTCATATTGACATAGTCCATTCACCACTCTAGAAGTTTACCCAACTTCTGGATGTACATCATTGCTTGTGTTGCATGAGTGCCCACTGTGGAACCCTTGCAATGTGTTTAAATGGAACGCCCTAAGCCCTTGATCACTTGGAATCTGCAATGGAGCTGATTTATTATTTACAGTTTTTTTTTTCCCTTATGAATTTGTTTTACACACCATTCAATAGGCCTATATGTATGCTTGGGCTGTTGGAGAAAATATAAAAATTTACACAAACGAAAATTATAATATAATAAACTATAACAATCAGCTTAAGGTAGCTACAAGTATTATGGGGTTAAATGTCAAAATAACTCCAATATCATACACTAGTTGAGTTTTGTGGGGTGGGGGTAAATTAAGCGCAATCTGCTGAAGGGGATCTGCCTGTAGTGTACATATTGAGTAGACTCAGGCTGCATTTACTGTAACTTCACTTTTAGACATACACTCGTGAACTTCCCTAAGCACTTCTCCTTGGGGGAATCCACACCGCCATTTTGAAGTGCGTTCAACTTTGTCAAGGGAAGTTTATTTGGACAGACCCTCGATCCTTCAATTTTGACAGATGGAGCAAGTCTACGCAACGTACACTTCAGGTGGATCCATAGAGCACAATGCAATGATTGTGATGTTACAGCAGGTCGCCCTTAATTTACCCCCACCCTAGCCATAAATAACTTATAAATGTTAGATATGTTCATTACCTGTCTACTGATATATGTTTATGCTGAAATATAATACAAACTTAAATTCTTGGGTCAATTCAATTAACACTGGATGTTTCATGAGGTTTGTTGTTAAGAACTGGGACAAGCTGACTGGAAGTATTCCACTGGAAGAGTGGAAAGGTTTTATAGAAGGTATGTTGGAAGTTTCATGATGGGCTCAGACCCCTTGACAAATTAGTGTTTGTCTTTAATACAGCTACTTAAGGTTCCTGCCAACACTTGCACAATGGCAGCTGTCTGTTTAAGGGACTAAAATTGTTTTTATATGGGACTGTGGAAAGCTTCTTAGCTGTGAAGGATTATTTACAGCTAGACAAACAAAAACAATCTTTTTTCAAGCTAAAATGATAACTGAAGTGAAATATTAGATATATAATATCTTGAGGACAGGTAAGAATGTTAAAGAATTCAACATTTTTAAACATTGGCTACTTCAATAAGGAGTTTATTCAGGAGTTAATATTTCTAATGTCATTAATAATACTAATTTAGTCATTGATATTTATTAGTCACTGCTGTCAGTGAACTATCAGTATAAAGAGTATGAATTCTTGGCAATACCAGATATGTGCTATGCCAGAGAAAACCTATTCATCCCAAAGTAATCTTTTGTTTATTTTACAATAACAATAGAAATGAGACTATGAATTCAAAAAGGGCCCATTGCTAACAAGAACCAGCAAGAGTCTGGGTGGAAAGATGATATAAATCCTAAAATGGAATTGACTAATCTAGATACTTGGTTGGAAGCCCACGGGTCGGAGCGTAGTGAAGATATTTTCCATCTAATGATAGAAGAGCCAGATGTGCTCACATAAGTCATTCCACACATCTTCAGTTCATTTACAAATCTTATCATAATGGAGACAGGCCCAATCATAATTCAAATACACTTAGATCTGCCCGGGGAGGAAAGCAAAACACACTATCCTGCCAAAATTGTGTGGTCTTATAAGAGCTAAAGACCGCTAAGCAATACTGAAACAAACGAAAACTATGAATGTTATATCTTATGACAGGAAAGAAAATAATGGGGAAAATGTGAGAATAATATTGCAACTATTCTCTATATTTTCCACAGAATCTGATTTAAAGAGGCTGAGATTAGAGAGGAACAATGAAAGAAAGTCCGAGCAAATGTCCTGAATGAAGAATGGATGGCTGAATGCGGAAAGGATGAGCAGACAGAGAAAGACGGAGCCAAACAGACAAACATAATAAAATCCAGGAAACTAAAAAGGTACAATTACACCTCAGTCTGAATGAAAAACAGATGTGGCTAGCATTCACCTGATCCTGTACTTGATCCTTAGCTGTAGATCAAAATTAGACTACAGAAATCAAACATTGTTTCAAAAGCAGCACGGTCTCATTTATCCAGAGCAGATCATGGTCTTGCAAACATGATAAGATATTATGTCTAAACAAAACAAACTTTGTGTGCGTATATGATTCAAACATCAATGTTCAGATAATTAAAAAAATAACAAGTGAATTCATCTTGCAAGCTTACACCAGGTTCAGGATTGCAGAGACAGAGAGAGAACTGTCACCTCCAATCCTTCTTTCACTAAGAAAAGCTATTTCCATTCTTGGTTGATTAGAATGAATGTGTGTGCATTTGTGTATATGTAGGTCATTCCTATGTTGATCTTTAAAAACAGTTAAGTTTAAGTTAGTAGCTATATAGAATGTTATGTAAGACTTTCAGAAATGTTCTGGTGAAGTTGATGCACTTGAAATTGATTCATTATAACAGCGATGGCAAAATGAACAGGACCTAGCAGGATGAAACAGTATGGAAATAAAGCTCAGTCAAGGATTTAGAATTAGTTTTCATGGTGTCAACTTGTTTATTAAGTTTTTGCTTTTTTTTAAATATCTTTAAATTTGGATAATTTCATATCGATTTTTTGTTTTCAATTTAATAATACAGGAAAGAATATTTTAAAGGGAGACAAATCAATTCTCCAAACCGCTTGTCCAACGTAGAATCACATGGGTGCTGGAGCCTATTCCAGCATCTCAGGTCGTAGGCATCAAAAAACATTACAGATAAAATTAATTCTAGTGCAGATACTTGCTTATGTTTCACTACTGTTTTCCCACCAAAGATGGGAAAGAAGGTTTTCCCACTTATTAGATGATGATGTCATTATGCCTATTAAACGACAGGGCTAATAGGCTAATAGGGCCGATAACATCACCAGTCATGGGTGGGGCCTGTTACACTGGGACGTCACAATGGATGAGTTCCTGAACACCTCATTTTCAGACACTGATTTATGGAGAAAATAAACAAAGTGGATGGATTTTTACCATAATAGGGTGATTGTGTACACACACTGTGAACAAATAATTATGTTCAAAAACAATGTAAAAGTGAATTTTGCATAATAGGTTCCCTTTAAGAAACTGCTTTCTGTAAGTTAAAAGGATAACTCACCGTACGTTTACACGACAATGATGTACCAAAAACAGCAACATTTTTCCTTTGCATTTTCCGTGTACAGACGACAATGTTGTCAAAATGATCCCTGTTTACACGGATCCGCAAAAACGACTAAAAACACTGTATTATGCATGCCAGGCTAGTAGTTGGCGATGCCACTTTGTAAGGAAACACTACGTGCCTACAGACTAAACACGTAATTATTCGAATGTGGAAGGGTTGTGTGATGTGTATATGAAGATGCCCCCTGTTGAGGAAAGGCTAGCTATTTTTCTATGCGAGCATACCAAGCCAAACTGCTGGAAGACTTGGATCAGGGGCAGGGATTGTCTCCTGAGGCGGTCACTGAACGGTGCCACACCACAAATCTGGCTCTCCGGGCCACCAAGCAGACAGCTGTGGCCATCTGTCATTCGATGGCAGCAATGGTGGTTACAGAGAGATAACTGTGGTTAAACCTGTCAGAGATCAGGGAGAGGGAGAAATCTTTCCTCCTTGATGCACCAATCTCACCTCTGGACTCTTCAGCAGCTCTTTTGATATGGCGGTGGGGAGGTTTAAAGAGGCAAGGGTGCGGTCCGCTGCTTTCAGAAGGTATATTACGCGGAGGTTCGAGTCTTCCTCTAAACCCTCTGCTTCCTCCAAAACTCCTGAACGTTCCTGGTGACAGGATCAGAAGTCCAGTATGGATGCTTATACAGCTATTCCACTTAAATTCCTGGAGGCTCCTTCTCTCAGGGTAGAGTTAATGAGGAAGATAGTGAAAATCTTCTCTCTTTTATCCTCCCTTATGAATACGATTCAAGTAGGATAATGCGCTCCCTTGTGGATGGGTTGCTGTCAGTTGACAGCGGGCACGAAGCTTGGTAAAGGGAGTCGTGTTGGATAGAACACCATGCTTCCTAATGTGATAGGTATTTTTTTTCAGCATGGCGTAGTGGGTATTGTGTTCCCCATAGCATCAACACCAAGACGCAACGCTGAAATTCTGCTTAGAAAGGGAACGTCTCAGGTTGCGAATGTAACTTGTTTCTCTGAGAAGGGGAACGCAATGCTGTGTACTCGTTGCCATGCTTCAGGGCATGCCTGTACATCTCAAGTATTGATGTTTGTTTACACATGCTCAGACACCGGTCATGCTGATGGTGTTCTCCATAGTGTCAACACTAACACGCAGCGTCTCGTTCCCCTTCTCATGGAACCGGGTTGCATTTGCAACCTGAAATGTTATATAAAGTTATAAAAACTGTAAAAAAAAACAAACAAGATTCAGTTTGGCACATAGATACAAATCATATTAAAGCTGCAAGCAGCGATGAAAGGGCCCTCGCACCCGTGCCACCGTCACCTGGTGGCTTTAGGAAAACAGAGCACGGTGGGCAATATGCATTTAAGTATATAAAAATACGAGGACTACGTCAGTCATTTGTATTTGCCACACTTCCTGCTACCAGCTGGTGGCACTATGACTATAACAAAATTTTGGAGGCCAGGGCACTTATCAAACATGGGAAGTTTGAGGCAGATCGGTCATTGTATGCATGAGTTACAACAACTTTTCTGTTTCATGACGATAATAGCATGCTTTAGCACTCAGAAACTCAAGTGTTTCTAGCATGTTTTAGAATGTTTCTAGCATGTTTAGTACTCAATTGCATATTTTAGTATGTTGCTAGTAGTGCATCACAGTGTTAAACATGTCACTTCCTGTTGCCAGTAGGTGGCGCTACTACTATAACTGAATATTGGCATTTAGATGTGTTCAGGCCAGGACTCTTCTCAAACATGTCAAGTCTGGGGCAGATCGGACATTGTATGCCTGAGTTACAACAGCTTCCGGTTTCATGGCGTAAATCGCATACATTAGCACTTAGCGAAGTGTTGCATATTTAAATGTGTTTCTGGGGGTGAATTACAGTGTAAATGACATTTCCTGTTGCCGCCAGGTGGCGCTATGACTAACTGAATATTGGCATGTAGATGTCTTCAGGCCAGGACTCTAATAAAACATGTGAAGTTTGGGGCAGATCGGACATTGTATACCCGAGTTACAACAACTTCCTGTTTCATTTGTGTCATCTGTTTCATGTGTGTTTCATTGAAATTTGTGAGGCCGCCACGGACACACCCTTCAGTGAAAACTCAAGATCTTCACAATTTAACATCGCCAAGGCCTTAAGATTAGACTGACCAAATATGATGTTGATCTGATTAAATCTCTAGGAGTTTGTTAAAGTACAACGTCTGGAAATGGCAAAAACTGCCAAAATTTTGCAGAGAAAATTCAAAATATCTCACTTCCTGTTGGGTTTTCAGATTTTGCTCCCAGTGACTTTTTTTAGGTATTGGGCTGTTACATGTGTGTACCGAATTTCATACTTGTACGTGAAACGTAGTGCGAATGGCGCTTAATTGAAATTTTGTAGGTGGCGCTATCGAGCCATTTTGCCACGCCTTGCTAATTATGTTTAGCAGGTGTGAATAAAGTATAAATGTGTGTTTGTGCATTTGCTGAACATATCTGTTTCCAACCAACCTGTTTCTGCAAAATCCATAAAGGTAGATTTGTTGTAAAGTGTCTGTGGACTCATCTGAAAGCCATTGCTTTCTCATTGTCAAATGCCAGCTGAATACACATTACATGTTCTGCTGCTGTTCTTGTTCCCTGATTCTGTTAAACAAAGCTGAAGTTCACCTCATTATTCATCCTCATCCTTCATCTCTGTATCAACCCTCACTGACACAGCTACTAACGAATTACTAGTGTCAATAACGGTTTATCTTTAATAAACACAATGATTTGGTGGATAATCGTGCATCTGTAGAACAACAAGATAATAAGATAGTTCCTCAGAAACCTCAAGCTAAGAAAGAATACTCACCACCTGCTCGTACATCATGAATTATTTATCAGGGGAAATTGAAAAGGGCCGTCTTTATCTATCACAGCAAGTCTGGGACACATCATACTATATAGGCTTTCAGTTTCTTTATAGCAGTCATAGATTCATGCTGTTCTAGGATCAGTTCTGTGTCAGGGTTCAAAACCGATGATGGTGATCCTCCATGAAACTGAAATGGACGTATTAATGACTTACTATCATTTCCACATGCATTAAACACTGAAATAATGCTGCTGGTGTAGTGGTGCTCAAAATGCTCAAATCTGCAGTGTAGCAGATGCTGCGCTGTCTGTTGCCATGGAGAACCTTGCAGTTAAAGCTCTGCTATATAATGTGTATCCACCAGACCTGACTTATGGGGTGTGCTCACACACGGACACACTGTTATATTACATTGTGAGTGTTATCGGTGTTCAGTTGTAATGTTAAAGGTGCTATATGTAAGTTTTTTCACTTTACTAAAGCATAAAAATACTACAATATGCTTGTCAATCCTACATACCACACCTTTGAAGGACTAGTTCATCAAGAACTGAAAATTATGTTATCATTTGCTTACCCTCATGTCATTTCAAACCTGTATTACAAATGGAGAAATTTTGAAGAATGTACTGGTTGCTCTTACAATACTGTTCAAAAGTGCTTCAAAAGTGCTTGCTTAGAGTCTTACCAGCTTTCTCCGCTAGTTGGCTCGTTTGGAGTCCTACTTACTGATTACTTGCTGCCATCTTATTTCTATCTCTAAAAGATCTCTAGAATCTAAAGCGTGCCACCCCCGACACTATAAATAAATGCCAATAAATAAATCGGTCACTTATTCACACAATTACTACAAAGTAAATCTAAAAGGGTAATCTATTAGACTGTGGCTGTCATAAGCTATTAAATACGGCTTTGCTGAGCTCAACGGCTCTGGCTGAGCTGTGATATAAACGAAACGCTATTGGGGGAAGAGATGCTCAATATGTTCCACCCTGTCTTCCTGTTTCAGTGGAAATTACGTTAACACATTGAATAACGCTGCACGTTTAAAGGCACTTCAGTGGGGCTTTAAAAAGTTTGATCAAGCCCAAACTTTTGAGCAGTAGTGTATGCAATTAAAATAAATGGGGACTGAAGCTTTCAAGCTTCAAAGGACATAAACACATAAACATATAATAAAAGTAGTCCACATGACTCATGCCGTTCTAAACGTGTTCTAAAGTTATAGAATAGTTTTGGGTGGTCCATTCACAAAACCGATCTGAATAAAAGTGAATAGAGCTAGGGCAGATGTCAAGACTGTCAGAGAATAATTACTTACATTTTTGTACGTGTTTTTTTTTTTTTTTTTTTTGTCAGCTATCGTATGACTTCAGAAAATAATGTACATTATCACATGAGCCAATTTTTTTTTTTTTTTTTGCAATCAGTACAGTACATTCTTCAGAATTTCTCCTTTTGTGTTCCACAGACGCCATAAAGCCATCCAGGTTTGGAATGACATGAGAGTACAGTAAAATATTACAGAATTTTCATTATTCTGCAAAACTTTTATTGAAGTATGTTTACAGTTACCTTTTATTAATTTTGGCATATTATAAGCAAAGCAATTAAATTCACATTCCATTTTATCAGCATGTGTGTTCCCTGGGAATTAAACCAATGACCTTTAAAAGAACACCATGCTCTTCTAGAAGCTACAGGAATAAAAACGTACATCATATCAGATGTCAGTTACTAATATTAGCCTCATCTTCTTTGCTTTGTCATCTAGTTTATATGTCCGTTACCTAATGTGAAAGATTAGTGTATGTATGTGTATGTGTACAGTACATGTGTGTGTGTTTATTTGGGGAGGTTGTTTTAGAGAAGGGGGGTCGCTATAGAGTGAGTCTGTCCCATCTGAACTCCCACAGAGACTCTTAACACAGATGTAAAGGTCACAATAAGGTCTGTGAAAACTCTGCCTATCTGTCACAGACACTCTCTCTTCCTTTCATCTTTTTCTCCCTTTCTTTTTCCTCTTTCCTCTGTCATTGTCTGTCACAATCATACCCCCTCTCAATATCTGTCCTTCTGTGGTGCAGTTCTAGCCCTTAGATCTGTTTTTCCAGTACTCCAATTATAAAAAAAATCCACAGTCGACCACAAAACCTACACTGAAAAAAAGTGAAACAACCATGTAATTTACTTAAAGTGCATTTTTATTTTGGCCTAATCAAAAATCATTATTTCTGGTTTTAACCTGTTTTGTTCAGTTTGTCTAAAAGCAAATAACACTCCCCACAGAAACAATTAAGGTCTTTTGAAATTTTCTGTATTTATAGTAAGTAAACTATATTTGAGTACATCAAGTCACAGTCCTATACCTCTTTCTAGGTTCGACATTTCATTCGCTAACGTTAGGCAGTTTTTTTATGCTGTTGAATGTTTATGATAGCGTACATGTGTGTAAGCAATCTTCTATTGCTTGTTTCTGCTTCTTATTTGCTTGTTTTTGGATTCTGAGATACTGTACTATTTCAGAAGATGCTCGTCAATGGCAGGGAAGGAGTTCAATATTTTTTTTAAAGTTGGTCTAAATTATCTTTTTTTTTCAGTGTACAGTAAATGTGCAGTAAACAAAAACAAGTGAAGGTGAGAAGAGCTACTGTCTGTAAAAACACAGAAAACTGTGAACCAGAGGTATCAACATCTCTGTGAAAATCTGGCCTAGGAGAGTTGCCACAAGTCATCTGTTCCTCCTTCCTCTCACACATGCATGTGCTACTCGCATCAGGGCTGGGAAGCCTGAATGGGTAAGTTGAATGAACCACTATTGCCGGCACTGCTACAGTGTTTTCACATTTTCACATCATCATAAACATTAATTCCATTTTCACACTGCCACAGAAAAGAATCTAGCATTTGGCTTCACACTAACCTCATGTTTTACATGTAAGTCGCCATTTTGGCTCTAGTTCACGCATACATGCGCCGCCATTTTGGCTCGAGATAACTCCAGTAGCAAATGTACATTTAACTCACTTAAACTTTCTCATCCAATTACAATCCACATATAAAACACTTTAGAAACATTCATCAACTCTTTTCACATGAGTATTTTCTCTCAGTTCACTTCAAAGTCACATATTTGTCACTCGTGTGTAATCCGATATGTGACTCATTACTACTGAATGCATTCTAATAAAACGAACAGTCTTTCTCAGCAACCCATCAAAAATAAACATATACATCTTTGATAAATAGTTTTTAACATCAGTTTCGACCAGTTTTAGAATCGTTTTTTGCTCACCTCTAGATTAATAAGAGAAACGCTGTGAGACAGGAGTACTGGCTGCAAGCTCCGGCAAAGTTTAATTAACTCTGAAGCACCCGGTGCAGTACCTTAATTCAACAGCGTTAAATGCCCTCTACAGGAGAAAATAATAACAGCAACACATTTTCTTTACCAATAACAAAGGTAACAATGAATTTAACCATCAATAAATGAATGTTGAAGGCACATACATCTATGAACAATACAACATTTTAAAGGGGTGTCCTTTTTTCTCTCTTTTATTTTAACAAACATACATATATTTTTCCAACCTACTACACTCTCCCCTGTTTTTTTTAGATGGCTTCTGACATCTGAATAACCTTTGAACATTTTGTTATTTGCTTTCATTCTCCTCTTTGTACCACTACCTCAGTACACATTCTGACACCAAGGACAACAAGGGTGAGTGGGCATACTCTGAAAGTAATGTGTCCCATTTCGAGATATATAAGGCTGTGTGAGTTGTAGTGAGTTTAGCTCTGCTCTCCAGGGTTGGTAAAATGGAATACCCAGAGTGTCATAAGTGAACATTTCCTTGGGTCTTCCAGTTATCTGAGATCTTACTTCTCTGTCTCTCGTCTTGTCTATCTCTCTTTCTGTCCCATGTTCAACCACATGTTCTTCCACTCTCACTTGCACATCCTATATTCCTCTTCATTCTCCATCCGAAACCTGTAACTCTGAGTCTGGGCTGGGTAACTGATCCTCTGGACCTGACTCCTGATCTTGGCTCTCTGGTAGATCATATCCCCTCACTGGTTGAAACTCACGGGCAGTTGGAAGAAGGTCAGACGGATCTTGAGGTAACACTGGTACCGTATCAGTGACCCTATCAGTGGAAGTTTTACCAGTTTGTAACATGGGTTTCTTTACAAATCATATTGGTGAGTATGCTCTTCCTCGTCCGAGGTATCTGTCGCTGAGCCTTCTACCGAATGAGTTGTTAACTGTCTTTCCTGTCTTCTTCTCTTTGTCTCTCTAGCAACAGACAAGGGTTGTTCCACCGGTAAATCATTCACAGCCATCAAAAGGTTGCCGTGGAGTACACGTAAGGTCTTGTTACCCATTTCCGACTGCACCTTGTACACTGGACCATCTCCGATGCGTTCTACAACCCTGTGCACATTCTTCTCCCAATAGGCACGTAGTTTACCTGGCCCACCTCGCTCTGACAGGTTCCTCACTAATACTCGGTCACCGGGATGAATAATGGTGCCTCTCACTTTGCGATCATAATATTTCTTGCCTTTAGCAGAAGACTTTTGACTGTTTTCTGAAGCTATCTGGTAAGCTTGTCTCATCCTGTCTGTCCACTTCTGTACAAAGACCTGATGGTTTTCTTTCTCCGTTTTGTCCTTCAGGTTGAACAACAAATCGACCGGCAACCTTGGAGGCCTACCATACAAGAGGAAAAATGGTGAGTATCCTGTCGCCTCATGCCTTGTGCAATTATAGGCATGTACGATGTGAGGTAAGTACTCTTTCCATTCACTCTTCTTTTCTTCCTCCAAGGTGCGCAACATCTGAAGGATCGTCCGGTTCAGTCTTTCCACTGGGTTGCATTGAGGGTGATATGGGGTGGTACGGGAGTGTACCTGACAACTGTTGTAGTCTTTGAAACAGCCTGTTCTCAAATTCTTTTCCCTGGTCATGGTGGAGTTTCTCAGGGTATCCGAAGTGAGGAATAAAGTCTTGAAAAATCTTTTCGACAGCAGTCGTACCAGACTTATTCTTCGTGGGATATGCCTGAGCAAACCTGGTGAAGTGGTCTACCAAGACAAGAATATATTCAAACCCACCTTTACTTGGCTCAAGGTGTAGGTAATCTACACTCACCAATTCAAACAGTGCACTTGATGAAATAGAACCCACTGGTGCTCTCTGATGCACATGAGGGTGCTTCTGGTTGGTGCAAGCACATTTTGTCGTCACATAGTCCTCAATCTCTTGCTTCATTGAAGGCCAGTAAAACGCTCACGAGCCAATTGAAGAACCTTCTCAACCCCAACATACCCCATCTCGTCATGCAACTTCTTCATCACCAAGGTCTTGAACTTCTGAGGAAGTACCAACTGCTTGAACTGTCCTGTCTTCCGATACAGGATTCCCTTCCCCAGTTCCAGTTTATTCCACTCATAGAATAATCGTCGCTTTTCTCGTTTGCTTCTGTCCATTGATTCCCTTTGGTGTCAAGCCTCTTTCCTTTAGTGAGATGACTTCACCGATCGCCACGTCCTCACACTGAGCGGCTTGAATGTTTTCCGGCGTCACACTGAGGAAACCACTCTCTCCAGTTGCAGGTTCTTCACTAGATGTTTGGCGTTGTAAAGCTGCTACCCAACGAACGTCATCATCCATAACTGCTCTATTACCCTGCCACACTGCGGTAACGGTTTCTGGTGACACTGTCATGCTATACCTGCTCATGTGATCTTGAAGACTGAGGGGATACCTTGACAAAGTGTCGGCGTCAATGTTGGACTTTCCAGGCCGGTACCTTATACAAAAATGGAAGCCTGCTAACTCACCCACCCAGCGATGTCCTACAGCATTTAGCCTGGCAGTGCTGAGAATGTAGGTCAACGGGTTGTTGTCCGTGAACACTGTGAAGGTTGGTGCATAGTAGAGGTAGTCCCGGAATTTGTCACAAATAGACCACTTAAGCGCCAAAAACTCAAGCTTACCGGAGTGGAGGTGATAGTTTTCCACAGGTGTTAATGTACGGGACCCATAACCAACAACTTGGAGTTGATTGCCCTGCTGCTGGTAAAGAACTGCTCCCAACCCTTCATTTGAAGCGTCCGTGTGCAATACAAATGGCAAATCAAAATCTGGGTAAGCTAATATGGGTGGACTGGTCAATCTGTCAATGAATGTAGACACAATACTCCGATGCTTGCCTCTCCAGGTCACAGGTGTCCTTGAATGAAGTTGTCCCTTTTCTTGTTTCCTGTTTTTACCTCCTCCCTGACGAGACAGTAAGGTGGCAACTCCCCTGGCTTCGGATGAGCATTGGAGAAGCTCGAACAGAGGCTTTGCGAGACGAGAAAAATCTTGGATGAATGATCAGTAATATCTAAAGAATCCAAGCAGTGTCCGTACCTCTCCCACTGTTCGAGGTTCCTTGTTTTGCAGCGTTGTTACAGCTTCCAGATCCCGAGGGTCAATTTTAATCCCTTCTCCTGACACCAAACGACCAATGTATCTCACGTGTCTTTTGAAGAGCTCACACTTCTTTGGACGAAGTTTGATTCCATGCTTTCTCATGATGGATTTTCAGCTGAAGGTCAGGAATACATCCAATGTCTCCAATTTTTCTCACAATGTCTTGTTCCTGTTTATTGAGGTGTTCAAGATCAACAGGTGGGTGCCATTTTTCTCCCACTCTCATGATGTTCTTCTCTTTTACAGACATCATCTGCTGACGTGAGCTGGGATGAACACAAAAACGTGCTGTCGTTCTGCTTGTCTGAATGCTGAACATTGGATGACGTGCATATTAGTCTCATATCACTGATGGGTTCGATATTACCCAACACCAGTCCCTGGGGTAGGTAAATGTTATGGCTTGTGGAATTTTGAACTGGAATTTTCACCGTCTTCGAGGCACCAGGAGGTACGTTTACAATAGCAGGAAATAACTCCAAACCTTCTGGGATTAAACTTTCTGATGCTGGTTCAAACATCATGGTTCCACCCTTGTGCCATGCTTTTACTCGGCATCTTACCTCCAGGACTTGACCACTGGGGATGGTGGCTCCTAGCTTCCCCGTCTTTACTTTACAGCTTGCAGTGCATTCTTGGGTGGAGCTCACTGTGGATACCAAGGTTCCAGCGGCACCTTTTTGCATCTGCAAGGCCTCAGAAAGAAGGTCAATTAGACTGGCGTTATTTGCACAACCATTATTCTCCCTTATGATCTCCTCAATTACATTGAAACCAAGCAGTGGACAATCCAGGCACTTTCGACTCACCAAAAGGGGGACTTGGATGGCGATTTTGTTTTGTTTACCACTTGTGATTTCTAATAAAACCTCAACCCATCCATCAAAGGGTACAACTGTCCCATTTTCAGCAGTGACATGAAGCTGGCTATCCGCTAGTAGAGATTCTAGTGGTTGGATGTTGATGTTGGGTAAGCATTTCTTTAGCCACACCCGTCCAACAATACTGACCTGGGCTCCACTGTCCAAATGCATTTGAGTCTGGACACCATTCAACTGGCAAGTTCTCATGCAGCGACTGCTAATCAGCTGTGCAAGACGTTTCTCTCCAATCTCATTTGCTCTGTTGGATGTATTCTGTGTTACAGGTTGCTCACCTCTGAATGCACGGGAAGTGGTCACTGGTGGTCCCTCCCCTGTGACCTCCTCTCTTTTAACGCTCAATTTTTTATGAGACAGCCCACAGCTCGGTGCCCTGCTTGACCACACAAGAAACAGTGAGTACACACTTCAACATTTTGGGAGATACACTGTTTGCATTTACCCTTCGCTTCTGGTTTTAATGGTTGTTGTGCACTTGCTGCAACTATTTTGGTTTGCTGTTGAACACCAGGGCCCATGGACATGACCACTTTCTCCAGATTCTTGGTCAGCGTAGATACTTGAGCAGACAGTTCATGAATGGCATCACGATTGGCTTTAACTTCTGCGTGACTCAGGGGAGAACATTGCCCATCCACATCATCCTGCTGTGTTACACTTGCAATTGTAACTTTGGATTTGTATGTGTGACCTATTCATTTTTGTCTTTCAGTTTCCTCACTAACAGACTGTGTAATCAGTTCTAAGATCTGATCATCAGTGATTGCCTGTGTTACTATTGCGGCTTTAGTGTCCCTCCGGACAAATGTGTGTTTTTCATTCAGACCCTGATATAGTGAGTGTAGGAAAACACCTTGGGCCAGTTTACGATCATACTGAAACTCAGATTCTGTTTGTTCTGAAGCAAACAACACTCTCTGCTTAACCCCCATTAACCTATACACAAACTATTGAGAGGATACTTTGTCTTGTTGTTTTGCATTACTCAGTTCCTGAAATTATTCAGTACTACTTTTATCCCTAAGGTGAGCTCTAAGGAACCGTTTCAGCTCAGCTACTGTAAGGCTGTCTTTCGTGATAAGCATCTCTTTTAAAGTACCAGGTTTGATTACCTTTAACACTGTTCGAATGATTTCTAACTCTG
Source organism: Coreius guichenoti (assembly GCA_039654105.1). Taxonomy (NCBI): domain Eukaryota; kingdom Metazoa; phylum Chordata; class Actinopteri; order Cypriniformes; family Gobionidae; genus Coreius; species Coreius guichenoti. The sequence goes on from CM077170.1 coordinate 26,986,356, forward strand.
TGAAATTTTCGGTAATACCTTCATCAATTTGCTTACAAATGCTGTTGAAACTCAAGTCTGAATTTAAATCAGAAATTTGTCCACCGTAAATTTTGAACTCTCTACATGGCAAATAAGATGCAACATCAGAGAATTTGATCAGACCAATCATTTATTCAGACACTCTAGGCAGTGGAACAGTTTGTTCAGCTCTTGAATGTGATGTCAGACCTGTAGTTTGTGCTACCTGCACCCTGGCAGCTACTAATGTCGATGCAGATTGCGATACCAGTCCCACAGTCTCTTCGTGTTCTTCGACGTTGGAAGCGGAACCTTGCTCTGTAGCGGTCAACTCACGAACGAGGTCATGAAGGGTCAGCAAGCGGGCCATTCCTTGGTCCTCTAGACTCTGCAGCTGAAAATCGCATGAAATCAACGATGAAGTCGTAGAGTTCCACTTCTGTTGCATCCACGCCTGGGACCACCTCTCCTTCCTCCTCTGTACAACACAGGGCTACTTTGTAGAGTGCTTTATAGTTCGAAGAGCTGACCAGCAGGTGGAGCTGCTTCTCGATCTCCCACCGTAGTTCTCGAAGAGTAGCCATGACTGGACTGCTGGTGTCTGCCGTTCAACTCACTGATCTGGGACGAATGATGTTTAACCACTGTGGTTCTTTACTGATCAGCACCAGACCACCAGGTGGCGCTGATCCCGGACGAGCCCCCAAATTGTTACCCGCATCAGAGCTGGGAAGCCTGAATGGGTAAGTTGAATGAACCACTATTGCCGGCACTGCTACAGTGTTTTCACATTTCACACCATCATAAACATTAATTCCATTTTCACACTGCCACAGAAATGAATCTAGCATTTGGCTTCACACTAACCTCATGTTTTACATGTAAGTCGCCATTTTGGCTCTAGTTCATGCATACATGCGCCGCCATTTTGGCTCGAGATAACTCCAGTAGCAAATGTACATTTAACTCGCTTAAACTTTCTCATCCAATTGCAATCCACATACAGTGGGGAGAACAAGTATTTGATACACTGCCGATTTTGCAGGTTTTCCTACTTACAAAGCATGTAGAGGTCTGTAATTTTTAACATAGGTACACTTCAACTGTGAGAGATGGAATCTAAAACAAAAATCCAGAAAATCGTATTGTATGATTTTTAAATAATTAATTTGCATTTTATTGCATGACATAAGTATTTGATCACCTACCAACCAGTAAGAATTCCAGCTCTCACAGACCTGTTAGTTTTTCTTTAAGAAGCCCTCCTGTTCTCCACTGATTACCTGTATTAACTGCACCTGTTTGAACTCGTTACCTGTATAAAAGACACCTGTCCACACACTCAATCAAACAGACTCCAACCTCTCCACAATGGCCAAGACCAGAGAGCTGTGTAAGGACATCAGGGATAAAATTGGGGGCTACAGGACAATAGGCAAGCAGCTTGGTGAGAAGGCAACAACTGTTGGCGCAATTATTAGAAAATGGAAGAAGTTCAAGATGACGGTCAATCTCCCTTGGTCTGGGGCACCATGCAAGATCTCACCTCGTGGGGCATCAATGATCATGAGGAAGGTGAGGGATCAGCCCAGAACTACACAGCAGGACCTGGTCAATGACCTGAAGAGAGCTGGGACCACAGTCTCAAAGAAAACCATTAGTAACACACTACGCCGTCATGGATTAAAATCCTGCAGCGCACGCAAGGTCTCCCTGCTCAAGCCAGCGCATGTCCAGGCCCATCTGAAGTTTGCCAATGACCATCTGGATGATCCAGAGGAGGAATGGGAGAAGGTCATGTGGTCTGATGAGACAAAAATAGAGCTTTTTGGTCTAAACTCCACTCGCCGTGTTTGGAGGAAGAAGAAGGATGAGTACAACCCCAAGAACACCATCTCAACCGTGAAGCATGGAGGTGGAAACATCATTCTTTGGGGATGCTTTTCTGCAAAGGGGACAGGACGACTGCACCGTATTGAGGGGAGGATGAATGGGGCCATGTATCGCGAGATCTTGGCCAACAACTTCCTTCCCTCAGTAAGAGCATTGAAGATGGGTCATGGCTGGGTCTTCCAGCATGACAACGACCCGAAACACACAGCCAGGGCAACTAAGGAGTGGCTCCGTAAGAAGCATCTCAAGGTCCTGGAGTGGCCTAGCCAGTCTCCAGACCTGAACCCAATAGAAAATCTTTGGAGGGAGCTGAAAGACTGTATTGCCCAGTGAAAGCCCCGAAACCTGAAGGATCTGGAGAAGATCTGTATGGAGGAGTGGGCCAAAATCCCTGCTGCAGTGTGTGCAAACCTGGTCAAGAACTACAGGAAACGTGTGATCTCTGTAATTGCAAACAAAGGTTTCTGTACCAAATATTAAGTTCTGCTTTTCTGATGTATCAAATACTTATGTCATGCAATAAAATGCAAATTAATTACTTAAAAATCATACAATGTAATTTTCTGGATTTTTTCCGTCACTCACAGTTGAAGAGTACCTATGATAAAAATTACAGACTTCTACATGCTTTGTAAGTGGGCAAACCTGCAAAATCGGCAGTGTATCAAATACTTGTTCTCCCCACTCTACAAAACACTTTAGAAACATTCATCAACTCTTTTCACATGAGTATTTTCTCTCAGTTCACTTCAAAGTCACATATTTGTCACTCGTGTGTAATCCGATATATGACTCATTACTACTGAATGCGTTCTAATAAAACGAGCAGTCTTTCTCAGCAACTCATCAAAAATAAACATATACATCTTTGATAAAGTGTTTACCCTGCATTGTACCCGCATGTGTGTGCATACACTTCTGTTGTACTGAATTCCTTGTTTTTGTGCGCAAGTTGTAAGGAGTATTTTTTTCCCTTTGCATTCATATACCTTTTTGTACTGTATTTCCAGTATAACCCTTTTGAAAAATAAAGAGAATGAGGGAGCGATGAAGTCTTATAAGTGATTTGGAGTCCACTTCAACAGCAGTCCGGATTGGACTGGATAATGGCGAGAGCATTTTGTAGGAAATGTTCTACTGCCCTGTGATGACCAGCATGCTCTTACACACTATGGTTTGCTCTGGAAGAAACAACTTGCAATTTCAATTTCCTGAGCAAACTGATGGAAGACCAGTCCAATTATGTGACTCGACCTGGACAAAATAGCATTACAAAGAAAAAAAATGGATAAAAAGAAACATACAGTAAATATAGTAAAATAATCCTCTTGCAATATAACCTTTAGCTCACTGGCAAAACACAAGTTTACTTTGTGTTATCAAGTAGGGCAATATAGCTTATTTTCTTTATTCAATATCAATACCTTTTTTCAATAAAGTCTGATACCAAGTACTATCAATGTCAATATTGCCAATATTGATACGTCTATTCAATTTATTTATTTATACATTTTTTGAGAATAAAATGGGTAATTATTCATTTTAAACTAAAGTAATTATTACTGTTAAATAGACCTGAACTACATACCAGTCATATAACAGATATTTTATTATATACAGCTCTGGAAAAAATTAAGAGGCCACTTAACATTGATTTCTGAACTTTAAGTGGTCTCTTAATTTTTTCCAGAGCTGTATATACAGAAACACTTATGAGTACAGAAACGCTGCCCTGCGACTTTTATTAATAAAATAGCTTTGCTACTGAATCGCTATATTATATGTGACCCATGCTGGCAAAATGAGTCGGAATGCGCACAGTATAATTTCGAGCTACAGGCAAAACAAGTAAAAAAATTACGATTTTGGTCGATTTTGAGGTTTTCACAAAAATAAGTTCATTAAGGCCTCGTCTAGCGATTCCAATGCTCCAAATAGCAATTAAATATCTAAAAGTATCTTTATTTGTGCGTTATATCTCACTCATGCTGACTGACAGGCCGACGTGTGCGCACAAATACGTCTCAAACAGCACGCAATCCCGACATACACATATACACAGAATTATAGTATTTCAAAATATCTATATTGGTGAGTATTCACGCAAACATTATCTGTTATGTCTGAAGTGAACGTTTGGTTAACTGTTGGGGGAAAAAAAATCTGATGTGTAACATTATTTTAGATCCGTGCGGTACAGTAGGTCTTAATATATAGACTGTCTGTTTCATTAATGTTAATCAAACCAATTGTGGTATCATGGAAAAAAAAGTTGAATATATATTTTTCTATAGATATTTGGTGTTGACTTGCTGTGTGTCAAATTTGGTGTTATTACAAGGGATTTTAAGGTATGGTTTTGGTAGGTGATTTTGTTTTAGAACCTTCAGAAAACTTTAACTCGATTTTTCTCAAAATTGACTTTGCTAACTCTATTGATTTCAAACATGTGTAGCTCAGTCATTTTTTGTCCGATTCAAACAAATCATACATTTTGAAGGTTTAATAGAGAATGAACATGTTTGACATTTTTTGAAATTTTTGAACATTTGCTCATTGCGACTCATTTTACCAGCACGGGTCACATATTTCTCAGCACCGAGGCATAACATTGCTGGTTTTGAAGTAATTAAGCTCACAGCTTCATTGTTAATAAAGAGAGACACTGAACAGATACAGGTAATTCACACATGCATATTTCATCCCTCTCTCTCTCTCTCTCTCTCTCTCTCTCTCTCGATAATGAATTCATATAAATGCTGTAATTCATTCATTCAAAAAAAAAAAAAAATTGTAATCTTATGCACTTTATCTCTGTGTCTGATTCCAAGCTGGCAGAATGCTAGATCTAACAAGCCATAACTGATGAAAATAAATTTTTACCCTTCCGGTCAAATATTGCGATGCAAACATCAATGACAGCTTTACGTTGTCAATGCTGGCAGATGACCATGGTATAAGTGGGATAATCATGGCTAGCTGTGCATTAAACTATTTGAATGCACTCCGCTTTGTGTCGGGTGGTTCTTTGCCTCCATGTCATGCATTAAAATTGTTTAATGCACAGCTAGCCATGGATTATCCCTTACATAATAGCTTTTAACTTCAATGAAGCAGCTCAGTGTTCCTTCGTTACTACTGTAGTTCTAAACTGACAGGAGGCTTGGGTTCATCTGTTAAACTGTCAATTTGAGATTTGAATCCGCGGTGGAAGGAAGTAGTTCCACACACGAGAGGGTTTTTTAAGACACACTTGTGCTGTGGAACTGTTGTAAACGCAATATCACACTTATAGTCATGCAATAAAAATCATGATGTCTATGGAAAGTCCCTAGCCTGACAAGCCAGACCCACATCAAGAGGTTAGGTCTGGGAACAAACCATTGGCAGGGCTCAATCCGAGGGGCGGGATAAACGGTTGTCTTTCAAATTCCCTCTGCACGCAATAGGATAGCGCTACAACCGATCAGAGCAATGAAAAAGGTGAAGCGGAGCTAGTTGATAGATTAAACTTTTGCCGTATCCGGTCGGCAAAAATCCGAACACATCTTCCTTTTTTAAGAATGACTTCAGTGCCGTTCTTTGTTCTTTTCTCAAAGAAAAGCTTAACTCCAAGTCTTCCAGAGTCTTGAAGAGACTGTTCGCCAGCTTCTTTGTTTTCAAGTAGCACGCGGAACCGTCGCAACTCTGCCGTCATTATGTGAAGCCCGCCCACCGACTCTATACACGATGTGATTGGCCTGACTAGAGTTTTTTCAAGCTTGCAAGCCAAAGGAGAGTTGCTAAACGAACCTGGCTGCAAATTACATTTGCTGCCGCTAGGGTGCGTCTAGATTTCTAGGCTAGAAAGTCCCCATAAAACATGAAAACCCAACGTGCGTGTGTGTGTGTGTGTGTGTGTAAGAGCCCAGATGCAGACACAGTAGCACTGCTAAAAAGTGACGGTCCATAAAGGCTTGGAAAACCTAACCCCCTCCAAAATTTTCCATTAATAAAATTCCTTGACTCAGAATTAAGGAGAGGAAAGAAATGCAGAATGTCAGTGTCTGTAAAAGCACTTTTTTCTTCTTTTTTTATATATATAATGTGATTAGCAGAGAGTAAAGGGAAAAAATACTTTGCATTTCATTTTCTTTTCTTTAGATGGAATGAAGAAAAAGAAACATAATAAAAAGTAATAATGAAAGCCAAAATTAAAATCCTGAGTGCTGTGGAAAAGACCATATGTTGTGTGTTGTGTCCTTCTAATTAAATTTTATTAGAACATTTTGTGTATGGCACTAAAAAAATAGCACTTTCTTCTAAACATTTCCATTAAAAGACTTAATGAATAATTGTAGCTGCTACATAAAAGTGTAATATTTAGACTAGTGTCAATTAACAATGAAGAGGAAAAACTTTGTCAAGTCCATTTCATTTGACACAACGCCTCTGCACATAGCACCATATAAACCACCACTTCTCACATCTTACAGTTGCAGTGAGGAAAATAATGCAGAACATCTTAAACACTCAATAAAAAGGCAGAAAGTAGACGGTTTCCTATAAATACCAATCAAGGGAACAAGACCTGGTCAAACAGGCTCATCTGAAATCTGTTAAATCTAATCTGAATCTAATTGAACAGATTACGTAACTTTTAATGTAAGTACATAGTAGATAGTTAAAGCATGACCGAATAAACAAACAAAGCCTATAAATTAACTAATTTACATACTGAATGATCTGTTCAGTGACATCAGCTAAAAGCTTTCAATCACTGAAAGGTACAGTAAAAGGTGAAAATAAATTACGAATTATACAAACAAATGAATACATAAATCAGTAAAGCAAATGACTGACTTTGGGAAATTCACAACGTGAAAAGGAAAAGGAAAGTCTGTTAAAGTGGAGGTTAAAGTACTGCATACAAATATAAGAATTTCCTTAACTAAAATATAACAGAGATGAGAGACTTTCCATTAGAAGCCTCATTCAGCAGCTTATCAACCAGTAGGCTACAATAACTTCCTCTATGCAGCAGTTTTATAAAGACTCACACACACACACTCACAACTCAAACACACACACACACACACACACACACACACACACACACACACACACACACACACACACACACACACACTCACAAACAGTCATTATCGTAAATATCTATTGCCTGGAATGAATACTGGCAGCAGGTGTTAATTCTAATAGGAAATATGACCTACCCAACCACCCACCCAAAACACACGAACAGTTGCACGCGCACACGCACACACGCGCACACACACGCACGCACGCACGCACGACACGCATAATCACTTCCATGCATACTTGGACATGAAAAGATTGTCAGGTTCACTCAGATCACTCTGGGGGCAATAGAATAACACAAGCATGTGCTAAAGAAAACATGATCACTGGATTTTGTGCCTTAACATTTTCCTCTTCTTTATCTCTCATGTCACCTCATGGAATTATGTGACCAATCTGCCCTGCGCCAGTGGCTTGTGTATTAGCCCACAAAAGCTCTTCCTGTATGACTGCCTGGGGACAGCAGCTGTTGGTCCCAGCACACATGGACTAACAGAGGAGAGCTATGCGTGTGTGTATGAACAGCATTTGTCAGGCTGACTTTGTCCGTGAACAATTGGTATGTGCCATTCCTTGTCCTCAAGCTAACCCAGCACTAATTGGGATTAACGTGTCTACACTGAAATACCAGAGGACATAAACTCATGTATAAAACATACTCTCACACGAAGATTCAGGTATATATAGAAGCAATAAGTACTTGCAGTGTGTTTTGAAATTTCATCTCAAAAGAGTTCTATATCAAAATTGTCATACTGCGTCACTGTTTGTAACATGTTAATTATTCTCACACTCTTTTTTCTCTGTGCAATTAAATAGATTTTGTCCAGGAAAGAGGTATCTTATGATGTGACACTATATTAATGTATGTTTCAATAGCAAATTATTTGGATATCTTGTGATGAAATTGTCTTTTCTCAGCCAGAAAGCATCCCAATCCATGTATTTTGCCCTCCAATCAGCACTTGAGCTTGCTTAACCTTTAATACCTCACATAAAGCACAAAAATGCTTAACCTTTTAATACTTCACATATACACTCACCTAAAGGATTATTAGGAACACCTGTTCAATTTCTCATTAATGCAATTATCTAATCAACCAATCACATGGCAGTTGCTTCAATGCATTTAGGGGTGTGGTCCTGGTCAAGACAATCTCCTGAACTCCAAACTGAATGTCAGAATGGGAAAGAAAGGTGATTTAAGCAATTTTGAGCGTGGCATGGTTGTTGGTGCCAGACGGGCCGGTCTGAGTATTTCACAATCTGCTCAGTTACTGGGATTTTCACGCACAACCATTTCTAGAGTTTACAAAGAATGGTGTGAAAAGGGAAAAACATCCAGTATGCGGCAGTCCTGTGGGCGAAAATGCCTTGTTGATGCTAGAGGTCAGAGGAGAATGGGCCGACTGATTCAAGCTGATAGAAGAGCAACTTTGACTGAAATAACCACTCGTTACAACCGAGGTATGCAGAAAAGCATTTGTGAAGCCACAACACGCACAACCTTGAGGCGGATGGGCTACAACAGCAGAAGACCCCACCGGGTACCACTCATCTCCACTACAAATAGGAAAAAGAGGCTACAATTTGCACGAGCTCACCAAAATTGGACAGTTGAAGACTGGAAAAATGTTGCCTGGTCTGATGAGTCTCGATTTCTGTTGAGACATTCAGATGGTAGAGTCAGAATTTGGCGTAAACAGAATGAGAACATGGATCCATCATGCCTTGTTACCACTGTGCAGGCTGGTGGTGGTGGTGTAATGGTGTGGGGGATGTTTTCTTGGCACACTTTAGGCCCCTTAGTGCCAATTGGGCATCGTTTAAATGCCACGGCCTACCTGAGCATTGTTTCTGACCATGTCCATCCCTTTATGACCACCATGTACCCATCCTCTGATGGCTACTTCCAGCAGGATAATGCACCATGTCACAAAGCTCAAATCATTTCAAATTGGTTTCTTGAACATGACAATGAGTTCACTGTACTAAAACGGCCCCCACAGTCACCAGATCTCAACCCAATAGAGCATCTTTGGGATGTGGTGGAACGGGAGCTTTGTGCCCTGGATGTGCATCCCACAAATCTCCATCAACTGCAAGATGCTATCCTATCAATATGGGCCAACATTTCTAAAGAATGCTTTCAGCACCTTGTTGAATCAATGCCACGTAGAATTAAGGCAGTTCTGAAGGCGAAAGGGGGTCAAACACAGTATTAGTATGGTGTTCCTAATAATCCTTTAGGTGAGTGTATATAACATCAACCACACATGGATCTAAGAATATCTAGTTTATATATATTTATTTGTTATCAAAGTAATCATGCAACAAATCATAGAACTGGATTTATTATGCACTTATTTTATGAGATGACTGGCTGTCAATAATAATAAAAATTGTTTTATTTACTTACATATACTTACTAACATATATACTTATATATTTACTTGCACTGCATAAGAAGCTTGATAGGATTGGGGTTTATGTTTTAATTTTTTTGTCATCCATAAACAACACTACAATCACTAAACAATACACTTAAATGACTTTACATGACAATACATAATAAAAAGATTTAATCCAGTGAATCTCAACTGATGGACCGTGACCCAAAAATGGTTTTACATTTGACCAAAAAATGGGTTGCAGCAAAGAGCAGCAGCAGCAGCAAAGAAAAATAATAATAAACATCAACTAACAATATAATTAAGCACAATTAGTTAGAATAGTAAAAATAAATAGGCTTATCAATTTTTAAAAGGCAAGAGAAAATGCTTCCCATGCTGTTGTTGTTGACGTCAAAGACCTCTGTGGGACTGTGATGCAAATTCATCTGCCACTGGGTAGAAGCTAGCCAAATTAACCAGATGCCAATAGGGACAGGTTGCATGACATGCCCTCATCCCAGAAAACCATGAACAAAACTATATGCAAGGTAAAAGACAATACGACCCACACTATAAAAGAAACAAGAGAAAAAACGGATAACGGCTGGCAGAAAATTACCACAACCTTTTCCGTTAAGTTCTGTAGAAAAGTGTGAAAAATCAATAAGGAAAATTCCTTCAACGCAGTACATTGGGGCATAATTTTATGGCCCTTTCTAAAAGTGCACTACATGAAATACTAGTTCACTTACAGTGAGGATAAACATTGTTTTGTGTTTAATATGATTAATACATTTTAATGTTATATTTATGTTTAGATATGTTTACATATGTATGAGAAATGATTTTGGCACTGCGTAGGATCGTTCTATAGAAAATCTAATTGCTGATGCAAAACCAGTCCCATGCTACATGCTCATGAATGCAGCATTTCCTGTGAACAGACAAGAGAGAAGCAGGACACAACGGTAATTTACCTAGGTAAAGATGTAATTATCCTTCTGCTCTACGGAATTTCTGAATGATAATCAGTGCTAATGGTGCTAAATGAACATCAGTGTAAATGAACATCAGGGAGAAATGACAAAACGTGAAAATTACAAACCACATACAGTCAACAAATTAAAAATATCCTGATGATGACATTTCGATATTTGCTTTGTTTGGAGCTGTGAAAGGGCAGAGAAAAATAGGAGGCAAATTAACTGACGTGATAAAAGGAGAAGAAGAATAAGAGAAACACACACAGAGAGAGAGAGAGAGAAAGAGAGAGAGAAAGAAAGAGAGAGAGGAAAATAACAGTACAGGCAGATTGCGTCATTACAGTTTATTTAGTATCTCCACAAGCGAGAGGGCAGAGAGGAGAGAGACACATACAGGCAGAACACATGATCAGTGGGGCTGGGAAATCTGAGTACCACAGTTTGACTGTCCGACTTTATGAAACAGAATATTAAAGGAATATTCTGTTTTCAATATAAGCAATAGAACTGATACAATGGAAGTGAATGAGGCTGAATTCATAAACTGTCAAATACTCGCTGTTTCAAAAGTAATTACCAGACATAAATAATGTATGTTAATAAGATTTCTGGGTGTAAAAAAATATATACTAATCTTTTCTGTGTAAAGTTATATCTAATTGCACAACTTTAACACCATAAATGATCAGTCTTCCCAAAAAAATGACCCCCTTTTCTTCCAAGTACCCCAATGTAACCTCAATTATTGCCTTTTACAGAAAAGGAGGTCTGAGATTTTTTCTTTCTTTCAATTTTATACCATAATTGCTTTTCATTGAGCTTAACTTGTATTGGGCTTGAAATATTTCTTGAACCAACCAAAAACCTCACATCAATATCAAGCGTTGTGTCAGTTCTGGCAGGTCACGTTAGTCAAGCTCACATCAGCTGACTGTCAGCTGATCACGTCTACCTATAGGAATATGACGTCTATCACAGCATACATATATAAGCTCCTTCAGTACTATCAGCAGCTATCATGTTCTCCAGAGCTCATTTACCCTCCTCCATCCCCAGCTCCTCCTCTCATCAGTCAGGATTTGGTATTCTGATTCCCCTTGAATCAGACTAAATTCCCGAATTATTTTGTACATTTAATATCGACATTAATGATATCTGCAATACATTATGTTGGTTCTGTTCTGTTTACCCTAAGGGGGGTTATTGCTGCTCTCCCTGCTCTTAGCCATGCTAGGCTGCATGGATGCGCAGGGAGTTCTTGCCCAGAACAGAACCATACCGCCAATCCAAACTGTATGCTAATAGTCAATCAATCATCTTTGATGATAGTGGTCCTGACAGAAATACTATTAATGAGAGACCGATGATAATAACAATGACTGCCAGACACCAGACGCTGGTATCCAGTCTGAGGACTGCAGAAATTAGAAGAGATGTTTTTAAACAGGGAAGGAAGGAGCCGAGGAAATGAGTGCAATTTCCATTTGAGCCATAGTTCTCACCCAAACAGAAGGGCCATTAGGGAAAGCTAATGGATAAATTCAGTACTGGCTCTCCCTGCTTGTTGTTACTATTCTATATTGCTTTTAAGCAGAAATGGTAGAATTAGGCACATTCACTCATAACATCATATAGTCTTCCAAATGCTAGATGCTTCATAAAAACATTGATATGCTTGCTTGGTGGATTAATGCGAGTAATATAGTACAAACAGTATGTTGCCCAGCCACATGGAGTTCACAAGGAAAAACTAATTTCTTTGTAAACTAGAAGGAATTCTAAATATATTTCTGTTCATAGGCAGAGCGTGAGTAAGGCTGGGCAAAGCTTAGCCTTCCCCTGGCCATGGACTTGAGACAAGCCTGGAATTTTATTACTTAAACCACAGCCTGCTGCTACTTCTGATTGCTTTTAGAGGGAAAACTGGTCATAACTGCTGGACTAGGATCAGTTTTCTCCGTAAAAATAGCATATTGGCAAACAATCCAGTGCGCATCTGTGTTTGCGCGCAGGCGAGCATCAAAGGTTTCTATTTACAATGTGTTTTTGCAGCGTTGAGCAATGTAGCCAATTACAAACATATCTGTTTATTTCTTGAATGCTATGGACAATAAGAGGGGTTTAAGTTACCACTGAACAAAAACTCTGGCGTTTTGAGTGGTGAGTGTATTCTGAGTTCTCTGTGCTCGCAAATCCCTCTCATTATAACAAAGAAAGCATAGACATTATGTAAATAAGAGATTCATTGTGCTGTCAGCTTCATTTATTATAACAGAACTTTGTCAGATTGCGATGAGCTAAGAAGAGTGACAGCTTTTTAGTGATTATAAAGGGAGCATTCTTTGCGCGCTTTCTGCCATGCCAAAGTATGCATACTTTCCTGTTAAAATTAACAATGGTTTGTGAATGTAAATTTCATTAAAAATAATTTATCGGTAGCATTTATGCTGGGATGTGTTATGTTCGTTTTTGTGGTGACATACAAATTAAACTATTCCAAGGAAATGTATGCATTTTTAAAGGTGAAGCACATTTCCTTGAAGTTGGTTCACCCTCCGCCTATGTTTCTGATAGTAGAAACTGAAGTAAAGGTTGTTAAAAGATGTGCAAGTTGCAACAGTTAATCAGGTCCAGGTTAATCCAAAAATCACTTCTTTAGGACTTCATTAAAGGGATAGTTCACCCAAAAATAAAAAAATTCTGTCATCATTTACTCACCCTCAAGTTGTTCCAAACCTGTGTAAATTTCTTTGTTCTTCTGTACACAAAGGAAGATATTTTGAAGAATGTTTTTAACCAAGCAGATCTTGGCCCCCATTGACTACCATAGTATTTTTCCCCTATTATGGTAGTCAATGGGGGCCGAGATCTGCTTTGTTACAAACATCCTTCCAAATATCTTCCTTTGTGTACAGCAGAACAAAGACATTTTTGGGTGAACTAACCCTTTAAGACTCATTTGACTAGTCATTGACTTGTCATTCAGGCAACCCACCAACTGTCGATTTTGAAAATATGTCAGGTTAGTTCAACCAAAAATGAAAATTCTGTCATCATTTACTCCCCCTCATGTCATTCAAGCTCTGTATGACTGTTTTTCTTCTGTGGAACACACAAAAAAAAGATAATTATCCCAACATTGACAACATTTTTACTCAAAGTATCTAGCCAAAACTTTAGACCAATGACCATATTTGTGTAAAAATAGAGAAGAAATAGATCTCACTGGCTATAAAAGTTCAGTCAGAAGTGTAATTTGAAATTTGGATCTACTGAAAGAATTTAATGAGTCAGCTCATTAAAATGGACATAAAGAAGAGTCATCCATGATGACCTGCAAAAATATACTTTTTACCCCTTACATTTCATTTAGACCTTTAAGCGATAGTTCATCCAAAGGTGGCTTTCTTTCTTCTGTGGAATATAAAAAAAGATATGGTGAATATGTCTCAGTATTTAATTTTTCTGGAAGTCAATGGTGACCAAAACTGTTTGATTACCAACATTCTTCAAAATGTCTTCTTTTGTGTTCTGCATAAGAAAGAAAGTCATACAAGTTTGGAACAACATGAAGGTGAGTAAATGATGATCCTTATTGAGTGAATGTTTTTGCTTTGGAGAACTAATTGAGTAAAAGTACAAGTACGTTAGTAATGGAGTGCAATCACTTAAGTACTGCACTGTTACCTGCACTGTCATTAGACAGTCACTTGAGTTGAGCACTTGTGTGTCTTTTATTCAGATGATCGCGAAGGGTCATAATATTGTTCTTGTTACTTAAATTGTGCATTATGTTGCAGTTTCAAGTGACCAGTAACTCCAAATTGTACTCACATTTGCTACTTGATGTTTGTGTTAATTTTGGACACTGTTGAACACTTTGTTACACCCTATATGCACACTGATCTTATCATCAGTCAGTAGAGAAAATGATGAATGGCATGTTAATCCAACTTCATAGAGTTTGAGACTAATTTATCATGTAAATATAGTAACACTTGTGTGACGTTGTCTGAAACCGCAGCAAGTCTGTGTGTTATATGCTAATTTAAGAATAACATCTTTTAATGAAGGAGAACCCCCCCGTTCATGTTGGAAAAAGTTCAGAGGGGTTTCATTTAATTTAATTACCTAAGCAGAACAGCTGGTTCAGAACACAGCGACAAGATGATATTGTAGAACATTATTGTACTTCAATAAAGCTATACAGGATAATACAGCTGTTCAATTTGTTGTTCTAAATTAAATCCAGGAACAGAATTAGCATTTCAAGGCATAATTCCCTCTGCTGTAGCATATTTCCTATTCTAGCTTTCTAATAAATGTGACATTGTATACTGTGAATATTGTTGGCTCTGTTACAAATTGCTTATGCTCCTCTGTTGCAAGTCACTTTGTGTCTGCTAAATGCATAAATGCAAATAAAATGTCCATGTGAATGAGTTTTTAAAAAAGAGGTTTTCCATTTAGGAGTAAAATTAGATTGGTTGCTGTTAGCATTACTTGAAGAGATTTTTTCATGTACAAAATTAATTACACAAACCTTTACTGATAAAATTTAAAACAGGTATTACATAGGAAATTCCGGAAGGAACCCATAGCAAAGTAGCTGTTTGCCTACAAATTGATGTCATTACTGAATAGCTATATTATAGAGAATATAATTTAAGAGGGAGAAGTCAGGAATGACATACATAGAGACACTACAGAGGTCATATCACCCACAGATATTAGGTGACCAACACATTTGCAACACCATCGTTAAATCAATCCTGCAAGCAAGCTGGGAGTTTCTGCACATGTTTGCTGCGCATCTGCCCTACCAATTGATTCACTTATGTGCGCTAATACAGTGGCTAATGAGGGTCCATTACAGTGGCCAAAAATAGACAGAGGACGCAAGACCAGAGTCTACCATTTAGACTAATAAAAATATATGGACCGCACTGAGGCCACATCCAGAGAGAGAGAGAGAGAGAGAGAGAGGGGGGGGGGGAGTGAGAAGTGATGGAAATAGAGGCAAATAGAGGATGACAGAGAGAGACAGCCTGCCTTCTCCTAATCCTCTTTAGATGTATTTTCCATAGGAACTGCAAAGCTATTTCAATGTATGTGTGTCGTCTACATTTCCACTGGCTAGAGCTAGTATGTGTGTGTATGACAGCTTCTTTTACAGTAAGTAGCTCAATGGGGCCATACTTGTACTGAAGTCAAAAACAGTCTGACCATTTCCAGTGACCCTTAAAGTGCAATCACATTTATTGTTGTTCAGCAAATCTTTGTGGGCGAAATCCAGTCATTTCAATTGGAATCCATGTGATTGGGAATTTAGTGTGAGGGCAAAAGATTTTCCCGCACAGATTTCGCAACTGGTCCAAGTTTGCCAAGGATTTTCTGCATTTACCATCTGCAATCTGCTTGGTTTGAAAGTTGTGCTTCATACATGGCCATACTCTACCACACCTTTAGAATTAACTTTTGTTTGTTTGTTTGTTGTTGTACCCTTTTTTACTGTACCGTTAAAGATTAATTCTGCTTTGATTGGCTAACCACAGTCTACCAAGACATTATTCATCAGAGCAAGCCAAGTTGCTGAATATTGCATCCTGAGTGGTCATATGTTCATGTTCTGCTAGTTCTATAAAGGATAATTCACAGTCAGCCCACTATTGTTGCAAAATAAATCCGGGGGATCTTGTGACATCCTGAAGAAGTTTATTTTGCCATAATGACTGGCTACCTGTACATTACCCTGCTAATTACACGACTAGTTAGCAAGTAAATAAATAAAGGGCCATGAAATGTTGATTGAGTTAAAATGATTGTTTTATGTGAAAAGAATGAGACCACAAAGTGTTATGAGAAACTAGCACAGGGTTGAAGATGTTTACAAAAAAAACAGTCATACAGCTTAGTGATCATTATACTAAATATTTGACAACAGAATGCTGCAATTGACCAATCACAGTCTAGTATTCCAGAAAGACATGCAATAAGACATTATAACAATTATGTGTTTTAATGAATGATCTGTTTTTGCAGATTAATTTCGATAAATGGTTTTATTTGGACTAGAGCGGGAGATTTGTATTGTGTTTGTTACACAACATAAATATACTTTTACATTTAAAAAAACAATGAGCCTGTTTTCCATGATATGTCACCTTCAAATAAACTACTGCATTTTGTTGGTCACTGCAACATTATGCAATACGAGTATTTCTTAGACAATGCTGTTTAACTGGCTACTCTTGCATAATTTTGGTTGTATAGTCTTAAGATGGAAAGGTGCTGCTTACAAGGTTCACATAATAAATATGTCTACTTTTGAAACATAAATAGAGCTGCCTGAGTCTAATCTTTAGCAGTGATGATTATATAAACAGCAGACCGTGGATACAGACTCACACACAACTAAAATTTGCTCTGGTCTGAATGACACCTTTATGCACTGAAGGGAAGGTAGGAGTGCAGAGTTACACACTGTCTGAAGCTGATTTATTTCAGGCCATCACTTTCTAAACAAGACATTTATACACATTGCCGCTTATTATACTCCACTCGAAATGCTCTTGTAGGTGGATCGTTCTAAAAAATAACTGCCTGTTTGTGTTTCACGACCAAGACAAACTCTGCTGAGCCATAAACTGTTGTTTTATATACTCCATTATTCTGTTGTCCATATGATGAAACTTGGTCACACTGATTGATGACATTCAGTGAATTACCATTGGCCTTTGGGCTTACTCGCGACTCCTGCAGCCTTTTTAGATTGTGTTTTTCCTTCATTTCTTTTTTTTTTTCTCTTTCTTTCTTTCTTTCTTTCTTTCTTTCTTTCTTTTTACAATGGAAAACAAGTGCTACCAAGATTAGCTGCAGTGTGTAAACTTTTATGAGCACTCTAAAAGCTAACCAAGGTGGAGGGTTACAGCCTGTCAGAGACAATTTTCCACTTATGGACAAGTGGTGGTGAGAGCGTGTGTGTGTGCACTTTAATGTGGTAGGGTAATTGTTCAAAGTTATCCTTTTTTTCACTCTTAGTGAAGTTATGATACAAGAAGAAAAAAAGGTGGGGGTGGAGAGAAAGAAAGGCAATAAAAAAGACTAAACTTTGTGCTTTGCATGGAAAATTATTTTCTGCAACATACTGTATTGGCTGTGCTGTGATTCCAGCCAAGCGCAAACCCTAACTAAATTCCTCTACACTATAAAAAGCATAAACAAGAAAACAAAACAAATTGGAGTACATTTTACAAGAAAATACTATTTGAGTCTATTACAAAATTTCATGTTTAATTGAATCCGTTTCTTGCAGATTCATTGTAACTTACTATCAATTTCCAAGTGAATATTGTTTCTACCAATTGTTAACCAGAACTGCTCTCCTGTTGGCTGATATTTTATAACACATTACACAATATTACTTTTCTACGTCTCCCTATGGTTCAAAGGTATAAGGGAGGTCAGGAGCTCTGGTAGAAAATGAGAGGAGACAGAAGAAGATTGAAGAAGAATGAGAGCTGTAGTGACATTTACTGATGTGCCGAATGACGAAAGTGGCTGGTTGGAAAGAAAATATTTCAAGGCAGCAAGGGAGAGATAAAGGAATAAGATGAATGAGAGAGACAAATGAGTTGAGAGATCCAGAGGAGGCTCTGGAAGGTAAATACATCAGAAATCCTAAAAGATATTGCTTTTTATTGGCTATATCTGTTAAAAGTAGCTTGTGCCATCAACTTCCTGTGGTCGAACTAATCCAGAGTGCAATATAAGAGCCTTTTTAAAGGTCAAAACACACTGTGAGGTTTTCTTTGTTTGTTTTCTTTCTTTTTCTTTGTATTTAAAAAGCTGCCTCTTTTCATTTTCATTTTAAAAGCGTATTAATATGTGGTTTAGACGAGGCAATATGTGCATATGTACTCTGATTATCTTCACTGTATGTATATGTATAATAAAATGAAATATGGCATAAAACACAACCCTGTCTCTTTTTGTTAAATGTCAGTTTTAATGAACAATAATAGCCATTATGAAAGTATAAAAGTATAAGAAGCTTACACAATATGAAAATAAAGACAAGCAAACAATTCAGTAAAACCTACAAAGTCAGCGCTCTAGTACAAAGGTATATAAATATATTAACTTTGCCCTCAACCAAAACGATATGGCCGGGAACAAATAATAGATCATGAGAACAAAAATTGTCTCTTCCATCACGCACACCCAGCACTCACTATTTCCGTTACAATTTCTCATATTTAAGTTTAACCATTATAGGGATATCAGAGTCAGTAGCAATCCGGTAAATGTCAGAAGGACTAGCCGAGGTAAGGCTGTTCTTGGAGGGGTACATGAGCACCAAGCGCCCAGTGATCGACTGGATCTCACAACTCCAAAAATGTCTGAGCAAATTTTCAAATAGGCATTATCTTTATAAATAAACTGCAGATTTGAGCTTTAAACAACTACATTCTAACCTGTAAAACTACATTTCGTGACACAATGGCAGTAGTATTTTCAAATGATGGTTTTCTCCTCCGCTACTGACATTTGCTGGTTGGTGCGAGACGCATTCTGAGATACCTGGCTGTCTCAAGTTCACACAAGACAAACGGCTTTCCATGAGGACAGTTTAACCCTCAAGTACTGGAGTATGGCAGAATTCGGCCAGGTGGAAGTGGACTTGAGAAGTGGACTCCGAGGAGTCAACCCACTGTCCTCTTTGGTACTCTTTCTATCCTCCAGCGCCTCTGAGACTGGACGTGGCCGAGACTGCGTCTGTACACCTTTCCCCCAATCACTCTGCTCCTGTGAGTTCTGGCGAGGGTTCGTCAGGAGGGGTTGTGGTTGATTCTCGTAGCCCCATTCTGGCCGGTCCGAGTATGGTTTGTGGACCTGGTAACTCTCCTGAAAGGCTCTCCGTGGGAGATTCTGACCATGAGGGACCTTCTGTCCCAAGACAATCTTTCACCCTCGACCATAGATCTGGAAATCTGGAGATCTGGAGATCTGAGGTACCAGTTCATAGATTCTGGTCTCTCAATTGATGTTATTGATACCATCCTAAACGCTAGAGCTCCCTCTACTAGAAATCTGTATGCTCTTAAATGACATCTTTTCTCATCATGGTGTGAGCAACACCATCTTAACCCAGCCGACTCCCCAGTTGGTTTAGCACTGGAGTTTTTTCAAAAGCGTCTCTCAGCTGGACGGACTCCCGCTACCCGGAGTCAAATCCTCTTACGACACTTACAACCTCTGACAACTACTGCAGGCAACCCCATGGCTGCCTGTGTGCTCTGAGCTCTCTCTCTCTGGTATCAGTTTATAGAAAGTAATACCCATAAACTAGTGAAAAAAGTGAAAGTATGTTTTTGGCTTCATTCCCTTTGCTCAACGTACACAGATATGAAAACCGCACACACACTCAAAGAAATGCTCACAAGCAAGCACATGCCCACATACATACTTTAGTTAGGCTTAGTCTTCATAATCCCTGAGTGCAGACAGAAGAATACTTTCGCTGCACCGGAGCAGCTATTTGCTGTCTGTTAAATCCCTGAGAAAAAGGTTACAACTTTAATACAGTCATAACAGCAGCGCTGATGGCATATTCTTCACTACAACCACTAAAGTTATCAGGTTCTTTCAGGGCCCAGCATTTCACCTTTAGGATGAATGTATTTCATAACACTCTCATTGAGAGCCACAGCAAACAGTGTGCAAATGGGATGCATCATTACGCAAGAAGACCAATGAAGAGAGGAGATACTTAATAGAACATTTGTCTTTTCTATTTCTGGACTGATCCTAGACCAGTGTTTCTAAATTGCTTATTTGTTTATAAGTATTATATGGAAAAGTTTTAAACTGTTCCCAGTACAGCAATTAGGATGATGATTGTGTTAAATGAAGGGTGTTTATGTTTTGTCAGCCTAATGTAGCTCTGTGACTAAAGGGATATTAAAGGAAGAAGGAAGGGGAAGAGAGGGGGAGAGAGCAAGAGCTGGGCAAACAGGCTCTGAAAACTGTTATCAGCCCAAGGCCACAACGTACAAACTCAAACCCACACACACACACAGAAGATACAGAACTCGGCTTCAACATAATAATTTCTCATTGTGTATCAGTGTGTGTGAACTGGCAAAACAGCACAAACAAAACAAGGGTAGCAGCAGCCTGCTAGAACCCTAGGCACTGCCTCTCCATGTGCCTGCTGGATAATTCCAGCACCTGCTGTGCCAACAGCCCTGGCATGTACAGATGTCCTCTAATATGAGCCCACCTACTGGACCTTCCTCTGATTCCCTAATCACTCTGAATTGCAGAGGAAGAAATAATGAGCAGTAATGTCTGTCAGAAACATTATCTGATCTAAAATAAGTATCTAAGATAAGATGCTATTAACATGCAGTTTCAGAGCTGATATCCAAAAGTGCCTCAGAGCAAATAACACTATACTGTCAATCAGACAAGCCAACAGAAACCAGAGGCATCGTTACCATGAAGTTAAGTACCTAGATAAGCAAATATTCCTGTTTTATATATGTTTTCATATCCACCATTATGGAAAGGTCAAGATCCACCCACTAATGCATGCAAGTGAACTGACAGATGTATTTTTCAACAGTAACAGCTCCTTCTTCACATTTTCCCCAAATTTGGAACTCTAAAATTAATCTGAGTATTTGTAAAACATTCTTATAGTGTATATTGATCATAACAGTATATACTGTATACTTAAAACGTAGATGGAGAAAAGCGATGGTAGTATGATCAAAAAAAACAAAAAACATAAATGAATGTAACAAATTTCCCCAAATTTGCTTCATAAAACAATACAATTCAAAACATGACAAAAACATTTAAAAGGGAATTCCATTAAAATATTATTATTATTTTAAGTCCACCTATAATACTGTATCATAATATTGTTGTGATATAATAATAATATTGTGTGTTGATTTTACTTGCTGTCTGATATGTGATACATAATAGACATCTAAAAGAAGGTTACAGTTCTCAAAATATTTATTTATTTTCCAAAACAGAGAGTAGCTCTAAAAGCAATTAGATTAGATCTAATGTAATTAGATTATACTCTTTGTTGTAGAGTTTATATATACAGTGGTGGTCAGAATTATTGGCACCCCTGGTAAATATGATCAAATATGGCTGTAAAAAATAAATCTGCATTGTTTGTCCTTTTGATCTTTTATTCAAAAAATTCACAAAAATCTAACCTTTCATTGAAGTAAAAGAATTGAAAGTGGGGGGTAAATCACATTATGAAATAAATGCTTTTCTCTAAAACACGTTATTATTGGCACCCCTAGAATATTTTATGAGTAAAATATCTCTGAAGTATATTCCCATTAATATTTACATTTGTTTTAGCACACCAGGGTGACTAAGAACATGAAATTGTCCAGCTATGATGTCTTGTTCCACAGGAGTATAAATATGAGGAAACACAAAGGCCAAATTCCCTTAATCATTCATCACAATGAGTAAAGCCAAAGAATATAGTTCTGATGTGCAGCAAAAGATTGTTGAGCTTCACAAAATAGAAAGTGGCTGTAGGAAAATAGCTAAAGCATTGAAAATCCCCATTTCCACCATCAGGGCAATAATTAAGAAGTTCCAATCAACTAAAGATGTTACGAATCTGCCTGAAAGAGGACGTGTGTCTATGTTGTCTTAATGCACGGCGAGGAGGAAAGTTTGAGTGGCCAAAGACTCCAAGGATCACAGATGGAGAATTGCAGAGATTAGTTGAGTCTTGGGGTCAGAAAGCCTAAAAAAAAAAAAAAAAAAAAAAAACAAACAACCCCTACATCACCTCATGTTGTTTGGGAGGGATTCAAGAAAAATCCTTCTTGTTCATCCAGAAACAAACTCCAGCATATTCAGTTGTCAGACACGACTGGAAATTCAAAAGGGACCTGGTTCTATGATCAGATGAAACTATAAAAAGAGCTTTTTGGCAGCAAATCCACCAGATGGGTTTGGTGCAAACAGGGATAAAAAGTACCCCATGCCCACGGTTAAAAATACCGCTGGATCTTTAATGTTGTGGGCCTATTTTTTTGCTGGAGGTCCTGGATATCTTAAAAATGATAAAAAAAATCAAAACCTGACGGCCTCTGCTAGAAATCTTATAATGGGCCGTGGTTGGATCTTCCATCAGGACAACGATCCAAAACAAACATCAAAATCAACATACAAATGTGTCACTGAACACAAAATGAAACTTCTGCCATGACTGTCCCAGTCCCCTGACCTGAACCCTATAGAAAATGAGTGGGGTGAACTGAAGAGAAGAAGCACCATCATGGATCTGGGAATCTGAAGGATCTAGAGAGATTCTGTATGGAAGAATGGTCTCTGATCTCTTGTCAGGTGTTCCCCAAACTCATCAGGCATTATAGAAGAAGACTCAGAGCTGTTATCTTGGCAAAAGGAGGTTGCAAAAAGTATTTAACAAAATGGTGCCAATAATTGTGGCCAACGTGTTTTGGAGAAAAGTATTTATTTCATAATGTGATTTACCCCCCACTTTCAATTCTTTTACTTCAATAAAAAGTTTAGATTTTTGTGAATTTTTTTAATAAAAGATCAAAAGGATAAACAATACAGATTTATTTTTTACAGCCATATTTGATCATATTTACCAGGGGTGCCAATAATTCTGACCACCACTGTATATATATATATACATACATGCATACATACATATACATATATATATATATATATATATATATATATATATACACATATATACACACTATATTGCCAAAAGTATTGGGACACCCCTCCAAATCACTGAATTCAGGTGTTGCAATCACTTCCATGGCCAAAGGTGTATAAAAGTACCTAGGCATGCAGACTGCTTCTACAAAAATCTCTGAAAGAATGGGTCGCTCTCAGGAGCACAGTGAATTCAAGCGTGGTACCATGATAGGTTGCCACCTGTGCAATAAGTCCATTCATGAACTTTCCTCACTACTAATTATTCTACGGTCAACTGTTAGTGGTATTATAACAAAGTGGAAGCAATTGGAACAACAGCAACTAAGCCACGAAGTGGTAGGCCACATAAAATCACAGAGAAGGGTCAGCGCATGCTGAGGTGCACAGTGCACAACTTTCCGCAGTCAATAGCTACAGACCTCCAAACTTTGTGTGGCCTTCAGATTAGCTCAAGAACAGTGCGTAGAGAGCTTCATGGAATGGGTTTTCATGGTCGAGCAGCTGCATCCAAGCCTTACATCACCAACTGCAATGCAAAGCGTTGGATGCAGTGGTGTAAAGCACGCCGCCACTGGACTCTAGAGCAGTGGAGACGTGTTCTCTGGAGTGACGAATCACGCTTCTCTGTCTGGCAATCCGACTGATGAGTCTGGGTTTGGCGTTGCCAGGAGAACGGTACTTGCCTGACTGCATTGTGCCATGTGTAAAGTTTGGTGGAGGGGTGATTATGGTGTGGGGTTGTTTTTCAGGGGTTGGGCTTGGCCCCTTAGTTCCAATGAAAGGAACTCTTAATGCTTCAGCATACCAAGACATTTTGGACAATTTTATGCTCCCAACTTTGTGAGAACAGTTTGGGGATGGCCCCTTCCTGTTCCAACATGACTGCGCACCAGTGCACAAAGCAAGGTCCATAAAGACATGGATGAGCGAGTTTGGTGTGGAGAAACTTGACTGGCCTCCTGACCTCAACCCGATAGAACACCTTTGGGATGAATTAGAGCGGAGACTGCGAACCAGGCCTTCTCGTCCAACATCAGTGTCTGACCTCACAAATGCGCTTCTAGAAGAATGGTCAAAAAATCCCATAAACACACTCCTAAACCTTGTAGAAAGCCTTCCCAGAAGAGTTGAAGCTGTTATAGCTGCAAAGGGTGGGCCAACTCCATATTAAACCCTACAGATTAAGAATGGGATGTCATTAAAGTTCATGCGCATGTAAAGGCAGGCGTCCTAAAATTTTTGGCAATATAGTGATATATATAACACACGCGGACAAAAGAGCGTATGGCCCAAGCGAACTCGAAACCAAACAATGTGCTCAAAGTAAGACACCAACACGCAGCTAATGAGCAAAATAATAAGCCGCGTGTACACACAGGAGACGTAAACACGAACCGCGTGCTACACAGAACACAACACAAGCGGACAGAAGAGTGTACGACCCTAGCAAACTCGAAACCGCACACTCACACAAACAAGACAGAGTGCATGGGAACGAGTGAATGCTCATCCTGTGATCAGAGCATGAATGTCCGAATCCCGACATAGAACTGAAACCAAACTAGACCGAAGTACCAGGATTCGAACACCACGCCCTGCACACAAAACAACTCACGTGGACAGATGAGTGCAAACGCTCACCATGACATGACAAGACAGTAGCAGTGTCAGAGTTCTGTCACCAAAACCAAGAATAAACAGACCAAAGTGACAGAACCCTGACACTTATACATAAAATTTATTAACATCCTAATTCCCACAGTGAATTCCTACAGTGAAAAAACTAGAAGAATGCTGTTATAATCCACAGAGCTAAATGCTGCAAGTGCTTGCAGTGTAGATTTTGTAGTTTTGTACCATCACATCGACACAGTATAAGGGTCTGCAGCTGTTATAAAACATTCTTTACCACAACCACCTGCCTGAAAGAGTAAATGCAGCCTGCTGATCTGGCACTAAAATATGAATAGAATGGGCATCCATTGAACAAGTGAGTGCTGACTTGGGCTTTAATGTTTAATCTGGTTATTCTGTCAAGGCTATTCCTTTTTTTCCCTAGAGCCTCACATTGTTTGTTTGGTTGTCTGATGCCTTAGCTAGCAGAGTAAGCAGCAGGCCAAGATCAGTGAAGAGCTTATAATTAAATTCACAAAGTATCGCTGTTAACAGCATGTCTCCTGCAAGACAAAAAAGCCACCTTGTACGGCTGTCACAGCTAATGCTACAGCTAAAACAACTGCTGTACTAACATCAAACTATACAAATTTAAGAAATTGTGAAAACTCTGTAATCGCTTACTCACCCTTATGTCATTCCAAGCTCATATGATTTTATTTTCCTTTTTTTTTTTTTGCAAAACACACACACAAAAGCTATTTAAAGAATATTTCAAATGTTTTTGTCCATACAATGAAAGCCAATGGGATCCAAAGTTTCCAAGCTCCAAAAAGGGCATAAAGGTAGCGTAAAAGTAATGTTCAAAAGCATTATGATCACTTTGCATGATGACCACCAAATTTTAGATTGTTATTCACTCTAAAATCAAATGAAAGCATTAATAAACTTGTGTATACAGAGCGACACATCAATATTGTACGCCAATCAAACCTCATTGCCATGTCACGAGTCCTTTTTGAAGCATGCAACTTATAGAACCCATTATTATTGTTTATTCAAATTTCTTCTATTGTGTTCCACAGAAGAAGAAAAGTTAAACAGATTTGGAATGATGAGAGTAAGTAAACAGAATCTTCAGTTTTAGATAAACTATTCCCATAACTCATTGGAATTTAGAGTATTTTGCTAAAATGTTGTCCTGCTATACAGTAAGCAGGAGGAATGGAGTCATTTCATCTGTATAATCACTCAAATTGGCAATATCTATTTTAATCCATGACAGAGCCCCTGTGAGAGAAGCGAGGGATCTTTTAACCAGAACGAAATTACTGTTGACCATGACATACCACAACTGAAGAAACTTCAAATCCACTCAGACCATTTATGACCCTAGATATGTGCATTTAAAGACATCATGCAAGAACAAAATTGTTATTTTGAACAGTTAATTCTCTTAAGCGTGACCACTAATCTCATATTTTAACTTATTAGTTTCCTGACATTCTGTGTTACCGTGCCAGAGACTGTGAGAGTGTGTAAGAGCATGTGCTTGTGTGTCAGCTGCACCAGAAGCTACTGAGGATTTCCCATTAAAAGAGGGATCAAGTTCTCATTCCTTTATACGAAAAAAACCCTTACACACAGAGAGAGAGAGAGAGAGAGAGAGAGAGAGAGAGAGAGAGAGAACAACACGTGTCCAGTGTCTCTCTAAAGAGAAATTTTGATCTGTTATAAGTGAACAGGTGCACCATGATCAACAACCAACAGCAAAGAACATGCAGTATCAGCTTAACACACAAATCTCATAATGAAAACATGAAAAAACATGAAAACAGTCAACATAGTAATGTAATTTTATTTGCAGGATTGCAGTTGACAAAGCACATATTCTCCACAACAGACTATAGTGAAGCGAACTGCTAGTGGATGAAAGAGAGTGCCTTGAGGCATAAGGAATGGAAAAGAGAGAGACTAAGTGTTCATCTATGTGTGTGTGTAAGTAGACTGCTATTGCACCTGAGGAGGAAAAATGTTGTCTTGTGCTTACAGACGTGTGTGGGTGTTGCATAATACAAATCCATTTTGTTATAGAAGGAAGTGTGTATTTCAGTGTGTTTAAAGGAGCGACGGAGAAAAAGAGTCATAAATGCAGGTTGTTTTGTGTGAGTGTGTTTACTACTGATAGCATTTGTGCATTTTCTTTGCTCAGTGAGGTTGCTGTAAATGGTTTATTTGACATAAATTTCATTCTTCGTCATGATGTGACAATTAAACTCAAGCTAAACATCTACAAGGCCCTGACTTCAGCACAGATGCGCAAAAACCATAGTTTTAAGGTGTGATTTCAAAATTGTTGAACAAAACAAGTCAATAGATCTTATTCACAGCAGTGCCATCTTTGATTTTTAACAGGAATGAAAGCGAGGCTGTGATGGATAGACATACAGTACATATCTTCAGTGTGTTGTACTTTTTTTTAAAATGTGTTTTTGGATTGTTCTGCTGACGAAACACTGCAAAAACATCTTTCCAAAAAATTTCAGTAGACAAACAACTCCCGTCAATATGAGCTGTGTAAAAAATCTAAAAAAGTTAGGAGCTTTATACAGCTTTTTACAGCGGATGCCATTGAAAACACGGTAAGTCTATCCCTCACAGTCTCGCTTTCATACCTGTCATGGCGCTGCTCTGAATAAAGTCTATTGTCTGATGTATGAAACACAGCTCACACAGAAGTCACTTTCGGACTTTTCAAATCCGCATGACCAACTTGATCCTGTTACAAAATCCGTGTAGGTAAATTTTCTCACCCCACAGAAATTCCAAACTGTGTGGATTCCTATTGAAATGACTGGATTTTGCCCATGAAAATTTCCCGAACAACGGTAGTAAATGTGATCGCACTTTTAGTCTGAAACATGCAGAACAGTATGCAAGGTATAAGAGAATTTTTCACTCAACTCTGAAAAAGTCTGTCCATGTATCAGCTGCAACAATAATTGTAAATAGTTTAAAATTCATGGTTGTGTTAAAACACTTATTTGTTCTAAATATAGAACCAGTTGGCTTGTGTCCCTTGGTAATTTGAGTTTGAGACCCCTGGTGAAAAGTTTAAAAAAATCTTTTTGAAGTTATTGCATATTTAAAGAATATGCGGTACAAAAAAATTCACCGTTGAATGCAATTCAACTTAACTCAGCTTTGCTTTCAGTAACTTTCCTCAGCTTATCTCATCTGACTGAACTTCATTTCTAATCAACTGAAAGTCAGCATAACAACCTTAAACCTTTATGTAACAACTAATTTATCTGTAGTGATGCTTCACACAAACCTTCTAAAGCACCAGCTCAGTTAATGAGGAGTAAATAAAACTACAACACATCATGGGTCATGGGATCTTTTGATTGAATGCAAAAGTCACTACTGCACCAAAGAAATGTGTCCTCTATTTGCCCACCACGTGGGTGCCTGTGGGGCAGCTGAGCAAACAAACACTTATTTCATGCTTGAACACATTTAAGCCACTGGACATTTAAAAAAGAAAGAAAAAAAGAGAAAATACAAAATTAAAAGAAATAAAACTGTATGTGTGTAGAAGAAACATCTTATCATCAGTGGAACTAGCAGGAAATTCTATGAAAATCAGTGTGTGGGCGAGGAGAGTATAAGGTTCATTCAAAGCTTCACAAGCTCCTGCAAGCACAAATAATATATTTCTCAGCACAAAATCACTTACAGTCACCATTGTATTGCACCTGTTTTTTACCAAAAATGTCATGATTTATTTTTTTTATGATCATTTCCCATCATCTCTCTTACCTTTATTTTAAGCTATTTGAATGTAAGAATTAATCATTTTTACATTTTAGTTTAAATGAAAAATCCTTTTACTGGAAAGGACATTTTAAATTCTGTCCTTTTAGTACAATGGATTCTTTTATATGAAACTATCAAGGGAATTTTGATTCCTCATGATATGACCCTTTTAAATGCATCATCCATACATGACTCTGCATATCTATGTGTACTTCAAATGGTGAATGAAAGACTATTCATCCCATCAAAGAAACGTTCTTTGACTGAGTTAGTCCTCAGTGATTCCTCAGTGCGTAGTTTTCAGGAAACTGAAAAAATGACATTACAATTAACTATAATATTACTTGTCATACCAGTCACATACTGTGATATTCTATGGTTTATTATTTGACGTTCATGACCAACAGATGCATCTGTCTTCATGCCAGGCTTGAAAATGTGTGCATGCATGTATTCATATGAGTTGTGTGGGCAGCTGAGAGGGCTCAAGATGGCCACAGATGTTATTACTGCCTAAGGGTCTCTATCTCCCTTTGTCAGTCTTTTTCTCCCTTCTTAACAGACAGCCACACAGTAGCACAATTAGAGACAGCATATTACTCCATGACAGCACACACATACATGCACACACACACACACACACACACACACACACACACACACACACACACACACACACACACACACACACACACACACACACACACACAGAGGCACATGTTGGGTTTCATGTTTTATGGGTCCATAGACAATGATTTGTATACTGTACAAATTGTATATTCTATCCCCTAACCCTAATCTTCGCCCTAAACACAACCCTCACAGAAAACTTTCTGCATTTTTACATTTTCAACAACAACAACAACAACAACAACAACAACAAAATACTATGATCTATAGCTGTTTTCTCAAAAATTACTGGTATTAAAATCCTTGTGGGATCATTTGGTCCCTACAACATAGAGTTTACCAGGACCACACACACACATACACACACACACACACACGCACACACTTTTAACTATCATGGTGGGGACTTTCCACTGATTTCTATTGTTTTCAGATTTGCATAAAATAATAAGTATTAATAATTGTTGTTATTGTTGCTTTTTCTAAAATATGCAAGATTGCTTTACATGGTTATCTTTACAATATATTTGATTACCATGATCAGAAAAGCTAAGGCCATATTGCATGAGGGCACATGTAGAATTTAAAAAGAAGTGGACCCAACACTGAACCCTGATGAACACCACGTGTGACGGGGCAGTAGATTTGTAATTCTGTATAGAAATAAACTGATGACTACCCTTCAAATATGATGTTAACCAGTGAAGTGCAGACAGTGTCAAAAGCAGAGCTGAGATCCAAGAGAAGAAGAATGTTAAGTGCACCTGCGTCTGCTGAAATGAGGTCAGTATGGAAGGTTAATTGTTATTATTTTTATCATGCCATCTTTCCTTACACAAGACAATGTTCATTGACAGCAATTCATTTATTCAAGGCTATTTGGTTTAAATTGTATAAGAGGTACTACTAGTTTTCTGGGCAAAACTGCATTGTTCCCCATACTGCTTATTTCATGTGGTTATAAATATGCTAGTATACCCCTAAATGTTCTCTACATTTGACAGCAAAAGCAATTGCTTTGTAATTGTACTTGTCAGATACAACTCCTGGCACAAAACAAGAGACACGTACTTATGCTTTATTAGCATTTGGATAATGATACTAAAACTCTGAGCAGTTTAAAGGCTTTAGAGAACTACATGCAAAACACACATCACACACACAATGAATCCTGCCATACAAGTCATACATTAAATGCCATACATTAAAGCCAATAAACGGACAAACACAGACACACACTCACCTTTTTTTTTTTTTTAACAATGCCCTTTATTAAATGGAAGTATATATTTTGTTTCATATGCCATTTGATTAGGCTTGATGTTCTTTTCACTCCAAATAACTCAATTATGGGAGGTAAGTATGTGACATTGAGGCTGTTTTTTAAAAAAAAAAAATGTATACAGTATTCACCAAAGCCTCTTCCCCTCACATACACATACAATGTTCAGTTTCTCCATTTAAGAGCCACTTTAGCTCACATCCCATAGTGCATTTACATAACAGCCTATTCAAATGCAATGACAGCCAAAATCTGAGTGACATTTTCAAAACTGTCTCCCTCATAGCAAACAATCACGAATAATAGAGGGTTGCTAAGCACACATATACACACCCACCAACACTCAGAGACACAAACACATGCTCAAATACATGCGCTGATGCAATTCTGCATTGATAGAAGGGGATAAGGATAGCCATCATAGATTGATAATAAGGTGTAATGGTTTCATAGCTAACTGATGAGTGAGTCATATTGATTGTTTTTGGAGGGAAAAACAAAAGTGTAAAATTATAAAAGGATAAAGCAGGTAGAGAAGGAGAGGCAGACAGATTAAAAGGTAGAAAATATTAAAGAAAATTGGTGTTATCCAAAAACTATGCGCATACTCCAAAGGGTTTAGGAAAGACAACCATTTCAGTTGAAGTATGTTTTCTTCATGGTTTGGGCTCAGATTATCAGTTATTTGAACAATCAGTTATCTGGAATTAATTTTCTGTCAGAAAGTTTAAAACACACCAAACAAAGTGTGTCGATCCTCATTTGAACAAATAAAATCAAGGTTACAAATCGCCTTTGTTTGCACATTTAAATTACTATAATTATCTGTGCTGGTACCTTTGTGTTGAACACTCAAGTTTATAACATACAATCAGGTATTTTTTAGGTAGTGTAAAGTACACTGTTCACACCGCCAGCGACTTTGTCGCTGCAAGTCGCCAGTGCTTGATGGTTAGGTTGCTAATTGGCATTCCTACTACTGGTTGCCTAGTAACTTTTTAAAATTACATTCATGGATGTCTTTCCATGTTGTTGACAGAAAACTGATTTGATTTCCGCAACAACCCTCTATAATACGAGTAAATCACTCGCATATGCAACCAAATTTCACAAGAGGTGACTAAACAATGTCTTTAATTAGCCAATGGCTAGTAAATTGTACGATTACAGTCGCCTGTAATTTAAGTTTTGCGCAGATATAAATGTATTGCCTGCCGAGCTTTAAGCCCCGTCGCCTGTCGCTTTCTCTCACACACACGCGCACTCACAGTGAGAGAAAGAGAGAGCACATGCAGGGCTCATTGATAGACTGTCACTGTCCCGATCGGACCAGTGCTGAGTCGTCATGAAAGTTTATCATTTGCACACATTTTTAAGCCTTGCCGATTTAAGCATTGAAGCGCAAGAATATGCGAAAGATAAGTGTGAGAAGTTTTTGTGGCTGTAGACTGTTTACTTTAATAGTGACTGAAAATTATATTCTCTATTTATATTTAATATTATATTTATGTAGATTTTTTTTCATTTGCATTGTTCTTGCATCTCATGTAAAAAGTCTGGCGAGTCAAATAAAAAATAAACTAGCCAATGGTGACTCGAGCTTCAGTGTGTCCGTAGAGGGTTGCGCAACAAATAAACATTTTAGAGAATGTCTAGAGAACTAAAATTTTAATGCAATCAGTGCATAAATGTATAATATATTAAAAAAACAATGTGAGTTTTGTACATTTATATGCAGCTGAAGTGCAAGCCTGGGCTATCCAATTTTTCCATGTAGTCACACGTTTTCATTCATTCCATTCCATCATTCATGTACAGTAATAGCGGAGCACTTCTGTGCTGACTATGTGTTTCATTCAGTGGTGGAGGGAACAGGGTGTCCGTTCCGGTCAGTGCGTGGTGATGTGTTTCTGAGGACAGTTGTGATTCTCTGTCATCATGCTCTGCCTGCTGGCTGCTGATATAAGCACAATGTAAAGGAACAGATCTGGAACAATCAGCTCATCAGCTCACGAAGGTAACAAACATGGAAACACATTGAGGAAATTTCCTGCTTTAGTTCAGATCCTGGGATAAATCAGTACTTCAACTAAACAATAAAATGAAGCAAAATTAAGCATTAATCAAGCAAAATCACATAAGCTAATGTGCTGCACAGAATATCAACACAGCTGGAATTCAGTCATAAGCACAAGGTTGTCATGCTAATCTAACAGTATGATACTTTGCTGCAGTATGATACCGCTGATACTTTAACCAAGACATTAATATAGTTTAACATTGTTTTGTCTAATACTGTTATGACATAAATCACCAGTCCTGGAAAGCAACTTATACAAACAAATTATAGGACTAGAACCAGATTTCAAATTACAGGGAGGCTAGATGAGGATCACTTAGTTCCAGACATAGCTCCTTAGTAATTGTTATAAAGCAAGCCAAGGTGGGCTACTCAACTGCACATCTGTGTGTCAGCCATTCAAAGGGTGTAAACCAATACTAACAGTAGAAAAACATTAGAAAATAAATATTACATCACTATGAATGAGCATCCAAATATTGGCCCCCATAATTCAAATATTGTCCGGAACTGAC
This sequence comes from Coreius guichenoti, assembly GCA_039654105.1. Taxonomy (NCBI): domain Eukaryota; kingdom Metazoa; phylum Chordata; class Actinopteri; order Cypriniformes; family Gobionidae; genus Coreius; species Coreius guichenoti. The sequence goes on from CM077170.1 coordinate 27,019,400, forward strand.
TGCTGTATAACCTAGACTGAAACTGTGGTAGCCCGTCCTCAGAAAGCACTATCACTGTAACTCTTGCAACTGTCCTTTATTCACAGTGTAAATCATTTTTGTGAGCCTAAAATGAGACATCAGGGAAGAGCAGAAGGATGGAGAGTTGCAAGAACCTGTATATAAAAAGAGAGGAGACAAAAACGAAGATACAGATGACAAGTGAGAGCTAAGGAGTGAATGCAGAAAAGAGTGAAGCAAGAAACAAAAACAGAGAGAAAGAGAAATAAAAAGGATGGTAAGAGTACTCTGAGACATATTTAGAAATATTGAAAGTTTAAATTTCAGAAAATAGAAAAAAGAAACTGCAGAAGATAAAGGGCAGAAAAAAGAAGGTGGAGATGGAGAGCAGGAAGCAGTGTGAGAGCTGTAGAGGGTTCAGTAGTGCTGGAGGTGCCCCTGCAGCTGCTGTCACATGATCACATGTTTGGCCTCCAGCCGATGACGAGGTCAGGAATATTTTTGATCTCTGTCAGTCTCATGCCATCCTTGCAGTACCTCTCTCTCTCTCTTAAACACACACCCTCTCTGTCTCTCTGTCCCTCCGCCTACTCTGGCTGGGTGTCTCCCTGTAATTAGGAGTGAAAGAGTGGTTGTTGATTTGCTGTGGCGATCTCTGAATCAGTGCCTCAGAAAAACCAGGACTTGTGTCAGTGATCATTCTAGGGCTGCAACAACTATCAATTATAATTCAATTATAATTGATAGTGAAAATATTTGACAACGATTGTCTATGTTCTTCATGAGTGATGTCACTTTAAAGTTTTAAAGTAAAAAATTTACAATTTACATTTTACAGTTTTTGGGCCAGATTTACTAAATAGGGCAAATTAGCGTGAGAGCGCAATTCCAAAAAAGCGCAGATGGGAGTGGAAAGTTCTGCACGTGATCTACTGACAACGTGCAAATGAAAGAACAGACGCAGACGGATCATTTCCATAATGACCAACGCAATCTACCAAGAGCAGCGCAAATTAGCATCTGGTTTAAGACGTGCTTTTTTTGGGATGGTAAATAATGGCGCAAATACCAGTAAATTGACGAGTGCAAACCTTAGTAAATCGCCTTGCATGATTCATTTAAATACTCTCCTCCCATAAATTTTGCATCTGAAAGGGAAACTCCTACAAATGCATATACAATAAGGTCAGCCGCAAAAACAACCCTGTCCACGCCTTTTCAGCTCTAATTATTCACTGCGTGTCTTTAGTAAATCCTGACAGTAGTTTTTTAACGCCAAAAGAGGGTTTGCATTGGCATTTTGGCATAATTTTGTGTGAAATTGTCCGTTCAAGAAGAAGTGAAAGAGAGCTCAATTCAGTATTCACATGCTCTAAGACGCAAAACTTAAATTACAGGCGACTGTAATCATACAATTTACTAGCCATTGGCTAATTAAAGACATTGTTTAGTCACCTCTTGTGAAATTTGGTTGCATATTAAGGGTGTGAACCTACACTGGTCTCACGGTTCGGTTCGATTACGATTATCATGCCATCGATTCAGTTCAATTAGATATGACGATGCATCACAATGCATTGACGATGCACTGCATCCTCATGTATACAATTTTGTCAATAAATACAAGCAGTCAGATATATGAACTGAACCTTTAATTTTATCTGCTCAAAGAAAACGCGCTTGTGAATGTATCAAACATCAAACAAAACTCAAGTCTGGGCACAGAAGACAACAGGAGCATTTAGAACAAATACACAAAAGCAAAACTAAAAGCCACTTCAGGAGGTGGTCTGCGCCGCATTACAGTCAAAACTAAAGTCTAAATGCATCTGGTTGTTGAAACCACATATGTAAATTTTACTCATCCCAACAATGCTAAAAAAAATAAACGCGTGAGAGCATGTTATAGGCTATGTCATGTTATAGCCAGATATGACAGCGCTACTGCAGCACGCATCGCCGCAGACGAGCAGCTGAGTATCTCCTCATCAAGCTAACGCACAAACTACTGCAAATAAAACCGAAAGTAAGTCGCAGATGCTCAGCACACAATCATATTCATTAAAAGTAAAGAAACTAAATGATCTTACCAGTGCTGTTGCCGCGCTCTCTCCTATTGCGGTCTTTGAAATTTGAAATTAGCTGATGATCAATAAAATGCAGCTCATATCTATTGTTTTTGGTGACGTGAACTAGGGCTGAACGATACATTGAATTTTCATCGTCATCGCGATATGAACACATTGCAACAGACAGCCTGACACGATGAATAAGGGAAAATGACCTATCACATTTAGCCCTGAAGACATGCTATTTGGCCAATCAGGTGAAGCCCCAGGAAGTGTCAGCTACGCTCAGATTGATTTGTGAGGTGTCAATTTAGTTGCGACACTGTGCCGTTAGCAAATACGATGGCGGAGGAAGGAGAGAAGAGTGAGGAAAATGTGGTGGCTGACGAAGACCTTGTGATGAAAAAGAACAGCACTTCAGCTATATGGAATTATTTTGGATTTAGGAGAGATGACGCGTTACAAACACAGGTACTGTGCAAAACATGCTGAAAAATATTCAGTGGGAATAGGCTATTCAATGTTTAGGTTCTATGTTCGCAAAGAACCTATTAAAGCACTAAGACATGGGAACAGTATAGCTAACATTCACATTTGAATATTTATCGCAAGTCATATCGTCATCGCAATATTAAACAATGTTATCGCACATCGCAGCTTTTCCTCATATCGTGCAGCCCTAACGTGAACTCCATTAAATCTGCATATAGTGCAGGAATTTAAGATCAGATTTATATCCGTTTTGCGGAGATACATTTATGTGCCCAAGTGTAAATGAAATCGTTTTGATAAATCATATAGCTTTGATTTACACACAGCGCATGTGTTCTCCAGGTCGTGCTTACCAGGTTGTTCATAAAAGCCGAAATGTGCCCAGATGTCAACTAGTTGGAGCATTTTTAATTACTCGCACTCGCGTCTTGCCTCCCTCTGCCATTGTATGCTACCGCGTCAAAGCACGTACGCGACAAATGACGTCAGAAAAGAATCAGTACATTATAATTGATTATGGTCTATTACTGAACCGATATCGAATCGTCCTCATCTGCATCGCGATGCATCGTAGAAACGATTAATTTTGACACCCCTATTGCATATGTGAGTGATTTACTTGTATTATAGAGGGTTGTTGCGGAAATCAAATCAGTTTTCTGTCAACAACATGGAAAGACATCTATTAATGTAATTTTAAAAAGTTACTAGGTAACCAGTAGTAGGAATGCAAATTAGCAACCTAACCATCAAGCACTGGCGACTTGCAGCGACAATATCACAGGAGTAATGAGTGCAATATCACACTATAGTGCTGTTTTTGTACTGAATAGCACAAGTTGCAAATGTGATATTGATTTTATACAACAGTTCAGTAAATAAGAAGTTAATATTGTGTTATATTTTAGACAAAATTGTCTGTTTTTGCTCAATTTTGCCAATGAGTACATAACCTGTAAAGCCAGAGTAGAACTGTTTTGTGTCTCCGAGCAACACACAGTAGTGTTTCGGTTCTCAATGAATCCACGTTTTGAGCGAATCAGTCGGGTGAACCAATGATTCAATGGCTCATTCATAAATAGAGCCATTTACTTAATTCCTGAATGAATCAGCCATTTAAACGAATTAAATGAATGAATAACTCAATTACTTAGTTTCAGACATTTACCGCCACCTACTGACAATTGTAGTTCCCTTTCGTTCAGTCACTCTGTGACTGACGAATGGGGGTTTCGCTTAGAAGCCTATCATCTTCGAGATCTAGAAAACGCCCAATGGCAGCGCCAATGCCATGGGCATGCGGAATTTGCATAGCGTAACTCCGCCCCACAGCGTGGGTATATAAGGAAGTACGCTGGCAACATCGCATTATGTTTCTGCTTCGGAGCCAAGAGTATCTCTTCACTCCTCAAGCCTTCTGAGTATCGTCAGCTTCTTCGAGACGAACAGCTTTCCAGTTGGTGTTGGTGTGACGGCGTGTTCCAGCGATCGTTTACTGCCTGCCTGCTGATCTGTGCAGTGGTCTGCATTCAGCCGGTATTCGGTCCCTGGGCGCTTCGGCATCACTGCGAAGCTTCCTCTCTTAAAAGAGCTCACACTTGGCATGTCTTTTTCAAGATGTCTCGCCAGTGTGCTTCTGGGTGCGGTCGATATCTGCCGCCCTCTGATGGGCACAATCACTGCCTGATGTGCTTGGGTTTTCAGCATGCTCAGGCAGCGTTTGTGGATGAGACATGTTCCCACTGCGGGGACATGCCCATCTCGGTGCTGCGGTCGAGACTCAATGAGCTCCGTAATAGAGTGAGAGTCCCCTCTGCCACACCCCAATCTGCGGTCTCTACGCGAGGCAGCACTTTGGCTGGTGGCCAGGGTGACCTGAGGGTGACGGTGTGGAACAAAGCCCCGACGCTCATGCCTCGGACCACACCCCCCTCTAGCGCACCGTTCCCGCCGTGCGCTCAGACTGAGACACCGGAGCCGGCTCCTGCTGTTCCGAGTGTGTCGTTTGGCGCCGCAGAGGACGAGCGTATGTCGATCGCCGCATCACAAAGTGGGCTGGAGTCCTCCGAGGATGATGATTCGGCTGTGCTGCCGCCTTCCGGTGTGCCAGCATTGTCCGAGTCGGACCCGGAGTTGACAGCCATGCTTTCCCGGGCAGCCGCGAGTCTCGGGTTGGAGTGGAACCCTCCACCCCGTCCTGAACGCTCGCGGTTGGACGATTGGTTTTTGGGGGCGCCGCGTTCTGACACCCGTCAGACCACGCCCCCAATACCTTTTTTCCCGGAGGTGCATGAGGAGGTCACGCGGTCCTGGAAGTCCCCGTTGTCTTCCCGTGACCGATCGGCGGCCTCCTCCACCTTCTCTGCCCTCGATGGGGCCGCGGCCAAAGGGTACACTGGGGTTCCCCCGGTTGAACGCTCTGTTGTGATGCAACTGTGTCCGCAGAGTGCTTCAACGTGGCGTGGCGACCCTAAGCACCCCTCCAAAGCCTGTAGTTTCACATCAACCTTGGTGGCGAAATCCTACAGAGCTGCGGGGCAGGCTGCCGCCTCTTTGCATGCCATGGCCATCCTTCAGGCCTACCAGGCCCGGATGCTCAAGGACATGCACGAGGGTAGAGCTGACCCAGGGCTCAGAAATGAGCTGCGTGCCGCCACCGACCTCGCCCTCCGGGCGACGAAGGTGACCGCACGCTCCCTGGGCCAGGTGATGTCCACAGCAGTGGTCCAGGAGAGACACCTATGGCTCAACCTGGCTGATATGCGGGACGCCGAGCGGACTCGTCTCCTCGACGCTCCCATATCCCAGGATGGGCTATTCGGCGGCGCGGTTGAGAACTTCGCCCAACAGTTCTCAGCCGCCCAAAAGCAGACTGAGGCCATCAAGCACGTACTGCCCCGGCGGCCAGCTGCTGCTTCCACCCACCCGCCGGCACAGTTGCCTCAGTCTGCTCGCCGCCGAGGGCTCCCGCCCCTCCCGCCCCTCCCGCGCCACCCAAGCAGCAGCCTCCACCTGGGCCGCGCCGTGGAGGATGCCGTAGGAAGGCGCCCCAGTCCGCTCCAGCCCCGCAGCCCGCCAAGCGCCAGGCTAAGCGGCGCTCCTGACGCGGACAGCTCAGGGATGGGCAGTTCTTTCCAGGAGATGGTAGCAGGACCACTCCTTCCCCCGGTGGAGGGCCGGGGGAGAATCCTTTGTTCCGCTGCTGGCCCCCGGGTCAGCAGCACCCTTTTATGGTTAAAGAAAGAACTGACATACCCATCCCTGAGCGACCAGAGACCGATGGCAGTGTGCGCCGCCCCCGGGCCACGCCACTCTCGTCCCTCTCTGACGCCAGTCTCCTCTCAGAGCAGACCCCAGTGGAACACGCGTCCTTCCCTGGTCTCCTCTGTCAGGACGCGGCTGATGACCGTGCCCCCACACCGGGACGCTACGCCTCCCACGTCTGGGCCGGTCACGCCGCCTCGCTGCCCCACCCGGGGTACGTCTATGGTTCGCATGACCCCGCTGGTGCAGTTTCTGGGAGCCTGGCTTCAGCTCCCTGGACTGTCCCGCTGGGTCGCGAAGACCATCAGGCTCGGCTATGCGATTCAGTTCGCTCAGGCTCCTCCTCGTTTCCGGGGAGTCCGATTCACCATAGTGGGGCCCAATGCCCCCCTCATGCGTGCGGAGGTTGCTACCTTGCTGGCGAAGGGTGCGATCGAGCCTGTCCCTCCAGCCGAAATGGAGTCCGGCTTCTACAGCCCTTACTTCATTGTACCCAAGAAAACCGGTGGGTTACGACCGATCCTGGACCTGCGCGTCCTGAACCGATCCCTTCACAGGCTTCCGTTCAGGATGTTGACAGCGAAACGCCTTTTCGAATGCGTTCGTCCAGCAGATTGGTTTGCAGCGATCGACCTGAAGGACGCCTACTTCCATGTCTCCATTCTTCCTCGACACAGACCGTTCCTACGGTTTGCTTTCGAGGGGCGGGCATACCAGTACGCGGTCCTCCCATTCGGGCTAGCTCTGTCCCCTCGCGTCTTCACGAAGATTGTCGAGGCAGCCCTTGTGCCACTCAGGCAACACGGGGTTCGCATCCTGAACTACCTCGACGACTGGCTGATCCTCAGCCACTCTCGAGAGCAGGTGTGCGAACACAGAGACCTGGTGCTCCAGCACCTAGCCCGTCTGGGCCTTCGGGTCAACTGGGAGAAGAGCAAACTCTGCCCAGTGCAGAGGATCTCTTTTCTCGGTATGGAAATCGACTCGGTCGCCATGTGTGCGCAGCTTACGAGCGAGCGCGCGCAGTCACTGCTGACTTGCCTTCGTCAAATCGAGAGCAAGAGTGCGGTTCCACTGAAGTTATTTCAGAGGCTCCTGGGGCATATGGCATCTGCAGCCGCGGTAACGCCGCTCGGTTTGCTTCATATGAGACCGCTTCAGCACTGGCTTCGCGATCGAGTCCCGAGATGGGCATGGCAGTCGGGCACGCTCCGGGTCCCAGTGACTCGGGCCTGCCTGCAGACCCTCACCCCGTGGTCGAACCTCAGTTTTCTACGGGCCGGTGTGTCCTTAGAACGAGTTTCCAGGCATATTGTTGTGTCAACAGATACCTCCACCACGGGCTGGGGTGCCATGTGCAATGGACATGCTGCCGCAGGCTCCTGGACAGGACCCCAGCGCCTCCTGCATGTCAATTGCCTCGAGTTGCTGGCAGTACGGTTCGCCCTGCACCGCTTCCGAGCGCTGCTCAAGGGTCAACACGTGCTAGTCCGGTCAGACAACACGGCCACAGTAGCGTACATCAACCACCAGGGTGGTCTGCGTTCCCGCCGCATGTCTCAACTCGCCCGCCATCTCGTCTTATGGAGTCAGAAGCACCTGAGGTCCCTTCGTGCCATCCATATCCCGGGAGTCCTGAACCGTGCAGCAGACGAGCTCTCACGGCTTCAGCCACTTCCTGGAGAATGGAGACTCCATCCCCAGACGGTTCAGCTGATTTGGGAACAGTTCGGCGACGCACAGGTAGATCTGTTTGCCTCCCACGACTCTTCCCATTGCCGCCTGTTTTATTCCCTGACCGAGGGCCCCCTCGGCACGGACGCTCTGGCGCACAGCTGGCCGCGGGGCCTCCGCAAGTATGCGTTTCCCCCAGTGAGCCTTCTTGCACAGCTTCTGTGCAAGATCAGGGAGGACAAGGAGCAGGTCCTTTTGGTCGCCCCGTATTGGCCCGGCCGGACCTGGTTCTCCGAACTCGTACTCCTTGCGACAGCCCCTCCCTGGTCGATTCCTCTGAGGAAGGACCTCCTTTCTCAGAGACGGGGCACCCTTTGGCACCCGTGTCCCGATCTTTGGAACCTCCACGTGTGGCTCCTGGATGGGACGCGGCAGGTTTGAGTACCCTACCACCTCAGGTGGTGGCTACCATCACTTCCGCTAGGGCCTTGTCTACTCGACACGCCTATGCGTTGAAGTGGAACCTCTTCGTCACCTGGTGTTCTTCTCGCCAAGAAGACCCCTGGAAATGCCCGATCGGGTCCGTGCTCTCATTCCTCCAGGAAGGGTTGGAACGAAGGCTGTCTCCTTCCACCCTCAAGGTTTATGTGGCCGCTATTTCTGCCTACCACGACCTTGTGGAGACGAAAAAGGTAAGTCAGCACGACCTGGTCATCAGGTTCCTGAGGGGAGCGAGGAGACTGAATCCTCCTCGCTCTCCCCTCGTACCCTCTTGGGACCTCGCAGTAGTCCTAAGCGCTCTGCAGAGGGCTCCCTTTGAGCCATTGCGGTCAGTCGAGCTTAAGTTCCTGTCTATGAAGACAGCGCTCCTGACCGCCTTGGCCTCCATCAAGAGGGTAGGGGACCTGCAGGCATTTTCGGTTGACGAAGCGTGCCTGGAATTCGGGCCGGCCAACTCTCACGTGATCCTGAGACCCCGGCCTGGATATGTGCCCAAGGTTCCCACCACTCCCTTCAGGGACCAGGTGGTGAACCTGCAAGCGCTGCCTTTGGAGGAGGCAGACCCAGCCTTGGCACTGCTCTGTCCAGTACGCGCCCTCCGTGCTTACGTAGACAGAACGCAGTGTTTCAGGACCTCAGACCAGCTCTTTGTCTGTTATGGTGGGAAGCTGAAGGGAAAGGCTCTCTCCAAGCAAAGGTTGTCTCACTGGATAGTGGACGCCATTGTTTTGGCTTACCAAACGCAGGGGCGCCCATGCCCCCTAGGGGTCAGGGCTCACTCCACCCGGAGTGTGGCCTCCTCTTGGGCTCTAGCGCATGGCGCCTCGCTAACAGACATTTGCAGATATTTTCCTCAGGTAGTTTCCCTGAAGCCCTGAGTTCCTCCAGCACTGTTGATGCCGACACCAGTACGTCTGCCCACTCGCTCAGGCCCTCGTGTTGGCTAGGTGCCACCGTGTGCATGGTTCCCCCGTTGGGCGACCCCCACATGTGTATTCCCACTGTAAGTCTCCCTGAGCAGGTGTCTTTCCCTTGGCAAGCCCCTTGCCACCCCTGGGGGTAAAATTCTTCCACCTTCGGCTGGTTACCCCAGAGTTTCCCATATGTAGCCCTGAGCGGGTCATATGTGTTCTTAAGTCCTCCCTACGGGTAGGCATTTGGCGCATACTTCCACCTGGAATATGCTTCCCAGTGTACCTTGGTATTCCTGTGTTAAGTGGGAGTCCTTCGTCCGTACTAGCTTACGACAGGGAGCTCACGCTTACGCAGGGCACTGGATGACAGCCGAGTGGCGTGATTATATTGGGACCCCCATTCGTCAGTCACTGACGTTACTCGGAGTGACTGAACGAAAGGGAACGTCTCGGTTACGTATGTAACCCTCGTTCCCTGAGGAGGGAACGGAGACGTAACGTCCCTCTGCCACTTCCGCTGTACCGCTGGAACAGCCGGGAGTTCAGTCTTGGCTCCTCAGCAGGTAAACATAATGCGATGTTGCCAGCGTACTTCCTTATATACCCACGCTGTGGGGCGGAGTTACGCTATGCAAATTCTGCATGCCCATGGCATTGGCGCTGCCATTGGGCGTTTTCTAGATCTCGAAGATGATAGGCTTCTAAGCGAAACCCCCATTCGTCAGTCACTGACGTTACGTCTCCGTTCCCTCCTCAGGGAACGAGGGTTACATACGTAACCGAGACGTTTCTTTTATCACTTCATTAAAAAAAATTTATTTAATATTTTGAGGATAGTTTGCCCAAAAATTTAAATTCTTTTTATTTACATTTACTCACCCTCATGTTGTTTCAACCTGTATGACTTTCTTTCACAGAACATAAATGAAGATATTTTGAAGAATGTTGGTAACCTAACTGTTTTGGTCTGTAAATATATCTAAATACCAATTCAGATGCTGCTTCTGAAAAACAGTCACGCCCGTTGTAGCCTAAAAGTTTATGTGTAATAAATTATATGTTGAATCAAATAAACATTTCTTTCTAAAGCTACTTTTTGTAATGTCTATTTGATGCTTTTCTCATTTAACACAATGATGACTTTAAATTGTCTTTTGGGGTAATTTCTCAGCCAAATTTGATGTGCAGATAATTTACAATGAATTAGATTAATTACTCAGCACATCATGTAATTAATTAAATACAAAAAATTAACCATGTTCTTTAATTTGAGTGTCGTCAGTAGATCACGCGCAGAACTTTCCACTCCCATCTGCACTTTTTTTAAATTACACTCTCACACTAATTTGCCCTGTTTAGTAAATCTGGCCCTAAGTGTCTTTAACTACTATGTACTAACACTTGGTAACACTTTATTTTTAGGGTGACATAGTTACACATTACTGCATGTACTCACTAGCTATATTAATAACAGTAAATTATGCAAAATTAACGAAAACTAAACTAAACCAAACCCTAACCATAACTCTATAGTAACTACATTAGTAGTACATCAGTAGTTAGTTTATATTACGCTGTACTTTTTTGAGTAAATACAATGTAACAACGTCACCTTAAAATAAAGTGTAACCACACTTAAATTAATCATTTGATACAATGCACTTATTGTTTACATACATGTTTTACATTGTACTTATATTTTCATTTCTTTGAATATGTAAAAATGCAGAAAGTTCCCGTTCGAGGGAACATCGACACCGCATCATGGTGTTGACTGTTGACTCTCTATTAGTAACACCTGTGCGAAAGTCCCCATAAAACATGGAAACCCAATATGCGTGTGTGTGTGTGTGAGGAAAAGTATGTGCAGCCACTAGTGTGTCAAGACTCCACCCAATCATGAAGAAATAAAGTTACTCCCAACAGCACTGTTGCAACACATTTTATAACATCCTTTTCTCATCTGAAACCACAGCTTGATGAAAAACAAGCCAGTAATAATGTAAAGACTTCAACAGAGGGCTAATAAAAAGTGGAATTTAATGACATAAAAAACCTCAAAAACAAAGTACAAAGGATTAAATAAACCAGTGGGTGTCACTTTGCTTTCATTGTCAACTCTTCAAATATTATAAATTATGGAAATTGTGTTTGTCATATTTCAAGAATTTAAGACAGTAATCACATCAGATGGTCAGAACTGCCCGTTAAGAACAAGCCGTAAACTTTGTGAGCACAGCCACTAAAAACATTAGCATTGCTAACTCTAAATTAGCCCTTCCAGAAGATTTTAGGAATGAAAAACTTGTGTGACTCTGTCTGACATCCAAACACAACAGGTGTGTATGAAAAGAGAGAGATAGCAAGAGGAACAGAAAGAGGGAGGGAGAGTGTTTGTGTGGTTTTGAGGGGTCTGGAACACACCCCTAACCAATATGTTTTCATACTGACATTAATGGCCAAACAACTGGTAGGTTCTAACCGGTTTTTGGGACCACTTATTTCACATCCAGGCAAACAAATAAAGTAAAGTGATTCACGAGAGACACCTTTTACAGCAACCCAAGTATTTATGAATGTAGTAAAGCAGTTAATGTCTCCAAAATTAAATTACAGTGACACTTTCAGAAACAACTTGGTCCTTTATTGCACAATAAAGGACCAATTTGTTTGTGAGACAGGAGAAACTACACTCTTAGGAGTGACTGAGACTCCTGCTATTTCAATTGGATCAGTAGACAAATGAGACACATACCCGTTTACAACTGGTATTTTAATCCGTCTCTTTTGTCCACTTTCAACCACTTCTGTCCTGATTTTTTCGTGGGAGGGTCTATGGGCAGATAAATGTATGTTTTTTTTCCAGCTCTTTTGATCTAATGGACAAAATAAGCTCACACAATTTACATATAAATGCGCCCGGAGACGACAGAAAAACATACAAAGAGCAGCAGCTTTCATTTCTGCTCTGACAGCCGCAAAACCACACCGAATGCTGTGAGTGCATGTTAGAAATGAGGAATGGTGAGAGAACACTGTGCATGGTACGATTTTCGTTTTCAAACCAAACTTGGGTCTTCAGCTGACAAAGTTTAAATTCCATCTGGCTAGCGCACTTCCAATAATGTTTACACATTAAGTCAGTAGGCGGAGAGTAGACGGTCTTTTGTGGCTGTTCAAACACATTCGACCACATGAGCGTCTACACTATGAAAGCAATCCGATCGAATGTGTTTTCAGCTACCTCTGGAAGTGGTAGAAAGTGGACAAGCTCAAAACGTTTTAGACCCTGTTTACACCTTTATTTAGCATCGTCCACTTGTGATGCGATCGACCAAAATCTTAATATCAGGTGTAAACAGGGCCAATGTGTGAAGAACAGTGAACATATTATCGATGACTGAGTACAAACAGGGTCATACATCTTTATTTTTTGAAGGGTCACCAGTGGCAGTCCTACTAATATTAGTAGAAATGTAGTCATTATGAAATGACTACATTTCTACTATAGTGGTAGAAATGTAGTGATTGAAAGCCTATAGTAGTATTGTTTTTATTTACATGGGCTCAAATTATGACCTATTCTTTTCATTTTTTTGGTAAATGTGTGTATATACATTTTAGTTTGTTTGTTTATTATACATACATGTGAAGTAATATATTTTTTGATAGCAACTTGGATTGTTTTAACTTGCTGAACACAAACTTATTCATAACAAGTGAATGGTAAGTGGCATCTTTACCAAAGCTTTATGTATAAAAGCTGAGTTAAAATTAGAAACTAAGAACAGTAATACATTAAACGCACACAATTGGTATACCTCAATGCATCAAAACCAAGATACAAACTGAAAGCATCTGTCATACATTGTCTGTTTTCAGATTTTTAAAATTGTGCCACAGAGATTAGTAAACTACAAAAGCTCTGAACCGCAACGTAAAAAGAAATTAATCTAAGATTACCAGAATAAAGTCATAGCAATTAGAGATTAAAGTCGTAATATTTTGAGAATAAAGTAAAAATTATGAGAATAAAGTCATAGTATTACGAGAATAAAGTCATAGTATTACAAGAATAAAGTCGTAATATTTTGAGAATAAAGTAAAAATTACAAGAATAAAGTCGTAATATTTTGAGAATAAAGTAAAAATTACGAGAATAAAGCCGTCGCAATTCGAGATTAAAGTCGTAATATTTTGATAATAAAGTAAAAATTACGAGAATAAAGTTGTAATATTCTGAGAATAAAGTAAAAATTTCAATAATAAAGTTGTAATATTTTGAGAATAAAGTAAAAATTTCAATAATAAAGTCATAATATTTTGAGAATAAAGTAAAAATTACGAGAATAAAGTTGTAATATTTTGAGAATAAAGTAAAAATTTCAATAATAAAGTCGTAATATTTTGAGAATAAAGTAAAAATTACGAGAATAAAGTTGTAATATTTTGAGAATAAAGTAAAAATTTCAATAATAAAGTAGTAATATTTTGAGAATAAAGTAAAAATTACGAGAATAAAGTTGTAATATTTTGAGAATAAAGTAAAAATTACGAGAATAAAGTCGTAGTATTACGAGAATAAAGTATATTGAGTGAATAAACTTGATTATTTCGAGAGGGGGAAATCACAGTATTACGGGAAACAGCGTGATTATCACAATCAATAGAGAGCATGGGTGTGGAGGATTTATCTCGTTGTATTGCTACAACTTTATTCTCAAAATATTACGACTTTAATCTCGTATTGCTACGACTTAATTCTCATAATCTTAGATTTATTTATTTTTTTATGTTGCGGTTCAGTGCTGCCGTAGTAAACAGTTGACTTATACCTTCGTACGATATATACATTGCCACCCAGCACTAAATCACCATGCTGTTTATCTGTATCGAAGAAGAGCTTTATAAAATACACTTCAGAAAATAACTCCAAAGGAAAAGTATCATATAGGTTTTGAATGACAGTTTTGGTTAAATCTCTTTAAAGCAAATGATATGCAGAAGGTGCGTCTCAATTGGACTGACCACATGCAAATGAATTATCCTTAGTGAAAAAACCCTATACCAAAATGTATTTAAAATACATTTATTTCATACTAAGTATACTACAAACTCATTAACATATTTACTGACATATCGCTTGAGACTTACTGATATAAATATTATAATTAAACTTTATTTGGAGTACTTTTTTATTGCACAATGCACATTTCTTAATATTAAGCCTAAAATTAGTTTTTCCAATTTAGCAGACTTTAAGTATATCAGTTTAGTATACCAAAAGTACAACTGCAGGGTATTTATATTAAGTACATAAATATGTAAATGTATTTCTAGTATACTTTAGCATAAAATAAATGTATTCCAAATACATTTTGGTATATTTATTTTTCACTAGGGATCATAAGATATAAATGCTTTTTTTTCTTTTTTCTTTTATTTTTGGCACACATGATTGTTTGACTAAACTTTACCAAGGCACAAATGTAGTTGTGAAAACCTTTAGCAGTGTTATCATTTTATGTTCTTTTTCTAACATTTGTTTAGAGCTGTGCACAAGTTCAAGGAACAAAGAATCAAGATGACATGTAACATGAGGTTAAAGCTATCCCTATAACAAGCATTTACAAAGCAGGTTCTGATATGAAATTACATTAAAAAAAAAATTAACAAATATATCTATGAGAGTATCAGAGAGCATGCAGGAATGTAATAGGTCATTAAATATTAAACCAAACAGTATAAGGGAGGCAGATTAAAAAAAAACTACGGTGACAAAACTCTGCTCTAAACCTACAGACATACCACAGGTGAATAATGCTGAGGTTGTCAAGATATTAAACCAAAAGCTATTAAAAGCTATTTCCCATGGAGACACATGGAGTGCGAATAAAAAGCATTTTATTCATTAGGCTTCAAATTGCCTCTTGGCTGCTTGTCTGTGATTACACCCTGTTGTCAGCAGCTGTTTGGCCATGGATAGTGCAAAAAGAAGAGAAAGAGAGAGAGAGAGAGAGAGAGCTTTATTTGTCATCCATTCTGTCTTGCAAGAGAAAAATTCTGTGAACACAAAAGTGAAGCACAAAGCAAAGTGATGATAAAAAGGACAGTTTTTCAAATTAATTAATTGTCATTGAATTCTGTCAATCACAATACACAGGTATATAACGATTACATCACTTCTGAGTACATCACTCCACCTCTACAGTTTTTTATTAAAATTATAGTCTTTATTAGTGTTGTCAAGTAACTACCTTAGAACATCTCAAGATACACTCTTATTTATCAAGAACATCAGCAACAATTTACTAAATAGTTTGTTATACAATATACCTAAAAGACTTATAATACCATGCAGGGAATTCCCTGTCAATCTGTCAACTGTACTTTGAAATTTTAAAATAAATCAGAATGTCATTGGATAGTTATATATTAAAAAGATAATATCCCCTTATGTAGCCTCAGTGTTTTTAGCATTGCAGCTGCAGCTTTTCAAATGGGCAACTTGACTGTTGTTCAACTACTTTAAATTACGTGTAGTTTTAATTGTAAGAACCTCATGTCATGCCACTTATTGTCAAGTCCACCATCTGGGACCCAAAACTGCTGCATATTCATTCTCTTTCCTCTAACTGGATACTTCCATACGAGTGACTTTCCAGTATTTGATTGAAAGGGCTAAGATTACATTAGCATGTAACATTGTATGAAAATAATCCTAGCTTTATAGTGCTAAAGCTCATGGAACTACTTGCAATGCAGGAGCATTGCATGTATATGCAATCCTGAACAAAACTTTTTAGAAAAGGCATTGCATTTTCATTATCAGGAAGAAATTCTAGCATGCTAGCCAAAACAACGGCACACTATCTTCCTGTAAAGTGACAAAGAGATTTTTCTGATTTCCCCAATGGTCTTAGCATGAGCTGGGGTGGATTAATCTGTAGTCTGGAATGAAACTGAAGAAGCCCCTGGCCTGTTGATGCAGGTGGAACAGAGGGTGTTGAATGATTCACTGACTGCTATGGGACTGATTCTTGATTGATCCCTAAGGTCGTTTGCTGGTCGTAGCCCGGAGGATTTCTAGCTTATCATCACTAATTCAACCCATATCAAAAAAGTTTCCCCATATTTTGATACTCTCATAGATATATTAAAAGGCTATAATTGTCTTTACATGCAGTACAGAGTCAATCATAAGCAATAAAGAGCTGCTTCATCGTTGACACAAGAGAAGACATTTGCGATTTTTGTTACAATAGACTGTAGGAAATCCTTTTCCAGCCCTTTTTGATTTCTGTTTTATAAAGTATTCCCATTACAGTGTCAGAAACCACTGCAAACATTTCTCTGAATGAGTGACCTGTTCAAATGAATCAAACTGAATTACGAACTATTTTAGATTATTTTGCAGACCCATTTGACTGATTAGATCAATAGTGATTGATTTGCAAATCTGGCATTGCTAGTTCTGATTGTAAATATCTGATAGAAAACACATGACATGATTGCTGAAATATCAGTATACGGTATAATATCTAACATCACATCAGACAAAAATGCATCAATTATAATTTATTGGGGCACAGCAGTATTTCACTGGAACTTGTGCCCCATAATTTTTATTGGCAATGATGGTTCCTTAAAGAACATTTACCATCCATGGAACCGTTCCATTGCACAAAGGTTCTTTATATCAGATCATTAGATTTTTGTTGTACTAACAAAATGGTTTTCACCAAAAAGTTCTTTGGGGAACCTTACATGGTTGTTCTATGGCATTGCTGTAAAAACCACCTTTTGTAACCTTAATTTTTAAGGGTGAAAGGTGTAGCAATTCCCCTGGTCTTAGCTGGTCAGGCTAGTTTGGTTTGATGGTTTTAGAGGACCTGGGAGAACCACCTGGTCAGCTTAAGCAGTTTAAAGCAGCTAAGACCAGCAAATAAACCTTGTTTAAGCTGTTTTTCTTTCAGCAGGGAAAATGAACATGGAATCAAGGCACTAAACACCCACAGTCAATTTTCAGATCAAAAAATTTAAGGCAATACAAGCAGGGCCGTCGCCAGAACATACAGAATGGGGGGGCATTTTATTTTCATAGGGGGGCACACTTTTTTATGATCTACGAAAAAGACATTCACAAATACAATAACATCGCGTATTTAGCCTAATATAACTGAAATAGACCAAGTTCTATGTTAAAACAACACCAAAACACAAAACATGAATTTTCTGATCGTAGGCGGAGGGTGAATCAACACGTGGATATGCGCTTCCTCTTTAAAAACATTTTTAGATTTCTTTGAAATAGTTTCAAGTTTCGTGTCACCGCACAACCTACACATCCCAGCATAAATTATAAATTATTTATTTTGAAAGCGTCTATGTTCACAAACCACTGTTTTAACAATTTTAACAGAAGCATACTAAATGTAGGATTTGGCATGGCAGAAAGCTTGCAAGAGCCCTCATTTTATTATCATTAAAAAGCGGTTATACATCTACATCGCAATCTCACAAAGTTCCATTATAATCAGTGACGCTGATGCACAATGAATCTCTTATTTACATGCTTATTATAATGAGAAGGATTTGCTAGCGTGCAGAACTCAGAACCCTCTCATCACTCAAAACACTGGAGCTTCGCCAATATTCTTTCATTACGGAGAAAACTGATCCAAGACCAGCGTTATGGACAGCTTTTCCCTCAAAAGCAATCAGAAGCACATGAAAGCTTGCTACCGCCACAGATATTTATCTCACAATTCTGACTTTATAACACGCAATTCTGCCTTTATAACATGCAATTGTGAGTTTATATCACGCGATTCTGATAAAAAATTACCTTTTTATTTTTTATTCAGTGTGGAAACAAGCTTCCATAGCAGCAGCAGGCTGAAAAATTCGACACTATAAGTCCGTGGCTAGGGGAAGGTAGGCCTTGCCCAGCCTTCCACACCTTCCGCCTAATTTCTGATTCATATTTGTGAAGACAATGTGTTATTTAACGTTACCGTTCTAGAGATTAGTGTTTCTGTGAGCTAAATTCTGCTGAAGAACTTTCGTTATGAAACACGTGAATCGCCAAATCCACAGAATTACATTTTTTCGCTCTCAATAGTAAGTTTACTGAATTACCATTCGATTAGGGGGGCACAAATACAAGGCAGTGAGATAAAGTGATCTGGGCCGAGCTTGCAACAAGATAAAGACCACATTGGAAGGCAGGGGTCAATTGTAGAATAGTGTAAGACTGGTGAAGCCACATATCAAAGCTAGATGTCATGTATAAGAACTGATAAAAGTGAACAGGAAAAGGCAAAAAAAAGTTCAAGTGCCAGTAAGTGATAACAGGGTTTCCCCGAATGGGAACTCGATTAGATTTGCAATGGTAGCGCAAGAAATGTGAACTGGCTCGCAGCTGGTTACACAAGCAATATCTATACGGTCATAATCGTTCAGCTCTCGTGAGCCTTCCGTTTCTTCCAGATCTGCACGCTGAGGTGGAAAGATCATGGAAGAATTGTAAAACTGCAAAACAAATATAGGAATGTTATTGATCAGTAATATCTATAAATCTTCTCCAATTAGTCAAATCAAAGCAATGCAATACAGCTGAAGAAATGGAACCTGATGATATCACCAAAAACATAAGCTGTGACAGTCACTTTAATACCCAGTAGTCTCTCACTGACAACCATTTCCATGACTGCATTTCTCAAAGACTGCAAAGAAAATTAGACAGTAAAACACAATGGGGAGAACCCAGACCAAATCCATCTTTTACTAGCATATACTGTATGAAGGACACTTTATATGACAGTAGTGGGGAAAAAGCCACAATTTTCATTGCAAATTGAGCCCCATCATTTCAGAGACAACTAAGGGCTTACTGGCAACCCAGTTCTTTCAGATTGTATGTGTGTGAAGCTTAGGCGGAAGTGGATGACGCCTGGGCCTGTCGCATGGCATGACTTTAATGCAGACTGAGGGTTTGAAGATAATTAACGCTGACCTGGGAACAGTCAAGGCTGGGCCGGAGTAAACTGAGGAGAAAGGGGAACAAGGAGGAACATCATGGGAGAGGGTACAGGAAGTGAGGATATGAAAGTGGATGAGGAGCTGCCCATATGGAAATTCTGTATGAAGAATTTGGCATGTGAAATGGGAGCAGTAAGAGGACACTGAACAAAATGAATGTGAAAACTTATTCTGTCACACGCAATGAACATTGTTTTATAATACAGTTACCAATTTGAATTTCCCATAACTTTATTCTTAAATGAAATTTTATTTCTTTAATTAATTATTTCTTAAATTTTCTTTAAATCTTTAATTAAAAAATAAATAAATAATGAAAAGCAAATCATTGGTTTGCTGATTTAAGCAAACATGACACAGCACAGGGGCTGATGGAGCTCAAAACTTATCTGAACTTTTAAAGTATCTATACATACAACCTATACATATTCCATTTTGCTCACTTTTTTTTTTCTTACAAAAGGCCAAGATCAACAATACTGGTTCACAATTAAATTAGATCACAAAATAACAGCATAGTTTAAAAACATTTATACTAAAATACAAAAATTATAAAGTCATCAACAAAAGATCTGTCACAATGCTTTAATAGTCTATAAAGTCACAATATTAAACACATGGCAGCAATAAGAGACAACACTAACAGCAGCTGCATGTTGCTCTGTGATCAGGGTCAAATGGACACAAAAAAACATACACATTTTGTTTTTGTAACTGATTTGTGACTGCAGTGTGCGTGTGTGTGTGTGTGTGTGTGTGTGTGTGTGTGTGTGTGTGTGTGTGTGTGTGTGTGTTCTTGTATATATGGTTCATGAGGACACAAATGTGTATAACGACCATCACAATGACTCCCTGTGTCCTTGTAAACCAAATGGCTTAAAAAAAAAAAAAAAAAACATACTAAACAGTTGTTTTTTTTAATAAAAAAAAAATAAATGGCAAAAGTTTTCAGGGATGGGTACGTTTAGGGGTAGGGTTAGTGTAGGGGGATAGAATATACAGTTTGTACAGTATAAAAAACATTAGGCCTATGGAGAGTTCCCATACACCACAAATTCAAGTGTGTGTGTGTGTGTTTGGGGGAACGTCATTGGATGTTGATTGCTCATGGCAGGCCAGTTGGCAGAGTGGCCACTGCTATACAAGCAGCACATTGGAGTTTGTAGAGACCTACTGGGTAAATACACAAAGAAGTTGACAGGTATTATCTTTTAAATTATATATATATATATATATATATATATATATATAATTTTTTTTTTTTTTTTTTTTTCCTAGAAATGTCCCCCTTCAGGCCGTTACAAGATTTGACTACTTTGATTTTAAACTTTACTGATTTTTAAAAGCAAATAGAATAACTTTTATTTTGTTATTAATTAAATATCATCTTACTAAGCCATTTTATTGAGAAATATACTATAGATTCACAACTGATATTTATATGCATGTTGTGCAAGTAGTCTATTTAAATTAACAACTCTAAAAATGTCATGTCAACCATTAATTAAAAATAATAACATATTTACCTTACACTTTGAATACATGTGAGTGTACACATTTTTAATGATTATTTTTAGCAATGTTTTTAAAAAAAAACGTATGGTAAAATATTTATTTTACAAATATCATGAAATATTTATTAATAAATTTGGAGAGTTTGGAGAGTCATACCACATGACATTTTACAACCTGAACTAGCATTGCCTGGTCATGGAAAAAGGTCAAATTATTATACAAGACTTGACCATAACACACAGTCGTGAGGGTTTGCTGTGGCCCCAGTATATGATCTAATTTCCTGTTTGTTTTATTTTATTTTTTTCTTGTATGGCTCTGCATGTTGGTTGCACCACACCAAAGAGCTTTAGTGTCTTTGATCTTCAAGGGAACCAAGATACAAATGGCTTTCGTATAACTCTGCAAGGATATAGTGATGGGAGAAACTATTCACCTTTAAGTATGTCTGCAATCCGCTCAAAAGCAAAACTTAATTGAATGTGACATACATGATTTCTAACTCACCCTTTTCCCATTCACACAAACACAGACACACAAACATGCTACAATATGAGTTAGGAATTTCTAGCAAATTTTCCGTACTTCCAGGAGGACAAATAAGATCAAGTTTTGTTTGGCCCACATCATGTAGCGCATTACAGAAACATGCTAAGGCCTGTTCTTTCTCACTGGTTAAGAGCGAGAGAAGAGGGCAAAGGAGGATTAGATCAGACCTGAGAACCACTCTGGGAACTATGACTGACCTCTGAGACTGGTTCACTCTCACAGAGAAAGGCCTTAAATATGAGCTGCCCTCTGACTTCAAACTTCATCATCGCAAATAAATCTAAAGAAATACAGAAGGTCAACAAAGGCCCACTATCTGGGAACAAGGGCATGTTTCAATTATGAATTCAA
Organism: Coreius guichenoti; assembly: GCA_039654105.1. NCBI lineage: Eukaryota > Metazoa > Chordata > Actinopteri > Cypriniformes > Gobionidae > Coreius > Coreius guichenoti. The sequence goes on from CM077170.1 coordinate 27,040,773, forward strand.
AGCAGACACACATGTACATGATTATGCATATTATATCATGAAAAATCACATTTGATATATAAACTGGCATTTTTGGCATCTAAACCATTAAGCAAATATGAAGACTCTTCTAAACACACGAAATTTTGAATCAGACGTATGCTTATTTTTCCATCTATAAATCTCCACAAGTAACATGGGCAGCATTAAAGGTGAAAAAAAAAGTGTGTTAAATGCTGGATTGTTTATTTTAAAAGGTATCGGGGGTTGGACTGGACCTAGTGGAAATGACAAGCCAAAGTTGGTAAGAGAGGTTCTTTCATTTGGAAACATGCAAACAAGGCTCTCTCTGTCTCTCATTTCACACTCACACCCAATACATACACAGATATACACTAAAGCATTTATTCAATTGCATGCTTCAAATCTGAAGGCTAAAAACAAGTGGGCAACATTCTAAAATAATAACCAGGGTCAATATGAAAAAGTGAGTGGTCAATACACACACACACACACACACACACACACACACACACACACACACACACACACACACACACACACATACATATTTGTAAATAAACTTCCTCATCAATTTAATCTCCTCAGCATCCCAGAGAGCCTAGAGGAACTCGATGTTGCAACAGAAACTATTGACTTTCTCTTTTCCAGCACTTTAGACACAGTTGCTCCTCTGCGCTTAAAGAAGATTAAAGAAAATAGTCCAACGCCATGGTACAACGAGCACACTCGGGCCCTTAAAACAGCAGCCAGAAAAATGGAGTGCAGCTGGAAGAAAACAAAACTGGAAGTTTTTCAGATTTCGTGGAAAGAGAGCATGATTGCATACAGAAAGGCCCTAAAAACTGCTAGATCTGCTTATTTCTCGACTCTCTTAGAAGAAAACAAACACAACCCTAGGTATTTATTTGAAACAGTGGCTAAATTAACAAGAAATAAAGCTTCAACTTCTGATGTTTGCAAACAGCATAGCAGTAATGACTTTATGAACTTCTTTATGTGCAAGATTGATAATATTAGGAAGAAAATTATAACTATGTAACCATCTACTACAGTATCGCATCAGACAGTGCATTGTAGTGTCACTGAGGAAAAATTCCACTCATTCATTGCTATAGGAGAAGAAGAATTTGCTAAACTCGTTAAATCATCTAAATCAACAACATGTATGCTCGACCCTATACCAACTAAACTGCTAAAAGAGATGCTTCCAGAGGTCATAGATCCACTTCTTAATATCATTAATTCATCTTTGTCATTAGGATATGTACCGAAAACTTTTAAGTTGGCTATTATTAAACCACGTATTAAAAAAACGCAACTTGATCCTACAGAATTAGTCAATTACAGGCCAATCTCAAATCTACCCTTTCTGTCAAAAATACTAGAAAAGGCAGTGTCTTCACAACTACGCTCCTTTTTAGAAAAAAATGGTATCTGTGAGGATTTCCAGTTAGGATTTAGACCGTATCATAGTACTGAGACTGCTTTCATCAGAGTTACAAATGATTTGCTCTTATCATCCGATTGTGGTTGTATATCTCTATTAGTGTTACTCGATCTTAGCGCTGCATTCGATACTATCGACCACAACATTCTTCTGAATAGACTCGAAAATTATGTTGGCATTAGTGGAATTGCATTGGCATGTTTTAAATCATACTTATCTGACCGTTATCAGTTTGTAGCAGTAAATGAAGAGATGTCACACCGATCACAAGTTCAGTATGGAGTACCGCAGGGCTCAGTGCTAGGACCGTTGCTTTTCACCCTGTACATGCTACCACTGGAAGCTATCATTAGGAAGCATGGCGTTAGTTTTCATTGTTATGCTGACGATACTCAGCTCTATATTTTTTCACGCCCTGACAAAACTTACCAATTCACAAGATTAAAGGAATGCATAACTGATATAAAAAATTGGATGACTATTAATTTCCTGCAACTTAATTCAGAAAAAACAGAATTTTTAATTATTAGACAAAAATCCTCTGCACGTAGTAACCTAGAATACTGTCTAACACTTGATGACTGCTCTGTCAAGTCCTCGCCATCAGTTAGGAACCTGGGTGTGCTCTTTGATACCAATCTTTCATTTGAAAGCCACGTTTCTAGCATCTGTAAAACTGCATTCTTCCATCTTAAAAATATATCTAAATTACGGCACATGCTTTCAATGCAAAATGCTGAACAGTTACTTCACGCGTTCATGACCTCAAGGCTAGATTATTGTAATGCTCTACTGGGTGGTTGCCCTGCTCGCTTAATAAATAAACTGCAGCTGGTCCAAAACGCAGCAGCTCGAGTTTTACTAGACCCAGGAAGTATGACCATATTAGCCCGGTTCTGTCAACACTGCACTGGCTCCCTATTAAACATTGTATAAATTTTAAAATCTTGCTAATTACTTACAAAGCACTAAATGGTTTAGCTCCCCAGTACTTGAGCGAGCTCCTAACGCATTATACTCCATCACGTCTATTACAGTCTCAAAATTCTGGCCAGTTGATAATACCTAGAATATCAAAATCAACTGCAGGCGGTCGATCCTTTTCCTATTTAGCACCTAAACTCTGGAACAGTCTTCCTAGCATTGTTCGGGAAGCAGACACACTCTGTCAGTTTAAATCTTGACTAAAACCACATCTCTTTACTATGGCATACACATAGAACATTATCAATTTCTATTATTCAAATCAGTTAAATGATTGTTTTAGGCTGCATTAACTAGGTCTGCCGGAACCGGGAACACTTCCCATAACACCTGATGTACTCGTTACATCATAAGAAGAATGGCATCTACGCTAATGTTAGTCTCTCTGTTTATCCCGAGGTTTACTGCAGTCAGCCGGATCCGGGCCGTATCCAGATCAGATGGTGGACCTGCGCCTAGACATGACCAACACATCCCTGAAATGTCTGCAGAGACCGTGTCAATTAAACTCCACCCTGTAAATGCTGCATCGACATGACATCCTCATTAAACCCGTCTCCAGCGTGACGACTCCAAAACAAACTCAAAACAAAGATGAAATGACCCACTGTACAATGATATAATGTTTTTAAACAAGCATGTGGCATATCTAGCACATTAAGTGTTATTTCACAGGGGACATTTTCGAGGAGAACTTCAGTCGGGGACAGGTTTTCAAAAAATACGGATTGTCTGGTCACCCTATCTAATAGGTTTGGACCTCATAAATCTTTTTTTTGCACAAACCCTATTCCATTCAAACCCTATTCCTTTTGTCCTCTTTTTGTTCATCAACTAGCATAGTGTTTTTCCAACATTGACACATTGGAAAGTTTCTAGATTAAATAAACACTAAAGGCAGTAAAACACCAACAACTTAAAGACCTATTTTCATGCCATTCCTTTCACAATATATGTTATGACCCAAAACATTTTTTTACCATAGTGCATGATTTGTTAAATAATACATTTTGAAGTTTGTATCACATAACCAGCTCCACATGTATGGCTTTTCTGATAAACTTGCTTGATAGCTCAACTGGTAAAGCACTGCACTTGCGATGCAGAGCGCTTGGGTATGAATTTCATTAAACAAGAGTCACAATAAAAAAGCTTGAAAACTTGTAGAAGCAAGCTAAAATCAGCATGATTTCTATAGCAAATGCATTTTTATCTCACATTTGCTTTTGTTAACATTTGCAGTTAGGTTTAGGGTAGGGTAGGGTAGGGTAGGGTAGGGTAGGGTAGGGTAGGGTAGGGTAGGGTAGGGTAGGGTAGGGTAGGGTAGGGTAGGCTAGGGCTTTGTGTAGGTGACCTTTTAACCTTTTAGTGCCATTCACCTGACATTTCATTTCCGAACTTTTGCGATACATACAACAACCAACATAATAAAACGTTCACCTTTCAGATAAAGCTGAATACACTTTTAGTGCCACTCTGTGGATATTTCACTTTGAAAGTGTCATCAAACATGCAAGAAGCAGGGTAATATCATTTTGCCACAAGCTAATTTTTCCTTAGAGCCTGGGTTGTTTTTTTTTTCACCTTTACTTAATAATTTAACTGAAAAACACAAACTGAGACTATTGTATTTTGTTTAGTTGCCAGATTAAAGTAGACACAATATAACAGCCATCAAACCAAATCTAAGCTCCTGAATTAACGACAGCATTGTTTATATGTGTTTCGATCTTCCATATATTTCATATTTCAATAGACAGACACATACAGAGAAAGAAAGAGAGCAACATTTATGCATTGTTTTTGTATGATTAATCTGAACTAACTGCAGCTGCAGAAAGTTCCTCTGACTGTTTCTCTTATTAGCTCAAATACTACACCTGCAATCGGCTCTCATTGCGGTAAATATATTCAGCAGTGGGGGCAGCCCGGAGACACTGGGGAAAACACAGAAAATCCAGAATGCCTCATTTACTAAAACTCTGATCTTTAAAAACATTGAAAAAATTGGTGTGACATTGGTTTGCCTATTAAAAGGAAGTTCATTGTGAGAAGGAGAAGTACAGTTTGCCCTTTATCTAAGTGCATATGGGTAGAGTTGTATCTGCAAGTGCTCAAGCAGCAGAAAGCGGTTTCACAATGTGACCAGCAGCTTCCTGTCTGGTGGTGTGTGAGCTGAGTGTGTGAGAGGACACGTGTCTGTTTTTAAGACACTACAGAGAGTCTTCTAAAACCTTAAATGTGTGTATAACTGTCTCCCTGTTCAATGTGATGTGAAACTGAGTTTCCTTTCCTTTCCTTTTACCTCACTAACTCTTTCACTGACTTTTAGTTTGACTGTCTGAGACTTTCTTTCCTGTTTGTTAGAAGAAAAAGAAGAGAACTCTCTCACATGCTCTTTTTGGCAACAGAAGAACAAAGTAAAGAAGTAAAGAAAATAACAACAATAATAAAATATTTCCTTTCATGTACAAGCATGTTCCTGCTCTTAAAGTGAGCAATTTATTTGTCTCTTCACACAGGCTACTGGTTAATCCATTCACACCTCTGTCCATTTTCCAAACTGCCTGTCCTATGTAGGGTCACAGGGATACTGGAGCCTATCCCACATTAAAACACCCTGGATGGATGCGGTCTATCACAGCTATTGGAAAATGCTAACCAATAGTCAAATAGCTATTTAGGCATTGTGTTAGCAAATTCATATTTGGTCAGTTGGCTGCATTCTGGTGTAAAACTCTTACTTTTTTACGATCCAATCCACTCCTGCCCTACATTTATTCTCATTGAATACCATTTCACTTTGAAATAAGTCACATTATTGATGTAAGTGGATTGCGAATCGCAATTTATGTTGACTTTAAAGGGATCATTTCAGAATAAGATATTCTGAAAAACTCTTCTGTCCGTACAATAGAAAGTCATTTAGGCCCAGTGTTGGCTTTCACTGCAAAGACATCTTTTTTATGTCATTTTTGGGTGAACTATGTCTTAAATATGCATTACCTGACTAGAAAACAGCTGTATAGAGGAAACGGTGACACAGTGATCTGCATATGAGTAAATGTGTGGTATATGTGTGCAAGTGTGTGTATGGGGAGAAAGAGTATGGTTAGATGTTACAGCAAAACAGAGCAGCATAGCCACTAAGAGGTGAATAACAACTCCGCCTACAGACTTAAGATATGACAGTGGTGTGTCTCACTTGAATTCAGTTACACACAAGTTTCAAATATTCTAGCTGAGCCCCATGGGTGAGTTTTTTAAGGTAGCCATTATTTCAGAATGTATTACATTTCTATTTCTATTGAGACGCCTCAAGCTTGACGCACCTTAACCACAATATCACTTAATCACTGATGTATCAGTTTTATTTATTTTTTATTTAAAATATTCACAAACTTTTTAAGTAGATTTTGAAATATCTGATATTCTGATTCTCAAAAATATGTAAATGTTTATAATAATCATAAATTTATAATAAATAAATACTAAATTAATTTATAATAATCATGTTATTTGATCAGCACTGTCAAGTTAGTTTACACTGCAATGCATAGAATCAGAGTCTGTTAGATTTACAACAGGTAATTTCATCCACTTCTTTAGAAAGACATGAAAGTAAGTGGCTGGTGAACTGGGAGAAGAATAAGCTAATCTTTATAATTACCTATGCAATGTGTTTCTGACATGAATAAAACATTTTTTTCTGATTATTTTGCATTGATTTTCTGCCTTCATAGACATCAGTATATATCTGAGAAACGTCTCAGGTTACGACTGTAACCCTAGTTCCCTGAGAAGGGAACGAGACGCTGCGTCAATGACGCTTTGGGAAAGCCCCTGCGTGATTGTGTCTGAAGCACGTGTATCAACTAGTCCAAATCAAGGCCTTAGAGGCCGCCATACTCCTAGTAGAGTGAGCTCTGACAGCCAAAGGAGATGGCTGGCCAGAGGACTCATAGGCAAGAGAAATAGCCTCGACTATCCACTTGCTGACTGTCTGTTTGGACGCTGGAAGACCTTTCTTAGGCAACCCAAAACAGACAAACAGCTGATCCGTCTTCCTCCACAGGGCAGCTCTGTGGACGTAGGTATCCAGTGCTCGAACTGGACATAGCAGGTTCAGCTTTTCCTGGTCCTGATCTTTGAAAGGAAGAGGGCAGAAGGCTTGCAAATCGATAGTACGCGGTACATTATTCGGCACTTTAGGGACATAGCCCGGCTTAGGATGAAGGAATGCCTTGACCATCCCTGGTGCAAACTCCAAGCACGTTGGGGACACTGACAGGGCCTGTAAACCTCCCACTCTTTTGAGATAAGTTATAGCCAGAAGAAACACTGTCTTAAGAGTCACAAACACAGTATCAAGGGGCTCGAAGGAAGCCGTAGATAAGCCTTCTAGCACAGTTGCCAGGTCCCAAGCCAGAACTCTGGTACGTATTGCAGGCCTCAGCCTCAAAGTACCACGAAGGAAACAAGACACCAAAGGGTTTCTCCCCACAGACATACCACCCAAAGGGGCATGGTAAGCCGCTATGGCTGCCACATACACCTTCAATGTGGAAGGGGACAATCCTGCAGAAAACCATAATACTAACTCTTTTTACAGAGTTAGTATTATGATATTATGAGCACCATTTCTAAAAGCCTCTATGACTGACACAAATAAGGGCAACATGGCCTCTGTCACTTTCCTTTCAAATGCCTGCTGACTCTTTCTCCTTTAGCAGCTGTCAATCACCTTCAAGTGTCACCCTTTTATGAGGCTTCAAGGCCAAGCATCTGCTGAAAATCATCCGGGCAGAAGGAAGTAGAAGGTAACAATTCTGGGAAGATTGGGGTTTTAATGATTTGATGTCATATTTTTCAACAGAGTTGCATTGGTGTGACAGAGCTTGCGTAAAGGTTGGCAAGAATAACTTCTAATTTCTCCCATTTAAAGTTAAATTAAAACAACAGTGTAATATTACAGTGATGCTCACCTTTAAGGCAAGCCATAGTGCATATAGGATGCATGCATGACAGTACAGCGGGGTCCCACTCTGCTTAGATTGTTAAATAATTTTATATTCTGTTTTGATTTAATTCTTTGAGTTTCCTTTTCTCTCTCTCTCTCGCTCTCTCTCTCTCTCTCTCTCTCTCTCTCTCTCTCTCTCTCTCTCTCTCTCTCTCTCTCAGTGATATATTAGCGTGATAAAACACAGTTAATCCAGTAGGGCTCAAATGCACCTATAACTACCAGTAGCATAGCCCGAGCATTTAATCAGTATATGCTGGTTGTATGGGAGAAGGGCTTCCTGAGTAACCCGGAAAGTCGCACCTCCAAGTTTCGTCCCAGGGATGTCTCGTGAGGGGTGCAGCACAACAGTGAAAGGAGAGGGTTTTAAAAGAGGGAGACAGTTTTTACATCAGTGTGGCTTCTCTAAAGTAAGTCCTGCTTCTGCTCAATATACAGTACTTTACTAAATTAATACTGTCATTTGCTTACAGTTAATTAAGATTTATATTCACCCTAGGGACCCTCATAAATGAAGAGCTATTTTTAAATGACAAAATCATGTTCATTGCTTTTTGACCTGATATTGCAATTTACACAAAATTGCAGGCATTCTGGAGAAAAATGCAGGACCAACAAATTACTTCACTTACCACTTCTAAATAGGTAGAGCAATGTTTTTAAGAAGTTGTATGTAAAATCAGTATTAAAAAAATATACAAAACTGATTCCAACAATACCACTTAATCTGTTTTTGCAAACCATTCACGAAATAGATCTGACAAAAAAGAATATAATAAGATACTAAAATATCTGCTTAATAATAATAATAATAATAATAATAATAATAAAAATATGATGCCAATTTAAAAATAATTAATAATATTCTAAATATTCCCTGATGTAGACCAATATATTAATCCTTATTGCAAACATTTGACCGTAATATCACTCTGTTTTTTAGCAAAAGCCTTACATCTCTCACACACTCACATAACACACCTCCTCATTATCCTTCATCATCTCAAGAACGCAGTGTTTAGGCTTGCAAAGAACACTTGGCGAGGAATGAATTGAATTGAGACTTGCCCTAATCCTTGTGGAATACACATCAACAAGACAGAGAGAGAAAACCTGTCTCAGCTCCCCAACCTTATAAAAGGCTCGTCTGAGGACAAACAATGCAAGTGAAATGAAATCCTAAAATCAAACTGACTTGAGGGAGAATTTATAAGCAATTGTACGAATAAACAAAGCACTGAAGGAATGAAAATAAAAGCTCCTCCTTAAAGTGTTAGATAATATGTGCAGGTGTTGAAGCCTGTCCTTGTCTTTCAGTATGGACACAAGATTTGCACAAAACCTCATGCCATCACACGACATAGAAAATGACATGGACCAGCCTTTTCACATATACAAGAAATTAGATTTCTTTAGAAGAAGAAGAAATAGTACATCACACAATTTGACTGACCATGACATAAACCTGGGTCATCTATTTGTGCCTTTAGAAATTAAGATGGAAAAGCATAGCTGAAAAAAAAACCACTCCTCTTGACTGAATCCAAATAAAGATAAACTCCATGATGCAAGCTTAATTTCGCTCGGATCATTCCAAACCCGTGTTGATAATCCAAGTCTGGAATAATACAAAAGCTTTGTGTGAGGAATAGTCCAAAATGAATGTTGTTATGCACTGAATATCTTCCCCTTCAGTGGAAGCCATTAAGTTAAACTTGTGAACCAAATCTGTCTGTTTTTTTATGAATGAAGACTTGGAATATAGCAGATAAACAGCACCACTTTCATGATACTTGGAAGCTCCAGTCCCCAATTCATTCTAACTGTGTGGAAAAGAGTAACCAGGACATGCTGCAAAACTTCTCTCTTTGTGTTCCAGTTCCTTACAAAGACACAAAGATAAAAAAAAAATCCTATATATTTATCTCTGTTTGTGCCTGCTGAGTGTGTTGTGTCTGACACAAATGAAAAGCTCTTTCCAGGCTTCCCCATCAGAGCACATACAACTCAAACTATCAGTCTTATTCTGAATGAACATTTAGTATGTCAGGTTTTTCAGTAGACTAGAATTCCTGCGATGCCTGAAAATTCAAGACCCAATCCCAAAAGAACAATACAACCCTTTCGATACTGTGATGTTTTGTGTGTAGTCTGTCAGCTGAACACGCTCTCTGCTGTTATCATTGCTCTCAGAATAAAAGGAAGAATAAACACAATATGAAGTTAAATGCGATTATCATATTCTCCTTAGAGAAATGTATAATTTACTATTTAATTCCACATCTTGTTCTCTATATTTTTCGCTTATGGCTTTATCAAATATACATAGGCTTTTACATATCCCATATCCCAGGGACATTTCCTTTCATACGTGGCAAGAGTAGGGAAAAATTTTAAAAGCAACAGGTACATTTTCTAGCTGAAAAACTTTGAGAAATTGAGCAACGCTTTCCATATCACACAAGCACACTGGTAATAAACGCTGCACTTACACAAACGCGTGGTAGATAAAAGCCCATGATCTGGGTCTCTCCAGCACGTTGTACAGGTAGTTCTGAATCCTTCGGTAGCGCGCGTTTCTCCGGCCGCTTTGCGCGCCGTACACCAGAGGTTTTCCGAGCAGACTCAGCCGAGCACCCTGCTTCCCCCGGTCTCTTTCCGTGACCGATGCACCTGTGCCGGCATGCGATGCGGACAACAGGCCGTCCATCGGCCGTGAACAATTGTTCTTCATTCTATTACCACATTCCACATTATCCAATCCGTAACTTTCGGCGTGGTGCCCGGGAGAGGTGTTCATCCAGAGGCCGGAGCCGGCCTCATCTCCGCTGTGGTTGCGCGGCATGGCATCACCAACGCGGTCCCAAATGCGCGTGGCATGCGTATCGTTATATCTCTGATAGATGCAACAGGAGAGCCAAGAAACTACCAACGCGAAATGTCAAAAACACTTAAAATACCTCCGGTCGTGACGCGCGAACGCCACTTTCTTCACTTCTATGGACACACTTCAGTAAATGGGAAGTGTATAAAGTCACTGCTGGCGCTGACCCACAAGAAGAGCCAGTCAAAGTGACTTTATATGTCTCCAGATGAGTCTTGCGTGTACAGCTCGTGTTACTCCAGCGCGCGCGCGCTTTTGATGTCCCTCAACTCACACGCTTCCTGCGCACAGGAAATCAACTGTGCCATTCTGCGTGCTCGTGCTGTGGCACATAGCCTATAACGTGTTACCGTAATAATATGGTAAATATTCCCAATCAGCACCCGCTGTCCTTTTCGACGCGAGTTTGCGGTAATCTCACACTTCTGGTAATTCGTCAAAATAATGACATATGGACATGAGAATTAAGTTCAGCGTTTCGCCGGCTGATATAGGCTAAACTGATGGTTGAAGATTCATGTGTTTACATAGTCAAATGTCTATTATTTGCATAACAACTCGTTCTTGAAATCGTAGTTCCTAAAGTTGAATTTATACAGTGCCTCCAATGACAGACCACAAGGCTACCTTTCAGGAATCATCGTGTTAAAAAGAAAAGAAAAACGGATGCGAATTATTAAAATGAGCTGTGTAGTCGATGGTTTAACCCTTCAAATTTCAAAGCAAACTGTTGGACGGGGATCTTGTAAAGTTTTTTTTAGCATGTTAGGTTAAAACGTTCATTATATTTAAAAATACACCAGAAATCGCGTTTGCCTCAGGAGGTAACCATAGCAACACTATATGTCGGCTCTTTCAAAAGACATTTGCAATATTGATATCAAACTGAGCCCCATGAATTATCTAGGCTATAGGAATTCGGTGTATATGTCTAAGTGATTGCATAATTTGCATTCTGAATAAATTGAAAAACTGATTATGGCTTGGCTAGCTATTAGAATTAAAAGTTTCCTTTTAAATGGAGGCTGTGCAAAATATTTAGGCTATCACATTTTCCCTTTAATCCAGAGCCTCCTTAGTATAACAACTGTCAGACAGCCCATGTGACTGAACCCAAAATAAAATCCACAGGAACACTGTTTTCTGTGTGGGCATGCTCGCCCTCCCCTACAGTTAAACTCATACCAATCCATCTGTGAGCAGAAAAAAAGGGCCTATTTGTCTATGCTTATTCATCTTTTTATCTTCGGGAATTCTGCCATCGTTAGTAGGCTAACATGCAAAAGAGCCATTTGATTCTCAAATTAGACGCTTGAGTTTAACTGTCATGTGAAAGTTGCTCAACTGCTTAAGGGAGAAACAAAGTTTAATCAGCTGCAGACCAACATATTTAACAAGCACATGAAAAAGTGTAATTCAGCAACAAGGGATCAATTGGGGTTGGCGTTTGAATTGGGGATTCTTCCGTCAATTTCATTGGCTTTCAGTTAAAAGATTCCGTTATGAATGCTGAGCTGTCACTGATGGGGGAAACGGTGGCTTTGTGTTCTTCTGACCACTGTGCTTCCTCTCATTTTCTGTTCAAAGCGCCTTCTTGCGTTCAGAATTAGTTAGCATATTGTGTGCTACAGTAAACAACATCTTGTGCTGGATTTGTTCCATGTCTGTACTAAATAATTACTCAATTAGAAGCGTCACCAGGACGGTGAAACCAAATTCAGTTATTCCGGGGTTTTTTTCTTCACCAAAAATTATTTCTTTCAAAAGCAATTATACCAAAAACCTTTTAACATTGTTCCATGACTCACATCAGCATCACAATCAGAATCTAGATAAATTTCTGTAAATTTTTCAAATATGCTACCTACATTTCCCTCCTTCTTCCATGTGAATTTTTGTTTTTGTTTGTTTTTTTTTGTTTTTTTTTGATGAGTGATCATAATGTGGCTTATCTTGGGCTGCATTCCATTTGCTTCTCAACCTGCAGTGACTCAGACTATAGCAAGTATGAAAACAACATGTGATGGAGTTCCAATCGGCTACATTAGAGGCATAATTACCCTCAGACTCACATTTATTCTGGCGCATCAAGCTAAGAATAGAAATATACACTTCACCATCTGCGTGCTACAGGACTCGTGTTAATGAGACTCATTCTGTTATGTATTTTTATATTGTAAGAAACTTGATAAAATGACCCAGTAAAGCTCACAATGGAAATCATTCCTGCTTGCCATGACCTCTCTTGCTGCAAACACCACCATCACTTACTATCAGTCACGAGAGGAGCACTGGGGTCTTTGGCTGAACACAGAGACATGTATCAGGCTAATTGCTGTGACGCCAGCTCGCGCGGCGGTAGGAAGGACGTGCAATCATGTTGCACTGCAACATAGATGACGAACGATGGACAATATAGGTTAGGTGAACTGCATGTTACTTTTTGCTTCAGCGTCAGCCTAACTATAATTGTTTTTAATGATAAGTACTTAGCATTAAAACTCAGCATTACTCAGCATTACTCACTCAGACCGGTGAGGTCTGGCTACTTGTACTGTCTGTGTTTGAAGAAGCCTTGACGTGGGCGTATTGGTTCTCGCGCTAAATCTCGCTGTTAATTAACTCTAAAATCTGCGGTCTAAAATTATGTCCAAGTCCAAATGTTTTGTAATTGAATAATTCTTTATTTACCGCAGGGTTAAGTCTGAGCATCTCAAACAAAACGAGCCCTGACACGACAGAGCTGAGCTTATGATTATCAACAGCGCAATTACACAGAATTCTAATAAACGTCTGCCCTCTGCTGGTGAGTCGGCGCCAATGCATTCAGCATTGGTACGGCAATAGGGCTGAGCGAGACCGTCACACAGGGAAGATGTTACAAGTGTTAAGTTTAGAGTCAAAGTCCTATTACACTGATTTCTCCACAGCAGTGGTTTTGTATGTTGGTTTCAATTACCCAATTCAAACCCCTTAATACTTAGACTAAAACTCCAATATGATCAAACATTTGGGGCAAGCCACATTTATATTGGTCCAAGTTGTCCCGTGTCTTAAATGTTATAAATTGGAACAATTCATTTATTACAATATTGTTTTTGTTATTTGTTATGCATTATGGAAGTTGCAATAGTCTTTTCTTCCCTATTGTGACGTACAGTAGGCTATATAAATGGCTTCTCAAACAAGAAAAAAATTAGGGCGGGACTTGATTTTGTCCATCAGGATTGGATTGTTGGATCATTGGGGTTTGCTATAGCAGGTTGTCCCGCCCTCGCGACAGTAAACACGTCATCAGAGAAGAGAAGAGATGTAGATGTTGATATAAGCTATTTTGACTAAATATTATAGGGGCACATGAATGATTATATATATATATATATATATTAAATACTGCAATATTCCATAAAAGAGATGTCGGTTTTTATTTCATTGTGACTTTAAATGTAGAAAGTAGCCTAATAAATTGTAACGTAATGGGGAAAATAATCAAAAAGTCGTGCTATTTTCATCTTAAATTAATTATTTTTATTTCTGCATAATGATTTCCTGTAGAAATCTACAGGATTTCATAAATACCATTTATACACATTTAATCTAAATGTGTATAAATGGTAAGCATTCAGTTTACTTTGTCACTTTGTGCCCTTGATTTCCACTAGAGGGCACTCATCCCGTCTCCTTGGCTTTCCCATCATGAACTATACTTCCCATAACCCATTGCCTGGACTCATTATTGTTTGATCACTTCCACCTGTGTGTCATTACCCTTATTGACTCTGCCTATATAAGCCCTGTCACTCATTGCAAAGTCTTGTATGTTGTTACACTGCATTTCTGAGCGTTATCCTAGTTTCCCGTGGTCTATGGTTTTGATCTCTGTCCGTTCTTGGATTTCCCTGTGTTCCTGTGCTGTTATTGTTTGGACTGTTTACCCTGTGTTTATGACCTCTTGCCTGTTTATTGGATTATGTCTTTGGATTACCCTTTAATGCTGCATTTGGAATTAAATTATGAAAAATTACGAATTGCTTTTTTTCTGTGTATAGCCTACAGTACATTTAGCTTTATTTTCTACAATTTTACTGTAAGTTGGATGGCGTGTCATATGAGGCATTGCTTTTTCTATATATTTATTTCTTTTCACTCACATATATGTATAGCAGTCTCATTTGAAATTATTTATATTTCATATTTTTTGCTATTGTTGGATTTATGAGCCATGCAGATAAACATGATTGGTGGGAAATCCTCAGGGATTGGGGGATTGTCAGATAGCCAATTCCATCAAGGGTCATGGATGAGGTCATATTGACATATTGCATGCAGATGTTATTGTTCCTAAATCATATCTTAAAAGATGTCAGCCAACACTATAGGAATGTACTATTACACGATTGAATATATGGGTCAGAAATGTTTGAGGTCAAAATCAGCGATTACATTTATTTATTTTAAAACTCTAATCAAGTGTTTCTCAAATCTGTGATAATATATGGGCTGAGGTTTGATTGTCTAACCACTGTTGATGAATAAAAAGTTAAATGAAAAAGAAAAGAACATAAACATTGGGTTGAAAATTTCTTCCACACACTTTTTTTTATTTGGAAATCATAAAAATTAACTTTTTTCTTTTTCTTTTTTTAAATATAAAACATACACATCGTATGAGCCACACCTGTATACAAACAGAAATGTTGCAGTGAATACTTTTTCTTTTTCATCATCTCAGTGAAACACATACTAGAAGTTGTAAACAGTCAGCATTGTTTTTCCCCTCTACCCAAGAATACTGATCAAGTAAAATAAAAACCTCTCTCATGAATAAAAACGATCTCTTTTTTTTTCTTTCTGATTTTGTGTTCATAGCAGAGGTGAAGAATTTGGCTCGAAAGCACAGAGAAAATGATGATCTGGCTACAGCTTCAGAGCGGAGTGGTTCGGCCCTCTAAAAGTGACAGTGAGAGCAGATTTGGACCCATATGATAAGAAAGGTGTCCGCTCAGCGGTCCCGTATTGGGATGGTTGTTCTCAAAAGTAAGCCTTGGCCCCTTTGCAAATATGGCTTAACCACATGGTTATCTCATATTTACAACACATGCGCTAATTAGTCTCTGTGCATCTACATTTATATTTAACATGGATACGGTTATGTATGTATGATATATTTTTGACATTTCCTGTTCTGATATCGGTATACTCTTGAATAACTTGATGGGATGTATACACATTTTATATGTTAATTTCTGTGGTTTTGAGGTAAATTATGATTCAGTAAAATCTGTAAAATAGGAGGGAGGTTAGCTTTTGTTCAGTTTTACAGTACAGCACATTTCCCCAAAGGGATATAAAAGACTAAAAAGAAATAATTAAAAACTTGAAAAATGTTGCAACATTCAGCACCGAATGGAGGACATGGACTAGTTTTTTTTTTTAGCTGATCTGAAAAGTCTGAGTGAACGCAAATGGCTTCTTTTTCTTGGTTTATCTCTTATATTCAAGTACAAGCAAACTGTACAGTACATGCAACATACAAGCTGGCCTACAGTATGTTGAACTAACACATATCTATTTCTGTTACTTTTTAACATTTGTGTAGTCTGTTTTACAAAAATGTGCATGCAGCTGGGAACTGATCCGAGTCATGCTGCTCCACCGCACTGGAGGGAGGGGCCAGTGGCCTGATAGACGATTGGTGTTTATGTTTGTGATTAAAGTCTGATTGGTCACTTCAACATTTACAGAGACACACAAGAGGAATTTGCATTTTTTTCATTTAAAAATCAAGCTTTTGTGCTTGCAATTCTAATTTAAAATAAAGACATTATGTGCAAGGGCTTGTTGAAGAGTTTGAGTCAATCGTGTGACCGCAGGGTGGTATAAGTTGAAAGTGGTTTTTGCTAAACCACATATATTAAAAAGGAAAAGGTACGTCTACGCAATCACTTACCATCAAACACAGTTAAAAAGTTAGTTTAGTGTCCAAAAAACTCTATGTATCAAGATTCACTCAACAGATGACCCTAAATTAAAAAAAACGTATATGTACACAAATATGTTTACCTTGGTACATAGTGTTTTCTTTTCATTAACTAAATATATACTTTTTAATAGCATTTAATGATAAGTGTAAATACCTACAAATTGGATTGAATTCACTGAATAAGATGATGTATTGCAACGTACTGTAGGATAATATAATAGTTTCAGTTAACAGTAAATAAAAATGTATACTGTGCAAAGAAATGTGTATTTTCCAGATACGTTGTCTTCAATCTCATTTTTAGCATTTCCTGTCACAACACACTAGACAACACAAACCTCTTGATTTTCATTAAACGTGCCAGAGATGTTAAAAATAAATAAATAAATAAATAAAACGAAACAAATAAAAATAACTTCTAGAAGAGAGCCTCTGCTAGCTGTCACAAGCATTAAAAAACAGAGGAACTTTTTGGAGGATATGAAGCATGGCTTTGGGTCCTCCAGGTTTAGGCACCAAGAAAGGCCCTGCCCTTCCAGACAACCTCCCGAGGGGACGCCCTACATCTTTCCAGTGCCTGACCTTTGACTTTCAGTACAAACAAGGTTTAGACAGGGCCTCGGCTGAGGCCCCACAATCCCTTGGTCAGAGGTCACCTTTGTTTTTGGGTTGATACATTCTGATGCTCTGTTAAAAACTAGCTAACGTACATTTCTTTAATGAAGACTTGACTGAATATCACCCTGCTTTCTATGTCACCCTAACGTGCTAGTGTGCTAGACAGCACTAAGTCTCACGCAACAAACAGTGAGAGAAACAAACTATTTTGTTTAGGACAAACAAATTTGGCAGAACACGGGCTACCCACAAAGAGGAAAACATAAAAACAAAGTCACAGGAGTGATTGTCAGATTTTAACAAAGCTTTGTGTTATTTCATCGCATTTTCTGCCTGGCTCTTATTGTTGTCCTGTTGTCTCTCAGCATGTATTGACTGTGCTTTATATTGTTAGTCCACTACGATCGAACCCCCGCAGGTGCCGGTGAATTGTCCAGGGATGTCTGAGAAGCACGTCGAGTTAGAGAGGCAAGAGTTGGGTCGACAAGGGAAGAAGGTGGGAAAAGTTTGTACCAGCCAATGACATTGCTGGAAAGGTCCAACTCCTCTAGTAGGATTTGTGCAACTCCCATGAAGGATTTGTGGTCCATTCGCCCATAATCTCCCCAGACAATTACCTAATAGGATGACAACACATTGTTTATTGATTCATCAGTGGATGGAACTCTCAGGTCACATAATCAAAGTTAATAATGTCTAATCTCACTAATACGATCTATTTAAACTAGACAATTTTCTTTTTCATGCAACCCTTGAGGGCTTCAATGACATTTTCTCACAGAAGTGGATTGAATCTCAGGAGCTGCAAAAAGAAAAAAAGATAAATAAGTCACATGACTCACTTGTAACACTTTACCCTGTGGACTTTCTTCAAACTGCAGTGCTTGCTGGTACAGCGGGTCGAGTGTCTTGCGTGCAATTTTTGTCTTCTTCTTAGCTACATACGCCCCATTGTGTAGAAGATAGACTTTGACATATGGAGCTATGATTGAACAGAATGGATCAAATTAGGCAGGTATTAACACAATGTATACTACTGACATTACTGAACATATCAAGCATGACTAGCTCTGACAATGTTGGCTGTTTTCTGTATTACCTAGAACTGCTTGACGAATTATGTGGCTAAATAATATGATACATATGGAGTTTGAATCACAAGCTGTGAGTTCAGAATAGAACAAAAATGACTCACCAGGGAGTGATTTGGATCCTGGTTTTTGGATGAGACCTCGTGCTCTTATCACCTCCACCTCCAGCTGGCCTTTCTTATTTACCATGCCAATCTGAATGTCACCTGGACATCACAGAATATACAAATAAAACCATCTACTAAAAATGACAATTTTATTTAAATGGTACATTTGCTTAATGTATTTATTCAAATGGTTCATGCAAAAAACATTATTTGACATACTGCAGTTTCCCTAGGCAGTTACCTTTTGTATTTTAAACTGAAATATGTAAGTAAATTAGGGCTGTAAATTTACTGTACTGTATTTGGTACAAATACAACTAGAATACAACAGAACTGTATTTAACTTGACACAAGTTTAAAAAGAGATACTAAAAACACGTACCAAAGACATGTAAATGAACCAAAAACAGGAAGATGAGACCCTAAAAAGGACAGAATGTTCACGCATATAATTTTTTTTTCTTGTCATAGTCGCGAGTTTGCCCATCACAGTTCAGTACAGGCATGACTGAAGGATTCTTGCCGCTGTTTTGACTCCTTTACACATTTTATAAGCTCTTCAGGAGTTCTCAGCTGGTCATATGCATATCATATGCAGGCTACGCACACACAACGAGCACATTTATCCCGGCACACAGCATTGTTTTGGATGTAAGTTCTGTCTCAAAATAGTCAATACGTCATAAAAGCCGACTAATCAGGTTGTGGACGTATCCCTATGCCTTTAGATTTGGTATCTTTTGGTCCGGAGGTAAAAAATTTTTGAACGCTAATTGAACCAGGACTAAATGTTTTTTTGTCTGGACCAAACGAACCAAGCGAACCGAACTACAAGTGTGAACACAACCTAAGTCTATCTTATAAAGAACTTGACTGCTAAATAAATTGCTATGAACTGTAGGCCAGCTCAATGATATGGAAATAAAGTAAATTCTAAAGCCAATTTTTGTACAGTATTTGTCTTTTCATTTGTCTGCCTCGATAACATAATGCCTTAAATTATATTGGTTCTTCACTAATATGTATACACAGTATGCAGTTACTTGTGTAGTTAACCAAATTAATCACAATCAATTGCATTGTAATGGAAATTTTTAAATATCTATAGAAAGTATATGTAATTCTATGACCTACTATGAACTTTTGTACTTCTTCATTTGTATTTGGCTCTAACCAGCCAGAACTGAGTTGCATGTTTTGTCTGAACCTCCTGTGCTATATTATGAGTTTCTCACCCAAGGCCCGAGACAGGAGCTCGAGACTCTCTGTATGCAGATGACCTTCTTAAGAATAAACTTTTACAAGACTTCTTTGCTCTCTTGGTTTCTCATTGCTAGTCTCACCATTAATATTAGAAAAGACTTTTCCACGACAGCATATAACTGAACTAAAAATTTTAAACAATTGACAGCAAATGGGATAAGGATAGGATGCTACAAGGGAGAAAGATTTACAAAAAAAAGATTTTTAAAAAAATCACAAAAAAGAAAATCTTACCAATTGCTGGTGTGGCTAGGGTTTGTCGACCAACTAGTTGAGCAGGGCCTAGTCCATCCAGGAAGTCACTGAACTGAGTCTCAACTCGAACTGCTGGAAAAATTGGACTGACAAAGACAAACGTAATGAAAAAAGGTGTTGCAGGTGTTGTTCTTTCTGACTTATTGTAATTAATTAATACATTTAATAAATAAAAAAATCTAGTAATGGGATTGAAGAGTCTTGGGGATAAAATTCAGTTTAATTGGTCTTTTTTTAATGATCAATGTACCCAAAGTATGTGGGTTTGTATTCAGGCATGTTGTTCCCACAAACAGGGCAGTCTTTTTGAATGTTTGAATGTTTTGAATGTCTTTTACATGTTTATCCATAATGGCAATGCCTGACTGACTGTTGTTACGGTAACAGGAACAGTACTTAAAGAGGCTGCTATTTCTAGACAATACTAATCTCGGTTTACGATGGGACATTTCAGAATGGAAAAAAATATGGGAAATGTAAAATTATGTTGGATTACTGTAAATACAGGAACAGGAAATTCCTCCAACTGACCCCTGCTTTGGGACAGACATGTACATACAAGAACTGGCAACTAGTATGAAAAGATAACAAGAACAAATTTTCCCATGTTGTTTTAGAGAATGCATAACAGATGTCTGGAGAAGCATGTGACCAATGCAGTGCAATATACTAAAAAATTGTGTTCTCATGGGTGTAAGTGCTGCATTTAAAAGTATCAAAAAATATTATCTAATTAAAGCAGGAGAAGGAAACTTACCTGCCCTCTGAGTTGTAGCTGTTCATGCTTCCGTTGTTGGATTCTCGGCTGGGTTGACGACTCATATTCCTCTGCAATTCCACAGCCATTCCCGTCTCCTGACTGCGCTGTATTGTCCCTTGACTGCCCTTCGACTTCTTATTGGACGCCTCTGAAGATGGACAGATTCCACAAACAATCAAGAAATGTACTTTTAAGACTTTTAAGATAAGTTTGTATCATCCATTTGGAGAAAACAAATAATATAACAAATCTCTCCTACATGATTGTCTGTGAGTTTTAAAGAGTTCAATGAGATCAATGTCCTTTCTAAACAATTCTGGTCAAGCTGCACACTATCTCTTTACCATGCTACATACTTTTTGATGTTTGAAGCAGACAGCGAAATAATTTAACAGTGCTTGTAGCTCCCACTGGGATGAGAGCTAACCATACTGCGTTAACCACCTCCCTTTATATCTCTTAAAAAAAGGGGCATGTCTCCTCCTGAGTCTCTTTTTGTCTGCTTACATAAAACAGAGAGAACAAAATGCAGTTCCCCGCAGGTCTTAGACTTCTCTAATGTGCTTTCAAGACTTTTTTAAAAGGAACAAGCTCTGCGGCAGTGACATAAGTCGCCCGATGGAAAGTCTTATTATACCAAACAATGCAAAGTCAGTCCTAACATCTGAGAGTACTAAAATGGCCACAGGTGCCCCTTTGAAAAGATGCTGTTCAGGTTTGATGAGGACAAACCATAGCTAAAGCATACATTTGAACTCGTAGCAGGATACTGATCAATGGCTGAAACAGGAAAAGTAGGCTTAATGTTTATGACAATCCATTTTGAGTGTCCTCTTGTGTTGTCTAATGAAAACACTTTAAAAACCTCTTAGGACATAAACACACTAAAAAAAAAACCCATCTAAACAAACTGTTTTAATTGAAGTAAATTCTGGGGTCTTTAAGATTTTTAAATGTATTTTGAAAGAAGTCACGTATGCTCACCAAGGCTGCATTTATTTGATCAAAATACAGTAATATTCTGAAATATTATTACAATTTAAAGTATAACTGTTTTCTGTCTTATATTCCTGTGATGGCAAAGCTGAATTTTCATATATATATATATGTACAGTATATATTAATTTTACTGTATTCTTACACAGGTAAGTGTTGCACAGCACACTCACACACTGCTGCGTGCCGTCTCCGCGAGACAGCCGCCCCAGCCCGGTACCTGTATTCCACCTCGCTGCCCCACGGCGGGTACGCCGGTGGTCCCCTTTGGTCCCACTTGTACAGTCTCTGCAAGACTGGCTAGAGCTCCCCAGTCCATCTCGCTGGCTCACTCGGACCATCAGGCTCAGCTATGCGATTCAGTTCGCCCGGCATCCCCCCAGGTTCATGGGCGTCCGCTTCACTTCGGTGAACGCCGCAGATGCCCATGTCCTGCGTGCGGAGATCGCAGTCCTACTGGCGAAGGACGCGATAGAGCCGGTCCCACCAGCCGATATGAAGACGGGGTTTTACAGCCTGTACTTCACTGTACCCAAGAAAACCGGTGGGTTAAGGCCAATCTTGGACCTGCGAGTTCTGAATCGGAGCCTTCACAAGCTACTGTTCAAGATGCTCACGCAGAAACGCATTTTTGAATGCATCCGTCCACCAAGATTGGTTTGCAGCGATCACCCTGAAGGACACATACTTTCATGTCTCGATTCTTCCTCGACACAGGCCGTTTCTGCACTTTGTGTTCGAGGGTCGAGCATATCAGTACAAAGTCCTGCCCTTTGGGTTGTCCCTGTCCCCTGTGTTTTCACGAAAGTCACGGAGGGGGCCCATGTGCCAATGAGAGAACAGGGCATTCGCATTCTCAACTATCTCGACGACTGGCTCATTCTAGCACAGTCCAGGGATCAGTTGTGCGAACAAAGGGACCTGGTGCTCAGACACCTCAGCCAGTTGGGTCTTCGGGTCAACTGGGAAAAGAGCAAACTCACCCCCGTGCAGAGGATCTCTTTTCTTGCTATGGAGTTGGATTCGGTCGAGCAGATGGCACGCCTCACAGAAGAGCGTGTCCAGTCGATGCTGAACTGCCTGAACACGTTTCAAGGCAGGACGGCAGTCCCACTGAAACAATTTCAGAGGCTCCTGGGGCATATGGCGGCCGCAGCGGCAGTAACACTGCTCGGTCTGCTTCATATGAGACCGCTTCAGCATTGGCTTCACGGCCGAGTCCCGAGATGGGCGTGGCAGTGCAGCACTCACCGGGTGAGTATCACACCGGCCTGTCGCCAAACCTTCAGCCCGTGGTCAGACCCCTTGTTTCTTCGAGCCGGAGTGCCCTTAGAACAGGTGTCCAGGCATGCTGTGGTATTCACGGATGCCTCAGCCATGGGCTTGGGGGCCATGTACAACGGGCATGCAGTGTCAGGGGTTTGGCGGGCCCGCACCTGCATTGGCACATCAACTGCCTCGAGTTGCTAGCAGTACATCTTGCACAGAGCCACCTCAAAAAGCTGTTACGGGGCAAAGATGTATTGGCCCGCACGGACAACACTGCGACCGTTGCGTACATCAACCGACAAGATGGTCTGCATCCCATCGCATGTCACAACTCGCCCGCTATCTCCTCCTCTAGAGTCAGAAGTGTCTGAGGTTGCTTCGGGCCATTCATGTCCCCGGTGAGCTCAACCGTGTGGCCGAAGAGCTCTCATGAGCTGCGCTCCCGGGAGAGTGCGACTCTACCCCCAGGTGATCCAGCTGATCTGGAGACAGTTTGGAGAGGCACAGGTCGACCCTGTTTGCCTCTCCAGAAACATCCCACTGCCAGTGGTTTTATTCGCTGACCGAGGGAACACTCGGCACGGATGCACTGGCACACAGCTGGCCCCGGGGCCTGCGCAAATATGCGTTTCCCCCAGTGAGCCTTCTTGCACAAACCCTGTGCAAAGTCAGGGAGGACGAGGAGCAGGTCCTGTTGGTGGCGCCGTACTGGCCCAACTGGACCTGGTTCCCAGAACTAATGCTCCTCGCGACAGCCCCTCCCTGGCAGATTCCTCTGAGGAAGGACCTTCTTACTCAGAGAAGGGGCACCCTGTGGCACCCGCGTCCAGACCTCTGGAAACTTAATGTCTGGTCCCTGGACGGGACGCGGAGGTTCTAGGTGACTTACCACCAAGAGGTAGTTAACACCATCACTTCGGCACGGGCACCGTCTACGAGACAAGCCTATGCCTTGAAGTGGAATCTGTTCGTTGAGTGGTGTTCTTCTCGCCGAGACCCCCGAAGATGTTCGATCGCGCGTCTGTGCTTTTCTTCCTGCAGCAAGGGTTGGAGCGAAGGCTGTCTCCCTCCACCGTCAAAGTTTATGTTGCTGCAATATCTGCTTTTCACGACCATGTGGAAGGTAAGCCGGTTGGGAAGCACGACCTGGTCGTCAGGTTCCTCAGGGGGGCGAGACGGTTAAATCCTCCTCGACCTCCCTCTATACCCTCTTGGGATCTTGCTCTGGTGCTCTGAGCACTTCAGAATGCCCCGAGCACTTCAGAATGCCCCATTTGAGCCTCTGCAGTCAGCAGAGCTAAAGATTCTGTCTATGAAGACTTTGCTGCTGGCTGCACTGGCCTCTATCAAGAGGGTAGGGGACCTGCAGGCATTTTCGGTCGACGAATCGTGCCTGGAGTTTGGGGATGGGTGACACCCACGTGGTACTGAGACCCCGGCCTAGCTATGTGCCCAAGGTTCCTACCAGTCCCTTTAGGGACTAGGTAGTGAACCTGCAAGCGCTGACCCCAGAGGAAGCAGACCCAACCCTTGCTTTGCCCTCTCCTGTCCGCGCTCTGCGACTGTACGTGGATAGAACACAATGCTTCAGGACCTCAGATCAGCTCTTTGTCTGTCATGGAGGCCAGCAGAAGGGAAAGGCTGTCTCCAAGCAGAAGATGGCCCACTGGATAGTGGATGCCATCACCTTGGCTTACCAAGCACAAGGTGTGCCCTGTCTGCTCAGGGTGCGAGCACTTTCTACTAGAAGTGTTGCATCCTCCTGGGCGCTGGCACGTGGTGCCTCGCTGTCAGATATCTGTAGAGCTGCGGGCTGGGCGACACCCAACATGTTTGCTAGATTCTATAGCCTGCGTGTAGAGCCGGTTTCCTCCTGTGTTCTCACCTCAAACGGGTAGAAGCACTGAGAGGCCCAGGCTCTGGTCGGCTTGCTGCGCCCTGTACTGTGGCACTTATTTTCTCCAGAAGCAAACTCTGTCGAGTCCTCCATCACCCTTGGTGCCGGACATGGCGGAGCGTCTGGCATCAGGCCCTTTGCCGCTGAATCCTTGAGAACCGGTACTGGGCTGGGTATATATGAGTGACCCTGCGGGGATCCCATATGTTTTTCCATGGTCGCTCCTAAACGGAAGCCTGTGTCTTTCCCTTGGTAAAGCCCCCCCTTCAGTGGGGCTGGAGCCCCCTCTTGCTTGTGGGCTACGGCTCAGCAGTTGTACCCCACATAACTCCTTCGGGGTATTATGTGGGTTCCGCAGCGTTCCCTCCTACTAGAAGGCACGCTTTCCCAGTGTTATCCAATAAGTCACTGAGCGGGTCATGCGGAACAACAGTGATGGACTTCTCTGTGTGAGCCCGTCTCATAAGGTAAGAGAGCTCAGGAGGTTCACACAGGGCACTTGAAGGGGGCAGAGGCCATGGCGCTTTGGTAGGGATTCCTATTAGTCGGTCTCCGACTGGCGTCGGAAGTGACCGACTGAATGGGAACATCTCGGTTACGTATGTAACCCTCGTTCCCTGAAGGAGGGAACGGAGACGCCACGTCCTGTCGCCATGTCCTCTGTGCCCCACTGGGGTGCCAGTTCACCTACTCGGCTCCTCAGCGAAAAACCGATTTGATGCAAGCACCTGTGGCTCATTACATCAGTAGAAAGTAGCAGTTTCAAGGTTTGTTATCATACAATTCTTGTCTTATAGACCGCTACAGACGCAGAACCTGATTTCACCAAGTGCTACATGTTAATGGGCCAACATCTTTGTTGATCCTGGAACAACATTCCAATCAACCAATCAGATTTGAGGGACAAGTTTACAGTTTATGTCAAGTTTAGGCTTACAACCAGGGTTAGGTGCTTCTACATCAGTGTTATTCACATATCATTTCCCTCTGATTTTAGGGATAACTTATGGGTATGGTTATGTTTAGGGGTAGGGATATGGTAAGGATTACATTTTCAGACAGAAATGTTGTTTAACTCGCGTCTAACTTGGCAAATCAGGACGTGCACTACAGACACTGACCCGTTTGACTGATCTGTGAGGTGCTTCGGCTGCGACGGTTTCCCACAATAGCCACGAATCGAGCATTGAGGCTGGAGCGACGCTTTTTAGCTCCGGTTCCGACTGTTCCCAGGGCAGTGTCAGACTGGCTGCCGTCTGTTCGCTCTGATGTGTTGATGTCACCGCTAACACTTGTGCTCTTTAGCATACTCCGACCAGATGAGGCTCTGACTTGACGACTGTAAGCAAGATAAATAAAGTAAAAGAGAGATGAATAGTTGAGGCAAATCAGTTGATACAGTATATAAAGGTAATACAGAGACACTAACTGTTGAAAACCATATTCAAGATCTTAATGCTTTATTATTTTTCAAGGTGTATTTATAACACTGCTAAAACATCTTACAAACCACATCACTGATTCTAATCTTAGCACAAAATAATAGCTGGTTTTGTCCAATCAAATTATTTTGCACAAGCCAGTATGGAAGAGAGAATATACAACATCTAACCCTAACCCTAAGCTCATTCATTTTATGCATAGGAGAACTACTTTTGAACGTTAATTTCTAAACATTTAAAGACAGACTAACTGTGAGCTATGAGGTTGTTAATCGATGATATATGCTTTTGTTGAAGCTATCAGCCTGCATTATTTCAACATATTTTTTATACATTCAAGTTCAGCAGTGTAATTCCTGGTGAAAAACTACACAAGCCATAATTCTCCAGAAATCTCCACCAATCAGAAAATCAAATTGCTCTCATGAAGCACTCTTAAACTACTTAAACATTTGTATGCATATTTTACATTAAACGTAATTGTTTCTAAATATAATCAAACATCTTTAAATCAATAGTTTTATATTTCTCCATAATTTTATTCGATTTTTCCATTTGCAATGCTTCATGGGATTGTAGTTCTTTCCCTCACTGAAGCCGTTAAGTACACAGTCTTGTGCCTTTTTGTCTGATTTTCAAATAAAAACCCATTCTTGTTTCAAATCAAAGATTATAAACAAAAGATAATTTATATACCTTGTAGCTGGTTGGTTTGGTTCATGATTATAACTCTTAAACTTCATAAGCATTTGTGAAGTAAACTTTTTTAAATCCCTATGGGAAAAATACCGGGGTATAGGCACATTCTCATTCTTCTGGAAAGCATTTGATTGGACAAAAATGTCATCAATATCAGTATTCTGATCCGTTTTCCTGGAAAAGACCTATATGCCTGTATGCCTACTTAAAGTGAATTATGTTAACACTAGTTAACACAAAGTGACTAAAAGCCACAAAGCGTTTTGATTCATGAGATCCTTAAAACTTGATTTACATCTGATTTAATAGAATTGTGTTAATTAAAAAGCAACATGTTCGGATCAGGTGTTCAAATTGTCTGTATTATGACACAGCAGCACACTTTGACAGTGCAGCCATGTCCTCTGCTGCCCCCTGGGGGTTCGGAGGAGCTGCCGTGTGTCTGCTGCACCCTCTGACGGTGTCAAGGTACTGCAGGACTGTCCAGTTGCACTCTCCCCATCATGTCTACACCCTAATCCCCTGTCTATAGGACGTAGGGTGGGGATAGGAAGCAAGGAGGTAGGTCTCTCTTCCACTGGCTGGAGGGCAGTGACAGAGGGGTAAGAAGACAGGGTTCTGGGTTTGGGAGGATCCAGTGCTGGCTCAGTATTCAAGCATGGGAGATATGAGGTGAGGCATGCAAAGAGGGATCTAATACATACAATACACAGGAAACACATAGACACACACAGAGTGGCATGTGAATGAAGCAAAACACAAACAAATGAAATCAAACACAGCATGCACAATTAACCTTGTCTCAAACTATATGTAGTGTACAGGATCATTTTAAGAAGAAAATATTCCAATACAATTGACGCCTCCTTTTGGTAAAAGTAAAAAAATATTAATATAAAAACATATATTACGTTTCTATTAAGTTTTTCACTATTTTTAACCACATTTTTGTCTTCACTGACTCAACTCATTCTAACGGCTGTGACAAACTTATATACATATATAATATATTTTATAGTCAACTTATTTGTAACAAATACTTACATACATTACATGCATATAGTATATCACATTGCACACGTCAACTTCCCAAACATATTTCATGTTAACTATCCATGTTTGTTTGAACCAACAAACAGTGACACCTAGTGTGTGGCTTTAAACTGATATATAACTAAAAATAATATAAAAGCTGAAGATATATAACTGGTTAGTGAAGCCCAAAATCTGTCAGGAAAGAGACAGGAATAGATAGAAAAGATAGAAAGTTCATTTAAAGCATTTAATGATATGATATGTACATGCTCTACTGTTTGAAGAGAAGGAATTTTTCTCTCTATCCTCTTCTAATTTTTTTCATTGTCATCACTTTCTATGTAAATTAGTCTTATTATAGAATAAGTAAGTGTTATTAATGTTGCACTATTACCACATATGGTATGCAGGTGGTAAATGGAATTTAATTTAAGAGACATTTTCTACTGATCATGGCAGCAGTAATTCATCAATTGAGGATCAAATGCTTGTGAAGAAAATATATAATATGTCCAGATGTGTGATGTAGTCGAGCATGCTTTTTGCATTTTAAAGAGCCGACTACGGTGTCTGGATCACTGGGATCATAAAGTCCCAGTGAAGTATGACAGCTTGCAGTAGTCTGCCAGCCTGCTAGATGAGGAAGATTATCTATCTATTTTCTGGGTGCTGTTACTCGATTTGCATAGTTCCTTTAGCAAATCAGACGGTAAAACAATGCAGAATGTGCATGCAAATAAACAGCACCATCAGCAGAAATAAGATAAGATTGCTGAATACTAGATGTTGTTTTTGTTGTTGTTTCTGATATTAGGTAATGATAAAGTTTTATCCGGTGGTGGTTGAGGTGAAGACTTGGGCAGGGGGAGCTGGTCCATGTTACCTCATATCTCCAGCCACCTTATGACGTCTGCGTTTAAGCTCCTCAGAGAAACGTCTCTTTCCCAGACTCCT
Organism: Coreius guichenoti; assembly: GCA_039654105.1. Taxonomy (NCBI): domain Eukaryota; kingdom Metazoa; phylum Chordata; class Actinopteri; order Cypriniformes; family Gobionidae; genus Coreius; species Coreius guichenoti. The sequence continues at coordinate 27,069,480 of CM077170.1, forward strand.
CCTGTCTGTTCCATTCACCCCCCATGAAATCCTTCTTTCCTTCTTCTCTTCTCCTTTACAACTCTCCAACGACTTTGACCTTTGACCCCCAATGCAATATGCAAGCATGCAATAGAGCACAAGCCATAATAGCAAGAAAGGTAAATCATGCAGAAAATAAAAATGTTTCAAAAGTAACAAGCCATGCATAAGACAGACAGCTAAAAGCATGCAAATGTCAAACACGACTAATACAAAAAAAAGAAATATTAAAACCTGAGGACACATATAATTTTCTGTGACCTGAATTGAGTAATTACTGCTAATATAGAATAATTTTACTATGGAAATTTAATAGGGAGATAAATAAGCATTGCAAGTGAACAATATTATAATTTAATGTGACAGAACAGAATAATATTTTTCAGAGTATGGAAAAATAGCAGAGAGCTAAAGAGAGAGAGAGAGTCAAAAGTAAAAAGTAAAAAAATATATATACATATATTTGTATCTATTAAAAACAACTATTTTACACTATTTTTCCAAAGCCCCCCCAAAAACCCCTCTCATGTCCTATACACACATTAAGTAAGTGTGCATTCTGACCTAAGTCTTTTATTTTCTTTAAACTGAATATACAGCTGGGATGCAGGTTCACCAACCCATTTTGTGTGTGCAGGGTACAAAATACATTTTTGCCCCAACTTCCAATGAAATGTTAATCAAGGAAATTTACAGGCAACTTTTCTTTAAAACTATATTTATGCATTTTTACTGTATATATCTATTGGGGTTGGTAAGATTTTTGTAATGTTTCTGAAAGAAGTATCTTACGCTCACTAAGGCTGGTTTTATTTTATTTACATTTAAAATAAACATTTATTATAAATATTCCACGTTTTGCTGCAAAAGCATTTTAGGCATGGTATAAATTTCTAGTTATTAGAAGTCATTATTTTTTGAGGGTTTATATGTCTGATTATGTAGCTTGGGTTGCTTAAATCAGTGACGGTCACACTATCATTCTTACACTTCGACTTAAACCATGTACAATATTGCATTTTCTAATAATAACAGCCACTGCAAAACTCCAATATTAGCCATTTTTACGCAGTACTTTCCGATTGTTAAATGTGGACCCCATGTGTTTGTTTCTGTGCATGTTTATAGGCTAACCTCATTCTCCCATGCGGCCTTTCCGACTGAATGGACATGTAGCTGGTGGCGCTCAGCCGTGAGGCACTGCTGGCATGGGAGATGGCTGAAGCATCGCTCATGTCGCTGTCCGATGACCTTGCAGACATGTTATCACAACTCCTCCTCTGGTCTTTATACATCTAAACCATGAAAAACAAGAAATATTTAGACCCATTCTGAAAAACAATAAAACTTACAATAAAGAATGTGGGTGAAGAATGACATTTTGTGAAGAATTATTTAATCATCAACCAGCACTGCCAGACAAATGAGTTGGAGACCTGAAAGCGAGTTTAAGACTCACATCTCTCCTGTTCTTGAGCTCTGCCTCTGGGTCACGACCAAAGCTGGCAGAAGAGCCCGGCCGATAGGAGGGCACTCTCATCTGCAACTGACGAGCCCGCTCCTCCACAGCTAGTGCTACAATGAGACAGATTGGGGTCATTTAAAGTGATCTCTTCTAAAGTAGCAAAAACAGAGTGTTATTTAAAAATGCAATAAGAAAATTTGGTCAACAGTCGACAACTTTACTTTTAGAGTTGATACTTTTGGTGGAAATGCACATGAAATCTTTCCTGAAAAGCCAGCTTAAGGCAAGACACTAACGCATGAAAAAACAATGGTTTTGACTGTAGTCAATTTTGGGCTATTTTGCTTCCATAACATTTCATCTTTTAGACTAGTGGGGAAAAAAAAACAAATCCAGAATACACATTTACTGAAAGTGTTTATTTTATTACACTTTATCTATTTGCTATTTATCTTTAAAGGCTTTTTTTCCTCATGCAGTGAGCCAGACATTCTGATTTCAGTAGCACTTACATACAACAAAAGTTCCAGTTTTATTCTTATCTATACACTGAAGGTTCCCTTTCGAAGTGGAACTCAACACTGCATCATGGAGTTGACGCGGAACACTCCGCATGAACCGATGTCTAGAGCACGTATGTTACCCGCCAAACTTGATTGGCTACCACCGTCAAGTGACATCACAGACATGCCGGCAGGGTATATAAGGGTGCCTAGTCATCAGCTTCTTTGTTTTTAGGAAGCTGTTTATTTGTCTCTGTGTGTGAAGATTCTCTGTGTGTTTGTGTTTAGGAGAAAGAAAAAACCATGTCTAGCGCATTTAGGAGATATGTCACACCATGTCAAAGATATATAACACCAGATGATTCTCACAATCTGTGTGTTATATGTCTTGGAGCAGAGCATGCTTAGTCAGCCCTCCAGGGGGCTGGTTGTACCTCCTGGGCCTCATTTATGAAACGAACATACGAAAGAAAGCTGGGCGTAGGCCGTTTCCATACAAAACTTGGCATTTATCAATATGGACTTGAGTGGTGGCTCACAATCAAATCTCACGTCAGGTCTCAGCTCGTGTACGCAAGTTTTTGAGTTAGCATGAACTTGCGTGCAGCATAGTAAGTCTGGCGGAGAATTGAAATGAGAGCATTTTCTTCATTTAGATTATTTTCCTGACTGACAACCAAAGCTCATTAGTCGATCATAAACCGCTAAGATTAGAATGTCAAAATTAATGTGTGATGCTTGTTTTTGTGACACTCTAAAGCATTGTATTTGTTTTCTTTATATCTTTATATCTTAATTTTAGTGATCGCGCAGGCGCCTCACGCACACACACAACACGCGCACAGTCAACCAAACATAAAAGTTACACTGCTTAAATTAAATGGTCCGCTGTAAATTCAGCATGCCCAGCGCCCAACCAAAAACATTTTTTTGAGCATGTGGAGTATGCTGTTTTACGTGGCTATTATAACATGAGTGAAGTACAAAGCCTTGTTTACATAATGATATAAATATATATCAATTATTATAATTCAGCAACCAAAATGTTACATGGCAAATAAAGAAACATATTTGGATTCTTGCCGAATGAAAGAGGTAAGCCAGTTTCGCTTTAAATCAGTTTCGCTTTAAATAAATTCAGGTTGAGCAAGCTGAGTATCTTGAGACGGGTCTATGCCTTTCTAAAACATCACTAGCTAACTCTCCAGCTCTCATGCCAGACCCGAAAGCCTGCTCTTGCGGCTTCTTCCCATCTGGCAGAGAGCATGTTGTTGGCCCGATCTAGTTCTGAGGAACTAGATGTGGCAGGAGTTGAAATGGACATGCTGAGTGTCTCCTCTCTCACCCCCACATATGAGAAGCTGGTCGACGTAATGACCCACACCACAGTCAAATTAAAGCTAGATTGGTCAGTAGAGAGGGAGGAATCCGCCCTAGGTAGATTGGATTATCAATTCCTCATGGGTCATAAGCACGACAGTGAGCCTTCCCTTTCTCCCCAATTTCTATAATGAGGTGGTGAGATCGTGGAACAAACCATTCTCAGCCTGTGTTCACCCCCCTCTAGCAAACAGCTACACTAATGTGAAGGGGCTTGCTGAACACAGTTATACGAGGACGCCTCGGGTTTAAGATTTGCTTGCGAGCTATCTCGTCCCCAGTGCAGCATCCTCATGGAAGGCTCCGCCCCTGCCATCAAAGCCATGCCAAATGGCATCCAGGCTCAATGTCAAGGCTTATGTGGTGGCGGGTCAGGAATGTGGAGCTTTGCACATCATGTTGGTGCTGCAAGCTTACCAAGCCGACCTACCAGGTCGACCTATCTCGATCTGGATGAGGGAGCATCTTAGAACACATATGCACCACATCCCCTGCCACAGTCGAGGTCCTACATCCCCCCCTTCTTATCCTGTTGCTGACACTAGCTAGAGACAGGGTCAGAAGGAGAGAGCCACTGCCCGTGCTCCGCCTCCGAGGAGCCGGGGCTCGAGGCGGCAACCTCACAAGAAGCCAAAGGAAGATCTAAGGGAAGTTATCTCAGCCAAGAGGCAAAGAAAGCCGAACCCTTAGGGTTCTCTTTTGGATTCTCAGGAGTTGTCAGGAGTGTTCCACTTCCTCTTCTGTCACCTTCTATGGCATGGGGCTTGGAGAAGTATCAATATGCTTCTCGTAAAAACCCATTCATATTGGAAATGGCATTTTAGCACTTCCCTCCTAGTTGGAGGCTGCATCAATCTGTTTCCTTATATGAATGGGCATTACAGTAAGGAGAATGAGCTTTCAGCTTCTGCGTCTCACTCCTTCATTTGTCACCCCTCCAGTCTATACCTAAAGGTGATAGTGCGGACATAGTGGGGGGCTTTGATAACATGCTTCCTAACGGTTCCTGAGGAGTATCAGGACAGAGTATAAAGGTGGGCGAAGTTTTTCGGCCTCAGAAGAGGTTGGGCAGTGACGCCCTTGTGATGATCGGTGATATAGAGAGCATAAGGATGTAGAGCTGATGCGGGGCTCCACCCCGATGCTCTCTCGAACTTTTGACCTTGGCTTCATCCAGTTTTCAGATTTCTGTTCCGGAAATGTATGCAGATTAATACATTTAGATAATGCTTCATTTGCATATTTAAACATAACATTTCAGAAAATCTTAAATACAAAATGTAATGTCTTATTGTACTGTGATTTATTAACTGGGGAAGTATAGTGATATTGTCACAGTTTGGGGTGAAGGGATGAGGCGAGCACTCAAGAATGCAAAGAATGCAACAAACATATGCTCACACCAAACTAAACAAAAAAAAGATGAAACCGAACCGAAACTAGACTGAAGTGCTGGGATCCAAACACCACGCTCCACACACAAAACAACTCACTTGGATGGGAGAGCGCACGGCCCGAGTGAACTCAGAAACGCACACTCACAATGACTCCGTCACCAAACAAGAATAAACCAGACCGAAGTAACAGAACTCTGACACTACCTAACACACTAGGCAAGGCAAGTTTATTTATATAGCACATTTCATACACAATGGTAATTCAAGGTGCTTTACATAGAAAAGGTATTAAAATAGTGATAGAATAATCACAACATATGCATAAGGAATAAAAATAACAATCATATTTAACTAAAGGCTAAAATACTATTCCTGACTAAATTCGGGGCTCCCCTGTCTGAACAGAACGGTCAGAGATTTTCGGTTCGTAAGCCCGGCTTCCTAGTGACCTCCTGCCCTTCAATAGGGAGGAGTTTTTCTGACACCTTCTGCCTCTGATGGCTTCCAGTGTCCCTCCGACCCCTCAATGGAGTGGAGTCCTCCAACCCCTCAATGGAGTGGAGTTATCATCCACCGTCTGCCTCTGAAGGGTTTTGGCAATACACCAGCCTGCATCCAAGGACCTGGTGTTCCACACTCACTTCTGAGTGTGTACGTAAACTCACCGTCTCACTTCCCAATTTTCTCAACTGTTCCGACCAGACAGCCTTAACCAAAAATAAATAAAATCTTAACCAAAAAATAAAAACAAGGATAATTAAAACAGTTGTAAAGAGAATTAAAAAGAATAAAATGATGATATATAGATCAACAGATGCATAAGAAATAGAAATATCATGTATCAGAAATAAAAATAACTAAATTCGGGGCTCCCCTGTCTGAACAGAAGAGTCAGAGATTTTCGGTTCGTGAGACACACTAGTAGCAGCCCCGCTTCCTAGTGACCTTCTGCCCTTCAATAGGGAGGAGTTTTTCCAACACCTTCTGCCTCTGATGGCTTCCAGTGTCCCTCTGACCCCTCAATGGAGTGGAGTCCTCCAACCCCTTAATGGAGTGGAGTTATCACCCACCATCTGCCTCTGACGGCTTTCGGCAATACACCAGCCTGCATCCAAGGACCTGGTGTTCCACACTCACGTCTGAGTATGTACGTAAACTCACCGTCTCACTTCCCAATTCTCTCAACTCTCCCAACCAGACAGCACTAACCAAAAATAAAATAAATTCGTAACCAAAAATAAAAACAAGGTTAAATTAAAACAGTTACAGCATAATAGCTAAAAGCAGACTCTCCTTGCTTTGAGTGAACCCTTGGTATTTCTAACTGACTTGATCCTGATGATCTGAGTGATCTGTTTATATTCAGTGAGCATATCTGCAATGTATTGAGGTCCTAGGCCATTGAGTGATTTGTAAACAAGTAACAGTACTTTAAAATCAATTCTAAATGTAACCGGAAGCCAGTGTAAAGACCTGAGGACTGGAGTGATATGGTCATATTTTCTGGTTCTGCTCAGAATCCTGGCAGCAGCGTTCTGTATGAGCTGCAGCTGTCTAATGGTCTTTTTGGGAAGGCCGGTGAGGAGTCCATTACAATAGTCCACCCTGCTGGTGATGAAAGCATGAACGAGTTTCTCTAGGTCTTGTCTGGAGACAAAGCATCTAATTTTTGCGATATTTTTGAGATGATAGTATGCTGATTTAGTTATTGCTTTTACATGACTGCTGAAACTCAGGTCTGACTCCAGAATCACACCAAGATTCCTGACTTGATTTTTTGTTTTCAGACCTCTAGCCTCAAGGTATGCGTTCACCTTGAGAATTTCATCTTTGTTTCCAAATGCAGTGAGTTCAGTTTTGTCTTTGTTTAACTGAAGAAAGTTTTGGCACATCCAATTGTTAACTTCATCAATGCATTTGCACAGGGAATCAATGGGGCTGTAGTCATTAGGCAATAGTGCTAAGTAGATCTGGGTGTCGTCTGCATAGCTATGGTAAGCAATTTTGTTCTTTTTCATTATTTGGCTCAGTGGCAGCATATGCAGGTTGAATAGGAGTGGTGCAAGAATTGACCCTTGTGGGACTCCGCATGTCATGGATGTCCACTCAGACTTATGGTCACCTATACTCACATAGTAACCTCTCCCTTCTAAGTATGACCTGAACCATTTAAGAGCCATCCCAGAAAGCCCAACCCAGTTTTCCAGCCTGTCAAGAAGTATGTTGTGGTCAACAGTGTCGAATGCAGCACTGAGGTCGAGTAGTACCAGAATTGATGTTTTGCCTGTATCAGTATTTAAGCGAATATCATTTATTATCTTTATGAGCGCTGTCTCTGTGCTGTGATGCGGTCGGAAACCAGATTGAAAATTGTCAGAGTATCCGTTTGAGCTTAAGAATTTGTTCAGGTGATTGAAAACAACTTTTTCAATGATCTTGCCTATGAAAGGAAGGTTTAGTCTCTCTACAGTAGCAAAAAGAGTGCGGGTGTTGTTTATGTTTCTGTTTATAATATTTGAGAAGAAGGTCTGTCTAGCTTTGCCTAGTTCCACATTGAAAGCATAAAGGCTGTCTTTATAGATGTCTTCCGCCACATGCGCTCAGCTTTTCTGCATTGTCTTTTCATTATTTGCACTGCTGTTGAGTTTCTCCAAGGTGCTTTTTGTCTGCCACTCTTCTTCCTGACTTTCACAGGAGCAATATCATTAATTACACTCTTAACTTTCGAGTTAAAGGAGTCAAGGAGAAAATCAACAGAGTCTGCAGAAATGCTTGGTGTCAGAGATATGGTCTTCATAAACAGCACATTAGTGTTCTCATTTAAGCATCTCTTTTTGACTGAGGCAGATCTTTCTTTTGCCATATTGTTTTCTGCATTATCTATGTGAATATTAAAATCCCCAGCAATAGCAAAACAGTCAAACTCTGAGGAAATTGTTGATAACAGCTCTGTAAAGTCCTCAACAAAGGCTGGAGAGTATTTTGGAGGCCTGTAAATAATGATAAGTAGAATGCATGGAGCACCTTTTAACACAATACCCAGATATTCGAAAGATAAGTAATCACCAAATGATACTTGCTTACATTAATAGACATCTTTAAAAAGAGCAGCAACACCTCCACATCTCCTAACTGCTCTGCAGACACTCATAAAAGTAAAGTTAGGAGGGGCTGTTTCATTGAGGACTGTTGCGCTGCAGCTGTCTTCTAGCCACGTCTCATTTAGAAGCATAAAATCTAGGTTGTTCGTGGTTATTAAGTCGTTGACTAGAAATGATTTATTCTTAAGTGAGCGGATGTTTAAAAGTGCTAATTTAACAGTATTAATTTTTCCCCCCACAGTAATCTTAGTTTGACATGTAACAGGCAGCAGATTAGATGGGTTTGCTATACGGCCTGAGAAGGCCTTAGACTTTCTATCACGTAACAGAACAGAAATAGAGAAAGATACAGGCACACTGGGTTCCCGCTTGTTCTGTAAACATTTGATAAAGTTACTGCTATCATAGCGGGTACCCGACACATATCACTGAGAGCTGGTATCAGTTGTTTTTGGTTCACCTACAGCAGATGGAGGAGGGTGTGGGCCCTGGCGTTGTGACCGAAGAGCTCTCACAGGAGGAGGGGGAGGGCCCACAGGCTTATGCGGTTGCGGTGCTCGCCGCTTTTTGGTTGATATCTGGGGACTTGCAGCGATAGAGTGTGATAGTTTGGTTCCAGCATACACCAGTTCCTCAATTTTCTCTGAGAAGCTCAGAAGTGGGGATGCTGGAGAGAGGAATAACATATCTGGTGAGAGGGGCTGTTGCTCTGGTGTTACTGGAGGCTGTAATATGTTGTCCTGGCTTCCCTGGCTGTTTTCCAGAAAGTCATCCTTGGGTGCTGAATCTTGGAGCAGTTCTAATCCGTCACAGTCTATCTGTGGTGAGCTCTGTGGGCTGGGCTCAGCTGGGAATGTGTTATCATTGTCTTTGTGGTGTGTGTCAACCGCATGTCCATTCAGGTGCTGAAATAAAGTCCTGTGGTCGTCCATACTCTGTCCAGGTGTGTGTGTGCCATTCAGGTGGAGTGGGTTGGCACACACTGCTGAAGGATGATGGAGGGAGAAGTAAATATTGTCCTTTAGCACTCTTGCACCAAGTTTGTTTGGGTGGAGGCCGTTTGATGTAAACAGTTGTCTCTGACTCCAGAATAGATTGAAGTTGTTGATGAAGTTCACTCCTTTTATGTTAAAGGTTTTTTGCAGCCATGTATTAAGCCCAAGCAACCGTGAGAACCTATTTGTTCCCCTTGCTGGAAGTGGTCCACTGACGAACGGCTGAACTTTCAGTCTTCTAAGTGTTTCAAAAAGTTAATTTAAATCCCTCTTAAGGAGTTCTGACTGCTCTCTCTGAATATCGTTCTTCCCCACATAAGTCGATTTGCAGTCTTATGTTTCATCAGAATGTTCTGAAGTTCCCTGTTTACATCAGAAACTGTTTCTTGTGGAAGGCAGCACGTAGTTGTATTCCTGCTGCTAATGTTTCTGATCATGGATTCACCCACTATCAGAGTCGTTGGCTCGGCTGCGCTCTGAGTGCCGTTGTCTGCTCGACCTTGAGTGCCTGTTAGCATCAGTGTTAGCTGCGGGCTGATTCGATCTGTGTTCGATCACATTCATCACGTTTAGGGATTCCTCACCCACATTCATTAATATTTCAAATCTGTTTTCAAGATGTATAGGCGGTGGTAGGAAACCAGTGTTTGCAATCCTTGTGTCTGGGGTGGAGCATGCTACTGCGGCAATATGTGATGCTCGTGACAATCTGATGTCTCGAGTGCTTTGTGCCATTGATTAATGTGTTGATCAGTTACGGCTTGTTTCTCTACACTCATTATGGCCTGTTGAGGAGCACTAGATTCATGGGACTCACCGGCTGTATGCTGAGGGCGTCCATGACGAAGCTCTGCTGTGTGTTCCATCTGGTTTGGTAGTCCCGCAAGTAACTTGGTTTCAAGAACTGCAATCCTTTGTAAAAGTCTGTGGCAGTTTGTGCAGCAATTAGATTCTTGAACTAGAAGAGGCATTTTCTTATCCTTTTGAATGTAGGCAGCTGTGTTTTCCCTTCTCCGTAATGTAAGCTGATGGCAGTGGGAGGCTGGTCGGATAAAAAAAATCCGCTTTTTTGTAGTAATCTTCCATTCATCAGAGTTTCTAATTTTATTATTGATGTCAAGCTTTGTCATTTGAGCACTGAGCTGATTTGCTGAAGTTAAAATTAGGAGATAAAATATAAAAGCGATAGAGCAAAGCACGGAGCAGTAAGCAAGAGCGTCCGAACAGTAGCTAAGCAGGAAGCAGGACTGAGGGCCAGGGCACTAACTGAGGGCCAGGGCAGAGCCTGGAGGACAGACCAGCAAGGCTCCGGCGAGTCTGCGGTGCAGGGAGATTGGGCGAAGCCGGCAGGGCAGGGAGCAAGGGAAGGGCCAACTGGGCAAGGAGACAGGGAAAATGGGTAGCTCAGGAGAATCTGGAGCCGAGGCAGCCAACAGGGAGGCATATGAGGCCCCAAACACACATAAAGTCGGGTCCTCCAGGACCATTGGGCTTTCTCCTGCACTTGTGAGGATGAGTAGACATAGACGGCCGCCCGCGGAGAAGCTGCAAAGCACTCTGTCTCCTCATGGAGTGCTGCAGTGGTCTCGGGTGCCTCAGGGAGAGCTGCCACATCTACATGTGCCTCTGGGGGAGCTGCAGTCTTGGCGGCAGCCTCTAGAGAGAGATGCAGTGTCTACGGCCGTATCTTGAGGAGCTGCAGCGTGGCTAGAGGTGGACTTGTTTTTCCTCCTCCTTTGGTGGGAGGTGTTTGGCGAACCGGAGGTTTTACTGTCTGAAAGAGGAAGGCACCTTATGAGAGGGCACCTCTTGCTGCAGTGCTGGCTTCCTCCCACTGCGGGTGAGGAACTCCACAAACCTCTCAAAAGACAGATGATCCATGCCTACTATCCTCCAAATGCTAATATGCTCATCAAGGGCACAGTTAAATAAGTCCTTGAGAGCTACGTCATTGTAACCCAGCCCCTCCGCCACACTCCTAAACTTCAGGGTGAATTCCCTAATGCCAGTCCCTTGTTGATGGAGGGAACTCAGTGCATGCATAGGTAGAGGGGGGCTGCAGACAGTGGAGGCTGGTAGATGGATCAAGCCCTCATGTTGGGCAGATCATTCTGTCACGGTTTGGGGTGAAGGGATGAGACGAGGACTCAAGAATGCAAAGATGGGCTTTTATTAAATAAAAAAAATAAAAAAATAAAACAAAACAAACAAAAACTACCCTGTGGGGGAAAACATGACCGGCTGGACAAGGCAAGACAAAGCAGGGTGGGACAGGACAAGGCAGGAAACAACAGGAAGCAGGTAAACAAGGTCCACATGTGACAACGATCTGCCACAGGACTGCAAACACAAGGAGAATAAATAGGGAAAGCGCTACACAGCACAAGACAAAACATGACAACATGAAAGCATGTGGCTAATAAATAAAACATGAAAAATGTGCTAGACAGAACACAACAACACGCGGACAGAAGAAGAGACTACGGCCTGAACGAACATGAAACCGCACGCGGTGTCAAACAAGAATAAACCAGACCGAAGTGACAGAACCCTGACAGATATCTATTAGTTAATTTTTATGTTACTCAATTAACCTGGTGGGGTCTTGCCTTGAGGTGGTATCTGCATTTTGGAACAGTGGTAGCTGTTTTTTTAACTGGTCCAAGCAGGTAATTAGATGGTTCAAGCTGGTAAATCATCTTGGACCAGGAACAAACCAGCTAAAGATGGTCAGTCTGTTTTTGGAACAAAGTGGCTGGTTGACCAGCAAATAACCTACTTGGAAGAGCTACAATGTTCCAAATATTGTGGAGTTTAAACAAGGAATTTACAGCTGAGTAAAAACTAGTATTGTTCAATACTTCTAGACAAGCAAGTGATCAATTTTAGGGCAAAACACAGAGAATGGAATGAGATACCTGAGTTAGGTTTGTCCTCAGGTTTACTGTTGACATGTTCTTCATGAAGATGGAGTTGAAGGAATGACAAATGACATGAGAAGAGACAGAAGGTAGAAAGATCAACCTTGATCTTGTTGAGCACATGAAAAAAAGGCTGGACAGAGGAGTTACCTGCCATTTATCAAGGCAACTGATACTGGGAAAGATTATGGGTTTGGGCTGTGATTTTGAACGGTAATAGCATTTCAGATTACTGCTGTCTGATTTTGTGAGTATTTAGAGGGAAAGAGAGAATGAATTGCTTACCTTGCTCTATACTGCTGCTCTTTGCAGGGAGTTGTGGCAGTTGTCTGCCTCTGTGCCCTAATGACGTAGTCCCTGCTGGGGAATAATGTCCACTGCGTGGAAGTTCTCTGGAAAGAAAGATTTTTTTGTCAAAAATACAGGAGAAAAAAAACCTTGAAGATGAACTCACATTTTATAATGTGATTTAAAGAGTTTATTGTAAAAAAACTATGTAGTTACAGAGGAACAAGAAAACATTTGAAGGAGAAATTATTAATTTTTTGTTAAAGGTGTTATTGTTATTGTTAAAGGTGCACTAATAACTGTGTCCACTTTTCTGTCAATTTATTTTTTACTTTAAAGGCTGGAATACACTACACAACTTTTAAAATCTGAACAGATACATTTTTTTTTTTTTAAAAATCGACATTGAAAAAGTGAAAAACAGTGAAAAAATCATCCACTAAACGACTGAAGATTACACACTACCAGACTTTCAAATCGTACCAAACACAACAAACTCACACAGAAACATGCTCCTCAGTGCTAAGAGGTGAATAAAAAAGCATAACAAAATGTTCTAAAATCATCTCAATCAAACATGTTTCATAACTGGATGGAATCAGAGTCTAAATTTTTTAAAAATCTGTGCGTATCATACACTACATGATTTTCTGTGAAATCTGTCAACTCTGACTGCCTAGTATCTCAGACTAGTTATGACTTTCAGCAGCTACTGTAGCATCTTCTCAAATCGGGTCAAAAATTTAAGCAAATGTTGTGTAGTGTATTCCTACAGAGTCCCTAAAGGGACATGGTGATGGAAAAAATATGAGATGGGAGGAAAAAATATATTTTGCATTCACAAAGTTTCTCAGAGAAATGTAAAAGCAATTAAAGCAAAAAAATTGACAAATAATTTTTCCTCCCATCTCATATTTTTTTCCTTCAACATATCCCTTTAGAGGCTCCATATATTTCAGCCTTAACTTAAAATAATGTCCACTTGCATGAGTTTAAGAAAAGTGGGAGTTTGACTTGATTTTCATATTGTGTCAAAAAGTGGGATTGTGGGATTGTGGTTGTCAGGCTATACTACAATAACCAGCAGTGCACAAACTAAAGCAGATAGAAAAGATCAAGTTCTGAGGGGCTCCCAGCATGCACCTGTCAGCTCGTGGAGAGTTAGGGCAGGAACCCCCTAAGCTGGTCTGGCCAAAGGGCCTGAGGGGAGGCTCTCTACTCCTCCTGCAGCCCCTCAGGATAGAGGTGGGCTGAAGTCTAAACAGCCACAGCAAAGAAGGCCGAGGGCAAAAAGAAAAAACAAAACAAAAAAAAATTGCAATGAGACAATCAGACAAGCAAAAAAACTAAAAGGGTAAACCAATTACAAACAAAGGTAAAACTAGTAAAATAGCTGAAATAAATATAAGATGAAATAGATTCACAGAAAAAAAGATAAGTGATAGAGATATGTTTAAAGGTTTATTATGAGATCTTACCTGTCACCATCAACGGTTTTCTTGTTAGCTATCTGACAGCTTAGCCTATCCAAATTGCCAGAATGCCTTTGAGATGGAAAATGACTGATCCAGAAAACAAACAGAATGGAAAAAACAAAAACAAAAAGAGGGATGTAATAGCTAAATGCCATGGAAAGGTATTATGGAGTCCAAGATTATGGATTATGGAGGCCAAGATGCTGGATCTCTGATTTAACCAAAACAGTTAAAGGCTGAGAACACTAGCGTTTAAAAGTTTGGTGTCATTAAGATTTTTTAATCATTAGTCTGTTATCCTCACCAAATTGCATTTATTTAATAAAAATAAGGTAAATGTTATTGATTGTTAAGCTGAATTTTCAGAAGCCTGATGAAGTCTCTGGAGCCCATGCAGTCTGTATTTACAAACATTTGTGGAAAAATTGGTTGTTCTGAAGAGCTCCAGCCTTCAATGTCATCTAATCCTTCAGAAATCATTCCAAAATGCTGATTTAGTGCTCAGCAAAAATTACTCATATTTATTAATCTCATTATTATTTTGTATCAATGTAAAATTTATTGTCACTTTCAATGATTTTAATGTGTTTTTGCTGAATAAAAGTATTAATAAAATAATAATAATAAAAAAAATCTTACTGACCCCAAGATTTTGAAATGTATTTGAAACAGACACTATGTCCTGGCACAGTATGGTTGTGGAGTAAGAATAGTTCACTTGCAGGTACTGGATTGCTCTTTGTTTTCACATACCTTTCTCTTTCAGGTGAGTGGAAGTTTGACTCTGGTCTTAAACAAGTTGTGCTGGCACTTCTTACTCTGTCTAATGAAGGCTGAAGATCACTGCAAAGAAAGAAAGAAAGAAAGAAAGAAAGAAAGAAAGAAAGAAAGAAAGAAAGACAGAAAAAAAGAAAGAAAGAAAGAAAGAAAGAAAGAAAGAAAGAAAGAAAGAAAGAATAATCAGTATCATACAGAAAAGTTCAATGACTATTATTACTATTATAAAAGTTGCTTGTTGCTATTATTTCTCAGGCATAAGTACTGAAATATTTTCCAGCGCCACACAAAAGATATTAAATGCTCACTACTACTCCTCACTACCTATTGATTGTACAGTTATCTTGTTTGGATTTAGTCAGCTGAGCACTGTCCCCTTACCCAGAGCTGACCTCATCTGTGAACCTGAGAACACGTTGTGGAATGGCACTAAGAGGGATAACTCCATCCCTCTCTGTTCGCCGTAACGGTTTGTTCTTTAAGCATGCAGGGAGGGTAGAGCTTAGCATGGAAAGAAATAAACAAATAAACAAAAGCATGCATAACAGCCACAAAAAGAACGTAAATATCAACTAAAACTGAAGTAAAAGAAGAGAGGGGCTTGGCTTTTTATATGAAAACATCACAAGAAGGAAAATTACTGATGCTCTCAGTACACTATATGGACAAAAGTATTGGGACACACCTCTTAATTATTGAATTCAGGTTTTTCAATCAATTCCCTTTGCCACAGGTGTATAAAATCAAGCACCTAGCCATGCAGTCTGTACTTACAAACATTTGTGGAAAAATTGGTTCACTTCAGAATTCATTTGAAGAATTCAAGCATTGTACTGTGATAGGATGCCACCTTTGCAGTTAGTTGTTTTCAATTTAATCCCTGCTAGATATTTCATGGTCAACTGTAAGTGGTAGTCTATTATTCGATAGTGGAAGCGTTTAGGAACAGCAGCCATGAAGTGGAAGACCACAGAGCGGGGTCACCGACTGCTGAGCCGCATGGTGTGTAAAAGTTGCCAACTCTCTGCTGCTTCCATAGCTGAAGAGTTCCAAACTTCCACTGGCATTAATAGCAACACAAAAATTGTGTGGCGGGAGCGTCATGGAACGGGTTTCCATGGCCGAGCAGCTGCATGCAAGCCTCACATCACCAAGTACAATGCCAAGCGTTGGATGCAGTGGTGCAGGAGTATGTTACCTGCCTGACTGCCATCTGTAAAGTTTGGTGGAGGAGGGATAATGGTATAGGGCTGTTTTTCAGGGGTTGGCCCTTACTTCTAGTGAAGGGAAATCTTACTTCTTCAGCATACCAAGATAGTTTGGACAATGCTATGCTCCCAACTTTTCAGGAACAGTTTGGGGAAGGCCCTTTTCTATGCCAGCATGACTGTGCTCCAGTGCACAAATCAAAGGTCCATGGTTGGATGAGTTTGGTGTGAAAGAACTTGACTGGCCTGCACAGAGCCTTGGCCTCAACCCCATCAAACACCTTTGGGTTGAACTGGAACAGAGATTGTGAGCCCAGTATTCTCGTCCAACACCAGTACCTGACCTCACAAATGCTCTACTGGATGAATGGGCAAAAATTCCCACAGAAACACTCCAAAATCTTGTGGAAGAGTGGAATCTGTTATATATGAAAAGGAGGGGGGACCAACAGTCCCTGTTGGTGTAATGGTCAGGTGTCCCAAAACTTTTGTCCATATAACGTATGACCTAGAGGCTATTGCTGTGATTGGGGTTGCCAACTTCAGTGTACAATGTTATATTGATATTTGGGTCATGATATGAAAATATTGTAATTCCTGAAATATTGTGATTCTTTGTCTTTAGTGTATAGTTATTTAAAATTGTGATTTATTGCATCTTCTGCTCACTTGATTCTCATTAATCTTCATTGGTCATTGGTGCTTTACCTAAATACACTGAACAAAATTATAAACCCCCATTTTTCATGAGCTGAACTCAAAGATCTAAGACTTTTTCTATGTACACAAAAGGCTTATTTCTCTCAAATATTGTTCACAAATCTGTCTAAATCTGTGTTAGTGAGCACTTCTCCTTTGCCGAGATAATCCATCCACCTCACAGGTGTAGCATATCAAGATGCTGATTAGACAGCATGATTATTGCACAGGTGTGCCTTAGGCTGGCCACAATAAAAGGCCACTCTTCAAATGTGCAGTTTTACTGTATTGGGGGGGGGTCCGGGGGGTCCGAAAACCAGTCAGTATCTGGTGTGACCACCATTTGCCTCACGCAGTGCAACACATCTCCTTTGCATAGAGTTGATCAGGTTGTTGATTGTGGTAGGAACTGAAACACGCTGTCGTATACGCCGATCCAGAGCATCCCAAACATGCTCAGTGGGTGACATGTCCGGTGAGTATGCTGGCCATGCAAGAACTGGGATGTTTTCAGCTTCCAGGAATTGTGTACAGATCCTTGCAACATGGGGCCGTGCATTATCATGCTGCAACATGAGGTGATGGTCGTGGATGAATGGCACAACAATGGGCCTCAGGATCTCGTCACGGTATCTCTGTGCATTCAAAATGCCATCAATAAAATGCACCTGTGTTCGTTGTCCATAACATAAGCCTGCCCATACCATAACCCCACCGCCACCATGGGCCACTCGATCCACAATGTTGACATCAGCAAGCCGCTCACCCACACGTCGCTATACACGCTGTCTGCCATCGGCCCTGTACAGTGAAAACCAGGATTCATCCGTGAAGAGAACACCTCTCCAAAGTGCCAGATGCCATCGAATGTGAGCATTTGCCCACTCAAGTCGGTTACGACGACGAACTGCAGTCAGGTCGAGACCCCGATGAGGACGACGAGCATGCAGATGAGCTTCCCTGAGGCGGTTTCTAACAGTTTGTGCAGAAATTCTTTGGTTATGCAAACCGATTGTTGCAGCAGCTGTCCGGGTGGCTGGTCTCAGACAATCTTGGAGGTGAAGATGCTTGATGTAGAGGTCCTGGGCTGGTGTGGTTACACGTGGTCTGCGGTTGTGATGCCGGTTGGATGTACTGCCAAATTCTCTGAAACGCCTTTGGAGACGGCTTATGGTAGAGAAACGAACATTCAATTCACGGGCAACAGCTCTGGTGGACATTCCTGCAGTCAGCATGCCAATTGCACGCTCCCTCAAAACTTGCGACATCTGTGGCATTGTGCTGTGTGATAAAACTGCACATTTTAGAGTGGACTTTTATTGTG
This sequence comes from Coreius guichenoti, assembly GCA_039654105.1. Classification (NCBI taxonomy): domain Eukaryota; kingdom Metazoa; phylum Chordata; class Actinopteri; order Cypriniformes; family Gobionidae; genus Coreius; species Coreius guichenoti. The sequence continues at coordinate 27,087,034 of CM077170.1, forward strand.
GCCAGCCTAAGGCACACCTGTGCAATAACCATGCTGTCTAATCAGCATCTTGATATACCACACCTGTGAGGTGGATGGATTATCTCGGCAAAAGAGAAGTGCTCACTAACACAGATTTAGACAGATTTGTGAACAATATTTGAGAGAAATAGGCCTTTTATGTACATAGAAAAAGTCTTAGATCTTTGAGTTCAGCTCATGAAAAATGAGGGCAAAAACAAAAGTGTTGCGTTTATAATTTTGTTCAGTGTATATAGATAGCTCGTTCTGATTTTGAATTCAGGTTGAAAAGTAATAACTTAGTATGCGTTTGTTAACCAAAAGTTTGCCCTGAATGGTGGTTAATCTGTTTTTTTTCTTAAAAATCTTTCAACAGACAATTAATAATATACATACAGTTACTTTTACAGGAAAACATTGTTAAATACAATACAGAGATAAAGCACAATGAAAGGAAGGAATAACAATGTCTGTAATGACTAAAACAGCACACAAATCACAATAAGCAGAGGTACATTTAGCATTACTGCAAGGGTCTGGAACTAACAGAACTAACTAACTAACTAACTAACTTCAATAACAGAATGGGAATATGCTCAAGCACAACACTGATACTCGGTTAGTTTCAACAAGCTTACCTGTAAATATCTTTATGTATACCATTCACTAACAATGGCATCTTTGGGGGAAGTGTGTTACAGTGCCTAGCTAATTTCCTAATTACATTAGCACAAACAACCAGGCATCAAAAAGACCAACAAAAAAAAGAAAAAAAAAAGAAAATTATTACTCAAACAAACACAAAAGGTGTAACTTGTTTAACATGGCAGGCATAGAAAATGAATGAAAAATTACTGTAAATAGTGATTTCATGTAAATTCTTAAAAGGAAGAAGAACTCAAAGATAATTGAATCGGGAACAAAATAAATAAGTATTGCATTATGTCCTCATTTGATGATTATATGTTTTGGCCAAATGATCTAAAATTGTCGAGAAATAAGTATCAAAAGAAATGCAAGGGATTCTGGGATACAGCCAGGTAACTCAGGGTGGCAGCTTACAGTGAGGGTTTGATTCACAGCTCTAGATTTTTACCTGTTTGTATGCAGGCACTCAGCACTCCCACCTCGGATTGATCTGTGCATCTCCAGGACCTCGCTGAGGTTGCCATGGTGATGGTGACACATTGACAGTTTGACAACCAAACATAAAAGAAAAGAGGATGGCGAGGAAAAAGGAAAGAAAAAGAAAAATGAATATGTGTCGAAAATAATAGACATGTATTTAGCAATATTTGTACTATTATTAATGGGAATGAACTAAAAACTATGGCTGTTAGTCATATTAGTAGTATTAGTATTTAGTAAAGTAATAGCATAAAACATTTTGTTGACACAATATGAGAATCAAGTCAAACTCCGTTTCTAAAACATCAAATGTTCATGGTGCTACTTATCATAAATAGTAAAAAGATCTAGGTGTGAATAAAATGATACAGTTCAATATAGCTAAACCATACAATTAATAAAACTGCACAAATCAATATAGAGTGCTACAATGTTTTCCACAAACACACACACATTTATATATATGCATTTGGAGCATTAAGAACTAAAATAGCAATACCTGTCCTCTGAATATTCATAGTCAGAATCTCCGGAGCGATGTTCCTGGTGGGAGTCATGGTAACGAGAGGGAGAGTAGGAATGATGATGGTTTTTGTGGATCTCATCCAGACTCCTGATGAAAGGATGAAGGGTGATGAGTCGTACAGCACACATAAATCATCCTCTAGAGGGCAAGACACTTCACACAGCTATATCACCTCCAGCATAATATTCTTACAAAATAACACTTATGAAAGCAAGTATGTCCTCTGCATGAAAATGTGTGCATGAATGGGCTCTAATCTGTCTGTATGAAACACATAAACACTGTAAAAATGTTTTCAACATTTGTTTCCAACCATAAATAATAAAGGTATATTCGGTGTTAATTGTTGTTATGAGTGGTCAAGTCAAGTCACCTTTATTTATATTGCACTTTATAAAATTCAGATTGTTTCAAAGCAGCTTTACAGTGATAAACAGAAAAATTATGATTCAATGATGCAAACAGAATTCAATTCTGCTGTACAGCAGATCTAAAAAGACAATAGTAAACGGTCATTATTCAGTTGAAATCAGTTCAGTGTTGTTTCATTTCAGTTCAATAACTGTGTAAAGTACATCAATTATAAAATGAGTTCAATTCAGCTATAAAGCAGTTGATATCATCATCCAGTTAAGTTGAGTTCTCATCCAATAGTGTCAGTACAGTCAAATCAGTAATATTGCAGTGTCCCCAGTTAGTGGTCAGTTAGGTTGAATTTGTTAAATATGTAAATATGTGGTATTCAATTGATGTGGCTCACCTCTGCATAGGGACATGTGCAGGTCGTGACCGGGCTCTACATTGGTCTTCTCTGTGTGGGGATACTGACCGCGAGCGATGCTGTATGGCCGCCTGTCTCTCAGGTACGGCCAGCGTGCTTGACCTCTCTCTGTCTCTGGAGTTCCTCTCTGCTGCTTTAATACATATACATTTTGTGTCATGGACTTGTTCCAGTCAAATACAGAAACCTTTTGCAGGGATATCAGAGAGTGACAATAATACACCCACATTCACATTTCTAATAACTACTACAACAATTCATGCCAAAGGATTGTGCTGAGGGACCAGCACAACTGCTACTGCTCTACACATGCTAGAAAGAAAACAAGCAAAAAATAAACAAGTAAATAAATAAAAAAAGGCACTATATGATTGTACTTTCACAAAGGTTCATCTGATTTTTTTATTTTATTTTCATAATCATTTGGTTTCACATGTTATTTCAATGTTATCCGAGGTAGAGTTAAATATACGTGGTGCATGAGTTTAGTGTGATTTTATGTGCACATGACGATGGTAAAAATATCATAATTTAAATGCTTCAAAACTTTAGCTTTCTTCCAAGAAACTTTTCATTCGCTCGCAAAACTTTTGCGTTCTTGCGAATATTTTTACAATCACCATGTCTCTTTAGAGGCTTCATAAACATTTGCTTCTCTCTTTGTTTTCTCTCTTTGTATTTCTTGACATAGCAGTTAAAAATCAATTAATCAGCGAAAACAAATTAGAGATACGCCAAGGCTTGATGCACAACAGTTCTCATGTCAAGCAAATAACACCAAAAGTAATTGCAATCAGTATCAATGTTATAAATTAATTTCCCAGAATACAACTGTAAACAGCTAAAGATAATGCTACAGTACAGTTGATGAAGGATTTGCTGCTTACAACCACAGAGTTTAGAGATTTAATTAGGCTAACCCAATCCATCAAATCATGATGTGAAACAAAGCATTAACTAGACCTAAAAAGTGTATGTATCATTTCTGCATAATTTTCACTGAAACGCATACAGATTCCACTGCTACAGTTCATTTATGGAAATATCTGTGAAGCGAATGTATTTTAGAACATTTTAACATTTAGAACTGGAGAAGCAGATTGAGTTGTTGTCAGGAATTGATGCTCTTTGAGAAATCTGACTTTTACTTTTATAACTTGCAAAATGTAGATTTGGGAAGAAAATACATTTTCTCCCAATCAAAGTTGAAAGAAAATTAGAATATGGCGAAATTAAGCATTGAGCGCTACAGAGTTTCTGAGAATTCATGAATCATGCATCTGATCAACTTTTTATGATTGCTCATCAAAGCAGTAACACTGAACAATAACAGTTTTTTTAATTAATAAACAGAATATAAATGGAAAGCACTCAGATATCTGCACTGTAGACGTAAGCATGTAAATAAACATTGCACTAAATATTTCTGCATAGATAATTAACATAAATGTCCAAAGATGTCTAATTATCAACTCCTCAATATTGAAATTGACTATTAAAATGATACTGGTGCAACTCTATAGCAAAATGTCAATCACATAGATTGTCCAGAAAACAATCAATGATTTTATCTTGGATATCCAAGATAAATTTACAGTTTAAGAACAATATACAGTGTTTACTGCAGGTCTGACAACTTGCAGTACTCTTATGTTAAAAATATGCATGGAACATTGTATAAAACATAAAATTTAAAATATCAATCACAGCATATTCTTCTTTTATGCTCTAAATTCTATAGCAAGCTTTTCTACAGGCATGCAACAGAGGTAACATCCATTGTCATAAGACCCATATTAATCCTGTTACCTGCTCTAATACAATCTTATAATCACTTTTTAACTCTTGCTATTCCAGCTTGACAACAAAATTAAACAGGTCTTATGAAGGTAATAAAAGTGTGTTTTTATAGAGAGTGATTGACTTACAGAGTCATTCCTCCACAGTGTCCATGCACAATTATTGTGAGGTGCTTCTGTGGTTCAAATTAACACTACAGCCCAGCATAGGAGGAGAGAGGTTATATTCTGTACTTCAAAAACTAACACAACCTTCTTTAAGAATCCATTATTCTATTCTAACACAGCAATTTTTTTTTTCATTTTATGCTTTCATCTTTGTGCCAATTAAGAATCATATTCATTTGTATATCAACTAATGGGCTTCTACTAACTAAAAAACAAACAGCTGTATTCGTTACAGTACACCTCTGCAGTGATAATGACATTAGCTTTCTCTCTCACCCTGTGTTGGGTTTCTACTCTTCGAACAGAGTAATCATTGCCCCCACCCACCTGAGGACACTACTGTTATACCATCATCATAATCTGTTTCAATGATGCGATGAGATCCTGAGACACACACACACACACACATACACAGCATACAATTCAACTGCTGAACATAAAAACAACATGTATTATAATTGCATTATAACTTGCTTTCAAAGCTATTTAATTTGACCTTATTTTTCACTTATAGTGTAAAAAAGAAAATAGATTTAGTTTTTTTTTCTTGTTGCAATTTTGCAGTTTTAAAGTGCCCCATTATGCTATTTTAAAGGTTACTAATTTTGTTTTGAAGGTCTTCTACAATAGGTTTTCATGCATCCAAGGTCAAAAAACTTTCTCATAATATACACTGCAGAATCATTTCTTTTCTCAGTGTCTGAAACGCTTCGATAAAGGATTTAGTCTCTCTAAACCCCTCCTTACCGAGAGCCTACTCTGCTCTGATTGGTCAGATGGCTCAGTCTGTTGTGACTGGTCCTCCGCTTATAGTGTGTTGAAACGTTCATTACCATATCTGAATTTTACGATGGTGTTGGTTTTACATTTGAGCAAAGTGGATTTGCATTCACAGTGCAGAAAACAGCATCTTCTAGATATGTCGACAACACGAACCAAACTCTTCCAGACCTCAGCTACAACTACAGTGTTTGAGGGTGGGTTAAAGTATACATGTTCTTGAGCAGCCAATGGTGACCATAGGCTGGCATTATGCAAATCTGTTACAAACCTATGGTACATGCAGGAAGTAAGCCTGAAATTGCTTACCACTCGTTACAGGCAGTTCAGAATCGATTCTTTCTTTTGAGAGACAAAAACTCCATTTATCATGGACTTTAATCGTCCAAACTTTGCAGACCTTTTACATTCACAAACAGCTATATAACACACTATATAAATCTAATATCTGATAGAGCATAATAGGGGCACTTTAATACATTTCAGAAATGTAAGTAATAGATCGTGATGCAGCTTTTCTATTACAATGTACTGTTAAACAATATATTAATTTAATGCAATTCATTTGTGGGATTAAAATAGGTCTTTTTTTGGCTTTATAAATGGCTTTGAAGCTCAGTCCCAATTACCCTCTTCTCACTGGGGTATGAATAATTAATATGGTTGCCTTGTCTGAGCATTTGCGTGATTTAGTTATACTGTAGTTGTAGATTTTATTTTCATGTTTAGTATCTTCTTGTTCTGTGATTTCAGGATGCCTTTGTTCCTTGTACTTGAAATTATCAGTTAGCTGCAGTTATTCTAATCAACAACATTGCTGATGGAAATGTTCATTAACAGTGTTTTTTGATTATGAGAATGACTACAAAGACAAGGCTACAAAAATATGCACAATGACGATATTTTTTTTTAAGATAAACTTTTAACAAAAATATGACAAGAAAACAAATAGCACAGCAATATATTGACAATGCACATTTTTTTAGATGAAGAAAAATCTTAAAATAATATGATTGTTTCAAATAATCCAATTATGCTGGGGATTGTCCCGCTTGAGCTGCGTGAGCTGAACAATAAACACCAGTAAACTGAAGTGCTTAATTAACTCACCCAAATGCTCTTTCTGTAACAATGCAATAAAACCAATCTAGAACATGTAAAATTAATAACTGAAAAATTCACAACATTAGTTATAATGTTATTTCAGGAGATCAAGTTTTTACAAAAAATGTTTTAAATGTTGCGTTTAAAGTAATATATAAAATGTTTGAAAATTTGGTTTAATTTTGATTCGTCAACAATTTTTTTTTCTTTTTTCCACCTAAAATTAGTAAAATCAAGGACATGACAAAATATTGACTAAATTCAAAGGCTTTTTTTTGTTCGCCACAAGACAAAAACTATGAATAAAACAAACAAAAAACTAGTTATATTTCATGAGTGTTTTGTCTCATCAGTTTTTATGAGATGAGCATTCATGTGATGTTGTTAATAGTTTAGGGACACAAGCACTTTGTTCTCCATGACATGTACATTTCTCATAGAAAACATGAAATGAAGCACATAATATTGACCAATTTAAAACCATGTAAATAAAAGAAAACAATTTGCATAACTTTATTTTTTAATTATTTCTACTTAGGAAATCTTCTAAAACTGGGGCCACTGCGTCATGGCGTTGACACTATGGGAACACTCCCGTGTAAGCCAGTGTCTGAAGCACGCGTCTAAACACGTCAATCTGATTGGCCGAACGTATGGCCATAAATAGATGCCAGAAAGATTCTAATTGTCTGAAAAAGATGGCATGGCAACGTGACATCTCATTCCCTTCTCTGAGAACCAGGTTACATACATAAGTCCAGTTGTTCCCCTTCGAAGTGGAACTTTGACTCTGCATCACGCAATTGATGCAATGGGAACTCGAATACCAATGCTGCCACACCACAGGAAGAAAAATTGCCCCACAAGGCTGTGTGATCTGCACAGACAATTGTTGAGCACAGACTAAACCTGTATCAACCCTGAAGGACTGGCAATCCTGGGGTTGAATCCGCATCCAAACTGTATATCCTGATGAATGTGTGCAGAGAGGACCATCCTGCTATAGCATATACATGTATTTTTTTTAGGGGAAAAAAACTGTCCTGGAGAGACACTAGGTCCGCGAACCAAACTTGGGCCGACCACAGCGAAGCAACTAGAAGAAGGTGAACTCGGCTCTGGCAAACTCCCGAGAGCAGAGATATCGGAGGAAAGGCATACAGACAAAGCCTCTGCCAAGTCTGTACCATGGTGTCCAGCCCCAGGCGAGCTGAAGGTGTGAGGGCGAACCAAAGGGGACAGTGGGTCGACAACTCAGAGGTGAAGAAATCCACTTCCACTCAGCCGTATACCTCTGCCATATGGACTCCACTACTTGCGGATAACCATTATCCAGGACTCAGCCCCAGCCTTGACAGGATACCTGCTCCCACATTCTTTCATCCCAGAATGTAAATTTCTCTTAGAGAAAGCAGCTTGCCTTCTGCCCAGAGTAGGATCTGCTGTGCCTGCCTGAAAAGGGGGCGTGACCGCAGCCCGTCCCAGGGGTTGATGTACGATACTACTGAAATGTTAATAATAAAAAAAGTAGCCCCCCAGCTGTGGGAGGAAGTGTTTCAGTGCTAGAAACACCACAATTTATGTGCCAAGAAAGATGAGGGCCTCCCCAATGTTCACTGGCTGGTCAGCCATCGAGAACCGCACCCCAGCCCGGGAGAGAGTCATCCGTCAAAAAAAGACTTGCGACGGCAACACGGCCCAAGTGCCCAGCTCTGTTGAGGAACAATGGTCTCTTTCACAGCTGAAGAGCACGTAGCACACAGCCCATGACACTTACAACCATGGAAAGTTGATCCAGAGGATGAAAACCCCTGCTCTTGAGCCAGAACTGGAACAGTCTCATGTGCAGCAGGCCCAATGGAATAATGTTGGCCGCTGCTGCTATGAGACCTAGCAATCTCTGCACTTCTAGAACTGAAAGCTCCTGGCCTAGCCTGATGTCTCTTACAGTGGTTAGGATTGAATCTACACATGCAGGAGACATATGTGCCTGCATCGTGGTCGAATCCCACAGTACCCCTACAAAGAGAATCACTTTGTTTTGGAGAAAGTTCACTCTTCTTGAGCTTTAACCTGAGTAGCAGAATATTTATATGGGCGACCCGTGCTCGATGCCGTGCTGCTAACTCTTCTGACTGGGCTAATATCCTCTGATTTAATTTGAGACACGATGAGTTTGATGGTTAGCATCTTTAACCTGTATGTCTAAAGAGTATGGTTCAGTCCCCACAGATCGAAAATTGGATGCAACCCCTGTCCTTTTTGGGTACTAAGAAGTACTGACTGTAAAACCCTGCCTTTCTCTCTGAGAGGGGTACATTTTCCCATTGGCAATCACAGGGGAGAGATAGCCCGCAAGTATCTCTTCCATCTTAGGCATCGCCCCATACCCATGCTTGCGCATCCCGACCACTGTAGAATATGTCGAGGTGGCCTGGGTATGTACACGGGCTGAATATATCTTCTTCCATGCCCTCGACATGCCCTCGGAAAAAAGCGAGATGGAGGCGGGGAGGGTGCACTCTAGCTGAGGTGAGGAAGCGATTATCAAGCTTGGAACAAATGACCACTTGCTTCTCATTTGGCCAATCGATCTTTAACTTGGCCACTCCTCAAGTAACAACCTCAAGCAGCTCCTCAAATACGGCAGATGGAGGAAGCTGCTCTGCCGAATCACCCATCTGTTTGTCTACCTCCAACCCCTCAGAGTCAGATGCAGACAGCATGAGTTCCTCGTTTTGGTCTGAAGAATTCGCAGTGTAAGCTTCAAGATACAAAACGGGGTCCTCTGATTCAGTAGAGACCGCGAGAGATAGTGTGTTGACCTGTCTTAAACTCCATCTCTGCCAACTTGACCTGCGATCCCCATGACCTGAGACACCAAGCTGTCTCGGCAGCAGCGGGACCCAAGCCATGAGGTGTAGTAACTTGACTCTCATCCCTCAGGAAGAGAGCCAAGTGGGATCGGAGCTTAAGCATATTGTAATTTCACAATGTACACAGTCAGCCCCCTCAAGGACTGACCTAGCATGCTCCTCACCCACACAGAAAATACACGTCGTGTGTGTCGCTCGCCGAAATAAAGCGAGTGTACGGCGTCACACAACTCCTGTAGTTCAGTCCTGACATTTTTTACTAACTATTTTCTAAAGACTCAAATAAACACACAATACAGGAACAGACACACACTCAAAAAACATGTGGCTTCTGAAGACAAAGAAGCTGACCATGCACATTTCTAACATCTGCTTCAGACACCGGTTTATGGAGAAGCGCCAACTATCCCATAGTGTCAACGCCATGACAGCATCAAAGTTCCACTTTGAAGGGGAATATAGTTTAAATTTTAAGACATTTTATGTTCAGTAAATACATTTAAAATTATGTAAATAAATACAAAAACATGCAAAGTGTTGCCTTCATTAAGTTCTATGAACACCTCACTTTTTACAGTGACACACACACTACTAGCATACACTAGCTTATACTTACTTTGCAGTTTTTTACTAGGACTATCTGCATGAACATGTCTGCGGGGGAGGCAGGGGGATGGCTGAGGCAGCGGTAGGGATGACACATCATGGGTCTGCAATTTGTACCAGTGTGGCAGGTCATCCAATAGAGCTGTTTCCAGCTCAATCAGAATCTGGGCAAAGAGAAAGCCAGAAAGAAGAATTTGAACAATGGTAGAACAACTACTACTAGGCCAAAAGGACCTGAAGGGTCCTGTACTCTTTTGATGTTATGTTAAGTGACTCTGGTGGATTCAAGGGAATTGAACACTTCAAAAAAGCACTTTTAATTGAATTCACTTATGAAATGAATCCATGCAAATACATATCATATGTTGTTCTGAACCTAGATATAAATACATAGATATCTTACTGTCAAGACAAACATAATAGAAGCACACACACCTCTCCCAGAAATTCACTCTCTTCTTCCTGGACTCTGGGCTGATCCCAAACAGTGATCTCCAACATGCGCTCTCTGAAGTCTCTGCGGTGGATGTGAGAATACAGGAACGTCTGGTTCCATTTTGGCTCTGCACTCTTCTTTACAGTTTTCGTCCTTCTCTTGCTCTTGTCACTAGAGGAATGTAGTGTGTTTAAAAAAGTGTGTAGAGAAGAGAAGAGAAAATCAGCACAGAAAAAGCAACAAAAAGTCCACCTGCTTATTATTCAATCTTTTGACATGGAATGCATTTTATAAACTCAGCATCACCCAAAATGGAAAATGCAAATCAGGTCTTACAGTACAAAGCAAGTGCATTGATAAATACATCATGAAAGAAAGAAAAAAAATAAAAAAAATATTGCAAATTAAAAATAATAAAGTATTTCTGATGCCAAAAATCTACACTACTGCTCAAAATTTACGGATGTTAAGATTTCTTTGGTGATTTTGAATCTCTTTGAGTCTCTTATGCTCATAATGAACTTTGTTTTTGATGAAATATTTATTTGATTAAATACAGTAAACTGTAACATTATGAAATATAATTACCAGTATTATTAACAATTTAAAATAACTGTTTTCTATTTTAATGTATTTTTGAATGCAAATTTTTCCTGTGATTCAGCAAAGCTGAATTTTCAGCAGCCATTGCTCCAGTCTTCAGAATCACATGATCCTTCAGAAATCATTGTAATATGCTGATTCATACCTAAGAAAACATTTCTTATTATCATTGTTGAAAATAGTTGTGTTGCTTAATATTTTTGTGGAAACCGTGTATAGAAAGTTCAAAAGAACAGCATTCATTTGAAATATAAATTTTTAGTAAAAATTTAAAGTGTTCTTGCTGAATACAAACAAAAACTAACCGAAACTTTTGAATGGTAATGCATACAAACTATTACCCCTTGAAAAATTCTGTAAATGTAAATGTATTTTACATTTTTTACCTTCTATCTGGAAGAAAATACATTTTGACATAGGGATTTCTGGGTCGTCCGTCAGGTCGAGGGGGCAGTTCTCGTGCTTGTAGGACATTCACAATAAGCTGATGGCCCACTTTATCATACCATAATTTCACCTTGGTAAAAAGAAATAGTTTACAAAATGTTGGCAATACATTATTTAAATGTGAGCTAGCAGATAAAATATGTCATGTCACCAAATTACCTTCCTTTTCAATTGAGAAAACAGGGCTAAATATTTTCTCTGCAAAGTGGATTTACACTTACCGAGAGCTGGCCTGGCAGTACCAGAGGGAGGTCTCTCAACATCCCGGGACTAGTCGGTGACATTACAGAGATGGATGGACGGTCCATCTTTTGTGATTCATCTATAGAACTCGAACCAGCTGTAAGTTTAAAGAGCTGACATGTTAAATGTGAAGATGTATTGCACGCTTATTGGAGAAATGTCTTAATAACAAGGACCAAATAAGGAATTAAAGTGATAATTCATGCAAATATGTAAATTCTGTTATCATTTACACACCTTAATGCAGTTCGTTTTGATAGATTTTTTAGGCATGGTTTTTGTCGTCATTCAGATTAATTTATTTTTAATTATTAAAAGTCAGTTTTACTCTTACTAAAATGATATCTAATTTTATTCTATAAAAATAGCATTTTAGTTTACAAAAGCGTGAAATTAAACTATATCCCCCCAAAAAATATACAGTATTGATTTAAACATGAATGAATATGTAATTGTAAATTCATTACAAGGAGTAAACTATTTGAATGAAAATATTGTAAATTCTTTACTCTTTGATTAAAGCCTCTTTACTTTCATTGTTAGCATATTAACACATTTTTTTTTAACGTGATGACCAAAAAAAAAAAAGAAGTCTATTTTGGCAAGTAATTTTGTTGATGTGTTTAACACTGTCCTCATGTCAAACAATGACGACTGTCCCTAGTTCTACTCCACTTTCACCACATGGAAAAAAGCAGCTTGAACATTCTGCAAAATATCTCCTTTTGTGTTCCACGTAAGACGGGTTTCAAATTACATGAGTGCGAGTAAATGATGAAAGAATTTTCACAAAACCTACTTGATTCTAGAGGAGGATGTGATGTCCCTGGAAGTCTTGGTGTATCTCTGTAGGAAAATTTAAACAGGAAAAAAGAATGTCAGTTGACAGATCATTAGCTTCTCTCTCTGTCAGTTTTCCCACACACATAAACACTAACTTGACTGCATATTCCCTTTTGAGACATCATGGAAACACTGTCCAGTCACAGGAAAGAATAGGGAACTGAAGGACCACTTTAATGTAATGGCTGAACAGTTTTAACCATGAGAGGAGGGTCTGGAGCGTGTAGGGTGACAATGGGGACACTGGGAGGAATAACACTCTCAGATACTTTACTTACTGATATGCTCTATAGACCTTTTTCAAGAAGTTTTTGGACAGAATACGTTGAATACATCTTTAACATGCAACAGGAAGAAAAATCATTGGAGTCACTCATATATCCAGAGATTTGTTTTCTCTTATTTCATTTCCAAACCAGCTGTTGTTTTTGTGCTTTGTTTAGCTTACCCAATTGGTCTGGACACAACTATTTCCACTTGAGGTGCAGACTGAGACTCTAGAATAATATTGTACACTTCCTTTTTAGTTGCTCCAGGCAAAGCCTTTCCATTCCACTGCAACACCTCATCGCCTGAAATCAAAAAAAGAAACCATTTAGCACTTGGCGGTGTCCTGCATAGACAGACTGAATAATGAGCTGTGAGAAATTACATGTAGATATGCAACCAAAAATATCATCAGAGACCTAGCAAAAGACATCCATAAGGCTATGGTCAAAATAATTTTTTTAAATACTGCAATTTTCATAGTTAGCCAAATTTGAAATAATCATTACCTGCTCGTAAATGGCCTACAATGTCAGCCAAACTTCCTTTCTTTACTTTGGTGATAAAGGCCCCCAGTCTCCCTGACTCCGTCATTTTCCCACCTACCACCTTAATAGGACAGATGACAGAGTCAACCATGTTTACTCGAAATCTGCAATAACTAAAGTAACAAAAACGAAGTACTTTTCTTCAGCTTCTTTACATAGACCTTTTGTAAAGCATGGCACTATCCACACTAAGTTTATAGGTTTGACACCTAGAAAACACACAAACTGTTAAACTGCATTACTTGAATGCACTGTAACAGCGGTTTCACATTGGACGTGCAAGCAGGGCGTAAGCAGTGCAGAAGCTGTGCATATACAGAGTGGAAGCAGTATGCGTCTATTGTACTTTCACACTGGAAGCGTTTGTCGCGCACAGCTTAACTGCGGTACAGCAAATACATGTATCATCCATTTTGTCACCTTTTTCATGTGCTTTTATTTATGATGTGCAGCATACTCTGTTGTGATGCGACCATGCTCATCTGCCACACATACATGCACATGGCATGCTATACATACTGTATGTAGTTTATGTTATAAAAGTAATCTTAAAGTTAAGATATACCTAAGATATAGTTTTAATCATTCAAACAGGCTTTTTGAAGTTTGGAAAAAATGTATTGTGTATTTTTTTTATTTTAATTATTTATTTTTTCACAGTGCTGAAAGTCATACGGTGAGTGTGAAACATAGAACACCTCAGTTGTATGATTTTGTTATTTTTCATGAATGCAGTGTGAATGCGCTAATCTGTAAATATGGCGCCTAAAAAAATTTATGCTGCTTACACTCTGCTTACACGTCCAATGTGAAACAGGCATCGCTTTGGATAAAATGTCTGCCAAATGCATAAACAGGATAAAGTATGACAAAACAAAAGAAAAAAAGAGTTTAAAAGTATGTAAGAAACATAAAATAAGGAAATAAAAAATATCAGGAGTACAGTATAGTACCTTAAAAACACCAGAACAAGAACAATAAAAAAGCATACTTATGAATATGATTGTACAGATTAAATTGTTTCCATGTTCTATATATTCCATATTATATCCATGTATATTTTAAGACCACTATAAATTGTTAAAATAAAGAAATCTTTCGAACCCTGAGTTTGACTACTTAATAACCACAGAAAAAAAATGTAAAAATAGAGAAAAAGCTTTAAGGTCTTAATGGAAAGATTTTGTGGAAGCGTTCAGCTTCCAAATGTATATTGTAACCAAAATGCGTATTATTATGCATTTGTATAAAAAGTATTGTCTGACTTAAATGCTAAATAAATAAATAAATCATGTTGTAGCCACATCAACAATAAAAATCATTCAAATAAATTTATATTTAAAAATGAAAAAATGAAAGTTTTGTATAACCCTACCCTTCAATTGTATAACAATTATCCATAAAAAAAGCTGTTTGGAAAGCATTTATTTAGGGTTGGTTCGTTTGCTAGCTGACAGAATAGGTTTGGATGTTTATTTCATTATTCCCGTATTATTTGGCCCCACTTTCTTTCACCTGCGAAATTTCAATGAGCAATGGTAAAAGTGACCACACCTTTAGTGTAGTACAACCCTTCATGTTCAAGACTTGAGACTCGAGACAATGATATTAGCTGATGTAAACTGTCATTGACAAGCTCACCTTCAGACCCAGTAGGGAACCGGCTTCTCGTGGCATGGTGGAGCGCTTACTTAGAGTGATGCGGCCAATCAAATGATCTCCCTCTTTGGATGGCTGCCAGCTCACTGGATGCTATGAGGAAGCGAACAACGCTTTTTCAGTCCCATTAATGCTGAAAATACATGTGCTGACACACATTTCAGAGAGTTCAGCTACAGAAACACACTGTAATCAAACAACTTATGTGTCTGCTATTACGCCCAATTGCCACTGATACATTTGCAATATACTGTATGATTGAAATCAAATTGAAATACTTACATGCCACACAGTGGGATCCAGAGGATGACAGTCCCAGTCACCTGAAAAATAAAAATGTACATTATAATGGACATTATAAACAGTAATTAATCAATCTATAGCAGTTGTAGAAACATTTTTAATGGTTTTAGCTTTAGTATACCATGTAACTTTTTTGTTCAAAATTAACTAAATTTAAATAATGAGTTAATACATCATCCTTCTTCCAAAACGTGTTTTTGTCTTACCCTGCACTATGGTAACTCTGAAATGAGTGTTTATATTTTAGACCTGACAGGGTGTTTTTTGCTGGAACTTGCGTACATGTTTCATCATCTCCATAAATAGAGAAAAGTTGCTAGGGCTTCTTTGACGCGTTTATGGTGTGGGAGTGGCATAGGTTAGTTGTCACAACGAGTGAGAAAGGTTGATATGGAACATGCAAAATATTGAACAAACACAGAATAGAGGTGAGTATGGTATTTTATTGAACAGATAAATTGCCATATGTAGTTCCCTTTCAGTCGGTCACGTTCGACGTACGTCGGACGTCACCGACGAATTGGGATCACTTCTGGGAGCCCCTATCAGCTTCGAGTGTATAGAAAACGGGCCACTGGCCATTGGCGTGTGAGATTTGCATCTCGCGCTCCGCCCCGGCTGACGGTCACAATCGTTGTCTTACGTGTCTGGGCATTCAGCACGCTGAGGCAGCGTTTGTGGATAGTTCATGTTCCTACTGCGGGAACATGACTATCTCAGCGTTAAGGTCGAGTCCCCTTACCTATGCCCCGATCTAGTGCTATTCCTGCTGGACAGCAGAATAGACCTACTTCGGCGAATAGCCAGGGTGACCTGAGGATCACGATTAGGGCTACCCTGCCGAGGCAATCTCCATGGGCCCCTAATCCCTCTGAAGCGCCGCAGCCGGCTGAGTTACCGAAAGAGCGCGCTGGCCCCTCCCATGGGCGTCCAGTGGTGACTTTCGGGGCTCCAGCAGATGACAGGATGTCGATCGCTGCATCAGAGGGGGAGCTTCAGTCTTCGGGGGATGAAGACTCGGCTGCATGGCCTCCATCTGGGAGAGTAGCGTTGCCCGAGACAGACCCCGAGTTGACGGCTATGCTTTCCCGGGCCGCCGAAAAGGTCGGGCTCGTGTGGAACCCTCCACCGTGTCCCGAGCCTTCTAGGTTGGACGTTTGGTTTCTCGGGGCGGCCCGCACTGGTTCTCAGCGCCCCGCCCCGGTGCCTTTCTTCCCGGAAGTGCATGAAGAGCTCACAAGGTCGTGGACGGCACCTTTTTCTGCCAGAAACCGATCGAGTGTCTCTTCACTCCTTACTACCCTTGATGGAGGCCAGCCAAGGGGTACGTGGAGATCCCGCTTGTGGAACGGGCCGTCGCGATGCAACTGTGTCCGGAGTCCGCTTCCTCCTGGCGTGATAATCACCCATCCAAGGCCTGTAAGTTCACGTCTAGTCTAACTGGCAAGGCTTATAGAGCTTGTGGACAGGCTCCTCTGGGAGCTCCGGGCGGCGACGGACCTCGCTCTCCGGGCGACGAAAGTCACCTCTCATGCAGTCGGTCAGGCGATGTCCACTATGGTGGTCCAGGAGCGACATCTCTGGCTCAAACCTGGCGGATATGAGGGAGACCGATAAATATCGGTTCCTGGACTCCCCCATTTCCCAGGTTGGGTTATTCGGCGACGTGGTCGAGAGCTTTGCCCAGCAGTTCTCGGCCGCCCAGAAGCAGACAGAGGCCATTAAACACATTCTGCCCTGGTGGGCTGCTGCTGCCTCCACCCAACTGCCGGCTGCAGGAAGGCCACCCAGCCCGCTCAGGCCGCTGCCAAGCCAGGTGGCAAGCGACGGAACAAACGACCCTGAGACGGGCCACCCAGAGATGGAGGGGACAGCTCTACGGGAGGTGGTGTCCGCACCGCTCCCTCTCCCGGAGGAGGACCGGGAGAGAATCTTTTGTTTGAGTTCTGTTTATGTTCCGCCACTGGCTCCAATATCTCTGGGTGCCAAGAGAGCCCGCTTGGCGGTGTACGACGCTACAATGCCTTGTCACCCTCAGGTGCCTCTCCCATCGCCAGCAGGGGGTGCTGGCTGTGCTCAGGACGCACACAAGAGGCCTCCTCACACCCGTGCGCCCCCTCAGCGGAGCCAGGTAAGTGTTGCACTGCACACTCAGACCCCACTTCGGGCCGCTATGCCGTCCGAGTCAGGTCCCTGCATGCCGCCTCGCTGCCCCACTGCGGGTACGTCTGTGGTGCCGTTGGTCCCGCTTGCTCGGTCGCTGGGAGCCTGGCTAGCGCTCCCCAGCCCGTCTCACTGGCTCATCCGTACTATCAGACTCAGCTATGCGATTCAGTTTGCCCAGCGGCCCCCCAAATTCAGGGGCATCCACTTCACCTCCGTGTTGAAGGAGGGTGCTCCTGTTCTACGGGCGGAGATCGCAGTCCTACTGGCGAAGGACGCGATAGAGCCGGTCTCTCCAGCCGATATGAAGACAGGCTTCTTCAGCCCGTACTTCATTGCACCCAAGAAAGGCGGTGGGTTATGGCCAATCTTGGACTGCGGCTCTTGAATCGGTCCCTGCACAGGCTGCCGTTCAAGATGCTAACGCAGAAACGCATCTTCGGGTGCATCCGTCCCCAAGATTGGTTTGCAGCGATCGACCTGAAGGACGCGTACTTTCATGTCTCGATTCTCCCTCGACACAGACCGTTCCTACGCTTTGCGTTTGAAGGGTGGGCATATCAGTACAAAGTCCTACCCTTCGGGCTGTCCCTGTCACCCCGTGTCTTTACGAAGGATGCGGAGGCGGCCATTGCTCCCATGAGAGAGCGTGGTGTTCGCATTCTCAACTACCTCGACGACTGACTGATTCTGGCCCAGTTGAGAGAGCAGTTGTGCGAACACAGGGACATGGTGCTCGGTCACCTCAGCCAGTTGGGACTTTGGGTCAACTGGGAAAAGAGCAAACTCTCTCCCATGCAGAGGATCTCTTTTCTCTGTATGGAGCTGGACTCGGTCAATCTGTCCAGTCGGTGTTGAACTGCTTGAATTCGTTCAAACGCAGAACAGCGGTACCACTGAAACATTTTCAGAGGCTCCTGGGGCATATGGCATCCGTAGCCGCAGTAACGCCGCTCGGATTGCTTCATATGAGGCCGCTTCAACACTGGCTACATGACCGGGTCCCGAGATGGGCGTGTCAGAGCGGTTCATTTTGTGTAACAATAACACCGAATTGCCGCCAAACTTTCAGCCCGTGGGCAGACCCTTCATTTCTACGGGCAGGTGTTCCCCTAGAACAAGTGTCCAGGCATGCTGTGGTCTCCACGGATGCCTCTGCCACCGGCTAGGGGGCCATGTACAACGGGCTTGCAGTTTCAGGTCTGTGGACAGGGCCTCAACTGCAATGGCACATCAATCACACTGCCAGTTGTTTTACTCCTTGACCGAGGGGACCCTCGGCACGGATGCGCTGGCACACAGCTGGCCCCGGGGCCTACGCAAGTATGCGTTTCCCCTAGTGAGCCTTCTAGCACAGACTCTGTGCAAGGTCAGGGAGGACGAGGAGCAGGTCTTGTTAGTTGCGCCGTATTGGCCCAACCGGACCTGGTTCCCGGAACTAGTGCTCCTCGCGACAGCACCTCCTTAACCCATTCCTCTGAGGAAGGACCTTCTGACTCTGAGACGGGGCACCGTATGGCATATATTCGTCGAGTGGTGCTCTTCTCGACGAGAAAACCCCCGAAGATGTTCGATCAGTTCTGTGCTCTCCTTCCTGCAAGATGGGTTGGAGCGAAGGCTGTCTCCCTCCACCCTGAAAGTGTATGTTGCCGCCATCACCACGCATTATGATGTAGTTGATGGTAAGTCTGTAGGGAAGCATGATCTGATCGTCAGGTTCCTGAGGGGAGCGAGGAGACTAAATCCGCCTCGCTCTCATGCTATACCCTCTTGGGACTTGTCTCTGGTGTTAACAGCACTGCAGAGAGCGCCCTTTGAACCATTGCAGTCAGCAGAGTTGAAAATATTGTCTTGGAAGACAGTGCTCCTGATTGCATTGGCTTCCATCAATAGAGTAGGGGACCTGCAGGCATTTTCGGTCGACGAATCGTGCCTGGAATACCCATGGTTCCCACCACTCCCTTCCGGGACCAGGTGGTAAACCTGCAAGCACTGCCCTCGGAGGAGGCAGACCCTGCCCTGGCTTTTCTCTGTCCCGTCCGCGCTTTGCGGGCTTACGTGGACAGAACGCAAAGCTTCAGGACCGCAGAACAGCTCTTCATGTGTTACGGAGGCCAGCAGAAGGGAAAGGCTGTCTCCAAGCAGAGGATGGCCCACTGGATAGTGGATGCCATCGCCTTGACGCACCATACCCAAGGTGTGCCTTGCCCGCTCGGGTTGAGAGCCCACTCCACTAGGAGTGTTGCCTCTTCCTGGGCGCTGGCGCATGGCACCTCGCTGACGGATATATGTAGAGCTGCGGGCTGGGCGACACCTAACACGTTCGCTAGATTCTATAGCCTCTGTGTAGAGCCGGTTTCTTCCCGTGTGCTCGCTTCAACCAGCCAGTAACACCGAAGTGCCCGTTCTAGTGTCGGCTTGCTGCGCCATTCCCCTCCTCATGGACCGGATATGTGCGCTTATATTCTCCAGTGAGTTCCCCAGGTTGGCGAACCCTGTCGAGCTCCTCCGCAACCCGTGGCAGTCAGACGTGGCGGAGCGTCCGACGCCAGGCCTAACACTCGTATGCATTGGTGGAACCTGTGTTAGGCTGGGTATCCATATGTTGTGACCCCTATGGCGGTCCCATATGTGTAATCTTCCACAGTACGACTCCCTACGGTGAGCCCGTGTCTTTTCCTTGGCAGAGCCCGCTCTGCCGTCTCTGTGCGGTGTAGTCCCCCGCCTAGATCGGCCGGGGCCACCCCTGGGACTTGCGTATGTGTACTGCCTGGATGGCCAGTCCATATGTGTATTTTCCACATGATACCTCTCTACGGGTAGGATGTGGCTTCCGCAGCATCCCCTCGGGGCACGCTTTCCCAGCATTATCCAATACTCTGCTGAGTGGGTCTTGCGGAACAGCAGCAGTGACTCTCCCTGCGTGAGTTCCCGCCCCAAACAGACGGGGGTCTGGGGGGCTTACGCGGGGCGCCGGAAGTGGCAACAGCCGTGGCGTTTTCCACAGGGATCCCAATTCGTCGGTGATGTCCGACGTACGTCGAACGTGACCGACTGAAAGGGACTAATCAATACATATGGTGGTTTAATAAGGGTCAGCATTTGACATTTACCATACAGGAAGAGGGATTTCTCACGCTTTAGAAACTGTGTTTATTGATAGTCTCATTGAGATTAGCTAGATTTACACTAATGCTATAAATTAATAGAGTTCATTTAACTGTGCGGCAGAAAAAGGGTGGCATATCACAGAGTATTTGTGGGAGATGTTTAAAGTGCCAAACCCCAAACAAGATATAGCCTAGTATAAAATGTTACAGTTTCATTTGATCATCTTGATTGCATTCATAAAACTGTCATACAACTCTAATGTATAGTACCATGCTGCACCCAAGAACTCCCTCTGCACATACTGAATGAGACATGAACTATTCCCTTGGCAATCACTGACATTATAAGCTTCCATCCAGTATTTGCTTGTCCTAGTTATCAGGAATGAAGATCTGTATCTGCCATTACAAACTTAATGCCAAAGAAAAGATTCATGTTGAAAGGCAAAACACAGTAACTAAATGATACTTTGTAAGGCAATATGAATAACAACTTGTTATGAGTTAGGACTGCATGATAATGGTTAAACTGATTACAATTATTTTGCTCAAAAATTCTAATCACAATTATTAATCACGATTGTTCTCATTTGAGAAATTTTTTACATTTTATTAGAATTATTGCACTTTCACGTAAGCACATCTACAGAACGTCAACTCATATGCAGAGTTTATTTTAACTCTTCTATATTATTGATTCATTATATTTATCATATATATTAACACTATGACACCTGGCAAAACCTTAAGAAACAGTGAAATTACTAATATTAATTTGAACAGTTATTTAAATGATGTTAAAGTTTTTCTATTAAAACAACAAAAACAACGTTGCATTGTAGCGCAGAGGTTGCATAGGTGCATTTATTCAGCAACCAATAGATGTCACAAACATTATAGTTGAGATCCATGTTTGGATTTATTACAGTTTGTCACTGAGAAGGTTTTGCTCACAGATTTAGTTGCAGCAAACAGCACAATCAGCCTCGTGAAGGAACACAGACACGCTGTATTACACGTTCATTTAAGCAGAATATCACAATGGAGATCGCTAAACATACGTTATCGTTTTTTTTTTCCAGTGTTTTCAGATCATCTTTTTTTGCAGGAAGAATGTGTGTGCATGGAACGTGTACACAAGAGACAAAAACTCTTGACATCTGGCCACACTAGTCATGAAAGCTTGTGGAGATTTCAGGATAAATAAAGCAGAAGCAGAAATCATGAACACAATTAATTGTGCAGCCACATTATGACTTATATTGGGTTTCTGTCCCGTGTTCTCAGTTATGCTCTAATTCAGAGTGTGAAAATTGGCATCAAATCAATAAATGCAATCAAAAACCTTTTTTCTCAGTTCTAGTGTTGGCGTAGTTTCTGTATTTTGCCTTTTTAGGACAGCATAGGATGAGGTGACAGGAGGTGATAAAGAGAAGATGGGAAGATGGGATTGGGAAATTGGCCGTGTCCGATTCATGTTGGAGCATTATTGCTATCAGGCCATGGCTCCGACAGGGGACATTATGTTTGCACATGGTAGCTTCAGAATGGTTTTCAACTTCAGCTTAAAATAAACTCTTTTAAAACACATAATCATTTCCACCACAATATAATTTCCATTAAATCTCA
Organism: Coreius guichenoti; assembly: GCA_039654105.1. Classification (NCBI taxonomy): domain Eukaryota; kingdom Metazoa; phylum Chordata; class Actinopteri; order Cypriniformes; family Gobionidae; genus Coreius; species Coreius guichenoti. Next base: position 27,109,053 of record CM077170.1, read on the forward strand.
AATTATGTACTGTGATTAATTGCATTCTGCAATGAAAATGACAGTGGATTCTGAATAAAATGGCAAACTCCTTTGTTTTGCTAAGGCTAATTTCACAGCTAGCTTTTTTGTATCCTAAATGCACACAATCAAATCACATTTTCAAAATTTTTACAAAGTTGTAATTTGACCAAATTACATCTTGATTAATCACAAACGTATCATGCCAGGGACTTTCAAAACCATGTGGCCTTGCAGCTGAGAATAATGGGCATAATCGCACTCAAAAGCTGGAATGGATTACCCAAGGATAAATATGAAAAAGTCCCCAAATGGAACATGCTGCATCCCAGAACTGACGCAGGCCAGTCAGTCACTCAGCGGTTTTATGTGAGAGAGATGCTGACCTAATTCCCAAATCTGGTGCCCTAAAATTTCCAAAAACTGCATGAATCAGCAGGGTTTTTGTCACAGACCTGAGGCTCAGGACTGATCATTATGGGTACACATCATGATTCAACAGCTACAATGACGTATGTAACATGTACCACAATATACTGTGTGTGTGTGTGTGTGTGTGTGTATATATATATATATATATACACTATATTGCCAAAAATATTGTGACACTCCCTCCAAATCATTGAATTCAGGTGTTCCAATCACTTCCATGGCCACAGGTGTATAAAATCAATCACTTTGGCATGTAGACTGCTTCTACAAACATTTGTGAAAGAATGGGTCGCTCTCAGGAGCTCAGTGAATTGAAGCGTGGTATCGTGATAGGTTGCCACCTGTGCAATAAGTCCATTCATGAAGTTTCCTCACTACTAAATATTCCACGGTCAACTGTTAGTGGTATTATAACAAAGTGGAAGCAATTGGGAACAACAGCAACTCAGCCATGAAGGAGTAGGACACATAAAATCACAGAGCGTGGTCAGCGCATGCTGAGGCGCACAGTGCGTAGAAGTCGCCAACTTTCTGCAGAGTCAATAGCTACAGACCTCCAAACTTTGTGTGGCCTTTAGATTAGCTCAAGAACAGTGCGTAGAGCGCTTCATGGAATGGGTTTCCATGGCCGAGCAGCTGCACCCAAGCTTTACATCACCAAGTGCAATGCAAAGCGTCGGATGCAGAGGTGTAAAGCATGCCGCCACTGGACTCTAGAGCAGTGGAGATGTGTTCTCTGGAGTGACAAATCACTCTTCTCTGTCTGGCAATCCGATGGACGAGTCTGGGTTTGGCGGTTGCCAGGAGAATGGTACTTGCCTGACTGCATTGTGCCAAGAGTAAAGTTTGGTGGAGGGGGGATTATGGTGTGGGGTTGTTTTTCAGGGGTTGGGCTTGGCCCCTTAGTTCCAGTGAAAGGAACTCTTAATGCTTCAGCATACCAAGACATTTTGGACAATTTCATGCTCCCAACTTTGTGGGAACAGTTTGGGGATGGCCCCTTCCTGTTCCAACATGACTGCGCACCAGTGCACAAAGCAAGGTCCATAAAGTCCTGACCTCAACCCGATAGAACACCTTTGGAATGAATTAGTGCGGAAACTGCGAGCCAGGCCTTCTCGTCCAACATTAGTGCCTGACCTCACAAATGTGCTTCTAGAAGAATGGTCAAAAATCCCCATAAACACACTCCTACACCTTGTGGAAAGCCTTCCCATAAGAGTTGAAGCTGTTATAGCTGTAAAGGGTGGGCCAACTCTACATTAAACCCTACGGATTAAGAATGGGATGTCATTAAAGTTAACGTGCATGTAAATGCAGGCGTCCCAAAACTTTTGGCAATATAGTGTATATACAGGGCCTAAAACTAACTTTTGCCACAACTGCCAATGGCCAGTGACTTAAGAAAATTTAGCGGCCATAAATATTTTTTACCGGCAATGAAACTGCAAAAACATGCAGTAATGACACCAAAATTTTTGATACCAGTGAAAGTTCACAATTCCTTACTACAATTCTGATACCACAGCTATTATTACTAGCCTACCTAATATACAATTTAAACATTATTGAAGACAAGTAAACAGTCAGTAATAAAATAAAAACAAATCATCAAATTACAAGCAAAAGCACAAATAAATACAATATAACAAAGATACAAATTAAATATGTTACTATATTGTAACTGCTTTTCAGGTTTTTCAGGTAGGTCTAACAGTAGTTTCGAGGTACAGAAATTTAATAAAGTAAGCAAATGTAAAGTAACACTGCATAGTCTTCACTGTATAAAAAACGTCTCGGGTTACTTGACTCTAACCCTGTTCCCTGAAAAAGCGGGAATGAGATGCTGCGCTGACAGTGCTATGGGAAAATATCTTTGTTTGACAGGTTGTGAAGTATGTGTGGCAAACATGCCAAGAACTTGGCTATAAATAACCTCTGACGATGACATCATTGGAATGCACGCTCGTGAGAGGCTATAAATAGATGTGCGCTCTCAGGTCACTTTGTCTAAAAAGACATCCTTCAGCATGACATTCCAGCTTTTTCAGGGAACAGGGTTACAGAAACTACTCTCAATGCTGTGCTATGGGAATGAGAATACAAACGCCACCGCACTGGAAGTGTCTGGACCCCTCAAAGTTGTGTAGTGTGTGGGCCTCGGATATGAGCTTGGGATGTCGACTCAAGGGTATGTGAGCCCGGAGTAATATGAATATCCAAACTATAAAATCTGATAAATGTTTGCGAAGAGGATCAGCCTGCCGCATAACATACTTGTTGCAAGGGGGCACCTCTTGCCAAAGCCCTGGAGGATAAACCCCCGGTTGCCCGGTCGAGAATGCAACTTTAGGAAGATAATCAGGATGAGGGTGCAAAATAGCTTTCACCAGTCCAGGGGCAGAGTCTAAGGAGGATGGTAAAATTGACAGAGCCTGACAGATATGGCAGACACAAATACCTTGAGAGTAACGTAGCATGCAGATAATTTTCCCTGCAGAAACTCCAGCACTGAAACAATCTGGCAGTGAACTAGGTCTGCACGGCGTGCCGTACATCACCTTTCAAAGACACCCCATTTAAGGGCATAGATCCTTCTTGTGGAGGGAGCCCTAGTACTCAGAATAGTCTGTACGACATCAGCTGGAATCCCAGCATCCCTCAGTTGGCCAAACGTGAAGGTTCCAAAGCTCGGGTCAGGGATGAAATATTGTCCCCTGTTCCTGAGACAGAAGGTCAGCCTAATATCGCTCAGGGTGTTTAAGATGGACTCGACACGTGCAGGGGGACAGCTGTGCCCGCATGGTGACCAAATCCCATACAACCCCTAAATACGTTGTCCTCTGGTCAGGAGAGAGAACACTTTTCTTGGCGTTGAACCCTTTCTCTTGGCGTTCAACCCACAAGATGAGCGAGGACGACATCCGATTTCGAAGCGCAAGCTCTTGAGACTAGGCCAAAATCAGCCTGTCGTATATGTAATTTAAAATGGACGCAACCGGATGCAACCAAATAATACCGGCTGTAATAACCTGACTCTCTCTCTGGGAGGGGAACATGTTCTATGGCCCCTTTCCCCAGTAGAGTTTACAATTCTTGTACTTCGACAACACCGAAGGTGGCAGGGATGGAACAGCGGCATTGTGAGGGTGTCGGGAAGGAGCTACTTAATATATTTTTACGGGCCCCGTCCCGGGGGGCTCCCCCCCTCCCCCTTTTTCAGCAGGTCAGCCTGGTACGCCTGCCATAGTGTGCAGAGCAGCACCAGCATGACTCACTGATTGAAACGCCTTACCTACCAGCGTGAATGTTCTGCATGGCTTCGTGGGGAGTGCTGACTTTTTAAGTGATGATGAGCTCCCAACAGAGATAGCCCACGAGCGTCTCTTCCAACTGGGGCATCATCGTATAACCACGTGGCCTTGCACCCACGATAGTTTAATAAGTAGACGTCAAGTGGACAAAGACACGTGAAGAAAAAGGTTTCCCCCCATGGACAAAGTAACTCGTCATTAAGGTCCTTGAAGAAGGGGAGAGACCGTCGGTGGGACTTGAGTTAAACCGAGGGGGACTCCCCACGGAACGAAAAGAAGTAAGGGAGAAATTCACCAAGATTTAATTAGTCCTCCTAACTGCTGCTTTTTTTTCTTTTTTTTTTTTTACAATATTACATGACAAAAAAAGCAACATTCATAATGCTATTTTTCATTATGCTAGTTAAATAACCTCATGTAAAATAGTGCCAGTGCTATGTATTAAAAACAGCCCCCCCACACACACACACACATACACACAATCACACAATCAGTCTGTTTACACTTACCACTGCCATGATTACTAAAAATGTACAGAAAAATTTCTTTCAAAAAAAATTTAATTTATCGCCAGATTTACCACTGTATTAGTGTATGTAAATAAGGTTTTGTACTGAAATACTTTTTAGTGAATTTGTGGCTACAATTGGACAATAAATTTAGTTACATAAACAAATGTCATACACCGACCTTTTTCACTAACACTTTCGATCTCCACATCCTCACAGCTGGTGTATTCAGGCGTGGAGCCACCCTCTTCTTCTGAGCTACTGATGGACATCTGCCTTTTGTTAAGGCCTCGTTTGGGTCTATAGGCTCTTGGTGGAGGTGGCCGCAACGTCTCCGATTGGTCTGAGCTAAGAGAAGAATCTTTACGCATGATTTCTGCTGCCTTTTCTCGCTTAGCCCTGTGCAGAAAAGCTGCGGACCCAGGTTCCAGATGCCCCTTTGGGCCCCAGTCCTGTCCGTCCCTGAGGTCTGGGGGCCCTGCAGGGCCCATGTGAGGGCTACCGTGGCCCTGTTTAATGACGGATCCTTGTACCCCAACGCCACCCCCCACGGTCCTGTCCATAGAATAAGCTCGATAGTTATCTAAAAGGGCCTTGCGGTCGTCGTTGTTAGCTACTCGTTGCCTGCTAATTCGATTTCCAGCAGCCTCACCCCCATCTTGGATCAATCCCACTTCATTGATGGCTAGGTCACTGTGATGACGCTCCTGACGCATTTTGGACACTTTGGCATGCATACGCATTTCTTGTTCCTCCTTCTGCGGTTTAACAGGGTAGCGGGCTAGGTTCGGATCACTGCGATAACGGGTCTGGTACTCTTCTTCTCGTCTTTGTCGCTCTCGCTCTTCCTCCTCTTGCCTCCTTCGCCGTTCAGGATGGGTGGGATCATCCTCTGGGTATTCCTGTGAGTGGCCTTTCTCCAATCGTCTGCCGTCTCGCTTCTCACCTGGAGCTCGATCTTCAGAGGCCTTCGATGACAACCTGGCTGGTCCCCGCCTTCTCTCTCCACGTCCAATCACCTTTCCATTCTGCTCGTGCAGGGACACGGGTCTCTTCCTATTATTGATTAGAAAGAAGTAGGGAAGACTTTGAGATATAGTATTTGGAATTTCCAAGTACCATAGCCAATTTGCATTTACAACTGCTACAATAGTAGTCATTTGAATAATACATAGCTCAACACCTGTTAACCCATGTGTTTCAAATTTTGGGTATTCAGATGCAAAAAAGATTTAGCTGAATATGCATCTGATAGGAAGACAAAGAGATTATAAGGCAGGAGCTGCAGTCCACATACTGCCAGTTGAAAACAGGTCAGGATGAACAGATTTTGTTGAAATGTCCAGCTTAAAATAGAACAAATTGTATGTTGACAGTAGGGATATGTAACACCACATATTTTGTAAATTCAGTTCTGGGAAGTGGGAACCCAATGACTAGTGGACTAATCTATCTTAAAGAAGCCAGTATAACTAGTATTGTTTCACATAACCCTGGAAATACTTAGAATTTGAAATGTCATCTTAAAAATAAGTAATTGTAAAAGTAATCCATATAAATCGAGCATTTTGATCCAAGACTTATGAAGAGACACAATCTCTTTACATGATGAACAGATTTAATTTTAGGCTTTTTAGTATGAATTATGGTAAACTGAAGCTTAAACATTCTTGCTTAACTCACAAGAATCAGTAAGGTTTGTTCTTGTTTGTCATGCTAACACGCTTCTGCAAGAACCAATAAGGTTTGTTCTTACGTGCCAAGTGAGAACAATAGAGTTTCTGTTTACCACATCTGATGTGCTCTATGTGTGTTGATCAATGTTTAAATGTGAATAAAAGCCTTATTAAATCTGTTCATCATATAAAGTGATAGTGTCAATTATATCTTCATTTGTGTTCCAAAGATGAATAAAAGTCTTATGGGTTTGGAATGACATAAGGGTGAGTAAACTATGACAGTTCATCTTTTAGATGAACTATTCCTTTAACTAAATTTAAATGTAAAAAAAAAAATGTAGCCTATTATATGTAAAAATTGACCAAAATTAATAAAAATGTATTTCTCATGCTAGTTCATGATTTTTAATGCAACTAAGGTTAACAAATTGACCCCTTCCCTGTTTCTACCTTTCTGACCCCTCCATAGACAGCAATGTAATTACCACTTTACGACTTTATTCAACAATTTCTTCACGTCTGTGTCAGTCTCCTACGCTGTTGACGTAGTAAATACAGTGCAGCGCTTCCAAGTTACGTCAGAGCTACGCCAGAACGCCGGCTTACCATTGGCCGATGCTGTTCACATGAGCACCACGACGCATGCGAGTGATGCTGACGCAGGAGCTGGCCAACGTAAACTGCGTAGGAGACTGACACAGACAAGAAGAAATTGTTGAATAAAGTCGTTATTTTTGTTTGTTTGTTGCGCACAAAAAGTATTCTCCACGCTTCATAAAATTAAGGTTCAACAACTGTAGCCACATTGACTATTTTAACGATGTCTTTCCTACCTTTCCGGGCCTTGATTAAGGTTGAACCATTAAGGTCATTAAGGTTGAACCACTGGAGTCACATGGACTATTTTAACTATGTTTTTACTACCTTTCTGGGACTTGAAAGTGGGACTTGAAACCTTAAATATTTTCCTATTATTGCAATAGTATCCTTATATTGTAATTATTATGTTATATTGTAATTATTATGTTGTAATTGCTGCCTAACACATTCGTTGTGTTAGTTTAACTGACTTCTAACTATTCTATGTTTAATACATTAAGTTAACTAACAACATAACATGTACTATATAATAGCTGTATATTACTGCTATATGGACATTACTTCGATTCCTAAATTCCTAAATTGTAACACTGAAACAAGCATTTTCTGTAAAGCTGCTTTGAAACAATATGTATTGTGTAAAGCGCTATACAACCAAACTTTAATTGAATTGAACCTTATTGTACAGTGTTTCCAAAACTGCAATGCTCATACAGTAGCACAGGGGTGTCCAAACCTGCTCATGGAGGGACAACATTCTGCAGAGTTTAGCTCCAAATTGCCCCAACACACTTTTCTACTTAGTCTAAAGAGCTTGATTAGCTGGTCCAGGTGTGTTTACCTGAGGTTGGAGCTAAAACTCTGCAGGATAGTGGCCCTCCAGGAGTATGTTTGGAGTCACCCTGCAGTAGCACAAGATGCTCAAAATACGGAGCAAGGTGTGACACAACAGCCAAAAAGATATGTAGGGATGGTAATTTGACTGTGGTTTTGCCATGCAGCAATACTAAATAAAAATAAATCTAATCTTAGTTGATCTTTCCCAAGAGGCAACAAATCGACCATTGTGACCTATCCCTAGTTGACACAATTCCCAACGGCATGTTTCTCATTATCTGTAGTCAGTTGAGAGCCACCAGTAAATATGCACTATTGCACTGCATACTTCATTTTGATCAGTAGGGTCCCTGAGATACACATGTGTGTAAAGTTTTTTTGCCTACTTGTCTCGTGGTGGTTCACTGCGGGAGCGTGAGGCAGGCATCGTATCTGCTCCCTTGGTGGGGTCACCAGGACCAGCGCTGGGTGGCAGAGTGTTGTTAGTGCCCGGAGCCTGGGATCTGGAGCGCAACTTCCTGTCCCTCTCCAACTCGGAGACACTGAGGGGATCACCCACACTAAGAGGCCTAGCCCCAGGCCCTGATGAAAACCATTCTCCTGATTTAGTTAGAATTTCCTGCTGTTTCCTGCACAGGTTACATACCCACATCACCTGCATAGACAAATGGAAGTGTTATTAAGGGAGGCAGTGATTGATGATCATTGTAAATTATCAATATGTACAGTACAGCTAATACTTGACTTAAATTATGTTATTCTTTTACAGTTTTTTTTTTAAAGACATTTAAAATAAGACAAAGAGACAGGCATATATACATAAACACATAATATACTTACATACAATACATACACACATTCACACTCTGAAACACATCAAACACTGGACTTTCGTTAGCTATATTTAGCCAGCATAAATTCAATCTAGCAATTTCGAGGAAGGAATAGGAACTGACAATGTTGAGAGGTGTAAATATGAGCTGTGATATTTTAGATTCAAGTCAACCACACTAAACAATCAAACTCGATTAGGTTAAAAAAACGTTTATTTTCAATTTCATCTACTGCTACAGTTTCCTACACCTGCTGGACTGCGCTAATTGCTATATTTTGAAAAGTGATTCAAAGGCTGTAGATCTAGATCTAATAGTCGACCAAACATTAGTTGACAAGAAGAGGCTTAGTCAACCAAATTTTAATTAGTTGGTTAGTAGCAGAAAAAAACTCCACAGGAAGTGGCGAAGTCATGCAGTACGTGACAGACAGATCATAACACAGCTGGTCCATGTGGAAGTTACATTCATGTGGAAGTTACATTCATCGACCTAACTATGGCTTATCAATTGAAATATGAAGGTAGTAGCCTAACGTTTGCCAATACATGGCCACTTGCTCTAATGTTAGCTATTATTTGGCACATATCCAAGTGTCCATGCGTACAGCGGAAAGAACTTAAAATACCGTGTCATTTTTGGTCATGCACATAAAAGTAAGATAACATTCAAAACTGTCAGGGGGCAGGGGGTGAGCGTGCTTGCATCACATGCGAGAACAAACCTCATTTGTTCTTGCGCATTAAGCAAGCACGTTTGATCTTCCTTTTACCATATTTCATGTGCTCTATACATGTTTGTTGATCAATTATATTATTTTACATTACATTACATTATATTATATTATAAAAGCCTAGATTAAATCTGTTCATCATATAAAGCAATTGTGTCTATTCAGAAGACTTGGATTAAACCGCTCAATTCATATGGATTTCTTTTCGATGTCTTTATAACATTTTTAAAGCATCAAAGTTTTGATTGTGTGAGCTTTTACTCTGTTAAAAGCTCACACAACCAAATCCGATTTCATTAAAAATATCAGATACAGAAATCAGATTTCATTAAAAATATCTTCACAGAACTTTTATTTTTGGGTGAACTATCCCATTAACCCTAAGGGTGGTCCAAGGTATTTTACTATGAGTTGGTTTTGCTCTGTTTTCTGTTTCCTTGTTCCCGCTCTTGGTTTGGCTCCTTGGTAACTGATTGATTAGCTTACACCTGATGTTGAATTCTTTGATTAGTTTGGTCTATTGTCTATTTGGTCTTTGTCTGTTCTCGTCATTGCTTTGTTGATTGTTCTGTTCATGTTTGGAGAAAGGTGTCCTAGAGTGTTCTGTTTCTTTTGAGTTTTTGATAATAAAAGACAGCCACCAGCCCAGCGACGATGCCGCTTGTGCCCACCACAGACGCGGAGCCTGTCACGATCAGCGCACCAGCATCAAGGACCGAGCCCCAGATTGTCCCAGAGCCTGACGGATCATGTGACCAGGTGTGTGAGCCCATGATGATCGACCCAGTAGCTCCACCTAGGACCTCTGTCCCAGCCACTCCTCCTAGGCCTGTCAAGCAGTCGGCCCCACAGTGGCTCCTCTCTCCCTTAGCTCCATCTGGGACCGTCGTCCTCTCGGCTCCACTGGGATTCCTCGTCTCTCCGGCTGCACCTTTGTCAGTCGTCGCTCTGTCTGTGCCACGGACTTCCGGTCCTTTACCTGCAGTTCGTCCCTCCACCCCTATGGCTCCGCTGGGCCCTACCTTCCCTCCGGCTTCGCCTTGGTCCTCAGCGCCAGCGACCAAGCCTTCCCCATGACTCCTCCCTCCCTCGTCTCTGCAGTGGGCCTGCGTTATGGCCCTTCTGCTGGGGGTTCCACTCTGGCTGCTCCCGCTTTCTTTGCCCTGGCCCTGCCTGTCTGGTTTAACCTTCGCACACCTCCAGAGCCTTCTCCTACCCTCCACTGTTGAACTGTTTATGTTTTAAGGCACGTAGACCCACCTTTTTGAGGGGGGATGGATAATGTCAGGTTTTTCTGTTATGTTTTATTTGTGTTTGTTTTACTATGAGTTGGTTTTGCTCTCTCTCTCTCTCTCTCTCTCTCTCACTCTTTCTCTCTCTCTCTATCTCTCTCTCTCTCTCTCTCTCTCACTCTTTCTCTCTCTCTCTCTCTCTCTCTCTCTCTCTCTCTCTGTGTGTGTTACAATGAAGGTGAAGTATCTTCTAATAGGAATTAAAAGAAATCAGTCATCCTTTTTCTTCATCTGGGTAGATTTTTGTATTGCTAATGCAAAAGTTATTATATCATCAGCCTCATATTTTTCAATCTGCTTCCTCCAATCTCTTTCTTTTTCCCCAATGAAGCCCTATATTATTGAGCCCTGTAATAGTTCATTCATGAGATGGATGGCTGATGCTGCCTAAAATACCTCAGCCGACACCATATTTCTTCACTTCCTCTACTCATATTTTTGCACCCTCTCTCTCTTGCTTTTTTTAGCCAGCCAGCTATACAGGCCTGACCTGACATGATTAGCAGGAATGCTAAATCAAATGAACAGCTCTTGCATTGACAACAAGTTCATGGCTTTAAAAGCACAGAGGTCCAATCTATTGATCTAACATTAGGCTCTAAAAGCACGCTCAGAATCACAGTAAATCCAAGCCTATTGCAGTACATTACGGCTGCTGTGGCTCTTGTCCTCTAAAAAACATCAGGTTAAGAAGAGCCACCCTTATTTCCTTCCTGATCTCAGTGACTCTACAAGCTTAGGAAAGAAGCCAAAGGTCTGTGAAATCCAAAACTGTGTAAATCACATGCAACTGACACCCTGCAACCGGCGCTGTGTGTTTTATCATTTGGATGAATGGCGTGAGAACGGAAAAGCAGATATCCCCCCAAAAGCCTGTAATGTTGTAGTCATCTTTAGCGCTCGATGACTGCAGACTGGTTATGAAAGCAAGAGCTTATATGATGCACAAAAACAGGATGTTTTGCAACAGACACGGCCACAAATGCTTCATTTAATAACAATCAGTTTTGTGAGGTTACAACAGAGTTTTTATATTTTTATGAGAATAGTTTGACTTTTAACTATTCTATGCTAAAACACCTGTACTCACATGGCAGCATCCTTGTTGATAATAGATCCCCTCACACAGGGTCAACCTTCAACTCCATGAAAATCCAATGCAAATTCTTCGAAGAATCGCCAGTACAAGATACCTTGCCGATAAATGCGTCACATTTCAGTGTTGACCTGATCTTAAAGAGGAGAGAGGCTGTTCTAGGACAGGATAGATATGAGGGAGAGTGAGAGAGAGGGGAAGAGAGAGCATCATGGCCTGATTGGATCCAGTTGGCACGACTCCAGCATAATCTGAGGTAAATCAGATGTGCAGAGGCCCACAGCTGTCAGCCAGCCAGAGAAACACTCTCAGGAAGGATTAGCAGTCCCTGCTAATCCCACAGCGCTATTGCTAGCCCTTCGCCATTATTCAATCTATTGATGAGACAATGCTGCCGTGCTCTTCCCCTCAATGCCATGGGGAAACTACTATTGATCAACATTGATCTTGAAAAGAAGGTCTAGTACACATCTCTAGTATGTTTCAGTTAAAGAATATGACGTTCTTATTGCTAAACAGAAAGTAATTCACTCGTATAGGTGAGAACTGGTTTGGCAGATCATGATTAGAAGAGTTTGAGTAGGAAAAGAAAAAAATCTGAATCTGAAAGACACCTAATAAATGTTAATATGCTTTGTATAAGACTAGATGTGTAGATGGCTGGATTACTCATCACTAGTTTTGTGCAGTCAAAGATGGGTAAAATAATCCAAGGCTTTAATCCTTGAATTAGATCTAATTCAAGATACATACACAATGGAGGATTCACTTTCTCTCCATTTTATTTTTTAAAAATTTTTCTCCAAAGGCCAGTTCACAACAATATCCAGGGCAGTTAAAGCCATTAAAGCTTCTCATCTTGCAAAGGCTTGATTCTAGATCCCCTCTCTCAACTAGAGAACAGAGGAGAACATATTTATTTATTTATTTTAAATGTAGGCCACTAAAACCTGGCCATTGTCACAAGAGAGAGAGAGAGAGAGAGAGAGAGAGAGAGAGAGAGAGAGAGAGAGAGAGAGAGAGAGAGAGAGAGAGAGAGAGAGAGAGAGAGAGAGAGAGAGAGATTGATTAAATCTAAGAGAGGTCAAGAACAGTGGTTTCACTGAATTCCTGAATAGCATGAATAGAATTTTCTTGTGCAGGGAGATCACTAGAAACTAAGTATCAGAAGACCAATAAAAAAATCAGACAGTAAACAAGCACAATTTAATTTAACTGCAGACCTGAGGTCAGCACATATGGAAAGAGAGAGAGAGAGAGGGACGAGGAGCATTGTGTGTGTGTGTACATTTATATGGGTGTAAATACATTCTCTACTATTCTCTAAGAGAAAGTGTGCTAGCCACCCCCTGCTTTGGTGAATACTGTTCTCCATGGTAACCAAATCAGTGAGATGAGACGTACAGAAGACAGTGTGAATCTCCAGTATAGAGAATCGTGAATATCACAATTATTTGCACTTTTAATTCCCTAAAGACTAATTTCACCCAACTAGGTACTTAAAAATATGAGAATGTTAAGATATTTTAATAGTGTTTCATATTTAAACTTCAGTAACAAAAAATATGTTATAGCTGTTTAGATTGAATCATGTCTGTGAAGCAGTTAAAACGGTTTGTGTCAGTGAATTCAAAGGTTAGTTTGCAGCATACCTCCAAAATGGATCCTATGTGGAATTTTTCATATATTAAAAATTATATATATATATATATATGTGTGTGTGTGTGTGTGACAAAAATTTAATAAAACTGGTATGTATCTCTTATTTAAACTTCAGTAGCAAAAACTGTTTAAGTTTGATTCATTATTAGTTAGCATTATTACTCACAAATCTTCACTGAAGTCTTTATGTGGCATTTTTATCTATTAAAAGTATTAGTAAAAATATATGGAAAATATTTTTTTAAGTTTTTATTAATAATTTCTGTAAATCAGTTGTTTGTCAGTGAATTCAAAACTCATTTGCATTATACAGTGGGGAGAACAAGTATTTGATACACTGCCAATTTTGCAGGTTTGCCCACTTACAAAGCATGTAGAAGTCTGTAATTTTTATCATAGGTACTCTTCAACTGTGAGAGACGGAATCTAAAACAAAAATCCAGAAATCACATTGTATGATTTTTAAGTAATTAATTTGCATTTTATTGCATGACATAAGTATTTGATACATCAGAAAAGCAGAACTTAATATTTGGTACAGAAACCTTCGTTTGCAATTACAGAGATCATACGTTTCCTGTAGTTCTTGACCAGGTTTGCACACACTGAAGCAGGGATTTTGGCCCACTCCTCCATACAGACCTTCTCCAGATCCTTCAGGTTTCGGGGCTGTCGCTGGGCAATACGGACTTTCAGCTCCCTCCAAAGATTTTCTATTGGGTTCAGGTCTGGAGACTGGCTAGGCCACTCCAGGACCTTGAGATGCTTCTTACAGAGCCACTCCTTAGATGCCTGGCTGTGTGTTTCGGGTCGTTGTCATGCTGGAAGACCCAGCCACGACCCATCTTCAATGCTCTTACTGAGGGAAGGAAGTTGTTGGCCAAGATCTCGCGATACATGGTCCCATTCATCCTCCACTCAATATGGTGCAGTCGTCCTGTCCCCTTTGCAGAAAAGCATCCCCAAAGAATAATGTTTCCACCTCCATACTTCACGGTTGGGATGGTGTTCTTGGGGTTGTACTCATCCTTCTTCTTCCTCCAAACGCGGCGAGTGGAGTTTAGACCAAAAAGCTCTATTTTTGTCTCATCAGACCACATCATTGGTCACTGGCAAACTTCAGACGGGCCTAGACATGCACTGGCTTGAGCAGGGGGACCTTGCGTGCGCTGCAGGATTTTAATCCATGACGGCGTAGTGTGTTACTAATGGTTTTCTTTGAGACTGTGGTCCCAGCTCTCTTCAGGTCATTGACCAGGTCCTGCCGTGTAGTTCTGGGCTGATCCCTCACCTTCCTCATGATCATTGATGCCCCACGAGGTGAGATCTTGCATGGAGCCCCAGACCGAGGGAGATTGACCGTCATCTTGAACTTCTTCCATTTTCTAATAATTGCGCCAACAGTTGTTGCCTTCTCACCAAGCTGCTTGCCTATTGTCCTGTAGCCCATCCCAGCCTTGTGCAGGTCTACAATTTTATCCCTGATGTCCTTACACAGCTCTCTGGTCTTGGCCATTGTGGAGAGGTTGGAGTCTGTTTGATTGAGTGTATGGACAGGTGTCTTTTATACAGGTAACGAGTTCAAACAGGTGCAGTTAATACAGGTAATGAGTGGAGAACAGGACGGCTTCTTAAAGAAAAACTAACAGGTCTGTGAGAGCTGGAATTCTTACTGGTTGGTAGGTGATCAAATACTTATGTCATGCAATAAAATGCAAATTAATTATTTAAAAATCATACATGATTTTCTGGATTTTTGTAACCCACTGTAACTCAAAAATGTTCAATGAAGTTCTTATGTGGGATTTTTATAATATCTATATTCTCTACATAGATCTATAGAAATTTAAAGTCTATATTTATCGATAAACAATAAAAAGACAAAAAAAATATCAAGGTACATTTTAGATCTATCATTCAGCCCTAAAAAATGTGAATACAGTGATATGAGTAGCTTTAAAGGACAAAAGCAGTGACATAGGTATGATACTGGAGATAAATGAATGCAGGTGGGACAGAGAGGAATAAGGTAGTGTATTGCATCTGCAGTGGTTTGGAGAAAAGGACTGGGGCTCAACTGTGCTAGTTCAGAAGAAATGGGTTATGAAAAATAACTGCCTTCCTCTCAAAAACTGACAGATCTGCTGACGCAGTCTCCATTGCCGAAGAGAAAACTTGCCTATACATCACACAAACACACACAGCTTGGATCCAGAGAAGCACTCAAGGGAATTTAAAGCATACAGACACCTGTGTCAGGCTGCCTAATGTCAGTACTAGTTTAAAGGGGTCACATCATGAAAAACCAAATTGTTCCCTGATCTTATTAAAAAATACATAATTCCCAATATTCATAATGCCCCATTCTGTTCCAGAAGAAATACTCTCCATGCACTTATAGCTGCCACACATCAATCCAGACACATCATATAGACTCCTGAAGGACTTTCATATTTGCTTGGCCAGCTCAACCACTGGCTAAAGGAGGACTGAAAGGAGGAATAGCATGTGCGTACATCAGCATTTGTGCACTCTGTGTAAACAGAACAGGGATAAATAGAGTCCCTAGCCAACTGCTGGTCAGAAGGGATTGTTACACTGGTAAATAAAACTCATTCCTTTTCCTAACAACATGGCTAATGGCTAAGCTAAGCAGTTTTCGCACTAAAAGGCTGTTAGGAAGAGATTGCTTCTTTATCTTGTTAGCAAGCCACAAGCATGTTTCTCTTTTCAAAACATTTCCGCTGCTGAGCAATTTGGATATACTATATGTACAGGTAAGGGCTAAGTCCAATCTGCTCTGTGATTAATCACATCTTGATGGCTAAAGCCCAAAGTATATACTAACATAAGTAATGTACGTAGTAATAAATATGTTTTTAAAATAAAGGTTGGTAACTTTATATTTAGTAATAAAGTACTTACAAATCATTCACAAACTATTAGTTTATAGTTAATTTATAGTTAATATATTGTAGGCTCTACATTGTTATTAATAGGCTATATACAAATAGTGAGAACTTCATTAATTGTCAATGTAATTAACACAATTATTATTGCTTAATTAGCTTGTAGTAAAAAAATATTGTTGGTTTAACTGTTGGGTTGCCTTAAAATTTGGAGTTCATTGAAATAAAAAAATACAAGTTACGAGTTAATACGAGTTAATACAATGAAGGAGATTGGTTTAATCAACAGAAACGTAAAACATTATGTTATCTGAACCACATTAATTATCTAAGTTGATCTGACAAAAGAAAAAAGTTGTGATATTTTTTTTTACAGAGGAGTAAATAGTTCTCCTTTTAGATTAGGTCACGGAAAATGGGAAAATGGGAAAATGGGAAGATATCATTAATCAAGTGCTTTAAACCAACCTTTATTAGACATTAATTGCATTTATATTCAATGTTCCTTAAAATGTTTACAAATAAATTAATCACACACACACACACACACACACATATACAGTGGGGAGAACAAGTATTTGATACACTGCCGATTTTGCAGGTTTTCCTACTTACAAAGCATGTAGAGGTCTGTAATTTTTATCATAGGTACACTTCAACTGTGAGAGACGGAATCTAAAACAAAAACCCAGAAAATCACATTGTATGATTTTTAAATAATTAATTTGCATTTTATTGCATGACATAAGTATTTGATCACCTACCAACCAGTAAGAATTCCGGCTCTCACAGACCTGTTAGTTTTTCTTTAAGAAGCCCTCCTGTTCTCCACTCATTACCTGTATTAACTGCACCTGTTTGAATTTGTTACCTGTATAAAAGACACCTGTCCACACACTCAGTCAAACAGACTCCAACCTCTCCACAATGGCCAAGACCAGAGAGCTGTGTAAGGACATCAGGGATAAAATTGTAGACCTGCACAAGGCTGGGATGGGCTACAGGACAATAGGCAAGCAGCTTGGTGAGAAGGAAACAACTGTTGGCACAATTATTAGAAAATGGAAGAAGTTCAAGATGACGGTCAATCTCCCTCGGTCTGGGGCACCATGCAAGATCTCACCTCGTGGGGCATCAATGATCATGAGGAAGGTGAGGGATCAGACCAGAACTACACGGCAGGACCTGGTCAATGACCTGAAGAGAGCTGGGACCACAGTCTCAAAGAAAACCATTAGTAACACACTACGCTGTCATGGATTAAAATCCTGCAGCGCACACAAGGTCCCCCTGCTCAAGCCAGCGCATGTCCAGGCCCGTCTGAAGTTTGCCAATGAACATCTGGATGATCCAGAGGAGGAATGGGAGAAGGTCATGTGGTCTGATGAGACAAAAATAGAGCTTTTTGGTCTAAACTCCACTCGCCGTGTTTGGAGGAAGGATGAGTACAACCCCAAGAACACCATGCCAACCGTGAAGTATGGAGGTGGAAACATCATTCTTTGGGGATGCTTTTCTGCAAAGGGGACAGGACGACTGCACCGTATTGAGGGGAGGATGGATGGGGCCATGTATCGCGAGATCTTCCCTCAATAAAAGAATTGAAGATGGGTCGTGGCTGGGTCTTCCAGCATGACAACAACTCGAAACACACAGCCAGGGCAACTAAGGAGTGGCTCCGTAAGAAGCATCTCAAGGTCCTGGAGTGGCCTAGCCAGTCTCCAGACCTGAACCCAATAGAAAATCTTTGGAGGGAGCTGAAAGTCCGTATTGCCCAGCGACAGCCCCGAAACCTGAAGGATCTGGAGAAGGTCTGTATGGAGGAGTGGGCCAAAATCCCTGCTTCAGTGTGTGCAAACCTGGTCAAGAACTACAGGAAACGTATGATCTCTGTAATTGCAAACAAAGGTTTCTGTACCAAATATTAAGTTCTGCTTTTCTGATGTATCAAATACTTATGTCATGCAATAAAATGCAAATTAATTATTTAAAAATCATACAATGTGATTTTCTGGATTTTTGTTTTAGATTCCGTCTCTAACAGTTGAAGAGTACCTATGATAAAAATTACAGACTTCTACATGCTTTGTAAGTGGGCAAACCTGCAAAATCGGCAGTGTATCAAATACTTGTTCTCCCCACTGTATATATATATATATATATATTTTTTTTTTTTTTTTTTTTTTTTAAGGAACACTTAATATTAATGCAATTCATGTCTCATAAAGGTTTTCTAATAAAGGACATTTTCCCATTTTCCCATAAAAAAAATAAATAATAATATTAATATATATATACTGGTCTGCAACAACAATTGTGAGAGAGGGTTAGGAGATACCTGCAAATCTAATTTAAACAAGTACAAAGACAATTTGGGGGAAAATACTTTTCTGAAGACTTTTCTGATTTGCTGCATTTTGTGATTATATATCAACATGACTATAAAATAGTAGTAGTCGTAGTAATAATAATAATAATTAGTCTTTAATCTTAATTTTTAAATGTTAAGCAATCAAGCTTTTATTTTGGAGGAAAAATGCAGGGACCTTCTCTTTTGTTGACAACAGCTGGTGTAGTACAAGCACTTCATTCCAAGTATGGCAAGATTTTCTGAGAGCCACGACTTGTACCACCTGAGCACTGCAGATTTAAGGTGGGTTCGACTTGAAGCGGCAGTGTATGACATCAAAGTACCACAAAAGCGACTGAAAAGCATACAGAGTTTTATTTATGGTAATTACGACAAGAAGTGAACACAGCAAGTTCTTTCTGCATTTGGCCCGCCCCAAACCGGCATCATGTCTGACTTTCAGGAAATGGAGTTTTTCCCTCCTCTGACGAACTCTCCAACCTTCCAGAAACACAAACTCTTCCTTCCTCAAACAAATTGGTCTCCACCCCCCACTGAAGCACCGAAGCGAACTGTCACACGGACTAGGCGGCTTGCCTCCAACTCTCCGCAGCCTCAGCCTACAACCACTACCACCTCTTCCTCATTCCCAGCCCCCCCTTACACTCATCCAGATGCAGTGTGGGCTCTCCCGTTCAAATGCAGTGTGAGCTTTCATGATCCAATCAAGGGCTCTTATATTTAAATCGCAGTGTGAGCTCTCCCGTCCAGATGCCACGCAGGCCTCCCGTTCGAATTGCAGTGTGGGATCTCCCGTTCAAATGCACTGTGAGCTTTGCGTTATATACAGTGGGCTCTCCTGTTCGAATGGCAGTGTGGGCCCTCCCGTTCGACTGTAGTGAGAGCTTACCGTTCAGATGCAGTAGGGGCTCTCCCCTTCCAAATCGCAGTGTGATCCCTCATGTTTCTAATCATGGGGGCTCTCCTGTTTGGATTGCAGTGTGAGCCCTTCCGTCCGAGCTCTTCGCAACTGGAGGTGCCAGAATCTCCCTACCTGGAAGGGACAGGCCCTCACATCCTCTCATAGTTAATGCCCTCACATTAGGAGGGAATGGAAATGCCATGCGAGTTATTTTATGGTTTCCTTTTCCGCCATCTGTGGGGGCCGCACTTCCTGATTTTGCCGAGTTAGATGCGTTCCTGGGTCAACATATTTTGTTGATCCTGGAACAACATTCCTGTCCAAAAATGTAATCCTTACCTTATCCCTACCCCTAAACCTAACCCCTACCCATAAGTTATCCGTAAACTTGTCCCTCAAATCTGATTGGTTGATTGGAATGTTGTTCCAGGATCAACAAAGATGTTGGTCCAGTAACATGTTGCACTTGGTGAAATCAGGTTCTGCGCAAAGGCTCACTCTTAGTCGGGCCTGTTCTTCCTGGGTTAGAAGCTCCTGATATGATAGATTGTTATGATATCTGCATCTGTGCAGTTCTTTGTCATAAATACATCTTACATAATATGATGCGGGAACAATACAAGACAGTTTCCCATCTACTGTAAAACGTTTTCGCTGCTTTTACCCCTCATCACACTACAGTTGTTTTCCTTCAGCGAAAATAGAGCGCTTCACATCCACGAACACATACTTTATAAAATGTTATTTTTATTTCAGAGTTAATGCCAGAGACAGAGAAACATCACCCAGCAGCTGATTGTAACATACATTTATTAGCATTAGAGTAAAGGGATTTGTGTATTTTGATGTCACTTTGAATGTCAGAAGTGGCAAATTGATAGATTAATGTGCTGTTATTTTTTTAATAGCCATAGACAATTACAGTAATATAAGGTTTGTCTATATTTTAAATGAATATTAATGAATATGGTTAAATAAAATTATTTGAATTGAAATCAGTATTCAGGGGTTGACTTGATAGGTATTATAGAACCTACTTGTTCCTGACTACCCAAGTATACAAATAATACATTAAATAATTTTTTTGTTTCGTTTTTTAATCACACCCCCATTGGGGACTGAGCCCCCCCTAATATTGAAATCCTAGAATCGCCCCAGTCAGTGAGTCTCACGTTCTATAATTTCTAGGCTCCATGTTGTGGATGCAGCTCTCTAACCTCAGTGGCAAACCTCCAATCCAAATACAGCTCCCGCAGGAGCTCAATACTGCCGCCGCAGTGCCCTGCTTAACTCGATACTGCCACTGCGGTGCCCCGCCATGGCTCCAGCAGGAGCTGTGCTAACATTATTCCTTCCAATTAAACTTCCTCTCCAAGTTTTGGGGGGCCTTCTGGACCATTGAGCCTAATTACATTAATTAATTCCAATTTCACTTAAATAGCTATAAGCATTTCAATTAGGTAAATACTGCTTGCTGTCCAAATTATACTTTGCAAGTTCGGGGGGGATTGAGTAGAATATACTCCTGGGCCCCTCCATAGCGGACAGCAAGCCAAAACTGTTTCCCATGTACGCTAAAATTATATGGGCACACAAACTTGTAAAATGCACATTATAAGTGACTCAAACTCAGAGCATATGCAGACATGAGTTTGTGTGGAGCAGCATTTACTGTGAACTTAGCTTCTCTGAGACACTGAAAACACCAGACCTGCGCTGCTTACGTGTAAATGAACACAGTCCCACACTTCACTCTGAAACACATAGCATACTGTATATTTATTCAAATAAATCGCAGTCTTTGCGATTTGATAATCACACTAATTGCGATTTAAGTGTTACTTTGATACATTTTTCAGCCCTAACTTCTGGAGAGAAGTAGCGCAGACACTAGACAGAGATAAAAACGTTCTAGTGTTCTCATCAGCCGCCTGGGATCATGCACGCCATCAAATGAAGAATACTTTCAAAGGCTACACGTTGGGCTGTAAGCACATGCTAAATGTATGCATAAAAGCTGAGCTCTTTAACAACATAATTCAGTAGAACTAAGCACGTGGTGTTCAGTAGTATATGCTAAAAAAACAAGAAAGGAAGAATATTTTTATTTCAGCAGCATAAATTCAACTCCATTACCAGTCATTCAGAAAGTTACGACAAGCACAAACACAGTAATATACACAGACACCTGACAGAAAACACATCACACACATAATAGCACAAAAACACACAAGTCGCAAGTGCCCACTGGAGTGCAGGGTAAGTATTTTTCTCTGAGTGCTTTCATCAATACTAACAAAGTGAATATGGCATTACCATAGCGGTCGTGGTAAAACCCTGAGTTTTGACCTTGAACTTTCACCCCGTGGCATGCCTATTGCAGTCCCAGGGCACAAGCAGGTGCAGTGAACATGCACAGATAAGCATTCTCTCATCACTGGTAGCACTTTAAGTGAAAGGGAGTCCATTCCATGTTTGGAAACATGTCTCTACTGAGAATCATGTAGAGAACAGCTTACGTAGTGTTTACGTTAAACCCATTTGACTAAAGAGCAACCAGTTGTGAGACATCAATATTCCGACAAATCCAAATACCCTATTCCCCTAACCCCCTTGCTGTGGCAACTTCTTCGACATCCCTGGCGGTAGCAACAAGGAAGGGAGGGGGATGGGGTTCAGCCAACACATGCTAGTTTCTTATTAGCTGGCTCTCATGAGGAAAGAATTGGTGGCCCATGCAGAATCTACAATACTCAGAATGTCTTACCCTGTCTTTCCCTATGAGACACTTTGCATGAACAGAAGACAAATAATGGGCGCAATATTAGTCAAATTTTGTTTGTGCTCAATACAGCAGAAAAAAATCAATAGTATCAATAAAATAATTTTGCAACATAAATCAACAACAGAGGTTCAATAAGGTGACAATGCCAGTAAAATTTTAGTAAAGTAAAAACTATGAATTATTGTACAATTTACAGTGAAAAACAGTAAAAGAACATTACCAGATGTACATTCATGACATATGATTACATTTATTTAAATAGTTTTGTTTCTCCTTGTTTTTGTTATCAGTAATGTACATTAGGTTGTTTCCTAATGTGTTACTTTTTTAGTAATTTAGTTAATGTTTATTGCATTATTTTAGTGTTATATGTGTTACCCTAATGGTTTTTTGTCTTTGTATGTATGACCCTGCGAACCATATTGTTCAAGTACTGAGTTTTATGAACAGGCCACTTACGATGATTCATCGTGGCTTTCTATTATGCCATCTGTATTATTATGTTGCTTATCAGTACATTTTAAGGTAAAAGCAAATTTTGGTTGTTCAAGTAGATATATTAACATTATATAAATAAATTAAATATATGGTTCTAAGTTGTAAAATATGCAGGCACCAAAATGCCATAGCGTAACACCTGAAACATTGTCACAGTATTTCTCATAGTGAATTTCTAGCAACCACAGCTGCCTTTGTTATTTACTGTAAATTTAATGGGTTATTTTTTGTGTATTTTTTTGTATGAACTCGCTTTTTCACTGAAGGTTTTGCATGTGGAAAAAGATTCAAATCACACACTCGCACACACAAACATACACAACTACTTATATTAGCAACAGAAATGGCATTAGTCCATTCAGTCCAGTGATTGTGCACATTCAGATTGTGCATAACAGTTCCCTCAAATCACATTAGTAGAGCACGCAACAAAAAGAAAAGAAAAACTCTAACCACTTTGTCCTCCTTGAGTCATGCAGTCCAGGAAGCAGAGAGTGAAAGACAAGCAAACAGAGGGGGGTTGGAGGTGGAAGAGAAAGTGGGGGGTTGGAGGTGGAAGAGAAAAAGTGTGAAATTAAAATTGAAAATAAATGGTGAGAAATGGAAAGAGAGAGTGTGTGAAAAAGAAATGGGGGGAGGGAAGAGTGTGTGGAGGGAAAAGGAGGTGGGAAAGTGTTAGTGAAGCAACCCAGTTTTCTCTTGTGCGTCAAAATAGACATAGAGAGTGTCAAGGGCATTCAAAAATGTTTTAATACTTGTAATTTTAATTCATTTAACATTGACATATTGAACTGAAATGTAATCTGTGTGATCAGATGTATTTTTCTAAACATAACAGCAGACATGTCCAACAATGGTATGGCTTTCTGTATGAATGTATGGCTTTCTGCTAGAGATGAAATGTGAGAACAGAACACTGACACCTCTAGACAAGTTTTCCACTCATACCAAAATGAGAAAGTCACAAAACACAGATGAGGGGTCCAAGCAACCTCACAGGATGCTTGTCCAACACTGTGAGGCCTCACTGAATCTGTGTCTGTGCATCATATTTGTTATACAAATGTAGTATTTTGATTTAGGAGTCTGCGGCAAGTCCTTTGGATGATTGAGGTTACATGAGTTTGTACCTGTAATGCCCCCAACAGGGAAACACAAGAACAGCATGTGAAGGGTGTGCTCTGTTGCAGCCCTGGCCTTTCAAGGTATTGATTGAACCTGGGTGCTGGCAGGGTGAATTTGAAACAAACTGATCTTTACTATGAGAATTATCAGAAGGAATAAAATTATTTTTAGAAGAGGATATGATAGATTTCTGATTAGCATAAAAGTGGGTCTGAGTGATCGAGACTTAGGAAGAAACCCTTCACTGGATAAATAAAAACAAAGATAAAAGCATAAAAACACTAGCATACACCTGCGCATACACTACCTCTGTTTTCTTTTACTCACATGTATACAGTAAAACACCATTTTAATAAAAAAAAAAAAAAAAAATTATGTTAAGGAATATAAATTATGGACACATCACTACGGAAATTCTGGTTAAATCTAAAGTATTTATTTTCATTTACAGGCACAGTATATAATTTTCGCCACTAAAGGTCGCTCGCATATTCAAAACTATAACAAAGGCGTAGCTTGATGACACTGTGAAGGAGCGTGGAATGATGGGAGTGGTTGTCTTCTCCTCCACTGCCGATGGAAATCAATCCGATGGAACTCACAAATCTTCTTCATGGATGAGGTAATAAAATAAAGTTGTATAACTGTTACGTTTGATCACATGTTTTCATTTCATTCTACTGAATTAGCCGCAAGTAACGAAATGTTTAATGCTAAATTACTACTCATACATGTCACTTTATTTGTGGAATTAAATGGTGGGGTAACGCAGCGCAGTTTTATGTGTTCAAAACAATCATACTGAAAGTATATTTGAACGTACCCACAGCATTCGCAAAAAGGCTGTCTTACTATTTATGTGTAACACATACTGTATTATTTCTCCAACTCGTTTCATTTCATTCACCTGTACATTTACGTTTCTTGGAGCTACCTTTGGTGGCAGAACCTGCTGCAAGCGATAGTGAATAACTGTGGTCCATGACGACTGTGTGAAACAACAACAGAGTGGAGTACTAGACGCTACAACTACTACTTCCGCATTTTTTCATGAGACCATCATGAGACCATGCCATGGTTTCTACGGCAGTAAAAGTGGAAACCGAGGATAACGCGTACATAACGCCATTGACAAGCGACGTTATACTGGTTGAGGAGGGACGTTATACTGGTTTAAAATTGTGAATTTCTCTGGATTTAAACATTGTTGGAACCATTTGGGATAATGTAAATGCACAAGTGAACAAATATAGTTCTAGTGGTTTTTGGATATTTTAATGCAAAAATCTTACATATCGTGCCTTTAATGGCTGGTGGTAACCAATAAACAGTTAATATTATAAATAAATATGTATTGTTAAAAAAATTAAAACACTAAAAAATAATAAAATTTAGGCATCACAGCAAGTACATGTACAATGTACAATATAAAAGATAGATTAACATTCATTGAAATCTGTTTTAAAAGAGTACTGTTTGAATAAGATAAATAAGTCCTTATAATAAAAAAGGAGAAACCTGTGGGATGCTGTTAGATAAAAAAAAAACTTGAAAAAACTAGTTCTAACCAATGGAGGATTAATTGTGGATGATTAATTGTGTATTATACAAGGGGTGCCATGTGTCTGGTCTGAAACAGAGTTAACTATGCATTTAAAAAACATTAGAATCAATTATTGTATTTGTGATAACGCAATGAAACATGACAAATTATGCGGACATAATTTTTGGCCTGGCTGTCATAAAAAGAAATTAGGGGTGTGCGTTATGACTAAAATCTTCTTTCACGATATGAGGAATTTTATTTCACGATAACGATACATATCATGGTATAGTTTTTTTTTTTTTTTGTTTTTTTTTTGTTATTAGAAATAAGAACAAAGAAGCAAATTACAAACAACAGGACAAATACAATATAACAAAATATGAATGAAACAAATTAAGTTTATCAGGTAAAATAGGTTTATTTAACATAGTTAGAAATAGTAATAGAAATGTAATAGTCAAATGTAAAACTAAAATACTGCATCTTCACTGTATGAATTATATTTAAATTTATTCTTATTAAAGCTACAAAAGGTATTCAGTTAAGAGCAGTAAATTATTTCTCTATTATTTGATTAACTTTAATGACACAGAGCAGCAGGTAGGTATATTAGGCTGCTGTCACTTTTATAGCGAATGCCCGGATCCATTATACTGATACATACGGTTTACACCCAACTGTTTACTTTCACTTGAGACATAACCGACAGTTGACCTGTCCAAATGCCCACACTTGTGGTCTTTGCACTTGACCACTTGTCTACTTAAATGACGTATTTTTTTATATTTGGCCCAAGTGTTCAACTAAGCGTGAAGACTGCAAGTGGGTGATTACCCGATGGGACACACTTACAGTGTTGCAAAAATGCAAGTGTTTACAGAGCTTTATTTTGATTTTCGATACATTGCTTTTTAAAATAAACTTCTAAATATCTGTTCAGTAGTCCCTATGTAACAGAAGACACAATTTAAAATTGTGGTGCTTCTAATTAAGTGATAAAAAGCAGTTGCAAATGTTGTACAAAATTCACATAGCCTACTCATCTTTGCATCAATAAAATGTGCAACACTTTATGTTTTAATACCAAATTACATGTAATATCTAATTAATTTAACTTACAGTGGAATGTTTTCCTCAACATCTAACGATTTTGGGGCACGTGATTTCTCGAACCTAATGCATGATGTGATATGCTTAGCCTAGTGGGATAGTGTGGGTTTAGTGTGCGTTAAGGGCACTGTGCTTTAGCATTTTTAAGACATGGGACAGTCTTGCGCACTTACTTCCTGTTGCATACATGCGCTCTCAAGCGGCCAAGACCGCAAGTGTGGGTATTTGGACAGGCCCAGTGTTTACATGAATACTCCACAGATGGGCATTTGACATAATTGTGTGTGTATTCGACCATTCAAGTGCAATAAGATGTGAAAGAGATCTGAATTCGCAATCACATACTGAGAGACGTGGCTTTCTGTGTGTGCACTTCAGCTGTGTCAGTCAGCACAATCAGTTTTTTTCACAGCTTATTGCGCTTAATAAATCTTTTTAACATCAAGCACATCCCAAATTCGCAATCGCCTTCTGAGAAAAGCAGCTTTCTGTGCCTACACTTTGGTAGTGTGCCAGTCAGTGCGAGCACCGCACTTCACGCCTTATTACGCTTAATAACTCTTTTTAACATCAAGCACGTCCTGCTCTTTATTTAATGTGTTTTATCACTCTACAGTGTCAATAGTGCTGTGCTACGCATATATATTTACATACCGCGATATACACGATATAGCAAAATCTTTAACGATAGATAGATATATATATTTATCGTCATACCGCCCAGCCCTATTATGAACACATGCAAAAACAAGAGAGAAATATTAACAACTTATTATGTTGTTATCATTGTATGCTTTTTCCTGTGAGCTTTTTGTTTTTCTATGCATTTTTCTGCATACTTTTTAATTTTTTAAAATAAAACCTGTAAATAAGCCAAATAATTTTGTCAGAAAAATACCTTAACCAAGATTATTGTTTTATTCTTCCCACATATTTAAAATATTAAAAATATATATAATTATTTTCCATTAGAAAATATAACACTTCATCTATATTTAGAAGATGAACAAAAGTTATATGGGTTTGGAACAACATGAGGGTGAGTAATTGATGACAGAATGTTCATTTTTGGACAAACTAACCCTATGGGCCCTATCATATACCCGGCGCAATGCGACGCCAGGCACACCGCAAGTGTTTCAGCCCGACGCAGTTATCATTTTCACGTACTGCGCCACGTTGTTTAAATAGCAAATGCATTTGCACCCATCTGTTCGCCCATGGGCGTGCTGGTCTGAAAATGAGGTGTGTTCAGGCACATTGTTGGTGTGTTCCTATTTTGAGGCAACTGAAAACGACCGTGTTTTTTTGTGTTATTTAAAGGCCGTGTTAGTAATGTGTGCCTATAGGCTGGTGCACAACGCGCGTACACTCTGCTTATTACACACACAGCAGCACACAAACACTTTTAAATATTAAAAATAAAAGGATTACAATGTAAAAGATTATGCCTACGTGTCATAATGGATAGTCATTGCATGTATCAGAATTACCTATTTGCAGTAATGACGAATGAAATTGGCTACTTATTTAACCAATCGTGGCAATACACACGTGTTTAAACTGACTCGTTAGGTTGTAGGTGTCTATATTCCGACATGTAAATAGTGAATCCGCCATGGTGCAAGCGCAACTGGCTTTTAAAGGGAATGGGAGATGAAACTCAGATTGGTTTATTGCACGTTACGTCCAAAACACACCCATTATTCATTAAGAGAATAGGGACAACCCTTTTAGACCATGCGCCGGGCGCGCCAACCATTTTTCCTGTGGTTAAACTAGCAAAAGTGGATTCGGACACGCCCTAAGTGCACTTGCGCCGTGCGCTTTAGACCATGCGTTTAGATCGTTAAAATAGGGCCCTATAAGTTAGTGCTAGATAATGATCTAAATCTTAAAATAAGCAGAAACAATATCAGCTTAAAATTGCCAGACAGGCCAATTATTAAAATGGTGCCAGTATACTGTGCATCCCTGATATAAACAGCATTATAAGGTTGAGCTGCTGTAATATATTTTGTCATATTATCAGTATCCACAAAACACTGCTTTCAGAGCCTACTGTTACTATTCCTTATTGAAAACTTTGAGATGGACTGTATGTGACAGTAGGGGACCTCACCCAGCTGGGCAGGACGGAACTAAGGCAGATTGTTCCTCAGCATGCCCAGTGAGATGAGTCCATTCTCAGGTAAGTCACTCTAGAGGAGGGAGGGTGTCTTTAGAGACAGCAGGCAAGGATGAGCTCTTAAAATAGACCCTTGCATGTTGTGCTGCTGGAAACGGTCCCACACATTACCCTGCTGGTGCTTAGCAAAGTCAATAAAGATTTCACTCAAAGAACAGAGTCTTTATAAAGCTCAGAGGAGCTGCGGATGGTTTGGACTTCACAGTCCAAATCTGTAGACTTGTTTGGATAGGAGAAACTGAGATTAATTGTTTGGATTCTGTATTTGGACTCGCCAATCCCTCTAAGTTCTATGATTTATACAGATTCAGCAAATTCCTCATAAAGGAATCAACCAAACAACTGATATGTAGTTGCAAACAGTAAAATACTAAAGCAAGCATAATAAAACAAATTCAATATTAAAATGGTAAATGAAGTGTCAATGGAAGTGACTCTACAGTGAGAATAACAATATGATGGGGAAAAACTAGCAATGAAGAGGTCCTTACATTATTTGAACGCAATGATACTCTTCCCCCGCAGCGGGCGCAGAACTTGGTCTGGCAGTAGGAACACAGATGCCCACAGCCATCTGCAAACTTGGTCTTACGGCAGATGCCACAGGTAGGTGCATCATCTTTATGGACAGCCTGCTGTCGTTTTGTTTCCGCCCCAATCTTCCTCACCTGCTCCTTATAACTCTCAAACTGCTGGTGCAGTGTCCTGACAGACAGAAAATAAGATAGGGAGAAAGACAGAGAGAAAAGAGAAGCGTTTGTTAGTTAGTTTGTATTGTTAACTACAACTAAAACTAATAAAATGTAAAAAATGTGGGTAATTGAAATAAAGCTGGAATAAAATAAAAATAAATTAAATTAAATATATTATTAGATAAAAAACTTAAACCAAAATTAGAAATGTTGCCTTGGCAGCTAACTGAAATAAATAAGTTTAAGATGAACTACTAAAATTAATAAAAGTAAATAAAATAAAAATATTTAAAGCTATAGAAATATAAAAATGACAAATGCACAGATTTGCTAAAACTTAACTGAAAATATAAAAAAGCTTATTCAAAATATGAATAAATGGTACATAATGCTACAGGTACCTTCAATATAAACATTAAATAACATTGTGGCATTTACTGCTTACTATTTGTATAATAATCAATATGAGTATGATAATTTGTTTGTCTTAAAGTTAGAAATGTCATGAAGATTTAAAAAACACATTTTATACTGTATATCTTCTTCTTAGACCCCCAGAAGTACCTTCAAATACCTCCAGGGATCCATGGATATATATATATATATATACATTTTGCAAGAAATGACGTTATAAAACCCAACAGGTATTGTAGTATTGCAGATTACCAACTAAACAACTAAAAGTGTTATTTCCCAGATTAAAATTAACCCACTGAAAAGTCATCTTGGCGACGTACATATGCTATCCTGATGGACAGTATTTAGCACATGTACAGCATCATATTATATCCGAAATGTGTCATATAGTGCGTGTCAGTCTGTAAAGCCAGAATTCAATCTCGGATTTGGTTTCAAGCTTTTTTATATAAAATACTTCATCTGAATTTTAACCTAACGCCTCTTTGTTTGTCTTCTCCCTTCACTGGAATGAAATTAAGCTGTTAATGAATTGCCAATGAGGCGCTACTGTCTGCTTAAAAAAGATGGGGCTTCGTTCCAGAAACATTTCTCAAAGGAACAGCACATTAGCATAACAGTTCTCTTATAGCAAGTGGTTAGCAGCTCTAATGACCACGGTAAAGACATTAAGCCATTTAAAATGATTCCCCTGAAAAAAGACAGCTCATTGTAAATTGTGAATTCCTTACATGCATTTCTCTGTAAAAGTTGCCTCCAACACTATAGGCTGACAGCTAACCAAGAGCTCACTGTTTCGTTCAACCCTGTTACAACGTTTATCATTTGAAAATGTACATTGGCTACACTGCGGTAAAAATTGTTCTTGAAGAAATCAAAACTGCAAAAGCAAGTGCAAAGCATCACCTCTGTTTGTGGCGAACAGCCATGATCTGCGATTTCCTCTCAAAATCCCAAACCTGCATAAAATAGCAACTCCAGAATCCACTGAAACCCTCTAACAAATGCACACTTCCCACAACTTTTGGTCTCCATGGCTGGAAATGCTAGCATTCTCTCTTGCTTGCCTACATTTGCAGTTTCCCTTCTTGAATCAGACAGCAGACTGCAGTCCCAGGTATCTGGATGGAGGTTGTGACTTTGGGGAGTCTTGGCCAGTGATGCTATATTACGCAGTCAGGATGAAACCGTTACGTGGGAAGTCAAAGGCGTGGCAACAAGGATGAATCATTGGCAGGAGAATCAAAGAAAAGAAAAGTGACCTCTTTAAGTTTATGGGAGGATATGCTTAAGGAGATTTATGGACATTTTAAGTGCATTATACACACATATTGAATTACGTTGGCAAACAGATCTTCTAAATAAGATGACAAGACAAAAATGTTTTATGGTTTTCCAGAAGAATGAAGATTATAAACCAGAAGTAAGACAAGAACTATTAGGCAAATGGATAAACTTCTTTAAGTTCACTAGAGCTATATTTGAAGATATTGACTGGTAAAGTCTAACCTCAGGTGGAGAGAGTTGAGGCTGCTTTCGGGTCAGCTGGGAACAACTGTCATGGTATAGCAAGGGCCCAGGTCTCCAGCCATCAAAGAAACACAAGTAAGCCAGCTCCACACCTCTCAAAATCTGTCATCATCATTTACTCACCCTCATGTCATTTCAAACCCGTAAAACTTTCTTCTGTAAAATATATATGGTGAAATACTGAAGAATGTGCTGGCCAATCATTTCCATAAAATTAAAATCAATGAGGACTGAATCTGTGGGTGGACTGATAGTGGGTGATCCATATTATATTTTTATCTTCTTTTTGTTTGCACTGCCTTAATTTATGCTTATTCAAATAGATAAAACAAAACAAAATGCTTAAATACATAAAATAAAATACATAATTTTCTTTGTGATACAGTTAGAATACCAGTCATGAGAATCACCATTGAGACAAATTTGAATGACAAAAAACTTAAGGATGCTTTTAAAGATGCTTAAGGTAATGTGTGTGCGTGTGTGTGCATGTGTGTGTGTGTGTGTGTCAAATTTCTGATGAAATTGTGGGGCAGGAGTTGAATAAGATTGTTTTGTGTGAGAAACACTGATTATTTTCCCCTCTAGTGATTTGTTAATCACAGAGAGTAGATCATCGAGACAGTGGGTTGGAATCGAGAACTATCTCAGTTCATAAAGAATCATTTAAATCGGTTTTGTGAACTGGATCGATGAACTTACTGAAAAGATCTGACTCGGAATACGTTTACAAATCAGACGTTGCTACTTCATTCTCAAGAACATTCCAAAGAGAGTTCGGATAGATGTCAAAAGTTTCAATGAACAACAAGATAAATTCCTGTCTGCTCATCATACAAAGCTATTGGACTACTTTTATCATGTGTTTTTGTCATTTCAGACCTTTGACAGCCCCGGTCCTCATTTACTTTCATACTATAAAAAGCATGGCCAGGATATACAGTATTCTAAAAAAAAAAAAATGTTTGTGTTCCAGGAAAGAAAGAAATTCACACACGTTTGAAACGACATGAGGGTGAGTAAATAATGATAATACAATTTCTTAGATTAACTACTCTATGACTACTTTAATACTGAAATCTCTTCTAGTTGAGCAGTTTTGTTTAACAGGATCTCACACTGGACAAGAAACTCAACTGTAACCATTAGAAACTATAGGAAGGCAGGCGTATAAAGCTTAAAAGAAATTTACAATCAAATATTTAGGTTTAAATTACATCCTGAATTGTTCTTTATTTCAGTGATGTGTCACTAGCTAAATCTAGATCCACTGATTTACTAATATAATATACTATATTAGTGAATCAGTGGATCTAGACATAGCTGGTTAATAGACCAAAACCATTAATACATTTTTGTTGAGATAGACTAAGGTTAGCTCTGAGGGTTGAACTTTTGTCTTTTTAGACCTTCCCAAAAGGGAAAACAAGTCCTAAAATAGCTGCTTAACTCCAAGGCGGCCTCTGATGATATCATTGTGATGTATACTTGTAACTTTGTAAACTTGTAACTTAACTGTGCTAAATCCCATGAGCACACAGAAAAAAGGGACCAAAAAAGAGTCTAAGATATCAGGAAACCTCTGAGAACTCTGAGCTTTCTGTCTACTAGTCAGAAAATTCCTTGTGGGATTAGAGAACATGGGGTGACCTCATTCTGCCAAGAAAGACACAACATAGGGAGCAAATTCCTGACTAAAATATGGTAAACTTGTGTTTTGTGTGTATGAAATCTGTTCAAATTTCACAGAAATGCAAATGTCCCAACCTGATCAGATTTAACAACTTCACAAGAACATATTAACAATTATAAAACATTTAGTTCCGATCTTCAAATTTGATTGCCTGAGCGGCATTACAAGAGTGCTAGTCTAGCAACAGCGCTGTGACTTTCATTGTTTGTATCACTCCACTTGTCTGTTTTACAGGTTCCAGACAGACTCCAGGTTCCAGGGATTTTTCACACTTTTTGCAGGTTATATTGCTATGCCAGAAGGTGGCGACAAGTGAGTGAGTATGAGTGACTAATTGGATCATTAACTCCACTGACTCATTCAGGAATAGGGTTGGTCGATGTCTACCAAATTGGCATCAGACGATGTCTACAGTGAAACATCACGATGGACGATGACAATCGGGGGTTGCATTTGAGCGTTAAGCTCCGTTAATGTGGCACGTGTCTGGAGAAAGAGAGAACACGCAAGGAGCTGAAAGGGCTTGAATGAAGCGCGTTTGGCTTTAGATAAAACTACTAGAGCAGAGGTCTTCAACCCTGATCCTGGGGACCCACTGTCCTGCAAAGTTTATTTCCAACCTGCTTCAGCACACCTGCCTGTGTATTTTCAATAAGTGATCCTGAAGAGCTTAATCAGCTTCAGCTGTCTTTGATTAGGGTTGGAGCTAAACTCTGCTGGACAGTGGGTCCCCAGGAGCAGGGTTGAAGACCTCTGTACTAGAGGATATAGCGCTGAAATATCATTACCACAAACGATCCTGAGTGCTTGTGGTGTGATCCGCACCGCTGTTTTGACGCTCTGCTCACTTCAACTAGAAACAGGAAAATGGTGCTGTCTCGCGGTCCGGATGGAAACATATGGGTCCACCATTTTAATATCATTGGTTTAGTTCGTGTAAAACGTCTAGTAACCTAATTCGGTTGGCGTTTTTTGCACAATAAAATCTTTAATGTTTAAATTGTGTTCATTGAACTGTTTTGAATTTGAATGTCATTTGTATTGTGATCGGGAACAACTTCATTATTTGCGGGGTGTGCGGGGTGTGCGGGGCGGGGAAACCACATTGCCGGCTCAACATCGTGATGTCTCTCAGCCATCGGTGATGGCATCGTCTATCGGCCCAACCCTATTCAGGAACAAAACAAATAACTGTCTTCAAGAGTGAGTCACTGAATCATTCACTCAAACAAATCATTCAAAAACACTGACTGAATTAGCACACTACTACTCTTATTATTTCTGTAAAAAAGTAGGCTAAAAGAGTAGTATGTTAGCCACAGATTCATTCAGGAACAAAACAAGTGGATACATTCACTTAATTGACTCATTAAAAAACACATTCATTCAGGAATGCCACTAATGTGTTAAGTCACATATGTACAATTGTTTGGAACTATTTTTTGCTGGTGGACCAAAATTGGCAATATTGTGTCTAAAATATAACGTACACAATATTAAACCTATTGTCAAACCACCTAATGTGAAAACGATCAGCTGTGTGATATTGTTGAATTAAAAGACAAAGGCTGAGGAATTTGTACAAGCCTGAAAAAGGAAAATCCCCCCTAGTGTGTATTATCCAAACAGCTCCTCATTGCTCTAGTTTTCATGATCCATGCATAGCCTTAAAATGCCCCTCAGACATCAGAATTTCTCTCTCTCTCTCTCTCTCTCTCTCTCTCTCTCTCTCTCTCTATCAGACATGACATGGCTAGTAATTATCACCCGTTGATTACATCAGAAGGGTAGGTGTGAGCAAGAGCAATGAAGGATGGACAGTTGGAAGAACAGATAGGGAGAGAGAGAGAAGAAGGACAGAGGGACGAGAGCAGAGAAAAGGGACTATTTCCGTCTCGCTATAGCTGATTCCCGGCTGCCGCCTCGCTTGGGCGTCTCTTTTTTTTTTTCTCTATTTTTCACAAATTAATTGAAAGTGTCTAGTTGGATCAGCACACTTAGAACTCATATACACACAGAAAAATAACCACACACAATAACCACATGACTCAACCCTAAGAGGACTTACCACCCATTTAGGCTTTCAGTCAGTTTACAGATGGAAAATGCAATTTGTAGAATGATCAGTAGTTACGCAAAACTAAGGGAATGTTTCTTGCAATATAGCCTGGATGAAATTATGTACTGTACACAGACCTTTACATGTTGTGAGACTCATTATAACTGTGTATAAATATAAGTGAAGTTCATTCATAAAAGCAAAATCTATATTCACCCACCATTATATCCATTTGAAACTAGATACGGAAAGAGGAGCGGAAAGAAAGACAAGTATCGATCATTCAGTCAGCTCAAATGTTAGCATCTATTCTTATCCATCATAAGGGAGGCAAAAGAGAGGAAGCAATGGAGAAAAGTGGTGATAATGAAGGAGAGGCTTAAGTCACCATGGCCAATGGTTACAGCCCAGCAAGTAGGCCTAATTTTGCATTTAAAAGACGTCTAATAGTCATCTAGGCTAAAACAAGGCAAAATTTGGGACTGTCAGTGAAAATTTAATAGACATCTAACCATAGCCCAAGAATAGACTAGTCATCTAGAACAAGAACATGTCAAATAAATGAAACCAAACACCTTGTAATCACTGTTGACTTTGCTTACATGATGGAATATTATACATCTTACAAGTTATTTTGGCAAAAACGACATGTAACCAAATTCAAGGTTATTTTGGCTAGAAGTGGGTTACTCATAGCCGGACTATATCGGGTCTACAGTTAACCGAGACTGTGAAATGATAGCTATTGCTTGCTGGGAGAAAACAATGTTGATTAAAGTATCCAATTGTCATACTTAAGTAAATATAAATAAATATTAAATATAAGAAAGTGTCTTAAGTAAAAGTTAAAGTAGCTCATGAGAAAAATACTGAAGTAGCCTATTAAAGTAACTCCTATTAAATCTACCAAAGTATCAACAGTAAAAGTAAATTTCATATATAATCGCATACTGTAACTGATTGAGGATATGTAAGAGTTGACTCAAGAACTGATCAAACGATTCAGTGAGTGAGTATACTACAGTACTACAGTCTGGTGCACATATTGTAGTCAGAAGTTTACATAAACCCTGAATCTACTAAATGTTTATAATTAAAAAGAGAGAGAGATAAGAATCAAAGCATGGCCCCAAATTACCTATTTTACATTAAAGATGTTTACATCACAAGACAAAATAATAGCTGAATTTACAAAAATGACTCTCTTTTATTTAGAGACCCTAAGACCAAAGAAACAAAGAAAACAATGATACAGCTGAGCAGAACTAAGGTGTCTGCAATTTTGACTATGTTTTAAAACACTAAAATAGAATAACACTGCGAAGTGGTCAAAGACATCTAGCACACGTTTATATACATAAAAAATAAACAGCACGTTTAGACACAAAAACACTGTTGATGTGAACAGCTGCTTATTCACATGACACAGCACTAGTTTAAGTTTCACAAAGTTACCTGTCAAACGTTAGCCATTTGTTTCAGCTGATTGTCTCAACGTTTACACTTTTGGTGGAGATAAACTCATAAATTGCATACTAATAGTAGTCAATGAACAATAAACTGGATTAAAAGAATGTATTTTAACATAAAATATCTCACCTATTATATATATAATTCACCTTTGAATACAGTAACAAACTATTTGTACTTCGCACAGATGCAGGAAAATTGCTCCCACTTTTTCTCTTGCTCATTTACCCCCATGAGCTGGCACTTCAGATGTGACCTGACCAAAGACACGTCTGTTTTATTAATCATTTGGCAAACAGCATAAATAATGTTACATTTTTATAATTTTCAAACTTTTGAGAAAGTATTATATGTGGGTGCAAGTTCTAGAAAAGTAGATAATGCCTGTGCAAGCACCTCTCACATTCTCTTTAGAAAATAAATGTACAAATCTAGTTACTGATATAAATTTGATGCAAAATGGGAAAAATCCATTAACTGCCTCTGAAACTGTCTAAATTGACAGCAATCCATGATGATAAAAGTCAACTGTATCCATGTAATAACTACATTGCATGTATGATTCCTTTAAGAAAGGCCTGGAATTAATATAATAGTTATAACACATACAGGTACCTGAAAAAAAAAAAAAAAAAAAAAGATGGCAGCATGTTTGTTGTTGTTGAAAAGTTTTATTTATTTATAGACTGCTAAAAGTGCCTTTAGTGTCTTTTGTAATGGACCCTATACCTACTCTCTTATTCTCTCTCACTTACTCTCTCTACCTTTCTTTTTCGATATTCACTGACGACAAGACTTCCGGTTTCCTTTTCTGTTTTTTTTTTTCTGCAGTTTTTCTGAGTTGAGTGGTTTTAAAACTCTTCTTCAAATATATGTGTATGTATGCTCATGTACAGTGGGGAGAACAAGTATTTGATACACTGCCGATTTTGCAGGTTTGGCCTCTTACAAAGCATGTAGAAGTCTGTAATTTTTATCATAGGTACTCTTCAACTGTGAGTGACGGAATCTAAAGCATAAAATCCAGAAAATCACACTGTATGATTTTTAAGTAATTAATTTGCATTTTATTGCATGACATAAGTATTTGATACATCAGAAAAGCAGAACTTAATATTTGGTACAGAAACCTTTGTTTGCAATTACAGAGATCATACGTTTCCTGTAGTTCTTGACCAGGTTTGCACACACTGCAGCAGGGATTTTGGCCCACTCCTCCATACAGACCTTCTCCAGATCCTTCAGGTTTCGGGGCTGTCGCTGGGCAATACGGACTTTCAGCTCCCTCCAAAGATTTTCTATTGGGTTCAGGTCTGGAGACTGGCTAGGCCACTTCAGGACCTTGAGATGCTTCTTACAGAGCCACTCCTTAGTTGCCCTGGCTGTGTATTTCAGGTCGTTGTCATGCTGGAAGACCCAGCCACGACCCATCTTCAATGCTCTTACTGAGGGAAGAGGGTTTATGGCCAAGATCTCGTGATACATGGCCCCATCCATCCTCCCCTCAATACAGTGCAGTCGTCCTGTCCCCTTTGCAGAAAAGCATCCCCAAAGAATGATGTTTCCACCTCCATACTTCATGGTTGGGATGGTGTTCTTGGGGTTGTACTCATCCTTCTTCTTCCTCCAAACACGGCGAGTGGAGTTTAGACCAAAAAGGTCTATTTTTGTCTCATCAGACCACATGACCTTCTCCCATTCCTCCTCTGGATCATCCAGATGGTCATTGGCAAACTCCAGACGGGCCTGGACATGCGCTGGCTTGAGCAGGGGGACCTTGCGTGCGCTGCAGGATTTTAATCCATGACGGCGTAGTGTGTTACTAATGGTTTTCTTTGAGACTGTGGTCCCAGCTCTCTTCAGGTCATTGACCAGGTCCTGCCGTGTAGTTCTGGGCTGATCCCTCACCTTCCTCATGATCATTGATGCCCCACGAGGTGAGATCTTGCATGGTTCCCCAGACCGAGGGAGATTGACTGTCATCTTGAATTTCATCCATTTTCTAATAATTGCGCCAACAGTTGTTGCCTTCTCACCAAGCTGCTTGCCTATTGTCCTGTAGCCCATCCCAGCCTTGTGCAGGTCTACAATTTTATCCCTGATGTCCTTACACAGCTCTCTGGTCTTGGCCATTGTGGAGAGGTTGGAGTCTGTTTGATTGAGTGTGTGGACAGGTGTCTTTATACAGGTAACGAGTTCAAAAAGGTGCAGTTAATACAGGTATTGAGCGGAGAACAGGAGGGCTTCTTAAAGAAAAACTAACAGGTCTGTGAGAGCCGGAATTCTTACTGGTTGGTAGGTGATCAAATACTTATGTCATGCAATAAAATGCAAATTAATTATTTAAAAATCATACAATGTGATTTTCTGGATTTTTGTTTTAGATTCCGTCTCTCACAGTTGAAGTGCACCTATGATAAAAATTACAGACCTCTACATGCTTTGCAAGTAGGAAAACCTGCAAAATCGGCAGTGTATCAAATACTTGTTCTCCCCACTGTATATAGGCCTATATATGCAGCACCTTCACTGATAAATTGATGTGATGCTATTGGTGATTGTATTGGTGAGCATTGCTTTGGTAAACTGGGGATTTCTCTGACTGGTCATACACACACACACACACACACAATTCCCGGGCAGCATGCAGAATGTTTGTTCATTAAACTTTCATGTTGTTGAGTGCTAAAAAGCAACTTTTCTCTCCCTTTTCTCAGACAATTTTTACTCTTTTTACATCATGTAAGAGAATGCCTTGTTTTTATAGGCCTATTCCCAGAATCTCATGATAACCTATGCTAATACCAGACACCTTCAAGACCATGAACTACACCTGATAATGAATCATGATCAATCACCCACTAACTAGGTGTCTCAAAGGAGGTCAAATGACCTTAACATTTATGTGCAAACATGAAATGGCTACTAACTGTTTGTTGCAATTATTAACCAGTCAATTCGGTGCTTAGTCAGGGCAGTTTAGTGTTAGAAGAGCAGATGAACCTCTTCACATCTCAAAGCAAACAGATTCAAAATGCTATAAGCCGACTCTTGCTCACACACAATTAAATGTAAGTGAGAATTCATGAGGGAAGGTAAAAAATAAACAGGTTTAAAATAGACTGCGAACATCTACAGAAGCCTACGACAAGCTCAA
Organism: Coreius guichenoti; assembly: GCA_039654105.1. Classification (NCBI taxonomy): domain Eukaryota; kingdom Metazoa; phylum Chordata; class Actinopteri; order Cypriniformes; family Gobionidae; genus Coreius; species Coreius guichenoti. The sequence goes on from CM077170.1 coordinate 27,148,491, forward strand.
TTTTTAAATATTTCAGCAATGACTTCCAAGTGTGAGCTATTTTCAGCTCCAATTCATAATTTAATGCTTACGTTTTTCCTCCCAGAAACCTTGAAACTTTCCTTATATGCTAAGAAAAAAGGAAAGGAACAAGAAAAGATGATCTAACAAACTGATCTTTTCAACAAACTGATTTTGGTAAGACACATTATCTTTTTATAAGGACTTTTCTTCAGCAACCAAGCTACTGTTTTGAGATTGCAGTCTGGCAAGAGGCTGTCCTTAACAACTGAACCTATTTTATAAGTCTAGAAGGAAAAATGGCTGCCAATATTTCACTAGTAGTCACATTGGAAAAGAAACAATGAGGTCTATAGCACATTTTTCTAAAATGATGCGAATTAAACATTCTTTTAACTTCATTGGCTTGAAATATGCAGGTTTTGTATCATCAGACATCCCATTGTATCCCTTTGTATGCCTTCCCTGAGTCCCAGCTAACAAAAATTTGAATAAGAATGTTTTGCCAGCGTTCCCATTAAGTTATGAAAACGTATTTCTGAATGTAACGTTTAAAACATTTTAAAATGGTTATGTTACTTTTGAATGTTCTGAACATTCTGAAACAAGTAGCAACATTTAAATAATGTTAGAAGAATGTCCAACTAAAACATTTCAGGAAGAAAAAAAATGCTCAATGAACGATGTATAAATAACATTTTGTGCTATCATTTTGAGAACATTATTAAAGACCAGATAACTTTGAACAAACATTTATTAACTTTACTGGAAGAACGTTTGCTCATAACTTTGAGAGAACCTTACCAAAACGTTCTGATAATGTTCCCTGTTTGATGGGGGGGGGGCGGGACAGGACTAAAATGTGTTCTTCTGTCTACCACCGATTACACCGTCTATTTTGTACACATGCAGCCAAGTAATATTCCAAGTAATATTCCATAATATTCCAACATTCCATATTTTTGCATACATCTTTATCTTCTATACAAAGCACTGTGTTTCTGCTTTACCTGTTGCCTTTGTTTCAACCTTTTATCCTAACCTTTGAATAATCCTAAACCCTTTTTATCTGGTTTCTCATAAGAACACACATGGTATTTATTCCCTTCATTTGGATGTAGCAGAATCCACAAACTCACAGCCAATACAACTGCAAGCTGGATGCAGGGTTGATGAGCAAGACACTGTTCTGGACGAGGTGTTCCAGGGAGAACACTCTCCAATCAAGGAGCTCTGTGAGGGTACAGGTCTGCAGGAGGGGGGGGGGGCATTTACCTTGTCACAATAATTTCTGTTATTTTTACTTGATTTTAACTTGATTTTCTTCAGCATAAATACACAACCAGGCTCACTGGAAAAACATCCTTGTGCAGACATTGCAAAATGATGCTCAGAAAATGTTGCTTGCACGTTTTGCTGCATTTTTAAAGTAAAATGTCCAGTGAGTGGAACTAAAAGTGTGTTCAATTTTCTTCTAAACAGATGAATGTGAATGTGGCAACGTTTTATAGAGGGAATGCACGTGACGTCACTGTCGGCCGGAGTCGCTGCGGTTACGCCCACTGAGTGGCAAAAAGCCTGAGCGGCAGCATTAGCGTTCAGCGTGAATGCGGCGAAAAACACACAAAACACATTTAAAACGGGAAAGAGCTTTGAGATTGACTACAAATAGATCTGTATATTCTTACAGACTGCCAAAAGCTACAGAAAAGAGAAGCAAATGGGTTGCTGCAATTCACAGAAACAACTGGACTCCAGGCAGCGAAACGTGGATTTGCAGTTATCATATTTTGTCAAAATGTTGAATTTTGGGGTAAAATCATACCCTATATAATGTATTGTTATATATATTGTATTGACAACTCATCAGTTAAATATTTACCACCATATATTCTGCATGATTGGATGTTTTTAAATAAGCACTGACAAAAAAACGATACAAGTTTAAGGGCTGGACGATATGATGATACAGTATATATACAGGTGCATCTCAATAAATTAGAATGTCGTGGAAAAGTTCATTTATTTCAGTAATTCAACTTAAAAGGTGAAACTAATATATTATATAGACTCATTACATGCAAAGTGAGATATTTCAAGCCTTTATTTGATATCATTTTGATGATTATGGCTTACAGTTTATGAAAACCCCAAATTCAAAATCTCAGAAAATTAGAATATTGTGAAAAGGTACAGTATTGTAGGCTCAAAGTGTCACACTCTAGTACGCTAATTAATCCAAAACACATGCAAAGGGTTCCTGAGCCTTTAAATGTTCTCTCAGTCTGGTTCAGTACAATTCACAATCATGGGGAAGACTGCTGACCTGACAGTTGTGCAGAAAACCATCATTGACACCCTCCACAAGGAGGGAAAGCCTCAAAAGGTAATTGCAAAAGAAGTTGGATGTTCTCAAAGTGCTGTATCAAAGCACATTAATAGAAAGTTAAGTGGAAGGGAAAAGTGTGGAAGAAAAAGGTGCACAAGCAGAAGGGATGACCGCAGCCTGGAGAGGATTGTCAGGAAAAGGCCATTCAAACGTGTGGGGGAGCTTCACAAGGAGTGGACTGTGGCTGGAGTTAGTGCATCAAGAGCCACCACACACAGACGGATCCTGGACATGGGCTTCAAATGTGGTCAGAAGCGTCATACCTGGGCTAAAGCAAAAAAGAACTGGTCTGTTGCTCAGTGGTCCAGTCCTCTCTTCTGATGAGAGCAAATTTTGCATCTCATTTGGAAACCAAGGTCCCAGAGTCTGGAGGAAGAATGGAGAGGCACTCAGTCCAAGATGCTTGAAGTCCAGTGTGAAGTTTCCACAGTCTGTGTTGGTTTGGGGAGCCATGTCATCGGCTGGTGTTGGTCCACTGTGCTTTATTAAGTCCAGAGTCAATGCACCCGTCTACCAGGACATTTTAGAGCACTTCATGCTTCCTTCAGCAGACAAGCTTTATGGAGATGCTGACTTCATTTTCCAGCAGGAATTGGCACCTGCCCACACTGCCAAAAGTACCAAAACCTGGTTCAATGACCATGGGATTACTGTGCTTGATTGGCCAGCAAACTCACCTGACCTGAACCCCATAGAGAATCTATGGGGCATTGCCAAGAGAAAGATGAGAGACATGAGACTGAACAATGCAGAAGAGCTGAAGGCCGCTATTGAAGCATCCTGGTCTTCCATAACACCTCAGCAGTGCCACAGGCTGATAGCATCCATGCCACGCCGCATTGAGGCAGTAATTCATGCAAAAGGGGCCCAAACCAAGTACTGAGTACATGTGCATGATTATACTTTTCAGAGGGCCGACATTTCTGTATTTAAAATCCTTTTTTTTTTTTTTATTGATTTCATGTAATATTCTAATTTTCTGAGATGTTGAATTTGGGGTTTTCATAAGCTGTAAGCCATAATCATCAAAATTATAACAAATAAAGGCTTGAAATATCTCACTTTGCATGTAATGAGTCTATATTATAATATTATATATATTAGTTTCACATTTTAAGTTGAATTACTGAAATAAATTAACTTTTCCACAACATTCTAATTTATTGAGATGCACCTGTAACATTGATGTAAACTGAAGTGATCACCCGGATTTAGACCTACCTATATTGTATTTATATAAAGCGTTCACAGGCAGATTTGCTTCATGTATTTCCCCGGCGTTGAAATCAGGCTCATATAAAAGTCAGGAAACAGGATTCCTGACTGTATGTCAATATCCATGGATCACTGGATGTTGGGTAAGTTGTAAGGAACACTATATGGAGTCCAAACTTTAGTTTAAACTGATAATCGTTTGTTTTACTCACATTTTCACAGTTTCCCCTATTAAATCCATTCATGTAGAAGCTCTTCTGCCACTCTCTCCGACTGAGGGGGCGTGTTCCGGCGGGAAAGTGACGTCAATGCATACCCTCTATTGTGCTGGTTGTACGTACCATGGCAGTTAGGAAATGAAATGTCCGGCTCATAACATACCATCTAAACAAAACCTTACCAATAGTGTTAACTAAAGTAAACGTAAAATAATAACTCATTTGTTGAAGCAACCATGCCACTTTACCTTGCTTAGTCTTTGAGATCTTTTATCATGACTACCAAACAAGTTTACTACGTCAAAAAAGCCGAATATATGGGGATGCAAATGTCAAAAAGCATGTTAACAAATCATGCACGGTGTTTTAAGGTCATAATATAGTAGTGTGCAAGGAACCACACGAAAATAAGTGTTTATTAATATATAATTTGCCTTTGTAATCATAATTTGTGTGAAAAAGAATAAAAGTGGTTGGTATTTTACTGCCACTAACGTTCATTTTAGCTGGAAACTGCAGTGAATTGTATGTATAGGTAAAAGTGACATGACATTTGGAGAATATATAAAAAAACTGGTGACATTCAAGATTTTTTCATTTTAGTTGTGTTTGAAATTTATAGAACTTGTGATTAAGCTTTTGGTTTTTTATCTTAACTTTGCATATACAAATGTGATGTGAGCACATTAGCATCAGTGTGATCGTGTGTGTGATGGCACATACTATGTGACCTGACCAGGTGCTGCATTCACACATCACCTCTCAATGATTAGCTCTGACTTGTTCTCAAGGCTGCCCGAAACCATATGAACAGCTTGATTACAGGGTTTTATCTGTCCCAGCTGGCCTGTTCTCAGCTAAGACTGAGATAAAACACAGTTACACATTAAAAAATATACCAATATAATATCTCATCAAAGCATTTCATCAAATACTGCTGACTACAACAAACATAAGCCAAAACACTGATGCTAACTATCATCTAGCACTTAAAATCAACCTAACCAATTTAATACAAGGAAAAATAACAGAAAGACTACAGAAGGGTCCCTTATTTGCTACCACAGTCACATTTCTCTAAATATCAATGGACATAATGGGTTTGAGTGGTAAAAATTAAGCGTGCTCTCTGTCATCTGTGATGATGTATGAAATCGCCTACTGTCTGAGTAGAAACTATATTTGAAGAATGTTAAAAAGTTTATCTGCCATGTTGGCTTTGTCATGTGACCTGTGTCACTTCACTGGCATTCACCACTTCTCTCCCATGGCATCATGGTAAAGTGTCAATCGAATACACCCAGGTACTTTTTGTCTACTGTTTTTCGAATATATATTCGGACATGTACTCTTTTGGCATAATGTTTTTTGCATACTATATACTGTAGTAGAAAAGTAGGCATATTCGAATGCAGCATGAATTCTATGCATAATATGTCATACAATATGGTCTCTAAGTGTGACATCACCTATGTGAACAGACTTCTTAACATTTAGGCCTAAAACAGGGAAATTGTTTCATAACACACCTTAGTGTACATACTTTCAATTTAGCATACTTCTATTTACAAACCCGATTCCAAAAAAGTTGGGACACTACAAATTGTGAATAAAAAAGGAATGCAATAATTTACAAATCTCATAAACTTAAATTTTATTCACAATAGAATATAGATAACATATCAAATGTTGAAAGTGAGACATTTTGAAATGTCATGCCAAATATTGGCTCATTTTGGATTTCATGAGAGCTACACATTCCAAAAAAGTTGGGACAGGTAGCAATAAGAGGCCGGAAAAGTTAAATGTACATATAAGTAACAGCTGGAGGACCAATTTGCAACTTATTAGGTCAATTGGCAACATGATTGGGTATAAAAAGAGCCTCTCAGAGTGGCAGTGTCTCTCAGAAGTCAAGATGGGCAGAGGATCACCAATTCCCCCAATGCTGCGGCGAAAAATAGTGGAGCGATATCAGAAAGGAGTTTGAAGTTATCATCATCTACAGTGCATAATATCATCCAAAGATTCAGAGAATCTGGAACAATCTCTGTGCGTAAGGGTCAAGGCCGGAAAACCATACTGGATGCCTGTGATCTTCGGGCCCTTAGACGGCACTGCATCACATACAGGAATGCTACTGTAATGGAAATCACAACATGGGCTCAGGAATACTTCCAGAAAACATTGTCGGTGAACACAATCCACCGTGCCATTCGCCGTTGCCGGCTAAAACTCTATAGGTCAAAAAAGAAGCCATATCTAAACATGATCCAGAAGTACAGGCGTTTTCTCTGGGCCAAGGCTCATTTAAAATGGACTGTGGCAAAGTGGAAAACTGTTCTCTGGTCAGACGAATCAAAATTTGAAGTTCTTTTTGGAAAACTGGGACGCCATGTCATCCGGACTAAAGAGGACAAGGACAACCCAAGTTGTTATCAGCGCTCAGTTCAGAAGCCTGCATCTCTGATGGTATGGGGTTGCATGAGTGCGTGTGGCATGGGCAGCTTACACATCTGGAAAGGCACCATCAATGCTGAAAGGTATATCCAAGTTCTAGAACAACATATGGTCCCATCCAGACGTCGTCTCTTTCAGGGAAGACCTTGCATTTTCCAACATGACAATGCCAGACCACATACTGCATCAATTACAACATCATGGCTGTGTAGAAGAAGGATCCGGGTACTGAAATGGCCAGCCTGCAGTCCAGATCTTTCACCCATAGAAAACATTTGGCGCATCATAAAGAGGAAGATGCGACAAAGAAGACCTAAGACAGTTGAGCAACTAGAAGCCTGTATTAGACAAGAATGGGACAATATTCCTATTCCTAAACTTGAGCAACTTGTCTCCTCAGTCCCCAGACGTTTGCAGACTGTTATAAAAAGAAGAGGGGATGCCACACAGTGGTAAACATGGCCTTGTCCCAACTTTTTTGAGATGTGTTGATGCCATGAAATTTAAAATCAACTTATTTTCCCCTTAAAATGATACATTTTCTCAGTTTAAACATTTGATATGTCATCTATGTTGTATTCTGAATAAAATATTGAAATTTGAAACTTCCACATCATTACATTCTGTTTTTATTCACAATTTGTACAGTGTCCCAACTTTTTTGGAATCGGGTTTGTATATTTAATATATTTTTAATAACCTATAGTAGGTTTACGGGATGTGGACAGAGCAGTTGCTTATTTCATGGAAAAATACTTAAGTGAAAACTATTTTCAAAAAGCACACGATGCATTAAGCATGTAAGATTAAGATTACGCTAAACCTGTACAGGCCTATCCATATTTTCTGAATAGTATACAACACTGTGAACCTTACAGAGAGTGGCATATGGACAAACACATTGTTGTGTATTGTTCATTTTGAAATATGCTTCTCCTCTCAGCACATTCACTGCACAGGCACACGTTTCCAGATGTGGCTGGTGAGACGTGATGTAGTGGCGCCTATGACTCAATCATCGCATGGTCAAAGCTATAGATTACCATTTCCGTTGCAGATTAGTCGTCATAGGAAAAATTACATAACCTCGCCTCAATTTTCTATCACGTCATTTCCGTCTGAAGAGTAACTGTAAGAGAATACGCGAAACGCAACTCAGTCAGAGCCATCTAGCGCTCGACGTCAGCTTCTTCTCCAAATAATTCATGTCGACGAGAGGGAGGTGATGGTTGTCACATGAGAAGAAATTGTATTTTAGATCTCGAAACACACGATAATCTCTACAGTCGCAACTTCCAGTAATCTATATCTTTAAAATGTAAATTTTTGTTTGTAGTCGTCCTGAGCCAGGCGAAATAATCGCGAGCCAACCATGAACCACACCCCGGTTGTAAAGCGGCGAAAGACTGTATTTCTATTCCAGGTTGTGGATATCTTTGGATATATTGTCAGTAAACATAAAACAGCCGTTTTAGCTTCCTGTCGTTTAACGTGCATCACATTTAGACGTGCTTTCTTTTTTTTACACACCAGCGTGCAAGCCTAACACAACAGCCTTTCGCCAAGATAACATTCGCTGTATGATATATCCCACCATGTAAAACAGTGTTTTGGCGACTGCTTGAGGGTGAAGAGCACCTTGTGTTGCCCCCGGAGGTGCATCGGGTGGAGTGGGGTGGCTCGCAGTTGCGATGTATGATTCATCCTCGCTCTCTGTCACGCCCCATCTCTCCGACTGCTCTCCATGGTGCACCTGTAACTCGCCTGACCTCAAATCTGGCTAATTTCTACTCACACATTGCAAAGACTGTTAAAACCAAGCTATACAAAGCTCATCTGTTGCATTAACTTACGCTTTCTATATACAGAGGCCATTGCAACCAGACGCTTTTATCCAGGATACTTCCTAACGCGCAAAGCTCCAAAAGCACTTCATACGATTTTAGGGAATCACAATCACACGTTACGGGTGTGACGGGTAGTGAAAGGTCATGAAGCTAAGCCTCAAAAGAAAACTGAAAGTGTCGAAAACATCTGTGGATACACAAAGGAAATCGTCCAGCCCTTACTTTAGCATGGCTTCTTCCTTCTCCTCTTCTTCCCTTTGCCGAACCATCACTGCCATGATGATTTTCCTTTCCTCCTCCGTGAGGTGACTCAAGTCCGGCATATCAGGCATGGGAGCCGGCACGGTGGGTGGGCGAGGGCCGCTTTGGGGCCCTACCGAGGCGGACATCTTTTGCCCTGCTCCCAGGCGTATCTATTGGCAGTATCCCGAGCGCTGGAGCCACACCTCACGACATGGTCCACGGATAGAGCAGCGTTCTTTGAGAATAGTGCAAATCTCGCATGGTTTCAGGCACCCACAACTGTGCTTTTGTTTCTCTTCGTGTGTTTTTTTTACCCACCCCTCCTCTTTTCTCGCTACCCCCACCCCCGCCTCTTCCCTCCACCTCCAGTTACGGGAAGCCCATCATCTCTACGCCAGGAGACGACGCAAACAGAGGGACTCCAGCATTAGCTAGCAGATCTGTGATTTCCCCCTTCGCTGAACCGGGGGCTCGGTATTGGGCGATGGCAAAGGCGGAGTCCGTCTCTCGCCCACTGAGCTCTCTCTCTCTCGCGCGCGCGCTCTCTCTCTCTCTCTCTCTCTCTCTCTCTCGTCGGTCTCAGTGAGAAGAGTCAATGGAAATGAAGATCCGCGGCCGCGTATACTCTTCGCATACACATTTGTGAAATTGGAAAAAAGCATTTACATGCAAGTTACAGTCCCGTTTCCTTTTTCATATCGGTGTGTCGAGTGTGTGCTCGACCACGCACCTTCACAAGTACGTTCGCATCTCTGTATGTTTAAGGAGTAGCCTATCTGGCAGTAGTTCGGTGCACACTCTCGCCAGGCTATTTTTAGAATCGCTTCCGCGGACCACTTAAATACAACCAATTCGACTGTTTTGTCTGACTGAGGGATGTCTGTAATGAAATTATCCGCAAAAAGTATAATGTGCACATAACATAAATCATCTAGACATCTTAAAAAACTGTAGCTGTAAAATTGATTTTTGAATATATGGCCGAGTTGAAACCAAAGCAAGTCAACAATCCACAGAGAAAAAGAAAACCCAACAATAATCCGGTTTATATGATTAGTTGATTAATTTGTCGAATGTTGATGATTACATCTAACGTAAGTGCAGCTGCAGGCTAGGGTTTTTTTCTTTCAGAACCATGGACAGCGACACACGCTGCCTTTCACCACGTGCTCCACCAGCGGATGGACAATCTTGTTCCGTTATGAATTCAGTCAACAGTTAAAATTTCACATTTCTCCAGACGTGAAAAGTTTCTTGTGTGTATGTGTGTGTGTGTGGTTCAGGTAAACCCTAAATTATGGGGACAAAATGTCCCCACAAAGACGGCAACATCCAAAATCCTTGACCTTGTGGGGACATTTTTGGTCCCATTGAGGGAAACAGCTTATAAATCAGACTAAGTGATGTTTTTTGAAAATGTAAAAATGCAAAAAGTTTTCTGTGGTGGGTAGGTTCAGGAGTAGGGTTAGTGTAAGGGGACTGAATATACAGATTGTACAGTATAAAAATCATGTCTATGGAAAGTCCCCATAAAACATAAAAACACAACATTGTGTGTGTGTGTGTGTGTGTGTGTGTGTGTGTGTGTGTGTGTGTGTGTGTGTGTGTGTGTGGTGTAACATAAAACACTTTTAGCTACTTTAGTAGATTTCTGGGAATGTTTGTAACTTGTATGACTTGAACTGATTTCTTGTATGGCCCTTTTCATGATTTCCAATTTTGTGCTATAATAACTAAATTAGCAAATATTTCCATTTATTTCTCGTAATAATATATCGGACAACGCATATGTCTTGTTTTGAGTTTGTTTTTATTCTGTTTTTCATTAGTTCTGGACTGCGTTTCCCAAAAGCATCGTAAGCCTAAGTTGATCGTAGAACAATTGCCACCAGTGGTCTCTACGATCAACTTAGGCTTACAATGCTTTTGGGAAACGCAGCCCTGTTCTCTCTGTTCCCTGTCTGTTTGTTCCCATTACACATTGTTTGATTCATTCAGTTCCTCATTTGATTGCCCTTGTGTTTTCTCTCAGTTTTGGTTTGCCCTTGGTTCTAGTATTAGTCTTGTTTACGCTGTTGACTTGTGTTAGTTCTCCTATGATTCCCTTCTGTTCGTGAATTTAAATAAAACTTCCTTGGATTTTGATTCCTGCTTCCAGTGAGTGTTTGAACCTATAACAGTGTGACAGCATCATTATATTGTAAATGCACACTGTTCTTAAGGTGGCCGTCTTCCTTCATCTTCCCCTAATTATTTAAAAGTAACCTTACTCTTATACAATACAACTTCATATCTGTTTCTGATGTTAGCACTGAGATAAAAACAATATGCAGGCAATTTTTTATAGGACATGATTTACACAAACAGTGGTATGTGGATGTGTATTTATGTATACCTGTGTGTGTACAGTATGGTTAGGCTGTTTAGGATAACCTCTTCATGTCCACGGTCATACAATAGCCTCATGCAGTGTAAACCTGTACCATAGTGTGGTTATATTTGTTTTTAAAATGAATTTTTAAGGTGACCCTTCATTAGATGCCCATATTAATTATTATGCAGTGCAATAGCTCATCTAATAATGAAATATTTATTCACCCTCAGTTGACAGTTCATAGTTCCCATATATGTCAAGCTCTAAAAGACTGCCAAAGTTGTGGAATGTTCTTCACATGCACTCAGATTCAAAAACAGCAAGTCAATGCCTTGGGCCAGGTTTGACATCATTGATATCACATGCAATGATTTTTTACATGATGTGGTAACTGAACATGATTCAGCAGTTTAAATATACACTCACCTAAAGGATTATTAGGAACACCATACTAATACTGTGTTTGACCCCCTTTGGCCTTCAGAACTGCCTTAATTCTACGTGGCATTGATTCAACAAGGTGCTGAAAGCATTCTTTAGAAATGTTGGCCCATATTGATAGGTTAGCATCTTGCAGTTGATGGAGATTTGTGGGATGCACATCCAGGGCACGAAGCTCCCGTTCCACCACATCCCAAAGATGCTCTATTGGGTTGAGATCTGGTGACTGTGGGGGCCATTTTAGTACAGTGAACTCATTGTCATGTTCAAGAAACCAATTTGAAATGATTCGAGCTTTGTGACATGGTGCATTATCCTGCTGGAAGTAGCCATCAGAGGATGGGTACATGGTGGTCATAAAGGGATGGACATGGTCAGAAACAATGCTCAGGTAGGCCGTGGCATTTAAACGATGCCCAATTGGCACTAAGGGGCCTAAAGTGTGCCAAGAAAACATCCCCCACACCATTACACCACCACCACCAGCCTGCACAGTGGTAACATGGCATGATGGATCCATGTTCTCATTCTGTTTACGCCAAATTCTGACTCTACCATCTGAATGTCTCAACAGAAATCGAGACTCATCAGACCAGGCAACATTTTTCCAGTCTTCAACTGTCCAATTTTGGTGAGCTCGTGCAAATTGTAGCCTCTTTTTCCTATTTGTAGTGGAGATGAGTGGTACCCGGTGGGGTCTTCTGCTGTTGTAGCCCATCCGCCTCAAGGTTGTGCGTATTGTGGCTTCACAAATGCTTTGCTGCATACCTCGGTTGTAATGAGTGGTTATTTCAGTCAAAGTTGCTCTTCTATCAGCTTGAATCAGTCGGCCCATTCTCCTCTGACCTCTAGCATCAACAAGGCATTTTCGCCCACAGGACTGCCGCATACTGGATGTTTTTCACTTTTCACACCATTCTTTGTAAACTCTAGAAATGGTTGTGCGTGAAAATCCCAGTAACTGAGCAGATTGTGAAATACTCAGACCGGCCCGTCTGGCACCAACAACCATGCCACGCTCAAAATTGCTTAAATCACCTTTCTTTCCCATTCTGACATTCAGTTTGGAGTTCAGGAGATTGTCTTGACCAGGACCACACCCCTAAATGCATTGAAGCAACTGCCATGTGATTGGTTGATTAGATAATTGCATTAATGAGAAATTGAACAGGTGTTCCTAATAATCCTTTAGGTGAGTGTATAGAACTGAGAATGATTAGAACCAGCCTAGATTAGAACATCAAGACCTGGTTTCACAGACAGAGGTTAAACTTTCATTAATAAATCATTAACAAACACTACATGATGCTTTACAGATCATTAGTTAATACAGTATATATTAGCTTTGGAATTCCATAATAAATATCAGATAATGGTCTTGTTAATGTTTACTAATGAATTTATTAAGCATTACATAATGATTAGCAGATCATTATTTAATGTAAATTGAAATGCTTACAAATGTCATTTAACTTTCAATTCATATGATCAAGCACTTTTTTTGTTTTTAAATCTACAAATGATTTTGACACATGGTTTACAATGATTAAAAGCTTTATTAATAAATCATTAAGAAACATTACATAATGCTTAATGGATCATTAGTTAATATATATTCAAATAGCTATGAGATAATATACATAATCATTATGTAGTGTAAATAAAATGCTAACAAATGTCATAAACTTCAATTCATTTATTACCTAATGCACCTTTTTACATTTACACATGTGGTGAAAAAATGTGTTTATTAATTAGTCATTTTAAGCACTTCACACGATTCATGTTAACATATTATTCTGTAATAATATAGTCTGTAAAGTTGGTCTTCGTTTGTTGTAGTGTGAAATGCAGACTTCTACTATTTACACATTTTTACAAATCACTTATTCATTATTTGTTCATGTTTTTGCAATACCCAATCTAAAGTGGAAACGATTCATTATTTGTAAATGTTTATAAACGCTTACTAGTCATTTAGTAGCTTCAGTCATCTCAATGGCAAAAGTGTCCCAAATTACCTGAATTCACCCTTTTTACACATATACAAATCATTTATTAATTATTTGTTCATGTTTTTGCAGTACCTAAAGTTGAAACTATTCATTATTTGTAAATGTTTATAAATGTTTACTAATCATTTAGTTCCTACATAATGGCAATACAATTGTAATTTGGGTGCAAAACATGTTTTTATTGCCTCAACACATCCGTAAACAGGATATTCTTTGAATCATACATCAACAGGAGAAAACAAATACATTTTTTCAAGAAAATACTTGTTCATTTATCAAATATAAACAGTTTGAACCATGTTCCCTTATAGTAATCAAACTGACACCTGTACACTGTTGACCCCTTAACCAAGCCTTAAACCACCCATACCACCAAACCTGTCCCTACCCATGTCACACCTCAATAGCAGCAAGAATGTTTTGGAATAGAACATGAACACAATAAGTACATTGTACCTAACAATTATTATTATTATTATTACTATTATTATTATTATTATTATTATTATTAGGCCTACTATTATTTTGACCCAAGTACATAGACACCTAATATAAAGTAAGACCAGTCATTCTTATATTGTTCAATTTTCTGTTGAACTTCCAGATCACTCATAGCTACCAAACAACTTTTTGCATTTGTACATTTGAAAATGAAAAAAAAAGGTGCATTAGGTAACATATGAACTGAAGTTTAATGACATTTGTATATTTTCAAGAAGTGCATGATCAAATGAATTGTCAGTTTAATAACATTTGTAAGCATTTTATTTTACATTAAATATTAATCATTATGTAATGTTTAATACGTTGATTAGTAAACATTAACAAGCACATTATCTCATATTTTTAGCTGTGTATGTGAAATATATATATATATATATATATATATATATATATATATATATATATTGATATGTTAACCATTAGACCTGTTTAACGATTGTTAATTATTTATTAATTAAAGTTAATATAAAGTGTTACCGATACGTTTACTAAGTAATTGCCTAAGTTAGTATTTGGAACACGGTCGTATTGTGTATCCATTTTGTCTGTTTGTAGTGTTAACTTTCAGAAACTGTAAAGCCATGAATGTCAGGTGCCAGCCAGTCTCGGGAACTCTTTGCGCATGCTCAAAAGAATGTGCGTGCCTGTAAGAGGCTTGATTATCATTCGGGATGCAGATAAGTAGTCTATGACCAAAGACGCTTAAATGCTCTTACTTTTGTTGAAGTTTAGTAGGCTCCTCAGGTAGGCTATATGCACATTATCCCACACTTTTGAGCGTTTTTAGCTATTTCTTTAAAGCAACGCGAATTCGTTTAATCTAACAAGTAGTCTAGCTGTCGGAAGAAACAAGTAGCTCGTTAAATTTTTATTCACAAGTTGTCGCCGAACTTTCGTATATATTGTCCAATGTAATGTATCCGAAGAGCAAAATTAACAATTACATAAATGCAGCAAAGTGTACTTCTTAACGACTACAGGAACTGGTTCGATGTAACTTTTACCTGTAACGGGTAAAAGGGCAACAGACCGACAGTGGAACAAGTAGTTATCTCGCGCCCTCTGTTGAAAGGACACGGCATTACACAGGAATATACCCTGGGGTTAGTTGTCACGAAGCTAGTTTTTACTTCATTTAATATGACTAAGTGTACACTATATTTTTGATTGTTCATTTTAACTTTACATCACCAGCAGCTGTGTCAGCTATTACAAGGACATTACTGTAAAAATACAATGACAATGTTATAAGCATTATGGGATGGTCTTTTGGCGACTATTGTAGGCTAGTTCTATGGGATCAAATTCTTGCCTAATGTATTGCAGTCACGCATCAAAAAATAATAAGCGTGAATCAAATTTTTAAATCAAAATCAAATTTTTAAAAACACATGTGAAAATATAACGCACAAAACTGAAAAATCAATGTGAAGTTAACCAGAATCACAAACAACGCAGTCAGGGAAATAAAAATAATAAGCGTGAATTAAACATTTAAACAAGTTTAAAATTATATTGCTAAAAACTGAAACATTAATTCAAAATGATCTGAATCGCACACAAAATCATGTTTTCTGCTCTTATTTTAATTTTTTGTATGCCTGTGCTCTTTTCTCCTTTTGCTCTTGTTTCCACATGCTGTGCTTGCAAAAGTTGCCGTTAGAGTTTCATGTAAATCAGGGCGGGTCTTAGCATCACCATTGGTTGACTAGTTCTAGATTGACAGCTCATCCTCTAGCCAATCAATCAAGAGGGAAGTTGACGTCACTCCAATGTGACTCATGCCGCTCAGTCCAGCCAGCCTGTTGAGCTACGAGTATAACGCGTGCTCTATCACTGTATCTGCAAGGAATACATTATTTTATTATTATGAATATAATATTAGGAATCTATTATTTTGTATGATAGACGTTTTAGGGGGGTTTCTCACAATTAAAGCAGTCAAATGAACGTGATCACGACTGGGTGCTCACTGACTTGGCTGGCCGCTCAGTTCAGCTAGCCGCTGTTGAGCTACTTATAAGGCGTGCTCTATCACCAGTGGGGGAGGAAGTGCTGAATCTCAGTACTTAAGTAAAAGTAGGCTACAAATAACAAAGACATATTTACTTTAGTAAAAGTAGAAGTACCACAATGACAACCCTACTTAAGTAAAAAAAAGTACCTGATTTTAAATGTACTTTAAGTATTAAAAGTAAAAGTACTTGCATAACAATTGATTCTCTTAATGCCTATATTCTAATAATTAAAAAAAAACAAACAAACAAAAAAAAAAAACAGTACGGGCTGTGGTATTTTAATTAAGTTAGTTTTGGGTTAATGTAATTGTGCTTATCATCTGTGGCCCAGTTTGCGTAGAAAGAGCGGTAATATTTCCTCCAGAGCGGAGAGCGCCTTTCTGAAGATTCCGTTCATTTCTAAAGCTCATTCAGCGCCGCGCGCTCAACCCAGAATGCCCTTTGTGACATGCTGGTTCTAATATAGGCCTATCTGAAATAAGTAGCTAGGGCTGCCCTCAACTAAAGTTTTTTTTTTCTAGTAGTTTTTCATTTAAGACTTTGTTCACGTGGCGCTGGCGCCTCCATGTCATTGTCTGCTATATTTGCTTATTATTTATTAAATCCAGGCAATTGGTTGACAAAACATTGATTAAAATTAAGATACAATTTATACAAAACGAAATTCACTTAAAAGAAAGGCTTTCAACAAAACAAAACTTAATGAAGTGGTCAAAATCATTTCTGTCCCCCATGTCTTCTGACATATGCGCATCTAATGTGTCCTGTTCACTTTTCATAATCAACGTAGATTAAATAAAAAAAAATAACATTATAATATTTAAACATATGAAATTAAATACGTGTTTTAATGGCTACAAATAGCCTATAGTAGACTACAGTACAGAGAAATGTCATGTCGGAGCGGGATTTGAGCGCACGTCGTTTTACCGGTGAGCGGTTCATGAGTGGAGCTCCGCTCACATGCTCTGGTGAGGTAGGCAGGTTTTTTGCGTTCATTTTTATTTCCTGTCGCTGTGCAGGCTCTTTTGTTGTATATGACGTGTAAACAGCTCAATAACCCTTTTATTTAAAGATTTAATATAGGCCCTATCCATTGCATTACGATTGCAAGAAGGATCAATAATGTAAAAAATGTGATGTGCAGTCAAATGTCCCGGTGTGTATGTTGTTTAATAAACTGGCTGCGAAAAATTATTTCTTTGGATGAGAGTGGCAATAACCAACTTGGCATCATGACCATTTGACCAATTTATTTCTGATTAACTTCTCTAAAATGTCTATTGTGTAAATTAATATATTTAATAATATATTCATGATTGTAAATTAATATAGTTCCTTGCAGAGACAGTGGGCCTATAGAACGCGTTTCTATAGAATTGTGAGGAAACCCCCCTAAAACGTCTATCATACAAAATAATAGGTTCCTAATATTATATTCATAATAATAAAATAATGTATTCCTTGCAGATACAGTGATAGAGCACGCGTTATACTCGTAGCTCAACAGCGGCTGGCTGGACTGAGCGGCATGAGTCGCATTGGAGTGACGTCAACTTCCCTCTTGATTGATTGGCTAGAGGATGAGCTGTCAATCTAGAACTAGTGGACCAATGGTGATGCTAAGACCCGCCCTGATTTACATGAAACTCTAACTCTAAACTCAAAAGCGTGTTTGATTCACGCTTATTATTTTTTATTTCCGTGACCGCGTTGTTTGTGATTCTGGTTAACTTTGCATTGATTTTTCAGTTTTGTGCGTTATATTTTCAAATGCGTTTTTAAATTTTTGATTCACGCTTATTATTTTTTGATGCGTGACCCCAATACATTAGGCGGGAATCTGATCCCATATAGTTCAGTTCCTATCATTAAATCATATAATGCCATATAATATAACAGCCTGAGTTGTCTGTATATTATTTTATATATCTGTATATTTCTGTAAATGTACCGATATTAACACAGACGGTGTAAGCTATAAGACCACATGATGACTGTGGTCAATATTAACAGATATAGAGCAATATTACCCACATAAAGACAACACCATCAGGGTAACACACACGACAATGAAAAAATCCAATAAACTAAACACTGCACTATTAACAAATTGAGAACTTTTTAAACAAAATAGTAACTTGCTACTTATTAATTTTAATATTACACATTTTATAGTACATATTAAAATATAACATTTACTGAAACTTTTTGTTAGAAGAGACATGTTTGAAAGCCAATTTCTGAATTCAAAAATACATTTATTCTGCAATAATTTTACAAAAAAGAAAAGCATACAACAGAGATACAACACAGTTTTCAACACAGCTAATTATAGAGATTTGTCAGTGACCCTACAAGTTTTGTTTTGGGACAAACCGTGATAATTTCCCAAACTGATATCTTGAATGTGCATTGGAGACAACTAAAAGGTCAAAGTGAATGTTTAGGGTGGTTTTAATTGAGTAATCATTTTTGACAGTTTTGGACATTTTGACAAATGTATATACAAAGTAAAACAAACACCAACTCAACTATAGAAGAGAAACATGCATTCTAAGTGGTGGACTTGACATGTAATTAAAAAAACAAATCAACTGCAATGTGATACCATAATGGCAAATATTTAGCAGATTTTTAAGTAAAAACAGACATTTACAATTAACTATAGACATACAAAAAAAAATCTTTTTTTTTTTTTTATTAGATTCAGTGAAGTGCTCTTTAGATTTAAAAAAAATGTTCCAGACGGATTTTATTGCAATCTTCTGGATGTCGTACTGCAATACCATTGCGAAGAAGCATCTCTGTGTACGGTGGCCAGAAAGTGTCGTCAGTAGTCACATAAGGGTCATGTGGAGTTTCTAATGTTTTATTGGTCAATCTCTGCAATAAATAAATAAATAAATATGTATGAGTAAATGCGGTAATAAATGAGGGTTAGTAAATTAAAGGTGCAGTAAGTGATTTCTGATTAACACTGCTGAAAGTGAATCGGACTGAGCAGCACAACGAACTTGTAGCCAATCAGCAGTAAGGGGGCATTTACACTCATGATGGGGGAGGAGAGAGAGTGAACAAAAGGGAGATTTGAAGAAAGACTGTAGAAAGAGAGATGGTTGAGAGACATTACATAAGAGAAAAGGTCAGAGGAATATTACTGGAAAAAGAAGGGTTATGATCAGGCAAGAGCTTTAGGACCCTTGTTAACATTAGAAAAGCTTTCCAGCGCTAGAGAGACCTAAGATGGAAGGCCTGAAAACAGATGCAGAGGTTGTGTTGTTTCTACTCCATACATGAGTAACATTACAAGATATGCTGTTGTTGTAATGTTAGTTATAGTAACAGGACAGTTTTGAGTACCATTGTTTGTCTGGAGCTGGTGTGCTGCTGGCGACTAACAACCAACTCTTGATTACTGCATGTTCATTTTTTGTTCTTCATTGTCTTTTGTTCGTCATCTTCGCGTTTTTTCACGAAGCATTATTTTACTTCGCTTCAGCTGTGATAAAGAGACATCCACTCTTGCATTACGTATTTGTGTATTTTGAGGGCTGAGCAATGAAGGGAGGGGTGTGTTTGTTTGGGTTGATTTCAAATATCAACAGTGTTTCTCAGAAATCACTTATTGTACCTTTAAACACTCTGTGTCAAGAAACAAGTTCATTTCAATTCTATCAGTTCAATAACAAATTCTATTTTTAAGAAGATTACAAACATAAGGTGAAGATTTTTGTGATGGGTATCTTAACATACCTCAATAATCTCACTCAGTGAAATTAGGTTAATCTCTGCATCATATGCAGCAGCCTGAAAAATCCAAATCCAATATTCATATACAACAGCCTAAAAAAAAATCAAAATCCAATATTCTCTGATCTGATGGTGAGGGTGAAGATGCCACCTACTCTTTTTTTCTTTGTGCTGTTTCCTAGGGGATCAGGAAGTGGGAAGTGCTCAGCTAACATGTCGCTCAGAATTTCCATGAGAATGCTATGATAGTCCTTTAGATTGTTAATTTTTCTCTTCATATCCTGCAAAATACTGCAAAAGATAATGTGAAAAAAATAGGATTGGATTATTCATGTAAAACAGAATATCATTATTGTAAAAACACAGAGTGTGTGTACAGATATATAATCTTCTATAAGCAAGTACTATTAGTTCTCACATGCACTGCAACCAAATGAATGAACATTGCTAAAAAGAATTCTCCTTTTGTTTTTACAGATAAAATAAAAACTTAAAGGTTTGGAATGGCATGAGGGTGAGTACATTTTTCATTCTTGGTTAATATCCCTTTAAGCAGATGTAAAAATGTGTTTTAATCCCAGCATTATAAGAACCTGTGCTCTGATTTCTCGTTTTCATGTTGTAATCTGGTGAGTTTCTCCGACACTGCATTCAATGCTTCTTTCTTCTCTGCTTGCCACGTCTGCTCCCTGAAAAACATTATTAATCAGAGTTTATATATGTTTTATTATTCATGAATGAATTTGTGATATCAAATAATGCAGTTCCTGGATTCTCGTCCGTGGAATGTGCCACTTCCTATATTTTGCTGGTTAATCGACACGGGTAATCTGCAATTGAGGATTTTTTAAAAAAAAAAATCAAACACTCAAATTTAAATCAAGGAATCGTGACAGCCCTAATATAGACATTAAAAAAAAAAATTAAATGAAAAAAAAAAAAGACAACAAAAATACTAAAACTTAAATCTAATTCAAAATATTAAAGTGCCCCTATTATGCTAGTTCATAGGTTTATATGTATCATTTTTTTAAGTCTCCTACAATAGGTTCACATGCATACAAGGTCAAAAAAACACTTTAATTTTCTCATAATGAATCACTTTGTGGGTTCTCAGACTGAATCACTTTGTGGGTTCTCAGACTGAATCACTTTGTGGGTTCTCAGACTGAATCACTTTGTGGGTTCTCAGACTGAATCACTTTGTGGGTTCTCAGACTGAATCACTTTGTGGGTTCTCAGACTGAATCACTTTGTGGGTTCTCAGACTGAATCACTTTGTGGGTTCTCAGACTGAATCACTTTGTGGGTTCTCAGACTGAATCACTTTGTGGGTTCTCAGACTGAATCACTTTGTGGGTTCTCAGACTGAATCACTTTGTGGGTTCTCAGACTGAATCACTTTGTGGGTTCTCAGACTGAATCACTTTGTGGGTTCTCAGACTGAATCACTTTGTGGGTTCTCAGACTGAATCACTTTGTGGGTTCTCAGACTGAATCACTTTGTGGGTTCTCAGACTGAATCACTTTGTGGGTTCTCAGACTGAATCACTTTGTGGGTTCTCAGACTGAATCACTTTGTGGGTTCTCAGACTGAATCACTTTGTGGGTTCTCAGACTGAATCACTTTGTGGGTTCTCAGACTGAATCACTTTGTGGGTTCTCAGACTGAATCACTTTGTGGGTTCTCAGACTGAATCACTTTGTGGGTTCTCAGACTGAATCACTTTGTGGGTTCTCAGACTGAATCACTTTGTGGGTTCTCAGACTGAATCACTTTGTGGGTTCTCAGACTGAATCACTTTGTGGGTTCTCAGACTGAATCACTTTGTGGGTTCTCAGACTGAATCACTTTGTGGGTTCTCAGACTGAATCACTTTGTGGGTTCTCAGACTGAATCACTTTGTGGGTTCTCAGACTGAATCACTTTGTGGGTTCTCAGACTGAATCACTTTGTGGGTTCTCAGACTGAATCACTTTGTGGGTTCTCAGACTGAATCACTTTGTGGGTTCTCAGACTGAATCACTTTGTGGGTTCTCAGACTGAATCACTTTGTGAATTCAGACTGAATCACTTTGTGATTTCACAATAGCACTATGCTATATATAATATTGATTTTTAAATGGTTTGAATATTTCATGTAGCCTTAGAAAATGGTCTAATAATGCAGTTCCTGGATTCTCGTCCGTGGAATGTGCCACTTCCTATATTTTGCTGGTTAATCGACACGGGTAATCTGCAATTGAGGATTTTTTTTTTTTTTTAAATCAAACTCAAATTTAAATCAAGGAATCGTGACAGCCCTAATATAGACATTTAAAAAAAAAATTAAAATGGAAAAAAAAAAAAAAAGACAACAAAAATACTAAACCTTAAATCTAACTCAAAATATTAAAGTGCCCCTATTATGCTATTTCATAGGTTTATATGTATAATTTTTTTAAGTCTCCTACAATAGGTTCACATGCATCCAAGGTCAAAAAAACACTTTAATTTTCTCATAATATACATTGCAGCATCACCTTTTCTCACAGTGTCTGAAACGGTTTGGTCTCTCTAAATCCCTTCTTTCCGAAAGCCTACTCTGTTCTGATTGATCAGATGGCTCAGTCTGTTGATTGGTCTACCGCTTGTCAGAAATGAAACACCTATTAGTATTACTATAACTGAATTTCAGCTCTGGGGGATTCCTCAGCACATGTATACACAGTGATACGAACAGTAAGGATGGCATTGGTTTAACCGTATCAATTTGAGCCCGAGTCCTCATCCTTTGGAAGTGCATGCAAAGTGGATTTGCTTTCGCAGCACAGAAAACAGCATCTTCTTAACCAAACTGTTCCAGGCCTCAGCTACAACTACAGTGTTTGAGGGCGGGTCAAAGTAGACGTTGTTTGCGGGCAGCCAAAGAAGACCATAGGCTGGCATTATGCATATTTGTTATAAACCTACGCAGGTTTGTGCAGGAAGTAAGACTGGAATTATTGACGACTCGTTTCAGGCAGTTCAGAATCGGTTCTTTCTTTTGGGAGACTAGAACTCCATTTATCATGTACTTTGATCTTTGAAACTGCAGACTTTTTACATTCACAAATAGCTATATAACACACTACATGAAAGGTAACAGTTTAACAAAAACTGTGTCATACCTTTTCAAAATCTTTTTCTGGGCATCCAACTTTGCTTGTGAGCATGACAGGACCATTTTAAGTTGACTGTTGAGTCTTTGCAACTGTGAGGAAAAAGTGTAAAAAGTTGTAACCATTTATATTTTGGTACACTCACTGCCTATTGAGTGTTATTAAATTAATAAGTTTACGTACCTCTTCTTTTCCAACAGCTAATAAGACTTCAGGATTTGTTGTCAGCACTAAAAAATAATAATAATAATAATAATAAATGTCTTAACATAAACTGTGCAAATAAAAGTGTGGTTACCGGAGTCTTGAATATTGCATTTATTAAATTATAGAATTTTGAAACAGTACATAAAACAATAGATAATAGCTTACGTTTTGGTTCCATTTCCTGCCACTGCTCAAGCTCAGATGTGACTGCAATCAGGCGATTCACTGCCTGCTCAAAAAAATAAATAAAATTAAAAGAAATTAAAAATTAGTTTTGCCTCAACTGAAAAGTAACACATTTATATGCACACAATTGATTTCTAAACTATAAAGTACCAAAAGGAGAAAGACAAACCTCATTTGACTCATCATCATTAGCCTTTGTGTCTGCCAAAAATATCTCATTTTGAAGCTGGAAGATATAAGTGCTTGTGTTAACTAGGCAGTTTCATCCCAGCTGCATTTCTCTCTGCAGCTGCTCTCTAAATAATTCACAATAGCAAAAAGCTGAATAACAAAAGCAAAAGGATGAATAAATCTGACAAACATGTAACTTGTTTTGTCATTACATTCAATGATATAAAAAAAATTACATCACCCTGGTCTGCGCGCCTTGTGATTCATAGAGTTGTATATTTTTAGATAACAAAGAATTTGTATATTTCACCTCAACTGACCACCGATCTGAAAACAACACCATATCAAATTACCTCCTGTAACAGTCCAAACTGCTCCTCACACTCCTCTAACAACACAGCTTTTGCAGTGACCATACATCCTGCGTCACCTGAAGACTGAAAGGACTGTTTGTCCTGCTCCATTTCTGTTTGCTTTGATGGTGCTGGTGTCTACAGATGTGATGAAGACAAACAAGCAATAAGAAGCAAACATAAGAGCAGAAAAGAGAAACACGTAGAACATACGCAAAACTCCAGCCAGAGACATACAAAAGGTAAAAGTTAGCCGTGCAGCTAAGTTAGCGATTTCAAATAACTTACGCGAAACAGTTCTGTAAACTGCAAAAGTTTGTATTTATTTTGTGGCGATATCATGTGGTAAATCCAAATTACACAGTCATGCTGGTACTCACCATATATCGTATTTTCTTTTACGCGAATGCTACATCCAAATTTGGCACTAAACACAAACCCCAAACAAAAATACCGCCAGCAACAACGTCATGACGTCATACGCTGTGAACGTTCAAGGGTTTTGCAACTGCGCTGCTTATACGCAAAAAACTTTTTTTTTTTTTTTTTTAGACATAAAGACACATAAAACATTTACTATAACAAGACATCCAAAAGATAACACAACTAAAATGAATTGGGTTTACAATACATTAAAAAAAATAATAATAATACAAAAAAGATTGTCTATGTATACAGTAGTACTTATTAATAAACACATAAATCAATAATTAGTACTTGAGAAAGAAGACAGCACATATAATTTCAATTTTCAATTAACTTTAACTCTTTAGCGAATAAAATTGTATCTCTACATTTTTTGTTATCAGTACATTGGAGAGACTCAGAAACTGTTGTACATTTGTTTAATCACACCTGTTTGTCTCTGTATTGCATAGAACTTAAATGAATATTTGTCATGAATGTAAAACATGGACTTATACGAGACCTATGTAAGACTCATAAATAATAATAAAAGACTGCATCAACATACTTTTAAAAAACGACACAAAAATAAATTTACATATAAAATCTGTGTATTTGAGGTAAGTGCGCACACAAGACCTAAACATCTCCAGTTGTAACTGCAAAATATCCAGCACACAGGACTGCAATACCAGAATGTTCTCCACAAGAGGGCAGCAGAATAACAGAACCTGGACTGAGAGAACGAGAATTGTGCATTACATTCTACCAAATTGCGGCGGAAAATAGATATTACACGAATAAATAGAAATCCAATAGTTTTGACCTTTTATAATCTTGTGAGCATGTTAAATTAGAAGTATAATTGTTGTTGACACAGTGTCACTATCAGATTGCAATTTTCTATAAAAGTTTTAAAGAGTTTTATGGAGTCTTTCGTGCAATATTCTGATTCTTTTACGTTAATATAATAATGTAGCTTGTTAGAATGAGTCATAAATTAAGGCCCTGAGAAAACACACTTTGTGTTTTCTGATTATTTAGCCTATAGGCTAATTAAATTGTGGAAAGACTTGCAGACGTTTATGGACACTTTTGATCCATGGTCTTAAATAAGATAATAAATTAATAAACTAATAATTTTTTTTTTTTTTTTTTTTAAAGGGGCTGCTGCTAAGTCTCACAGGTGTGCCTGTTTACTAACCGTTTCCAATGGTGTACTATATATAGTGTAGCCTACTTAGCCTATGTATAAAAGAAGAATTTGTCATTTTTTGGAAAGTCTAATGTCTAACAGCATTTTGTGATGACAATGATGGAAGCATTTTTTTTTTTTTTTTTTTTTTTTAAATAAAATAAAATCACACTCTCTTGTTCAAACTAAAGCTGTTTTCATTGCTAGAATTTTATATAGGCTATTTTATATTGCATTATATTACCATTTTATATTGCAATCAAAATTATTGAAGCCCTCGGAACTGTAAAAATTTACAAATGTAAGCTTTTCTAAATATACTTAAATGCATCTATAACAGTTTAGTTGCAAATTAAAAGTTATAATGTCAGTATATAGTGTAATGTTTTTGAGTTTTGTAATACAGATATGTCATAATTATTCAACCCCTATTCAACACTGCTGTTTTTAAGTCACTTATTTGTATGGTATGGTACAAAATTGTGTTAAAACACAGTTAAGCCTTTGGAAACTCTATAACAAAACTGAATTAGCTTGTGCAGTCGCACATACATACATTTAGTCCATGCAAGTGCTAAACTTGAGTAGCAAATATGGCTAAGACAAAAGAGCTCTCATGAAAGCTATAGTTTGTTTTATTACACTAGAAAGTCTATGGCTAAAAGAATATTTCCAAAAAACTAAAAGTTCCTGCCAGCTGGCAGCCTTATTCATAAGTCTAAAATTGGTTGTACCAGAAAAGCTTTGAGGGTTTTGAAGAAAAAGCACAATATCATTCAGGGGAATAAAATGTTTGATCAGAGCAACTGAGAAAAACCCTCCATTTACTGCCAAAGACTTACGAGAAAAAAACATTTCAATGTAGAGTATAAGAAGAACACAAGCATGGCCTTCATGTTGGGACATCTTGCCGAATGCCACTCTTGAGCAAGAAGAACATAAAAGGCAGACTTTAATATGCTAAAATTCATTTGGATAGACCTGTGGAGTTCTGGAAGAATGTTTTATGGAGTGATATGGATATACCTTTTGGATTCGGATCAGCGGTATGTCTGGTGCAAAAAAGGCAAAGCTTATGGGCAGAAGAACACAATCTCCATGGTCAAACACGAAGGCGGTCCAGTCTTGTTATGGGGGTGCTTTGCTTTTGAAGGAAGTGGAAATCTTGACTGTAGGACATCATTTAACATGAAGTATCAAGCGATTTTGGCAAAGATGGTGATGCCTTCGGTGCAGGGACTGATGATCAATAGACTTTCCTGCAGGACAGCCATCCCAAAGAAAACATCCAAATCTACTGAAGCTTAGTTCAGGGATCCGTCATAGAATGTTCTTGAGTCTTCAGGTTTAAATCTCATTGAAAATATTTGGTGGAATTTGAAGAAAGCAGTTGTAACCTGAAAACGAAAGATTATCAGTGATCTGGAAGCTTGTTCAAGCGAGGAATGGGCCAAGATTGCAGAGGTGACAGAAGCTTCTTACAAGGCAGCGTCTATTGGAGGTTATAAAGAATAAAAGATTCTGCACAAAAATTGACTTTTGGGGGTTGAATCATTTTGTACATGAATGTTTCGAGCCAATTAGATTCCTGTATTTGTATTGGAAATAAAATAAAAATAAGAAGTGTCCAGGAGTGATGTTTTTTTTTACTCAACACATAGGCTACTTAACCCTTACACTATACTTAAATAATAATAATAATAATAATAATAAATAAAAACTTTTGGGGCAGAATAGTTGGTGGAAATTATTTCACAACTGATGGACAGTAAGTTATAACTTTCACACAATAAAAATATTAATATTTTATATAGGATTTAGATCTTTGATTAGCCTACATCATCATAGTTATAAAACCTCTAACAATTAATAATAATTAATTATTTAATATCTATAAAGCCTGGGTCTTGATGAGGCGAAACCAATAAAAAAATTAAAACACAATAGCCTATATAACATGCATTTGAAATGTAGCAAAATTAGCCTGAAGGCATGGTTAAAAAAAATCCATGAAATCTGAGGACAAATTGTAAACATATATGCTTATAGCCACAATAACAGCTACATTCATTTGTCCTTACTCTTATGCCTACTCTTTTCAAAACAAGGTAAGCTAACAGTTATTACTACAATAATTACTGTTCAAATCAGGCGTTGGCCTATAGGCTACTGTTGTTCCTTTTATAAGTGATCACACACCTGCTACTGACAGTGTACTCAATGTGTCTTGTTTTTAAAGCTCACACGCTCTTTAGCACATTATCCAGTTTTTGGCATTATTAATCTCCTCAAAGTCAAATAGGCTCAAGGTAAGGAGGTGAGAGAATTAAGCTTTATAAACAAAAGACCCCCTTTTAGCAAAGCTGACATGAGGGCCTTGGTTTGAACGCTTAACGAGTGCCTTCCTGAACATGAAAAACTCCAACAAAATGAGGACGTATTCTTTAACTAAAAAGTCCCCCCACACAAGTCTAACAAATCATTTAAAATCACCAAAAGGGGGCCGAAAGTCAGTGCCTCACAAAAAAGAGAGAGAGTTTCATTGTAATTCATTGACTTGTTCAAAACGCCAAGCTAAAAAGGCGAGAAGAAAAGAGCGGACATTCATGGGTACAGATGCTTTCGCGAGGAGAGACTCCAATGTATGGCCTTTGTTCGCGCTGCGTTAAACTGTTTAAAAGAGGGGTTAACGCAATCCATCAAATTGTCTGAAATTGTGTGAAAATTTCAGAAACCATATGGCCTCCAAACGTTCGCGTCTTTTTTATGTGGCTGGACACACTTGTTTCAGTATGGTGAACCGCAGGAGTCCAGCCATGCGCCATTGTCACTTGTCACATCAGGGTGGATGGCTCATTTGTCCTCAGCTTTCATGCTTTACGCTGGAAATTACAGCTTCACCCGTGAACAAAAAGGATTATATAGCCCTGGAGAAACTGGACCAAAACTTGGTGTTTTTGTGTCTTTCTTCTCCTTTTTCTCCCTAGCGCCCCAGATTTGTGTTTCTCACATAAATTTCGCCCAGAATGGAAAAACACACGTTGTTGGGTCAAAAGCCAAGTCACGCTATTGGAGAGTGAAAGAGAGAGTGGAGCAAGCCAAAGGCTCTCTGTTTCTTCTGCAGAGAGCAAAAACAATAGCGTTAAAGGGGCAAGAATGTTTTTCTTCTTCTTCTTTTCTCGAGTAAAGGAATCAAGGCAGTTAGCAATTACAAAAAAAAGTATGAAGCTTCTTGGCCGTCGTGCACTAGTTCGTTACCTTTTCTGTCAATGAATGTTTAAATGGCAGTAACATCTGAACGTTTTTTTTTTTTTTTTTTTTTTTTTTTAATAAATAACAGCATTTAGGTATAAACTAAAGCTATAAAGATCAGACTTCTATTTCTGTACTGCTATCAAGAATCACTTAATAGCCTGCTTACAATTAATGCAAAAGAAAATAAAAGCAACACAATTGTTATTGTTGCTGATAATAATATTATCAATAAGTGTTTTGTAGGAATATGACGATTGTTATGGATTTACAGACTCGGCAACAACATCATCATTATAAAAGGTATAAATGTTTTTATTTTCGAACTCAATACATTAAACGACACATTGGTGCAATGCCCTCATTTTGAAAGGCACTACATCTTGCAAGTAAACTGTACAAAACTTTACAAAAAGCGTCACTGTCCATTGTGTACAAATGAAGAATATACGCAATAAATACACCTGTAAAAATAGTTCTCATATAGGAGGTTGTATTGCTCTGTCTGTTGCCCTGATTTATGAAATATATTCTTATTACACTCATTAAAGCCATACACAATATATTATAGGCCTATATATAATACAGCCGCTAGCTCAAACACTTGAACAAATATGAGTTAGACTTGCATAGTCTGGCTATAAATTAAACTAATTCAGTTTCAGAAAAACACTACAATCATTTATGTTCATGCATGCGTGTTGTTACGTTCTGTAACGTCTTAAAATATGAGTCTTAAGTGAGTTTAAACTGTGGTTTACATCAGACATCAACGTCTATTTCCACGTCTTCGTCCTCGGAGTAGTCTTGACTTGTGTGGTCTGAGAGAGACGACATGGGGGACAGACATAATTTGTGCGCACTCTTGTACTCCTGACCTAGCCGTGGCGAGCACTCGGGCCCCGGGTGTCCCGTGGTCCCAGCTGCACACCTCTCCAGATCAGCCAGTTTAGCAAGTTTATCCAGAGGCACTATGCCTGTGGATCTGACCGACTCCACGTCCGCTTTCATCTCCTCCAGGTCTCGCTTTAATTTTGCCCTCCGGTTCTGGAACCAGGTTATGACCTGCGCGTTTGTCAGCCCCAGCTGATGGGCAATTTGGTCTCTGTCGGCGGGTGACAAGTATTTCTGATGGAGAAACCTTTTCTCTAGTTCATATAACTGGTGGTTAGTGAAGGCCGTCCTAGATTTTCGGCGCTTTTTGGGACTGTCCCTCTGACCAAACAGAGTCGACCCATCCCTTCCTGTCAAAGAAGAAAGAAAAACATGTTATGATGCAACATTACACTGACAGATTTTAAGTTGCATTAATAATAGTAATTAAGTTTAATAGAACATATTTCCAATAAAGAAATGTAGGCCTACTTTTGATAACATTTTTCACTTTTATTACGTATTCATTAATATTGATAAATTGATATGACAACATATTAAAAGTCCATTTAAACATGAACAAATGAACATTATCCCAGACAAAGCTTAAGCTAGTCCCAGACTAAAATGCATATTTAAGCTGTTTTAACTGAAAGTCGCTTGCACTGACATATCTTAAAATATGTCAGTGCCATTGTTTTGTCTCAAGATGCACACCAGTAATGCTTTTTTTTAAGGCATATTTATAAAAGCTACTTAAACGCCCTAATTGAACTAAAACCTAATCCTGGCTTAATCTAAGCCCTGTCTGTGAAACCAGACCATACACTATTAATAAAAATGACTTGGTTTTTTATGTTTACATTTTGAATGATTTTTTTTTTTAGGCTACATAAATTACAATCTGTCATTTCTTACCTTCTGCTGCCTGGAGCACTCCTAATTCGAGACCTTTGAACGTTTTGCTTGCCAGCTCCTGGAGAGCACACAGAGGCGATGTTTGAGTGATGAAAGTCTGCCTTGATATGATGCTCTGTCGGGGTCTCTCTGATGCTAGAAGCCGGTGAATCCTGTGAGTACGTTTGACAGTAGGTTTGCTGAGGATGTCTGCGATGCTGAAGGGCGTTAAGGGCTTGTTGGAACTCGCAGGTGGTGGAAGGTGGTCCAGGGGGTTCATCCCGCGGCTCTCCAAAGCCTCACACATTTTGACAACTTTGGTGGTCGCCATCCAAGCCTTTGCTAAGCTGCTTTGGTTACAAAACTTGTGTTTAAGTGAAGTTCAATCAAAATATTTTTTGGCGATAGTGCTCCTATAATGTTGGTTTAAAAATATACTATCTAGTTTTCCAATAATCTTGCAGCACGTGAGTGCCCAGCTACAATGGCAACGTCCAACGTTAGTCTCTCACCATCAGCACCCGACAGCAAATGAGCAGTGCGCCTTGTGCTTTGACAACTCTGTATTCTGTTAAGAGTTCTGGAGGCTGAGGAGACTTTAGTGATCACTTAATTAACTATGACGGAAAGGCGGAGTCGTGTAAAGTGATGAAGGTTTGTGTTTGGTGGCTGTTGTTTGCATTCTGCACAAGAAACAAACAGTCAAGGGCTGATAGTTTAATTTTACAGTTGTTTTACCCACTCTAATTCCGATGAAAGGTCTTTAAAAGTGAATAACTGGTGAGACAGTAATATTAAAAAACCTTCGCGCCAAGTAGCAATTTTATTAGCATAATTTTATTATGTAGAAAAATGAGCAGCCTACGTGTTATTATTCACATATGGTAAAGGGGGAAATGATTTTAAGCCTTGGAGTCTTTCAAACATGCCCATTTGCGAAAAAGGAATCGACATTTTTAAGTGTATTTTCTGACGTTTATATGCGATTGCTGCTTATTAATTATTGGCCTACACAATATAAAGTATTAATATTCATTAATTATTAGATAATTACGTAAAACATATGTTGGCATTTGATATTGAATACAGTTTATAATTTTATTTGTTAGCCGTTTAATATGAGCTCATGCCTTTGTCCCGAGTTCTAATTACCATATGTATTAGGCTATAAAAAGTATTAAATCTTATTTCCCGATTCGTTAAATTTTAACCAAAGTGTTTTTTCTTCTTCTCGTTATTATGTAAAATTATAAAGCGCATCCTTTCAGGTCTAAAAGTTCTCAACTAAGGTCGAAACTTTCAATAAGATCCTGCCAAACATGCCATCTTGTCAAATAAATTAAATAAGTTCCCCTCAATAAATAAGTTCCCCATAATAGGTAAATTAATTAAAAAATAATTAAGATATACAGTTTTAGAAATATTGATTCTCAACTTCATAGAGATTAATAGAAGTGGTCCAATATAAATGCAACCTAACAGAACAAGATTAGTCTGTATACTCTGGTTTGAGGTGAAGCATGTGCACCTAATGGCCCATAAACATTTAATGCATTATGTGAATGATTGGAGCATATTGCCATTGGATGAAGGAAAAAGGGAAGATGAGGATGAGAGTGTGGGATGCACTTATTTAGCTTATTAACTTTATATATTTAGCGTTTTATTTCAATGTAGAACTGGGGTCTTCTTGTGAAATTGGTTAAAACATGCAGACCAAGGAAACTGAAAACCCACGTTTCTCCTATTAAAATTGAGATTTTAAAATGCAAACAGCACAAACTTTAACTTTGTCAACCGACATGACTGTTTAATTTGAGAGAGAGTCTGTCACCCAAAGATTGCTCTATCATTTATTCTTTTTTTCTTCAAACAACCCACACAGACATACTTTCTCTATTCTTGCAGATTCTGCAGGAAACATGAATTAGCCCAGTCAATGCAGTCTGACTGTTGAGTTAATGGCAGTCTTGACCTCTTGCTGCCTTCTTTGTTCAGTGTTTTTCTTTATTAACTGGGGCTACAAAGTCTATAACTCTATCAAAGTAAATCGGGTTTTAGTGACTTCTGATATGAGAAAAATTGTTAAAAGAATACTGTTAAGTATTATAATGCCAGGCAGCCATAAATGTATAAAGAAATAACATGGTGTTTACATGGACTGTTCAGACTAAAGAATACTATTCCAGATTAAGCCTAGTAGACTCATTAGAAGAGAGAGAAGAATATGTATGAAGGAAGGGGCTTTTTTCCCCAGAAATATTTAAAATGCATGATGTTAAATTAATATTTACTAGAGTAGTTACCCCACATATCTTTTACACATTGTCTCCCACTGACAAGACTGCCAAAGTCTGAAACCTTTATGTTGAAATTTGGTTGAAATTTATCATAGCTTAAAGATTAATCAATCAAAATTATATGATCTCCACATATTGTATATATTTAAGGGGAAATTAGACAGCCTGGGTGGGGAATGAACATTGTCGCAGTCATATGGAAGATCATCTGCAGCTGAGTCCCTCTGAGGAAGGGCATGTCAGCTCAACTAAAGATTATTTATAAATCATATACATAAAACAGCTGATCTGATGAGGCAAATATTAAGCCAAACATTAAAAGTAAATTAAGAGGCAATGAATAGAGGAATAAATAAAAGTGTCAATCAAATATAGATAAATAATATAAAAACTTATTGAAAGGCCATGTATTTAAAATGTATCTAAAAATCATGCTCATGCATCTCATGCATGTGAATGTGAGAGTATGTGTTTGAATTGGAGAGATGAGGGAGGTGGAGGTTGAACAGTATCCGATATCTAAGAGAAACATGAGCTTGTGGTAATCCACCAAATCCCACACCTAAAAACAGACCACCTTCAATGATTATTGAGTTACATAAGAATGTGACATTTTTATGTGTATGATCAAACGTTTATTTCTGTGTACAAGCGTTTCATCTCACGTCTTAATATTCCCTGATAGGGAACAGCTTGAACCTCTGTAGGTCTTGATAGAGCCGTCAACATGCATGCTGATTGGTTGCACATTTTTAATATATGAAAAGTGAACATCTCACTTTTTAAGAAAGATAGCTCATCGTGTGTGTGTGTGTGTGTGTGTGTGTGTGTGTGTGTGTGTGTGTGTGTGTGTGTGTAATTTTGCCTTGCTAGTTCAGAGTATCAAAATGCGGGATTAGTCACAAAAACAAACTCCTATAAATCAACAAGACAACACAAAAGAAAATGGATCTGATTTCAGTTTTCAGAGTTTCAGAGAATTTGATTATCTTCATCTCTCAGTTTTGTTCAAGGTGATGAAATAATTTAATTATTGAACAAATGAAAGGATAAAGAATTTATGGTAAAGAGCCCCCATTTTGCAGGGGCAAAAGCCCTACAATGACCCAGTGTTGGTTAAAGATGCATGTGCCTGAACTGCAACAAACTGTTTTCCATTAGCGAGGAAGAAGGGTTTGTTTTGCTCTACAGACATTGGCAGAAATTGTTACAGAGCTACAAATCTTTTAGACAAAATTATCCAGCCATATCAAAAATGTTTTCATTTGTATATGCATGGTAACAATTTTATCCCTATATTACTGACCATATGTCTACACTATATCACTGGGTCTTTTCCCCCATGCTGGTGGACATGTGGCACCTTTGCAACATGATTTTTATTCAAAACAAACTTCTATGATAAGTTCTTGTCACACAAATTGTGTATTTATTTATTTAAGAAAAATATATTTATTTTGTTATATTTTGTAAAAATTAGGGCTGTCAAGCGATTAAAATTTTTAATCGAATAATTACACAATGTGGCAATTAATTAATCTAATTAATCGCAAATTAATCGCACATTAAATTTGGCTGAGAAATTACTCCCAAAAGATAATTTAAAGTCATTATTGTGTAAAAAATCAAATAGACATTACAAAAAGTATCTTCAGAAAGAAATATTTTTGGTTAAACGATATTTTTATTAATATGGAAACATGAAATTATACTCTAAATAAGAAACTGCCAGTAGGTGGTGGTAAATGTCTAATTGATTCATTGAGTCATTCATTCATTTGATTCGTTCATTCAGGAGTGAAGTAAATGGTTCTCTTTATGAAAATGGTAAGTGTAAATGGTTCTCTTTATGGTCCATTGAATCATTGGTTCACCCGATTCGTTCAAAACGCGGATATGTAAATGTGAGGGCGTTTTCACACTGGCAGTTTAGTTCGAAACGGGCACGGTTCACATGAAAAATTGGTAATGTGAAAGCTGTCAAGCTGACCCGGGTGAGCTGAGCTCAGGGGTACCGAATTCGAGACTGCGTGAAGGAGGTGGTCTGAGTTCGGTTGCGCAACTTGCGCTCGAGCTGTGCAGCTATTCACGTGAATTTGAAAGCAACACGGACTCTGGTGCGCAAGAAGTAACATGTGCATGCGTTTTATCAGATGACGATGTATTTAGTTTAATAAAACACATGTAAGGGATGATAGTGTTGATTATTTACCTTGGATACGAGCGAGAGGGAGCCTGCAGTGTATTGGCGCGTAGCACCGGCGGGAACAATCGCGCTCTGAAGCGGACCACAACAAACTTGCCCAGTGTAAAAACGCCCTGAGACTAAAACTCAAACGGGCATTTTTGCCTCATATCTTGAATTTTAGGGACATTCTAACTGCATTATATAGGCTTCATCACACAGTGAGTTGTTGCCCTGCATCATAGTCTTCATCAATCAACTGTATGAACTGTAAGAGGACCTAAGTAGGTTTGGGGCGGGGCATGTGCGTTAAATGCGTTAATAATTTTAACACGTTATTTTTTTTACCGTAACTAATTAATCTAATTAACGCATTAAATCGACAGTCCTAGTAAAAATATATTTTATACATTAAAAAATGTAAATTATTATTATTATTAGTAGTAGTAGTAGTAGAAGTATAGTTGAAGTGTATATGTATTTATATATATATTTTATTAATAGCTACAAGGACAACAATTAATGTTATTGCAATATTTAATGTTTGTAATATTTCATTGTAGCACTTATAAAAATAAATGTTTAAGAACAGGATATCCTAAAGGTCAGAGATCAATGTTATTTGACTGCTATGTGAACAAACAATCCAGGCTTATGTTGAGGGTCACAACCTTCAGATTAGTCACAGTAAAACATAAGCCAATGGACATGGGGTAAAATTACACACATCTATTAAATTAAAAGAGATTGTGCTCATATAAAGCACATAACTGCAAATACTGGAATTATACTGAAACACACTAATAATAGGTATTACACTTTTCCCCCACACATTTCCATTATCTCCTCGTGATCAGTCTAAATATTAGCATATGCAACAATCTGCATTGTGGTGGAAAATTACTCTAGCACACAAAAACAGTGTAACAATATATATCATTTAGAGAACATACTGGACTTGAAAAAGCAGTTAAAAACAAATAACAGTAGAGACTGAGAAAAATGAGAGATTTCTTGACTCTAAATTAAATGTGAATGTACTCGTGAAACATTTTGCAATGGCTTCAGGCCTAACAAATAATTAGATTCCAAATCAGTGTAATTAAGAGGTTGAATCACAGAAGAAAAAAGAGCTCATCAAAAGCCAAAAAGAGATTCTAATACCATTAAATAATTAACTGAAGCAAGGCACATTAATGTAATCGCGTATTTCCCCTGAAGGTAATGGTGAATGGGCTGTAAATTTGAGTGGTTTTTTTTTCATTGGTGAAAACAACAGCCTGAAAACTGATGCATTATTGATGCAGCCATGTCAAGCACATATAAAACCCAGAAACATGTGCCTGTTTATTGTTTAGGAGATCATTAAAAATGTTTTCTTTTATTAAAAATAATAATACCATATTATATTAATTCGATGATATTAGACTATAATATTAATCAAACTTACTTTAATATGTTTTATATGACCATCAAGGTCCAATACTTGATATATAGCCTAAGACAAGGCTTGTTTAGCATGCTTAATTCAATTCAGACTTTTTTTTTTTTTAATTAATATGTTATAAGATATTTATTACTTTCGTAATGACATGCCCCTGAACAAAACCTGAAAAGTAGGCAGAAAGCATGCAAGTGTACGGTTTACTGAACTCTGTTCCGCTGTCCTGAGGATTCACTAACACAAGTCTGCCACCTACTGGAGATATGAGGAACTTAAACAGTTCATGATGCTTTTAAAACTGACTGTCTGTAAAACAACACACACAAGAACAAGAACGATAAATCGAAGAGCCCCATAGCCACAGGCGAACACTTTTTTATTTAAATAATAGCCTACTTAGTTGATACAACATATGAAAAATGCAAAAACATATACTCAAAAAATATATCTGTACCAGATTCTTTTACTTTAGAAATTACTGAACTCTAAAAATGCAACCTGTATTTCACTGAACGTGGGACTGAAGCTGCACAGCAGTCTGCTGCCTCTTTGTCCCTATGGCAGAACATTTGTTACACTGTGCCCATGTGGCATTGTGCCTGTCTGCTGGTTAGGCCTGATGCCAGCGGACACAGTCATTCCCTTTGAAAGCTGTTCACACTGGCATCAAAATACCTCCAGTTGCCCCTAATGGTATTTGAGAATGTAACATATTAGGAATGCTTTTGTATTACAGGAAAACATGAAAACTTGTCATTCCAATACACTAATAAATAAAACAAGTCAAACCATACTACACAAATGCAAATAGTTGTGAATTTACTGAACGAACAAAGTAAGTGTATTTGCTGTATGTGTGAGTGTATCTAAATGACTGATGAGTGATTTGGCTCAATGACAGGTCAAAGTGTCAAACCTGAAGCTTTTAATTAACCCAACAATGGAGACTGTTTCAGTGCAACCCATGCAATGAGTGAGACTCTCCAAGTGTGTATTAAAGTGCAGAAGTGCGTGTATGTGCATGTTTGTGTGATATAGTGAAAAGGTGTTACTTTGAAACAATTTTCAATCAGAAATTGCTTGAAAATCTTACAAATAATTAAAGAAACACTGAATTGAAATTTTGAAGTACAGTAGAAATGCTGAAATAGTATTTTCTAGTAAAACAAACTCCAATAAACTTTGTTTTATTAACAACTTCAAAAAAGAACTTTTACACTGTACATTGCTTCATATTAAATACTACTTGACACTGCAGTACCCCAGCTAACAAAATATGTTCTAAGAACGTTTTGCTAATGTTACCATTTAGTTAAATGTTATTTCTGAATGTTCTCTGAACTTTCTAACTTTTAAAAAATGTTTTGGTTACGTGAACATTAAAGGGAACATTCTATTTTATCATTTTGCAAACAATATGGGATCATTAACTTTGAACTCGAAACGTTCTGATAACTCTAAATGAATGCTCTCTTAAAGGGATAGTTCACCCAAAAATGAAAATTCTGTCATCATTTACTCACCCTTCCAAACCCGTAAGACTTTTGGAACACAAATTAAGATCTTTTTGATGAAATCTGAGAGCTTTCTGTCCCTCCATATACAGTCTACGCAACTGAAACTTTGACACTTCAAATATAGTTAATAAAGAGAAAAACTAATCCATATGAATTGAGCCGTTTAGTTCACATTTTCTGAAGAGACTCAATCGCTTTATATGATGAACAGATTCAATTTAGCCGTTTATTCACATTTAAACGTTGATCAGGGGACATAAATGGAAGCTCCAGTGAACCTGCTTGACGTGCGAGAACAAACTCTTGCGGAAGCTCAAATGTGATGCGTAACACGAGAACGAACCTCATTGGTTCTCGTACGTCAAGCGAACATGCTTGAGCTTCCGTTGGTTTACCACAACTGATGTGTGAGTTGATGAATGTTTATGTGTGAATAAAAGCCTAAATTCAATCTGTTCATCATATAAAGCGATCGAGTCTCTTCAGAAAATTTGGACTAAACCAATAATTTCATATGGATTGTATAGTTTTTCTGTTTATGAACTTTTTGAAGTGTCAAAGTGTCAGTTGCGTAGCTGTCAATGGAGGGACAGAAAGCTCTCAGATTTCATCAAAAATATCTTCATTTGTGTTTTGAAAGTCTTACGGGTTTGGAACGACATGAGGGTGAGTAAATAATGACAGAATTTTCATTTTTGGGTGAGCTAACCCTTTAACGTCACTGGAAGAATGTTTGCTCATAACTTTAAGAGAACCTTGTCAAAAAGTAGAGCCAAAGGTTTGAGAACGTTCCCTGTTATCTGGGATACTGTAGGTCACAGTAACGTCATCCTTGTCTAGCCATATATTCACTAGTAACAATCATTTGAAAAGGCTGTTTAGTAATATTAATTCAATATGAATTTGAATTTTTCTGTGAAAAGAATTGTTTTCATTTGAAATTACTCATTATATATTATCGTTATATTTATGTCAGTGTCTGTCGGTAACATAATAGGTAGAATATTGAATCTGAGCAGAACATATTGTGCCACTAGGATGTCATATGGTCTTCTTGTCAGATCAATGAGTTGCTTTGACTGAACCCAGCTTTACGTATCACAGAGAGACAGAGGGAGGGCTGTGGGGATCTGCTTTGAGCCTTTAACATCAATTACACTCAGTTTGATGAATGGGATGGCATTAGAGAAGAGAAATGCTCAGCTGCTCTTTGTACGTGAGTAAGTATGTGTCGGAGTGAGCGTGTCTTTGTTTTCATTCGTGAAGTCACTTAGCAGCATCAAGCTTTGTGTTTGTGTGTGTATACTGTACAAGAAGAGTATCTGTCTGTGTCAAAGAGGCTTTGGTCGCCTGTAGTTTGGCCCAAAACACTCCCACATTGAGCCTGTCAGACACTCATCAATCAGAAGGGTTAGTAAAAGCCATTTAGGCAGTTTAAACGAGCCGGCCAATCGCACAAGAGTGGGCTCATTAGCATACTCAATTGCCCTCATTTATGCTAGAGACTGTTGGAGGTTTGGCCTCTTTTATTGTTGTCATAGTAGTGCAGGACTGGAATGAAATGTCTGAACAAACAATATCGCAAAAAGAAAACAAACAAAGAAACAAAAAAACTAAATAAAGAGACATTCATTGTATCATCAGTTAGCTTTAATCACAGATCTTTCCTTCTTCAATGCTTTGTTTTTTCCTTATCATCTATCTGATTTCATTTTTTTAATTGTTCTCATTTACCTAATTTTCTTTTTATATAAAATATTCTTAAATGCATAATGAAAATTGTTCCATCTACATTGACGCTTTCTCACATGCATTTATTATTACCTTACACAATTTACTTATTAGTGTTTAATTCATATTAAATCAGTAGTTATGTATTGTTAGAGTTGTTCTTACATTTTACCTTTATAATAATTTTCATTAAAAACAATAACATTATTATATTATATAATAACAACAATACTAATTAGTTTATTATTATTATTATTATCAGATCAGGGGTTACCTTTATAATATAGAATGAGGTTCATTAAAAACAATAACATTAAATAATAATAATAATAATAATTATTATTATTATTATTTACACATAATAATTAATAATTTATTATTATTATTAAACCCTCCCATCATACTACAGCTCATTGCAAAGACACAAGTCCATGTTAAGCCACACTGTTAGTGGTATTCACTAAGTAATAATAATAATAAAATCCATAAAAAGATTTTTAGAAAAGTCATAATTTAAAGGAAAAGTCTGTGTTTCATATGTACCCCTTGCATTACTTTCCATGTAACGTCTACTGCAGTATGTCCATGGATCCTTGCTTTAAAACCCTGGTGTGAGTGGACAGGCTCTAGATGAACAGAATAAAACCATTCCTAAACAAATACTGTAATCACAAACTAACAAATCCACCCCCCCCCCCCCCCCCCCCCATGCAGCTCTGTATATCTCTGCTAAAGTACACCTGCTCTCTAAATCGGTCCCAAATATAGTAGAGCCACTGACTTCTCCTCCTCTACACTCTGAACCACATGCTTTCCCACCCAAATAAGACAGTGATGAATCCAATGGGTTTTTGTTGTCCTGTTTTTATGAACTAGGTCTAAATACCCAGTTACTCTATTCTCCGCGTACAGCTTTTCTGCCTGCCTGCTCTATTGTCCTTAAAGAGACTAGAGCCACAAAGAGAAGCTACACATTAACACAGCCCCTTGTCCTGGCTATTCAGTGTAGCAGAGCACAGCTGTCTCACAGTACACTCTGCGGTTCTGAAGGGTGAGGGGTGACAGGGGGTTCACTTACATTGAGCGGCCCCCTCTGGAGCGCAGAGTGAAGAGTGTTTGGGAGAAACTGAGAAAGGATGGCAAAAAAGGCTCACTATTTCCAGTGATGGAGAGGGTGCTTCGTCACACACGACAGACAGTTGGGGCGGCCCCTTTCTTGGTCGCTTTGCTAACAGTGCGGCTCGACGTGGACTCGTGTCTTTGTGACGAGCCGGAGTATGTGCACTTGTGCAGAGTGTTTAAGCAGAGTTCAAAGGTCTTTAGCATAGTGAGTCTGTGCTTTATGGTGGAAGCTGAGTAATTAAAACCCCTTGGTGTTTTAATAGCATTACCACCCATTGAGATGATGTTTGCAGATGATTACACTAACTTTCAGCTGTGCTTCTTTAAAATTTGCAATTACTATTTACACGTTAGAATCTTCTTGTCAATATTAAGAATCCCAGTGGTCTTGGACTTCAGTTGCTGACACTGCAGACTGAAACTTCCGGATTTGTATTTAATGAAAATAATAAAATAATAAAATTAATTAATTAAATAAATTAATTAATTAATTAATTAAATTAAATTAAATTAAATTAAATTAAATTAAATTAAATTAAATTAAATTAAATTAAATAATAATTTGATTGAAAAAGTTTGCACCAGTCAACTTAACCAGATTTTTTTTTTCTCATAAGAAAAGTGAACTTGGACTTTTTAGGGGAAAACATTTTAGGGGAATGATTTTCTTAAATGATTTTCAGTTTTTTTGGGGGGTAAATTGAGCTTACTGGTGCTAAAAGTGCATTGTTGATATTCATTATACTGTATGTTTTTGATTACTTAATGGAAATATGTGCATTTAACAAATATTTCACAGAACTCCAAAACAAAAACTGTTTCATTTTCTCAAATATATGAAGTTTAAACATTTTTAAGATTCTAGACAGCTTACTATAAATTTAGTTTTTTTCTAAGTTCAGTAAAAATGTAGGTTTAGGTATGTAAAAATTTTAAGCATTGAAAAAGAAGAGTGATCTGGACTTGGATCTGGTCTTGACTACTTCTCTAAAGATTAAATGTAACATAAAATAGATTATTTATCTATTTAGATTATGAATTTTTTTGACCACAAGCATTTCCAGCAGCCAGTCACGTTTAGCTTCACTGTATGCTTACGCATCAAATATTCAAATATATTAATCATAATTATTTTGATGTGTCTCATTATTTTATTTTAGCAGATACTGCACATTTTCTACACCTCTGTGTAAATCAACATTTAGAAAATTCCCAGTGCAATAAATATGCTTACATTCGCTTACAGCACAATTAAATCCTTTGTTAAACCAAGAGCCTTTGGTAAAGTCAGGACAATTCAATTAATCTTATTCTCAGCATGACACCCCAAGAGAACATTTCCTGAGTTTATGATGACTGATGTCTCATCCGCACTGCTCTGACAGTGGTCTTATCTGATCTGAGATCAGCTTTCATGGGTTAAGACTATGTAAGGAGGAGCAGTCTTGATCTGTGTAAAAAATGTCTGTCAGCATAAATCTAATAAGAGTAAATTAGACAGATTTACACTCATGATGCTGGAGTAGAGGGCATGAAGAGAGACAGAGTGATTTATCATGCAAGGAAAGACAAATTAATAAATAACCACCAGACTCAGCACTGGAGAGCAGTCATTATCAGCCAACAGGAGTTTAAAATGCATAATGGACTGTGATTAAGAACACATGGAGATATGGTACCATGGTTGCACCTGCATGTGCATTTTTATGAATGTAAGTTTATGACCCAGTTTCTCCTGCCTGAACTGCAATTATAGGAGAATGTTCACTATGCATAGTGAGTTAAAGGGATATTCCCCCCCCCACCCCCCCAAAAAATTATCTGATTTACTCACCCTCATGTCATTCCAAACCTGCATTTCTTTCCTCTGTGGAACACTAAAGAAGATATTTTGAAAAACATATTTTATTATTCCGCGACCCTAAAGGGATACGTTTAGAGAATGGATGGATGGATATTTTATTGTCTTTCACTATTTGGATAAAATCAGAAGAAATTCATATAGGTTTGGCATGAAGGGTGAATAAATGATGACAGCTCCTCCTTTTCGCTTTTGGGTGAACTTTGGGTGATCAGTTTATTCTAGTTATTTGATCTATTAAAATTAGCCATTTATCCAAGGATTGTCCAGCAGAGGTCAGTAGGAGCTAAATTGATCAGAATTTTCATATCATGTTGGTTTAATTCATCACAATCTACACACTTTAAATCCACAAGAATTGTTATTCACACCTTGCAACGGTTTTATAAATTATTAATATGTATTATCGTATGAATATGTCATATGTAAATTATTATTAGATTTGGCAGTGGCCAAAGTTTTTAAAAATTTAAAAAAAGAAAAGAAAAAAAAGCACTATAAAATTGTGATAAATGTGGTGTTTTAAAAGTTATGTTTTTTTCTCAAATATGTCTATATATTATTTAAGTTTTAGTTTTCGATATTTTAGTACTTTAATGCTGTATATTAGCCTAGTTACCAAGACAACATTTCTCATTTTCTCAGTTTACGTTGAAGTACTAAAATAACTAAAACTAAAAAAATATATATAAACATATTTAAAAAAAAAAAAAAAAAAAAAAACTAAAACTAATAAAAACACACAACTTTAACTAAAATTAAAATGTAAACAGAAAATATAACAAATAAAATCTCATTCAAAATGTTAACAAAAACTATAATAGTAAGTGAAACTAAAATAACATTTAAAACAGTATCTGGGCCTACCATTATTTACATTAAATATAAACTAAACCCTTTTTTTTTTTTTTTTTTTCAAATAATGACATTTTTATGGTTTTATTTTTATTTTTAGTCAACGATAATAACCCTGGATTGCATGTATATATAGAGACATATAGCATCTTGTTTACACTAAGTGCAAATAGTGATAGATGCCATTTACAAAGTGTAAATAGAAGCAATATGATATTTGTACTAAAGGTAAAATATCTGGGCAATGTTGACCAGAGTTACAGTAGTTAAAACAGGCTCTCAGTGTATAGACATGGCATAAATATTAATACACCACTAGCAGTGCAAAATAAACACTTCACCTGTGCACATTAGACTTTGAAATATATTTATGCTTACTGAAAACAAAGCATAGTGAGCTGCTGGAGCTGTTCTTCTTTTACACAGGGCAGATAGTCTCAGATCTGTTACAGAAATGTACATACCTGTACAACATAAACAAAAAGAGACACAATTAAGATGAAATGGTTAAATGGTCATATAAAATAAAGTCAGAGCTTCTCAAATGAAACCGATTGAAAGTGTGTAATTGAGCCAAATGAACGTTTGTAATTTTGGAGCAATAGCACAGCCTGCTGACAAACAGAGGCAAATAACAGGCAATGGATTTCCCACCAAAAAAAAAAAAAAAACACCATTACAAAAATACATTGTGGCAGGATCAGTTAAATTAATAAATTAAAATAAATAATAATAATTGAAATTACTTCTGGCATTTTTCATTGACATAATTTAAGGATTTCTTTTAGTGCCTAAATGATCCCATCTTGTGCAACAGTTTTTAATATGCATTTTGTCTAGTAGTCATAACTACAAATATCTCAAAATAAATATGAACTTTCCATGTTATCAAGTTTAGGGGATATGTTGGATATGCATCAAACACCAAATCAAAAGATCCTATACATGGACTTAAAAATACCATACTAGGTGTTGTCAATGTCAAAGATATAATGTAACGAACACAGGAGATGCATGCTCATATTGTTTCAAGCTCATATGACTGGGTCTCGAGCTCCAAAAAAAGCACTGTAAAATGTATCATAAATGTGGTCCATATGACTAGTGCACCATATTGGTGAATATTCACTAGCAATGCA
This sequence comes from Coreius guichenoti, assembly GCA_039654105.1. Taxonomy (NCBI): domain Eukaryota; kingdom Metazoa; phylum Chordata; class Actinopteri; order Cypriniformes; family Gobionidae; genus Coreius; species Coreius guichenoti. The sequence goes on from CM077170.1 coordinate 27,192,802, forward strand.
GACTTAAAGTCCTGAGAGAGAGATGTCTGTTTTCACCAAAAGGTCTAGTTATGGCATTTTGATTAAACATTGTCATTTTTTTTTTTTTTAATGAAACGTGCATGGCTGAATTGTTCACAATAAGATCTATAACATGCATTTAGGAAATGCATTTAGATTATTTTTTATATCATGTCAGCTGTTTACCAAGGAGGCTTATAATACCTGAAGAAACCTCAGTGGCTGTTTCTCTGCTCGATCCCCTGGAAGTACACAGCCTGGATGCTGTTATCTTTGCACACAGCCACTCATTTCTGGAAACATATGTCATGTGACTGATCACTCATCAAAGGCCGAAGACAATGTTAAAATTTACGTACATTTCATACCCTCCAAAAATAATGTCATCTGTAAAAGTTCTACCAATTTATATGTTGCTTAAATATGTAGGCAGCATCTACCTTTGGATGGCTATCAGTGGGGAAACCTGCTTTTTACAGCATCTACCAGCAGTGGTGGTAGTGACACTAACCAAACAATTCCTGACCCCTAGATGTTACACCCGGGAAATACGGTGTTCGAGAACACCATATGCCTACATGAACAGTGTATAGAACTGTATGTGATTCCAAACACTTGATTGGGGAATTGCCACAAACCTGCTCTTGGAACTCATTGAAATTTTAAGTGTCAGAGAAATATATATTTTCATGCAGTGCAGGTTTTTGAAATAGTGGGGTGAAACTAAACTCTTAAGCACTATCCCATGGGAGCCAAGTGACTCTCTCATAGTTAATTCCTCCACGTGTTCCTTCCTGATGCAGTCTAACATTTCTCATTGCCGTTTAGATTTACAGATATCGAGTGACGAGAGTATAGTAAAAGAGAGTGAATAACCTCCGTGTGAGATAATAATTGATTCTTCACAAAAATTTGTTTTACGCTATGGACATCACTCCACGCTGAGAGTCATATGACCCAAACCCTTATGACCCTCACACAAGATGGCTGCCAGGTCTGTCAGCAGAAGTTACTCTGTGATCTAGAATCAGCTCCTCTAAGCCATAACAGGTATATGAGGTTAAACAACCTAAACACTTGTATAAATGCTATATAGGTGTATAATGCAAATGAAAAGACAAAAAAGTAATGTTTTGAAAAATCATGTTTTGTATCATAAGATTCAGTCATCTGATCATCATTTTCATGTAAATCTAGAGGTTTTGCGTGGGAGCATCAACACATTCTCATGTGAGAAGAGAAGAGGTCCAAGAAAAGAAGCCAGAGGGAGCTAGTACAGAGCCAAAAAAAATCCAAACAAAGAACTGTTATTTCAAAATTTGTCAAAGGTTAGTCACAAGGCTGAACAACTGGAGAATTAATGAAACTGAGGGGAAACAAATTGATTTAATACATATTTATAAACATCTGCCTATAGGCGGAGCGCATGCTTGTGTATGGAGTGATATTGCTATTAATTCCTCTTTTGAATTGAGTTTATGTGATACACATTAAACTGTGTTAATCTAGTATTTTGTAAAGGGATGATTCACCTCCAAAGGGAAATTTGACTCACGTTGGTCCAAATCTGAATGCATTTCTTTCTTCTGCGAAACACAAAACAAGATATTTTGAAGAATGTTGGTTACCAGTTGGTTACCAGGTTAACAGTTTTGGTTACCAATGACTTTCATTGTATAACAACAACTGCAACAAAAAAAAAAAAAAAAAACAGACATTTCTCAAAATATGTTATTTTATGTTCTAAAAAAGAAAAAAGGTCATACAGGTTTGAAATTACTTAATAATTAAAGTCAGTAAATGATGTCAGAATTTTCATTTTTGGGTGAACTAACTCTTTAAGCCCTTGAGGGCCTGATGCAAAGCAAAGGTCACCGAACCATGACTAATGTTTTAAGATAGTGGTTTGCAGTCTAGTTTCACGTGAGTGCTTAAACAGCGGTGCTAATTCGCACAGCAAGACATTTACAAATGTAAAATGTAGCGATTCAGTTACAGTTCATGCGCAGATTTCAGAGTTTGATGACCATGATGAAATGCTGGTGATACATGAGATCAGGAGTTTCAGTTTCATCAGTCCTTGTATCAAACGTCTAACACAAAGACATTAACGGTAGTAGAAATATGAATCATTGGTCTTCTCTTGTGTGTGTACGCAGTGCTGTGTGGTTGCACTTAACCTATTGAATCTGATTAAATACACAAACAGTTCACTAAAAGTTCATGCAAAGCTTTGGGGTTTTATGCAAGTTATATAAATAATAAAGGCTAAAAATGTAAATAAAGGCTAAAAATGTAAATATAGGCTGGTTCATTCTTAATTGCTTTCAATGGGAAGTAGATATTGCATTAAGAAATTGTGAAAAAAAGAATATAAAATACTCTCACTCTACAACTTATTTTATTTTTCCCCCAGAAATAGCTAACTGGGACAGCTATTTCTTGCATTTCATTTATGGTTCATTTTGAGTGAAATCTTCTGTTCCTCCATACGGGGCAGGTTATCAAAAAAGCTGAATACTCAAGCGTTCGCTCTCGCATTAAAGGTCCAATTAATTTGAGCAAAGAGTTAAATCACGCGGGTTGTTAGCATGTGACAGTGTCAGTCTTTCATTTTGACCTTTTAAAACTGTGAGAAACACTTGCAGGAGGAGTTTCATTTGACAGCAAGCAGTGATTAGTTGAACGTCATATACGCTGCCTTCTCCTGTTAAATGTGCAGAATTCAGTCATAATTCAGCACGCCTTCTTTCCCGAAATAGCTTGCATTGGGATGCCGGTGGTATAAAGTTTTTAGGGAAAAACAATACCCGCTCTCGTTCGAGTTTTAGTCAGAGGGCCGCTTTCTTTTGTGCTAATAGATGGCAGAGGAGGTTTTGATAGATCCTAATGGGAAAAGTAGAGGGGTAAGTAGGCCTAATTTACTTTGCATATTAGGCTATTGTTTTTATTATTGTTGTTGTTATTATTATTACATGCAAATGCTGCAGTGTCTTGACGCGGCGTTGAGACGCGAGAGTTATGACAGATAAAAATATTAAATTGTGAATGCTCGTGTCATGAGACATCTGTTGAATTCTTGGCATTTACAGGGAGAAGTTGGTATTATAAAGATTTTTTTTTTTTATTTTGTTCTCAAAGTAAGCAATTGTTTGCAAAGCCCCATTTATCCTGCAATATCTATAAAAGCATAACTAATCTAAACCCAAAATGCGAAGTGTATTGTGCCTGTTAATTTCTAGCATTTCTTCAACCTAAAAATATAGTTATTGTCTTAATTTGACAGATAGCTTATTGTAATGTTTAGAAGAATTAGACTGACTACTGAAACTTTTATATTATCTTTTATGTTAAACTTTTATATCTTAGGTAGAGCTAATGATTCCCAATTTCGTAAGCGTGTTACTGTTAGGCTACCTCAGTTACCTTTACTATTGCTCATTTTTAGAGTTAAATCTCTCTCTTTCTTTTTTTTTTTTCAAGAATTAAAACTAGCAAGAATATATTGCTAAAGAATACTACTAGCCAGTCTGCATATAGAATGGCTCATGCGTATCAATAGTACGAGTGTGCAATGTCGTGTGAATGTTCGCGTGCATATGATACGCACTTTATGGCGTGTATATGACACGCTCTTGGGTAGGATGGGGGTGGGGGGTTCGTGCGTATAATACGCCATAAAGTGCGTATCATATGCACGCCAAAAACTGCGTACCATATACACGCCAAAATTACATTTCACGACATTGCACACTCGTATTATTGATACGCATTTTCGTGTGATCGGGCTCCATTTATGGTTCTTATATGTCCAAAGGCAGTGGTCCGATATGTCTTTTATTTGGCATTCGTCTCATCAAGTAAACATGCATCTTCAGGCTTCAGGGTTTATAAATGCATAGTAATGCAATTATTTTAGCAAGCTGCTGTGGAATTGAGCAAAATGGCAGCAAGATAGCTGTCATCTTAGAAAATGAGATGGCACATCTTGTCAGTCAGAAAACAAAACAAAAATGTTTATCACTGTAGTAGTAAATGTTTCCTTTTACAAACACTGTTTAGTAACATTTTTGTAAGCAGGACCCACAGCCCTACCCCAAACTGTGACTAACATCATAAAGATTTGTTTATAGGGGGCTTTCACATTGGCAGTTTAGTTCAAAACAGAGCATGGTTCGCATGAAAAATTGGTAATGTGAAAGCTGTTCCTTAATAAAACACTTTAGCAAACGCACACCATCCGAGGTGCAGGTCAAAGAAAACAAATCTATATGAAGGTGATATGACCACATGTGAATGTGAAAGCTGTCATGCGGACCTGGAAGCAGTACACTGGAACTATATTTCCCATTCATTTTCTGTGAAGGGATTAGTAAAATTTCTTCAATAAAAATAAATCAATCCAACTTCAGATATTAATCACATCATTACAACCCTTTTTCAAAAGCAAAATACGGTATAAGGCTGTGTACTACAAATTACTCATGCCAACAAAAACCCCAGCTTTCTTAAAGGTACACCTTTGTGCATGTATGTTATTTACCCCTAAAGGTGCATATTAGTACCTAAATGGCGCATATTACCTTTTGAATGGAGTGATTGGAATGAATGATGTAATCACATTATAAATGACTGTATGAAACTATTGACTTATAGTCATTGATTCTGAGCTCTGAGCTGATTTGTTTGTTGTGAAAGTATAAAGTATGTTGTGTTGTATAAATACTGTTATAGCTCAATTTCTCTTTAGTGAAAATGAATGTTTTTTTTTTTACTTCCAGAACTCTAATGCATCTTGTGAGCATCTTGTGCCTGATACAGATAAAGCTCTCTTTTTGAGAACCCTGTTCTTTTTTTGGGCCCATGTGACAAGGTCCCACCCATACAATTAAAAAAAAAAAGTCAATTTAACCTGTATTTCAGCTGCTCATGAGAAAACATGGAAACACATAGTTGCCTTTTGAGAATATTTCCCTGAATGTCATTCTCCAACAATGCATTACTAATTCATTTTATAATACAATTAGTGTTTCCTACTACAGTATACTACCACTATAAATCAGAACAAAATTCTACTTACGTTGTTCTTTTTATTCATGAGTGACATCTCATGAATGACAGCCTTCATACTTTCAGTTTCAGACTTCTTCCATCTCCTGCAGCTGAGAATTTCTTCCACTTAAATGCTTTCACACTTTTAGCTTGTGATAGTGTTGAGAATTTTGTTCATGTGCAAGATAATTATTGTAACTCAGTTTGCCTGGCCAGTGAGTGAACACTCATGCCACATGCTAAATGGATCAGTGCCAGAGTCTAATACTTCAGACTCAGTGTAGGGTTTTTAAACCATTTAGTATTTATGCTTAAAGTGTGATTTTGTACTCCAGATAGAAAATTCCTACTTCAATGTTGGTTGCAGTGTGTATTGAAATGCAAATATTTCTGTAATCTACTCATGCTGCCTATATACCATAGCCAACAGCAGTGAACACACAAAGCTGCTTATATGGAGAATTTGTGATTAAAGAAAGGTCTGTTCATATTCATATAGTTTCATATACTTCCCAAAACAGCTTCCTTATGAAAGAAACCTCTTGTTAGAAACATGTAATGTGCTTAATCTAAGTACCTGACATCTTCTGAAAAGTTTAAATCCAAAAACAGGAAAGTATGTTTTTAAAAATAGTTGTCTGTCACATGTTTCTCCAGCATCTAACCTCATCCCTGTTGGCAGTAGCGTTCCTCTCTTCCTTTGGGAGCTCCTTGCTCTATGGTTATAACCTGGCTGTGGTTAATTCTCCTGCACAGGTGACTGACACCAACAAACACAAGTTTTCACATAGCCTCACATACCGTAACAGTTACAGTTTTTGTATGCTGTTGGTTTGAATCACTTACTTGTTGAAACACTGAACACAGTTTCTTCTGATGTTGATTGAGGGCTCTTTAATATGTTCTTAAAATGTGCCCTCTGACATAACATTTAATTTGAATGAAGGCTATTTAAACTGATAGATGTCAATAGCGCAAGTGCTAAATATAAAATACTGTAATTCACTCTTCATTACAGTGAAGGCTTGAAATGGTACATATATCTGCCAAGTCACAAGTCCTGACTAGAAGTATCAGAGCATGATTGTACTGAACGTATTGTATAGCTAACTTCAGCTTGTGAAAGAGTAATGAGGCTAAAAATATATGCTCTAAATTTATGCTCATTTAGAAGAAATAACTATGACAATGGCACAATGGGTACACAGAAAAAGGTCATTCAAATGAACAAAAAAAATTGCAACCATCACATGACATAATTTTTTGGGGGGGAGAGTGAGTTTTTCTCTACGATGACACATTCATCTGTTCTGCACTGTATAATTTTGACTTGCTATTTTGATTTGCTATCATTCTCTATTCATCTAATTTCATAAGACTAGAGGCTCATTTTATTACAATTTGATTGCAAACAGCTGAGAAGTTTTTTAACCCATACTTCTTGTAATTGCATTATCGCTGCCTATCATATATTATAATATGATAGCATGATGGTAATGCCCAGACAAGGTATTAGAAATGTATATTAATTAAGAGCTACACAACATGTTTTCTTTGTATTTGTTCTTCTCATAGTACATAAAGGACTTTTTTAACCAAACCATTGTGAGGCGGAATGGGTCAGGAGTGGATGAAGAGACTCTTACACTTATGTATTCAGTCACTGTGTCTATATTTGCCATTGGAGGCCTGGTGGGCTCTCTCACAGTGGGTATGCAGGTTACCAGATTTGGGAGGTAGAGTATGCGGCTTTATACATACATTACAATTGATACATTACACAGCTTCAAGGCCAAAGTCCTATAGCTGCTTGAATGTTTTGTGCATCTTCCTAATTTGTAGGAAAGGGACACTGGTACACAGCACCATTCTGGTGTTTATCGGTGGAGGGTTGATGGGCTTCAGCCGATTATGTGGATCTCCAGAAATGATCATCACTGGGCGCTTCATTACAGGGATACATTCAGGTTATTCATTTCATTTAAGGCCTTAAATGTCAAAAATGAAAATGATGTCATCATTTACTCACCCAAATCTATATGAATTTCTTTTTTTCTGTGAGACATAAAAGAGATTTTTTGAGAATTCACTTTTTTTTTTGGACTAAATGCGGCCACCAAAACGGTTAACATTCTTCGGGACATAATCAGGCCTATAGGGTGAAATCCCAAAACCTGTGTCCGTCGCTCCCAAACTCGTGTCCGTCGTCCCCAGGAATAGATCGGGTGCACAGCGAGACACGTCTCCTAAAGTTCTTCAACATTTTTTTCAACTACTGCTCTAAACAGACAGAGACAGACAATTTTGCACACATTTAAGCTGCGCCCCAATTCAGAGGCTGCATCCTTCAAAGGCCACGAAGGTCGGAACGAGCAGCGGAACTATGGAGGATTGTTCTTGTCGCCTATCAATGTGATAGTTTCCGTTGATAAGTGGCAGTAACGATTGTACTGGACTTTTTTAAAAGTTATGTTAAACTGTCTGAAAACAAAACAGGGTTCACTACCTGTCTAAATATGTTCACCATGGTCCATTTCAGTATATAATAAAGAGTATAAACTATATATAATCACATCTTAGTCTTAAGATATGTCAACATTTCAACCGCTTTTTTTTTAGTTTTTACTTTTGTATCTTATGTAGATATTTGAATAAGTTGAAACCCAATACTTACGTTTAAAAGTGTAATTCTGCAATTTCTCTAAAAAAAATCCTGTTGTCACTGCCGTATAATGAATTCTGGGGTAGGCAAGGCCACAAATGATCCATCTGTTGTATCCTTCATTTAACGGAAACGAAATTGAAGAATTTGAAGGAGCCTTCGATTGGGACAGCCTTCGTCGCGCCGCGGTGACGCAATGGGCATTCAAATGTAGCCTTTGAAGGATGCAGCCTCTGAATTGGGACGCAGCTAAAGTGACTGACAAAGCGGCTTCTAAAGACTGCATCCGAAAACTTAAAAATGTTGCCTTTGGAGGACACATTCCAAGGAAGGCATCAAGGCACGTCCGAATCCAATGTTAGCTTCACTTCCTGTCTCCTGAGGTACCTTCATCTGATCTTTTTTTGAAGGCAGCATAGATGTCTCCTTCGCTGCCTTTGATATTCCACAATCCTATGCGTTCCATTCGTTCCAATCCTATGCTTTCCATGGCTTGGCATGTACTACACGTGACACAGACACCAATTCACGCCAAAGTCATTCCCATAGCGTCAACACCATGATGCGGCATCGCTGTTCCCTTAGAAAGGGAACCCCTTTCCTTCTCAAAAATGTACACTTGACTCTTCTAGTGCCATCAGTAATATTCATCTTATGTATTTTTCCGCTGTACTGAAATGTGTTCCTCTGCTGTGCTGCTGTAGGGATATCTCTCAGCGTTGTGCCAATGTATCTGGGAGAAATTGCTCCAAAGAATCTCCGGGGCTTCCTAGGACTCGTGCCCAGCATCTTCATCTGTATAGGAGTGTTTATCGCTCAGATTTTAGGACTCCATGAGATCTTGGGCAAGGTGGTTCCATTCTATTTCATTTTATAACATTTGATTTTCTTTCTTTGTTATGAATATTACAGATATATTGATTGATATATTTTGAACTTTGTTGTGCCAACATGTTTTGCCATGTAAAACAGATCTGTTACTGCTTTGATTTTAGTCTTGTTAAGTCTTCTTATCCTTATCATTTGGTTGTTTCACACAGGAAGAGCACTGGCCTCTGTTTCTCTCCCTAGTCATGGTGCCTACATTCATACAGCTCATGCTGTTGCCATGGTTCCCAGAGAGTCCGAGATATCTGTTGATGGAAAAGCGGAACATTCATGCCACTATCAAAGGTAAAGAATTTTCTTACTTAAAGAAACAAAATTATCAAAATTATGGCTGCATCGGAAATTGCATACTTCCCTACTATAGCTGAAAAAAAGTAGTATGTCAGAATTCACAGTACTCATAAAACAGTAGGTGAAATATACCTTCGTCAGAGATTCGAAGTGCGCATACGATGGACACTTTACTATCCCATGAGGCCATGGGAGACAATTTGTGAATGGCAGAGAAGCGACCCAACTGACGCTGGTAGGTCACATAGTCACATGACAATAGCTGGGTTTCCATCCAAACGTGAAGCAAATCTTTTCAAAGTTTGCAAACAAAAAAACAAAAACATCAAGTTGTTAGAGCGGGTGACGGTGGTATTGGTAACCTAGTAACCAACAGTAATTAAAACACCATCAGCGGAAACGGTGGGTTTAATGTTCGCTACGTCAACATTTATTCAGCAAATGCGTTTCCATCTCTCATTATTCGATACAACTCTTTTTCAAGTCAAAAACCACAAGCAAGCATAAAAACCTTTTTGCGAATTAAGGTATTTTTATTTCGAAATTTTACGTTTCCCTCACTTGTTTCTGAAGCGATACTTGCATATAAAAACAGGGTGATGGATAGGTCATAGGTAATGACAACATGACGGATGTTGAACTGTATGTCCAGATTACAGTCATACTACACACATTTACACTATATAGAATGTACTTTTTAATGTAATTACCAATTTAAAAGAAGTATGCGATTTCGGATGTTGTTCCATCAGGACGTTGGATCATGTTGTTCCAAATCTGTATTACGTTGTTTCTTCTGGAACACAAAAGGTGATTTTTTTTGGAGAATATAATGAAGATTATCATTGAATAACAATTTTGCCTCACACAAAGCTATTGTATAAATTCAGAAGATTTATACAGCACATAAGTTGCCTGGACTAGTGTGATGATACTTTTGTATAAGTGCCCATTCATTGTAATTGCATGGAAAACATGGACTACTCATCCTCTGGTGTGTCAAGTTTGAAACCAAAAAATATTAACATTTCTATTTCTGTTTTACAAATTAAAATCTTCCATGAAAAGAATGGATTCTAGAAATTCTTCTGAATGTTTCCTTTCACTTCACTGCATTAAAGCTGATTAAATTGTGTTGGAGGGATTAGTGGCCAGACCAGGAGACTCTAATAAGCTGTTATGGGATCTCAGAGCTTCAGAAGCCGCCACTACAAAGGCCTATCAGTCATACAGCAGCTACCAGGTGGAGAACTCACTGACTACAGCAAAGAATGTGACACAGGATTAGAGAAGAGTAGCAGTAGAAACATAGCCATTTCCATACAGAATTATGATGTATTTGTGCATGATTTAAGAGGATGATTTTGATATGGTTATCATGGCAAAATGTAGCTTATAATGTTATGAGGATTAATATCATGTTGAGTTTCTAATTGAAGCATATCTTAAGATGTACTTCTTAAACGATGATCAGATGACTGAGATAAATCATTAAACGCTTACATATAGCTAACCAGCATCGACATGCTCACTGTATGCTGTATAGCCAGAGGAGAACTGCAACGTTTTTTTTTCTCCACTACAAACACCTTATAGTGTTTTTCTTTGCCATATTGGCGTTTGACTTACTCACAGAAGGTTTTCAGACTTATATAGTATAGTTTTGTCAATCAATTAAAAAAAAAAGAAACACATTTGTCTGTAATTAATCACTATTCATCTCACCTAGCATTAAAACATTTTATATATTTTTATGTTGCAATACATACACTATATTGCCAAAAGTATTGGGACACCCCTCCAAATCATTGAATTCAGGTGTTGCAATCACTTCCATGGCCACAGGTGTATAAAATCAAGCACCTAGGCATGCAGACTGCTTCTACAAACATTTGTGAAAGAATGGGTTGCTCTCAGAAGCTCCGTGAATTCAAGCTTGGTATCGTGATAGGTTGCCCCCTGTGGAATAAGTCCATTTGTGAAATTTCCTCACTACTAAATATTCCACGGTCAACTGTTAGTGGTATTATAACAAAGTGTAAGCAATTGGGAACAACAGCAACTCAGCCATGAAGTGGTATGCCATGTAAAATCACAGAGCGGGGTCAGCACATGCTGAGGCGCACATTGCACAGAAGTCGCCAACTTTCTGCAGAGTCAATAGCTACAGACCTCCAAACATCGTGTGGCCTTCAGATTAGCTCAAGAACAGTGCGTAGAGAGCTTCATGCATCTAAGCCTTACATCACCAAGTGCAGTGCAAAGCGTTGGATGCAGTGGTGTAAAGCACGCCGCCACTGGACTCTAGAGCAGTGGAGACGTGTTCTCTGGAGTGATGAATCACGCTTCTCTGTCTGGCAATCCGATGGACGAGTCTGGGTTTGCTGGTTACCAGGAGAACGATACTTACCTGACTGCATTGTGCCAAGTGTAAAGTTTAGTGGAGGGGTGATTATGGTGTGGGGATCTTTTTCAGGGGTTGGGCTTGGCCCCTTAGTTCCAGTGAAAGGAACTCTTAATGCTTCAGCATGCCAAGACATTTTGGACAATTTCATGCTCCCAACTTTGTGGGAACAGTTTGGGGATGGCCCCTTCCTGTTCCAACATGACTGCGCACTAGTGCACAAAGCAAGGTCCATAAAGACATGGATGAGCGAGTTTGATGTGGAGGAACTTGACTGGCCTGCACAGAGTCCTGACCTCAACCCGATAGAACACCTTTGGGCTGAATTAGAGCAGAGACTGCGAGCCAGGGCCCGGTTGCCTGAAAGCCATTAAGTTAAGAAAACCCTTAGTTATAAGGTTAAGGGTACCCTTAGTGAAACATGGTGTTGCAAGAAAAAACCTAAGGGTCCACTTAAGGAACTTCAAGGGTGTCATTAAGTATTTTCCCTTAATTACTTGAGAGTTTCCTTAAGTTCTGTTATGCGTTGCAACAAAGTCCTTAGTAACCATTTAGCCCTTAAAAAATTAAGGGATCAAAATAGGTCCCTTAAGTCATCTGCTGAACTCAAACGTGATGGATGATTTCATGTTAATTCAGAAAGAAAGTACAGATGTGCATTTTTACCAATCAATTAAAATAAGCCTGTTGAAAGTATGTGAAACGGTGTATATTGATTAAATAAAATTAAATAAACATTCAACACCAAGTTTTCATATTTTTTTCATTACTTCCACTGTGCACTTGAATTATTTCATGGCAGGCTTTCATCTTGTGCGCAAGAGTGACTGATTATAGTGGCAGGCTTGGGTGTTTTTCCCCTGTCTTTCACAAAAAAAAACAAACAAAAAAAAACATTATTGCTGTTTGTCCTTGGTACAGTTTGGTTTAGATTTTTTGTTTCCATTACTGTAAAGCCGGTTAGCACACGTCGCGTCTAGGACACCGAACGCGTCTTTCAGTGAATAATCACCAAACTGTGAACAAAGTGGCGTTGATGCGTGAGTACAATACAATAACAACGAGTTGGACATATTTAATGCAATTTAATGGAAAACGATGCGAGTGGCGCGGCAGGATTTTGAACATCCTCCGGTCAGGTGTCGTAGCTGGACTTATAAAAACAATGTGCTCGAGGACGCTCTGTGTCGTCCGTCAGACCGCCTTTAATATTCTCCATAAATCAAATATTGTAGTACAGCTGTATAGTTTAGTAAATGTCAAACTTGTTTAAAAGTCAGTGGTCCGTTATGTTCTGTTTATTGCGTGAGATTTCATAACTATAGCAACCGCTTCTCCATTGCCGTGTTTTGCCAGAAAATTGTGAAATGCTTAGTATAAACACTTAGGTAAGGGTGACTGTTAAGACGTTTGTTGCAACGCTCTTAAAGAAATCCCTTGCCTCAGGGATTTTTCCCCCTTAGGGATACAACCCCAGAGGTTTCATGCAACCGGGCCCAGGCCTTCTCGTCCAACGTCAGTGCCTGACCCCACAAATGTGCTTCTAGAAGAATGGTCAAAAATTCCCATAAACACACTCCTAAACCTTTTGGAAAGCCTTCCCAGAAGAGTTGAAGCTGTTAAAGCTGCAAAGGGTGGGCCAACTCCATATTAAACCCTACGGATTAAAAATGAGATGTCAGTTCATGTGCATGTAAAGGCAGGCATCCCAAAACTTTTGCCAATATAGTGTATTTTTACATTGAATCTCCAAATAAATGTATAAACAAGATTTTATATTGATATATTACATACACAAGAGTAGCCTATATTAGAACCCAGGTGTGGGAGTTTTATTGAATAGGAGGTGGAGGAACAACAAAGTTGAGTATTCAGGTAGGAATCAATACTTGTTTCAGAAACTTAGGATCTTAAAACAACTCTAGGTTAAATAAGAGTCTTTCAACCAAAATAGCATCCAAAGAGGTAAATATTCAGGTAAATAATAACATAAAGCTTCCGAGAATCTCAGAGGAACAAACAGAGTCACTTATTTTAATAATATTTCCTCGAGACGTTAAGTATCCACAGACAGACAAAGATGCAGAGAGTCCAGAACATGAGCTAAATAACAGGAACAGGTAAGCCAACACACACAGATCCAGAGAGTTCAGGAAACGAACACAATCACAGATATCCAGGTAAGTTGCGCAAATAAGAGTTCAATCACATTACTGATCCAAAGAGCCCATAAAGACAACGGAATCACAGGAACATGTTAGTAATACAAACAAAAGACTAGGAAACATTACTGATGCAATACAACAAATGACTCAATGACTGGCTTATAAAGTGTGTCCTAAATGCTGAGGTAATGTGCATCAGGTGTGTATCGATAAAACTGAAAGGATAAATTTGGGAATAACAAAGGCAAACAGAAACTAAACACACTGGAACTGTACACAGGCAAATTAAGACTAAATAACATCAAAATAGAAGTCTAAGGACACAGACACAGGGTAATCGTGACAGATAGGCTGCGTCTGAAATCGCATACTCTCTTGAGTAGGCTACTTATTTTGAACAAGCAGTTAATTTACAACCACTAAAAAAGTATGCTGTATATAGTATGAATGTGTGTAGTATGAATATAATCTGGATGTAGTATATTCGCCATGTTGCCCTTATCATGCCTACTGATGTCTCTATTCAATTTTTTTTTTTCTGGGGATGAAATGAGTAGTTATGTACTTTAAAGTAAAGAACATAAATAATTCCAAAGTGCACTTTTTAAAAGTATTTAAAACTGTAACTTTTAAATGTGTAGTTAAAAAAAGTGTACTCTCTTTAATATTATACACCGATCAGGCATAACATTATGACCACTGACAGGTGAAGTGAGTAACACTGATTATCTCTTCATCACGGCACCTGTTAGTGGGTGGGATATATTAGGCAGCAAGTGAACATTTTGTCCTCAAAGTTTATTTGTTAGAAGCAGGAAAAATTTGCAAGCGTAAGGATTTGAGCGAGTTTGACAAGGGCCAAATTGTGATGGCTAGACGACTGGGTCAGAGCATCTCCAAAACTGCAGGTCTTGTGGGGTGTTCCCGGTCTGCAGTGGTCAGTATCTATCAAAAGTGGTCCAAGGAAGGAACAGTGGTGAACCGGCGACAGGGTCATGGGCGGCCAAGGCTCATTGATGCACGTGGGCAGCGAAGGCTGGCCCATGTGGTCTGATCAAACAGACGAACTACTGTAGCTCAAATTGCTCAAGAAGTTAATTCTGGTTCTGATAGAAAGGTGTCAGAATACACAGTGCATTGTTTGTTGCGACTGGGGCTGCATAGCCCCATGGACCAGCCAGGGTGCCCATGCTGACCCCTGTCCACCGCCGAAAGCGACAAAAGTGGGCACGTGAGCATCAGAACTGGACCACGGAGCAATGGAAGAAGGTGGCCTGGTCTGATGAATCACGTTTTCTTTTACATCACATGGATTGCCGGGTGCGTGTGCGTCGCTTACCTGGGGAACACATGGCACCAGGATGCACTATGGGAAGAAGGCAAGCCGGCGGAGGCAGTGTGATGCTTTGGGCAATGTTCTGCTGGGAAACCCTGGGTCTTGCCATCCATGTGGATGTTACTTTGACACGTACCACCTACCTAAGCGTTTTTGCAGACCATGTACACCCTTTCATGGAAACGGTATTCCCTGGTGGCTCTGGCCTCTTTCAGCAGGATAATGTGCCCTGCCACAAACCAAAAATGGTTCAGGAATGGTTTGAGGAGCACAACAATGAGCTTGAGGTGTTGACTTGGCCTCCAAATTCCCCAGATCTCAATCCAATCGAGCATCTGTGGGATGTGCTGAACAAACAAGTCGGATCCATGGAGGCCCCACCTCGCAACTTACAGGACTTAAAGGATCTGCTGCTAACATCTTGGTGCCAGATACTACAGCACACCTTCAGGGGTCTAGTGGAGTCCATGCCTTGACGGGTCAGGGCTGTTTTGGTAGCAAAAGGGGGACCAACACAATATTAGGTCATAATGTTATGCCTGATCGGTGTATTATCTGCAAGTACAGTTTAAAAAAAAAATATATATATATTTTAAGATTTGAAGTACACTAAAAGTGCACATTTAATAAAATTAAGCACACTTCTTTTTCACAAGAGGATGCTTTAATCCAAAGTGATCTGTTGTATTCTGCTGTTCTGATGCTCTGGTGTTCTGACATGATCTGATGAGCCGATACTCTTATATAATGACGCTCAGATTCTGATTCCTCTTTGCAGCACTGAAGTGGTACCGAACTAAGTCTAACATCCAGGCTGAGGTGGAGGAGATGCAGGCGGAGCAGCGCTCTTTGTCCTCAGTGGAGACTGTCTCAGTATTGCAGCTCATCAGGGAACCCTCTGTTCGCTGGCAGCTTGTTACAGTCATTGTGGTCAATGCTGGGATGCAGCTGTCTGGAATCGATGCGGTGTGTGTGTTTTTAAACAGTGGTACTGGTGATGACAATTACCATAAAATGGCAATAACTTTATTTGAGATAATAAAATGGAACACCTGGTTTCTATTTCTAGATCTGGTTCTACACTAATGCCATCTTTGAGAATGCCGGCATTCCTGCTCATCAGATTCAGTACACAACCGTTGGCACTGGAGCCATAGAGGTCATCGCTGGACTCATAGGGGTGAGAATACCGTGCATACCATAAATATTAGGAAACTATATTACATTGTTTTTTGCAATTGTGATTGTTCTGTACATACATATTAGGTTCTGTCCTGAGTAAAAATAGAATGGCAAATTTAACCTTTGATAATATAATTGGCTCCTAAGTAACACTGTGTAATTCATCATAATTCTCTGAATTTTGTCTAGTGCTTTACTATTGAGCGTGTGGGTAGGAGGCCTCTGATGATTGGTGGCTTTAGCTTTATGGGCGTGTGCTGTGCTGGAATCACTTTCTCCCTCATGTTACAGGTAATTATGAACTCCAATATTTACTTGCTCTTGTCTCAATGATCTCAAGATTATTGACACTTGACTAATAATTAGTTATTACTTATTACTATAACTAATTGTATCTTAAAGGTACTTTTAGAAAATGTACAGTCTAGCAAGAATTATCTTTTATATATTTAATAAATGTATATATTTCTTTATATATACACTCACCTAAAGGATTATTAGGAACACCTGTTCAATTTCTCATTAATGCAATTATCTAATCAACCAATCACATGGCAGTTGCTTCAATGCATTTAGGGGTGTGGTCCTGGTCAAGACAATCTCCTGAACTCCAAACTGAATGTCAGAATGGGAAAGAAAGGTGATTTAAGCAATTTTGAGCATGGCATGGTTGTTGGTGCCAGACGGGCCAGTCTGAGTATTTCACAATCTGCTCAGTTACTGGGATTTTCACGCACAACCATTTCTAGAGTTTACAAAGAATGGTGTGAAAAGTGAAAAACATCCAGTATGCGGCAGTCCTGTGGGCGAAAATGCCTTGTTGATGCTAGAGGTCAGAGGAGAATGGGCCGACTGATTCAAGCTGATAGAAGAGCAACTTTGACTGAAATAACCACTCGTTACAACCGAGGTATGCAGCAAAGCATTTGTGAAGCCACAACACGCACAACCTTGAGGCGGATGGGCTACAACAGCAGAAGACCCCACCAGGTACCACTCATCTCCACTACAAATAGGAAAAAGAGGCTACAATTTGCACGAGCTCACCAAAATTGGACAGTTGAAGACTGGAAAAATGTTGCCTGGTCTGATGAGTCTCGATTTCTGTTGAGACATTCAGATGGTAGAGTCAGAATTTGGCGTAAACAGAATGAGAACATGGATCCATCATGCCTTGTTACCACTGTGCAGGCTGGTGGTGGTGGTGTAATGGTGTGGGGGATGTTTTCTTGGCACACTTTAGGCCCCTTAGTGCCAATTGGGCATCGTTTAAATGCCACGGCCTACCTGAGCATTGTTTCTGACCATGTCCATCCCTTTATGACCACCATGTACCCATCCTCTGATGGCTACTTCCAGCAGGATAATGCACCATGTCACAAAGCTCGAATCATTTCAAATTGGTTTCTTGAACATGACAATGAGTTCACTGTACTAAAATGGCCTCCACAGTCACCAGATCTCAACCCAATAGAGCATCTTTGGGATGTGGTGGAACGGGAGCTTCGTGCCCTGGATGTGCATCCCACAAATCTCCATCAACTGCAAGATGCTATCCTATCAATATGGGCCAACATTTCTAAAGAATGCTTTCAGCACCTTGTTGAATCAATGCCACGTAGAATTAAGGCAGTTCTGAAGGCGAAAGGGGGTCAAACACAGTATTAGTATGGTGTTCCTAATAATCCTTTAGGTGAGTGTATATACGTGTGTGTGTGTGTGTAAACAAGTCTCTTCTGCTCACCAAAGCTGCATTTATTTGATCGAAAATACAAAATCAGAAATAGTGTGAAATTGTTACGGACTGCTCTGAGACTTGGGTTGAAGAACCAAATGCAGCTTTATTCGGACAATTCAGAATCATAATCCATATAACAGGCAAGAGGTCAAAAACACGGGCAAAAGGGTAATCCAGAAAACAGCAGAGAATCCAAAACCAAAACACAGGAAACCAGGATAACACTTAGAAATGCAGTGTAACAACATACAAGACTTTGCAATGAGTGAGAGAAAACACAGGGCTTATATGCAGACATTAGCAAGCTAAAGACACACAGTTAGATGAAATCACAGATAATGAGTCCAGACAAAGGTTTATGGCAGGGGTGTCCAAAGTCCAAATGTGGCCCGGGGATGAATTTCCGCAGCTTGTCTATTAAAATATATTATATGTGGCCCGCCACGCATAATTTACAAATCGTGCAGTTTCACAATGTCAACACAAGATGGCAGTACTAAATTTTAGGCCCGGGAAACATTAACATGCCAAAAGCATAACGAAACAGCACTACTTGTGTGCACTGCGCAGCGTGCGATTCACGATCTCACAAATGTGTTTACTTGCTGAGTGTCTCGATCACACGACCGCTAAACAGCCAGTGAGAAGTGTTCGAGTTCGCCGTAGAGATCTCCGGTACAAGCTGCAAATCTCTCTGTGATTTAATTTACATTAATATCCTGCCAATATCCAGCAACTTTGCACAGCCATTGAAGAGGAGTGGACCAACATTCCACAGGCCACAATCAACAACCTGATCAACTCTATGCAAAGGAGATGTGTTGCACTGCGTGAGGCAAATGGTGGTCGCACCAGATATTGACTTTTTTTTTTAACTGCACATTTTAGATTGGCCTTTTATTGTGGCCAGCCTAAGGCACACCTGTGCAATAATCATTGTGTCTAATCAGCATCTTGATATGCTACACCTGTGAGGTGGATGAATTATCTTGGCAAAGGAGAAGTGCTCACTAACACAGATTTAGACAGATTTGTGAACAATATTTGAGAGAAATAGGCCTTATGTGTACATAGAAAAAGTCTTAGATCTTTGAGTTCAGCTCATGAAAAATGAGGGCAAAAACAAAAGTGTTGCGTTTATAATTTTGTTCAGTGTAGTTTAAAGCCAGTTGAAACACCGCTGACTTAATCAACAACACTAACATGCAAATCAGGAGAAACACTGAGCCGATCCAGTTAGAATACTTTTCAACCAACAATTCACCATCATGAATTTACTGTGCTAACACTAACTGTAACCGTGGTATTTTGTCAGAAATGTAGGATATCTCATTTTATTTAATTTTTAATGTAAAATGAGTAATTACAGACTTTTTTACAGAATTATTTTTTGTCATAAATTTGCAGTTTTGTGCATTTGTATTTATATTAAATGTGTTTATATACTAAATACCATAAAGCCATTCTAGATATAGAAACAATATTTTAATTGAAGAGCGCGTGCTTACAAACAACATAAAACGCAGCTCACCGTCACTAAACGTTCAACGTGATGTGTTCAATTGCACACACAAATGCGGCGGCACGCGCTGTAGCCTATATCATTTCATATTAAAGCACAAAAGAAACATGCAAACCGAGCATGCAATGTCATTTATGTCGTCAATTAAGTCATGAAGTTACCAAAAAGGTGATTAAAGCTGCCTCAAAACTGTGCATGTATGTATTTGTTATGCGTCACATTTAAGAACAAAAGAAAAAGGGAAACAATATTTTTGTAGTTTTAAAGGATTAATCTACATTTAATTTAGAGTTTAGTGTTTGATAACTTTATTCAATTTCTGTATATTTCCAAGGCCACAGGTTTATGACATTTATTATAATGGGTTTTTGTGAAGATTGCTTTAAGCTTACTTAAATTAAAGTTTATTTTTTACTTAGTCGTTATTTTTTAAAGTCTAATAAATATTAAAATTGATAGCTCTCAATTATACTGTAATGTTGAATGGCTATAATTAATGCTTACATTTGAGAGAGAAAAAAACATAGCGACAGAGACATCAGTAGTATTGGTATCAGAGATACTGGCCTTCAGTCATAAACGATGCCATAAATATTAAAAATATACTTTCTTTATGTTGTTTATACATTAATTTGGAGATTGAATGTAAAGTTATTGCAATATAAATGAATATTTAAAAACTTTAATGTTCAGAAAACGTGCGATTAATTAGTTCGTTTTTTTTTATCGATTGACAGCAATAATATATAATAGAAAAGGAACCGGCCCCCAGGTGTGTCCACAACATCGAATCTAGCCCCCTTTTAAAAAAGTTTGGACACCCCTGGTTTATAGCAACCGAGTTCATGATGGAATGGCAAAGGACTAGGGAGGAGTGCTCTCTGGTGGCCATCATAGGCACTCCGGCTGGCAGGCATGACAGAAATATTGTTAGAATTTAAAATACCGGTTTTCTATCTTAATATAATTTCAAAATGCAATTTATTCCTGTCATGGCAAAGCTGAATTTTCTACAGTCATTACTTAGCAATTACAGTCTTCAGTGTCAGTTACAGTCTTCCATCCTTCAGAAAATAATTCTAATATGCTGATTTGTAACATTTCTTGTTGAAAACAGTTGTGCTGCTTAATATTATTGTTAAAAACCATGATGGAAACAGCATTTATTTGACATTTAATTATTGACACTTTTGATCAGTTTAAGGCATCCTTTCTGGAAAGATGTACAAACCCGATTCCAAAAAAGTTGGGACACTGTACAAATTGTGAATAAAAAAGGAATGCAATAATTTACAAGTCTCATAAACTTATATTTTATTCACAATAGAATATAGATAACATATAAAATGTTGAAAGTGAGACATTTTGAAATGTCATGCCAAATATTGGCTCATTTTGGATTTCATGAGAGCTACACATTCCAAAAAAGTTGGGACAGGTAGCAATAAGAGGCCGGAAAAGTTAAATGTACATATAAGGAACAGCTGGAGGACCAATTTGCAACTTATTAGGTCAATTGGCAACATGATTGGGTATAAAAAGAGCCTCTCAGAGTGGCAGTGTCTCTCAGAAGTCAAGATGGGCAGAGGATCACCAATTCCCCCAATGCTGCGGCGAAAAATAGTGGAGCGATATCAGAAAGGAGTTTCTCAGAGAAAAATTGCAAAGAGTTTGAAGTTATCATCATCTACAGTGCATAATATCATCCAAAGATTCAGAGAATCTGGAACAATCTCTGTGCGTAAGGGTCAAGGCCGGAAAACCATACTGGATGCCCGTGATCTTCGGGCCCTTAGACGGCACTGCATCACATACAGGAATGCTACTGTAATGGAAATCACAACATGGGCTCAGGAATACTTCCAGAAAACATTGTCGGTGAACACAATCCACCGTGCCATTCGCCGTTGCCGGCTAAAACTCTATAGGTCAAAAAAGAAGCCATATCTAAACATGATCCAGAAGCGCAGGCGTTTTCTCTGGGCCAAGGCTCATTTAAAATGGACTGTGGCAAAGTGGAAAACTGTTCTGTGGTCAGACGAATCAAAATTTGAAGTTCTTTTTGGAAAACTGGGACGCCATGTCATCCGGACTAAAGAGGACAAGGACAACCCAAGTTGTTATCAGCGCTCAGTTCAGAAGCCTGCATCTCTGATGGTATGGGGTTGCATGAGTGCGTGTGGCATGGGCAGCTTACACATCTGGAAAGGCACCATCAATGCTGAAAGGTATATCCAAGTTCTAGAACATCATATGCTCCCATCCAGACGTCGTCTCTTTCAGGGAAGACCTTGCATTTTCCAACATGACAATGCCAGACCACATACTGCATCAATTACAACATCATGGCTGCGTAGAAGAAGGATCCGGGTACTGAAATGGCCAGCCTGCAGTCCAGATCTTTCACCCATAGAAAACATTTGGCGCATCATAAAGAGGAAGATGCGACAAAGAAGACCTAAGACAGTTGAGCAACTAGAAGCCTGTATTAGACAAGAATGGGACAACATTCCTATTCCTAAACTTGAGCAACTTGTCTCCTCAGTCCCCAGACGTTTGCAGACTGTTATAAAAAGAAGAGGGGATGCCACACAGTGGTAAACATGGCCTTGTCCCAACTTTTTTGAGATGTGTTGATGCCATGAAATGGCACTTATTTTCCCCTTAAACTTATTTCCCTTAAACTTATTTTTCCCTTAAAATGATACATTTTCTCAGTTTAAACATTTGATATGTCATCTATGTTGTATTCTGAATAAAATATTGAAATTTGAAACTTCCACATCATTGCATTCTGTTTTTATTCACAATTTGTACAGTGTCCCAACTTTTTTGGAATCGGGTTTGTATTAAATTAATAAAATATTACTGACCTCAAACTTTTGAAGGTTTTTTTTTATTTAGTTTATATATTTTGATCTCCAGTTCTTTTGTCTTTGGTTAGGCTCATTTACCCTTTATGCGGTACGTCAGTGTGGCCTGTGTGGTTGGAATCATCGCTGGATTCTGCATTGGGCCTGGTGAGGATCTCACTGTACAGGAATTTCTCTTAGTCATTTTCATGCCTTCATGTACATCTTACTCTTAAAGGTTGCCCTTTATATTTGTTTATGTTCTAAATAAGATATATTTATGTAAATGATACTAGCGCAATTAACTCTGTCAGTGGTTTACAATGGTTTAATGGGCTTTCTTAGTAAACAGATGTTCTTATGTATTGCAGCTAATTATACACATTTTAAAATAAAGCCAAAGTTTGCTACGATTAAGTCTTTTATTTGATAGACTAGTGCCACCTGCTGCTGAAAGAGTATATTTGTTTTTTGTTTCCAAAATCATATGCT
The DNA here is from genome assembly GCA_039654105.1 of Coreius guichenoti. Taxonomy (NCBI): domain Eukaryota; kingdom Metazoa; phylum Chordata; class Actinopteri; order Cypriniformes; family Gobionidae; genus Coreius; species Coreius guichenoti. Next base: position 27,215,386 of record CM077170.1, read on the forward strand.
ATGTATATGCTACATAACTTATAATATAGTTGTGTTGCTTTTTAAATGAATTCAAATATGTCTTCTTAATATGACTTTGATGCTATTATGTTTGCTCCTGCACAGCTGGTGTCCCGTTCCTCATGACAGGAGAGCTCTTTAGACAATCCCATCGACCCTCTGCCTTCATTGTAGGAGGATTTCTCAACTGGATATCGAACTTCACTGTGGGATTTGTCTTTCCGTTCCTTCAGGTAAGCCTTTTCTTTAGGGAGCTCACTGTATATTGTGGACAGAATGCAGTTTGCAATTTATTTAATAGCAAATTATGTTGTCAGCATTACTAATTTGAGTGACAAGTTTGTTGTTCATTCCAGGTTAAAGTTTGATTTTAATCCCGGATTTTCATTGTATTTCAGATGTCAGCTGGTGCGTTCTGTTACCTGGTGTTCTGTGGTGTGTGTGTGGGCGTGGCAGCCTACGTCTTCTTCATCATCCCTGAAACAAAGAACAAAACTTTTGTGGAGATCAGTCAGATGTTCGCCTCAAGAAACGCTTGTGAAATTGAAAACCAGCCGCTGGGAACCACTGACCAACTCAAGCTCAAAAAGATGAATGGGTATGGAGCACTGGTGCATGTAGATGTGGACAAAATGGACAGGACAGAGAAATAGTTGTGAAAAAAGAGGGCAGTATTCTGTTTTGCTGCTACAAAACACTGTTCTGAGTGCTGTGAGAATGTGATGTTTTCATTTAAGAATTATTCTGTGCCATTGGAGCATTTACTACAAAAGCACCATTAAAGCAGCACATTTTGTTCTCTGAAAGCCATACAATAGTTTGTGTGATGAATAGACTAAAATTCTCACGTCTATCTGACCAAAATATCAAATCTACACATTAGATGCCATATTTGAGAGTTCATTTTATTTTGCTGACAGACCTGTGGGGATTATATCTTTAATTCCAGTTCTAGATTTGAAAGCAACAAAATTGCATTATTCTTTACATTCAATTTGAACTGCCTGAGCGCTTCCTCACACAAAGCTATCATATGCTTTCAGAAGGCTTAGAATATGCTATAGAGCACAAGTCATATGGACTACACTAGTGTTCAAAAGCTTGGGGTTGGAAATTTTTTTGCTCTTAAGCTCTTCAAGGCCAAAAATACAGTACATTGTGAAATATTATTATATTATTTAAAATAGCTGTTTTCTATTTTAATACATTTTAAAATGTAATTTCATTCAGCAGCCATTACTCTAGTCTTCAGTGTCATGTGATCCTTCAGAAATCATTCTAATATGCTGATTTATATGCCAATTTCTTACTGTCAGTGTCAGAGGTGTCAAAAGTATTCACATATAGTATAGATACTAGGGTTTAAAAAGACCTCTGTAGAAGTTAAAGTATCAACTCAAGCTTTTTACTCAAGTAAAAGTGTAAAAGTACTGGTTTCAAAACTACTTAAAGTATAAGAAATAATGTAAGGGAAAAAATGCCATTAAGGACAAAAGCTTAGGCCGCGCCACAGGGGCCTATAGTGCACAACCCCACCTCCTCAAAAAAACTTTTTTCTAAAGGCCATAATGACTATAATGTTATATTAAAATGTTAATGTTGAAAAATTTGGGATGCACTAGGCTACCTGTTTTAGCCGCATATATGCCCATTGAAAATGAACGCATTTTAGTACAATGCAAATACATTAAAGAACCATATATGTGTACTACTGAGCATTATGTGATTTGTGTCATGTGCAGGTGCGATGGATCGTGTACAAACCAATAGGGTGTCGGAAGGGTATATGTTTATACTTCTCATCCAACCACAATCAAATTCACTCTATCCGGATGGCGCGATTTATCTGCATAGGTTTTTTTTTTTTTTTTTTTTTGAACGATGACAAGCCGGAATGAAAACAAGCCGAAATGAAATAGGAGTAACGAGGCTATTTTTAAAATGTAAGGAGTAGAAAGTACAGATAATTGCGTGAAAATGTAAGGAGTAGAAGTAAAAAGTCGGCTGAAAAATAATTTCTATAGATACCCAAAATTATTACTTAAGTAAGGTAACGAAGTATTTGTACTTCGTTACTTGACACCTCTGGTCAGTGTTGAAAACAGTTGTGCTGCTTAATATTTTTATGTAAAAGTTTTGCTGTCACTTTTGATTAGTTAATGCATCCTTGCTGAATAAAAGTATTCATTTCTTTCAAAAAACTCTTTGACCCCAAACTTTTGAACAACAGTGTACCTCTAGAGTTTTTTTGGGGTGTAACGGCCCATAGTCACTATGAACATTTTTAGTATACAGTAGTAAAGAATTATTTATGATTTGTGATGATAAAAATGTTAAAGTGTGTTTCATAGAAAAACAACAGTGTATGGGTTCTGATTCCACATAACCGTCCTCAGGTTGCATTGCAGGGAACTGTTCCTGTGTAGTTTCTTTGGATAAGAACACATCATCTAAATGACAAATAACCAAAGAACTTGTCAAGTGCTTTTTACTGTATTTGGTTTGCATATTTAAAGAAAAAGAGGATTTCCATTCCTCTTGTCTGTTGAAATCTGTGACCAAGCAGGTACAACATGGCTAAAAGTATTATTAATATAGACCTTATTCACCACAGCGCCATCTTTGATTTTAAACAGGAATTAAAGCGAGGCTGTGAGGGATAGACATACATCTCTTCAGTGGGCTGTACTGTTATTTAATGTGTTTTGGATTGTTCTGCTGACGAAACACTGGAAAAAAATATCTTTACGAGGAATTTCAGTAGACAAAAAACCCCAGACAATATGAGCTGAGGAAAATTATAAGTGATCTAGGAGCTTGATACAGCTTTTTACAGCGGATACCATTGAAAAAAACATGGTAAGTCTATCCTTCACAGCCTCGCTTTCATACCTGTCATGGCGCTGCTCTGAATAAGGTCTATTACTACTACTGTCCATTCAGTATTAAAGCTATAATGTGGCTTAATGGATTTTTATGTACTGACATCTCGGATTCCTTAAAGGTAGGTAGGCAATTTTGGAGCGGCTAGCTTTGAAAGCATTAGATCCCACCCTCCCTTCAGAGTGCTCTCTAAAGCCACGCCTCCTTCAAAACACATGAACGCGCAGGTCGCACACAGCCAGAGCAGATTCAGCAAAGCGCCATAAGACGCTGCTAAACTTACAGAGCTCTTACTTGTTCCACCTGACTGCTGCAGATTAATTTTGGTGTTGATAGTGTTTCCAGAGAAACGCATAAATCTGAGTCTGAGGACGTGAACAGGTCCATGTAGAACGTCACGGGTTGCCATCTCTTAATTACGGTTACGACATTGCATGAACGCAATGTTGTTTTAGTTCAGGAGGAACTGTAAAAGGCGTCTGGTGTTTGTTTGCGGCACTCTGTGACTGTCTTTCTGCAACTCTGCATAGCCTCATGAAGCGTCATGACGTGTGATGTCTGCACAAGCAGACCGAATGCAATGATTCGAGGAAAATTTTTTGGTCCTGAGACTTCCACATTCTATATATGTACATTTTTTAAATATTTAGACCACTTCTATAATTGATTGGTGTCAGGATGTGAAGAGAGTTTCAACCAGAATAACAAAAAGTGTTTGTAAAAAAATTGCCAACCCTACCTTTAAGCCATATTGTTTTATAGTCTCCTCTCCCTTTTTAAATTTGAGAGTATGTTGCATTAGTAGTTTTATTCCAGAGCCTAAGGAGTATTTGCCTTTGTGGGGAGCACATGATAATAATAATAATAAGAGTAATAATAGTTATTATAATAGTAATAATAATAATAATAACTTAACAATAAATAAATAAATATGTTAACAAAATAATTATAACCAATATCTGAAAAGCTATACACAAGTAAAAATTAATGTGAAACTTTATTGTATATATAAACATATTCTGTACTGTACTTGTCTTACTGTTACAGCTGAAATGTGTTTTAAGCTATTGTCTAATAAGAAGAATTGTTGTTTTCAATTATTAATACAACAACTGTTTATTTCATATTTCATGTCATGTGACTTACTTTATGTATGGTATGTGTATTTATGAAAGACCACAGTCTGACATGTGCAGGAAAAAAACAGCAGAGGGCGTCCAGGACATAAATATGACCACAGTTTCCTAAAACTGGGGTCTTCCCCATGTGAAGGACGCCCTTCTTAAAAAATAAAGGCAGCTGTATATACTGTCTGAGAAAGAAAGAAAGTGTGAAGATATAAAGACCACATGGTGTTTGTAAAAATTTAATAATTGACTTTAATATTATTTATATTTATTTTGCACTAAAGTCAAAAGAAATTATAAAAATATATATATATTACCTGGAAAATATTATCTGTAATATTAGATGTATAAACCTGAAGAGAAACAGTTTGTTAAATTCAAATGTATAGAGCTATAGACAGCACTTTTTTTCCTCTAAATTTTCCACGGACCCCTGGGCATCCATCCCTTTGTGGCACCCTGGACACCAGTTTAAAAAACTAAATGAGTGTTTAGATTATCTGTTAGGGCAAAAAAGAAAAAAGGAGAAGTGTTATAATTCTTTCCCTCACTTTTTTTTTCTTTTTAGATTTTTAAATGGTTTATAAACATACACACAAAACTGAACTAGTCTGCACAAAATAGAACAAGCTTCATCATCTTCCAGCACCTCAGATGACAGGAATGTTAGAGTTGTCACCTGATCACCTTGCACCATTGACATCACTCTGAGATTTGGGTGGAGTATCCAGTCACATCTCCTGCTGGGCTTTGAGTGACAAAGCAGCAGATACAGAGTGTTTGATCGATGAACACTCCTCTCAGTTCCACCCGAGACATGCAAGAACACACTGTCACTGACAGATTGTGTCAAGTGTCCACTGAGTTCTTATCACTTACATCAGTCCATCCGCCCTTCGCACACACACACACACACACACACACACATGCACGCACCATCTCCCCAAATCCCCCACCCATCCACTGTCAAGAGGACCAGCACATACCAGTCAGGTGCTTTCAACACTTGAAAAACTTGCCATGGAATTCCAGCTCTGTCTTATCTCTCCTGTATGGCACAGCATGTTTTTCATACCTGTCTAAGCTTCCTGTGACTCCAGACATTTCATCCACAGGAAACCCTGGAGAGCCTAGTCTTATTTTTCATACAGTTAGGTATTTTTGCTGGGGAAAAAAAGATTACTGCACACAGAATTATGTGTTCTGTTATTTGTGGAATATGGTGTTTCTCAAATAAACTGAAATTATTATTATTAATATATATTTATATATAAATATATTAATTCCAAGTCCGGTGGTCCCTAGTTCAGTGGTCCCAAGTCCGGAGGTCTCAGCGCTTCCAAGTCTGGTGGTCTCTAGTCTGGTGGTCCAAAGTTTGGAGGTCTCGGTACTTCCAAGTCCAGTGGCCCCAAATCTGGTGCTCTTAGCGCTTACAAGTCCGGTGGTCACTAGTAAGGTGATCCCAAGTCCGGAGGTCTCAGCACTTCCAAGTCCGGTGGTCCCTAGTCCAGTGGTCCCAAGTCTTGAGGTCTCAGCACTTCCAAGTCTGGTGGTCTCTAGTCCGGTGGTCCCAAGTCTGGTGGTCTCAGCGCTTCCAAGTCCGGTGGTCCCTAGTCCAGTGGTCTTAAGTCTGGAGGTCTCAGCACTTCCAAATCTGGTGGTCTCTAGTCTGGTGGTCCCAAGTCCAGTGGACTCAAGTCCGGTGGCCCCAAGTCTGACGGTCATAAATCTGGTGATTTTAGCGCTCACAAGTCCAGTGGTCACTAGTAAGGTGGTCCCAAATCCGGTGGTCCCAAGTCCGGAGGTCTCAGCACTTCCAAGTCTGGTAGTCACTAGTCCAGTGGTCACAATTTCGGAGGTCTCAGCTCTTCCAAGTCCGGTAGTCACTAGTCCAGTGGTCACAAGTCCGTAGGTCTCAGCACTTCCAAGTCCGGTGGTCCCTAGTCCAGTGGTCCCAAGTCTGGAGGTCTCAGCGCTTCCAAGTCTGGTGGTCTCTAGTCCGGTGGTCCCAAGTCCAGTGGACTCAAGTCCAGTGGCCCCAAGTTTGGTGGTCCCAAGTCTGGTGGTCCCAAATCTGGTGGTCTTAGCGCTTACAAGTCCGGTGGTCACTAGTAAGGTGGTCCCAAGTCTGGTGATCCAAAGTCCGGTGGTCCCAAGTCCAGAGGTCTCAGCACTTCCAAGTCCGGTGGTCACTAGTCCAGTGGTCCCAAGTCCGGAGGTCTCAGCGCTTCCAAGTCCGGTGGTCACTAGTCCAGTGGTCCCAAGTCCGGAGGTCTCAGCGCTTCCAAGTCCGGTGGTCTCAAGTCCGGTGGTCCCAAGTCTGGTGGTCCCAGATGTCCTTCCACTCTCATCAGTGCTACCTGTGATGGCAACTGCCATTTTGTGCGTTTGGGCCGCACATACGTCTGCAGCTCCCTCAGAACTCTCTATCTGTCCTGTCATAGCCAAGGAGGCCATCTCTGAAACAAAACAGAGCTGAGCACACCATCATAACAGGACAACACAGGAAACACTGGGGTATAGAGTATATACACGAGAGGTAACAAGCTGACAAGACACACCTGGGAACAAATCAAACACTAATCAACGGGGGGGAGGAATTAACCAGGACTACAACAATGGAACACAGGACAGGAAACAGGAACGTAACATAATAATATTATATCATTATGAAGATTATGATGATAATGATTATTATTTTTAGTTGGTCATTTATATTACTGTTATTACTCTTTGGATTTTTGGTGACCCATATAACAGTATGTCTGTGTGTGAGTGTGTGTGCGTGCAAGCATTCTTAGGTGATTAACACATCGACAGTCCCAAACTGGGGCTGCATAGCAACTGTGTATGTGTACAGATAATAGAGATGATAGACGCCTGAAGAGGGACAGAAATGCCCCCGGAATGTGCCATGTTCTAATGTGTCCGACAGAACATTTTTAAAAGCATTCCAGACTATTGTGACACCAAAAAAAAAAAAAAAAGATCTCATTGTATATTTACATGTGAATGGTATACTAAACTGTGGAGGCTGCAGGGTTGTGTGCCATTCTGAGATAAATTGACAATTACTTTTAAACTCCTGGAATTTAATTGAATGTGAATTGAGATTGCAAACAGTACACAACTGAAATTTGAATTTAATTGAAAGGAAATAAAAAAAAAAATTAACTGAAATTCACAACTTCCTGTAGGATGTGGCCAATTCAATTCAAATTCACACTCATGAATTGAAAGAGAGCCAATTCTTCAATTCTGAATGTTGCACAAACCTACAAAGATTTGTCCCACAAACCTACAAAACCCACAAACCTACTGCATTAGCCAGCATAAGAAGATTCATAATTTTATACACACTACAGGTGTGGTCTTTCTAATGGAACAAGATGAAGAATTTAAAGGATGGAGTGAAGACGGGGTCAGAGGAACATGATTCTGTAGGGTTTGTGGTCCCCTAACAATCTTGTGGTTGTCCCCCACCCAGATGGGGGTCACAGCGTAAGCTGGGGTCACATTTAACCCCCTTGCCACACACACTCATGTACAGCTTCACCTCTGTGACAGACAGATGATTAGTTCTCCAGGCTAGCTGTGGGAAAGAGGAGTCCTGTTTCCATGATGCAATAGCTGACTTTTACAGTGACTTTTACAGTTGCAGTGAGACTGATGCAACATGGGATATATGGAGGACTGGGGATGCCAACAAACTAATGTCATACCAAATACCAACCAAAACCACCAGGTAAGATTTATCATGTCAGATCTCTGTGTATCTCATCCTAACATTTCAGTCTCTCTTTAACAAGAGAGATTTAAAAAAGAAAATAAAAAAGACATCATGGCATTCCAAGTATTACTAATGCTGGACTATCAAGGAGTATTTAAAGGTAGTGTTTTTTTTAGATGCTTTGTTGCCATTGGACACCCAAATATGACTAGGGACCACTTCCTAAAATATAAAGGCAGCTACTTTTTTACTGTGAGAAACTAAATTGTTCTAAATACAGTATATGTAAACTGTTATTTGGCAAGCATTCACTGTCTATTCAGTTGGCACTTTAAGAGTTGTGTTAATCCTGAAGAGAAACAATAGTGTAGCAATAATAATAATAATTAGTAGTATTCATTCATTCATTCATACATACATAAATACGTACATACATTTGTACATATGTGCGTACGTACATAAATATGTACATATATACATAAGCACATACGTTCATTCATTCATAAATGCAAAATCCCCTTGGGATGTCCGGACCATTCAGAGAAGTATTAAACCTGAAGAGAAACATTAAGGCTGTCAAAAGAATAAAATAATTGTGATTAATTTCAGGATTTTCCTACCTTCAGGAAGCAAAAACAGTAATGACGTCACAATATTCATTTATTCATTCATTCATTCAAGATGTTGAACACCCTTGTTTTAAGGGGGCAACCAATGGATTTGAGGACAGTAATGCTGAGGCAGTGAGGGTGATGTTAAGGTTGAAGAGACAGAGACTGCAGCAGGCTAAACCTCAACATGGTAAAATAATTAGGCCTGGCTTTGATGGGGACTAAACAAACATTACTGCTCTCAACACTGCCCTTTTTCCCCTCTCCTCCTCTCTGTGATGAGTTCCCTCTGAAACGCTGGCCAGCCGACTCCCTTTCTGCTTTCTCGCTTTGTTTTGCATGCGAGTACACACACACACACACACACACACACACACACACACACACACACACACACACACACACACACACACACACACACATGTTCTTTCTCCCTTCTCTTACTCTTTTTCTCTGTAGAGTCTCTGGAGATGTGTTGCAACTTTTCTGGAGAAGCAGGTGAGTCAGAACGCATATTTTGCAGCTTCTCTGATCTGTGTTTCAAATTTGGGATTGACATTTGAGATATAAAGTCCGACAAAATAAAATCTTGACATTTTAAAATAAACAGGTGGGTTATAAACCTTTATCATTTCTGATTTCTCAAAATGTGAGCAGTTGAAGCCCGATAAGTGATCTAATGAGGTACCTCAAATCCTCCAGCAAACGTTCAGGGTTTGTGAATGTTGCATTGCAAATGTGCTGCAGTGATCTTCTAGTCTTTTAGTGTTTAGTTGAATTAATATTCAGTTATAACTGAGAGTTTCTGGTCCATTGGAACACAAGCCTACAGAGATCAGTAGAGCTCTGATTCAAGTTTCCTATCAATCACCATATGTCTCTCAACACTAGAAGAATTCTGACTCAAAAAAGGTATTTTAAAGTCCAAGTATTAGGGTCAAAAGCGAGCCATTTCATCTTTGGCTCTCCATCTTTTTTTTTTTTCTTTTTTTTTGGATGAAAGATGATATAGCAGGTAGTGACAGGGTAGCAGTGACCCTGTCCAGAGCGAATTCCGTTGTGGGAGGTAACACCCCCATATAGCTCCTAGGAAGATTTCATCTCTCCCTCTCAATTTGGATGGACGACAGTTTAGTGAGCCCAGGACCTTGTACATTTATATTAAGACCTTATATATATATCTTCCCAGGTTTTAAGCAAATGGGATTTCTACCACCATACCATACTAAAGACATCTCTTTCGGGAGGGTTTTTGAAGAAGTTCAAAGCTCGGAAACATAATCGCACTAGAGGGTCTGATCGATGATGCACCTGGGACAAAAATGTTTAGGATTTAAAAAATCATTTCTATCTCATCTTTCAGAGGCCTAAAGCTGTTTTAGGAGCAGAGAGAGAGAGAGAGAGAATGAAAAAGGTTGGAAAAGCACAGATGGGAGGAGATGAAGAGCAGAAAGTCAAAGAGAGAGGACAAGTGAAATAAGACAGAGAGGGAGAGAAAAGGGGGGATGTGAAGAGAGAAATGGAGAGGAGTTAGAAAAAGAGAGAGTTAAAGAATGGGAAAGAGGCAGAAAAGGAGAGTCCCTGAGGTCCTCTGAATTTCCTCTCTTTCTTCTCGTCCCTTTTTCAAGCCTCTTTCCCTCCCAGGTCTACACAGCTGTTTGGACACCAGGGGCCACTTTTCTGCACCCAGATGAAAAAGAGAAAGACTCAAAGCAAACTTGCAGGTAGGCCTGCAAAAGCAATCGCTTTCTCCAGCCCAGAACAGAAAAACAGAAGAAAGGGGGAGCAAAAGGCAAAAAAATTGTGTGTTTGCTTTAGTGTGTGAGTGTGCTAGGCCTGTGCATAAGGGAGACCACATGCACGCCCAGTACCAGGAATGATATCTGCTTTTATTGACTTTGTTAAACCGTTCTCAATGCTACATCCTATGTGTTTACAAGACAGTAAATCAGATCTCATTCAGAGAAATGGAGCGCCCATGTCAATGGAAAAATCCCTTGGCGGAAAGGAGAGTAAAAGCAGAGAGCAGGAGCATCCTCAACCTGAACTATCCACTACCTTGGCCTGACTAAAAGATGCTGGCGAGCAACACTTTCCAATAAGATTCAGTTTGATAACATGAATGCATTAGGTGATAATCATGAACTAACAATGAACAATTAAGTAAGGCATATGTTAAGACTGTACATTATCTAACTTATCACACAGCCAATCAAATAAAATGAATGATAATTAATTCCTGAATATTAAAGCTTCCATTAAAAAAAAATTATATTATAAAGTACAAAAATTTTAGCCTTGCAACAACACCAAAGCTGTCACAGTATGCCTAATATTGATAGCCAACTGAAGCAGTCAAGTCCCTGTAAAGGCAATTCTGAGATTTGTTTCTAAACACATCATAAATGTTAGAAACGTATTGCTGAAACACGTTACAAAGACTTTACTTTTTGACTTTACAGGGACTTTAAATGAGATGCAAGATCATGCCTGTTGCATTTGTATAAAACAAGAGATAGAGAGATATAAAGTAATGCAGGTTTCAATTAACCAGAGAAATGTGATGTACAATATTGCCATGGACAACAGTGAATGCTGGGTGGTGTGACTGACCAATCAGGATTGAGTTTTCCATACAACCGTAATCTGCTTGTCTGATCTGATCGTTTCCAGGTCCAAACGATGCCAAAAGCAAACAACAATACACTCAAAGTGTACTGTAATACTACTGAAAAATCATGATTCTAACCTTTATCTCTATACCGAAATCTTAGATGGCCAGGCAGTGAATCATCTTCTATTAAACGCATACCTTGGGTCTTTAGTGACCCGGGACGTCATTCACTACCCTTCTCGCATTTTTTAAAGTTAGACATCAACCTTCTTAGTATTCCTCAATCAATTCAATCAATAAAAAAATTATAAAATTATAAAAGCATGCCTGTTTTGCCATTAAAAGTGGGGTTTAACGCTATTTTATGCATTCTGTGTTTTTTTTTACACTGTTAAAGAGTTGGATTCCCATGCTAAACATGGCCAAAGTTTCAAAAAATGAGTTGGACGTATGGCAGAGTATTTCTGTGCCAAAAAATACTCCTTCCGGTTTCTCACAAGTTTCGGAAAGTTTTTTTCGAGTATGGCCCTGTATGAAGTCACAAAGGGCGGAAAATCCTTGTATGTACACTTTTTACCGGAAAAGTGCGCACACACCAACCAGAGCAGGAGAGAGCACGCCCATCATTCGTGTAACGTAAGTCGAGAAGGATTTTTTAACAATGCCACCAAAGAAGTGTGTTTTTGGTTGTGAGGGAAAGATAACCTTGTTCAGTTTCCCAAAGAACCCAGCATTAAGGGAACAGTGGATGCAGTTTGTTTTTCAAGTGTGTTCCTGGCATTTTCGGTGATGAATGTTTTATAAGCAAGGCCCGTTGGATTTGCAGATTGTTACAGTCGGTGAGTGAAACTGCATCAAATGTCTGTGTTTTGTTGGCAATCGGCGCGTAAGTGCATACAATGTAAACAACACGAACGTATAGTGAATCAAAAGTTATCCATAATGCGATGCAGTGGCGTAACTTTGTTTTAAAAAGTGGGTAAGTGGGGGAAGTCATGAGAAGTCATGTTTAATGTGATAGTTTCATCCTTAACATTACATTTCCTAACTATAGCATAATACAATATTGTCAGTCCCAAGGTTCTTTACAAGATTGTGGTCCAGTGGTAGGGCATTTGTCCGGCTAGCGTGTCTGAGGTTCGGTTCTGGGTTTGAATCCACCATCATATAGTATTTTTTCTCATTAAAACCAAAGGTGTTCATCAGTGATTCTGTATCAAGAGCAGGGAAACATTTGTGTACATTTTATTTTGTGATTTAACCGGAATGAATAGAGAGTCTATGATGCGATGACGTGTTGTGTGCGTGCGCGCTCATGTGACTCTTTAGCTCCACGCACGGCTTGCTTCCCAGAGCTCGGCTTTTTTCGGAAAGAGTTGGTACAGCTTATCTGTCTTTTGTAAATCTAATAAAATTAAAGACGTCTGTGTCAGTCTCCTACGCAGTTTACACTGGCCAGCTCCTGCGTCAGCATCACTTGCATGCGTTGTGGTGCTCACGTGAACAGCATCTGCCAATGGTAAGCCAGTGTGCTGGCGTAGCTCTGACGTAACTCGGAAGCGCTGCACTGTATTTACTATGTCAACAGAGTAGGAGACTGACACAGACGTGAAGAAATTGTTGAATAAAGTCGTTATTTTTGTTTGCTTTTTTTGCTCACAAAAAGTATTCTCGATTCTTCATAAAATTAAGGTTGAACCACTGGAGTCACATGGACTATTTTAACGATGTCTTTACTACCTTTCTGGCCCTTGAAACTGGTAATTAAATTGCTGTCTATGTGGGGTCAGAAAGAACTAACCTTTTAAGGGTTAATCATATTCGTTCATTTGGCCAGAGGAGAATAATCCTCCCAACTAATGCCTGGTTTCTCCCAAGGTTTTTTTTTTCTTTTTTTTTTTTCTGTCACCTGATGGAGTTTGGGTTCTTTGCCACTGTCGCCTCTGGCTTGTTTAGTTGGAGACACTTAATATTCAACAATATTATTGACTTGACTGCACTGACACTATTGGATGAGAACTGAACTGCGCTGGATGATGACATCACTGTTTTCTGCAGAGCTGCTTTATTGCTGTGTGGCAAGGGGGGCATGGTTTAGCGAAGTCTGTGACGGGAGAGAGAGTCAGAGGACTAGCGGCATGTAAGTGAATCAAGTGCAAATGATAAACACCTGTCTCTTGTTTCAGCAATTGGCGTGGAGAGACAGGTTATAAGCCATGCAGGAAATGAGGACTGGAGAGAGAGGAGCTGGACACACACACGCTGGGACTTGAACAGGGAGAGGACGTGCAGAGAGGAACTGCCAAAATGAAACCGTTGATATATCGGAGATTGAAGTTTATCTAAGTGGTGCGATGTGCACCTTGTTTTGTGACCTGAGTTAAAGCAAATAAATACCTGTTTCGAGTTCCCAGCCAGTTGACCCCCTTGTCTTCTTCCCATATCTACAAACTTTGTTACATTGGTGCCGAAAACCCGCCATTTGCGGACGTCGTCTAGGCGCTCGCGGGCCTGCATCGGGAACAACATCAGTCGATGCTGGAGATCAGGGAAGAGCAGGAGCGGCGTTTCCAGGCGCTCTTCCTGGCCCAGCAGCAGGACCGCGAGCTGTTCCGGAGCTGCATCGATCGGGAGGTTCCAGCCGGGGAAACAACATCCACCCCTGCCAAATCCGCTGAGGCATGTGGGTGGCAGCGACTGGACTGGCCGGTGCGCCTCATCCCGCTGCTGTCTGGTGAGGTGCAGATAGCGGCCCAACAACTGCCAGTCCAGAACCTCCTGGTCTATGACGACCTGCGACGGGCCATCCTCCAGCGGGTCGGGCTCTCCCCCGAACAACATTGTCAGCGGTTCCGGTCGCTGAAACTAGGGGAGAACACCCGGCCCTTCGTAATGGTCCAGCAGCTCCGGGACGCCTGCCGCAGATGGCTGATGGCTGACCAGTCGACAGTTGACCAGATCGTGGATCGAGTGGCACTGGAGCGGTTTATTGCAATGGGTCCAGTGCCACAGGCCAGCGTCGCTGGACAAAGCCATTGAGCTGCCGGAGGACCAAATGGTGGCGTGCCCAGGGATCGGCGAACCCCTGCCGGCGGCTTCTCTCTCTCTCCCCTCTCCTTCTTCTTCTTCTTCCCTGTCTCCCTATAGGCCTGTTCTGGCTCCCCGGACGAGGGGAGGGTTCCAGTCCCAGGGTCCGCCTTGGGGAAAGGTTCGAGGAATTCCAGGGTGGAGCCTCGGGCTTGCGGGCGCCCCCTAGGGGCAGGGAGCCAATCCGGTTCCCTCCAGCCTCTGGTCCCATTTCCCCTCTCTCTCCACGCGAATTCCTTGGTTCACTTCCTGCCACTGGGGCGACGGGGAAGCCTGGGCCGGCCTGTTGGCGGTGTGGGGACCCGGGTCACTTTATAGATCGATGTCCTGTGATGGAGGTGGGGACACTGATCCGGGTCCCCGACGCGCCCCAGGCTGCCCCCGATCGAGCCGGGCTGTACCAAATACCAGTGAGTATTCAGGGGGGTGCCTATCTGGCTTTGGTGGATTCAGCATGCAACCAGACCTCTATCCATCAAAGCCTGATACAATCGCTGGCATTGGATAATAGCCGCATGGTTAAGGTACGGTGTGTGCACGGGGATGTGGTGAATTATTCGCTAGTGAAAGTTATAATTCACTTCCGGGGACAAAAACATAGAGTGGAGGTGGCAGTTAGCCTGCACCTCCGACATCCGCTCATTTTGGGAACAAATTGGCCAGCGTTTGGTAGTTTATTGGGGTATCTATGTGCGGATGTCTCTTGGGAGAAAAGAGGGCGGGGAAAGAAAGCGGCTGTGCAGGTTGGAGAGACTGAGCCGGGACCATCGGGTACTGTTACAGAAGAACGGAGCGGTGTAGAGAGGCTGATCCTCACTGACCGCGATGATTTCCTCTGGAGCAGTCCCAGGATGAGTCGCTTAAAAATGCGTTTGCCCAGGTCCGATTGATCGACGGACAGGTTCTCCATCCTGAGCAGCCGCTCTCTTATCCTTATTTTGCCATATTAAAAGACAGGTTGTATCGAGTGACCCAGGACACTCAGTCAAAGCAAGATACAACCCAGTTGTTAGTTCCGAAAAGCCGTCGGGAAATGCTTTTTCAGGTGGCTCATTCTAATCCTATGGCCTGTCATTTGGGTCAGGCGGCCACACTGAATCGTTTAATGGTCCGGTTCTTTTGGCCGGGCATTCACGAGAACATGCGCAGATAGTGCACGTCTTGTCGTGAATGTCAGCTGGTAAATCCACCGGCCTTTTCAAAAGCGCCATTGCGCCCTCTACCGCTTATGCAGGTCCCCTTCGAGAGAACTGGCATGGACCTCATCGGACCATTGGAGCGATCCGCAACTGGGGCATCGTTTTGCATTGGTCCTAGTGGACTATGCAACACAATACCCCGAAGCAATTGCCCTCCGTAGCATTTCCGCAAGGAGTGTTGCGGAGGCATTGTTTAGTTTAATCTCCCGGGTGGGGATCCCGAAAGAGATCGTCACTGATCAAGGCACGGCGTTTATGTCACGTACATTACACGAACTTTACGGATTATTGGGCATTAAATCGATCCGCACCAGCGTCTATCACCCACAGACGGATGGGTTGGTGGAACGATTTAATCGCACTTTAAAGACAATGATCCGAAAGTTCGTACAGGAAGACACCAAAAATTGGGATAAATGGTTGGAACCCCTATTGTTCGCTCTACGTGAGGTCGCGCAAGCCTCCACCGGGTTCTGCTTCTCTATGGACGTCAGCCCCGTGGGGTGTTGGACGTTCTCAGAGAAGCTTGGGAGGACGGACCATCGCAAGGCAAAAACGAAATTCAGTATGTCATGGACCTGAGAACAAAACTCCACACATTGGGAGAATTTCTATCCATGGAGAATTTGTTACAGGCTCAAGACAAACAAAGCCGGCTATACAATAGGGGAACGAAGCTGCGTTAATTTTCACAGGGAGATAAAGTGCTTGTATTACTCCCAACTTCTAGCTCAAAATTGCTCACCAAGTGGCAAGGGCCCTTTGTGGTCACACGGCGAATAGGAGATCTCGATTATGAGGTGACTCGATCGGATAGGAGCGGGGAACATCAAATATACCACCTTAACCTCCTTAAAAAATGGTGATGAGTCAGTGATGTTGGCAACGGGGGGAGGAGGATCTCGGGCCAGAGGTGAACACAAAAGGTACATCCCTCGCTCTGGCCCCAGGGGGAGATCATCTCTCGCCGTTGCAGCTCACTGACATAGCCCAGTTGTAGGAAGTTTTTTCGGATGTGTTCTCACCCATACCCGGTCGAACGAACCTCATTCAGCACCATATCGAGACGGAGCTGGGTGTGGTGGTTCGCAGTCGGCCGTATAGGTTACCAGAACACAAAAAAAAAGTGGTTCAGGATGAATTAGAGGTGATGCTAGACATGGGAGTAATAGAAGAATCCTACAGTGATTGGGCCAGCCCGATAGTTTTAGTTCCTAAAACGGATGGCTCAGTCCGTTTCTGTGTGGATTATCGCAAGGTGAACGCTGTGTCGAAATTTGACGCATATCCAATGCCAAGGGTTGATGAGTCGCTCGATCGGCTAGGCACGGCTCGCTTTTATTCGACGCTGTATTTAACAAAAGGTTATTGGCAGATCCCCTTAACACCTTTATCTAAAGAAAAAACAGCCTTTACGACGCCGTTTGGATTACACCAATTTGTTACACTTCCGTTCGGGTTGTTTGGGGCTCTGGCCACGTTTCAGTGTCTCATGGACAAAATTCTTCGGCCGCATGCTGCATATGCCGCTGCATACTTGGATGATATCATCATCTATAGTAACGATTGGCAGCAGCATATGGAGCATGTACGGGCCGTTCTGAGGTCACTGAGAATGGCCGGGCTGACGGCCAACCCGAAGAAGTGTGCGATTGGGCGCGTGGAGGTCAGGTATCTGGGTTTCTACTTGGGTCATGGGCAGGTGCGTCCTCAAATTGACAAAACAGCAGCAGTTGCAACCTGCCCGAGACCCAAGACCAAAAAGGAGGTGAGGTAGTTCCTTGGGCTAGCGGGATATTATATGAGGTTTGTTCCTAATTATTCGGACCTCACTAGCCTACTGACTGACCTCACTAAAAATGAAGCGCCAGACCCGGTGCAGTGGTCAGAGCTGTGCCAGCAGGCTTTTACCCAGGTGAAGGCTGCTCTGTGTGGCGGGCCGCTCTCACCTGATTTTTCTTTCCCTTTTATTGCAGACTGACGTGTCGGACAGGGGGCTGGGCGCGGTCCTGACCCAGGAGAGGCTCCCCGGCATGAGTCGGGCGGTGGGGGTATGTGGCGAGGGGGGCGTGGTTTAGCGAAGTCTGTGACGGGAGAGAGAGTCCGAGGACGAGCGGCACGTAAGTGAATCAAGTGCAAATGATAAACACCTGTCTCTTGTTTCAGTAATTGGCGTGGAGAGACACTCATTTCCTGTGTGGTTATAAGCCACACAGGAAATGAGGACTGGAGAGAGAGGAGCTGGACACACACACGCTGGGACTTGAACAGGGAGAGGACGTGCAGAGAGGAACTGCCAAAGTGAAACCGTTGATATATCGGAGATTGAAGTTTATTTAAGTGGTGTGATGTGCACCTTGTTTTGTGACCTGAGTTAAAGCAAATAAATACCTGTTTCGAGTTCCCAGCCAGTCGACCCCCTTGTCTTCTTCCCATATCTACGAACTTTGTTACATGCTGAATTGATTAACTTTACACAGTTATTGAACTAAACAGAATCAACACTGAACTTACATCAGCTAAACAATGACACTATTGTCTTTTTAGAGATGCTTTGTCAATGTTATGCTTTGTTATGTTCTGTTTTAGTTTCGTTTTCTCTCTGTTTGCTCTGTTTCCGTTTGCCTGTTCATATTAGTTCCCTTAATTACTAATTACATTCACCTGTCGGTCATTTGTTCCCTCATTATTTCCCTTTATATTTAAACCCTTAGGATAAGTTTACACGACACCATTTTCAACTGAAAACGGAAAACTTTTTATGCGCTTTGGCTGTTCATTTACACGACAAAGGCGTTTTTGGGGCCTGAAAACGCAAGCTTTTGAAAACGGGTTTCAACGTGCAAGGTTTTGAAAACTATGCCTTTACCGTCTCCATATAAACAACAAGAACGTGAATTTGTGAAAATGGTAACACCATGCGCATGCGTATTACATGTTCACATGTGTATTACGTGTTTGTGGGGTGTTTCTTGACAAAGTGACATCAACAACTACTGGCCTGGCCTGGCATGCATAATACAACCTTTTTAGTCATTTTCACAGATCCGTGTGAACGGGGATCTTTTGACAACATTGTCGTCTGTTTTTAGTACATTGTTGTCGTGTAAACATACCCTTAGTTTCCTCTGTTCTTTGTTCCGTGTTGTCAGTGTTGTACCTGGTTGTGGATTTAGATCTTGAGATTTCCTGTTGGATTTATTAGAAGACTATTTATTTTGTACTCATTTGTCGTTGTGCGTTCATTACAGCCAGAGTTTGTGACATGCTTTACTGCAGAATTTAATTCTGTCTGCATCATTAAATCAGTATTTTTCTGTTTATCACTGTAAAGCTGCTGAGACTGTAGTGTACACTGTTAGTTTTTAAAACCTTAATATGTGATATGATTATGTACATCAAATTTTTCTAGATGTGTAGTTTTTTTTCTTTAATTCTACTTTAATTCTCTCTATTCTTTTGTTATATATGTATGTAAGTACCTAGAGCTCCTGGAAACCATATCAAATTCCTTGTCAAACTTGGCAAATAAAGTGCATTCTGAAAAAATAGTGCTCATAAATGACTGTTGAGATAGTATTCTCAAGTGAAACGAGTAGAGGCTTGGATCCTGTAAACAGTATTCCTTACATCACGACTTTATCAAGTGGATAACTAATGTTAAAATCGGCATGAAACAGGATTTCTGATCGTCTTTTCTTCTCTATTGTGACGTACTGTATGTCTGAGTGAAATGGCTTCTTGAATGAGAAAAAAATGTAAGACGGGACCTGATTTTGTCCATTAGGAACAGAGTAGTGCAGGTATGACATCACTTTGTAGGCCAAGCGGCAGTTAGCCTCACACTGGTTCCTTCGACAAAAACCCAATAGGACTTTCCCATAGGCTTTTGGATTATCACTAAAAACAAGCTCTGTGATCAACAAAAGTTTATGATACTTGCACGATAATTTTCACAGATGAACACAGCTTTTATGAATTCTGAAGCCTAAATGCAGTCGCCAGAAGTTAGGCTAAAGGTAGGCTATAAACGAACTGCACCACGATCCCACGAATTCAACATCACCATTATAAACTTCCGACAACTCTTTCAGTTTTTATCTAAAAACATTTTCCAGAACGTTTTATAGTTGAATAGTGTATAAGAGCACAATTATAAGCATAATGAGGATGTAAAAGCGGACTGAGCTTACCTTTTCGGCATGATGATGTTTAGGACCAGATTTACTAACAGCTTGTGTGAGCGCAAGCCCTCTTTTGCCGCTAAAAAACTACTGTGAAGATTTACTAAAGACACGCAGTGAAAAATCAGATCGCTGAAAAGGCGTGGGCACAGCTATTTTTGTGGCTGAACTTATTGCATATGCATTTGTAGGAGTTTCCCATTTAGATGCAAAATTTATGGGAAGAGAGTATTTAAATGAATCATGCAAGGTGATTTACTAAGGTTTGCGCTCGTCAATGTATTGGTGTTTGCGCCATTATTTACCGCCCAAAAAAAGCACGTCTTAAACCAGATGCTAACTGGTAGATTGTGATAGTCATTATGGAAATGATCCGGCTGCGTCTGTGTTCATTAATGTGCGCGTCGTCAGTAGATCACACAACTTTCCACTCCCATTGGCGCTTTTGTGGAATTGCGCTCTCACGCTAATTTGCCCTGTTTAGTAAATCTGGCCCTTAATGTCCCCGACTGCCTCTGTAGTCCCATTTAGCCACTTGTTAGCAGCCACCTTTTTCAAGACACGTAACAGCTTCAAAAAATCACGACTGATGTATTTTATGTCATAGAATAAAACGTGAAAGTGTCTTGAGCATGTGTTCACCACAAACCTTCAGCCATTTAACCAAAACCTATTCAAAAAACCCATTGACTTTGTGACGATGGAACCGGAAGTGCTAAAATGCTAACTCGCTTCCACGTTTAGCCTACAATGTGATGTCATACCTGCACCACTCTGGATTGCTGTCTAATTGTTGCGATCTGATGTGAGTGACAGATTATTGCCCCGTATTGCGAGGGGGAGATGAATTTAAGGTTTTTGATTAAAGATTATGAGGGTGTAAAGGATTCGACATGAAGGCGAAGGTAGAATCCAAATGCAGAAAGTTTAATAAAAATCAGCAAACAAATCCAAAACACAAGGCAGAAATGTAGCCGATGAAGCAGGCAAGGTAAGATAATCAGTGACAAGTAAACAGTTCAACCAGGCAAAAAGCAAAAACAATAATCCAACAATGAGTAATCCAACATGAAAAGCACAATGGACATAACAAGAAGGCAATGAAACAGACAATAGAAAGAAACGCTCGGTAAGGCAGTGAAATAACTGGCAACACTTTGCAAAGTATCTATGGTAAAACATGGCTATTTATACAGATGAAAGCAGGAAGTAACCATAGAAGAAACAGTTCATGGATAGTTTTCGGGAGAGGGCTCCCTCTGGCATTCTGACATTCAGTTTGGTGAATGTCCATTCTGACATTCAGTATACACTCACCTAAAGGATTATTAGGAACACCTGATCAATTTCTCATTAATGCAATTATCTAATCAACCAATCACATGGCAGTTGCTTCAATGCATTTAGGGGTGTGGTCCTGGTCAAGACAATCTCCTGAACTCCAAACTGAATGTCAGAATGGGAAAGAAAGGTGATTTAAGCAATTTTGAGCGTGGCATGGTTGTTGGTGCCAGACGGGCCGGTCTGAGTATTTCACAATCTGCTCAGTTACTGGGATTTTCACGCACAACCATTTCTAGAGTTTACAAAGAATGGTGTGAAAAGGGAAAAACATCCAGTATGCGGCAGTCCTGTGGGCGAAAATGCCTTGTTGATGCTAGAGGTCACAGGAGAATGGGCCGACTGATTCAAGCTGATAGAAGAGCAACTTTGACTGAAATACCCACTCGTTACAACCGAGGTATGCGGCAAAGCATTTGTGAAGCCACAACACGCACAACCTTGAGGCGGATGGGCTACAACAGCAGAAGACCCCACCGGGTACCACTCATCTCCACTACAAATAGGAAAAAGAGGCTACAATTTGCACGAGCTCACCAAAATTGGACAGTTGAAGACTGGAAAAATGTTGCCTGGTCTGATGAGTCTCGATTTCTGTTGAGACATTCAGATGGTAGAGTCAGAATTTGGCGTAAACAGAATGAGAACATGGATCCATCATGCCTTGTTACCACTGTGCAGGCTGGTGGTGGTGGTGTAATGGTGTGGGGGATGTTTTCTTGGCACACTTTAGGCCCCTTAGTGCCAATTGGGCATCGTTTAAATGCCACGGCCTACCTGAGCATTGTTTCTGACCATGTCCATCCCTTTATGACCACCATGTACCCATCCTCTGATGGCTACTTCCAGCAGGATAATGCACCATGTCACAAAGCTCGAATCATTTCAAATTGGTTTCTTGAACATGACAATGAGTTCACTGTACTAAAATGGCCCCCACAGTCACCAGATCTCAACCCAATAGAGCATCTTTGGGATGTGGTGGAACGGGAGCTTCGTGCCCTGGATGTGCATCCCACAAATCTCCATCAACTGCAAGATGCTATCCTATCAATATGGGCCAACATTTCTAAAGAATGCTTTCAGCACCTTGTTGAATCAATGCCACGTAGAATTAAGGCAGTTCTGAAGGCGAAAGGGGGTCAAACACAGTATTAGTATGGTGTTCCTAATAATCCTTTAGGTGAGTGTATATATATATATATTCAAATTATAACAAACACTACATTATAAAAAAAACTGTGAGTCTTGAATTCATGGAGATTTTAATGAATTGAACCTCATTGCAAAGTGTTATCGAGATCCCTAATCTGCAATGCCCTTAAAAAGAAAATTAAGAAAATGGAAATTAAAATGTGACTTTACTAAATGTAGTAGGCCTACTCACAGTCTAGTTGCAATTATGGGATTTCAATAACTGCTACTTTAACCTTTGTAACCAATAAGGCATTAGTTAGACTTGCTCTTAGCACTAAATACAAGTTTACACCCTTTTCACTCTCACTGAACATTTTTTGATAACACTTTATAATAACTATAGGGTAATAAAGTATTTACAAATCATTTGCAAATAGTTTATAAACTGTAGTTAATACATTCATAGACTTTATACAAATAGTGAGTTCTTCATTCATTGTCACTGTAACTAACAAAGTGTTACTGTTTAATTAGCTCATATGTAAAGAGATAAACAATGCTTTGTTAACAACGTATTAACTGTAAATAGTTCTCACTTTAGGTCACGGAAAATGGGAAAATGACATTAATTAAGTGCTTTAAACCAACCTTTATTGGACATTAATTGCATTATTATTAAGAGTTCATTAAAATGTTTACAAATACATTAAGCCTATCCCGAAAGCTAAACATAACCACTTATAAATAAATAAATAAATGTTGTCAATATGAATTACATACAAATAATCATAAGATCACGTTGTTAAAATACATCAGTAAGGTTTAGGGGTAGTTTTATGGGAAAGAATATACAGTTTGTACAGTATAAATGGAAACCCAGTGTGTGTGTGTGTGTGTGTGTGTGTGTGTGTGTGTGTGCACGCTTAATATATTTGTAAACATTTTATGGAACACTGAATATGAATGCGATTAACGTCTAATGGTTTAAAGCACCTAATTAATGTAAACGTTTCCCCATTTTCCGTGACCTAAAAAATTGTAATAAGTTGTTAACAAAGCATTCTCTAACTATTTACATATGAACTAATTAAACAATAATAATTTGTTAACAGTGACAATGACTGAAGAACTCACTATTTGTATATAGTCTATTAATGTATTAACTACAGTTTATAAAATATTAATTTACTATAAACTAATAGTTTGCAAATGATTTGAAAGTACTTTATTACACTATAGTTATTATAAAGTGTTACGGACAGTTCCCTTAGATTTGCTTGTGCTAAAAGCAATAACACATGTCTGCTATCCAGGCAGTTACTGTACAATCACAGCTGAATTAAGTGTGTTTAGAATAGTGTCTGACAGCATGTATCATCCAAAAGCATATATTGTGATTAGTGTTACTGGATGACACCTATGATCTACTTCCAACTTTGTTTCCACATTCAAGGCACATTCCCCTTTATTTTCCTCCATGGTGTCTACCTTTCCACCACTTGCTCTCTTTCTCTGTCTCACAGTGGTGTGTATGTTTATGCTTGGCATCAAGTGGAGTGAATAATACTTTACTTAATGGAGTGGGCTCATATTAGCTGCTTCAGACATTTACTCATTCCCCTCTTCCTCTAAGAATAACCAGAGATCCTTGTGCCAGGGTTCTTGTTTCACTCTGCCTTACTATTTTATTTTCCCGCTGCCATTTAGAAGGACAAGGACAATGTTTGGAAGAGCATCAACCACTCAATGACCAGATGGCAGATGGCAGACCTGGACCAGACCTGGTTAAGCAAGAGTATATGGGGGAAAAACATGTTTGAATTAAAACATGGCTGTGATATTAAAATGTACCTTCGAGTTCCCCCACAAACCTGACAAAAGCATGACACTTGGTTAACCACTGCTGAATTATTTAGGCTTTTTGACCACAAAGAGTTAGAGTGAGGGAGAACAAGAAAGAAAACAAGCTCCTCACCCTGAACATATTGTTGTAGAGGGTGTTTAAAAGCTGAGAAAAAGATAGGATCAAATAAACGAGACACTGTTTTTGTCACGTCTGTCTGTGTGTTTGGTCTTTCTGTTGTGTTTTGATTCTGTCACATGTTCTTTTGTCTTAGTTTCCCGCCACTTGTCTGTTTCCTAGGTTACCCTCGTTAGTTAAGTTCTGTTCAGCTGTGTTTAGTTAATTATCTTGTTTCTGTCTGCTATTTAAGTTCCTCTTGTTCACTCAGTCTTGGTCTAGTTGCTGTTATGTTGGAGCGTGTTTCCCTGCCTTTCTGTTTGTTCCTGAGTGTCATTATTAAAGTTTAAGTTTGTATTTTGATCTTCTGAGTCTTCAGCCTGCTCCTGGTTCACCTAACTGTTACAGATGACTAGACCCCAGAACATCGCTGCAGCAGTGCAGATGCTCTGTTTAGAGCAAGAGACTCTTTCCCTCGAGGCTCACACCCATGTGTTCATCGACCTGGCGTGCCTCACCAACTTCCCAGACTATTCGCTGTGCACCTTTTACTTAGCCAGCTTGAATGCGGAGACTAAGGCATGCCTGCCCGGTGTGGGACCTCAAGGGGACTTCGCAGAGTTTGTTGAGTGGGTGCTGGTGAGCTGTGATTCCCCTTACACCATCAGCCTTGTCGAGGACAAGCTCACCAGTCCCACTGCGACTCCAGCAACGCCAGAGCCAGCGATTGACGACTGGCTCATTGACTTCTGGACCGAACAAGCTCCAGTCCCCATCCAGTGTCCCGTGATGTCCCCAGTCCAGAGAGGGCTCCGCCTCCTGTCCCCAGTCCAGAGAGGGCTCCGCATCTACGGAGGCTGTCCCTGAAGGGTCTGCGCCACCCTGGCCTCCTGAACTCCCTGAACTGCCATGGCTCCCTGAGCCACCATGGTTCCCTGAACTCCCTGAGCTGCCATGGTCCCCTGAGCTGCCGCCGCCTCCATGGTCTCCTGAGCTCCCGGCGCCTCCATGGTCTCCTGAGCTTCTGGCGCCTCCATGGTCCCCTGTAGCACTGGCACCACCCTGGAGTCATCTGAACCTGCCAGCATCGTCTTTTTTTTTTTTTTTTTTTTTTTTTTTTTTAATTTTACTTTATTTACCTCAGGAATGTTTACTATGCAGCTTCTTGTGCTATGAGACTGCTACAATTAAGAACATTATTAAGAACACATTTATACAGCTAACCAAATCAAAATGTATTTTCATATTGAATGAGTTACAGTACAGCTTCAAATCTGTTAAGTCAATTAAATATGCAGTAGTCTATGCAATAAACTATTAGTAAATAAACTACTAAAAGTAAAACTAATAGACAAATACAATGTTTTGATTATATTTATTAGATCGATACACACTGTGTGTATATATATGTATGAGGACTATTATATGGTTTTAAATTTGAAAGTAAATTACGATATTTGTGTTATACCATAATCTGCGTGACCCCGTCATAGCCTTTTTTTGACGTTGCAGGGTATTCCAAATGAGCGATTTATTGTCAGCGGAGTCCACTTCAACTGATATACCATGCTCAGGGAGTAGGGAGCAGTGAGCACTTCGCAGGGACGCTGTCGAATGGAACGCACCTTTAGTCTTGGTGTAGTCACTGTTATGTTGGAGCGTGTTTCCCTGCCTTTCTGTTTGTTCCTGAGCGTCATTATTAAAGTCTAAGTTTGTATTTTGATCTGAGTCTTCAGCCTGTTCCTGGTTCACCTAACTGTTACAGTTTTGTTGTATATACAAATTATGGATCCCAGTTTACTATTTTCAATGAGTTATGCTTTTATGTGCAGTGAACGTTACTAACAAGAATACTGTATTAAGGTCTCAAAAGCCAAGAAAAACACAGATAATGTTATAACAATTGTGAATACATTGCATTGTCAGGGTTTAGCACAGACACAGGAATGAGAGAGAATAGGCTACAATAGCAATGGTAAGTTTATTGAACCAACAGTAGGACTAACACAAGGCAGGTGAATAGTGACCAAACTGAATGATAACTTGAATCTTATCTGTTGCAGACGGAGACAGGATCACACACAGTGAGCAGGTGGAGTGTTGCCGAGAGATGACACATTAGATTCAAGATTCTTTGTCACTATACAAAGTACAACAAAATTAGAGCAATCCTTACAGTGCCATCACATTTAACTAGTGCAAGCTAAACTGATAATTGAAATAAATATAGTCTGAGTAAAATTACCTAAACCAATACACACAAAACAAGTTCGGTCAAGGCGGTAGTGCAAATTAAGACAGTTATTCCATAACGATGTCCAAAGTACAAAAGCCGTGCAGAGTATTAAATATTGCACACTTATTGCACAGTTGTGGCATATAACAGAAGAGCCATAAGTGTTTCATTGTTTTGCATACTAATGGCACAAGTAGTGAGCAGTCAAGTATTACACAGATCTTTCACACACAATATCTTATTGCACAATAGGCAGTAAAATACTGCATAAGGTATTGCACACAATGGGAGAGTTGTAAATGCAACGGAATGTAAACGTATTCTGAGTAGTATAGAAACTCAGGTTTTAATATTCAAGGTGAAGGAAGTGGAAGAAGTAATGTCATTATATAGCTGATATGTCTTGTCAAAATCCTTTTGCACATGATAAGGATAATAATAGCTACAAAACAGCTAAGAAACCAAATTTATACCATATGATCAATAAGGTTACTATTGTCACCATTCTGTTTAGTTTTGTTCATGGACTTTCGGTTTGTTTTCATTTGTCACGTTTCTTTGTTCAGTTTCCCGCCACTTGTCTGTCCCCATAGTTACCGTCATTATTAGTTCATATCTGTCAGCTGTGTGTCATCTATTTCCCTTGTTAGTGTTGCTACTTTAGTTCTTCCCTTTTCGCTCAGTTTTGTCTGGTCACCGTTATGTTTAGATGTGTCGTGCTGTTGCCTGTCTGCCTGCCTTGAGATTGTTTGTGATTAAACTACGTTTTGAACTTGATTCATTTGTATTCGTCTTTCTGCCTGCACGCACCCGTGACAACTATGTGATCAATAAATAATTTGGTAACACTTTACAATGAGGTTTGTTCTTGGACGATATTTGATGTTCCCTATGTACTGTATGTGTATTGATCAATGTTTATATGAATAGAAGCCTAAATTAAATTTAAGACTTGGATTAAGCTGCTCGATTGATGGATGCACAAAAAAGATGAGAGAATATTAGCAATGTTAAGAAGTGTACAACTTTACAGATACAACTTTTGATTTTAAAAATGTAGTAAATGTTGAAATTAATTAAGATTAATAAATGCTGTATAAGTACTGTCCATTGTTAGTTCATGTTAACTAATTAATACTAAGTAATTAAAGGAGTAGTTCACCTTAAAATGAAAATTAGCCCATGATTTACCATCCTATATGTATGCTTCCAAGCTTTATAATGGCAGTGACGGTGTCCATTGAGTTTGAAGCTCAAAAAAGTGCATCCATCCCTCATAAACTTACTCCACACGGCTCCGGGGGGTTAATAAAGGCCTTCTGAAGCAAATCGATGGGGTTTATACTTTATAAAGTAAAATAGCTTCCGCCAGACCACCTTCCGTATTCAACTTACACAGAAAGTGTAACGCCTCTTGCAGTTCCAAACCCTTACACTACGTCTGACGTCATACGTCACGCCAGTTATGCTTTTTTCATAAGTTGAATATGGAAGGCGGTCTGCCGGAAGCTAGATATTTTACTTTATAAAGTTTTAAATATGGATATTTTTCTTACAAAAACCCTTCATTTCGCTTCAGAAGGCTTTTATTAACCCCCTGGAGCAGTGTGGAGTAAGTTTATGAGGGATGGATGCACTTTTTTGAGCTTCAAACTCAATGGACCCCGCCACTGCCATTATAAAGCTTGGAAGTGTCAGGATACTTATTAATATAACTCCGATATCTGAAAGAAGAAAGTCATATACAGCTAGGATGGTTTGAGGGTGAGTAAATAATGGGGTAATAGGTAACACTTTACAATAAGGTTCATTAGTTAACATTAGTTAACTACATTAGTTAACATGAACTAATAATTAACTGCACTTATAAAGCACTTATTTATCTTTGTTAATGTTAATTTCAACATTTACTAATGCATTATTAAAATCTTGTTACCATTAGTTAATGCACTGTGAACTAACATGAACAGCTGTATTTTTATTAACTAACGTTAACAAAGATTAACAAATACAGTAACAAATGTATTCCTCATGGTTAGTTCATGTTAGTTAATACATTAACTAATGTTA
The DNA here is from genome assembly GCA_039654105.1 of Coreius guichenoti. Classification (NCBI taxonomy): domain Eukaryota; kingdom Metazoa; phylum Chordata; class Actinopteri; order Cypriniformes; family Gobionidae; genus Coreius; species Coreius guichenoti. The sequence goes on from CM077170.1 coordinate 27,243,565, forward strand.
ACTAATGAAACCTTATTGTAAAGTGTTACCGGGTAATATTTTAAAGTGAACTACTCCTTTAACTAATGTTAACAAACCTTATTGTAACTGTTAGCGATGAATTGAATGGAAATGAGTCAAGACATTTGACATCTGAGAAAATTTGCCTATGTAACGGTCATACTGTGGCTGTAGAGAGCACAAGACAATGGAGAATTTAACAAAAAGTCTTTTATCAAAAATCCAGCAAAAAAGCACTCATGAGATTACAGAAGAAAGCTTAGCAAACCAACCATGCATAACTTGGAAGGCAATCAACACTGAACAAAGAGCTGTGAGAACCGAAGGCTTAAATACACAAGGGAGGCTAATCAACAGAAACTGAAACAGGAGCGTAACAATCAGTAAACTAACTAGTGGCGGGATAATGGGAACAAAGGAAACAGGTACAGGAACTAGACCTAAACCAAAACAGAACATACACGTGACGTGACAGCAATAAAGTTGAATAAAGGTAGTAAAACACACAAAAGAACTTTTCATTTGTTTCACAAAAGTTTCTATTATCATAAATAAGCATATTCTAAACATGATTTCAATCAAATGAGCACTTTCAGTAGGCTTTACCTCAAAATATTTGATTGCATTAAACACATTCAAAGACATGACCTGAACAAGTTTTAAATACACAAATTCAGTGTAAATATCTGATATAGAACCTGACTAACTAACTAGTGCACTGAATCATTCCAGGTGGCAAAATCACTTGTGGCCGTCTCCCTCTGGAACTAATCAATCAGGTACATTCTCACCCTCTAAGCCAGCACACAGGCTGATATGAGTAATTTATGGGACAGAATTAAACCAATAGCAATAATGACATTTTCTATGTTGCTTAGCAGCTGGTTTGTCGCTCCTATGTGTGCTCAAAGGTGTGAAAATCATTCTTTTTTGGGTTTTGAGTCATGCATGGGAATTATAGTCTCAGTCTGAGATTGGTGGTACTTGCAGTGACCCGTGTTATGGTCATTGCAGGATATGAGCGTATATAAGGCAAGAGTAAAGCCTTTATTTGAAAGGAAAAAGCTCACTAGCAGATGAAGACATCTCAATATGCAATTGAGATATGCCAATGGATTCTAGTCCAATGATGAGGCCATTACAGCTTTGTGACAGATCAGCATTGCATTAAGACATTTATTGCATGCTGATGGAAGCATGTTATGACCTTGAAATATTACATTATCACAAATAGTATAGGCTGCAGACTAAAACTTTTCAATTCCTCCCTGAAATATCTGAACTGGTACATGCTTTGTTGTTTGGTGGATCTAATGTATCAAAGTTAACTAAGCTGTAGTACAGCACATGTCTAGCCATTAGATGTTATAAACATCTGAAGTCCAGTACTCTCATGGAGCGTATATTACTTACACATGTAGTGTGTGTGAATGAAAAAAATGAAAACTGGGGTCACCACAAAGGCACAGTGAAGCAAAGTCTTACAGGCAGCCAGGGTATATTCTGGATAACAGAATCTTTGCAATTTTCCCCTTTTCCTTGTGGGAGAATTAAAAAAAAAAATTCTATTAGGGGCTAGGTTTCTTTGGTCTGTCTGGTTGGGAGGTGTACTTAAACAACGACAATGATAAATGTGTGTGTGTACATATATATATATAAATGTATCATATGTGTATTTCACACGTTGGATGCAGCAGAGATGAAGCAGAATCTAAGTGCAGCAGTCTTTACCCAGAAAGAAACTCAAATCTTCACATAATACTCACAAACAGGAACAAAACAACCAACTTAACACGACATAGAACGACACACAGGGCTTAAATAGACAGAACAAACCAATCAAGGAAATGTGAAACACCTGTGACAACTAAATCAAACCATTTGTAACCTAGGAGACTAACAGGCAGGGAGGATGACAGGACTAATTAACAGAACAAGAAAACCACCCTAGAAACAGACATGAACACAACAGAAAAGGAGATCAAAAGCAAACTCTAAACATGACCAAACTCAAAACGTGACAATATGTAAAATATATAATAAGTATTAAGTCTGTCATGATTTTGCAGGTAATGTTATGCATGTAACATTAACTATTGTAAAAAAGTGCATATTTTTAATGATGAAGAGGTAATGTAACAATGTTGGTTTTCAGGTTATTATATTTGTGTAGGTGATGTTAACCCTTTTAATCACTCTTTTTCCCAACTAAGCAAGCAAGCATGTTACTCATTGGATAGTTCAAATAAAAATGTCTTGAAAAATTGCTTTTCTAGTAAAATTTAAATTAAAAAAAGTAAAAGTATGTTTTATTTCTGACTATTGTAAATGAAAACTAAACAAAACTAAACAATTATTTAACACAATTCAATATTTGTATTACTCTGAAGCAACATTTCTGGAAGAAAAAGTTGTACTTTTTCATTTAATGTATCAATACTTTTAAAACTACTATTTTAAATACATCAGTTCTTCAAAATGGGGCTCTGAGTTTTTTTTTTAAGATGTGTAAGACAACAATATCATAAAGTATATGTAGGCTAAATAGTTGTGTGTGCATTATGATGTGTTTTGTACGATTTCTTTTATGGAGCTTTGGCACAAACTCTTGTTTAAAATACATCAAGTCGTTTTAGACAAGTCTAATTCAAACGTAAATTTTGATCACAAACGTAACAGCCAGGTAACATTACGTTCGTTGAATTAGCCTGTTAATTACGATAACCATAGTTTTTAAATTTTTCTTTCTTTCTTTCTTTCTTTCTTTTTTTTTTTTTTTTTTACTGTTAATCTAATTCTTATCTAAAAAGCATAATAAATTAATCACATTTTCGAACACTTTAAGTCTTTATTTGATTAGGACAATAGCCAATAAACGTGTAAACTTTAATTTTTCATTGTTCATAAAATTGAGACTAAAAATTCCATTCAGTGTTTCTTTAACTGTATAGCCTAAACTCTTCTTGTGATGGTTTAGGTTAAACGAATGTCTGAAGGAGTTTAGCCTAAATGTTGAGGAGTGGGATGGCGCTTCAGTGGAGGTAACGGGAGTCAGACTACACGTGAAGAGTGGGTTTGACATTGGGAGTTTGAAAGTGGAGAGCGACACAGTGAAGCTTCTGCTCTCAGCCTCTCGCCAGGGAAACATCACAGTTTATCAACCCGAATGTGACTTCAGTCTCTTCCAGTGACATTTAGCTATACATCAGCCCTGGAGATAACGCGAGGAAACGTAATAGAAAGTCTCAACATGGGCGCGCGCACGCTGCTGGATTTTGTCGGTGATTTTCAATGAAGAATGTTTTATTTTTCTTATCTTCGCTGTAACTGGACATCGATCACGAATTATGTTTGTGAGAACAGTCTCCTGTAAGGTGCTTGAACTTTCAGGAATACAAATTGCTTGACGGATTCATTTGACATGGACTCAGTGGATGAATAAATCACATATTCTATCGATACCAGAAGGCTATATTTTGTCCCCTCAGTTTATTTATTGCCATTTTTCCTGAAAAGTCCGATGGACAGAACATCTTCACACAATAATATACACGCACAGAGGAATTAATGAATAACTTATTGTCTCGGATAATAATCAGACAGGGTTTGGAAATCTCACAATGAGGCTGAAATCATCGAGGTTAGGCTACCTGTAAGTACACTTAATATAGACATTTAATTGCTAAACTGTTATTTTTTTTATTTTAAAACATAATAATAATCCACAATTAACCCTTTTTATTTCAGATTCCTTCAATTCATGACTCTGTGTTTTTACACTCAGGTAAGTTTTCTGCATTATGGAAGTGTTATATAGGCTACAAACATTCATGTAAAACTAATAGGTATACACTGTTGAGAAACTTAAATATTGTAACAATTGATTTAACCAATTAGAAATGAGGTACATGGGTGAAATCACCATTACATGACAGCCACCTTCCTGAGAAGACTGCATAAGTTGTAAGTGTCTCTGTACAAAATATAAAAGAAAGTATAAGTAAAATGTTTAGATCTGGTTTATAATTTTAGTTGTTAGTGGATGCTAAAGGACAGAACTGGTTTCATCTGAATCAGCAGTTTTGTTTATTTTGATATAACATCCACATAAACTTTTTACCTACATGTTATAAAATAGAAATATCACAGGGAGTGTTGTAACACGACTTTCCAGTGTTTTCTATTGGACCCACAAAGACTGAAGAAAATAGGACAGTGTACAGGTGTGACAACTGTTAGCAAACACACTCGTCAGTTTTTAGCATAGAGTTGTTAGCATATATTTCAATATGTTTCCAATTTGATGTGCTGTTTTCAATTATGTTTCTTTTATGTTTAATATTTTCAAATAAAATGTTTAAAAACAAAACAAGGGTGGGGTTTTATATATGCATGGGCTATAATAAAAAATTTGAACAAGAATGCTTGGATACCAAAATAAATTCATGCACAAAATTTAAACCTTTAAAACATATTTTCTATTAGTGTTACACCCCTGAATGGATTAGGTTGCAACAGCAACACTTTTTGTGCCTGACATAAATTTTCACTGTTTAGAAATAATTTATACATGTCTTTAATTTGTAGGTAAATGGGAATAATGTATCAAAGTTTGAGTTACGTAATGCAAAAAAAAACAAAAAAAACACAAATTCACAGACATTGAAACAAAAAGGTTACAACACTGCTCCGTCTCCCCTACAAATATTTTCCAGTAAAGCATCAGCAAGACACAATGAAAACGATAAATATTTTACGCACATTAATCTTGTGATGTTATATGTGTGTAGTAAATGTGTTATAACCGTGCAAACAACCCATTATTAATAGAGTCATTGGCAAATTGTCAAACATCTTGAAAAGGCGTAAACCCCTCACTTTAAAAGTAATGGCTCTAACATGTGGGCAAGGCGCATGGCTGACTTACAAAAGAAAATCATTATGGGAAAGGGCCCGAGAGACAGGGGTGAAAGATCAGTGTTGGTAGAAACGAACCCTCATTGGCATGTCATCTAGAGTGCGGACAGCGTACTTGCCCTGAGAATGCCAACCATCTTTTGTCGTCCACTTCATTAGAGAGGCACATTTGGATTCCTTCAAAATAATTTTTTTATTGTCATTAAGAGTGCAGTCCATAATGTTTATATCATTGTTCTAATATACACATTGCATACTCATAATATAGTTCTTCTGTTTATACACCATCAATCTGCATGTTCTTCTGTCACATTTTTATAGATGACGATGCAGTCCATCTCTGTACCCAATTTTAAGCACCACGTAACGGAGCAGAGTCGTCTATCGGACAGGATGAGTCGGAGGTTAACAAGGACTTATCAGCTCTATAGCCGGACAAGCGGTAAACATGTACAAGTCCTGGGCAATAAGAGGGTCAATGCCAACGGCGAGGATGGAGATATTCATGGCAAGTCACAATCTTTGCAGATGCATTTTTATGCACTATTTTGCTTTGTCAGATTTAAACAATAGGACAGAACAGTCAGTTGAGGGTATCACCCCCTTTAAAGAATATCCAGTAAATGTCATTGCCAAAAAGTAACCTGCATAGTTTGAAATGGATTCTATATTGTTGAGTTTGGGAATCTCAAGAGAAACCCGTTTCGGTTCTGGAAAACACATCAGTACTCATCTTACCTCTGCCGTCTTAACATTTCCTGAATAGTTCTCCATATAATAAAAGTTGTAGGATAGAAATATGACATGCAATTTTCTAACATCATTATTTTTCCTCTTTCATGTCTTCCAAAACAAATGTTTATTGCAAATGTTCTTGTATTATGTGTGAAGCAAGATGATGATCTAAAGTTCCAACCACTTGTCGAGCGTTATTTGCTCCGAAGTTATATTTATTTTTTCTCTGTTAAATGGACGGTTGACATATGATTCATAGTACGCCTTGATGCTGCAAATAGGCGAAAAGTCAATCTTGTTTTAACTTGAACTCAGTGTAATTTTAAAGCTATACAGTAAGGCACCTGTTTTAAGTGAGCTCCACCACTTCTTCTCCAAACAAAACAGTGGTTAGAATCGCGTCCGCTGGGAATGGATTCCTGTCACCAAAGTATTTCTGCGTGTCTAGCCATCTTTCCACTCGTGCAGTCCATCCGCTTTGCCCACTTTTTTGGAGGGTCATTTTACGAGGAATTTTCATAGCTTTACAACTCAACATATGAGTCAGTTTATGAAGAGAGGTGAGGTCAGCGTCATCGGTTTATACCCTTCTTTGTTACTCTTTTACTCTTTGTAGTCTTGGCTTAACACACATGCATTCACACATCTAGACTCAATATTAGCATTATTTTCACACTATATTCCAACCCAGACTACATTACAACAATGAAAATAATAAACTCTCCAATACACAATCAGAAGCATAACTTACTGTGTATTTCACCTGAAAGTGAAGTGTAAAAGTAACAAACTTTGTAACACTTACAGCTAAACTTATTGTGGAAACCGACACGTTTGGAAGCCGGGTTCGAATCAGAGGAGCAAAAACAGGATACTACATTTGCATGAACAAGAGAGGCAAGCTTATTGGACGGGTGAGTTTACGTAATTAAGCGTGTTTATGTATATATGATATATCTACAAGCTACCTTCCTTTAACTCAAACAGTAGAGCATGATGCTACAAATACCAAGGTTCAATTCCCAGGAAAAGCAAGACCTGATAAAATGTGTACTCTGAATGCAATGTACTGTAAGTCACTTTGGATAAAAGCGTCCACCAAATGCTGAATGCAATGAAATCATACTTATGATTTTAATAAAATATAGACAGCTAAATTGGCTCGAACGGCACTAATCGTGTCACAGGTAAACCCATCATGCCCTGTGAACAAAACTGAGCCTCATAAATCTCTCAGGCTTGAATAGCAGATTTCTGAGTTTGTCATTTCAGTCCTCCGCTGTCTGTCTCTTTTTGTTGCCAGAGGAAGGGCCGTGGCAGGGACTGCATATTCACCGAGATTGTTCTGGAAAATAACTACACGGCTTTGCAGAACGCTAAGTACAAAGGCTGGTACATGGCCTTTACACGCAAGGGCCGACCCAGGAAAGCCATGCAGACCCGGCAGCACCAGCGAGAGGCCCATTTCATGAAACGTCTTCCTCGAGGACACCTGTTAACAGAAAAGAAGCCTTTTGATTTAATCCCATATCCCCTCAACAAGAGGACTAAGCACCATCAACGCACAAGCGTGAATTGAGAAAAGGGCAGTATCATATCTTATACCGGAGCGCTATCTTAATTTGAGTTTATCTAATCTATGCGCATCCATAGCTCTGGACATCATGGCGAACTGATGCTGTGTAAAAAAAAAAAAGAAAAAAAAGGAGGCTGTACAGATGAACGACTGTACTTTGAACAGTTTGTTCTGGGACAATGACTGAACTGTTGACTGAACAGAGGACACCGTAAGCCTTGTAATAATGAGCAACACATCTCTGGGAATGAAACAAGACAACAGAACACATGACACACAATCACACTCAGAAAAATGTGCAACAATTTTACCTTTAGGGGTACAACAGCTTGTCACTGGGCAGTACCCTTAAAGGGACAACTTTGGACCTTATTTACCTGTGAAATATATATTACTACTCTAAGGTAAGCTGAACCGTTAAGGGTATTGTCCCGACGGCAAGCTGTTGAACCCCTAAAGGTACAAATTTTGAAAAAATATTTCTGACAGTGAACATGGCAGCTACCTACTGATAATCCCAAACGTATGCAGATACACACAGATTCCATGATGTGATATTATCAAAAAGCATCTTTATTGTTTGTACATGACTATATATTTTTATTGGAAGATTGTAAGATACTGAAAAAAAGTGGAAATATTTATTTTAGAGCTTGTATTAAATTCATGTAAAAGTATTGATTTAACAAGGTTATAGGGTGTGTGATTCATTGACTCCCTAAAGTCTTTTGTTGGAACTTTAAATTCGGACAGTGATTGATTCGACTCCTTTGAGATGCGCTTCTACGCTGAATTTGCTTTGAAGGAGTCAGCGATCATTAGCTGACAGGTTGAATTCTCGCTCTCTCATAGATCACACTGTATGTGTGTGGGCGCATCAAGAACACGAACAAGACAAGTGTGGGTTAAAGTCGAAGGCCTCCAGGAACACAAGTCGGCCAAATTGGGAGCCAGTTTCTTTCAGAGTCAGGCTTATTCAGTTGACAACAACAGCAGCCTGAGAGAAACCTCAAGGGCATGCTCGGGTCTATTCAAGAGGTATACCTCCAGGACCGTATAGCTGTTGTTATGTTTTTGGCCCAGCAGTCGAACTGCCAGAAAAAGAGGCCTGAGCCTCAGATAACTGTGAAGCAATATCTGTGACAGGCCGGTCTCGATTGAATGTGCTCAGCAAGTGAGACTGGGCCTTTGAATAGCTTGGGCCTTTTGCTTTAGAAGAGATGAGGTCAACCCACCATTGCTGTCCCAAACAAAGGTTACCACCGTGTAGTTGCATTTCTGCGACCCGCGCACCGTAACCCTCTGATCAAATGCTCCCTTTGTAGGCGCCGTAGAAAAGAAACATGTTATACAATGGTGGACCTGAATAATAACACAAGGAGGGGTCAGCTATCAAAAAAGGAAGCCCAGTCACACAGAGGGGGTGAGGGCGGGCGAGAGAGAGAAACCAAGAGCGACTCGGGGGGAGAGAAAACGTTCGGGGGGTGTTATGGGTTGAGATGTGGGCGAGAGGGGCTGAAAGAGGGCAAATGGCTGGGAAGAGGCAAAGAGGGGCACAGACGAATGAAAAGGGCCAAAAAAGAGTGTCTCTCTGTTGAGGCACTTGAGCATGACCATTGAGGCCTCAGGATGGGGAGGGAGAAAGGGAAGAAGAGACAGTGAACAAAAATCACAGCGCTGAGCTCTTCGCCCTGTCGCCTTTTTCCCAGGACTTCTGATTTGTCAGTTGGCCTTTGGACTGCTTCCATGTGCAGAGCCATGTTGTTGTAGAAAAGCATCTAAAAAGGATTTTATTGACCTACTAAACCTATTTAAATTGGTGCTTTGTTCTGTTCGCATCCAAAGACAACCTGGCTAACACTATGCCTGCATCATTCAAAAAATTTACTTCATATTGACCACAAATTTCCTAAATTAGAATTATCACACAATATCAGTGTTTAAAAAAAAAAAAAACCCAGTATATATACCAGACCACTGCTACAAATTGATGCAGGTATTTTACATATAAACCAATCAATGTTTGCATTCAGATAATTCAAATTGAAATTTTATGCCTCATAAATTGTTGTCTCAGCATCAGGCATCATGCTGCAGTCTGTTCACTAAAGGCTGGAATACACTACACGACTTTTAAAATCTGAACAGATTATAAAACACTAAGCATCATACACTTTCCAACTTGTAAATAGTTACAGAGAAAAACTGGACATCATGCACTAAACGACTGAGGATCACACCAGAATTCTACGTCCTTCTGAAAACAACAAGCTTATACATGAAACATAAACGCATAGACTCACAACAAATAAAAACAATATGTGTTCTAAAACATGTTTGAAATCCTCCGGACTGGATGGAATCACAGTCTGAAGCTAAAAGTCATATTCTATGCAATTTTCTGTGAAATCTCAGACTGGCTCTGACTTTTGACAACTAGCATCAACTCCAGACTGCAAATCTGGGCAAAAATCCGTCAAAAGTTGTGTAGTGAAATCCAGTCACTTTTAGCCATTTGTTAGAAATCTTTTTCAACAAATGTAAAAGCTTTAAAAAACATAAGTGAGGTATTACTGATGCATTTTATGTCATAGAATAAAATGTGTAAATACCTTGAGCTTATTTCAGGCATTTAACTAAAAACTGTTTCAAAACACATATTGACTTCAGGACAATGGAACTGGAAATTTAAAAAAATGCTAACTGTGATTGATTGCTTTACAAGAAAAAGCTGTAATATGGACCAGACATCCAGTGAAAGGTCTGGATACTTGAGAAAAACTATGTAAAAACAAAACCACCCAGACCATCACCCAGTCACCCAAGAAAAAACTGCATTGCTAAATTATCAGTAATCAATAACTCACTCTAAAATGCTAATGACATTAGCAACATATTGCTCCTGTAGAACCCATTGTATCCACTCTGACTTATAGATAACAGTCAACATCTGCCAAAAGTCCAGACCACTGGTCACCAGTCTGTCAGAATAGCCGGTACCTCTAAGAAAACAGGACTGGAGGAACTATAAGAATCCCTCTCGGTAGCAGTTAACCTATAGACATCTGATTCTTTCCATGTAAGACATTTCTAAATAATTTTTCACAGACCTCAGGCCAACAATCTCCCCCGGACATTAGGTATTGGTTGAATTTGGAATCTCATATTGCTGTGAACTGGAGCATACCATCTTTGGGCAGTGCAAGAAGTGGCAAAGACAGCGCCAGGACTCTTGCTCTGCTCATAGAAGATTTCAATGATGTGTGCAGATGTTTGGCTCGCAGCACTGCTTGTCAACACACGAGTGTAATGATGCACAATGGTTTCTGTCTTTCTGTGGTCAATACAAGGCTGTTACGATGAGAGGTTAGCACACTGCAAAAGCTGCAGATTCTGGTGAACGGTCAGTATGTTTTTAATCATTCTGACAGCTCATATCAATGGCATGTCCCCACAGTTGCTACCATCACCAGAGCCAGAAGAGTGATGCCAGAAATTAGGCTCCATGGTATGTCATGGGACATTGAATAAATCAAGCAGGTCACAGTTTACTGCTTTAAAAACCTTGAATCTTCACATGTATTACTTTACAGTGAATGCGTATACAAATAATTAAAGGTAGGCTCTTTAATCAGAATACTGACCTTGATCGGAATGTATGGCAAAATGATGCACAGATCCATTTTAAACCTAGACTTAGGCAAAATCAGTATCTCTGTCAGTCATAACAGAGGCATAATTAGGCATAAACTGAAAACGCGCCAGACTGGACACGCACCGTGAATGACTGTGCAGCCGTGAATGAATGACAGTGCGGCCGTAAATGTGTGCGCACTGTGCGGCCGTGAATGAATGCCCGTGCGGCCGTACTCATTTTACTTTCGGTTTAGCGTCAATTCGGGGGCGGGTTGCTTGAATTGTGGGTTCATTAGCCTATTATTCTTAATGAAAAACACAACAACAAAACGGTACAATGACAAACTCACTTAAATAGGCGCTTTTACATTTCACTTTGAAACCAAATCTTCCGCGATTATCTTGTCTGTCAGCTCCTCACTCTCTGATGAATGAAATCTAACTCCTGCTGCGTTTGTGCTGCGACTCTCATTCGGCTCACACTGTATTAAGCAGACAAGTTCAGTTTTTAATTGTAGTGTCTGTTCTCTAACTGAACTAAATGATTTTATTACTATAAAAATGAAAACAACGGTGGGGGCGGTGCCGCGGTGGGCAAGTGATGTAACCAGTGTTTCACTTGAACACCGGTAACACCGGCAACATCGACTATCGCAGCAAACCTAATACACTTATAAAAGGTTTATTAACTCTTTCCCCGCCAAACACAGACTTTCTGTTATTTGTGAGAAAATGCTTCCCCGCCAATTTTCCGGGTTTCCTTGTTTTCACAGTTATATGCTAGGGGGCGCTATTACGCATCTTCTGAATGAGTACAGAATCTCCTGATCAAAACACAGGTGAAGAAGACGCAACAAAACAAGCGATCATATGTAAGCAGATGCATATGTAAAATAACATGATCATCAACATTAAACATCATATAAATCAAAACTGCCTAACGTTACGGAATGAAATGTCAACCCAGGACCAGCTATAAGACTGTCTACTCCATCTGTGTTTGATCATCATTCTGAATCTGATCTGGATGTAGTCTTTGACAAAAACGTGATTTTCTCAGCTTTTTGTTCAAAATGTTGCTTTTTTAATGAAACACCCATATTTAAGTGTTGATAAAAAAGGAATGCATGAAGCTAGAATAAAACGTTTTTTTGTTTTGTTTAAAAGCAGAGGGTCTGTTCTTTCTTTTGATATATTGCATGCTCAGATATTCATACAACAAAATATTCTATGGGCCATTACATTTTTGTGAAAATGATCAAAAACCCTGGCGGTGGCTGGCAACTTTTTTTTTTAAAAACGCTGGCAGGAAAAGAATTAAATAACTAGAAAGCAGGTAATCCAGAAACAAGCAGACACCACGAAACAGAGTGCTAGGCAGAAACAATACCTGACAATGAACTGAATGCAAGGAGGAACTTAATATACAATGATTACGAACTAAATGACAAACAGGTGTATTGATTGCATCCATGGTAAAAAAAAGACTGGCAGGAAACTAGAAGAAAGGAAACAGGTAACTGAAGAGAAACAAACTAAAAAGTCCATGAAAATGAAGCTAAACACCAACAGAACTTGACATTACACCCCCCTCCTGGAAGGCGCATCAACACACCGTAAACAAAGTTGAACTGTGGAGAAAGGGCGGGGGCTCTGGAGGAGGACGAGAGGTCGGCAAAGGGCTGGAGACTGGGGCGTTGGTGGCGGGAGAAAACAAGGCGGTGATGATGGTGGGAGGAGCCAAGGAGGTGCAGAGAGCAGGAGTAGCCAGGTGTTGAGCCAGGATGACAGTTTACAGTGGAGATGATGGAGAGAGGAGCCATGGTGGAGTCTTGGCTAATGACATCAGGTGGATGACTGTGACTAAGGACCAAGGCAGAGCCTGGTGGAGCTGAAGGGGTGAAGGGACGAAGTGTAGCTGAAGGCCCATAAGTCCATGGCACAGGCAGGGTGACTTCTGACCAAGGCAGAGCCGAAGGGATGAGGGAGCCAGTTACAGCAGCCTCTGGTCTCTGGTGGAGCCGAGGGATGGAGAAGCCAAGGTGGAGCCAACAGGTCAACAAGCCGAGGTAGAGTGATTGGCACAGAAGCTAGAGGTGGAGCCATGGGATCCTCTTGACTGGATGGAGCTGGAGACCAGAAGACCCAAGGCAGAGCCACACAATTGAGTGGCGCTAGAGGAGAAGTCGAGGGGCTGAAGGACTGGCTGAATCATGAAGTGGAGGAGGAAGAGGGACGCTGGGTGGGATCAGTGACGAAAACACAGACTTAGTTCAGGGCGACGAAACAGGCTTTATGCTGGGCAGGACCAGCATCTATGAAGCTGGCTCAGTCCTCGTCTCTGGCACTGGCTCGTTCATTGTGGCAGGTTTAGGCTCCCTGTCTGCAGTGGGCTCTGGTGTTATATCCATGCTGCAAGGTGAAAGCTGGCTGGGCTCTGGGCTTGGCTGCGTGATGGCTTGAGGTTGAAGTTGAGGCTGGACGATAGTAATGGTCTCTTCTGCTTTGCCCACAGTAAACGAGGATTCATCTACACATAGCGTGAAGTTAATGTACTCTCCCAGCATCTAACAGGGATCTCCTCTTGGCATAAACAAAGCAAATTTCTATTACATCTATTGCATGAAGTTTATTGAACTTCAGCTTCCATATACTGCCATCTCCACTCATCTCAAGTGCATCGTGGGAAAATTAAACATTTAATTTATCTTGGATCCTTGATTTTATCTGTATTCATCTCATATTTATGGATGATGTTTGGCATGCACCACAGTACTGTTGTTTGTGTTTCTACTGTAAATAGAATACTACAAACACAAACTCTTTGTTGGTTTAAGGGAAAGACAACAATACCATGTGAATACAGTGTTTCTCACTCTGGTGACTCTTTGCTTCTAGTTCCCAGTCCAAAGCTTTTGTGCCAAACCAAGAGACTGTATGCATAAAACAGGCACTAAACCACAAGTCATTCTCACTATTGTGTATAACGGCCTCCGAGGAGGATGTTTTCTGCCCTGGAATTTACCAGCCAGCATTCACGGCTGACGCTGCAGTCTCTTGTTTTGGGTTTTAACATGGAAACAATGTAAAATTTTAGAATGACAAAGACGGAAAATATGGCAGATAGCATGTTTTTAAGTAATATTAATTCTTCTCTTAAAACTTGTGTATTATTTAAGTTGTAAAGCTTGTTATTTTATAGTCATTTTAGTGTTTTAGCCATTACATTGTCTGCCAATTAAATTCGAGATGTAGGAGACAAATCACCAGAAAAAAAGAATAATAAAAAGTATAAGGTAAAAAAATTAAACATATTCATGGGTGAATTGTTTACAATAATATTAACATGCAAAATAGATAGGGTGAATTCACATTCATGCCAACTTCCCTCGGCATTAAAGCTTTAAAATATTCCTTTAATGGCTAAACATAAGCTTGTTGTCATGTTCTGTTGGTGTTTAGTTTCATTCTCGTAGACTTTTAATTTGTTTCTCTTCAGTTACCTGTTTCCTTTGTTCTAGTTTCCCGCTAGTCATTAGTTACCATGGACATGCAATCAATACACCTATTCGTGATTTAGTTCATTATCATTGTATATGTGATTGTATACTGTGATTTTTATTTTTCAAGGAGGGAGAGAATTATTGGACTATGAGGAGGAGTTTAGACATCTGCTAATGTACTACCTGTAATAACCTCACCCTGATGGAGGGGTTTAGGTGCGGGATGAAATCCGCTTTGTTTATGCCAAGAGGAGATCCCTGTTGGATGCTGGAAGAGTACATTAACTTCACGCTATGTGTAGATGAATCCTCGTTTACTGTGGGCAAAGCAGAAGAGACCATTACTATCGTCCAGCCTCAACTTCAACCTCAAGCCATCACGCAGCCAAGCCCAGAGCCCAGCCAGCTTTCCCCCCCGCAGCATGGATATGACACCAGAGCCCACTGCAGACAGGGAGCTCAAACCTGCCACAATGAACGAGTCAGTGCCAGAGACGAGGACTGAGCCAGCTTCATAGATGCTGGTCCTGCCCAGCATAAAGCCTGTTTCGTCGCCCTGAACTAAGTCTGTGTTTTCGTCACTGATCCCACCCAGCCTCCCTCCTCCACTTCATGATTCAGCCAGTCCGAGAGCCCCGCCTCCGCTGGTTCCCTTCAGCCCCTCGACTTCTCCTCTAACGCCACTCAGTTGTGTGGCTCTGCCTTGGGTCTTCTGGTCTCCAGCTCCATCCAGTCAAAAGGATCCCATGGCTCCACCTCTAGCTTCTGTGCCAATCACTCTACCTCGGCTTGTCGACCTGTTGGCTCCACCTTGGCTTCTCCATCCCTCGGCTCCACGAGAGACCAGAGACTGCTGTAACTGGCTCCCTCATCCCTTCGGCTCTGCCTTGGTCAGAAGTCACCCTGCCTGTGCCATGGACTTATGGGCCTTCAGCTACGCTTCGTCCCTTCACCCCTTCAGCTCCACCAGGCTCTGCCTTGGTCCTTAGTCACAGTCATCCACCTGATGTCATTAGCCAAGACTCCACCATGGCTCCTCTCTCCATCGTCTCCACTGTAAACTGTCATCCTGGCTCAACACCTGGCTACTCCTGCTCTCTGCACCTCCTTGGCTCCTCCCACCATCATCGCCGCCTTGTTTTCTCCCGCCACAAACGCCCCTAGTCTCCAGCCATTTGCTGACCTCTCGTCCTCCTCCAGAGCCCTCACCCTCTCTCCACAGTTCAACTTTGTTTACGCCGTGTTGATGCGTCTTCCGTGAGGGGGGTGTAATGTCAAGTTCTGTTGGTGTTTAGCTTCATTTTCATGGACTTTTAGTTTGTTCCTCTTCAGTTCCCGGTTTCCTTTGTTCTAGTTTCCTGCCAGTCTTTTTTTTACTATGGACACTCATGCAATCAATAAACCTGTTTGTCATTTAATTCGTAATCATTGTATATCAAGTTCCTCCTTGCATTCAGTTCATTGTCAGGTATTGTTTCTGCCTAGCACTCTGTTTCGTGGTGTCTACTCGTTTCTAGATTACCTGCTTTCTAGTTATTTAATAAACCTTTTATAAATGTACAATAGAAATATGATGATGAATCTCCAATAATAATGCAGCTGGACAACTGCTAGATGCATAAGTTGTCGGTTTATGAATTTGCTTTAACTAAACATCTGTTTAGCTGTGCATTTACTGAATTAGCACTGTATTATCTATTTATGTACTTTTTTCTTATTTGTTTTTAATATATTAAATCATTTTTAATCAACTTTTATTTTTATTTCTTAAGCATCTGATATTAGTTTATGATTGTTTAAAGTCTTTTATATAAAGCTAAATTTGAATTACTATTATTTATGAAATACACTATATAAAAAAACTTACCTTGCCTAAATGTACAAACAGTGTCCACTATGTGATGATTTATCTCACAACAGTGTCTAATATTTTTTTTAAGCTATAGTGTGGAAATCGCTGGAATAAAACAAACTTCTTATAATAATTTTATTTTATTTTAGTCAGTGAATGCATCATTTAACAAAGAACAATTGTAGCAACATCAATCAGAACATTCGAAATTTTACATTGAGAGAAAGAAGAGAACACATTGAAAGTGAGTTGCTTGGATGCCAGAGAAATACAATAATGCAAAGGCTCCGGATGCACAGCAGTTCATTGAGTTTTACAGTCAATATCTCCTTCACTTGTCCCCTTCAGTTTCTTCAGTTCCACAAGCAGCTCCTGTTCCAGTGTTAAAATCTCTTTGGGCTTCTTGTACTACAACAAAAGCGAGAGAAACTCCATATAAAATCCATTGCTGGATGGAATAGCTGAGTACTGGAGCAGACAACAGAGGTGTGAGCAGTTCAGTTCAACCTTCTCTACTTAGGTGAACCAATAAAAAGTGACGGCATAGTTGCCCTTTTGATGATCTGAGACCAGAATTGTGTGCTCTCTTAGTGGGGATTAGGGTTTTGGCAACCTGCTCCCAGATCCACGCAAAAGGGAAAGTTCCTCTACGTGATGCGGAAAAAACTGTGAATACATACCTTGCAATACAGAAAGAGCTTAGAGAAAGTGATTAAGTGAGACAAGCAGTGAGAGTTCACTCACACTGATGATTAAAGTGTTGTTGGCGTGGGTAAAACTCAAGGCTGCACTCTCCAAAGGCAGCTGGCAACGGTCAAGATCTGGAATACTGAACTTCTTATAGTACCTGGGAAATGAGGAGAAGAACAAGAAAATGTTTCTCATGGCCAGCCATCCATCTTCCATCTAGATCAACAGTGCCACCTATAGGGTTACCGTAGGGCTATTGCAACTAAACAATTAGTTCATCAACACACTTTTCACCACAGGGTTATTATAGTTAACTAAAACAATAAAAAAAAAATTTTGTTACTTGAAATGCAATAAACTTTAACTGAAATAAAATAAAATATAAAAAACATATTTCAGCTTGCATCAAAATTGATAAAAAAAAAATAGTAAGAACTATAATAGTATCTCAATGATATTAAAATAACACTGCTTTTCACTAGGAATCCTGAATTTATAAGCAGAAGTTACCTTTTTTGACAAATTTGATTTGATATGATTATTGTATTTCTCTAATTTTAAGATGAATGCATAAATGAACAAGATTAACAACTTAGACACACACACACACACACATACATATACACACACATATATATATATATATATATACACACACACACACACACACACACATATACACACATATATATATATATATATATAAAAACACACACACGCAAATTATATATTTTAAAACAAAAATGTGATACTTTGTCAAAGCCAGACAACATGAACACATATTACAATACAGTAAAATAAACACTAAATTACTTTAAAACACTCAATGGATAGGCCACAATCAACACTAGTTGGTTTCGAAATGGTTTAGCAATTTAAATCCTCTTACTTGCATCAATTTTAAAGAACTCACTTTTTGTTTGAGGTTCGAATGACACAACATCTTTCCATCGGCTCTGCTGACACACTGTAGACTTCAATAGGATAGGAAATATTACGGATCCTCCATTGGAAACTGGTCTTTGTGTCCTTACGCATGAACAACGGCTGTGGGCATAAAAACACTTAAGATAACAAAACAGGTAGCCTAGCACACATCATTATTAAAAAACTGTCATTAATACATCAAGACAATGAAATCAAACCTTACATTTGAACTGTTCTCTTTTATTAAATCAGAGGTAATGCCGTTTTGGGTTGTTTCACCAACTTCCCATGTCCACTGCCCCTGCCCTCCAAAAGTGCTTTTATGTCTCCACTTTCGCACTAGCGAAAGATGGAATGATTACAAAATACAAATCTGAATTAGTATAGAGTATATCAGTATAGTATAGATTCAATTAAGTAAACACTGAAAAAAATCACTTACAGACAAGTTCGTCTGTTTTCAGGTCATACTCCTCAGCCATCTCATTTCCACCTTCAAAAAGATAATGAACTTTCCTTTTCCCTAATGAGAAAGGCATATGAAGGCGTCTCTCAAGTCATACTTTATATTACAACGAACAATATTCACGCTTTAAAATAAATAAACCATTCTTTTAACTGGTATATTAACTTTTTATGATATTTTGCATAGGTTCCGATGCTATTAGCCAGTAGCAAATGTATTCGACTTATTAGCAAGACTATTAGCAAGACCGCCAGCATAAATACACATACAAAATACCTAATCTAAAAATAATACAGAAGATATATGTGTACCATCAGATATTAAAGCAGTTTTCTTGGCTTTCCTAAGCGCATCTGCCCAGTGTTGTTGAACAGCCATGCTTCATTCGCTTTCATTTCCTCAAACAATCCCACGCCTGAAGTTGCCAAGGCAACCGCTATTTCTCAAACAAGATTCGTTTCTTTAATGCATTTACAAAATGTATGTACAATAACATATATAATTATAACCATAAAAAGCATTACAATTAAGTAAAAAAGCAATGTATAATTTAAAATGTTTCATTTTTAAAAACGCAAACGCTAGTTGTGACTTTGACCCGGAAGTTGATCCGTTTAAAAACACTCGTGTGTTGTTCCTAAAAAGAGGAGCTGGAAGGGGTAAGTATGGGGTGTTTTTAGTCATTTAAGTTGTTATTTTAAGTTGTTGTGCCTTTAAAGATTTATAATGTTTAATATACGTTGTAATACAGCAATCCGTGTATTCGCTGCTCTGGTTGCCTATATAAGGACATTAGTGTTCTGTGTATTTCTGTAGATATGTGAAGCTTACTGAGCCCAATCATTTTGTTTTTAAAGCTCCTTTCCCTACCCTGGCCGGAATGGAGGGTCATGGTATCCTGAAAGCCTTCCCAAAAGTAAAGAGACCCAGGCCTAATGATCAGAAGGACGCGCCTCCCCACAAGCGGACGCCCGCTGAAACAATAACAGGTTCATAATTCTACCTCCAAAGTACACTTGAGTAAAGCAACAAGGATTGTTTGAGAGATTGAAGATCCATATTTTACTTAATGTAAATATTTTGACATAGTTATCCTCCTATTTCTTACACCGAATTGTGTATTTTTGGATGAGGGGTGAAGTGCTGTTCCTTTTAATTTGATGGTCATTTTTTATGGTTTATATGATTATCATTTAATGATAATCACCATTATGCCAATAAATAAAACGATAGAATTGCCCTAGTTCCATAGACATTGGATTTGTTTAGAAACCAACCAACCTACCGAAAAAACTTAAACAAGTAGTACTGTCAGGACCACTACCGTCAAAGATGATTGACAATTAGCATACAGTTTGTATTGACAGTATATGTTTCTGTTCTGGGCAAGAACTCCCCACCCATTCATGCAGCCTAGCATGGATAAGAGCAGGGAGTGCAGCGATAACTCCCTTAGGGTAAACCGAACAGAATCAACATAAACGTATTACAGATATCAACAACGTTTTTAATGACAGTAAATTAATGTAACACCATAAATTAAATGACAGTCTGATTCGAAGAGGAATATCAGAAAGCCAAGTCCTGACTGTGGATGAGAGGAGGAGCTGGGGATGAAGAAGGGTAATTAGCTCCTAAGCAGTGCGATAAAGCTGCTGATAATACTGAATTGTGCCTTATATTTAGGGATGCTGTGATAGGCGTTGAATTCCTATAGGTAGACGTGGATCAGCTGAGAGTCAGATGATGCGAGCTTGACTGACGTGACCTGCCAGAACTGACTCTACGCTTGATTTCTATTCTAATATCTGTATTTTCTGAAACAATTTCAACTGCTGATTCAAGTACATTTTTAGAATTAGTGTGTGTATATATATATATATATATATATATATATATATATATATATATATATATAATATTTTATAATAATTATTTGGTCAGGTGCTGACAAAAAAAAAAAAAAGATGTGTCTTTAGACGTCTTTTGAAAATGTCTAAAGACTCAGCTGCTCGAATTGAGATAGGCAGGTCATTCCACCAGCTGGGAACAGGCCAGGAAAAGGTCCATGAGAGTGATTTCGTACCTCTTTGGGATGGCACCACGAGGCGTTGTTCAGTAAGTCTGCGCATAAGTCTGAACTAGCGAGTTTAGGTATATTGGTGCAGAACCAGCAGTTGTCTTATAGGCAAACATCAGTGCCTCGCATCAAAATCAAGGCACTGATGTTTGCCTACAAGACAACTGCTGGTTCTGCACCAATATACCTAAACTCGCTAGAAACCCCCCCCCTTGCAATGTGTACTATGCTAGACTAACTAAGACTTGCTACAGCACTTGTATACTGTTGGTCTGATTGCTTCTATTTTTCTCCTCATTTGTAAGTCGCTTTGGATAAAAGCGTCTGCTAAATGATTAAATGTAAATGTAAATTTGTTTTTACATCCCCCCCCCCCCCCCCCCTTCTCACAACCTGCTTTAGGTACATTTTTCCAAGGAGTCACAATATACATAGTTCCAGCTGGTATAGGGAAAGCCAGGTGTGATATATTCCATCGACAGATCACCCAGAATGGAGGACAGGTAGCGTCCACATTCTCTCCCAGCTCCACACATGTTGTGGTGGATGATTCAGTCGATTGTAATAGAGCTCTGAGACTTCTGAAAGTGGAAAGACTGCCCTCTGCTGTTCAGCTGGTCAAATGCACTTGGTTGAGTTCCTGCATTAGTGAGAAAAGATTTCTAGACCCTGAAGACTACAGCCTCCTTCCTCCTGAGAGGTAGGCCACTGGAGTCTAGACTCAACTGCAGTGGCATTGCCTGTGGTTTTATTTAAGAAATGTGTAACCGGATTGATATTTAGCCACTTGTTTGACTTTTGAATACATTTGTAAATGTTTATTCTGCATGAAGTTTTGTAGGAATAAATACTTAATTAACATGTCCTCAGTCCTACAGTTGCCCCTTCTGAGAAGTTAAACGAGACCGCAGTCGGCCCAGTTCCAGAAGTAGCAGTAGCACAGTATCCTTTGAAAATCCTTAAAAATCAGGATCCTCAAGAAAATCTCACAGAGACGGTAAGAAAGGGAAGGATGGGAGGTTATTGTAAGATCTGTAAGATCGATCAGTTTTTTTCCCCTCATGCAGTGCATTTAATATGACTCATTTCACAGGTGCCAGAGATTCATGAGGAAGATGGTGTATCTCAGAATGATCTGGAGGCCTTGATCAGTGGCGTTCACCCATCTGAGAGCAGCCAAGACCAGAGCCAGAGTTTGGCAGAGTATCCAGTTTTGTCTGGGAAGTGGGTCTGTTCCCAACCATCCACGACTAAAAGGGAGAACCATAACAAGCACATTACTGACAAACTGGAGCCGCTGGCAAAAGCCTATACACACACGGGAGATAAATGGAGAGCTCTGGGCTACTCTAAAGCAATCAATGCCCTCAAAAGCTACCACAAGCCCATCACTTCATATGAGGTCAGTTCAGATACACGAGTCCTCGGTTTTATTTGTGTTAAGAACACGTAGTAGTTTGCATATCAAGACTAGTTTCAAGCATGCAACATTAAAGAAAGTTGAAAATGTACATGTAAAAAAGTTTGATTATTTTAATACTAAATTAATCACTGTTGGAGGGACTTCATAGAGACCGGAACTAAACAGAGCAATACTGACAGACTGGGAAGTGAGGTGTTGCAGCAATGTAAAATATGTAAAAATCAATGTGTTTTTGAAAATTCAAGAATGAAAACCTATTTTAGTAGACCCCAAAAACAAAATCAAGACTTTGTAAAAGGGCATAATATGGATTCTTGAATAATTATTACCAGTTTTTATTCATTTAAAAAATACAGTAAAAAATAATGCACCTAAACATGTTTTTTTACCTCTTCTATTTATAGGAAGCATGTAAAATTCCAGGCATTGGTAAACGCATGGCAGACAAGATCATGGAAATCATGGAAAGCGGACACTTGCGTAAACTGGATCACATTGGTGAGGAAGTACCTGTTCTTGAAATGTTCACTAACATCTGGGGTGCTGGGGCCAAGACTGCACAGATGTGGTATCAACAGGTAAGACTGTTATACAAGGAAACTGTAGTTCAATGTTTGATATTAAGCGTATGTAAATTTGTATGTAATGTAATTTGCATTTGTATGTGTCAGGTGCCACTGTAACGCAACATTATTATTCAAAATTATATGGAGCCCCGCACATGATGGCAAGATATTGAATTAAGAATTCATCCCCACAATTGATTAATTTGTTTCCTTGTTTTATTTAAATTGTGGTCACGTTGTAGAAATGTAACTAAAACGAGGGAATGAATTGGTACAATGTGGCCACGATTTAACTAAAATGAGGGAACAAATTAGTATAACATGGCCATGATTTAACTAATATAAAAAAATGGTAGCCATGAATTAAAAGTCATGGGAATTTTTTTCTAGTACAGATGATCACTAAATAAGCGTGTTCTGGAGAAAAAAAAAACAAAACAAAAAAAACAGTTCGGATTATGGCAGCCCTAGACACTCTGTACATGGCAAAAAAGGCTATGACTCTGAGCCTGTTAACTAATCAGGAAAAACATGGACACTTCAACCAATAATGTGAATTTAGAGCCAGATTACCTGATTGTCCAAACAAAGGGCACTTTTCACACTTTCGAGTTCTCAGACATGAAAGTCATCTGTAAACTCTCAGTACATTCCATTCAGAAATAAGTAAGCCTATGCCAGGTTCCCTCCAACGCCTTCACCCTCCTCAGTGACTAGGCTGTCGAAATAACAGTCATTCAGAACACACTTTAATGCCGTCTTTCCAAGCCAAGATGGGGAATGTTTGATGTTACTAGTAGTGCAGAACATTTACAGCAGCTTTGTACCCTGTGGAACACAGTTTTCAGTAATATTAAGCAACAACCATAATATTTTACGTTTATGTTTAAATGGATGATTTGATTTTTTTTATTATCAAAGGGATTTCGCACACTGGAGGATATTCGCACTAAGGCTGTTTTGAATCACACTCTAAGGATCGGACTAAAACACTATGATGATCTCCTCGAGCGGATGCCGAGAAGTGAAGCAAATGCGATTGAAAAAAAGGTTTGTACAGACCTTATTTTAAATGGCCTGCAGTAAAAGAAAATAGCAATAATCAAGCAGTTAAACAGAGGGACTTCCTTTGTTCTTAATATCCATAACAACAACATCCGTTTGTGAAGAACAAGAATGTATCTACGTGATTTTCAAAGCAGAACATAATATATCTGAATTTCTAAAGCACAAGCAGGCAAAAAAAACAAAAAACAATTTTGCGTTGGCAGCAGCAAGACTGTCAATCTTTCTCTGTTGGCTGATGGACATAACAGAGATTGTTAGTGAGTTTGTCGTCCCATAGGAAGAGTGTGGGAGTCCTTGAAAGTTGGCGCTTCATAAGTCAGAAGCTACCGAGCTCCCTTACAGAGTCTTTGGCCCAAGCCAGTTGTTTTCTTACTATTACTTGGAACAGCCCCCTGTTTTCCTCTTAACAGATAAAAGGGCAGATGAGTGCAGCATGTGCTGTCCTAGCTTGACAGAATGATATGTAGATCATGTAAACTTATGTGCTCAGCGTTTTTTAGCTCCAAATTGCCAGAATGCTAGGTACAAATAAGCACATTTTTAATCATCATGTCATTACAACACTGCTTAAACCTGACAAATGTGATTTTTGATTTTTGATTTATTTTTTTTAAATTGTCTTCTGTAGTCTTTAAATGCAAGTTTTTTTTTTTTTTTCTCCTTTTCAAATGCAAAGGATGGTATTTTATGACAGAGAGTTTCTATACAGTCAGTTGTACAGAAATGATACAAATAATTTACAATACCATTTAAAAGTTTGCGGTCTGTAAGATTTTTTTTAAAGATTCTTGAAAGAAGTCTCTTCTGCTCACCAAGGCTACATTTATTTGATCAAAAATATAGTAAAAACAGTAATATTATTTTAAATTATTACAATTTAAAATAACCGATTTCTATTGTAATATATTTTAAAATGTTTTTAAAAAAATTTCTGTGATGCAAAGCTGAATTTTCAGCAGCCATTTCTCCAGTCTTCAGTGTCACATGATCCTTCAGAACTCATTCTAATATGATTTGGTGCTCATTTTCCTATTATTATCAATGTTGAAAACAGCTGTGCTGCTTAATATTTTTGTGGAAACCGTGACACCTTTTTTTTTTTTTCTAAATTCTTTGAATAGAAAGTTCAAAAGAACAGCTTTTGTTTTTTTTTGTAACTGTAAATGTATTTTAAAAATACATTTAAATAAATACTTTTTTATAGTGGTGTATATAAATGATCAATTATATAAAAACTGTTGCAAATGAACAAAATAAATTAAACAACTAAAAAAACATGAATATTTTACAGGTGAAGGAGGCAGCTCACAGTGTGGACACACAGCTGGTGGTTATGGCGTGTGGCTCATACCGCAGGGGCAAGACCACATGTGGAGATGTGGACGTTCTCATCACTCACCCTGATGGAGAATCGCACAAGGGTGTTTTCAGCAAAGTATTGCACTTCCTCCATCAGAGTGGTATGCTGTAATATTACAGAGAAATGCAGAATAATTAATATTGATTCAATAAACCCACAATTAATATAATTTTTTTTTTTATTTTACCATCCAGGTTTCCTGACAGATGACCTTGTTAGCCATGAGGAGAACGGTGAGCAGAAGAAGTACATGGGCATCTGCCGGCTTCCAGGCCCTTCACAGCGCCACAGACGCCTAGACATCATTGTAGTGCCCTATGCTGAATTTGCATGTTCTCTTCTGTACTTCACTGGCTCCGCCCACTTTAACCGATCAATGAGGGCATTGGCTAAGACCAAACACATGAGCCTATCAGAGCACTCGCTGAACTGTGCTGTTGTGCGGCAGCATGGCGTGAAATTGGTGGCGGGAACTCCTTTACACACACTGACGGAGAACGATGTCTTCAGACAGCTGGGCATACCTTACAGAGAACCACGTGAGCGAGACTGGTGACAAGGCTAAATTCACATTATTTGCATGTGACTGCAAGTTTTACATGCAAACTCCTTATGATTTTATGGAATCATGCTGCTGTAATCACATTTTTAATGTGGGAGTGCATAAAGGGTTGGTCTATAGTGATGAATTTGAATTTTTATCCTGATATCAAATGGCTTCAAAGATCTTAAACTTTTTATTGGATGTATTTAATGAATTATCTCTTGATTTATATTACTTAAAATATGTAAATTATTAAAACACCTCAAAATGTATGTACTTGTCATTCATGAATAAATTGTATTAATGAAAGGTTGAAACTTATCGTTCATTTGGCTGTGTTGATGACTTTTTCTATAGCATTTTCTTCTAAGTCCAGTAGTTGAAATGGAGGAAAATATAGAATTACTTTGTTGTCATTTGTGGGGAAAACGCACTCTTTATAGACCCTTAGTAGGTTTTGTCGACACATTTGTTCACTGAAAAAAGAATGTGTTGGATTTACATGATTTAATCTTGTACCTCGGTCCCACATGAATCAATTAAGTTAAACATAATTTGTTCATGTAACTTAAACATCATGGAATTAAGTCATTGTAAGTGACCCAATTAAGTAGTCTCAAAGTGAATTTTATATGGCTTCCTGACATGATTCAGGCATTCAATTTCCTATATATATTCATTCATCCAATTCAATTTTATATATTTTAATGTCACACAACTGAATTATAATACTGCACTAGCTAGTTTACAAACTTTTAGCTAGCAATAGCATGCATTAGTATCTTAAATGTTAAGCGTTAAAAGCTCCTTCAGCAAAGCAGTTACGTTAGCTGTATCAGTCCACAGCCTAAGCAAATGCTCCACTCTTCTCCACAATGGTAACCCACTAATTTAAATTGTTCTATAAATTCCAATGTGATTAAACATTAAACACTATTATAAACTATCAAGTCTCCCCCTTTTCTTATCTTGCTCAAAAATACATAAAATAACAGTTTTTACATATAAAATAACATTTACTCTTGATTTAGCCATATGCAAAGCATGCTGGGAACTAACAAGCCCCACCCAGTTTCAGTTAATGCAATACAAATCATTAATTTAATCTCAACACAAACAGATAAAGTTCACTTCAATTTTACATATATTTAAGTGGATTGAACACGATCAAATTAAGTTAGGACAAAACGTATAGCAATTATGTTGCTTTAGCTCATTTTAATTAAGCAATTTGAACAAGCAGCAAAAAATATTTTTTTCAGTGTTGACTTGGACATCATGAATCACCGTTTTTATGAATCAGTTGAATTGTTAAATGACTCACTCATAAAACAAAAACACATATTTTTTGTTCTTACACTGAACATTTTGGGCTTTAAAATTCATGTCCATGATTTTCAAGCATAATTTCTCTCCGACTAATTCTCCGACCTTCTACACCCAAGCAGTTTGTCTTGATGCATAAAATACAATCAGACATTAGAAATGAAACACAGAAAAAGGACAACTTTAATAAAATTTTATTTTTATTATTTTTTCAACAACAACATACTGAAACAGCGCACTGGCAACATACAATAACCTAGTTTTGAGCTTCTGATGCTCCGCATATCAACCAACCCCAACATCCTAACAACCACGTAGCAATGCAACCGCACAGCAACACAGGAACAATCGTTCAGAAAACCTTGATAAATGCATGTCAACACACAGGAAACCACCCAAAACATCCTGACAACCACATAACAATGCATTAAAAACCCACTTAGAACAACCTATGGAGACTCTACAAAAACAAAAACTTACTCTATAACTATACAATTACTCTGTAACATACAATATTTACATACGTAGACCATACGTAGACCCCGCTGTGTGATACTCCAGCCTCCATGTGACACTGTGATGGCTCAGTGTCTGGCCTTCTGTCTTCAGGGTTCCTTGGGCAGGGGCTCTTCACTGATGTCCACATGGATTCGTGGAGCGAAGCTTCTGCTGGGTGTGGAGAAGCTCTCAGTGATGAAGAATTACTAAAGAGGAGAGTTGAGAAAAGCTTGTAGCATCAAGTTTCAAGGCTTCAGGGAGCTTGTGTTGATTTCAAATATTAACTCAAGCTGCTGTACTGACATACAATGCTGAGGCTCATTTAAATGTAAACAACACTTGATATCAGCAGTAAGTCGATTAAAGCAGCCTGAGCTCTGTGTTACATGTACTCTGTGTTACATGTACATGTACTGGCTATCACCATTATCATCTTCATTTACAGTTACATTGCCTCCAGAGACTGACTATAGCACAAGTTGGTAGCATTCGACTGCGGCCTGTGAAGGAGCTTTTCATTGTTTGTGTATCTACTGATAGAATCTATTAAACCCCCCTCCCCTCCCCTCCACAATATCTGGCAACCCTTCACCAGGGGCTTTAAGAACATGCTTAGAAGAGAGTGAGAGGAGAGCAGCACACGTATGCTTGCAGACTGCATGTTTGATGTGATATCTACTGAAAAAAAGATAAGAGTACACAAAGACTCAAATTGACATGTTTGTTGACACTAGCTGTATGTGTTGGAAGTTTTAGACAGGCTTCTGGATGGGGGCTCATATCCGTCACCTCTCTCCACCTTGGCCCCAGGGTCACCCTCTGGAGGTTTAGCAGCAGCACTGCTGGATCCACCCTCACACAGTGCAGCTCCATCAGCTTAACAACTATACAATACATCAAACCACTCATACTACAATTACAGATGGATATTCAGTATGGCTCTGATGAAGCTCTGATTGGAGTTTACTGGTAGGCTAACAGCTACAGCCTTATCATCTAACTGAATTTATCGATTGGGATTAACATGACATTCATACATTTAATAAGGTTGGCCCTGGATATCAGTTTATGGGAGTAGGCTAAAGACTACCACCGCTTAATAGAAAATAAGTTTGTTTCTGTTGCTGTCAGTATTGTTTTTGGAAGTTACATTAAAATGCAGTTAGCTCAAAAATATGAGGGCACGCGACAGGTGCTGTTTGAAAGAGGATGATGCATCTGTGTATGTTTAATGCATGGCGTGTGTTTCACCAGCTCCGTTTCCATGGGCACATTTGATTTATCTAATTCTGGATATTTCCAGTTGATAACTTAGCCTAAGACGTGTGATTAATAATAAGACCACACCAAGAAAAACCCATTATACTCAGTGATGCTGTGACTGTCCACACGTGAAGTGATGCAACGCAACAAAATGTTCTACTGTAACCAACGCTTCGTTCTATTTTGGATCTTTGAAATATGCGTTGTATTTTAAGCGTTTGTCACATGTTGTGCATGTACAAATAGGAAATATGAATGTGAAGTGAATTTGCCATACAGAAACTGCCATACAGCGTGAAAGATACATCCACAAACTTAATTTGGTCAATTTAAAAACATGTGCCTTCATTCTCCCAGCGTCAAACTGGTGTAACAACCCCACCCAGTGGCCAGAGGTGTCTTACCCGGACATTTACTCGTACCTCATCGAGTCACCAGGTAAGCCAGTGAATGATTTTACTTATAAATATAAAGACATACTATATACATTTTAAGATGTTTACTTTCAAAAACGAAGTAAAATCATTCACTTGTTACACCAGTTTCACGCTGGGAGAATGAAGGGACATGTTTTTAAATTGACCAAATTAAGTTTGTGGATGTATCTTTCACGCTGTATGGCATGCAGGGTGGACATATAATTACTTGACATGTTTAATCTTAGTGATTTCTTAAGTTATTCACGCCTGCCGGCTGTGCTTTGTATTGAAGTCTATGGGAAGTCTAGTTTATTTTCTCCTAAAAAGGGGCGGGGACGAAAATGACAGTTAAGTTCCCGGATGTTCCGGTAGTACGTATTAAAACCGCACACTTTTAGCGTGACCGTCCAATTTAGTTCAATTTAGCAATGACTTGATGAGTGGCTATCAACGTTTCTACATAACTGTTGCATTAATATACCATCAATTAAACTAAAGCTAGCATGGAGGAAGCCTATGTATAATTACAAACTAAAGTCGCTGTGACTGTTTTCTATTTCTAAAGTAAGCACCCAAATAAATGCGTGGCAAAGTTTCTGCGACAGCTCTCTGACGCGGTGTATTACGTCAGTGTCTGAATTCCTCGCTTCATTTCATTCACTCCTTGCTTATAGTGCACTCAACTGCCATGCACTTTAATAGAGAATCAGTAAACAAGTGAGCGATTTCGGACACAGCAACAGAGTCGACACCGAGAGTCGATTCCTGTGCTGGAGTCGACCCCGACTCTGGGGCTATTCAGAGTCGAGGAATCGACTCTTTTGAAGTCGACTCCCCATCACTACTTACTGCCTGCGTCCGAAAACCTCGGCAGCTGACTTGTTGCCTCGCTGCCTTATCAGACAATGACTTATCAGACAATGACTTGTAAGGCAGCGTTTGTGCATGAAGGCACCTCACGAAACTGATTTTCGGACAGACTTCTAAGTCAGTGTAATAGTTTAATGATCTACACCAAAATAGAGAGAGCTTTGGTGAGAGCTAAACAAATATTGAATTACTACATTAGTAATTTCTCGCTAGAAATGACATCAGAAGTGGAAAATGTTGGTCAAAAATGTACATTTACACACTAACTGACCAGCAAACGCAACTTTCGGACGCAATCTTTTTTTCTAGCTCAACTGTAACAGAATGGAACGCACAGGATTGTGGGATATCAAAGCAGCGAACGATACATATATGCTGCCTTCAAAAATCAATCAGATGAAGGTATCTCAAGAGACAGGAAGTGAAGCTAACATTAGATTCGGACGTGCCTTGATGCCTTCCTACCTTGAAATGTGTTGTGTGGTTGAACGTGAACGTGAACGTGAAATGTGGTTTCGGACGCAGCCTCTGTTTCTGCTCGGAAAAGAAGGCAACCAGTATTTAAGTGTTCAAACCAAGCCTATCGC
Organism: Coreius guichenoti; assembly: GCA_039654105.1. Classification (NCBI taxonomy): domain Eukaryota; kingdom Metazoa; phylum Chordata; class Actinopteri; order Cypriniformes; family Gobionidae; genus Coreius; species Coreius guichenoti. The sequence goes on from CM077170.1 coordinate 27,273,871, forward strand.
ACTCGTGTTAAAAACTGAAGCCAAAGCGTCTCGATCGCCCCCAGGTGGTTGGTCCCAGTATAGGTCATAACCCCCACCCCTCCATGTATTCGAATGGATGTGAGACAAACTAAACAATCAAATTACACTTCAAATATTTTTTTCCTAAACATGGCTTCTGTCATTTTATGTGTGACGTCATGATGACAGCGAGATTGACAGCTTCTCTGAGTGAAGTTGTCACTGAGGGACTAACAAACTTTTTTCGGGAGGAGATTGGAGCTTTAGCTTAATTAATTGTTCTGCATCTGCGAGAGTGTGGGCGGGCTTTTGATATCGCGGCTCTACTTCCTGATCTCTACTGCGCAGACTCCGGTCCCGAGGTCATTACTGCGCAGACTCGGTCCTAAATCATTGAAAACACGGTAAGATCCCTCACAGCCTCGCTTTCATACCTGTCATGGAGCTGCTCTGAATAAGGTCTATTGTCTTGCATACCCCCTGCACGCGTGCCGCTACCTACTATTGGCGTTTCTTTCGATTTAACCAAGGGTCAATAAGCGACTCAGTGAGTCAAATGATTCGAGTCACTGAGAAGAATCAAATCCCCATTAGCCCACTACTTAGGGTGGGTCTCAATCAGCTCCCTAGTTTAGTAGTCAGGGCACTGATCAGGGAATCAGTCAATGGTCTGACTCCCTGATCAGTGCCCTGACTACTGAACTAGGGAGCTGATTGAGACGCACCCTTACTTTGGACCATCCCTCGGTGGGCGGAACGAAGCACAATTTGTCCCATCATCACGTTGCGCACATGGCGTACTAGGACATGGCAATCGCCACACCCAGCTGTGCCTGAACTACAGTTCGCAGGGACTCGCTTGTATAATAGTTGGGGGCAACCAGTGGCACGGAGCTCATGCTGCTGCTCCACTGATGTGCCTCCCCTCATGTCCCAGTAACAGCAGAAGGAGGCCGTGCATGAGCGAGAGCCTTTTACTGTTTCGATACGATTAACGAACAGTACGTTCGTGTATATTTGCAACTCTTGCGCTGATCAAAGTCAACACTGATACATTGTAATGTTCTATCAGCCTGTATAAAATGGGCTTGTTTTTATATAACGCTGGATCTGCGAACCCCACCGAGGCCAGTGTCTATGAGGTGAGAAAAAAAAATCTTAAATGTTTTGTTGAACTTGTTTGTGTCGGTTATGTATACTGTTGTGCTTTAAATGCACGCTGCAGGCTCTGCCACTTGTTGACTCGCCGGTTGAACATTATGCATATTTTATCCTCACTTTGTTGCGCATGTTAATAAGTTTGTGTTCTTAACAGCGTTCAACCGTCGTTGTATTTGTTTTGCAATCTGATACATCTGTTTATTACAAGTCTCGCGTGCTAACCAGTGTTCAAGTCACGGAAGTGTAGAACTGTGTCTCAAATCCTAGTTGGCTGTTTACTTGACACCATTTTGGACATAGCACGATGGCCAAAATGCTGTCTAGGTAGACACCTCCTTATGTTCTGGAGACACGGCCTAAACCTGGGCCGAGTTCAGTAAACAAAGTCTACAGTGTTAGCAGTGGCTAAATGCAACTGTCACAGATTTCGAGACTTTTATAATAGCTTTAAGAATAATAAATGAGCTGATTTGAACTAGAAAACACTAGTTGTCAATTACCAGTTGTGTTGAGAAGATGAATAAGTATGCGCATATGCAGGTACAATGTAACTTGATTCTTACAATTAAGTTGAAGAAGTCATTAATCTACCAACGTCCATTTGTCTAGCTAGCACACGTATCGTATCATGTCTTTCTCCTTTACAACGGCCTATAAATTTTGTTATCACTGTTAAAGATAGTGCTGATCTCCTTGTGTTAGTTCAAAGCAGTGAATTCATCACTAAAACGTGCTGAGTGAAATGTTCTGGATGTTTTTTTTCTTCTGTTTGGCCTTTGAGGGATCTCTCTGTACATATTTTTTGATCAGAGGGAAACTTGGTACAATGTAGGTTATTATTTTTTTTTCTGTTACAGCAAACTGTTCGCTTCATACTCCATTTATTCAAATACACTTTTTATCCAGTAAAGAAGTGCTGCAAGGTGCAAAAACATGCCCTACAGCCCGTTATATTCAAAGTTATGGACTGTAAACAGTTATCTACAGTATTAAAAAAAAAATCAGACAATTTATTAATTTATTAATTAATTAGGCTAGTGTAAAACTTCCACAAATGACTTCAGTATTGTTGTTCTAAAAAATGAAGCTAAAAATAAAAATAAATATTTTGTTGTCTGGTCACTAAGAGTCTGAGTCTGACCTGTATATAGCCTAACATAACTTGCAAATGTGCTAAAAATCCACAATATAGTAGAATATGTTTGTTTGTACTTATACATATACATCAAACTACATTGGACATTTTTTAAAATTTATTATTGAAGTAATTTTCTCCACATTGGGATGTTTCACATTTTATATAGCAGGCTAAACAGAATATTAATGCAGTTTAACTTGCATTTATACATTAAAAAAATAGCAAAATACTAGTGGTATTCCTGTCATCTACTGTAATTGAGTTATTACATTTCAAAAAGAAGCAATACAATGCCAGGGTGCTTTGGTTCTGAATGTTTTTGGGCGAGAGAGCATTGTTCTTAAAGGACATGAGCAGGTTCTGATGACCTTGTGTGCTGGTTTGCCGGTCCTGTGGAAAGAGATTGCTGAGGAACTTGCAGTAGGGCTAAAAGCCAGGATAGGCGTAGTAACTTGCACATGCATTTTAGCCGATGACGATGTCATTAGTTCAACAAAGCATGTAAGGGATGACTGGTGGTGATTTACCTTGGAAATGAGTGAGAGTGCAGTGTAATCGTGCATAGTGAGTGCAATCAGAGCTGCAAATGTATGGTTCCCAATCCGATGTCTCCTCAAAAGAGTCTGTTTGCAAGCAGCAGAAAGCCGTGTTTATGCGACGCACATACAGTAGACACAAGTGTTGTTGCTCTTTTGCGTCTCTACAATATATTTACCAGCGTTCTGTTTTATGTGCTGTGCACTTTTGTGATGCCGTAAAGGTGAACGCAAATGCACCAGGGTTCGATAGACTGCTTCCTGCAGTACTACAAACACCGCCCCTTACCTCAAGTTATGCCCCCTACAATGGAAGTTGCTGTCTCATTTCGAAGGCTTTCGAGTGTACTCCAGAGGTCACATTTGTTGGCCGCATACATAATTGAGGATGCCTTATTTCAGTAAAGTAACCATTACATTCTAGTCATTTGAAACATGTCACCTTGAACTCTGTAATGCTAGCGTGTATAAACAATAATTAAACAATTTAATAATGAATTAAAAAGGAATTTATTCCTGTATGATATTACGCTTTTTCCACATTGAACCAGCGGTTTGGTAAATGGATGGATGGATGATTCAGCTACAGGCGCCATCTCCTGGGTATGGGGGGCGATTTCGGACAAAGCCCTGGTTTTTCTCGTCATAGGGGCTACGTTGCCCATTACAGTTCAGTACAGCCATGGAAATGCCAGCTCCTTGCAGCAGATCTTCATTTGTGTACAACAGAGGAATGCACTGTTTTGACACTTTTACACATTGCTCTTCACGAGTTCTCAGCTAAATATCACCATTTGCACGTACAACAAGCACGTTTAGCACAGTATACAGCATTGTTTTGTTGTTTGTTGCAAAATGTCATAAAAGCCGTTTTTTTTTTTCTTTCCCGGTCTTAAAAATGACAGTGTGAACGGTAAGCAAACCAGGACTATAAATGTATAATTTTCTGTTTTGGTCCTGACCAAACGAACCAAGAAACTACAGGTGTGTACTAGGGTTGCAAAGTTTCCAGAAACTTACCAGGATTTTTTGGAAATTGTTGGAAACTTTTGGAAAGTTTCAGGAAATTTACCGGAAATATTCAGCCCCTTTGCAACCCTAGTGTGTACGGCTGGGTATTGACACAAATTTCATGATTCGATTCGATTTTTTTTTATTTTTTTATTTTTTTATTTTTTTATTTTTTTTTTTTTTTTATTCACAAGCTTTCGATTCAATTTGATTCGATATCGATATATATCAGATACAGTACATGGCAAAAAATCTCTCAACTAATGCTGTAAACTAGGCTATACATTGGTGTCAGTTGGTACTGCATTACTGTAATATTGAAGGTTAAAATTAAATTTGTATACACTTAAATTACACTCAAGGATGTTTTTTTTTCTAGTTCACTAATGAGTTTATGGTCACTGGATATGGTTTTTCTGAGGTAAATGTGATGTTACATGACATTGTTTACAAGATGTTTTACTGACATCTTTCTGCAGTTTAAAACTGATTGAGTGATTACATGTGATGTGATATGGATTTCGATAAGTTGTACGCTGTTATTAAAACACACAAACTCATTGAAATTGCACAGTAAAAATGCACTTATTATAACTATTATTATTATCATTATTATTATTATTATTATTCATTTAATTAAATAATTACATTTTCATTTGATTACATTTTAAACTAAATTGTTAGCTTTAGGAACTGATTTGAATACATTTTTTAAAAATAATATTTATTTGTCCTTACAGTGTTTACCCCTGACAGTAAATTAAGCCATAATAAAGGTCCAGTGAAAAAAAACGTGATATACAGTGAAACCACCAGAATTTAAAAAAAAAAATGGTGATTCAGATTTTTGCACTACCTTAATATAACACATGTAATATAAAATCACAAATTTGCATCTGTATGTCAACAGTAGGGAAATATTTGGTTGCATTTTGTTTTGTGATTTCACTGGAATAGATTGCAAGTCAAGAAAAAGTGATTGGCAACTGGGTCTGTCTCTGCGGTGTACGGGAGAGAAAATTGCACGATATAACATACACCCCAAAAAAAAAAAAACACTTTCTCTATTATTGAATGCCTTCTCTGTATTACACACATTCCTGATACAAGCTATTTTGAGTGGTAGAACAAAACTGACCTTTCCAAGAAGTGCTGGGGACATACACTATATGCTGCCTATGCTGTATAGGACTAGTCAGCATATGGAATTGCTTGGCTATGACGTTTGACATTTAATCATTTTGATGCCATTAAAAAGTGTCTCAAACCGGTAAATCACTCTCAAAGTACTGAAGTAACTACAGGTTATCTGTAGTTCCATCTTAAAGATTGACAGATTGCAGTAATTGGCCACCAACAGTATGGCATTCGGATCCCAGACCAAAGTTCCATTTTTACAGCAGAAGCTTGTGCTCTATTACTTGCCTTGGAACATATTGAAAATGCAAGAGAACGGAATTTCATAGTGTTTACAAGCTCTTGAGTCTTTTGAAGACAAACCATCCAATAATCATTGATATATTAATCAAGCAAATCAGTTATTGAGATTCAAGTACAACATTGTTTTCTGCTGGATTCCAGGACATAGTGGCATTATTGGAAATGAGCAAGCAGACATGGTTGCAAAACAAGTTCTTGCAGAAAGAATGAGTGAATGCCAGATCACACCCTCGGACATAAATCCTTTAATCAACCAATATATATATTAGAGAAATGGCAAGCAGAATGGATAGAATGTCCAAATAACAAATTATTTGAAATAAAGTCTGTGGTTGGGATAAGCTGTATCTACCCTTTTAAATCAAGACACGACCAAGTGGTATTTACAAGGTGTCGAATAGGTCATACTAGACTGACACATTTATTGAAGGGTGAAGAAGCACCAAAATGTCAATACTGTAGTACCAACCTGACTGTAAAACATATGCTTTTGGACTGCACAATTTATGTTATGAGCAACGCTTTTTATCAGGACAAACTTTTAAGGATTTATTTATGGATCCAGAAAATCTTTTACAATTTTTAGCATTTAGCATTTAAAGAATCTTTTATAAAATTGTACTAATTTTGTACATGTACTTATTTTTGTTAATTTTTTTAAATGTTTGTTTTTATTATATTGTAATTATGAAATTATGTTGTTAATTGTTTAATATGTATCTGCCATGATGTGATGTGCCAGTGATGCTGATATGGCAATAAACTTAAATACTACTACTACTACTGCTACTGTAGTTCCATCAGATGACCACATAACCTGAAGATAAACCGCACTCACCAGTTACAAGTTAAACAAGAGTTCTGCTTAGGGGCATATTGTGTAATACAGAGTGCGTTTGTGGAAAGTTCCTCCCTCCATATAAGAATTAAAACCTCATGTTTACCCAAAAGCCTCTTGAGTTTTAGTTGACTCAGTATTAGTATCATGCTGTCGCTGATCCTCCACTTCTCACTAAGACTGTGGAAAACAATGTTAGCTTGTCAAGTATTCTTATTAGACTGGCCAACATTATCTCCTGCTTTCAGCAACTTCTCATTATAACGTATTAAACTTAATTGGTTTTCTAATATAACGCTTTCTGGAACTGAAACCGGATATGGACCGTCTCCGTAGCTGTGAAAAATTAGTTCAGTCTGCTAAGGTCTTTATACATCTTTTAGATCTTGCACACATTCTTTTGGACACGTTTAGAACATTTAAAAATCGCACACAAAAACATGTAGTGCCATTTATTTGAAAGAAGGCACATTTTAAGTTATACAATGGAAAAAAAAAAAGATAGATATACAATAGATATACTTTCTGGTTGTCAAACTTGGTGTTCATAGTTAATGTGATGAGCAACACTCTGCTAGGACACTTGAGCAAAACTGACATCATACCTTGACTTAAAATGACCTTGACACCATTTGGTTGAAAGTAAATCCAAAAATGGGTCAGAAAAGCAGAATTAGTTCTGAGAAAAGGTCTTGCGTCATTTGTTTGCAGATTCCACATGGCTTGATATTTTGTATTCAGTCACAGTGTAATGTGATTCATACATTTTGTGTGGCAAGTGTCCAGATACTTTTTTTTGGGTCACTGTGTGTTTAATAATATCCAGAAACCATATGTCCAGTCTCATGTTGCAGAGTCGTCATTAATTGCTGATATTTATGTTTGGTGATAAATGATGCACTCAAAGTGCAGTGACAGTCCTTGACAAGAATGTTCTCAAGGGGAAGGCTCAGGGTCATGTGGCTACACTTGACCTGCTCAGCTAAAAGGGGGCATTTCTGGAATTTTATGTCTACTTTGGCCTTGAATCTGGTCTTGCTTTTATGGTGGACCGTCATTATGCTTGATGATAATGGCTGTGTGTGTTGTGTAAACTGTGGTAAAACTGGCAGCTGTGGTTAAAAACGATTTGTGACTTATGGGATGACATTTTGTACAGCTTACATGAACATGAACTACTTAAATCTACTAATGTACTGATTGTACTGATACGCCATAATAATACAAGATATAAAAAATGCACATGCTGAAAGCTTATCAAAATTGTGATTTCTATAAACAATCAACCAATGTTACCCACACAAAGGCAAGATACTTTAACTAAAAATACTTTTATAGATTATAATTAAATGATTTTAATAATTTTGAATTGTGTAAAATGTAGTTTTATAAACTACAAAACTACCATAAATTCTATCTACAAGAACATAATTTTTTAAAATATTAAATATAATAGAATTTTTAACTCTATATGGTAATGTAATTCACGTTACTAATGTTTTTACAACATCAGGCTCAACAGCAAAAAGCTGAAGAAAATGCGTTTTTAGGATCCAGCAAACTGAAACAGAGCAAAACAGCGTATGGCATTGGGAACAGAATGTTAGGCAGGCTTTTTGGTTACTTTCTTCATTTTATTTTGTACTGTCGACTCCCATAATATTGAGAGAGCATCTCATTATAATGTAGACCTCCTTACACTCCTCTGGTGCTTGGAATTTTTTCCGTAGACCAATCGCTGTCTCCTGTTTGAGTGAGGTGTGTGTGTGAGTCCCTGTTTCTCTCCTGTGTATCACAACTTTTGTGCTGAAAGGACTTTCACAAGGCTGAAGGGCTCTGGAGTAGCATGTCTGCACTGCACAAGGAGAAAAGAATGGTAGAGAACCTGATCACTTAACTTTCTTATTTTATCATTAACTGATTCATGAAATGGAACAAACATGCCTATTATGCCTACATTGGAAAGGTTTCTGGTTATTTTGTTCTGATTTACCTGGAGTCTTTGTTTTCTGGAGGGTAACACAGTGTCTGGTGCTTAAAGTGTAACTGGATTTACTGAAAGAGAAAGAAAGTTAATTGATTCTGTAATGTTAGATTTCACTGTACACAACATTGGCAGTTCGATGTTATTAAATATTCTAAGTGTCCAGGCAGCTTTTTGTTCTTTTATGCCTAGTAGTTAACATGAATCAAGAATTATGGAGCCAGTGCTTTGTTAGGTCTGGGGGTAAAAAAAAGTGTCATATCACTGAACAAAGTTGTTTCAGGTTGTAAATTGTCATGTGGTTCGGCACCGAAAAAAGTAATGATATTTACAAATCAATTCTGCATGTATCTTGAAAAATATATTTAAACCTTTTTGAAAAGAATGATTAAGATGTTTCCATTTAACGTGTTGTTACTCCACATGACATTTTAAAAAAATGGTATAAAGCTTTTCTATTTTTAATGTTTTGTTGTTTTTAATGGGCATTCTTATTTGACATTGACCTACTTTTCTGGTAAAATGTTTGATTTTGGGGTTTTACCTGACAATCCATATTTATTGTTTTATTTCACACAGATGACTAACCTATTTATTGTAAAACACAAATTGCACCCAAATATTGCACTGTGTTTTAGAGTAAATAGTTTACACACTGGAATATACTGCTTAAACTGAACTAAACATATTCTTTATTTTATTTTCAAACAGTTTCAAGTACTTTGGGGGTAAAATAGTACAGTGAATGTATAAGATGGAAATATAATAGTACTGAATAATTATGGTACATGGTATAATTCTATACCATGGTACGTATAGACATGGTGCTTAATGATAACCATATTCATATTGGATATATACATACTGTACCGTGGTACAATAGGTATAAGGCTAATTGCATGATTTCAGTCCAAAAATCACTGTTACCATACCATATCCAAGACTTTTCTATTTCTAAGTTTCTCATAGAATTCTCCTGAATCAGCTTTTTTTGTGGTCAAGATTTGCTGTTTTAGAGAGAAATGCTAAATCCACAAGACATTTATCTTATCTTTTTTTTTTTTTTTCCAGCAGGTACTTCACTGTGAGGGTGTGAATAATAAAAGCTACGTGTGTGAGACGGGACACTGTTGTGCAGAGTCCCAGTGCTGTAGCTACTACTATGAACTCTGGTGTAAGTACATCTTCATGTTTAATATCAGGGTCACAATGTTTCATAGAAATTCATAAAGGCTTGATCACATTTACCCTTGAATGGTGAAGGAGGAGGGGGCCATGTGATACAAGAATGATGACGAAATAAATCTTCCAAACACTCACTAAACTTCAACTCTACGTGAAATTCACAGATATTTCTCCACCATTAGGTGAAATACCTGATTGTGCCGATTCCCATTGAGTTGAATGTATTTCACAGGAATTTTGCTGTCTAAGACTAAATGTGACCGAGCCTTAAGAGGTTTAGATGAAGTAAACAAAATATATGCTGAAATATGAGAAAAGGCTGTTTTACAGGAAGTTAGTTCAGCTTAAGATGCTTGACCTTCTGCAAACTGTTGAGTAAGAATGACGTGAATCTCACAAATCCTTATGTGTGAGCATTTATGCGTGAGCTGTGGTTTTAGTCTGAGAGGAATTAGTCAGGTTTTAAGTAGCAGTATAGAGCACAAAGGCATACTTTAAAGGTGCTGTATGTAAGTTTTTGACTGTACTAAAACATAAAAATACCATAATATGTTTGCAGATATTTAGGAAACATGCTGAGTTCACATACTTGTTTCTCTGAAAACAATGCTTCAGCCAGTTATTTTACTTTAAAATGTGCGTTCCGTGTCGGAATGTCTGTTTTTGTTTTGGTCTGTGCGATACGGCACGTTGCCAATTTACCCAATAGTATTACGACACCACAGGTTGCCAGTTGGTGGAAAACACAGTGTATTGCAGCCATAATAACTTAATCAGAGATCACAGATTCTACCCGACCTAAAAAGCCTCGGCATCCATCTAAAAATCTCTATGATCGGAAGCACGTTAAAACGCGTATAAATCAACTCATCAACTTACAGTGTGTAAGTCTCCTCGCCTTCCATTTTCAATTGCGCTCGTTCCTGTTGCGTGTCCTTAAACTGGCAACCCGCGTGAGCGTCGAGTCTGAGGAGGAGGGTGCGTGGCAAACAATATTTTGAATTTGGACTGCAGTACCCATTTCAACCACTAGCTATCATTCTTGCATACAGCCCCTTTTAAATGTTTTAATTTGTTTCCGTGTGGAATTATTCCATGTGTTTTTTTTTGTTCAGGGTTCTGGCTGGTGTGGGCCATCATCTTCATCCTGAGCTGCTGCTGCGTGTGTCATCACCGTCGCACCAAACACAGACTGCAACAGCAACAACGACAGCACGAGATCAACCTCATTGCCTACAGAGAGGTTCACAACAACACCTCTCTCCCCTTCTACTTCAGTAATATCATCTCTCTTATTTACACATTCTCTTTTATTTGCTACTTTGATTCATTTAGCAGAAAACCTAGAAAAATAAGGGAATTTAAAAATTAAAGTAATAATGCTTAATCATTACTTTAAAGCTTAAACATTAAATGTTTAATAATAAACTTAAAGGCTTAGTTCACCCAAAAATGACAATTCTGTCATTTACTCACCCTCATGTCGTTCCAAACTTAAGTCCATAAGACTTAAGTCCAGCACGTTTGTTCTTGCTCCCACTCATTCAAGTTTGGTTGAGCTTTGGTTTATGTTTGCTGATCAATGTTTATATGTGAGTAAGCGCCTAAACTAAATCTGTTCATCATAAAAAGCGATCGAGTCTCTTCAGAAAATTTGGACTAAACCACTCAATTCATTTGGATTAGTTTTCCGATCTCTTTATGAACTTTTTGAATCATCAAAGTTGTAGTGGCGTAGGCTGTCTATGGAGGGGTCAGAGAGCTCTCAGATTTCATCAAAAAGATCATTTTCATGTGCGTTCCGAAGATGAACGAAAGTCTTGCGGGTTTGCAGCGACATTAGGATGAGTAATTAATGACAGAATTTTCATTTTTGAACTAACCCTTTAACATATTCTAGGACTGCAAAAGTGTCTGCATTTTCTTATATTAATACTCTGTACAAAATTATTTAATTGCCTAGATTTTTTGTGAGTGCTTGTGTAGATTAGAATTTGTTGGCTATCAAATGATTTGTTAAAAAATCTGGGCCATCAATCAAATATTTGGATCAAAGTAATTACTTATGATTTAATTGAATTAATCACTTATCAACGTTCGTAATTTTTTTTTTTTTAAAGATATCACATCAAGGGCTGGCATCCTATTTGTCATTAAGTGCCATTTTTAAGGTTTCTAGTTCATCGCTGTGCCATGCCCCCGTCCACTTAAATATATAGATTTGTATGTATATAAAGACAATATTTTGTGTTCATGGCTATGTTTTTAAAAGTTCCTGTAAAGATAGAAGCTAAAATGTGTTTGGATTGAAAGGAAAATATTTTCTCAGAAAGATTTCTTTGATGGTCTTGACCTGGTTTTGCTGAAAGATGAGAAGATTCGCATACACCTACAACCACCTACTCAGCACCTGCTGCCTTTTGTTTGTTTCCCCTCAGTAAGAGCACATGTGAAAGACAGTGTTATCAAACATTTAGCTTGAGTATTTTTTCACACAATGGCATGCAAGGTTTGATTAAAGTCGCTTTTTGAGTCATGTCGGTTCACGTGTCGGTATCCTCAGAGCAAATATTTTCTATGTAGACAATAGGCATGCAAATACAGGTGTTCTCTTCTTCATCTCCAAATCTCCAAAACTTGTTTAAGATTCCATTCCAATAATGTCAAACAAGCAACAAAATCTAACTTCTTTTCTTGGCTCAAACTTATTTCTCTTGCCCATCAGCTCAGCTAATAGAGTAGCATGAATTATTTTCTCCTTCTTAAAGTTTTTTCCAGTACCACCTAGTCACAACAGTATTCTTATTTTTAGAATAGTAAAATTAGTCTTACAATAGTCTTATAGTCAGTCGTCCTATTTTTACAACATTGAAGGGATAGTTCACCCAAAAATGAAAATTAGCCCATGATTTACTCACCCTCAAGTCATCCTAGGTGTATATGACATTCTTCTTTCAGACGAATACAATCGGAGTTATATTAAAAAATGTCCTGGCTCTTCCAAGCTTTATAATGGCAGTGAATGGCTGTTTCTGTTTTGAAGTCCATAAAAGTGCATCTATCCATCATAAAAGTGCTCCTCATGGCAGAGATGGGCACTCGAGTTTGTGACTCGGACTCGAGTTGCGTTTTATGAGACTTAAGACTTGACTCGGACTCGACCTGAAATGACTTCAGACTTGACTCGACAAAAAGGACTCGTGACTATTTCAAAAACAACTCAAGTCTTAAATCCTTAACTACTGATATCATAAAAATAAAGAATTTTTGCTTTATTTGAATTTTATAAATATCTGCTTCACATATACGTGACGTGGTAGATCGAACCCTTGTCATAGAATTTGATTACGTATGTCCGTGTATTGCGTGTAAACTCCTGGAAACATGACAGGTGTTCTCACATTTGGATTCATTACCATGTCAGATCGGCTAGATGCAAAGGATGTGTGGAAAACAATTAAAGACACCGGAACGACAACATCAACATTTATTAGACATCGCGTCCACAAAGGTTAGTGACATTAACTCACACAGCTAACGTTAGCTGTTATACTGTGGTGTAGCTGCATGGCTTCTTTGGATTGCCAGCCTGTCAAAATCTATTTATGAATAAAATCTAACCTTTAAACCTAGCACTATGTTTTACTTTTATCAATCTTTTCCTACTATATGCAGCTTTTTTCTCTTAATGTGTCTACGAGAGAGAGAGATAAAAAGATGTTAATCCATTTATTACTTAAAGCGCATATTTTAACGTATCGCAATCAGCATGCATAATGTTTTCTATTGACTTAAAACAACTGGAAACATTCCGAGGTTTGATATTTTCTGATAATGACTGTCGTCAATAACAACGCTGTATAGCAAACGTGACTGGCGCCATCTTGTGTCCACTCAGCGACTGTATCGAAAATGACTACTCATCTTGTTGCCAGGACAATTGATTGTATTGTACATTATAATGGATTATAACCTAACAGGCTGGATGTATGCCTTACATCTTAGGACCTTTGTTACAAACAAAACAGATGATAGAAATGTCAAATATTTTGTCTAAATTCTAAATTCTAAAAAAAAAAAATAGGATTCTTGAGTGAGTGTTTTTATTTTTTTTTTTATTTTTAGTAAGACATGAAATGACTTGACTCGGACTCGTGAAAAAAGACTCCAGACTTGACTCGGACTTCAGATGAAAGACTTGTGAACATCTCTGCCTCCGGGGGTTAATAAAGGCCTTCTGAAGCGAAGCGATGCGTTTGTGTAAGAAAAATATCCATATTTAAAATTTTACAAACTGTAATCTCTAACTTCCGCTAATGCAGTTCACACTGCCCAATAAAACAGCAAAATACAATTTAAAATAACTTTTTGTATTTTAATGTTTTAATGGCTTCTTCTTCTTCTTCTTCTTCAATCATCATTCATCATTCATCATCATACTCTGACTAGATGTGAGCTATAGGCTACTTTTAATGTAATCTGCCCAGACAGGTTAAAACAAAAGACCTGTTGTCCATATTGAGAGCATGTCACATGACGATAACAACATCAGTTGTTATTGTTCGAAGTTATGTGCCTTATCATTTTATGGCTTTTTATTATTAGGGGTCCAAGCACTGAAAACGCACAGACACACACCCGTCTGACACTGTAAACGCACTGACACACACCCGTCTGACACTAGGTAGCGCTATAATAAGGCAGTTTGCGGTTTGGATTTTAACTTTTTCTCAAACATAATTTTTTTTTCTCCCTTGAATCCTTGAGTCAAGCCAAAATCTCGAGCTACTTTATTTCCTGCTATACATTTTTCAGACATTTTGGATTATATTAAACTACTTTTCAAAGTCCTCCTAGGCCATTGGTCCAATCTTCACCAAAATAGGCATGCAACAGCTAGGGACAGTACTGGAAATAATTGGTGAGGCAATGCCCATTTTTACGAGTTGACCTATAGCTGGTGAATGCAATGTCCAAGCTTAAAGGGCACCTATTATGCAAAATTCACTGGTTTGAACATTTGTGGTAAAAATCCACCCACTCCTTTTTTCTTTTTTTTTTTTTTTTTTTTTTTAATCCCCATAAATCATAAGCACCGTCTCAGAACAAGCCGTTTGCAGATTCCTGGCAAAGTGACGTCACATTTTACAGGCTCCGCCCACTAGTGTTGATGGACACTGATAGACCCCGCCCTCAGAGAGCTGTACAAAGTCAGCCATTTTAATCTCCTCGCCAGAGCATTTAACAGCAGCATTCAAGTAAGAAATGTGTTCTTAATAAAGCTACAAAAGTTCATTCAGTCAAGAGTAGTGAGTGATTTTCTGTTTATCTTTTGTTGTTTGGTTCATATTAACAGCAGATATAGCAGTAGGTACTGTATATTACACTGCTTTCACTTTAGTACACAGATCTAATATACATACAGGATTTCTGTACTTGCTGCATACGTGCACAGACATAACTAACTGTTTTCATGTGAACTTTGTGTGTTTCTGACATAACCTTGTGTGCATTTGACAGTTTAATCGCAATAACACACAAAAGAGAACTAGTCAACATCCAGCTCTCTGTGCGCATGCGTCGGGGGTGTGTGCTTAAGTTGAGAGTGATAAGGCTTTAAAACGCATGCAGATGATAATATTTCATGATGATGAAGAACTGCAATGTCACGTGAGCGTGTCCGCAATATGTACTACCGGCACATCCGGGAACTTAACTGTCAATTTCACTGAATGTTAATTGTTGTTACTTGAAGATTTAATAATATAAAAAAAAACTAAAAAAAAAAACTGTCAATTTCGTCACCGCCCCTTTTTAGGGGAAAATAAACTAGACTTCCCATACACTTCAATACAAAATAGCGGCACAAAACAACGTCCGTACACAGCCGGCTGGGAACTAGTCAAGTAAACATGTCAAGTAATTATATGTCCACCCTGCCTGCCATAGAGCGTGAAAGATACATCTACAAACTTAATTTGGTCAATTTAAAAACATGTCCCATCATTCTCCCAGCGTCAAATTGGTGTAACAACCCCACCCAGTGGCCAGAGGTGTCTTACCCGGACATTTACTCGTACCTCGTATCGAGTCACCAGGTAAGCCAGTGAATGATTTTACTTCGTTTTTGAATCATGAATTACGGATGATGCTATCGAAAGCTAGTTGTATGGCTGGACAGAAAAGTGCACTCAGTACTCTAAATATAAAGACATAATATATACATTTAAAGATGTTTACGTTCAAAAATGAAGTAAAATCATTCGCTTGTTACATCAGTTTGACGCTGGGAGAATGAAGGGACATGTTTTTAAATTGACCAAATTAAGTTTGTGGATGTATCTTTCACGCTGTATGGCATGCAGGGTGGACATATAATTACTTGACATGTTTAATCTTTGTGATTTCTTAAGTTATTCACGCTTGCCGGCTGTGTACAGACATTGTTTTGTGACTCTATTTTGTATTGAAGCCTATAGGAAGTCTAGTTTATTTTCCCCTAAAAAGGGGCGGTGACGAAATTGACAGTTAAGTTCCCGGATGTGCCGGTAGTATGTATAGAGATGATCAAAACCCAACAGATGTATCATGTTTCAGTTTTCATTCGTTTGTTCACGAGCTGTGAAGGCTGTGCCCTCTGGGGTGGGGAACAGCAGCTCATTTGCATTTAAAGGAGACACACACAAAACAGCTCATCTTATATTACATCTTGTAAAAAGGGGCTTAATAGGTGCCCTTTAATGAAACTTGACACAGACAACTGGTCATTCTGAGGATGCACACTAAGTTTTGTACAATTCTGCCAATAGGGGATGCTGCAAAAATCAATTATAATTACTTCGTCAATTATAATAACTCCGTAACCGTATGATCCATGAAGTTGAAAATTGGTATGCTTCTTTGATGGATGTCCTAACATATGCTCTAATATGACTCGGATACTTAAAAAAAAAAAACATGGCTGTCAGCAGCAGCAAAAATCCAGAAAATCACATTGTATGATTTTTAAGTAATTAATTTGCATTTTATTGCATGACATAAGTATTTGATACATCAGAAAAGCAGAACTTAATATTTGGTACAGAAACCTTTGTTTGCAATTACAGAGATCATACGTTTCCTGTAGTTCTTGACCAGGTTTGCACACACTGCAGCAGGGATTTTGGCGCTGGGCAATACGGACTTTCAGCTCCCTCCAAAGATTTTCTATTGGGTTCAGGTCTGGAGACTGGCTAGGCCACTCCAGGACCTTAAGATGCTTCTTACGGAGCCACTCCTTAGTTGCCCTGGCTGTGTGTTTTGGGTTGTTGTCATACTGGAAGACCCAGCCACGACCCATCTTCAATGCTCTTACTGAGGGAAGGAGGTTGTTGGCCAAGATCTCGCGATACATGGCCCCATCCATCCTCCCCTCAATATGCTGCAGTCGTCCTGTCCCCTTTGCAGAAAAGCATCCCCAAAGAATGATGTTTCCACCTCCATGCTTCACGGTTGGGATGGTGTTCTTGGGGTTGTACTCATCCTTCTTCTTCCTCCAAACACGACGAGTGGAGTTTAGACCAAAAAGCTCTATTTTTGTCTCATCAGACCACATGACCTTCTCCCATTCCTCCTCTGGATCATCCAGATGGTCACTGGCAAACTTCAGACGGGCCTGGACATGCGCTGGCTTGAGCAGGGGGACCTTGCGTGCGCTGCAGGATTTTAATCCATGACGGCGTATTGTGTTACTAATGGTTTTCTTTGAGACTGTGGTCCCAGCTCTCTTCAGGTCATTGACCAGGTCCTGCCGTGTAGTTCTGGGCTGATCCCTCACCTTCCTCATGATCATTGATGCCCCACGAGGTGAGATCTTGCATGGTTCCCCAGACCGAGGGAGATTGACCGTCATCTTGAACTTCTTCCATTTTCTAATAATTGCGCCAACAGTTGTTGCCTTCTCACCAAGCTTCTTGCCTATTGTCCTGTAGCCCATCCCAGCCTTGTGCAGGTCTACAATTTTATCCCTGATGTCCTTACACAGCTCTCTGGTCTCGGCCGTTGTGGAGAGGTTGGATTCTGTTTGATTGAGTGTGTGGACAGGTGTCTTTTATACAGGTAACGAGTTCAAACAGGTGCAGTTAATACAGGTAATGAGCGGAGAACAGGAGGGCTTCTTAAAGAAAAACTAACAGGTCTGTGAGAGCCGGAATTCTTACTGGTTGGTAGGTGATCAGATACTTATGTCATGCAATAAAATGCAAATTAATTATTTAAAAAATCATACAATGTGATTTTCTGGATGTTTGTTTTAGATTCCGTCACTCACAGTTGAAGTGTACCTATGATAAAATTACAGACCTCTACATGCTTTGTAAGTAGGAAAACCTGCAAAATCGGCAGTGTATCAAGTACTCGTTCTCCCCGCTGTATTTCACATTGTGTGAAAATGAATTATGAAAATCTGCCTCAAGGTGGCGCTATAAGCAACTTTACATTTTTGTTAATAACTCTGCAACCGTGTGTCACAGAATCACAATTCTTATTTCTTCCGAATCCTTGCTTTAAGGCCCAACAATCTAATGTATATGATAATCTAAAAATGTTATCCGCCCTTTAATTTGTTAAAAAAAACTTTTTAAAAGAATCTTAATCTATTGTACTGTTTAGTATGTATATTTTTATGTGTCAGATATGACCTATTGTGCCTATATAGGTCATATACTAAGTCCAAACTTAGTTCTCAAAACTTTGCACATATAGAGAACAAGTTGCAAACATGCTTAGTATCATGATTTCATGAGGCTAACAGCTAATTCTAAACTATCAGCCGTTTCAACTGAAAGATAAAAGCTGTGATATTAATGTTTTCCATTAGAGGCAGCCACAGGATAAGGAATCTTTAAACCTAATGTTTTTCTATCAGTTTCCATCCCTTTGAATGGATATAAATGCATAGATTTAATTTGTATAACTATTGCGTACTGACACTAGTTTTATATAAGTAGTGTACATAGAATTCTGTGAAATGCTTATAGAATATTAAATGTTTATTTAACTTTTATTTATTATAGATAGTTAACTTATATAATAGTTTGTAATTCTGAAAATTCTAATTCGAAGAGGTATAATTTGGTTGATTACAGCGGTTGTCTTGGTTAAATGGCAGCACTGAAGTGTCACAGCTCCTGGGTTTTTATTTTGAGTGGGTCTGAGAATGCTTCCCCCTCCTGATCAGAGACCATTGTAGATTTTTACTGTATTATACTGATCCGTGATCAGTTGATTACAGACAGTGAATCTCAGTGGGACCTTAAGCCATGTGATGACGTAAGAGTGGATTTTGGTCTGGTGGTTTGCACTGTTTGACGAGGTATACAAATCCAGTGATTTCAAGTATTTCAAATATCAATTTTTATTAAATGATATTGATTTGTCTTTGGTGAGATACTTTAATCAAATTATGTTAACTGCATATTTTAAAGATACAAGAGCTAGACAGTTTGTATTTCATAATTATTGGTACAGCCATCCGACTTCACAGTCATGATGAAATCTTCAGTCAGCATTTTATGTTAACCTTTAACCAACTTGATTTCAAGTTATAAGTAAAAAAATTGAATATTCTGTGATAAGGTGCAGTCTGTTTTCATTGATCATGGATCAAGGACAGCTTGCAAAATCTGAAAAATCATGCTGATTGTTGATGCAATGAGCAGGTAGACTTGCTATTTTGTGCATGATCATTATGGATTAACACAGCCTGTTAAAAATAGAACATGTTGTTTTTATGACAAAAAGTGGAAGCCCATTTCCGCTACTTAAGAAAAAAATCTCTAAAAAATAAGAATCAGATCATAATATACAAAGTCGAAATTGTGACAAATGACAATCAAAACTGTCATACTGTGTCATTATCAGGGTTCCTACACAGTTTGGAAATTTGATTTGAGTAATTTCCAATTCTAGAAAAATATGGAAAAAGATGTGTTTCCGGACTATTTCCCCTATTCAGTTTACTTAAATATAAAATTAAGTATTTCTAAAAACTTATCATACAAACAGAATGGCAAAAGTTTAGTGATCATTTAGTCATTGTCGAACATGACAGAATTAATTTAAGTCACGCATTTCATTATGCAAATCTGTTTGTCTTTACCATAAGCACGTCTCTTTTGAACTTCAGTAGAGTAATGTGGGTGTGCCACTCAAACCAGCAACAGATAAAGGATCAACAAACAAACATCTTAATCAGACTGTAATTTACTGTTTGGTTGTCGTGCCAAATCAGTATCAAACTGATGTGTATGAAGGTTATAAAGCATTTTAGGTTTCTTCTCATTATGCAAGCACATTTTATCACTGAGAAAACAAAACAAAAAAAACAGAGGACAAAGAAATTACAGATGACTGTACTGTACACCAAACATAATGTTGAAAATAGTGTTGTATGAATGAACCATTTATGTCAAGGTCATTTTTATTTATATAGCATCTTAAAACTAACTTGGGTGGGTTAAATATAGAGGACAAATTCTGAGTATGGGTTAACATACTTGGCCTTCGCAAATTCCCATAAAAGCGGCAATGGGAGTGGACAATTTTGTGCGTGATCTGACGACGTGCAAATTAAACAACACCAACGCAGCTGGATCTTTTCCATAATGACCAACACAATCTACCAAGAGCAGCGCAAATTAGCATCTGGTTTAAGACTTTTTTTTTTGGGGCGGTAAAAAAATGGCACAAACACCAGTAAATTGACTAGCGCAAACCTTAGTAAATCACCTTGCATGATTCATTTAAATACTCTCCTCCCATAAATTTTGCATCTGAAAGGGAAACTCCTACAAATGCATATGCAGTAAGGTCAGCCGCAAAAATAACCCTGTCCACGCCTTTTCAGAGCTACTTTTTCACTGTGTGTCTTTAGTAAATCCTGACAGTACTTTTTAAAGCCAAAAGAGGGTTTGCGCTGGCGCAAGCTGTTAGTAAATCTGGCCTTAGGAATGAGAAAAAAAAAAGACTATCGAAATCAAAAAAGTTTAAATTTATAATACAAAGTCAAATCAATGACATACTACAGTATGTCATCAATTATGAGATAAAGTTGAAATTTTGTCATAATTTTGACTTTTTTTTGTGTGTGTGTGTGTGGCAGAAATAGCCTTCATCATACAGGTCATACGAAGTCATACAGGTTTGGAAAAACATGAGGATGAGAGAATGATGACAGTAGCCTGGTTGCCATTACAGATTTGTTCAACTTTTGCGATATTTTCTAAATGTCGATTTAAAAACCTATTGCGAAATGACAGCATTTCCATTAACCGATGTTATGCGACTAAAATGTAATTTTTTTCCTCTCACGATAGATCATTCCATAAATCATGTCAACGGATGTTGATAGGTTTACATATCACCACCTTGAAATCATAAGGTTCTATCTGCATTCTGAGTGGTTTTGAGAGATTGAGCTTCAAAGTTTTTGCATTCCGTGTAGCAAAATTTGGGGAACATGCATGAAAATACATGAAAGTGACAGAGACCCTAAATCTATTCTAAATGTACAATATAAAAATCCTCTCAAATTTGTAAATGGGGATTTTTGGAACAGGTCAAATGCAGATAGAACCTTTTGAATTCTAAAAAATCACTTTCCGCTTGGAATTATAAGGTTCTATCTTGCAAAACATTAATTGAAGCAATCATTTTCAAAAAACACAAACAGTTTACTTATTTGTTTTAAAACAAAATTAGCATTGTAACAATGTTTTGACATGTATGAGAAAGTTTTAGTGCTTTCTATGACATTTATTTCCTATTTTAGGACAAATATTTTTTTCTTCAAGTTAGGCATAAAAGGCAGTGCTAATTATTTTGTCCAGTGCAGATGTTAATTTTAGGTAGGAATATGGTGGGTAATTAAACACATTATTGCAGGAACCGTTAGTTTAAATTTCCTTTGGTTTAGACAGAAAGCAGCTACTGTAATACATCTGACCAGGACTTTATTCCACAGAAAGTGGGACAGGTGAAATGGCTTTCTCTCTAGAGATCAGTATGGCTGAAATAACATGCTAACGTTTATTTGACCTTTAAGGCTTAATATTGTAAAATTTAAGACTTTTAAACAATGCTTCAGCAAAGTTTTCACAAAGTTTAATAAACATTGAAAAATGTTTCACGGACTATATATAATCACATATATTTCACATTTAAACTATTTACATTTTCAACTATGCAACAACTTTTTACCAACAATGTAAAATGTAATATTTCATTTCACGGAATTCCTCTAAATCGAGTTGACACATTTTTTTCAAACATGGCACTATAATACTCTATCTGCTAGTGGCATGTATTTCTGCATGGACTTAATATCACTCATCTTGGCCTCTGAGATGATGCCGTTTGGGGAGTACCCTTGGTTTGGGTAAGATTGTAGGTGCCAGGCTTCTTGTGTTTGCTTGGTCCTCTTAGGTCTCTTGGCTGTTGTAACGCTTGTGTAATGAAGTGACACTTCAGTCAATGGAACCTGTTTGTACTGTTTGGAACAGTTTGGAACATGCCTGAAAGTCAGAGAAACCTGTACTCTTCATCTGTATGATTTCATATGGGTTCAGTAAAACACACAAGAAAGACAGCAGTGAATAGAATTCAGACACTGGCTGTGCATGTTCTTGTACTGCGCGCAGAGTGGCCTGGAGTAGAGTACTTCATTGTAATCTTTTTTTTATTTGAGGATGCCTTGTCAAGAAGTCTACCAT
The DNA here is from genome assembly GCA_039654105.1 of Coreius guichenoti. NCBI lineage: Eukaryota > Metazoa > Chordata > Actinopteri > Cypriniformes > Gobionidae > Coreius > Coreius guichenoti. The sequence goes on from CM077170.1 coordinate 27,295,913, forward strand.
AGCAAAAGATATTATAGAGTTTCTGTTCTGAAGCACACAACTGTCACTCCATGTTACTATCTCAGTGGCATCTGGATGATCATGCACAACGCGTTCTAGTATTTATCAGTGCACTTGCAATATAATTTGCTCCCCTACCTGAACCTGACATTGTCTCTGTCCACAAAGCACAATAGCCTTTCTTAGTATGTGAAGTCAAGTTAAATTTTCGCTTGTAGAAAAAAAGAGCTAATTTCAGCTCATGGACATGAAATAACATTCCGTAGGTCAAAACAGACTGTTAAAATGTCTTTATCCTCTGTCTTTTTGGCGATCTTGACGCACTGCTGTCTTGTCAGCCATGTGTGTTTTTTGATTGTCTTCATTACTTTGGCCTGCCATGTTTTGCTTTACAGCTGTCTCATGCTTCACACTGATTTTTTTTACGGGTATGAAAGCTTAGGTTGAAGTCTGTGTTAAATATGAATCGATAATAAGATTCTTTCACAGGTGTATTTCCATTCTCGCTGCATTTAAGTCTGTAGAGATCATACATTCTTGAAACATTGAGTGCTGGCTCAAGGTACTGCCTTTCTGTGCTGGCATGACAGTAATGTGACTCAACAACAGGAAATTAACTGATGTGTGCCTTTACCTGTTCTTTCTGATTTACATCTATGCATTTTTTGTTGTTCCACGCTTTCCCCTTGCATCTAGTTTTTGGCATGTTATACACTGGTTTCTGGCTGATGGCAAGTGTGCCCATATAAAACTGCCTACAGACTCTCACTTTTTCACCCTTTATGTTTAGATGGTACTTTAATGACTTGTGATTCATCACAGGTTTGTCTTTCTTTTTCTTTGCAGTCTGTAGTCATGGCTATAAAGTCATATTTCCTGTTTTGACTCAATTGGTAGAACTGTGTAAAGCATTTTTCCCTTTCAGCTGGGGTTACATTCTTTGCACATTTGTATGTAAACGACATAGTACAGTTCTTCAAATTTTTCACTTGTTTGGCTGCAGCCTTTTTATTTGCAGAGTTGACATGTTCCTTGCCCTCCTGATAATGTTTCTTGCGGGTACATGCTTTCCATGTTGAAGGATTTGAAACCTGTCTCCTGTTTCTTCTTTTCTGAGTTGCCCCCAGCTCCTCAATTTGTAAACTGGCAGGTGTGGTCTCTGGCTCCACTGGTGTGGTATCTGGTTTGTCTGGTAATACGAATGGCCTTACTGCCATCCTTCTGTTGCCTCTACCTTGTCACCTGCCTGGAGAAAAATACATTTAAAAAATACAGTGGGGAGAACAAGTATTTGATACACTGCCGATTTTGCAGGTTTGTCTACTTACAAAGCATGTAGAGGTCTGTAATTTGTATCATAGGTACATTGTATCATAGGTACATAGGCAAGCAGCTTGGTGAGAAGGCAACAACTGTTGGCGCAATTATTAGAAAATGGAAGAAGTTCAAGATGACGGTCAATCTCCCTCGGTCTGGGGCACCATGCAAGATCTCACCTCGTGGGGCATCAATGATCATGAGGAAGGTGAGGGATCAGCCCAGAACTACACGGCAGGACCTGGTCAATAACCTGAAGAGAGCTGGGACCACAGTCTCAAAGAAAACCATTAGTAACACACTACGCCGTCATGGATTAAAATCCTGCAGCGCACGCAAGGTCCCCCTGCTCAAGCCAGCGCATGTCCAGGCCCGTCTGAAGTTTGCCAATGACCATCTGGATGATCCAGAGGAGGAATGGGAGAAGGTCATGTGGTCTGATGAGACAAAAATAGAGCTTTTTGGTCTAAATTCCACTCGCCGTGTTTGGAGGAAGAAGGATGAGTACAACCCCAAGAACACCATCCCAACCGTGAAGCATGGAGGTGGAAACATCATTCTTTGGGGATGCTTTTCTGCAAAGGGGACAGGACGACTGCACCGTATTGAGGAGAGGATGGATGGGGCCATGTATCGTGAGATCTTGGCCAACAACCTCCTTCCCTCAGTAAGAGCATTGAAGATGGGTCGTGGCTGGGTCTTCCAGCATGACAACGACCCGAAACACACAGCCAGGGCAACTAAGGAGTTGGCTCTCCGTAAGAAGCATCTCAAGGTCCTGGAGTGGCCTAGCCAGTCTCCAGACCTGAACCCAATAGAAAATCTTTGGAGGGAGCTGAAATTCTGTATTGCCCAGCGACAGCCCCGAAACCTGAAGGATCTGGAGAAGGTCTGTATGGAGGAGTGGGCCAAAATCCCTGCTGCAGTGTGTGCAAACCTGGTCAAGAACTACAGGAAACGTATGATCTCTGTAATTGCAAACAAAGGTTTCTGTACCAAATATTAAGTTCTGCTTTTCTGATGTATCAAATACTTATGTCATGCAATAAAATGCAAATTAATTATTTAAAAATCATACAATGTGATTTTCTGGATTTGTTTTAGATTCCATCTCTCACAGTTGAAGAGTACCTATGATAAAAATTACAGACTTCTACATGCTTTGTAAGTGGGCAAACCTGCAAAATCGGCAGTGTATCAAATACTTGTTCTCCCCACTGTACATATTTACATATAATATTTAAATACACATGATGTATTTAAGTAGGCATTCAGTAAATTCAAAAAGGTTTCTTATTATTAGCTCACTACCTCTGTAGCCTAAAACGAACTAATTCTGACTAACTGACTAATTCGTACCGTTCCTCCTTCTGTTGGTCTCTGTCTCGCTATTACCGGACTGCTTGTTTCTCCCTCTGCTAGTGTTTTCATTTTTGGGTGAACTTTCCCTTTAAAATGGTTAAAACTGTAGTTCTTCAACCAAAACAAAGTCTGAATTTTGAATGTTTCAATTCTCACAGTTGTTCTTGGCATTCTTTCTCTTTCAGGATTCATACCCAACTATCTCCTTCCAGAATATGAAGAGGCAGTGCATCGGCCTGCTACGCCCCCTCCCCCATATAGTGCCTTAAACACCGGACCTCCAGTCTACACCAGCCCCTTGACTACTGACCAGCAGGATGCGCACTGCCCACCCAGACAGATCACTCCAGTGCCCCCTGTGTCTGACACGCTCTGTTCCAGACCCAGCCTCGAAGAGATCCATACCTCTAATGGGTACCACCAGAAAGACGACAGCAAGAGCGAGACAGAGTTAGAGCAAAGCAGGTCCACACAGAGTACTCTGCCCCTAGAGCAGCCTCCCAGCGTGGACAAACAGAATGAGTGCAGGAAGGAGATGCTCAGGAATGTGGTGATGCCTGATGAGAAAGAGAAGATTCTGGGAAGGCACCGCAGATTTACAGGCGACTCTGGAATTGAGGTGTGTGTTTGTGGGGAAGGCTTGAAAAGCCATGAACCCAAAGAATTCGAGAGGCTTTTGAGTGAGGAGGAGCAAGAGGACCATTTCTGTGAGGAATGTGGCCTCCATTCCTTCGTAGAGGAAAATCAGGGACTTCTATCCCCAGAAAACAGAGTGGAGTGTGGAGCATCGCCACTGGCCCAATCTCTACTTCATCCTGTTTGCCTCTACTTGCATACTATTAATGAACAAGAGGGTCCACACCATAGCAACACAGAATCTTAAAGCTGAAGACATGACTAGTAAAAGAGTGAGTTGGTGAAAGCGGAGGACTGAGATATAGGGAAGCTGCAGTATGCAGTGGAGGAGCATACTGATGGAAACAATTACATGTTCTCCGCATCTTTGTTTTATGTACAGAGCATCTGTTTATGCAGTTAAAAGCCCAAAAGTGCACAAGGATGGGCTCTACTTGCTCCAAGAGATGACGCACCACGTGTGCTGCTGTAATGGCACGTTCAAGTCCTCCTGTGAGGTTTGTATTCATGAGTTGAGAAGTCGTAATTACAACGTCAGGTGCGTTCAAATTGCTTTGGTCAGCAAAATGATGAATAAAGAATGCGCATAAGGTGTGTTTTCATTCAATTTATGGAGGTGCTGTAAACTCAATCATAATTGTACAGTACTTTGTACATGCAACATAGCTAGCTTTATTGTAAATAAAAATAATAAACATTAATTTCAACAAATTTACTGTCAACAGATGCTACATGCTTTGCATCCGCCATGTTTTCTCACTGATGCCCCCAACTCAACTCTTGGCTCAAAGAAAATCCAGAGTTTCCCACTTTGTAATTACGACTTCGTTGTGCCGTTCATGTGCATTCAGCTTGTAAATATGATCTTTCAGACATAACTTGTAGGCACCACAAGACACTTCCACCGATGGAAGATGCAGTCACATTTACAGTTGCTCTGTGACATTTTATTTGAATAGCAATCTGTATGATCAGGTGTTTTGCGTAAGGGCGAAAAAGTTCCCCACACAGATTGTGCTTGATTTTAAAGTTACTTCTGTGTTCGCTGTGCTTCATACATGGCTATTGACAATTTGCCCATGAAATCTCTTTGAAATTTTGCTAATGTGACCGTACCTTAACTGTGCAGTCTTAGGATTGAGACGCTGAATATGTAAACACTGGTGTGCTGAACTATCAGTATTTCAGGACAGTCAGAGAGAAATGTTAAAAACTGAGTGAACACCAAAAAAAAGACGTATGCTTTTAATCCCTATCGACTTTCCCTAATCTAATGGGACAAATCTTAATGGTGTTTATCAAGGTTTTGTTTTGCACAATCACATTATTCTGAATGAAACATATTCATGATAATTAATTTTAAATACAAAGTATTTACATACCTACAGTCTTAATTCATATATTGTCTGTTTATATTGTCTTTTGTTTTTGCTGCTGTAAGCTCTGATGAATGTGTATTTAGAACTAGTTTGATTTGTAAATCTAAGTTTTCATAGCCAAAGTAGGCTATACATATGACATGGGATAAATGTTAGCATTAATTTGGAGCTTGAAAATGCTGCATTATTATTAACCATCATTTTCTGATTGTATTCAAACACTACATGATGTATGTTCCTATGAACCTGTAGGGATAAAAGCCTTGCCAAAGGGAGTTGTCTTTAAGTACACAAGCTTTCAACTGCTGGAAGTCAGTTCTTATAGGTGCTTATCCATTGATGTAAGCTAAATAAAAAAGGAAAATAAACTATTTTCTCACTGAAACATATTTAAGTGAACTCCAAAGACAGAAACATTTTGATATTTTTGAAATGATAATATAGATAATTCTATTTATAAAACATGTCTTGATGCTATAGCTGACACATATGGGTACATATTTGATAAGGCTGTATGGTGTAACATGAATTGCTTTACTTTTTGCACTCTGTTACAACCACTCTTAAATGCAATTCACATGCCAGTTGTCCAGTATCATCTTGGGCATTAGCCTAATAGAACATATATTTTTATGTAAATACTTTTCTTAATGAAAGCTCAAAATCTGTGCCTTTTAATTTTTACATCATGTACTTTGGTAACAATTCAAAGTGCCTTGATTTTCTGTTCATATGCAAACTAATGAGCCATACATATGTAATTATAAAATGATTTATTTTTGTATTTCTGCACCAAAGTAGCTTCAGTTTTAAATTCCTCCATGACCACTCTTTTAAAACTCTCTATGGTAACAATTAATTTATTTCACTGCCCTAATGAATGCTATTAGTACAGAGATGTGCTGCTCGTACTAGTGTCTCTGTGATGACAATTTAGAGCTATGCTTGGAGACAAATACATATGAATCAATCTCTTTCTGATATATTAAGCTGCAGATTTTCAGAAAGTTATAGATACTCTGAAGCATTGCGTGCATATATGAATATGATGTCATGTTGTACAGCCTACAGTTATTTTGTCTAACGTTGCAATCATCTAATGATAGTTCTGTCGCATTTCATTTTGTATCTGTTTATCTTTTGTTATGCAAAAAATCCTAATCGTGACACTGTCCATTAAACGCAAATCAACACAACATGTGTCAGCGTTTTCCATTGTTTCCTGTTGATATTAGTTGTAGGAATTTTTTAAATGAGAATCTAAAGTATTTATAATAAGCGGTTTCTTATTGTTTTACAGTAGCAGGGTAACAAGGGGTATCAACCCCCCCTACACACCTAAATTTTTTCTCCTGACCATAAATGACACAAAATCTCATCTCAGTACTTTTGATAAATGGCTACACTATTTTTAATTTTGTCATTTTATCTTAATATCAACATTTGTGAGATTTAGTCATTTGTAGCTTTGAGTTTAATTGATCTAATTTAGTGTCTCTGGAAAATAGTGTATGGAGGACCAAACCTGCAGAAATTAAAAATAAATAAATTAATGAATGAATAAGTAAATAAATGAATAAATAAATAAATAAATATACAAATATGTAAATGAATAAATAAATGTGATAATAGGAAAATAAATAACAGAATAAATGACTTGATAAAATAAATTATTCATTTTTTAATCAAATTAAATATTATCTTTCCCTTAATTTATTATTTTCTGCTTTTAAATATTTTTGTAAAAAATATTTACCTTTTATTTATTTGTTAATTAATATTTATTTGTACATTTATTTTTATATTTACTTATTTATGCATTCATTTATTTTTACTTTTCCGTGTGCAACATGGAAATGAGGAGGGCGGTCCTTGTGTAGCTTCAGTGCATCATTGGTTGAGAGCTCACGCATAGAATCATCAGACCAGCTAAGCGAGAGGAGAGTTTTCAAAGTAAATGGCGGCCAGATAGTTCTTTCACAGACACCAAACAACTTAGCAATGTTTCTAGCAGTTTGACCCATTGAGAGATAAGTTTTAATGGTAATTATCGGAAGCAAGTACGATAGACGTCCCACCGTAGTGCCATCTGACTCGCACATATTTTGAATGTGCTGGGAAATATTTTGCAGAGTGCCTAACAATTCAGTCTGTACTTCCACATTCATATCGGAATATAGCGCTCCTAAAACATCGATAAGCACATCTAATCTAAACAACAGTCATTTGATGCATTGTTTTCGACTTCATTCGCTAAGATGCGCAACTCTCTAACGTTAGCTATTTGTGAAACGTCCGCCATAGTATACATGCAAGAGTTACAACCTGTCGAATTCAAAATCTGTGCGAGTCAGATGGTACTACGGTTGGACGTGACGTCCATCGTACTTGCTTCCGTTAAGTACCAATGAAACTTATCTCTCAATGGGTCAAACTGCTAGAAACATTGATAAGTTGTTTGGTGTCTGTGAAAGAACTATCTGGCCGCCATTTACTTTGAAAACTCTCCTCTCGCTTAGCTGGTCTGACGATTCTAAGCGTGAGCTCTCAACCAATGATGCACTGAAGCTACACAAGGACCGCCCTCCTCATTTCCATGTTGCACACGGAAAAGTAAAAATAAATGAATCAATAAATAAATACATCTAAAAATAAACGAATGCATAAATAAATAAATGTAAAAATAAATATCTAAATATCATATAAATGTATAAAAGCAGAAAATAAATTAAGGGAAAGATAATACGAAATTTAATTTGATTAAAAATGAATCATTTAATTTATCAAGTTGTTTATTCTGTTATTTATTTTCCTATTATCACATTTATTTATCTATTTATCTATTCATTTGTATATATATTCATTTATTTACTTATTCATTTATTTATTTTTAATTTCTGCAGGTTTGGTCCTCCATATCTCTGGAAAATAGTGATCTATGACATTGTTGAATATCAATGTTTTTTTGTGTCTATTTGTTAATGAGGAATTTGTGGACACATCGATGTTTTTGGATTTGTAAGTAAAAGTTATCATTTTTTATTGTAATAAATGGGGTTATTGTTTAGTATTTACATTAATTAGATGTACTTTTTAGACATTGTTGCTTTAATTACAACCTATAAGTTAACTGAGTGATATCATTCAATTTGATTTCACTTTCTATTATGACATATCTTCAATTAAAATATGGGCAATTAAATATGTAAATATTCATATGCCTGTACATTAGACAGAGAATAATATTACCTTTCAGATAAATCTCTTTTACTGGGATTGTGCTTTGTCTGTCATTGGTTATTCAACTACATTGTCCAAATAAAATGTTAAATAGAATAGTTGATTTAGTATTTCACATTAATGACACTTTAAAAATATTAATATTAAATATTAATAAGAATTATATCAAAAGTAATTTATACATTCTGAAAGTTCATCCATGGGGGCTTCTTAGCCTAGGCAGGGGGCCAATTTACCCCAAGTAGGGGCCATCTTACCCCTTTTAATATCTTATATTTTGTGCTATAACAGCTAAATTAGCAAATGTTTGTATTTATTTCCTATAATAACACATTAGCTGATGCATCATCATCCTTCACTTGCAAAACTTATATCTAAATATGTTACTGTTTAAAAGTAAATCCACGTTGTTCCACAAGGGTTGCTTTAAGTCAAACATAAAGATAAGCTTTTTGACCCTAAATGCTTCCTCTCCCTGAAAAATAAGTTTATTTTTGTCTCTGTAAATTATATAGATGTACTATCACATTTTATTACATTCATTTCTGAAGGCTCCATGTTTGTGATAAATTAAAGGTGTTTAAAAATGCCACGATTGCGCTCCCTACAGGTCATGCATAGTATTTATTCATGATAGGACAACAATAATGCAAACTTTTGATGAATGAGCTATTCTTCTTATTTATTATAAAACTTAGTTTTATAATTTTATTTTAAACAATATGATATAATTAGAATAAATACATTAACATAAATTTCGATTTAACATTCAATTTAACCCTCTATGGGACTAATTATGAAATCACAGCTCGAAAGAAAAAGGCTTTATTTACATATATTCAATATAGAACGGAACAATAGTGCCAGCTACACAGAAAATATGTATCCGCTAAAATGACTGTCATGATGCACAGCTGTTTTTGTCTTTAAGTTATTGTATTTAAAGTTTGAAAAACATTTCTAGACCAATTTTTTTGGGAAGCCTTCACCCTGCCTTTGAAAGTTATGAAGCAAACTGAAGTATTTTGCTAACATACTAGTTCAAGCGCAGTCTTAAACTCTGATCTCGACTTAGTGTAAATAAACCCAGCAATCTTCTTTATCATTTACCCATGCGTCATCATCATGACGGCTGCATGAGTGGGCTCAAAGTCCCTTTAAGAGTGGTGGGCTACAGCGTACTGCTCACTGATTGGCTGAAGCTGTCAAACTACCGAAACCCAGAAAGGCCAAAACACCCTTTTCGCATATAATCATGGCAGACGCACCTACAGCAGCCAGGTAAGACTTTTTATTTTTTTGGATGGTCTCGAATATTTTACATGTGATTTGTAGTATCATTCAACCTGCCAAAGTATGAGCTTTCATTTCGTAATAACACAATAGATATTACATTGCGACAGAAAGTCTTTGCGAGTCGTCTAGTTTTGCAGTAGCATAAGCACATTCTGTAACAAAGTTAACTAATTTCAGTACCGTTTCCTATTATTGTTCACAGTAACAAGGCTGTTACAAGTGTCTACAATGACGTGAAGGTATGTATTTTTCCAAACATTTAAAAAACGAAACTCTGTTGTTGACTTTAAAGGGCCGATAAACTAAACTAAAAATAACTAAAATAAATAAAATGCATACTGAGCTGTTATAGTTTACATCTCACATCGCAGCCAAGTGACGCCTACGCACCATAATAACATTTTAATTTTATGCTTTTTATGAATATTATGAATTGTATTCTGCATTAATACAGGAGTACTATGGAAAGACCCTGAAAAATACTTCTGACCTGAAAAGCAATGCCTGTGTGCCGTCTGCCAAGTCTGTTCCTGCATACGCGAGAAAATTGATAGCTGAGATCCATCCGGATATCATTGCAAAGTGAGGTTTACATGATACATGTTGTGTTGATGCATTACGGACATATGAAATGTCTTTAAGTAAAACATGGCAACATAATGATATGGAATGGAAGTGAACTTTTAGCTCAATTTGAACTATTAAATAGAAAAAAGACAACTGATTCATTAAAATGAGAATGAAATGCTGTATTGTGTGATTATAATATTTCATTGGTATATTTATGTGTTTGAATATTTTTTATTTATTTTTTTACTGTCACCAAGGCTGGATTTATGTTAAAATCAGTAATATTATGAACTATTATTCCAATTTAAAAATAGTTATTTTCTATTTTAATATATTTAAAATGCAATTTATTATTATGATGCTCAAGTTACATTTCTTCTTCTTCTTCTTCTTCTTCTTCTTCTTCTTCTTCTTCTTCTTCTTCTTCTTCTTCTTATTATTATTATTATTATTATCATCAGTGTTTAAATGGTTTGTGCAAACCATGATACCTTTCTTTCAGGATTTTTTGATGAATAGAAAATTCAATAGAACAGCATTTATTTGAAATTGAAATCTTTTGTAACGTTATGAAAGCCTTTACTGTCACTTTTTATTTAATTGGATGCATTTTTAATATAAGTAGTAATTTCTTAAAATAAAAAAACAGAACTTTTAAATCTTAGTATGTGTATATATATATATATACACTGCCGTTCAAAAGTTTTTGATCGGTAAGATTTTTAATGATTTTAAAAGAAGTCTCTTATGCTCACCAAGGCTGCATTTATTTTATTAAAAATACAAAAAAAAAACAAAAAAAAAAACAGTAATATTGTGAAATATTATTAAAATGTAAAATAACTCTTTTCTATTTGAATATATTTTAAAATGTAATTTATTTCTGTGATGCAAAGCTGAATTTTCAGCATCACTACTACAGTCTTTAGTGTCACTGTCACATGATCCTTCATAAATCATTCTAGTATAATGATTTGCTGCTCAAGAAACATTTATGATTATTGTCAATATTGAAAATAGTTGTTTTAGTATTCTTTGATGAATAGAACGCTCAAAAGAACTGTATTTATCTGAAATAGAAAGCTTTTGCAACATTGTACTACTGTTCAAAAGTTTTGGGTCAGTAAGAATTTTTTTATTTTTTTTTTTGGGAAAGAACTTAAAGAAATTAATAATTTTTTTTCAGCAAGGATGCATTAAATTGATAAAAAGTGACAGTAAAGACATTTATAATGTTATAAAAGATATTTAAAATAAATGCTGTTCTTTTGAACGTTCTATTCATCAAAGAATCCTGAAAAAAATGTTCTACACAACTGTTTTCAACATTGATAATAATCATAAATGTTTCTATTTTTAATCAAATAAATGCAGCCTTGGTGAGCATATGAGATTTCTTCTAAACACATTAAAAATCTTACCAATCAAAAACTTTTGAACGGCAGTGTGTATGTGTGTGTATATATATATATATATATAAGCCTATTCCAGAATTTGAATGTTTGCTATTAAATAAAGCATTTAACTTATTTTTAATTAATACATACTTTATTGGAAGGCTGTTCTCATATTAATAAAAAAAAAGTTTTTTGTTTTTTTTTATCAATTTGACTGCTTAGACCTTGTCTTATAACAGTTATGTTACTTTATTCTGATGATACTTCTGACAGTTTATTTTAGCATTCTTTGTATTTTTACATCTAGCCTTTCGCCTCGTTTCAATGCTGAACCCTTGGTGGCAGTATAACTAGTTTCCATCCTCCTAGGCACTATGGCTGTGGTCTGGTGGTCCCTGAGTGTCTGGAGGGTTGCAAGGTGCTTGATCTTGGCTGTGGGAGTGGACAGGATTGCTACATGCTCAGCCAGCTTGTAGGAGAGAAGGGACACGTCACAGGCATCGACATGACTGAAGATCAGGTAAATCGCTTTCAACTACAAATTAGGGTTACAGGTTTTTGAATAATAATGTACACAGTAAATAAGTAAATTTTTTTTTTGTGCTTGTTTCATATTTCAGTCCTTTCAATTCAAAAGGCAAAACCTGTTTAGTTTTCACCAAACAAATTATGAGATTAAAGGCCTGTTCAAGGACGATAACTATAACAATAAAGATATTGTTTTAAAAATCTTTCTAAATGTAAAAGCATTGCAGAGTCCACACCACAACTACAATGATAATGGCACAGAGGAATGATATCGTTACGTTCACAATTATTTTTTTAGCTGATGAGTGATAAAAACATTGACACCAAATTGAATCCATCCTGCTTTAGTTTAAAGAGTTTGAGCATTTAAAGTGGCAGATGACATGATGCCGCAGATGAGTGGTATTTTAGATGACAAAACTAGTGGGTGCTTATAATAAACAGGATGATATTGTGTGTTGTTGTGGATGCTAATATAGTTATCGTCATATTTATTAACTTTATAGTTATCGTTCTTTGTGTGAATGGGCCTTAATAGTGATCAAATATTTTAATAGATTGAAAATCTTAATTAATGTTTTATTTATTTAACACATCCTAGATGTAATGGCAAAAACATATATGTGGCAACAACGTATATGTGAACTACACAAATGTTTTTTTTGTTTTTTTTGCAGCTTGAGGTGGCCCAAAAGTACATTGACTACCACATGCAAAGATTTGGTTACAAAAAACCAAATGTGAATTTTGTTCATGGTTACATTGAGGCCTTGGCAGAAGCAGGTCTAGAGGAGAAATCATATGATATCATCATGTAAGCTTTCAGAGTTTCAAAATAGCCTTAAAGTCACCATGAAATGGAAGTTACGATTGTATTATTCCCCCTATTGTTGTGTACACCCAAATGGCACATAAGGGCACATGAATACAAAATAATAAAAATAAAAGATTCATAATAAATACTGCAATATTCCATAAAAAAAAACAAGATTTGTCCATTTTGATTTCATGGTGACTTTAGTCTTAGTAAAAAATTACTATTCTACTATTCTCATAAGACTGGTGTCAACATGTTAGTTACAGTCTGTTCAATTTCCACTAATAGCTTGCATAAACAGCCAATTAATTGGTGGTTTTGGTTCTTTTATTTCAAAAGATCAAACTGTGTGGTGAACCTGTCATCAGATAAAACCAGTGTCCTGAGGGAGGCTTACCGTGTACTAAAGGTAATTCTATTTCATACTCGCACCAGTGTTTTCTGGAATTCAGAATTCAATTATTTAATTTTCCAGTTATATTTTCCCCCATCCCTGACACTTGGATAATATACTAATTATAACATTGTAACATTACTTTGAATATTTGAAATGACACTGGGCATTTTTGTTCATTTAGCTCATTAACAAACAAAAAGGATTTTGATTTTCTTTGTTTAGGATGGAGGGGAATTGTATTTTAGTGATGTTTATAGTAATGCTAGAATCCCAGAAGACCTCAAGACCAACAAAGTGTTATGGGGTAAGAAAAGACATTTATCCTAATTAATCTATTTTCTTTCTAAATGTTACAAGGTATAGTTGTGCCACTGTGTTAAACATCACAAATAAAAACTGACACTGAATTTGCATATTTTGATCAGGTGAGTGCATCAGTGGAGCATTGTGGTGGGAAGACCTGATACGACTGGCCGAAGAGGTTGGGTTCAGCAAACCCAGACTGGTTACTGCTAGCATCATCACTGTAGGCAACAAGGAAATAGAGAAACTTCTTGGTGAGACATTAAAACGGTGAAATGTGCCACTTTGTAATGGTAATCAAAAATTAATTGGCTCCAAACTGTCCCTTTAAGGCTCAATCACAGCCATGCTGATCTTCAGTCCAACAACACTCTTACTCTTGTGATATTGGTTAAGGCAGTGGTCTAGAGGAAATTATTGCTCTTATACCACAGTTACCACATATGTACCGCATGTGTAAATATCAAGACATTTTTATTATTTTTTGTGCCACAAACTTGTGTGTAGAACTATTAAGTTTCCGCAACCAGTGGAGTATTTTCTTGCAAAGAAAACGCCCCAAGCCTCCATTGCTAATTTTACACATATACAGTGCCCTCCACTAATATTGGCACCCTTGGTAAATATGAGCAAAGGCAGCTGTGAAAATAAATCTGCATTGTATATCCTTTTGATCTTTCATTCAAAAAATTCACAAAATTCTAACCTTTCATTGAAGTAAAACAATTGAAAGTAGGGGGGAAACTCACATTATGAAATAAATGTTTTTCTCTAATACACAATTATTGGCACCCCTAGAAATAAAATATCTCTGAAGTATATTCCCATTCATATTTACATTTTTGTTTTAGCACACCAGGGTGACTAGGAGCATGAAATTGTCCAGCCATGACTTCCTGTTCCACAGGAGTATAAGTATGAGGAAACACAAAGGCCAAATTCCCTTAAATCATTCAACACGATGAGTAAAGCCAAAGAATATAGTTCTGATGTGCAGCAAAAGATTGTTGAGCTTCACAAAATAGAAAGTGGCTGTAAGAAAATAGCTAAAGCATTGAAAATCCCCATTTCCACCATCAGGGCAATAATTAAGAAGTTCCAATCAACTAAAGATGTTATGAATCCACCTGGAAGAAGACGTGTGTCTGTATCGTCCTAATACATGGTGAGGAGGAGAGTTTGAGTGGCCAAAGACTCTCCAAGGATCACAGATGGAGAATTGCAGAGATTAGTTGAGATTTGGGGTCAGAAAGCCTAAAAAAAATAATCAAACAGCACCTATATCATCACAAGTTGTTTGGGAGGGTTTCAAGAAAAATCCTCCTTGCTCATTCAAAAGGGACCTGGTTCTATGATCAGATGAAACTATAAAAAGAGCTTTTTGGCAGCAAACCCACCAGATGGTTTTGGTGCAAACAGGGATAAAAAGTACCCCATGCCCACGGTTAAAAATACCGCTGGATCTTTAATGTTGTGGGCCTATTTTTTTGCTGGAGGTCCTGGACATCTTGTTTAGATACATGGTATCATGGATTCTAGCAAATACCAACAGATGAAAAATCAACCTGTCCGCTTCTGCTATAAATCTCATAATGGGCCATGGTTGGATCTTCCATCAGGACAACAATCCAAAACAAAATCAAAACAAAATCAACACAAAAATGTGTCACTGAGCACAAAATGGAGCTTCTGCCATGACTGTCCCAGTTCCCTGATCTGAACCCTAGAAAATAAGTGGGGTGAACTGAAGAGAAGCATCATCAACATGGAGCTGGGAATCTGAAGGATCTGGAGAGATTCTGTATGAAGGAATGCTCTCTGATCACTTGTCAGGTGTTCTCAGGTGTTCTTAGAAGAAGACTCAGAGCTGTTATCTTGGGAAAAGGGCGTTGCAATAATTGGGTGCCAATAATTGTGGCCAACGTGAACTAGAGAAAAACATTTATTTCATAATGAGATTTTGCCCCCACTTTCAATTGTTTTACTTCAATGAAAGGTTAGAATTTTGTGAATTTTTTGAATGAAAGTTCAGGTGTTCAAACAATGCAGACTTATTTTCACAGCCGATGCATTGAACATTTTGGATGATTTGCATTAATGCTGAACATTCTGGAGGAAAAAAGTTGCGGCAGTGCACACACACACACTGCAAACCATGGACACACGCACCCGGAGCAGTGGGCAGCCATTACATTACGTCATCTGCATTTGCATGAAGTTAAACCTTTGTCATCTTTGTCACATTGATTAAATGTAAAGATATTTATAGTTTCATTTTGAATTGTAAAATTTGTTTAGGTGACTACAAATTTGTGTCTGCTACATACCGGCTCTTCAAGTTACCAAAAGGTTCAGAGAAGAGGTCCTGTCTGGTCATGTACAATGGAGACATTATAGGTGCGGAGGAAAGCTTTGAGTTTGATGCCCAGTTTACCTTTAAGGTATGTAGTTACATCCAGTTCATCAGAACTGAACTACTTATTCACCAGAGCTCACAACGCATATCAGATCCTGCACATTCTTTCTCTTCTTTGTCCCATTAGTAATGATTGTTTTTAAATAAATGAACAGTAATGTTATAATAACATCCATGGCTCAGCTGTATTTGAATCTTGAAAATATGTCACTATCATGTTGTTTGGATAATAAGTGTCATGTAAGTATGAACTTAAAAATTTCTTAAAGGGATAGTTCACCCAAAAATGAAAATTCTGTCATCATTTACCCACCCTCAAGTTGTTCCAAATCTGTCTACATTTCTTTGTTTGGATTTTTTGTTTTGTTTATACAGGTTTGAAACTACTTGAGGGTGGGTAAATGGTGACAGAATTTTCATTTTTGGGTGAACTATCCCTTTAATAACTATTTCTTATATTCCTAGATTTTACTTTGTTGGTCATATGGTGATCGTATATGAAAATTATATGCATATGCAATAAATGCTACACATGTAATTAAGTTAAATGTGTTCCATAAAAACCTTGACATATATTCGTTCAAAAGTTTTGGTTCAGTAGAATTTTTTTTTTTTTTTTTTTCAAAGAAATGAATACTTATTCAGCAAAGACAAATTAAATTGTTCAAAAGTGGCAGTAAAGACATTTATAATATTGCAAAAGATTTATATTTCAAATGAACACTTTTCTTTTGAACTTTCTATGCTTCAAAGAATTTCCACAAAAATATTAAGGAGCATTGTTTCAACGTTAATAAGAAGAAATGTTTCCTGAGCACCAAATCATCATATTATAATTTCTGAAGGATCATGTGACACTGAAGACTGAAGTAATGATGCTGAAAATTCAGCTTTGCAAACACAGGAATAAGTTAATAATATTTTACAATATTACAGTTCTACTGTATTTTATTCATAAGCAGCTTCTTTAAAAAAAAACAACTTCCTTATCCTTAAACTTTTGAAAGACTTGTACTTTGTGAACAAGCATAATCAAGACAATTTTGTGTCTTTGTCTAGGTTGATGAAGTGATGGAGGTGGATTGTAATGTGGGCAGCATCTTGAGTAACTCCAGATTTGCTGAAGAATTCACATTTCAGCCTAAGGGGGTGAACACCTCTGCCTCTGGAGGATGCTGGGCCAAACCCAAGGTAAGTGACTCATTTCCCACCATTCCTCAATTTCTTAGCCTCTGTCTATCGGTAATGCACTTATAGTATATCACACCTGTGCATTCAGTATTATAATGTTCCATTTAAGTTTTAGTTGTAAAATCAATTTTTGTTGCAATTTTAGACTCATGATCTTTCAAAATAACAACTGTTTATCATCAAACTGTCATCTAGCATAAAAAAATTCTTACTAGCCACTAAAGTCGATATACTTAAAGCAAAATCGAAGAACGAACTGGTGTGACGCCATTTCGAACAAAATCAGGCTAAAACGATCGTTTGGCGTTTGTTTCGGGAGTTCGCAACAGCTTGCCAAAGCGAACTTTCCAGAAAAGTTTGCTTCGGCTGGTAAACTCCTTCAAACTCCTTCAAACCATTGGTCCATGGCGATTACATAATAGGTAGGTGTGCTCTGGAGCGTTGCCTTCTTTGACATGAAAATCTGCTCCGGTTCATTTCTTCTGTTCGGTCCAAAAGCGAAAGTGACACTGACAAATTTTTTTTTTGTATTTAATATTGTAAAGTTACTTGCTTTAAAGAAATCTATTGTATAAAGTGGCAAATTGCAGAGCTGGTGCAAACATATCCACTTCGCTATGATCAGATGCTTTTTTTAACTGCTATTATTTTTGCTAATGTTTTTGCTGTTACAGCACATATTACCATATTAATCTAAATGGTGCTCTCAGCAGTGTGGGTGGTGTTGGAATGTTTGCTAACAGTATCTGCTGAAAATTAATTTGAACTTTTTACCCTTAAGCGAAGAAAGAGCTTTGCCGTGAGTATATCTGGGTTGCTCTACACAGACACACAAGGTCACCCAGCTGTACCAAAAAGCCTTGACCACAGAGGAATGTCTTCCAAGCAACGAATGCCATCTTATCAGTGCTGGTGGTGATTCAGTCTCTGCAAACACAAAAAAGGACTATTTAGAATTGACTTACAACAACACTTATAGTGGTCATCCTCCAGGCAGTTTAATGATCACTGTTGGTGGCTAGATCAGATTTATTATATTTTTAGAAATCCTGATCTAAAGCTTTAGCTAAATGTACTTTTGACTTGTTTTGGCTTCATTCTTAAAGGGTTAGTTCACCCAAAAATGAAAATTCTGTCATTATTTACTGATCCTCATGTCATTCCAAACCCGTAAGACATTTGTTCATCTTCAAAACACAAATGATTTCTGTCCCTCCATAGACAGCTACACAACTGAAACTTTGACGCTTCAAAAAGTTCATAAAGAGATTGTAAAACTAATCCATATGAATTGAGTGGTTCAGTCCAAAGTTTTCTGAAGAGACACGATCACTTTATATGATGAACAGATTCAATTTAGGCTTTTATTCACATAAACATTCAAAACGTTTTTATTCAGAAACATGGTTACATATTTCACAGTGTCTTACCTGAATGTATTTTAGATTTTCTAGTTTTGTATAGTAATTTAAATTTTATGAAGTAGCCTCGATGCTAACATGGCATTAAAAATTTAATAAACAACCACATAAACATTCATCAACTCACACATCAGTTGTGGTAAACCAACGGAAGCTCAAGCAAAGCATGTTAGCTTGATGTGCAAGAACCAGTGAGGTTCATTCTCGTGTTACGCAGCCTGTTTGAGCTTCCTGGAGAACCAAGGAGGATCATTCTCGTGTTACGCAGCCTGTTTGAGCTTCCTCAAGAACCAGTGAGGTTCAGTCTCGTGTTACGCAGCCTGTTTGAGCTTCCTCAAGAACCAGTGAGGTTCATTCTCGTGTTACGCAGCCTGTTTGAGCTTCCTCAAGAACCAGT
This sequence comes from Coreius guichenoti, assembly GCA_039654105.1. Taxonomy (NCBI): domain Eukaryota; kingdom Metazoa; phylum Chordata; class Actinopteri; order Cypriniformes; family Gobionidae; genus Coreius; species Coreius guichenoti. The sequence goes on from CM077170.1 coordinate 27,314,580, forward strand.
GAGGTTCAGTCTCGTGTTACGCAGCCTGTTTGCGCTTCCTCAAGAACCAGTGAGGATCATTCTCGTGTTGCGCAGCCTGTTTGAGCTTCCTCAAGAACCAATGAGGTTCATTCTCGTGTTACGCAGCCTGTTTGAGCTTCCTCAAGAACCAATGAGGTTCAGTCTCGTGTTACGCAGCCTGTTTGAGCTTCCTCAAGAACCAGTGAGGTTCATTCTCGTGTTACGCAGCCTGTTTGAGCTTCCTCAAGAACCAGTGAGGTTCATTCTCGTGTTACGCAGCCTGTTTGAGCTTCCTCAAGAACCAATGAGGTTCATTCTCGTGTTACGCAGCCTGTTTGAGCTTCCTGAAGAACCAATGAGGATCATTCTCGTGTTACGCAGCCTGTTTGAGCTTCCTCAAGAACCAGTGAGGATCATTCTCGTGTTACGCAGCCTGTTTGAGCTTCCTCAAGAACCAGTGAGGTTCAGTCTCGTGTTACGCAGCCTGTTTGAGCTTCCTCAAGAACCAGTGAGGTTCAGTCTTCGTGTTACGCAGCCTGTTTGAGCTTCCTCAAGAACCAGTGAGGTTCAGTTTTCGTGTTACGCAGCCTGTTTGAGCTTCCTCAAGAACCAGTGAGGTTCATTCTCGTGTTACGCAGCCTGTTTGAGCTTCCTCAAGAACCAGTGAGGATCATTCTCGTGTTACGCAGCCTGTTTGAGCTTCCTCAAGAACCAATGAGGTTCATTCTCGTGTTATGCAGCCTGTTTGAGCTTCCTCAAGAACCAATGAGGTTCAGTCTCGTGTTACGCAGCGCGTTTGAGCTTCCTCAAGAACCAATGAGGTTCATTCTCGTGTTACGCAGCCTGTTTGAGCTTCCGCAAGAACCAATGAGGTTCATTCTCGTGCTTCGCAGCACGTTTGAGCTTTCTCAAGAACCAGTGAGGTTCACTCATGTTACGCAGCACGTTTGAGCTTCCGCAAGAGCTTTGTTCTCGCGCATCAAGCAGGTTCTGTTTATGAACAGAGCTTCTGTTTATGTTCGCTGATCAATGTTTAAATATGAATAAAAGCCTTAATTCAATCTGTTCATCGTGTAAAGCGATAAGTCTCTTCAGAAAATGTGGACTAAACCGCTTAATACATATGGATTAGTTTTACGATCTCTTCATGAACTTTTGAAAGCGTCAACGTTTCAGTTGCATAGCTGTCAATGGGGGGACAGAAAGCTCTTAGATTTCATCAAAAATATCTTCATATCTTCAGTCTTATGGGTTCTAAAGTTCTAAAAAGATTTAAAAGATTCTTAAACTTCTAAAGAGGTAAAAAGGTTCCTGCCATGCTTCAGATGATTTTTACTTTCACACAGAAAGCCTAAAATATAATCTCATTGCCATATATCAGAGACATATGTCATAGGTGCTGTATAATTCAAATATATTTAAATATTGTAAACCAAAAGAAGGCTACATTTACATAGTAAATAAGGCATGGGCATGTTTGCCCTGTTAGCTCTATTATGTTTTAATGTTGGTGATTTGAAAGTGTAATAAGGAAGTGTTGCACCCAGATTGATGTTGTTTCTGTTGTTTTAGACCCAGGGTTTTTAAACTTACATATGCCCTAGCCCCCCAAATGTGACTTTTGTTAAATGCTATATATTTTCAAGTATATACTGTATGTATAAACCTGAGGAGGTATAGTTTTTAAAACATTTTTCTCTGAACTTTCCCCAGACCCCAGTTTGAAAAGCCCTGTTCTAGACAACTCTAGTTTTATTGATTAAAGAGATATGCCTATAGTTTTCATTCAGAATGTCATCTTATTCGGTCCCTGAATGCAATTAACTTTACACACCGATGATATAATGGGCTGCAGTTGCATAATGAATCACTCTGAATGCTCTGTGTCATTGAGTATTGGAACCAAATATCTATAAATTGTGATTAATGTAAATTACTGTACTTTCAACCACTGAGAATATTCCTCTCTCTTCAGGCAGTGTCAATGAATCCCTTTGAACTGGTCCAGCAGTTGGGCAGTGCAAGTGTAACTCCTTCCACTGGGGGGTGCTGTGCAGGCCAGGAATCATGCTGAAAGTGACTCTAAGCCAATTCGAAAGCAGTTTGCTTGTTTATGATTTGTTTATGAACATTACTCATAATTTGTGAAAAGTAACACAAACAACCATGAGGACATCGATCAGTGTGTGATGTCTTGCATACATTCTTAATCGTACTGATTAATGTATAGCAATATCTAGTACATCACACAGGTCTATATAGTTGTGTAATCTTAAGCATTCACCTGCCAGATTTAATCTTTATTGTATTGCCAGATATAATCTAACTGAAAACTCAAATGGTTTATTGAACTTTTGTAATCAAATCATTTTCCACTGCTGTAATAAAAATGTTTGTGCTTACTGCCTGGCCATTACTATCAGGAGGATATTCATGGTCTCTGTGATATACAGTATAATTTAATAATACTCAAATGCAAATCACCTTTTATTAAATGCAGTCTAGCCCCATGCCTTAAAATTTCACAACAGGACTTTCAGGTGAGAAGGGGAACACATCAACCCTTTGCTGCGATTCTGGGACCAGTGTTCTTTTCTGAAAAAGGACAGAATTTGAGGTTATAGAACCTAAGGAATCTTGTACAGAATTCCATTGTAGAGTAGGCCTAAAATGTTTTTCAACATAGATTTAATTCATAATATTCTCTCTAATTTACTTAATATGTAAAGTTTCACCACGTGAAGATTTGTAGGATTGTGAAATAGTTCATAATCAATCAATCAACTTTCCTTTGGTCTGGGTTGATATCTGGCCCTGATAATGATAAAATGCACCCTCTATGGAGATCTGACTCCATGATTATTTTCACATCCTATCATAGGTTTTGCACCTCTTGCATTTCTTAAGATCTCTAATCCCTCTCTTATCTAAATAAGGTAAATAGTTACCTATTATAAGTTTTTGAGTAATCATAATAAATGTATGGCTTTCTTAATTTTCTTTAGGATGACAGAGTGACATTGTGGTGTTTCTCCAACTGTGAGAACTTTTGTCTCAGGGGTTAATAACTAATGTTTTTCATAAATGTAACAACTAACAATCATACAACAATTTCACTTCATTTTTTTTAAACAAATCATTCTGTTCATCAGTGTGGCATAATTTCCAGCACAATCAACAATCAAAAAAGAATGACAGAAATGACAGAATTCTCCTGTGATGCCTATCTACTGTTGGACATTGTAAATAGACAAATTAAACAAACTAGAGTGTGATATAGGACTAAATCTATTTTCTAAAAGTACACAGGTTATCCCTATAGGCTGCCCATAAACTTGAAAAAACCCTCTTATAGTCGTTTAGTTATTTATTACATTTCGGGAGTGTATCTTGGCACTATTCAAAGATGCTGTCACTAAAGATCCTTCTAAAAACACTAAAAACAGTCACGAGGAAACTTCTGTATGCGCTCGTTTGCATTAAGTGCGACTGTTTACGGAGCTCATTGGCTGTTCCAGCAGCGAAGGCCCCGCCTCCCGTCCAGCTGCGCCACTGGATTGGCTGCCCCGGTCGCCTGTCACCGAGACATCAGTGGAGGCACGAGTTCGCGCTGCTCTCGCTGAAGTGTGATCAGTTTCAGCCGCGTAGTGGGACTCAGCGAGACCTGATGCACAAGTCAAGGCGACGCGCAGCGGAGATGAAGCCGGATTGGCTCTGATTTTTAAAAGCCCTTTCATTCAAGAGGCTGTCCATTATCAACCGTCGGTTTCAATACCCCCTTTAAAAAATGGCGTCACTTAGCCGGGTCCGAGCCTTTACTTTGATTTTCTTTACTGCAAGCAGTTATTTAATTACTCCCACAAGTGGCAAGGAAGGAGGAGGAGAGGAGACTGTCATCATCGGGCTGAGACTGGAGGACACGGACGACATTTCCTTCATGGACAGGGGCTATTTGCGGGTCAGCGAGAGGTCTCGGGTGAGATTGAGGGTGTACGGGCAAAACATTAACAACGAGACGTGGTCCAAAATCGCCTTTACGGAACACGAGAGGAGTCGAGTGATTGGCAACATCGACAGCTCCTCGGGAGACAACAAGAGTCAGGAGGACACGTCGGGCTTGCACCCCTGTGGCATCAGGACTTCAGATATTCTCATCTTACCCAATATCATTTTAAATCGCAAGACGTCTGGCATCGTGGAAATCGAGGTCAAACCTCTGCGAAAGACTGAGAGGAGCAAGTCGTACTACCTGTGCATCGCCACTTCCACACCTGCTGTGGCTGGCATGCACGACCCGTGGACGGAGACCACGTGGATCTATCACGATGGAGAGGACACCAAAGTGATCGTGGTGGAGGAGAAAAAGTTTCTGCTCCCTTTCTGGCTTCAGGTCACCTTTATTTCCATGTTGCTCTGCCTCTCGGGCATGTTCAGCGGCTTGAACTTGGGTCTGATGGCGCTGGATCCCATGGAGCTCCAGATCGTCCAGAACTGCGGGACGGAAAAGGAGAAGAACTACGCCAGGAAGATCGAACCTGTCAGGAGTCAGGGGAACTACCTGCTCTGCTCGCTTCTTCTGGGGAATGTTCTGGTCAACACGACCTTGACCATTTTGTTGGATGATATCGCCGGTTCTGGATTGATAGCTGTAGTGATGTCAACCATTGGCATTGTGATATTTGGGGAGATTGTGCCTCAAGCTATATGTTCACGACACGGCCTCGCTGTGGGTGCGAATACAATCTTCTTGACCAAATTCTTCATGCTGCTCACTTTCCCTGCGTCCTATCCGGTAAGTAAACTGCTTGATTATCTCCTCGGACAGGAGATTGGCACCGTGTACAACCGAGAGAAGCTCTTGGAGATGTTGAGGGTCACGGATCCCTATAATGACTTGGTGAAAGAGGAGTTAAACATAATTCAGGGCGCGCTGGAGCTCAGGACTAAGACCGTGGAAGATGTTATGACCCCGTTGCGCGATTGCTTCATGATCGCCGGCGACGCCACGCTCGACTTCAGCAGCATGAGTGAGATCATGGAGAGCGGCTACACGCGCATTCCGGTATTCGAGGGCGACAGGTCCAACATCGTGGACTTGCTGTTTGTGAAGGACCTTGCGTTTGTGGATCCCGACGACTGCACCCCGCTGAAGACGATAACGAAGTTCTACAGCCACCCCTTACATTTCGTCTTCAACGACACTAAACTCGACGCTATGCTGGAGGAGTTCAAGAAAGGTGAGAAAGATGATGCTGAAGATGTGTCTTTGAACAGTGTGGCATTGAGTGTTTTCCTGCTATTTAAGTCTACGTTGCATAAAAGTTTTATTGTTATATGAAAGCAAGACTATTATGCGCCATGCCATATATAAGGCAGTCGCGTGCCTTTTACGCACCGGCTGTATTACGCACGACTAGATTTCATTTACAGATTCGACATTTCTTTTTCTTCAAAAAGTACATTTTAGCTGTTTTTGTCCAACACATCTATTCAGGTATTTAAACACTGACCTGACAGGCATCACACATAGTTCATTCATTCAATTTACTAAGGGAAGGTACTTAGTTTTAATTTTAATTGATTATAATAATTATGTAATACCTCACATATAGGCTATGGTATGCTACCAGCATCATTTCATCTCATGTTATCATGTAAAGTGCTCTGTCTTCCCACTTTTTATCTCCTATAATGATGTAAACTCGCTAATATTGAGATACAACTTTTTTAAATGGGCAAGTTGCAGCATTACATAGATTGCACTTTTTTGTGGTATCATGGATCATAGCTTACTTAAGAATAAAAAAGCGTTTCAAACTCATTAAACCACTATATATATATATATATATATAAGAAATTTTAGTGTTACTTTGATGGAAATAATTTGTTATATTGTAATAATGTAATCTTTTTCCACAGTGGGAATAGAGATTGAAGGTAGTTTATCATTCATGGTCATCCCATTTCAGAGTTTGCTAAATATTTCCTCTCCATACCCATTGCTTGCTCTTTCTTGAGTGTTCCTGCACTATTTAAAACTATTTTGAGTCGTCAGCTTTAGCCTATTTGACCTCACTTGCTGCCCTCAGGACCCTACAAACGTATTACAATGTGCCTAAGTGCAGGGAAGTGTGGTATCTCGATGTGCCCTCACAGAGCTAAGGGTTAATGCTTGCAGCAGTGGTGAGAATGTAGTGATGCAATGGAAATACACTGCAGGTGTACTCACAGTTACTAAAGGATGACTCAGGGGGGTTATTAGGTGTAATACTTCATAATGCATGAAATAACATGCCAGTTGAACAATCTGTATTTTGTGCGAGTCTTGATGGGTATTTTCTAAGTAGTCTAAAATTTCTTCATAATTCAAAAAAAAAGTTCTAAAAGTCATTACTGTGGAGTAAAGAAAGAAAAGTAAAGAAAATGTAAGAGAAAACTGTATTTAATAGCATAATACCCCTATAGATTTTAAAAAGACATTAATGTATAGACTAAATATACTAAATAGAGTAACCAATTACATTGCCAATTTTCATTAGACAGCCTCATAAGATCTTATGACAGCATGCCCACCTCTGCAAACCTGATGTTTTATTTAATGTCAAACCAGCTTTCATAATATCAAAATTAACTAGTTTATTAATACATTTAATTTTTTTGTGGGAAAAGGCATCAAAAAGTTGACATGATTTTAGCCCTCTGATTTGAACGCTCTGTTTGAAGGAGCGTGTCTGCTGTGAGACGTCAGTGTAAACGCCTACTGCTGTGATTGCAGCCGATCACAGACATGTTGAGCACACGAATGCAGTGATCTCGTCATTGCAACTTGATTTCTGCACACTAACGAATGCTTTCATCATAACTAACAATGCAAACACAATGTAAATAAGAGATTCGTTGATTATTACGGGAGTTTTGGGGCAAGTCCAGAACTCTGTCACTGATAAACTCCACTGTTTGATTGACAGCTCCAGCAATTGTAAAGGGAGCGTCCTTTGATCGCTTTCTATAATTTAATCACAGTTTAAATTACAGATTATTTTCATCCTACTAAGAGAAACAACGTGAAGTTCACCGTTTAGTCACTGGTTTAATTTACTGACACATAGACAGAGAACATCTGACTGTACATGAATCATTACATATCAGAAATCAGTGGTCACAGATCAGGTATTAGAATTAACACAGTTACTTACATGTGGTCGCATTACTGTCGAGTCTATATCGTCAAAGTCTGTTTGCAAAGCCTGATGATTTACCAAAGAATCCACTGTGAAATGTACCAAACACAAATAAATAATGCTCAACTGAGACATTCACATTGTTGAAAATAAATAACCAGATTCCTAGCATTAGGAAGGTAATATTATTTGTAGTCCATCTTGTATTGCTCTTCTCTCCTCATCATCTCACTAACATGCAAATGGGCGGGGCCAAAGTTGCAAGGATGAAGTAGGCGTTGATTTTCATCTGCAGAGACGGTCTTTCACCTATAAATAGGATTCCACAACGAGTCGTTATCTTGGCTTGGTTACAATAAACAATTTTCAGTTCTGAAACTTACAGGATATTCTTGTAGTATGATGACCTCTTATATGTCAAAAGCTCAAGGAAAATTTGATTTCTCAGTTCATGTTCAAGTGTTTTATAAGTACTAATAAACAGCCAATATCCTAGTAATGTGAATGCTAATAAGCAACTAGTTAATAGTGAGAATCGGACCCTAAACTGTTACCAAAAATTTTAGCAACCTTGGCTATGATTTGGACTCTTTTATTCTTGCCTTCTCTCCAGAGGAAACTCATGATTGGCTGTTGGTATTCTAATGACTGATTAGGGGAGTGGGCACAAAGTTTCACGTCAATCTGGCTGTGGTTCGAGCACTCTCTCAGTTCAGAGTGCTTTGTATTGTAAGTCAGTGTTAATTAATCTAATGCCTCTTGTGGAGCTGCACAGCCATCCAAAGTAGGAACAAAATACATCACTCCTGCCAAGCACACCTTCAAAGTGTAATTTGTTTTTCTTTGATGTTGCTTTTTGAGTGGCAAAAGTTGCTTTTTTATTATTTCTGCAGCCGACTTGCATGATAGCATTTGAACATGAGGTAGATGATGCTCAATTCTGACAGAGTAAAATGGACTTATAATAGTCAAATAATTAGGGTCCGAATGAGAAGGGCTTCTGACTGCAATCATGACCTTGAAGGTCAGCCCTAAAATTCCTAGAGCTACAGACTAGTTCCTTTATGATTGAAATAATTAGTGTGTCATAAAGGGACCCTTTCCAAATAGCAGTTTTGTGTTTAATGAGAATGGCATTGTTCATCATCTGGGCTTAACCCAAAGCTGTGGAGTTCAGGAGGCATTTGCTGCTGCAAAGATGTATTTTGTTTTTCTCTCTTAGTATGCAAGTTTATTTGTAATAATATTTCTTATGCTAAACAGAGTTGTGATTAAATATTTAAGGGTCCAACAATAAGGATTGCCCACTGGCCAGGGGGCAATGTGAGACAGTTGAGAACATTTTGTATTCACTGATCTTGTACATCCATTTTTTTATACATTACAAACTTTTTTCTGTAATATATTCTACATTTTTGTTGCAAATTCTGCTGATTTGTCACCAAAACTAACAAACATGGGGATTTGTCAAATTTGTCTCGAAAGCATTAGTAAGAATGTGTGTTTTTTTTATGGAGATGAAAAAACAAATTTTTATTTATAGCTGTATAATTTCCAGCTTGTGGCATACATTATTAAGTGAACAAATGTATTTTTAAGAAACCTTAAGTGGATAGTTCACCCAAAAATCTAAATTCTGTCGTCATTTACTCACTCTCGTGTCGTTTTAAGCCCACAAGAGTTTAGTTAATCTTCAAAACACAAAGTTTAATGTGATCGCTTTATATGAACAGATTTAATTTAAGCTTTTATTTACATCTAAACAATGATTGACACATACACATAGAGCACATAACATGCTCAAACGTGTTTGTGATGCAATAGGACCAACCAGGTTTGTTCTTGTGCACAAGTTACCGTGTTTACCATATGTGATGTACACAAAGTATGTGTGTTTATAAATGGAACGACATGATAAAACAGATAAAACAAAGTAGATAAAACAAAGTACATAAAGACAAAGGTCAAGAAATCAGAGCCTAACTCTCCTGAACTCACTAACCCTCCAATATGATTTGGTTTAGTGCCAACATTGCTATCACACGCTTGAGGCGATCAGTCTGTTCAAAATGTATGCGAGATAGGAAGATCTGTTATCATTTTAAGTCATGCAGATGAACTCTTGGCCTTCAGTTCTCCACACTCATCTGCATCTCCAAAATGAGTGTTTTGTGATCATGTTTTTGTTATTATGGTTATAGGTATCTGTAGAGGCTTACTTCATCTTATCTCATATTCATTGTTATACCTTTAGTTATACCAATATTCTGTAAAAAGCCTGCATATTAGTTTGCACATGTAATCAGTAGTGACATCTATAGATGTCATAAACCACAGTAGTTCATTTACAGTACAGTACTTGCTGTATTATTGTAACGCAGGGCCACTGAAGGTGGTTGGCCTCCACATGAGTTCTTGCACGTATTGAACCAATCTACCCACCTGCTAATGTAGGCCAATCTATGCTTAATTCAGATTCAGCAACCTCCTTTCCCTCTTGTTTTAACGTGGGAATTCTTTTTCACTTCACTTGGCCTAGTTATGGCTGCATTATGTCTCATAATAGATGACATGCCTCCTTTTTTTACTGTTATGCTCAATCCAAATAACATCCTCTTCAATGGAATCAGATTAATTTCTGTGGCACCCTGCATTTTCTCTATTGACATTGTTCATCTGATAAGCAGTCGACCAGTGTAGTGATTTCTGCTGAGATGTTGGAGCGTACAGTACTTGGTAACACTTGTTTTGCTGGTGGGGATTATGTGGCGTGATATTGGCAAGAACTCGGTTGGATGCAGTGTGTGGGATCCCCCTTTGAACACACTATGGTTTCACACTTAGACTCACAATTCCATATTATACTAACACTAATACATTAGGTCTGGCCGGTATGGCGGTATATACAGTGGGGAGAACAAGTATTTGATACACTGCCGATTTTGCAGGTTTGCCCACTTACAAAGCATGTAGAAGTCTGTAATTTTTATCATAGGTACTCTTCAACTGTGAGTGACGGAATCTAAAACAAAAATCCAGAAAATCACATTGTATGATTTTATTGCATGACATAAGTATTTGATACATCAGAAAAGCAGAACTTAATATTTGGTACAGAAACCTTTGTTTGCAATTACAGAGATCATACGTTTCCTGTAGTTCTTGACCAGGTTTGCACACACTGCAGCAGGGATTTTGGCCCACTCCTCCATACAGACCTTCTCCAGATCCTTCAGGTTTCGGGGCTGTCGCTGGGCAATATGGACTTTCAGCTCCCTCCAAAGATTTTCTGTTTGGTTCAGGTCTGGAGACTGGCCACTCCAGGACCTTGAGATGCTTCTTACGGAGCCACTCCTTAGTTGCCCTGGCTGTGTGTTTCGGGTTGTTGTCATGCTGGAAGACCCAGCCACGACCCATCTTCAATGCTCTTACTGAGGGAAGGAGGTTGTTGGCCAAGATCTCGCGATACATGGCCCCATCCATCCTCCCCTCAATACGGTGCAGTCGTCCTGTCCCCTTTGCAGAAAAGCATCCCCAAAGAATGATGTTTCCACCTCCATGCTTCACGGTTGAGATGGTGTTCTTGGGGTTGTACTCATCCTTCTTCTTCCTCCAAACACAGCGAGTGGAGTTTAGACCAAAAAGCTCTATTTTTGTCTCATCAGACCACATGACCTTCTCCCATTCCTCCTCTGGATCATCCAGATGGTCACTGGCAAACTTCAGACGGGCCTGGACATGCGCTGGCTTGAGCAGGAGGACCTTGCGTGCGCTGCAGGATTTTAATCCATGACGACGTAGTGTGCTACTAATGGTTTTCTTTGAGACTGTGGTCCCAGCTCTCTTCAGGTCATTGACCAGGTCCTGCCGTGTAGTTCTGGGCTGATCCCTCACCATCCTCATGATCACTGATGCCCCACGAGGTGAGATCTTGCATGGTGCCCCAGACCGAGGGAGATTGACCGTCATCTTGAACTTCTTCCATTTTCTAATAATTGCGCCAACAATTGTTGCCTTCTCACCAAGCTGCTTTCCTATTGTCCTGTAGCCCATCCCAGCCTTGTGCAGGTCTACAATTTTATCCTTGATGTCCTTACACAGCTCTCTGGTCTTGGCCATTGTGGAGAGGTTGGAGTCTGTTTGATTGAGTGTGTGGACAGGTGTCTTTTATACAGGTAACGAGTTCAAAAAGGTGCAGTTAATACAGGTAATGAGTGGAGAACAGGAGGGCTTCTTAAAGAAAAACTAACAGGTCTGTGAGAGCCGGAATTCTTACTGGTTGGTAGGTGATCAAATACTTATGTCATGCAATAAAATGCAAATTAATTATTTAAAAATCATACAGTGTGATTTTCTGGATTTTTGTTTTAGATTCCGTCTCTCACAGTTGAAGTGTACCTATGATAAAAATTACAGACCTCTACATGCTTTGTAAGTAGGAAAACCTGCAAAATCGGCAGTATATCAAATACCGCATGGCACAAGCTGATTGGCCTCTGCTGATCCTGCAGCCAATTAGATTGATTGCTCAACATTTAAATAGTCTGGTTCATTGTTTTTTGTAAGCTAGTCCTGCAGTGTGCTATCAGAGTTCCTCTGAAACCCTCCACCTCCCCCAGCTCCACCTGCCTAGATCTTCTATGGGATTTTTGTGCCTATTTAGCAGCAGCAGCATATCGTACTTGCTCACAGCAGCATGTCTGTGTATCTATTAGCAGTAGCATGTCCATACTTGTTTTGCAGCAGCAGGAATAATCAACAACAGCAGCAGTGTAACAGATCTAGTCCACCAATACCAAATAACATTAACATTGCCATATTCAATAACATGCTAAAACATCCCGAGAGTCGTCATGATTGAAATACACTATATTGCCAGCTGCGATGCAGCTTGTGAGCAGCTGCATCCAAACCTTACATCACCAAGTGCAATGCAAAGCACGCCGCCACTGGACTATAGAGCAGTGGAGACGTGTTCTCTGGAGCAGTGTTGTGTAAGTTACTCTAAAAAAGTAATTAATTACTAGTTATTAATTACATCTTCAGTAGTGTAATTAGATTACTGTACAAATTACTCTCTCTAAAAAGTATTTAATTACTTATTACTAATTACTTTCTAAATCCTATATCAACCTAGACTAGTCAAGTGATTCTCAAGGATAAACATGAAACAGTTCTATTAATTCATTCAAATAAATATTATAAAACTACATAAATTATTTTTTATAAACTGACCAAAGTGTTACAAATGTGAGGATACATAAAAACATGCATTTTAAAGTTAGACTTTAAATTTTGATGTTAATTCCACTATTGTATTATATATAATTGTTCTATACACAGTATTTAGTTCAATTACATCAGAAGTAACTGTAATTAAATTACAGAAAAAATAAGAGTAATCTCTTACTGTACTTTTTCAAGGGAAAAGTAATTAAATTACAGTAACTAATTACTTAGTAACTAGTTACTCCCAACACTGCTCTGGAGTGACAAATCACGCTTTTCTGTCTGGCAATCTGATGGACGAGTCTGGGTTTGGTGGTTGCCAGGAGAACGGTACTTGCCTGACTGCATTGTGCCAAATGTAAAGTTTGGTGGAGGGGGGATTATGGTGTGGGGTTGTTTTTCAGGGGTTGGGGTTGGGCCCTTAGTTCCAGTGAAAGGAACTCTTAATGCTTCAGCATACCAAGACATTTTGGACAATTTCATGCTCCCAACTTTGTGTGAACATTTTTGGGATGGCCCCTTCCTGTTCCAACATGACTGCGCACCAGTGCACAAAGCAAGGTCCATAAAGACATGGATGAGCGAGTTTGGTGTGGAGGAACTTGACTGGCCTGCACAGAGTCCTGACCTCAACCCAATAGAACACCTTTGGGATGAATTAGAACAGAGACTGCGAGCCAGGCCTTTTTGTCCAACATCAGTGCCTGACCTCACAAATGCGCTTCTAGAAGAATGGTCAAAAATTCCCATAAACACACTCCTAAACCTTGTGGAAAGCCTTCCCAGAAGAGTTGAAGCTGTTAAAGCTGCAAAGGGTGGGCCAACTCCATATTAAACCCTACAGATTAAGAATGGGATGTCATTAAAGTTCATGTGCATGTAAAGGCAGGCGTCCCAAAACTTTTGGCAATATAGTGTATATAGCTATATCTATATGAGATTATGTATCTCATACCTCCTAGCCATAATGTAATAGTATCATACAGTGAAATCTATGCAATTTTATTTTTACATTTGATTATTGAAATACATCTAGTGTACCTGAAAATCTTAAAGCACTGTTTATATAATTTGTATCTTTGTTTTCATATTATTTGTAAATTGCTTCAAATTTTTTAATAACTATATTATCAAAAAATTATTAAAGTTGTTAAAATTACTTTTTTGGCCAATATAACCAAAATCGTATTTCTTGATAAGTAGGGTATAGTTGTATTTCACAATAACAATATATATCACAATATAGTTAATTACTCTTCGAACGAACGAACGATTAATTACTCTTCGAACGAACGAACGAAATATATATATATATATATATAATCTTGTTGTCGAAGAGTTATTAGCTGGTGAAGTGGATTTACTTTTAACGAGTTAACGAAAGTTGTCACGAGCATTGTAATGTTTGAAGCAGATGTCATAACAAATATCAGTAGACCAGGAAGATTTTAAAACAAGCGGTCCATTCATAAATCCATAAGATTTTACCTTCATGTTGAGGAAACATGCTGTCCTTGTCTCCCTGTAGCACTGTCTCTGGCACCTTACATTACAGACATTGCAGTTTATTGCTCTGACCACATCTGCAGTCCTCAAGCCTCTCTGCAGCAGGTCGATGGCATGTTCACACAGTTGTTAAGGAACCCTGGGCATCTTTCTCCTAGTGATTTTCAGAGTCAGTAGAAAGGTCTCTTTTAGAAAGTTCTCTTCTAAGTTATTGGAACTGTGACTTTAATTGTCTCAAAGTCTTCATAAAATCTTAATTTACAATTCTTATTTTTTTATGGAATATTGCAGTATTTATTATAAATTATTTATCCATTCACATCATTTTTTTAAATTCATGTGCCCAATTTTAATAGACTGTATGTTGAACGTCACATGATCAAACAGGAAAACAGGTCTTATCGCATCCGCTTGTCGGAGAAAGTGTTAACAGCAGTATGAACTGACAGCAATATCTATGGACTTTAATGGCGATGCAATCTGTTTTACAGAATACTGAAGTTTGTTGAGCATAACATCCAATAAAATAACTTCTCCTCCCCCCAAAATGACATCCTGTCTTTTCTCTGGCACTGTTTAAATATGGTATTAAGATGTTTTTTGGTCGATCGGATCACAAGTGGACGACACTAAATATAGGTGTAAACAGGGTCTAAAACTTTTTGAGCTTGTCCACTTTCGACCACTTCCAGAGGTAGCCGAAAACGCATTTGATTGGATTGCTTTCGTAGTGTATAGACACTCATGTGGTCGAATGTGTTTGAACAGCCACAAAACACCACCTGCTCTCCGCCTGCTGACCTAATGCGTAAACATTATTGGAAGTGCGCTAGCCAGACGGGATTTAAACTTTGTCAGCTGAAGACCCAAGTTTGGTTTGAAGATCGTACCATGCAGTGTTCTCTCACCATTCCTGATTTCTAACATGCACTCACAGCGTTCAGCATGGTCTGTCAAAGCAGAAACGGAAGCTGATGCTCTCCGTATGTTTTTCTGTTGTCTCCGGGCGTATTCATATCTGAAAAAACACATACTTTTAACTGCCCATAGACCCTCCCTCAAAGAAATCAGTACAGAAGTGGTTGAAAGTGGACAAAAGAGATGGATTAAAACACCAGGTGTAAACGGGTATGTGTCTCCCTCGTCTACTTGTGATCTGATCGACCAAAACGCATCTTAATACCAGGTGTAAACAGGGCCTCAGATGACGTGTTAAGGGCGGGACAACCTGTCACTCACATGAGATCACAGCAATAGAAAACCACAACAATCCAATCAATTCCCGATGGACAAAATCAAGTCCCGTCCTACATTTTTTTCTCATTCAAGAAGTCGTTTCACTCAGATATTTGTGACGATAGGGAAGAAAAAATGAATGTACTCAGAATTAAAGTGCTGTTGTGATGTTGTTTTGATTTTGTCAAGCTATCGGCAGTAGTAGTCAGTTCTGTCAGGAGGGTTAAATGTTAGTGAGCATGCTCTCCATTGTCATTCCATGTGTGCAGCTCAAGCGCATGCTAAGACGTGGCTTTTCAAATGGCCTACATTCCTCAAATTCTGGTACATGAACATGAAATGGCCTTAAAACCGATTAGTAAGTGCCAGTACCTCAACAAAGTCTGTCTGATCTTGCATTACTAGCCTCTGTTGTGTCTTCTTCATTTTAACAAAGATAAGAATATATTTTGTACTCAATGTTTGAGCGTTCGAAATAGTTATTTAGAAGTCGCTTGCCAAAATTACTTCTAATAGAATTAGGTTAAGTCTTGGTCAAATCAGAGATTGAGTGCTGAGTAATGGCCTTTTATTTTGCAATCAGATTGTTCTCTGATTCAGACGTCTGCTTGTATCCTCACTTATTAATCTGTCTCCGCTTGGAAACTGGAAACCTTCCAGAAAAATACAAACGAAAACATGTGCTTTCCATAAATACTTTTTGGATATTATTATTTACAGTTTGTAATATTTTTGGGAGATTTAAGAAGAGTTTTTGCAGTTCAGAGGACAGATTGTTATATGGTTTTAGGTTAAAAAGGATTTTATGTAGCTTTTTTTTCTTTTAACAGTTTTTTTTTAGGTTTCACACATCATTAATCTTTGTGAGTATCAGAGGAATATTATGTTACTAATGCTGTCTTTTGAAACTCCCTTGAAGCTTCTGCCACTGTACTTCAATTCTTGGAAAGAAAATTTGGATCCAGCTCTCCTGCTTTACTGTAATTAAAGATCAAGCAAATTCAACATAACACTTCTCTTCCAAACTCTCCTTCTGCCTTTCTCCCTCTTTCTCTCTGCCATCTACTTCACAACACATTCAGAGCTGCAGAGCCCACTTGTGTTTCAAAACTGCCCCCTGGCATTCCCAAGGCTTCCGTGCCATGCCCCCTCCCTCCTCCCCCGACCCCCCTCCCATATTGTCCTTTTGCCCGTTTCCCTCAATGTCGTAAATTACAAGCGACACAAACCCTTGCCTAATGCTCTGGCATGGAAGTCTTCCAACCAGAAGAGCTCTGGCTGGCATCATTGATTGCAGTAAGCAGTTCTCTCTCCCTCTGTTAGTGAGAGGAAAAACAACCATGCCAAACGGGTGCTTCCATGGAGGTTTATAAAATACAGCGCTAGTGTCAGATAAAGACATGACAAAACTTAACTCCCGTTGAGGAGTTTATCATGTAAGGCCCAAAAATTCATGGTTGTAGTAAGCTGGCTCTTACTTGCATCTATTATATTTCATGACCAGTTGCATGAAGTGTATAATACTTGTTTTATGATCACTTTTTAATTTAAATATATTATATAATTTAATATTTCATAAAATTTTTAATTAATTAACCTCTGCTTGTAGAGGGTAAGGCGTGATAGTTAAAAACCTTTCTTTTCTTATTTTGCTTTTAGCTTAATGGAGTCCAGCCTCAGTGAATTGTTTTCATTGTAGTATCAGTTGTTATTTGCAGCTTAGTTGGCTTGGATTGAAAACATGCACATTTGCATGTATCAAATAGTGTTTTGTTACCATAGCTGTTTCACTTTCACATTTAAAAGTATAGTTTGCCTAGAAATCTACTCATTTGCCCATTTCAATCAAAGGATGCATTTCATTTGAGTGCTTGAATTGGTCAGGAAGAATGATTGTTTCTTCAAATCACTGATTAATAAGAACATGCAAAAATAGCAACTCAGTGTGCTATTGAAGTTGACGTTGAATTGATTTTCTGGATATTTCTAATCATTATGTTATTGTTTACATTTCAGTACTACAGACCTGATCTCCTGATTAATACATGATAAACTATTTAACAAAACATTAAATGATCGTGTTAAATTATTTGTGCATAATCTAATGTATATGACTTTTTAAGGTGTGATGCCCATGATTCCCAAAAGTTTACAAAAGTGACATGATGACATGAGAACTGTAGAAAGGCCCTGAAGTTGTTTTTCATTCCTTCACAGCGAAGTTCTTTTTGTTCTTTACTTAGGGATAAACAGTTTGAAATACTTTTACAGAGGTATACTGTTAGCAAACGTCCCGACGCAGCCCACACTGCTGGGAGCGCGTTTAGATGAATACTGTATGTAAATATGCGCTGCACGCTTTCCTCTCAATAACACAATAAAAAAAACACACACACAACAACAATGACAGCGGTGAGAAAACAGCAGTTAAGAAAGCAGCTGATCATAGCGATGTGGATATGTTTGCACCAGCTCTGCAATTTAGTTCCAGTTCGGCACTCCAGTCAAGTCACATTTATTCATATAGCACTTTATACAATAGATTTCTTTAAAGCATAAACCTTTACAATATTAAACATTAAAAAAACAGTTAAAGGCACAATTAGTACGATTGGACCGTGTCATTTTGTCGCCTGTCAATGACGTCATATCAGCTCGATTGACCCTCGATTTCCAGTTTTACTTTCGTAGAAACCATGGAAACACCTGTTTGGATACATTTATCAACAAAAAACTGATAATTGTTATATAGCTCAACGCGGTTAGTCTTATTGTTTGAATAAACAATTGTTTTCTTGATTCACGAGTACCATGTTTTTACCATGCCTCAGAGACAACACTATTTTGTCAAGTGGCTAACATAGCATAATCAGAGAGCTTTTTCTATCATACAATATATTTTAAAATTAATTGCATGCCATTTAGCAACACAAGTCATCCAATGTTTTATTAATATGACATTCTAATATTGATATAGATTTTTGCCAAAGTGCAACAAGTCTCTCATAGCAGCCACCGAGCGAACGGACAGAGTAACATTATAACAACTTTCAACACACTCAAATGTAATTAGTATGATTGTTTTAACCATGTAAAACAGTGCTGCATTACCCCACATACGCAACGAAAAGAGCAGAAGCGGCTGACTACAGCATAAGCATAATAAAAGGTCTGCTGGACTCCCGC
The DNA here is from genome assembly GCA_039654105.1 of Coreius guichenoti. Lineage (NCBI taxonomy): Eukaryota > Metazoa > Chordata > Actinopteri > Cypriniformes > Gobionidae > Coreius > Coreius guichenoti. Next base: position 27,332,918 of record CM077170.1, read on the forward strand.
GGCTCTCGGCCCGCCCTGCTTCATACCAGACGTTAATACAACTTTTAATACATTCGCTTATCCATGAACATGATTTCTGCCCATGTCCGTTGGATTCCTTTCCATCGGTTGTGGAGGTGACAGCCACTCACTGCCATTATAAAGCTTGGAAGAGCCAGGACATTTTTAATATAACTCAGATTGTATTCGTCTGAAAGAAGAATGTCATATACACACCTAGGATGACTTGAGGGTGAGTGAATCATGGGCTAATTTTCATTTTTGGGTGAACTATCCCTTTAATCCACACAGCATAGTCACTGTAGTCACAGTATAAGAATGCCATTTGTAGCAACTTTGTATCTATTTCATTCACTTTGCCAGTCTTATCTATAACTCCTTATAGTTCACCATTCCAACAGACTGGATTTTACAATGAAACCGCTGTTAGATAAGTGCACCAAGGACACCTATGAAGATGATGCTTCCCGAATTAGCCTAACCAAAGTCCTGCAAATCCTGGGAATGGCATGAGGGAGTCAAACCCATGGTGATAAAAAGTTAAGGGAGTAATATATTTTTTTTCTATGCTGTGGAATGAACCTGAAGAATTCATGCCTTGTGGTTTGCAATTTTTCTATTGTTAGTGTTGTCTATACTCTAATTTATTTATTATATTACTAGTATTGTATTACATTTATTGTATGACTACTAGTAGATAATAATACAATTGCTCTTTTGACCCATAAAAATAAACCAATAAATTCTAATAAACAAGTATTTTTTGTTGATCAAGCCAGTAACTGTTGAGTAGATATGAACTGAATCAAGCATTTTCTAAAATATTCTGCTGCTTGTTAACAATACCATTTTAGTGTTTAAAATAGTGGAGAGGTCTTGTGACTGTGTCTGTCTGTGCTTAAACGGCCCCTTAATGATGCTGAATCTGTAAGCAGCATTAACCCAGAGCTCAGGCTCCTGTAACACAACACTCACAGACAGATCACTGTTATTCATTGTGAACCTTCACTGAGGAAACAAAGGTGTTGGGTGGTTTAGTTACAGAGTAATAAATGAATCATTTTTAACAAGGAGGTCAGTGTAGTGAGTAAACTCAGTAGTAGTTTTGCACTCAGTAGTTTGGCTTATGTAAACAAAGCAATGAAAATGGTAAATTTGTTTTCTTCAGATGATATCAATCTTATTTGAAGTCCATTTATATTTGTCAGGAAAAAAGAAACAAGTTTAGTGACATGCTCTGAGGAGCTTATATTTAGAAAACGGGCTGATTTGCAGCAGCGTTATCTGGAGGTTGTTTTGGCTGGAGTTCATAATCACTCTGGGGTTTTGCACTGGGACTTTAAAATTACTTTAAAAAAAGAATCTATAATAAACCTGACCTGATTTTTTTTTTCAGCATTTTTGGGGTTAAAGAGTTTGTTTTGATTTTTTAAAAATGTCTTTACTTCTGTATTTTATTTTGGGGTTTGGATACATAGCGTTCATCTTTGATTAGGATTCAGCAGCACATTTGTTTCAGTATTTCTTACTAAGCAGGCAGATCATTTTTCATCCAGAACAGCAGTAATACCAGTTGCAGGACGGTTCCCATTGGAATAGGCTGGGGTTAGGAGTCATGCTCCAGGGCGCGTTATTAACAGAGTAAATTTAGTCCCTTGCTGTTGTTTTTCTGAACATGCAGATGCTTAACCATTGATCTACTAGTACTGCTACTACCATGTTGAACTTTTCTAATGAATCAGTATTTATTGTGGTGCGTGTTTGCTCATTGTAGATAAATCTAAATCCTGCAACCTAATTCACTCTGCGTGTGAGTTATATTGTGCATTGTGTGGAAAGAATAATGTACATGATTAAGATAAAATAGAAAAAAAAATCGGTTACACTTTATTTTTAGGTGTCTGTGTTACAGTGTAATTATACATTTAAGTACTGATTAATAATAATTAACTACATGTACTTACTATAGGGTTAGGATTAGGATTAGGGTGTGGTTTAGGTTAGTTACATGTAATTAAGCACAATTTATAGTAACTACTAAAGTACATGTAACGTGTAACAGACACTGAAATAAAGTGTTACCAAAATCGGTAATTATAGTGAACCTATAAAGTACGTTCGAGTAGATATAAGGGAACAATATGTAAAGTTTGGGAAATAAAGGGGTAACAACCAGGAAAATTAACAAATTATTTATACTGTAAGTATTTTAGAACTAAGGGGTACTTCTCCTATTTTGATGGGCAACGATCTTACATTTGGGTAGCCTAGAAATCTAGACGCACCCTAGCGGCAACAAATGAAATTTGCAGCCAGGGTCGTCTAGCAACTCTCCGTTGGCTTGCGAACTTGAAAAACCAAACTCTAGTCAGGCCAATCACATCGTGTAAAGAGTCGGGCGGGCTTCACATAATGACGGCAGAGTTGTGACGGTTCCGCGTGCTATTCGAAAACAAAGAAGCTGGCGAACAGCGGTCTTTCGAATCGGCTTTGGCGTTAAGCTTTTCTTTGAGAAAAGAACAAAGAACGGCACTGAAGTCATTCTTAAAAAAGGAAGATGTGTTCGGAGTTTTGCCGACCGGATACGGCAAAAGTTTAATCTATCAACTAGCTCCGCTTCACCTTCTTTGTTGCTCTGGTTGGTTGTAGCGCTATCCTATTGCGTCCAGAGGGAATTTGAAAGATAACCGTTTATCCCGCCCCTCGGATTGAGCCCTGCCAATGGTGTGTTCCCAGACCCAACATCTTGATGTGGGTCTGGCTTGTCAGGCTAACATTTGGGAGCAATTTAGTGAAAACATACACTGCAATCCTTTTTGTAATAATAGTGTACCAATACATAAAGGCTTTTTTGTCAGGACCACTATCGTCAAAGATGATTGACAATTAGCATATAGTTTGGATTGGCGGTATGGTTCTGTTCTGGGCAAGAACTCCCTGCGCATCCATGCAGCCTAGCATGGATAAGAGCAGGGAGAGCAGCAATAACCCCCCTTAGGGTAAACAGAACAGAACCAACATAATGTATTGCAGATATCATTAATGTCAATATTTAATGTACAACATAATTCGGGAATTTAGTCTGATTCAAGGGGAATCAGAATGCCAAATCCTGACTGACGAGAGGAGGAGTTAATGCTACACTTGATTTTGATTTAAAACTATTGCAATTATTATTATTATTATTTTTAAATACTGGGGAAATATACCCTTGTTACATGTAGTTACAGGGTAAGTGGTGCTTGTTACCCTCTTGTTCTATTAAGTTCCAGGATAAGTGTGACATCTGTGGGCTGTAAATTAAAGTGGTGACTCTGAAACCTTTATTTTAAAAACAACTAAATTCAAAACAGATTTACAAAACTTCTTATTCATTAAAAAAAAAAAAAAAAAAAAAAAAATCAATATTTCATTTCAAATACTAAAGTCCTGACAGAAAGTTGCACGTTTTGTCCCTTTTTTGTTTCTCTTGCTTGGCTTCTTCTTCCTCTTGTTCCTCTTCTTCTTTTTCATTATTTCCATGATGAGTCTTGAGATTCCTTTGTCTCTTGTGTTATGTATTAAAAGAAAATACATTACACCCAGAAATGTTCTCATAATTTACTCATCTTTTCACTTCCGACCAACTGTCACCAGCGTGTGCATGAGAGTCGAGAATTCATGTTTGACGTAAACGTAAGCACATTGCTTAAAGCTGTGAAACTCATGTGGAACTGGCGTCTCTGTCCTCCTGTCTTGTTTTTTTTCTCATTGTTATTATCTGTTATTGTTTGTATTTTGTTGTGAGCATTAATAAAAATAAAAAAAAAACTGACGGCATCCGACTTCCGCGGGACTTTTCGTGCAAGTTTCTCTGCACGCTTATGTCACGCTTCACAATACGTTTACTTCAAGCATGAACTCAACCCTCTCATGCACGTGCAGGTGACAGTTGGCCGTAAGCGATAGTCCACAGTTTAAAAAGTTTAAAATATTGGTATTTTTCTTACAAACACTTATCGTTTAGCTTCAGAAGACATTGATTCATCAGTTGGTGTTAATTGGATTACCGTCGTTATTTCTGTACGTGTGCTGTTTGATGCTTCAACTTTTAGGAATCCATGAGCTTGCGTTATATGTATTTCCAGAGATAATTTATTTTTATAAAAACCTTTGTTTGTGTTCATCTGAAGAAAGGAAGTCGTATACATCTCGGATGGCATGAGGGTAAAAGATGAGTGAATCGTGAGGACATTTCTGTTGCAAAAGTTACAATAGTTTTAGCTAGTTTTACTTGCCTTGAAACACAGAAGAACAAACTTAATCAGTGCACTTTTGCTATCAAAAGAAAAAAAAAACTGTATAAATGCACTGATATGTCATTTTAAAAAAGCCTTTATGTATTGGTACTCTATTATTACAAAAAGGTACGCAGTGTATGTTCACGCTAAATTGCTCCCAAACATAAGATTGCCTATCATAATAGTAGAATCAGTACCCCTTACTTATAAAATACTTACAATAATTTGTTAATCTTCCTGGTTGTTACCCCTTTATTCCCCTAACTTTACATATTGTTCCTTTATACCTAGACATATGTACTTTATAGGCACACAATAATTACCAAAAGTTATGCTGTAAATTCGTTTTACTTATGCAGTACTTTGCGGGCTGTAATCTAAAGCGTTACCAAAATCTTTAAAAAAAATTTGTTTAAAACACGTGCCAAGTTCCTAGTATGTTTATAGTTTTTTAAACTTTTACTATTTTCATACTATTTAATGACATCATAAAAATAATTAAATAATATAATATATTCTCCCTATACATTAAATACATGGGTGTACACATCTTAATCATTATTTAAAAAAGGCTTTAAATATATTTTCATTATTTTAAGGTAACAAATATTTTTTTTACTGTCATGAATTATTAATTCATAAAAATCCCAAGTTTTTGAGGAATTGTACCACATATTATTTTACAATCTGAACTAAACTTGCTTTTAATAAAATTTTTACTGATCTTGACATACAAGTCTGTGTATATATACCCAGATTTTTTTGTCCTTTATTTGATCACAATCTTTGTAAAAGATTAAAGCTATTTATAGGTTATGGGTACAAGGTTCCAAATTAAATTTAGGGTCAAGTATTTGGATAACAATGTAATGATTTTCTCAGAAAGGCCTCTTATGAAATATGTCACTTAATCTGTGATATCCCACCGCTCATTTCCAGTGTCCCAGTAGTTGTCAGAACAAAAATATTTTCTGAGAAGGCTGATCACTGTCTGTCTGAGACAGTGGCCTTGTTGCCTTGCGTGACTATTTATGGTGGGAATTACGCTATGGAAAAATGACAAACTGCATTCCAAGACTTAAACTGGAAATGGTGGAAAAGAGCACACAATGAGTCTCAGAAGAGCTGAGGGGGAGCAGTAGATGTTCTCATGCTCATGCTCACATCCACAAATTACTGCTTAGCTATTATCCCTACAAAATTATATACAATATATGTGTAAGTGTCTAAATAAGGATGAAGATGACATTGATGACAATAGTGCTGAAGATTGTGATGGTAATGAATGTAAACAAATGTGACCAAATGAAAATGTCAATTTAACATTGCATTTCTCTTTATACCTGTATTGATTCATAATAAAGCAATAATATTCTTTGTGAATTAGTTTAGTTGATGATTAATGTACGGTTATGAGGAGTATTATTTTGGACCTGTGAAATTTTACAGTGGGTTTGGGCGTCTGACTACCCATTGGGATGTGACAGACAGACAGACAGATCCTGTAGCTTGTTGCAGTCGCAATTGGTTAGACACAAGCCTGCAGCACTCGTGTTAAAAACTGAAGCCAAAGCGTCTCGATCGCCTCCAGGTGGTTGGTCCCAGTATAGGTCATAACCCCCGCCCCTCCGTGTATTCTATTGGAAGCGAGACAAACTAAACAATCAAATTACACTTCAAATAATTTTTTCCCAAAGATGGTTTCTGTCTTTTTAGGCAGTTTTTATCACGCTGATTTCAATTCAAGTGTTAGTTTTTTAAATAAGTTTGGTTTTAGTTAGTTATTTGATGCTATAAAAACGGGGGGTGTGACGTCATGATTGACAGCTGAGATTGACAGCTTCTCTGAGTGAAGTTGTCACTGAGGCACCAACAGACTTTTTTCGGGATTTTCGGGAGGAGATTGGAGCTTTAGCTTTAATTTCTACATTTCCATAACTGTTTATTTCACACCGACATAATGAGTTGTTCTGCATCTGCGAGAGTGTGGGCGGGCTTTTGATATCGATACTTCCTGCTCTCTACTGCGCAGACTCCGGTCCCGAGGTCACTACTGCGCAGACTCGGTCCCAAATCTGTGCAAGATGTCAGCGCCATAATCGGACCTCCGGCGGCTTCACTTTTCTTCAGCGGAAGAGAATGAAGTTGCGCCGTCCATATTTTTTTTACGGTCTATGGTTAGACACATGCATGGTTTACACACACACACACACACACACACACACACACACACACACACACACACACACACACACACATACACATATATTCAAACAGTGGTGGACAAAGTATCAAGTACTTGAGTTAAAGTACAGATACCCTTAAAAAAATTACTTAAAATAAGTACTCATTTTTCATTTTACTTCAGTAAAAGTACTTTAGTACCTGTGTATTAAAAATAAAATGTACTGACTGATGAACCATGTTCGTTATTTACAGTTTTTTTTAAAAAAATGCTTAAACACTAAGGGCCCTATTTTAACGATATGAGAGCATGGTCTGAAGCGCATGGCTTAGGTGCACTTAGGGCGTGTACGCATCCACTTTTGCTAGTTTAAAGACGGAAAAAGCAGTCAGTGCGCCAGGCTCATGGTCCAAAAGGGTTGTACGTAGTCTCTTAATGAGTCATGGGTGTGTTTTGGCCGTCACGTGCAATAAATCAATCAGAGTCTCATCTCCCATTCCCTTTAAAAGCCAGTTGCGCTTGCACCATGGCGGATTCGCTATTTACATGCTGGAATTTACGAGTGGAAAGACTGAACGCTTCTCCAGAGAGGAATCCTTTTATTTTTAATATTTAAAAATGTCTGTGTGCTGCTGCGTGTCCCTGTGTGTGTAATAAGCAGAGTGTACGCCTGTTGTGCACCCACCTATAGGCACATATTACTAACTCGCCCTTTAAATAACACACAAAATACTGCGACTTTTGACTATTGACATCAGACCAGGTTTTTGTTGGTCAATGGCGCAGTCGTTTTCAGTTGCCTCAAAATAGAAACGCGCCAACAATGTGCCTGAACACACCTCATTTTCAGACCAGACGCCCATGGGCGAACAGATGGGCACAAGTGCATTTGCTACAATGTGGCGCTAGACGTGAAAATGATAACTGCGTTGGGCTGAAACTAGCAAAAAACACTTGCGTTGCGCCTGGCATCGCATTGCACGGGGTGTATGATAGGGCCCTAAGAGTGGTACTTGAGGCCCACTTAGTGAAACCATTCACTCATTTACCTTCTCTTCAGACCAAGTCTGTAAAACGGCAAGCACATTATATGCTTTACACTCAGTTTGCAATTGTAAAACAAACTTTTTGCAGAATGCTAAACACAGTTCTCTACATTAGACACATTGTTCAAAACTAACAGCTCTTGTTTCATTTAGGAAACACTGCCATTTAAATCATTACCAAATTACCTACAACCAACAATCATGTGTGAAAGAACTTTTACATAAATTGATCACTTAGAAATCAAAACTCAGATTTTTCCATGTGTGTATGTGGCTAATCATTTAATGGTTTGTGTGCAGAGTTACTATGCAAAACATTTTTTAGAAGAGTTAAAATAGTTTTGGATGAATTGTTTGCTTTTGCAAGAGATGTGTGACGTTTTGCGTCTTGTGTGCATGTTTTGTGGTTTTGTGTGTAGAGTTTTGAGAAATGGAGCCATAGTTTCAGAAATTGTGTGTAAGGAATTTAAAAAAAGCCAGCACTAGTCATTATTCAGCACTAATACAAAAGATTACTACAGACATTAAATATTTATTGAACTACAAATAAGCAAACTTTTTATTTCATTACCAAAACTTACTAAACACAATCAAAACATTGAACATTGATTATACTAAAATACCAGTTAATGTTAATTCAAGTGTGCAAACAAGTGAAATAATACACCATATAGTATTTAAAAAATGTGAAAAAAACATTTCAACGGATGGTATAAAAATTCAATGTACAGACATCAGAATAACATTTAAAGAGGAATGCTATGCAAACTAGTTTTATATCATTTGAAACTTTTAAAGCAGCAAGGAAGATGCATTCATTTATTTTACCTATAATAGCCTACCCTGTACATTGACACACAAATGCAGACATTTCCACATTAATTCGTTTCACCATTTTACAGCAGATTTACTTAACAAAGTAAGTCATCACCTAAATATTTTTATTTACAATGATCAATATTAAAATACTACATTAGTAACTATTTTGCGCCTTCAGTCATGTGCACATTAAAGCTCAGACGATATCTTGGTTTTTGGCTAATTTTAAACATATCATCGGATCTGTGAGTTGTTGACTCAAGAACGGCTACAATCTGATCCGATTCGTGAATGAATCTTTCAGTGTGATTCGTGAACCAATTCAACAGGTTAATTTGGAAAGAATCAATATGTTCACAAATCGAACATTGTTTTGCTTCTCAGAGGAGGTGACGATTTCTTCAGTTTGAAATTACAAGGAACATTATGTTCCCTTTAGAGGGAACTCAACACTGCGTCAGTTGCTGACACTATGGGGACGCATCCTCACAGAACTAAGGCACGTGTGACTTCACGGCAATACCCATGGCCGATTCAGTGCGATTATAAATAAGCGCTTAAATAGGGTGCCTACAAACTTCAGCTTCATTGTCTTCAGTTAGCAGTGTGATTATGTGTCGAAAAGTCTCGTGTTTGTCAGGAGTTAGTTCAACGGAGGCAGGAAAATAAAAAATAAGATAGGAGAAGGAAAAAAATGTCTTCATTATATTACACCAGGCAATGCACATGAGTTGTGTGTCATCTGTTTAGGAGCCATGTAAATCGTGACTCTCTTCACGAGTGATGGGAGTGAAGCCTCTGAGCCTTGCGGTTTTGGCCCTGCATCTGCTGAGGCAGCACGGCGGCTGCGATCGTGGGGATCTCTGATGGAGTTATCAGAGGAGCTTGAAGGGGTCTCCCTCACTTCTCTGGCTAGCTCTGCGGCTCTCATATCTGGCCTGGAAGCCTGTGTAGCGGCTTCTTCCAGGTTGGATGAGAGCAGTTTGCTCGCTTCTGGTTCCGAGGAACAGACATTACAACTCAGTCTGATACTCTCCCCTCCTATCAAAGGCTTGCATACGATGAGTTATTGGAGCTTATGACTCGCGTCATGTTTCGACTAAGTTTGAATTGGCGAGATTGTCCATGGCCGCTTAGATGAAAGACATATATCAGGTCATAAGTCTCCAGCTCCAGTGAGCCTTCCCTTTCTTCCAGACCTGCACGCTGAGGTGGCGGGTTTGTGGAAGCACCTTTTCTCTGCTCACATAGTTCCTTCAGATTTGAGTTATGCAAATATCGAGGGGATGTGTAAGCAGGGTTATGGACGAATGCCTTGAGTTGAAGAGAATTTGGCTCCCCGGGGACTTTGTCACTGAATGCTCCCGTTCTGCCATCCAAGCCATGCCAGATAACATCCTAGGCTGGCTGGCCAGTAGTATGCGGCGACATCATGGTGGTGCTGCAGGCATACCAGGCTGACCTACTCAAATACCTGTACCAGGGTGAGGGTCTATCCCCTAAAACAGTCGCTGAACTGTGCATAGCCACAGACCTGGCCCTCCAACAGGCAGCCTACTCCAATAGGCAATAGTGGCGACGAGAGGCATTTGTAGCTTAACCTGTTGGGCATTAAGGAGAGTGAAAAGACCTCCTTGGTGCCCCAGTCTCGCATTACCTTGCTTTTCGGCACTGCTGTTGAGACTGTGGTGGAGAAGTTCAGGGAGGTGATAGTGCAGTCGGTTGTCTTCAAAAAATATATCCCTCACTGGGTCCAGGCTCTTCCAAAGTCTTCTGCTCCTTCTCTTTGAACAAGTGCTTGGAGAGAGGAGCAGAAGGTGAGATTGGCTTCTCGAGCCCCTCCTTCGAGGAGTAGGGGGAAGAGGCGCCGAGCTGGAAGGAAGCTGAAATCAGTCCTGAGGGCTGTGATTTCGGCTAGAAGGAAGGGAAAGGTGGGCAACTGAGCTAGATAAAATTTGTGCTCACCCTTCTCTTTTCCTTCCTGGTTGCTTTATTCTTTACTTTTATGCACATCAGGAGCTTACTACACTCACCTAAAGGATTATTAGGAACACCATACTAATACTGTGTTTGACCCCCTTTCGCCTTCAGAACTGCCTTAATTCTACGTGGCATTGATTCAACAAGGTGCTGAAAGCATTCTTTAGAAATGTTGGCCCATATTGATAGGATAGCATCTTGCAGTTGATGGAGATTTGTGGGATGCACATCCAGGGCACGAAGCTCCCGTTCCATCACATCCCAAAGATGCTCTATTGGGTTGAGATCTGGTGACTGTGGGGGCCATTTTAGTACAGTGAACTCATTGTCATGTTCAAGAAACCAATTTGAAATGATTCGAGCTTTGTGACATGGTGCATTATCCTGCTGGAAGTAGCCATCAGAGGATGGGTACATGGTGGTCATAAAGGGATGGACATGGTCATGGTCAGAAACAATGCTCAGGTAGGCCGTGGCATTTAAACGATGCCCAATTGGCACTAAGGGGCCTAAAGTGTGCCAAGAAAACATCCCCCACACCATTACACCACCACCACCAGCCTGCACAGTGGTAACAAGGCATGATGGATCCATGTTCTCATTCTGTTTACACCAAATTCTGACTCTACCATCTGAATGTCTCAACAGAAATCGAGACTCATCAGACCAGGCAACATTTTTCCAGTCTTCAACTGTCCAATTTTGGTGAGCTCGTGCAAATTGTAGCCTCTTTTTCCTATTTGTAGTGGAGATGAGTGGTACCCGGTGGGGTCTTCTGCTGTTGTAGCCCATCCGCCTCAAGGTTGTGCGTGTTGTGGCTTCACAAATGCTTTGCTGCATACCTCGGTTGTAACGAGTGGTTATTTCAGTCAAAGTTGCTCTTCTATCAGCTTGAATCAGTCGGCCCATTCTCCTCTGACCTCTAGCATCAACAAGGCATTTTCGCCCACAGGACTGCCGCATACTGGATGTTTTTCCCTTTTCACACCATTCTTTGTAAACTCTAGAAATGGTTGTGCGTGAAAATCCCAGTAACTGAGCAGATTGTGAAATACTCAGACCGGCCCGTCTGGCACCAACAACCATGCCACGCTCAAAATTGCTTAAATCACCTTTCTTTCCCATTCTGACATTCAGTTTGGAGTTCAGAAGATTGTCTTGCCCAGGACCACACCCCTAAATGCATTGAAGCAACTGCCATGTGATTGGTTGATTAGATAATTGCATTAATGAGAAATTGAACAGGTGTTCCTAATAATCCTTTAGGTGAGTGTATATGATGAGTATTAAGTGGACTATTTCGGAAAAATCCGTCCAGCTCTCTCATCGGCTGCCCTCCCCAATGCTTTGGTTTCTAAGAAAGGCTATGCTCCTCATGGATATCTGTTGGGTTGAGCTTGACACTCAAGACCTGTCTTATCCAGTCTTTATTAGGACTTGAGATGGATTAGGCATGTTGATGTGGTCCAGACTTCAGTTTGGCCTATTTTCCCACCCTGTTAGCCCTTCATCTGGTATCAAAGCCGAGTAAAAATAGCTGCTTTATGTAGGCCTGAGGAGTTTCTTGCCCTTCCCACTGAATTGTAAAAGACGTAAGCAGGGCTGTGCTCCCTGACGGATATACAGTGAGTGAGTTTAAAAAGTAGAGCTGTACAGATGAAGGTTGAGGTGGTTGAGTCGTGAAGCAACCCACACTTTAATCTTTTGCCTTCTTCAGAATGGATACATCATAAGGCTACAGCCTGGCAGACTCTTCAGTAGAATGGGTGGTAGAGTTGACAGATGAAACTAGGATAAAATGAAAACTATTTTTCACTTTCCTCCTTCCCCAGTTTTTCGACTGACGTTTTTAATCAAGGCTGCACTCCAGAATTTGGCTGCGAGGTTGAGCTGGGCAGATGGACTTGTAGCCCTTCCTAGTTTTATTCTCTAGGAGTTGAAATATGATTGTTCTCCTGGGTGGCCCAATTTCTTTCCATTCTATTTGGTTAAGGTTGATCCTTCCTATGATGAGCTTGACAGATGGAATCTGATACCCTCCCCAGTTCATAAACTGGGTGTTCAAGTAGGGCGGAGCTTCCTGGTGGTTCAGTTTCTTATTTCACCTTCCACATCCTTTCTGCCGGGCTAATTAAGCAAGGCAAAAGATATCCACCTTAGGTTGAACTTGACAGATAAAAGCTCCACAATTTATCAACTAGCAGAGACTGGCATGAGTGCGACTTCCACTCTCTCACTTGTCATCCTCCCCAGTTGTCAATCGTGGGTAGTAAAGCAGGATTATGCTCCTTGTATACGGATTGGCCCCCATCCTAACAGACTCTTTGAATGTTAGAGCAGGCCTTGACAGTTGGAATGGTTTAAATCACGGTCAGCTACCCATTCTCTGTTGCCTCCCCAGACCATAAGTCTGGAAGTTGGGAATTCTTCATTTGCATGCTCCCTTTGGTCCGCTGCTCTCCTAGGCTTGTGCTCGGGTCTGGAATCGTATGTAGAAATTTCATCTCTATATTTCATCTTCGCCTGGTTTGGCTGATGGGTGTGGTGCTATGAACTTAGCTTAGGCTATGTCTGTTAACTCTGCTCTTATTGATATTCTCGGGCGCTCTGTGTGACATCATCACACTGCGTCGACCAATGGTATTGGTGTGAAGTTTTATTTTGGGAAACATATTTTTACTTCAATACATTCCAAAGCATAATATCATACTTTTTACTCCACTACATTTCATAAAACATATTGTTCCTCATATTTCAAACTGAAGAAATCACTGTATAGATACTAGAAAAATGTACTTAAGTGATTACTTAAATACAGTAAGAAAATAAAATTACTTTGTTACTGTCCACCGCTGTATACAAAGCACACAGTGTAAGAAATTTAACATGTAATTATAGATAAACTTTAAATAAGTTACAGTATAAGATATAAAGTCACAATTATGAGGAATGAAGTTGGATTTACATGATATAAACTCGCAATCATGATATATAAATTTGAAATAAAATGATTGATGTCTGGATTTCACAGTAAATGTCATGTACAGTATTAACCCTTCAAAAAAGGTTAGATTTTGTATTGTACATATCTGCTTTAACTTCTCTGTTCTCAGTTTTTCTGAATATGAGTATTAAGAATTAAGGTGCCAATTTCAATAGGAATTCACACTATTTAGGAATTTCCTGTGAGGGGAAAATATTTCTCAATGAAAATTTTGCAATAGATTCCACTTGCTAGGTTTAAAGGCAGTGCTTTATACATTGCTACATTATAATGGACTTTTTTGCTTAATAATGTACAATATAAAAAGTGTCAAAGCAACATTAAAGCTGTTGTGTATATTTCTGTACCACTAATGGCATCTGATTTAATTGCAAATATGACTGTCAGTTTTCTCCATATTCCATTATTAAAACAGATATTCATTAGAAACCACTGCAGTGATTTAAAAAAAAGCATACCTATCCTCAAAATGATAAAACATTTTCTTTTTTTTTTTCTTTTTACAACAGTATAGCTTCAATCCAGTGTTTTCTTTTTTTTTTCTCTCTACCTTGGGATAGAAATAATGTTCCGTAGAGAACAGAGGAGAAGCTAATATCCTTGTTTCCTTGAAGGGGTGAGATATGGTGTACTCAAGGGAACCTATGAAGGAAAATACATAAAATAAACATGTTTTTTTCCACTGTGGCCTGAATAAACCCTTCTTTTTGTGCTGAGATTTAATGCTTGAGCACTTATTTATTTAGTCTTGTGACTTCTACTACCCCTTGACCCTTGCTCTTAAGTCCTCTCTTTAAGGGTGATTCATTTCCACTTGCATACAAAGGATTGAATGATATTATTTAAATACTATCTTGAGGAGTTGTTTACTGTGGTAACACTGGTAACCTTTGCCATCATGTTACTTAATTGTCACATATCACATAATCCCCCTTTAGAACTAGTGTAACTCTGTTTCCTAGTAAGTGTTTCTTTTGAGGTTTAGTCATTTAACTGATTAGTCATTTAATTAGATTTAGTTTATAGTGTTGTGCAGATGAGTTTGGACAAGAATTTCAGACCAGGTCATTGGTCTAAGTAGCCTTTGAGTATTAATAAAATGAGAATGAAATTACTTACATTTTACAATTAAATTACATGAGATAATAAGACAGTTCAGTTATTTTTAATAATAATATTTTTTTGTTTGGTGATATATATTTAAAAAAAATATATAAGATTGCAAACATAAAGTACACTAGTTCCAACATATTCCTGGATGTATAGTGAATCAAGCTACATGCCTAGGTTCATTGAAGTCATTGCAGTGGCAAAATAAGGAAAAGAAGGTACACACACTCAAGTTAAGGCCACACTCCTTAAGCAGAAATTTATAGCCAATCATTGTTTGTGTGTTGTCATGGGGTTTGCCACAAGTGCGTCCCAGGCTTCCTAGTATTTCAGCAAATGGCCATCTGCATATAAACGACCAGCTCTGAGACAGATCAGATCACCCAGCAGTCGCTTTGGTGAGAATATTGCCCAAGTGGAATGGAAACTTCATTTCAGGGCTAATATTAGCCTGGCCCTCTGGAAAATTCCTTCTAAAAGTTCACAAGCTGAGAAAAGGCAAAGAATTTGTTTGGTGTTTTTCTTGACAGTATACACAAAAAGAGGCTTTCGCTTTTGTCTTTGGGATATGTATTAAAGCTTCTGGAGAAACTTGCAAGGTTCACCCTTGTCCTTTTACAGGGTTTCAGTTTTCATTTAGTTGAAATAAACACCAATTATCAGGAGCAGGAGCTCATTCAATCTTTCTTTTAAAGTATTTTAGACAGACAATGCTTATGACATGTTTGTCCACTCCAGTGGAGATATCTCATCAAGACTGGACTACTTTTGTTCAAAGACACAATACACAATATTTTGAGACTGAACCCAGTTACTCTAGACCTCTAGACCTTCAATATCAAAGACAAAACACTTCAGTGTTTTGTGAAACAGGGTCAGACTTTTGAGAGCGTGGCTTCATGTCATAGATGCTCTGAGATACTCTAGAGTGTTGGTTGTACAGGTACAGTACATATGTTGGATAGTTTGTTAAGATTTGGTGTAGAAAGCACAATAGGATTGTTGATTGATGCTAATACCATAATCAGCCTGCAAACAGCAGTTACACATTGACTTTCGTCAGCATTTTGAAAGGCAATGAAAGTCAATGGGGTCCAATGTTGTTTTGGACCCCACTGACTTTGGATTTATGGACGAAAACTGTTGAAAAATTACTTAAAATATCTTATTTTGTATTATAAAAAGAAAATAGTTAATAACTTTAAGCTTGATTACATTTTGAAACAGGTCGAAAACACATTAAATGGTTCCTTTATATACAAACAGCTTAAACTGTTTTAAAATAAGAATGGTGTGGGACCTCTAATCAACCTCTAAACAAATCTATTATTTCCTAGGTAAATCTCACCTGGCAATAGTCCAACGGGTTAACAACGAAGGAGAAGGCGACCCATTCTACGAAGTTCTTGGCATTATCACCCTGGAGGATGTCATTGAAGAAATCATCAAGTCTGAAATCCTGGATGAGACAGACTTATATAGTATGTGCCATGAATGTCATGTACTTTTGCATGTGTTTTTGCAAAGAGCAGTTTAAAAAAGTGCATTGTAAAATCGTGTAAAATGACAGTGTCATGGAGAAATTTTGTCCTGTATCTAATGTCTTATGAAATAGTTATACAGTACTAGCTTGTTAAAATATGTTGCATTTTCCCCATTTAGTACTTTTAGTGCCAGATTTACTAACAGCTTGCGCCAGCGCAAACCCTCTTTTGCCGTTAAAAAACTACTGTCAGGATTTACTAAAGACACGCAGTGAAAAAATAGCTTTGAAAAGGCATGGACAGTTATTTTTGCGGCTGACCTTATTGCATATGCATTTGTTGGAGTTTTCCTTTCAGACGCAACATTTATGGGAGGAGAGTATTTAAATGAATAAAATAAAATTATTTACCACACAAAAAAGCATGTCTTAAACCAGATGCTAATTTGCGCTGCTCTTGGTAGATTGTGTTGGTCGTTATGGAAATGATCCGTCTGCGTCTGTGTTCTTTAATTTGCGCGCCAACAGTACATCAGGTGCAGAACTTTCCACTCCCTTCGGCGCTTTTTTGGAATTGGGGTCTCGCGCCAATATACCCTGTTAAGTAAATTTGGCCCTAAGTTTAGCACAGTTTTTTGTAGTTCAATTTCAATAGATTGACATTACAAAAACCGTTTACCTTTTATGGTAACACTTTACAATAAGGTTTCATTAGTTAACATTAGTTCTTTTTCTGTCGACTCATTCAACATCTCACTATGGGAAACACCTCTTGTGGGGCCATCTGTGAAGCCCTATGCAATCACGCCTCCCGGGAAGCTCCACCCCATTCTATATAAACAGCTGCACTGGGCCAAAGCTACAAGTCCTTTTTCAGTACACTTAGTCTTAGTTTGGTAAGACTAAACTGTCCAAAATACAAGCTACCACTTGTCATAGGGCGTCAGGCCAAATAAAATAAGAAGTATGGTGAAATGCTTAACCAAGCATATATAATAGACAAAAAGTTAACTTACCAGTTGAACATGACTTCTTCTATGAAGTCTAACATGTCCAGAGCACCTTCTCACACTTGTCATGGTGGATGTGGAATTACTATTGCAGTTAAGGATCCGCACGTGGTATGCCCGGCATGTCTGGGCCCAGAGCATGCCCAAGAGCATTACAGACACCAATCTCCTGTAAGCAGTGCAGTAAACTTTCACCTGGAGTGCTGCGCAGGAGAGAGGTGTTTGTACAGGATCACAGGGGATAGACAGCACAGCATCCCCGGAGAAAATAGAATCTCCTATGTCAATGACAAGTTAGGCTGACCAGCTTAATCCTTCGGATGTGCTTGGGGAACCGGTCGCTTTCGAGATGGAAATCGAACCATTCCTGAAGGTCCTACTGGACGACTATTACGTTTCCGTCACTGCCTCTGATGATCTGTTAGATGAGAGCGAGGAGGAGGACGGGGAAGATATGTTTGTTCTCTAAACAGAGTCCCTGGGTTACCTTACAGGGGTAGACAAACAGCAGACAGCAGCAGGATGTGTAACTCATTTATGGTCATTTGACCCAGGGTGGCGAATCCTCACGATTCATTTTAAATTTAGATATGGTGGGAGAGTTGGAGCTAATGTATTAAAAAGAATAATTCAAGTTGTTTTGTTTTGTTGTGATATATAGACACATTTTCGTCATGCATTTCATAGGTAAGAAATGTCTTTAATGCTTTATGTTTAATGCTTATCTTATAAAGTTAAAAGCATATAGACAACACACACATATATATAATGCATATTTTAAAAACTTCATTATAAATGTACATTTATTTGTCATATTAACAGCAATAATAAGATATTCCTGTTGTCATTGCCTAGCTTTGTCATGGTAACATTCCAGGTGAAGATAATGAGGGAATTATGTAGTCTTTCATTGCTCCCTTCGCCAAGTGCGTTCCAAACGGCTTCATTATGACACACAGGTGCCCTGCTCCCTCCAAAGTCCCCACTTCAAGGGCTCTGCCCTTCGGAGTGAGTGGGGCATAGGGATGCTCACTTCCAATTGGAATTTACCCATTGACTTTCTTATTGAGTGAGTCATTGAATCATTCATTCAGTCAATTCGTACAAACTGATTGATTCATTCAGTAATGTAACACTGCTTGTTGCTGAGAGACGCAAAACAGTTCTGCTGTGGCTTTGTTTGGAAGTATTTTCGTCGGCGAAATAACAGGCAATATGTTTAAATGTAAGTCACTTAATATTAACTATTTTATTAAACTGTTCTATAAAAGCATTTTTGCAATATCTGGGGGGAAACAGCACTCTCCATGTGATTGCTTAACTATATCATATGATATAAATATAGACTAAAAGACAAATACTCAATACAGGGTTATTTTTTACTGCATTTTAATTTAGCAAATCTATCAATTTGCTAGAAAACCCCCGGGTGTCTCAGGAATACGACAGTCAAAAGTGCAAGAAGAGAAAGCAAACGTTTTGAGACAGGAAATAAATGTTCTCCTTTTCAAAGAAGCAAATCAGTTGATGCCGGCAGAGGAATCAAAGAAGGGGTTCTTCAGTCAGTATTTTCTTATTCTAAAGAAAGGGGGAGGCATACGCCCTACTCTAGATCTCAGAGTTTTAAACGGATACCTGAGGAAATACAAGTTCAGAATGCTGACACATAAATCCCTGCTTCATTCTGTAAAGAGGGGAGACTGGTTCAACTCAATCGATCTTAAGGATGCATATTTTCACATCCAGACCCATCCCCAACACAGACAATTTCTGAGCTTTGCATTCAAAGGCACAACATACGAGTTCAGGGTTCTCCCGTTTGGTCTTTCACTTGCACAGCGCTTTTCACAAAATGTGTGGAAGCGACATTGACAGCATTGAGACAGTAGGGCATAAGGATATTAGCATATCTCGACGACTGGTTAATCTGTGCCAGATCAAGGGAGATGGTGGAGCTGCATACAAGGGCAGTATTAATACATTTGAATTCTCTGGGGTTCGTACTAGTGAACCAGAAGAAGAGCTTATTAAACCAAACACAATCAGTGGTATTTCTTGTTTTGAACCTGAACTCAATAACTTACTGGGCAACCCTCTCGGAGCAGAGAAGGAAGAGTTTATGGAACTGTGTGAATCAGTTTCGCCTGTAAAAGACATTCTCTTTTCGGCTTTGTATGATACGACTGGGACTCATGGCTTCAGCCTTTGGGACTGTTGTTCATGAGAGATTTTCAGAGATATACCACTTCTCTGAAATTAAATCCCTCCAGATGTCTGCACAAGAAGGTTACAGCAGGATGGATTCTGGTTGGTTATTAATGTTTTTATCGTTCATCAGCTGGATAAAATCGTTCTGAAAGTGATTCCAATGATATTGTTTCTCTGTGCTGTTATCATTATAGCTGTGGTGTGAACTCTGCTATTCTTTAATATTGAGACCGATTTTTAGAACTATATCGTTATCTTTATAGTTATCATTCTTGGTGTGAACGGACCTTTAGTCAGGTCAGACAACACAACAGTGGTTGCTTATATAAAGAGGCAGGGAGGCATCTGCTCGAGAAATCTGCATGCCCTGGCAAGGGGAGTGCTGCTATGGAACTAGAAACACTTGAGTCCCACAGATCGAGACACGTTCCAGGCCTAGTAAATATCGGGGTGGACCTGTTGTCGAGGGGGAATCATCACCTAGGGCAGGGTTCCTTAAATCTGGTCCTGGAGGGCCACTGTCCTGCAGAGTTTAGTTCCAACCCTAATCAAACACACCTGAACAAGCTAGTCAAAGTTTTCAGAGTTCTTAGAAAATTGAAGGTAAGTGAGTTTGATCATGGTTTGAGTTAAACACTGCAGGACAGTGGCCCTCCAGGGCTATATTTGAGGAACCCTGACCTAGGGGAATGGAAGCTCCACCCAGAGATGGTTCAGGAGATATTGGCAAATATGGCCAGAAGAGGGGCCTGAATATTGGGCGTTTTCTATATCCTATAGTGAGATGTAAAACGAGTTGACCGATAGAGTTATGGTTGTAACCTCCATTCTCTGAGGGAATGAGTGAGACATCTCACCAGAAGGCCTCTTATTCATCCGCTCGGAAGAGCTGTAAAGTATGCCATTTTGGGCTAGTGCTGCTGTTTATATAGGATGGAGTGGGGCTTCACGGATGTCCAAGCAAGAGGCGTTTCCCATAGTAAGATGCCTCACTCATCGTCTCACTCATCAGAGAACCCAGGTTGCAACCATAACCAAACTACTTTAGTTAACATGAACAATACTTCTACAGCATTTATTAATCTTAAATCCTATTTGCACGGGATTAGTATTACCTGGTGACCTCTAGTCATTTGTAATAATTGCGGAGGTTGTCTGTTATCTTAATCCCGTGCGAATCGGCCATGTCTGTAATTTGTAAAGTAATAATTCCTGTGCAAATGACCTACCATATTTTGCCGAACACAGAGGGTCTGTGATAATATTAGTCCCGTGCGAATCTGCATCTCTGTGATTTGGCCAGGATTTGGCATGGTCGTATATAATGGGTTTTTGTTTCCTGTGCGCCTTTTTATCCATCTTTCGTGAAGAATAGAGGCTGCGTTGGAAACATTTTGAAGTTCATTATACAACTATACAATTTGCAGAAAGAGAAAGCTGAAAACCATCAGAAGAGCGAAAACAAAAAGAGTAGATTAGATGGAGATGGATGATGTGAGGGTGAGGATATTTTCCCACCGGTTAATCGATGTGTGACAACACCGGTAATACCGGTATATATCACCAGCAGGGGCTTTTAAATCGCTAATTCTAAACTGAAAGTAAAATGTGCACGGCCGCACAGGCATTCATAACGGTGCAGAGCAGCACAAGTGTTTAATTTCAATTAATTACTATGGAAGTAATTTTTAAATCACACGAGGTCCACAGATAATACTTATCCCATGCGAATAGGGCTTTAGTTAATGTTACTAATACATTATTAAAATCAAAAGTTGTATATGTTAACATTAATTAATGCACTGTGAACTAACATGAACAAACAATGAACAACTGTATTTTGATTAACTAACATTAACAAAGATTAATAAATTCTGTAACAAATGTATTACTCGTTGTTAGTTCATGTTAGTTAATACATTAACTAATGTTAACAAATGAGACCTTTTTGTAAAGTGTTACCCATTTTACAATGAGGTCCATTAGTTAATGTTAGTTTATGCATTAACATTAACTGACAATGGGTAATACATGTGTTACAGTATTTATTAATCTTTGTTAACATTAGTTAATAAAAATAAAACTGTTTATTGTTAGTTCATGTTAGCTAAGGTTAATTAAATAACGAATTTAGATTTTAATAATGTATTAGTAAATGTTGAAATTAACATTAAATATGATTAATAAATGCTTTAGAATATTTTTCATTGTTAGTTCATGGCAGCCAATGTGGTTGACTAATGTTAACAAATGGAACCTTGTTGTAAAGTGTTACCCAAAAACCTTTTTAGGTGTCATTGTAAATATTTGTACAAACTTATGAGGCAAGATGTTTTACACATCATTCAATTTGCTTCCTCTGTCATCCCATTTTTCCGACAGCCGACAACAAAACAAAAAAGAAAATCACCCATCGAGAGAGGAAGCAGGATTTCTCGGCTTTCAAGCACATGGACAATGAAATGAAGGTTAAAATATCACCTCAGCTTCTACTGGCTACTCTGCGTTTCCTAGCAACAGGCAAGTGTACTGCATTGCTGCTTGATTTACCCCAGCGTGTCCTGTGACTGTAGTATGGTAAGGGCGCTCACACAGAGGAGCTTTGCCTCTGGTTTTTGGTGAAAGTTGTGCCATGATGTTGTTGTTTTTTCTTTCTTTCTTTTTATTATGGGGGCGTTGCATTCTAAGGTTTGCATTTAAAAAGAAACATCTTGTTTGGGTTAGTGTATGACAGAATGACTTGGAGCACCTTAAAACTTTGCAAACAGCTAACAGAAAACATTATTTAAGTTATTACTTAACTTTTTTTCTTACTTTTTTGTTTCATAAAGTGTGTTTCTCCAAGAAAGGAAAAAGATTTGGTGTAGAAGCCAGAGTAGGATTTTTGCTATTGTTATAGTTTTTGTTGCTGTAATGCATTGACAGATATTTTTTTAAGCCAGACTGTGGGAAGCACATACATAATACATATTAGATAAATAACATACATTGCCGTTCAAAAAGTTTGGGGTCGGTAAGTTTTTTTTTTTATGTTTTTAAAAAAAGTATCTTATGCTCACCAAAGCTGCATTTATTTGACCAAATAAAATAAAGCTGATTTTCAGCATCATTACTCCAGTCTTCAGTGTCACATGATCCTTCAGAAATCATTCTATTATGCTGATTTGGTGCTTAAGAAATATTTCTTATTATTATTAATGTTGAATACGGTTGTTTTGCTTAATATTTATGTGGTAACCATGATACATGTTTTTCAGGATTCTTTTATGAATAGAAAGTTAAAAAAAAACAGCATTTATTTGAACATTGTAGAAATCTTCACTGTCACTTTTTACCATAACCAACAACTAAAGCAACATTCTTTTATAGGTAAATCTCGGCAGTTTTTGGTGGAAGTCATGATGTTGATGTTGTTTCTATACTAAGGTTTGGACTATATTTAAAGACTGCTTGATTAGATCTCTCTGAAAAAGCCAGCTAACAGCTGAAAGAAGGAATTAAAAACGTCACCTCAGACACTCTAACTAACTACCACATTTTGTTTCATGGTATATGTGTTTCCTAGAAAGCACTTTATATTTGTAATGTATAGAATACATTTGTTAATATCAGTGTAATTTTTTTTTAATCATAAGACATTACCTCTTCCACTGCAACAGACCAGTTTCTGCATGAAACTTTTTTGTGTAAGATGTTTTATAGTAGCCATTTACACTACTGTTTAAATGTTTGGGGTCAGTAACTTTTATTTTTTTAAGAAAATGTTGCTTTTGTTCAGTAAGGATGCATTAAAGTAATAAAAAATGACACTAAAGACATTTATAATGTAACAGACTTGTGTGCTGTTCTTATGTCACGGTTTCCACAAAAATATTAATCAGCATGACTGTTTTCAACATTGATAATAATAAGAAATGTTTCTTGAGCAGCAAATCAGCATATTATTATGATTTCTGCAGGATCATGTGACACTGAAGACTAATGGCTGCTGAAAATTCAGCTTTATCATCACTGGAATAAATTGCTTTTTAAAATATATTAAAATAGAAAAGAGTTATTTCAAAATGTTTTACACTCTCAGAAAAAAAGGTACAAAGCTGTCACTGGGGCAGTACCCTAAGGTACAAAAGTGAAAAGCTGTAGTAATATGTACTTTTAAAGTACGGTAACACTTTATTTTACAGTGTCCTTGTTACATATGTTACATGTATTTACCATAGTAGTAACAGTAAATTATGCATAATTACATGCAATAAACCCTCAACCAAACCCTAATCCTACCCTAACCCTATAGTAAGTACATGTAATTAATTAATATCACTCAGTACTCAAATATATAATTACACTGTAACAATGACACCTTAAAATAAAGTGTAACCTAAAGTACTAATATGTACCGTTTAGGGGTAAATAAGGTACAAATATAAACCTTTTCTCTTTTGTACCTTAGGGTCTGAGAGCTGTAATATTAGATCAAATAAATGCC
This sequence comes from Coreius guichenoti, assembly GCA_039654105.1. Lineage (NCBI taxonomy): Eukaryota > Metazoa > Chordata > Actinopteri > Cypriniformes > Gobionidae > Coreius > Coreius guichenoti. The sequence goes on from CM077170.1 coordinate 27,356,529, forward strand.
GCCTTAATGTAGAATTGCTGATTCTTGCATTCTTGCAGAACTCTTCAGGCATTTGGCACAACCTCCTACAAGTCATTTCCCTTTGCGTTACTATCCATCAAGCTGCTGTTAAATGGTCTCAAGGGTGTTTGTGTATAATAGAGACAAAAAGGGTATGCCAAACATTCTGAGTGGTATTCCCCTTTAAACGTAATTCTGGGATTTGGTGAGCACTTTCCCCTTGTGGCTTACACTAATCATTGATTAACAAATACAATACTATTAGCCTTTCCTGGTCAAGGAGCGACCAGCTGCCAGTTGACACAGATACTGTAAACAGAACAATGTTACAGTGAGTCATTTAGCAACAGACAATTGCTTATTCATACACTTTGTACAGTCACAGAAACTTTCACGCTCTGTGTTTCGTTTCAGCTTTTGAGAGAACAATACAAATGTTGAAAGCTGACGGTGTTAACGGAAATGAAAATTTGTTTTTGCTTTTGTATGTTTCAGAAGACTTAAAACAGTCAGAACAGTGTCACAGATGGATAAGCAGTTATTAAAACAGTGTGTTTGCCTGCCACAAGCTGTATTCGTCCAAAAAAGTGACCCAGGGTTTACTAATATACCGTGTGAAGTTTTGAAACCTGAAAATGCAATGGGACCCTTAAACATGGTTTAGAATGGTTCTGAGGTAACAATTTCAATTGCGAAAAACCCACAGGAACAGGAAGATGATGTCATGTCTTCTTTTGCTTTACAGAAGTTGAATTATTCAGTCCCAGCCAGATGTCTGAAAAGATACTTCTGCGTCTCCTCAAGCACCCCAACGTCATCCAGGAGGTCAAATATAATGAGAAGAATAAGAAGGCCATCGAGCATTACCTTTTCCACCGCAACAAGCCCGTGGACTATTTCATCCTCATTCTGCAGGTCAGCTTGGTTGTTTGGTCCAGGGCCGTGGAGGGCATAGAGAGAAAGGATTGAGGTTATTAGCCTAGAACAAGCTGGGATTTTCACAAGTATTTAACACGCCCAGTATAAAAGAGCTAAGGTACCTACGTGAAAGAAGAATGTTTAGTTTAGTGAGTATTGTGAAAGACAGCCATGCTTCTAAAGGAATTACTGAAAGCCTTCTTTTGCAAAAAACTCATTCGTAGTAAAAGTAAGTTGTTTAAAAAACAATTGTTCGCTGTATTGAAAGTCTGGCCTTCAATGTGATCTGTTCTCTAAGGGGAAGGTGGAAGTGGAGGCAGGGAAGGAGGGAATGAAGTTTGAAGCTGGAGCTTTCTCCTCGTATGGGATCATGGCTCTCACCGCGTCTCCAGGTAAATACAAATAAATAAATGTCATTCATTTGCATTGTTCTACAAAGTACGAAAAGTAGTAGCTTATATACTATGTGCTCTGGTACTTACTGGTATTTAAGATTTATGTATTTGAATTGCATATAACATTTCCATATATTTGGATTACACAGTTTTAACATAAACAAACTAATAAACTTAATATGATGCATATTTGTCAGTCATACATAAAACGTAGGAAACAGGTAGGATTTCAGTAATAGTACTAATAAATAGAATTTGTTTTAAATACACAAGTACATAAATACACAAACACACAGGTTTATATATTTATCATCAATAAATCCAGTTTGTTTTAAATCATACATTTAACTATTTGAATATTACTTGTACCGCAGCTAGACAGACTTTAAACATATTTATACTTTTTAATGGAATAAATGTAATTGTTTTCACAATGAACAGATTTGTGCTTATTCTAAGCCATTTGAATAAATGGGTAACAATTTATTTTAGGGTTCAATTCTAACTATTAACTAGTTGCTTATTAGCATGCACATTACTAGGATATTAACAGTTTATTAGTACTTATAAAGCACATATTAATGCCTTATTCTGCATGACCTTATTCTGCATCCCTTAATCCTACCCAATACCTAAACTTAACAACTGCCTTACTAACTGGTGTGTGGTGGGTGTTCTGGAGCAATATGGCTGCCGTCCCAGAAAAGTGCTATATAAATGTAACAAATTATTATTATATATAATTATTATTATTATAACTATTAATAAGCAGTACATTAGGAGTTTATTGAGACAAAAGTCGTAGTTAATAGTGAATGTGTTTCCCATACTAAAGTGTTACAAATAAATGTTTTTTTGAAAATATGATTATTCAAATAAAATCAAATAGATGCAAATAGTTAATAATAAACTATGCCATGATTTTTTTGAGTGCATAAATAGTACTTGTTTTTTTGTACCCTCGTTTCATTCAAGTATGACTGACAAATATACATCACATTATTAGTTTGTTAATGTTAAAACTGTGTAATCCAAATGGATGGATATTTTATATGCAATTTAAATACATAAATCTTAAATGTATACTGCAATGCAAAATTCCGTCGATAGCACATGATACACCCACATACCCTGCAACAGTGCAAGCAGTTGTGGGTAGTATTAGCCCAAAAAGGTATGCACGGATACATACTTTGAAGATCCACAGGAAGTGGAGCCTCATTCTGTCACCTTTGACATACTGTTTTCACTATGATTTGCTACTATGATGCACTAATCACAGTCAGGCGTTATTGTATGCAGAATGTGTTTGAGACACTATCAGAAAATAACACCGTATCACAGAAGCTTTCGTGAGGTCCAGAGGTCACACGGCAATAAGAATGGGGAGAGAATTTGACACAGTCATTTGTTTTGCGAAACGATCGAGATTCTGCTATATTGTTTATTCAACAGTAGACATATTTGTGCTGCTATCAGTGTGCAGGATTGATTAATATATAAATACAAATGATAAAAGACACTATTGTTCAAAAGATAGCATTTATTATTATTTTTATTACCACAATCCTGCATAAGACAATCGGTTTGGGAAATGGATAGATGAATGGAATTATTGTTGTTATTATTTTTTATTATTATTAATCATAATAAACCATTATACTGCCAAGTATAGTATAGTATAGTTTAATAGACATACTCTAGCTTGCCAAGCAACACTGAAACTGCAAAATAGTTCTGTGACTACTAATGACTTTTTTACTGATGTTAATTCTAGTTCTTCCGTTGTGTTATATTCTTCTGCTTCATATATTACAAATTTTTGGGGGGCATCCACTGACTCTTTTGAAATAACTGTAGGGTGTTTTTAAATCATTTTGAAAATATTTAGATCCATCAGAAATTGATAGGGGTTGAATATTCTGCCAAATTTTAACAAAGTGTCACATGTGCCACTAGTTAGGGGACTATCACAGAACATAGGTGACATCTGGTGGTGAGAACATGGGCCTACAGTAATACTAAAAGTGCTTTATTATGGGGGGAACGGAGAATCTTTTCTAATGTGGATTAAAACAAGTGGTGTTTAGTTATTTCTTTACTCCTAGAGCTCTTCAGTTCTTTTCCCTTCAGTTCTACATTTTCAGTCACCTTTTTGTTTCCCACTCTCTTTTGATGCTTTTCTCTTCCTCCTATTCCTTCTCTGCAGTTTCTCGTACCTTTGTGGTCAGTAGGGCTGAGTCTGTTGCTGGATCTCCAGGTATTGTTAAACCAAATTGACTAATCAAACAACGGAAAGGTCAGACATTAGTCTGTCTGTTACTCCCTGTAAATCATACCGTATGTTACAGTAAACCCACAGAATCCCTCCCACACATTTCTACTTCACAGGCCTCCTGGAGTAAAGGGCGACAGCGGGGCCATACGCACACACACACATACCCCTGTACATAGTCACCCACACACACATGCACACACATACTGTTCCCGGTTCTCACATACCTCATGCTGACTACCAGCATGTAGGGTTGAGAGTTGGGCCCCTTCAGGCCAGCATTGGAGCCTTGAACTAAAGACGCGGTGGCTCCCCCACTCCACACACATCCAAACACGGATTACATACATTCCAACCAAATTGTGGCATTAACACACCCCACTGTGGAAACCTGTGTGTGTGTGTGTATGTGTATACGTGTTTATGCATAGGAGCAAGAAAAAAAAGGATAAATATATGTGCTGGAGTGTGGAAGTGTGCATATTTGAGTGTCTGTTACCAAGTATTTTGTGTGTGAGTAAAGTCAGTGTTTGTGTGTGTGCACTTGTAAATTCCCCCTCTTTATTAAGTGGAAAACATAAGCTGTGTTTAATTAAAAACAAGCCAGTCTTCACTTTGAAAGCTCTTAGGCTTTTTATCATACTCTTGCCAGCGGCAACCCTTTTACATACATGAAACACCCCCTTTATAACTAGCAATGCAATTATTGAGTTCTAAAAAGCTGTTACAAGCTATTATAAAATAATATACCATGTGCTTATTGTGCTACTTATTGTCCCTATAAAGTTGGATTTGAGGGTCTAGTCACTAAAGCGTTCAGTGTCATAAACATCTACAAACACACTACTGTTCAAAAGTTTCGGGTCGGTAAGATTTTTGAAGGTTTTTGGAAGTCTCTTTTGCTCACCAAGGCTGCATTTTTTCAATCAAATATACAGTAAATATATTAATATTGTGAAATATTTTAAAACATATTTTTTTGCTGTGATGTTAAAGAATTTTCAGCATTACTCCAGTTTTCAGTGCCAAATGATACTTCAGAAATCATTCTAATATAATGATTTTGTTCAAGTTTTTACAGTCAATTTTGATCAATTTAATGCATGCTTGCTGAGTAAAATTATTTATTTATTCAATTTTTCTTAATTCATATCAATTATTAAAAAAGTGATAGTGTAACTTAAGTGTTAATTGAATTGTAAATTCTGCCATTCAGAATAAAAAGCAGTTTTCCAACAGGTTTGGAAACACTCCCCAATTCTTTCATTACTCTGACAAAGAAATAGTCCTGCCCCTAACTCATGTCATTGGTTGAGCTATTGTTGCTACATCAGGCTAATCGAACATTTTGTCAGATAATTAATATTCATGAGTTTACAGTGTGTCCCCTCCCTATCGTGCCCTTGATTTTTTTTGTGTTTAGGTTTTTTCCTGATTACTAAAGTCACAATGCTTTCCCTTTTCCTCTGCAGAAAACAAATCCCCCCCTCGGTCATTTGGACTGAACCATTCTGACTCGTTAAATCGTAGCGAGCGGATTGAAGCCATCACACCGTCACTGGGCAGCAGTAACAACCAGCTCAATGCCTTCCTGCAGATCTATGTGCCAGACTATTCTGTCAGAGCTGTGTCAGACGTACAGTACATTAAGGTAAACAGAAGTGCACAAACTCGCCAACTCACTTGCAGTTTATGAACATGTTTTCTTGTCACTACACAACATAACCAACATACCCAAAACAGAAAAATCAGAATCAATGTAATTCTTCAGAAGACATTCATTGCACTTTTTTAATGCCATTGTGGGGCTTTGGGTTCAGACTGTGGTCTAAACTGTGGCCTAATGGCTCTATTTCAGTGGTAGACTGTGGCCATGGCTCGTTGGCTAGCATAGACTGTTGCTCATTTACAATCTTTGGCTGTGGCTTAATGGCAGATGTGGATTTAGGTGTTGGCTCTGGGACAGATGTGGACTTGGGCGCCGACTAGGGGCCTGTGACATACGTGGGCACTGGTTTAGTGTCTGTGGCGGATGGAGACATGAGCTCTGACTTGGTGGTCATGGACATGGGCTCTGATGTGGCCATAGAATGAGCTCTCTTTAAAATAAAGGCTCCAATAAAAGAGATTTTCACAGTGATTCCATAGAGGAACCATTTTGGGCTCCCCAAAGCCCAAATGCACTGGAAAGGTTCCATGGATGTTAAAGGCTCTTTGTTGAATCTAATATATGTTCTAATACAATCTGTTTTTTTTTTTTATTAAATGGAACTGCTTATTGAACCTTTCAAAATTGAAAAATAATTAAATACATTTTACACATTTGTTGAGTATCATATTTGATACATCAGGCTTTTATGGCTCATAGTATGATATAGGAGAATATGGAGCTCATACTTGAGGTGGAAAAACACCTAAATTTTATTTAGATGTACCAAATTGCATATTTTCGCAAGGTTTGGCCATGTTTTGATGGAAGATTCTAATAGCTTTTAATGTGAATCACTGTGATCTTTATAACAGTATAAAAGACTACTTACATAACATGCATTTAAATATCAGTAGTCGCTCAGTATCTCCCAATCATATGCCTTAGTAAGATGATTAATATGTAAGATCTTTTTATGATTAAAGTAGTTTTTATTGTGGGGGGCAAAATATAAAATGTATTCTTACATTTACTCTATAAAAATCAGTAAAGGTTTCACAGCAAAGACACGTGTATCAACCTGAAGATGGACAGTTTTATGAATATGCTAAAAGCCCTTTTGCGTGCTAAAAAAGTACAAACTATCAGACAACAGAACATGTAGAAGATTGTGTGCAACGAGTTTTGATCACGCTGATTAGGCCATAGAAATGTGTTTATCAAATATGATATAGTAGGCTTTATAGGGTTAAGAGTGTGTTGTCAATAGGTTTGTTGGATAGGAAGAGCAGTCTTAAATGAGTTAAATAATGTCTTAAATGATCTTAAAGAGTGACATTTATTATAATGGTTTTATGTGAAGATTGTTTTAAGTTCACTTAAATTAAAATTTGTTATTTAATAAATGTTGAAATTGATAGCTTTCATTTAATCGTGATTAATTACAGAAATTTGTGTGATTAATTAGTTGTTGCAATTTGTCTGTCAACACCAGACAGACTCTGAGACAGAAGCAATCACAAATCACAGCCAATCAAAAGAGTGTGTGGGCAGTCTCACAACAAAATGGATAAGTATATAATGTAATACATTTTAAAACATTTTACCATTAATAAAATACATACTGAATGACTGGTGCAATCTTTGTCTGAATAGAGGTTTATGTATCCTTTAATTTATTTGCCAGATCTATTGTTGCTTCAGTATGGGTATAAAGGTCATGTAAAATTATATTCAAACCCACAATAGACCCTTTTAACATTAAATAAAGCACATAATCAGTACCTGAGATTATCATTGTCATAGTTTGTTTGTTGTTGTTCCAGCTGCAATATGGCAGAAATAGAAACTGCGTCTAAAATAGAAACGCTTGTTGTGTATTGTTGTCATGGCTGGTTTGGACAAAAACACTGATTACCATGGAAAAATACCTTTTATCTTTGCGCCATCTGGTTAGGAGGACACAGTGTAAGATGTTATAGTTGCGCGTAGCCAGACCTTCAGACTAACGGCAGAAGGTCTGGACTTTTTCGCAGCTTTCATTGGCCAAGGACCGCCCAAGAGGACGTTTGACTGACATGTAACGCAACCAATCACAGTTCGTTTTGTTCCGCGTCATGTTTATGGGCGTGAAAATGTAAAGTCAATGTCCCTGCAATAACAGGCCGGTGTGCATCTATAAATCATTAATTCAAGAACGTTGGTCAAGTTTACTGCAACAATAGAGCCGTGAACTTCACATACTTTGGAAAATCCAGCGTTTAGTTGATCCTGGTAAGCGCTCATTGCCACAGTTTTAGACACGACAGCGTTTTTCTTCCACGAGGGAGTTTGGCATCCCGGCATTTGTTTCTAGACAGACCGTTAAAGAACACACACACGTCTCGCAGACATTCTGTAGAATTCAACCAATCAGATGACGCCTTCGAAACTCCTGAAGTGTTTCCAGAAAAGTGTGCCATATACATCAGACGTTCAGCCAGCGGTCCGTGGGCATGACGTCTGAGGCTGAGACTAAAAATGTTATAACAGGGTTTTTTTTTTTTTTGTAACCTCCTTTTCCGTGTGTTTTGACAGGTAACACGCCAGCAGTATCAGAACGCTGTCATGGCATCACGTATTGACAAGACGCCACAGTCTTCAGAGAGCGAGTACACCAAAATCGAAATGACTTTGACAGAGCTCCACGACGGAGTGACCGATGAAACCACCGCTCTGTTCAACCAGACACAGAACTGCGTCGCCCACAACAAGTCGAACCACACTGGACACAGTGAGGGGGCCATCTAGCCCTCAGTGGGGTGGTGGAGCGAAGCCCATAGCAGAACCCTAGAGCTGCCTCACCACCCCAAACCAATCTAATCTGGTAGTGCAGTACCACTGGGGCCAGAGCTTGGGTTGACCCAAGGCAAAATGGGATAGTCCAGTGACACGCTTCGGTCCCATTAAGATTTCAGATAAACCACAGTGTTTATGTCCCCCAGCCAAAGAGTTTGGAGGATGGACAGTCTTGTGCTCTGACGAGCCCCTCCAACTACACTCAAACTGCCCCGTGATGTTCACAAACACAAAAGAAATACTCCAGGCAGATGCTGTAATAGGGTAAATCAAAGACTGTTCCAAATACTGCTTTGAAGGAAACCGTGAACCAAGAGCATTCTACTCACATATTTATTTATTTTGTATGCATTTGTATATACGTGCATGTCTGAGGATATAATTGTCGGCACATGCAAACACCTGTCTGTACGTTGTGCATGTGTATGTGTGTGCCTCTATGAGTGTCACTGATATCATGCACATGCTATATACACGTAGTTTCAAAGACATCATTGTATATGTACTGGTGAGGGTCTTTTACATGTATATTTCAGAAATGGTTATTTTTACTGTTCTAAATCTGGTATATCCCGCAGTACCTTGACACCTTTTTAAAAAGATGAATCATTATATTGCCTTTAAAAAATCATATTAATTTTTTTTAACAAGTGCAATGAAACACGTTTTATTTAAAAGATGATTTATCATGATTACTGTATTGTAAATTATAGATTATTTGTATCATGTTTGTATATTTGATATTTTGGATTTACTTCCAAGGATGAACAGGTCCTATTTGTCTGCTTTAAATGTTTAATTCCTATCAAAGGCACAATAACTTTACAAGTTAGAACGCATTCTTATTTTAACTAAACGAAAGACCTGTCAGGACTTTATGCAAGGGAGAATCCATATGCATCCGTGCGATTCCTAATCCAGCCCGTAACAAAATGAGTCTTTACCGCGTCATTAAAACAACTACTACATTAAACTGTTCTACCCATCACACGTCTGTAAGCGAGGTGACTCCTCCACTCTTCTTGTATTACCTGTAACGTTGACTTCAATGGTTATTTATATGAACGCTGGAAACTCATGCTATGCATACAGTTATATTTAGAAATGAACACAAATTTACTGTTTTGTTAATGATAAACCACTTACATTTTCTCTTTAAACCATCACAAAAGTGACCCCTTGCCATAGTCCAAATGACCAATAGTGGCAGTTTTGCAGAAATGTTAGTGGTCACACCCTCCCAATACCTATTCCTATATGTTCTTATAGGTGGCAGCTGCATGACCCTGTTTCTACAATGTCAGACTTTGTGGTAAATCTGATTCAGGCAGCTTTTAAGACTTCACCCTAGATGTTTTCATGTGTTCCAATGGTTACTTGAACCACAACAGATAAATAACAGGAATGCATTACTTGTTGTATTCTATTATTTATACATGGGTCAGTACCACAGACAGCCACTGCTTGGCACTACTTTCTAACAATTTAGCCAAACTAAACCTTGATAAGGTTGTAATCTTAAAACTGATGCTCTTTATACCAAAGATTTTACATACGAGAGGTGAGATCAGAGATTGTTGGGTTTTATTTAGTAAATGAAAACCAACTTTGATTATTTTTTTGTCGAAAGATGCTCTTGTGGGGTTAAATACAGGTTCTGGCTTTTTACAATTTTTTTTTTTTTCTAATTTGCTTTGTTAATGAATTGTAGCTACTTTGTAACTAAAATGTAAACCCTAGGGAGGAAAATGGTTCTAGAGAAAGTGCTATTAAACATTCATCGGTTTCACTATGGTACTGTGTTCTTTCTGCACTTTTTTTGCATATTAAACATCAAATATATTATGATTGACTGTGATTGTTGCATCACATCTTTTTTGCTTTCTACTAGATAGACAGATGACTTGTCAGGACTGGTAAGGCTCATGCTTTTCTTTTGTTTGAATGTTTTATACCATGTTTAATGTGCAATATGTAGACATGGAGCTGTATTTTGGACAAATGACAGAAATCAGAAATAGAATCCAAGTGGCCGACTTACTGTCCTGTTGCTCAAGCCAAGTTAGACTGGAGAAAACCTGTTATGAAATATAAGTGTAGTCATTATGCTCTCAGAAGTAAACACGACAGGAGACCAATGGTGAATTTATTAAGGAAAATTATCTTTATTTTTACATTGCAATGCAATTTCCCATATGTTTAAGTTTAGAACTCTATAAATCAGAAACTATCATAATCCAGGAAGCATAATTGAAATTTGAAGACATGAAATCACATGCCCTAAACAAACAAACAACAACAAAACAAAAGAAATGGGATTAATAAATGCCATGGATATTTTGCTCTTGATCTCTTCTACAGACACAACCGTTTTGCACCTTTGCTTATCTGAAAGCTAAAAAAAAAAATGATGTTTGCCTACATCATGAACTAAAAAAAGATTTCAGAAATTAGAAAAGTAAAAAATAGAAAGGAGCAAAACTCAGTATATTAGTAAGTTATTGGCATGTTCAACACGCAACTGTAAACTATGCCAAAATATAATATGAAAACACTGGTTGAAACAGATGTATGCAATGCTATCTATGACTAAACGGATGAGATCTTCACCCGTTAAGAAGGTATCTAGGATAATGACTACTGGGATAATTGGATGAATACTGTTTAAACTCAATGCCTCTATTATATTATTTTTTAAATATAATCTAAGTCAGTTTCCCTTGCATAGACAACTAAAAAGGACAACTGCCAACACCAGTGCAAATTAGCCCAGGACTAGATTTAATCCATGTCCAGGGAGCCAGCCATATTACATACAATACTGAGTTTGTATAAAAAGCTAATGAAAACAGAGGAAAGAGAAATGCTGGATTGTTTCTTTTACCAGGACAAACACTTTCTCTATACTGCGCTCTCTAAAGCCTGGACCAAGAACAAGGTATATTTTGAAAGAGCTGCCCCATTTTAGGATGTCCAGTTGTTTTTAAACTATAACACAGACAAAATATGCATTGTACATTTAAAAACATATTTAAACTTCTTTAACTGGTTCCTCGAAACAGACGTTTGAAAACCTAAAAAACTATTTTTGTGCCTAACCACAAACCGTTGTACTATAAGACCTACTTGGTCTTCCCTTTTGAAAACTGACAGTCAGACCCATGAAAAACTACATTCTCTGAAATAAAAAGAACAAACCGTTACAATATGCATACGAGTAATACATGTTGCACTATGGATTGGGTAGCTTCATTCAATCAGATCCTACATACTATTATCTTAATAGTAATAATGCATATAAAAGTCACACTAACCATCCTACTCTACCTGTTTCATGCACTTGGAACACTTCCCAGAGCTAAAACCGCTTCCTCCCTAAACCGTGAACCGTCGTAACACTCAAGAACAACATTTATATCTTAAAAACTCCACATACTTTACTGTGGGACACCTAAAAGTGTCCAATGAGACCCTCAAAGCTAAATCAAACACAATTTCTCGACACTGTTTTGGTCCACATGAGTTCACACATTAGCCAGGACTACATTAATTTCCATAGAAACAGTCACCAGAGCAACAGCGCTCTCTTTATCAGTTTCAGAACTTCATTTTACTATTCTCTCAATGGCCGATGCATCTCGACAAGCTCCTCAGGCCATACAACAATTTTATACATTGTTTTGCATATCAAGGTCACTTACTGTATGTTTGAATAGTTTGCATCTGTCTTCTCTCAGGCAGATATCAATGGCACGTAACAACTAAGTTAAAACTAGACAGTTCTGTTTAGCTTATATAGGAGCATAAAAAATACAGTATGTCATTGTTTAATGTGACATCATCGAGCAGGTACTGAAATGATGTGTCTGTGTGCGTTCGGACTCATTTCGCACCTATGTGAACCCTAATAAGAGAGGCATCAGTTTGCTACTCTGTAGCACTAGCTCTTGCCCAAATGTCTGCATGAAAAAAAGATGAAAAACAAGAGGTTAACAACAAACCTCTGAGAGAAAAAAAAAAAAAAAAAAAAGCGGCTACATGCTGTTGCCAAGTAACTGGATTCTTGTGTTGGCCACATTTCCTCACGCACGTCACAATGAACCATGCTTCGTTTTTTTTTGTGCTTCATTCAGATTCCCAACACATGCAGAACTTCAACACAAACACTCTGCCAACACACACACACACACACACTTGTTTCAAAGGGACAATTATTGGATACAGAGCTTTTGCCGGAGGTAATCTGACTGGATGGACTGGCTACTCAAAAGTTGTGTCTAAACTGATAAAAACGAACAGTAAAATCTGACTATAACAAACTAAGTTGTGTATCTGTAAGGATCCAATAACTGACTTTAACACTGGTCCTAACAGAGTTTGAGTCTTTGTATGAAAGTTAATGCAAGATTTAGCCAACATGCTACATGTATGATACATACATGACAGTCTCATGTAAACCTGTGAGTGTCCTTCCGCTGTGTTTCCATTGGATGTTTATCACATGTGCTTATTTAGTGGCTGATAAACGATTCCAGATAGCATCCAACGTTCTTTTGAACAAACTTTCGTTCATTCTTTTTAGTTATCTTTACAGGAGGGTAAACTGAACTCTGGTACTATGAACATCAGCTTTTTGAGCTTGGTTTGGCAATTATAGTCTACTTCATACATCCACTCCTCCTTTTCTACCTCACTCGATATCATCATCATCACTCTATCACCATCGTCCTATGAATCTTTACCCTAGAATAGGCCAAAAACATCTACTCTTCCTCCTCTTCTTCCTCCTCCTCTTCATCGTCATCTTCATCGTGGCAGTGTGTGATTTCCTGTGGTGGCTGAGCGAACAGGTGGGGCGGTTTGATTTCGCTAATGGAGCGTGTGAGCTGGTTTCTTTTGCAGTCGATGTCCTTGCAGTCCACACAGTGGCGGTTGCGTGTGGCCAGAGGAGACTCGGTCTCTGTGTCTACGTGGGCGTGCTCCACTGTGGACTCATGGGGCATCTGGGTAAGAGAGAAGAAAAGATGGCAACAGTTTAAAAAAACAAAAACAACAACAAAAAAACATGTTTAACAGGTACGTTAAATAGGTCACTAGACACAGAAGAGAGAACCAAGTGAACAGGAGAAATGTGGGTGTGTCGGTAGATTTGAGAGGAAGTGTTTGTGTAGGCAGAGCCGGTATTTCTGTACCAGTTGGTACTTGAGTTAGAAAAATGTAACTATTAGTTTTTTCATTCCAGGCTTTTCTATTTTTAGTACCGCGGCTACCGCCCAACTTTATTTGGAACTTGCACTGATGCCTAGTAGCTTTTAAACTACCGTTCTTACCGCTGGTAAGATTTTTTTAAATATTTTTTTGAAAGTCTCTTATGCTTACCAAGCCTGCATTCATTTGATCAAAAATACAGTAAAAACAGAAATATTGTGAAATATGATTACAATTTAAAAGTATATTTTTAAAAGTATATACTTTAAAGTACATTTAATATACTTAGGAATAAATTACATTTTAAAATATATTTTTGTGATGGTAAAGCATTTTCAGCATCATTACTCCAGTTTTTAATGTCACATGATCCTTCAGAAATCATAATATGCTGATTTGGTGCTCAAGAAACATTTATCATTATTATCAATGTTTAAAACAGTTTATAATATATACTTATAATTTTTGTGGAAACAGTTATGCATTAATGCAGAATTCTTTGAAGAATAGAAAGTTCAAAAGAGCAGTTTTTTCATAACAATGTAAAATTCTCTACTGTCACAGTTGATCAATTGAATGCATCCATGCTGAATGAAATATTAATTCGGTCACACTTTAGTTTAGGGTCCAATTCTCACTATTAACTAACTATTAACTACAGCTTTTGCCTCAAACTCCTAATTACCGCTTAATAATAGTTAGTAAGGTAGTTGTTAAGTTTAGGTATTGGGTAGGATTAAGGGATGTAGAATATGGTCATACAGAATAAATGCATTAATATGTGCTTTATAAGTATTAATAAACTGTTAATATCCCAGTAATATGCACGCTAATAAGCAACTAGTTAATAGTGAGAATTGGACCCTAAACATTTAACCTGAAATAATGATATTATTATTATTAGTCTGGGGCATATGAATTGGTATGCTATTGGTATTTGTATCACTAACCCAAGCCTATGTTTATGGGTGTGTGTGTGTTTATATGTGTGTGTGTTTATGGGTGTGAGTGCGTTTATAAGTATGTGTTCTCACCAGTACATGGGCGGCTCTGAACAGGTAGCTGAAGGGGTAGTAGAGCAGGTTGATGAAAGAGGCAGCATACAGATCAGCATAACGCATCACCTGAGAAGCAAACAGAGTCTGCCGAGAGCCACTGCGGAACAGGCTTCCCATCATCCCGTAGCACATGTCCATGTCATGAGTCACTCTCTGATGAGCCAAGATGCACAGAGAGAATTACTGAATCAACATGTAATGTATAACATCACTCTTGTAGCTAATAAATTCCATCCAAAAATGTATGGGCTGTTGATTACCATGGGCAATAATTAAACTTATAAGACTTAAAATCTGCCATTACAAGCATATCTGATAGAAACACATTTCCTGTTCGTTTATGCAAACTGAGGAACGAGTCTAAATGATTGTCTCAAGAGCATTCCACAGATACTCTTCATGAAAATAACCCATAATATTTCTAAACTCTAAACTCTTTTAAAGTTCTTAGGGCACTACTTTTTATCGAAATTGTGTTTGCATCAATAACTCAAGCCTATGTTTATGGGTGTGCATATAGATCGGGGTGTTAAACTCAGTTCCTGGAGGGCCACAGCCCTGCAGAGTTTTGCTTCAACCTTTATTAAACGCACATGATCCAGCTAATCATGTCCTTCAGGCTTATTTGCAAACCACAGGTTTGTCTCTTGGAGCAGGGTTGGAACTAAAATCTCTATTTTTTCACTGCCTGTCTTTAGGAAAACGTGACAGCAGTTTTTTAACGCCAAAAGAGGGTTTGTGCTGGCGCCAGCTGTTAGTAAATCTAGCTCTAGGTGTCTTTAACTACCATGTACTTACATTAAAAAAAAAATAAAAAAAAAAAAAACATTTTTAGGTACAATGTACTTATTGTGTTCATGTTGCATTGCAAAACACTTTTGTTGCTACTGAGGTGAGATACAGGAAGGTTAGGACAGGTTTGGTGGTATGGTTAGTGTGGCAAGCAGGGCGGGGCCAAGAGCCGTGGGAACGAAGCGAGGCCGCGAGTGCTAATGAACGTCACCAGTACGCCACACCGGCCTTGAGTCTCACGGAGGAGCTCCAGGAGGATAAAAAGAGTAACGACAGTGAAGGATGAGAGAGGACCAGGCCTGGGACTTTATGTTGTTGTTTTGTTTTAGTTTAGGCAGCAGTCGTCTGTGAGGGGCTGCTGCTTTACTTTCGTTTTATTATTTGTTTATTTTGATATTAAAATTTATGTTTTACATTCGCCGGTTCCTGCCTCCTTCTTACCTGAGCCTTAAACCTTGCTACAGTTAGGTTTAAGGGAGGGTTAAGGTGTAAGGGAAGGGTTAACAGTGTAATTATAAGGGGCTTTCACACCGGAGGAACCTTTTTTATAGTTCCTAGAACAAACGGCAGAAGTACCGGCTTTTTGGCATCTTTGCACCGTAGGAACTGGGAACGATTTTGGGGGAACTAAAGCCGCTTTTCCACCGTCGGGCCGAACAGTTCTTAGAATGGTAAGGAACGGTTCTACAGTTGTGTTTCCACTTGAGCCTGGTAAGGCACGGCACGATTACAAACCAGAATTCTCGGCACGGTTGTCTAACCATGCTGAACCGTGCTGGTAGAATCCATGAAGTGACGTCGCCACAGGATTTGTCACTTGTCTGTTGCCTGGCTACCAGTTTCTAAGCGCTCTATTTGAGCGATGTAAACACAAATTAATAATAAAATTAAAAGAAATATCTGATCATCCTCCACAATGCGGTCGTTATTTACATCTCATTTCATCAGTAAACCGTTGTGTAACCAAGGCAATGACTGACGCTTTTGTATGACATTCCAAAGAGCGGCCGTTATCAGCCCCACAGTGGAAAATGAAACCAGAACCGTACCAGCTGGCCTGGATCGGCACGGAATAGAACGGTTACGCAATGAGAACCGTTCGGCCCGGCGGTGGAAAAGCAGCTTATGTGACGTAAGTGTACGCTGATTGGCTGAATGCACGCAAAACACCAGCACCGGCCATTTAAAAAAAAAGCCATGCACACACACAAATTGTAGCCTATATACACTCACCTAAAGGATTATTAGGAACACCATACTAATACTGTGTTTGACCACCTTTCGCCTTCAGAACTGCCTTAATTCTACGTGGCATTGATTCAACAAGGTGCTGAAAGCATTCTTTAGAAATGTTGGCCCATATTGATAGGATAGCATCTTGCAGTTGATGGAGATTTGTGGGATGCACATCCAGGGCACGAAGCTCCCGTTCCACCACATCCCAAAGATGCTCTATTGGGTTGAGATCTGGTGACTGTGGGGGCCATTTTAGTACAGTGAACTCATTGTCATGTTCAAGAAACCAATTTGAAATGATTCGAGCTTTGTGACATGGTGCATTATCCTGCTGGAAGTAGCCATCAGAGGATGGGTACATGGTGGTCATAAAGGGATGGACATGGTCAGAAACAATGCTCAGGTAGGCCGTGGCATTTAAACGATGCCCAATTGGCACTAAGGGGCCTAAAGTGTGCCAAAAAAACATCCCCCACACCATTACACCACCACCACCAGCCTGCACAGTGGTAACAAGGCATGATGGATCCATGGACTCTACCATCTGAATGTCTCAACAGAAATCGAGACTCATCAGACCAGGCAACATTTTTCCAGTCTTCAACTGTCCAATTTTGGTGAGCTCGTGCAAATTGTAGCCTCTTTTTCCTATTTGTAGTGGAGATGAGTGGTACCCGGTGGGGTCTTCTGCTGTTGTAGCCCATCCGCCTCAAGGTTGTGCGTGTTGTGGCTTCACAAATGCTTTGCTGCATACCTCGGTTGTAACGAGTGGTTATTTCAGTCAAAGTTGCTCTTCTATCAGCTTGAATCAGTCGGCCCATTCTCCTCTGACCTCTAGCATCAACAAGGCATTTTCGCCCACAGGACTGCCGCATACTGGATGTTTTTCCCTTTTCACACCATTCTTTGTAAACTCTAGAAATGGTTGTGCGTGAAAATCCCAGTAACTGAGCAGATTGTGAAATACTCAGACCGGCCCGTCTGGCACCAACAACCATGCCACGCTCAAAATTGCTTAAATCACCTTTCTTTCCCATTCTGACATTCAGTTTGGAGTTCAGGAGATTGTCTTGACCAGGACCACACCCCTAAATGCATTGAAGCAACTGCCATGTGATTGGTTGATTAGATAATTGCATTAATGAGAAATTGAACAGGTGTTCCTAATAATCCTTTAGGTGAGTGTATTTACTCCACGAACATTGAAAACAGTGATAGATGGACCTCTCAACCTTTACGCTAAGGAGAAAATCCAATGCTTTGAGGGGACCAAACAAAACATGATTATGTATTTCTGCTCAGCTAGCGACACTGGACATAAACCACACGGCAAACGCTAATACTTTCTCATATACTGTCTACTTTCTTTATATAACAGTTCTATCTAATAACGTATTAGACAGAACTGTTAGACAGATCGTAAACTAATGAAGACGGAAAATGGGAGCGCTGTGTGCTTATGGTGCGTTCAAGTCATGTTGTAAAGATCGTATTTACAAGTTGAACGCACATGAACGCCACCATAAAGTCGTAAATACCAGTGGGAAGCTCGGGATTTTCTTTAAGCCCCGATCTTCACAAGTTGGGGCCGTGTCAGTGAGAAACATGGCGGAATACCACAATACTTAAAGGTATTTAGCAGTGATATTGTCAGGCTTTTCTATTTACAGCGATAACATATGATAACTATGATAGCATTATAATATAACAAAATAATACGATAAACGATAAAGTTCAAAGTGGCTTCATAAATAAATTCAAAACATAAAAAAGCAAAACACACATTCCTTGTTCTTCATTTTCTGAAAGTAGGTTTTAATAACCTTGCTGTATTTTCGTGTAATTAAGAGAAAGTACTCCGCCATCTTACTCCGACGAAAGTGACTTGAACGCACATGACGTCGTAAACATGACTTCCTACCTCGTAAATACGAACTTCCCAGGAGGACTTGAATGCACCATTAGACTCTGGCATTCTCAGTGCCGTCAAAATAAATGTCCGCAGCGGCATCAAAATAAAAGTCACAACAACAAGTGTGGCTTACAGGGTTCCTACTGACGGTGCGAATGCAACCAGGAAACTGGCCCTAGGGGAACATTTAGTTCTCGGGGACCCGCCCTGGTGGCTAGTTCCTATAACTAAGTTCCTAGAATTACCCGGTGCGGTAATTAATTACAGCTGTTAATGCAGGTGTACAGTATTTTAAAAATGTGTACAATGTAAAAACATGTATGTACACAATAAGTGCATTTTATCAAACGAGTAATTTAAATGTTAGTACATAGTAGTTAAAGACACTTCATATAAAGTGAGAACGATAGATACATACTGTAAACTGAAGATGAAATTTCAGCCATTTCAAATCTAGTAAAACAAGATCATAATTGAAATATGTGGAATGTGCGTGTGTGATTTAGTGTGTGTCTGTGTGTACCTTCATTCTTCTCTGGATGGCGCTGATATCTGGCCTCTCATTGCTGCTGCTGTCCAAATGCCTACGGAAAGAAAGAACGTGAGCAAGAGAAAAGTAGAGCCAGAGTGCTTTCCTCTGCTTCTGGCCAAAGAAACTGGGATAGGATCCAGCCCTATGAGAGATTATGGTGTGTAATTACCATAATGTCAACCCGAATGTTCTACTCAGAGATGTTCACATAAGCTACTCGGACTTATGCATTTCTATGGCCAAAATGCCAAAATGAATATGCATAATTTGAGTAATCAACAGACAAAACCACAATACAACACATAACAGTATTTAATCAAATTTGTATTTTTTATTGTTTTTGTTATCAAGCTCTGTTAGCTACATTAAACTGTATTGTGTCTTTTATTCAGTGTTAATAAAACATCAACAAAAGAGGAATTATTAAACAGAAATATTATGAGATAACTACTTAACTCCATTTTACTGGTGAAGTGGTACAAGTCGGATTCAGAGTTTGTAATTTGTAATTAAAAGCGCTTTCTACAAGTAGGAATCTAACAATTAAGGTAATTCTGAAATGGCGTGAACGCATTAAATAGATTTTGTGATGCTGAAAAGCACAATTAAAATCACTGTTGATGGCTGTTTTGTTGATTTTGTTGGACTAATGTAATTCCTCTGTTGATTTTCATCCTGTGGGGCATGGCCAATTCAATTCAAATTGCCCATTTTAAATTCTGAATTTTGCACATCCCTGAGACATATATAATCACTAAATCGCATGCACACACACTGGTATTCCTATCATTATGAGCACATTCCATAGGCGTAATGGTTTTTATACGGTACAAACTGTATATTTTTATCCCCTAACCTTAAACCTACTCCTAAACCTACACATCATAGAAAACTTTCTGCATTTTTACATTTTCAAAAAACATCATTTAGTATGATTTAGAAGCGGTTTTCCTCATGGGGACCAAACAATGATTTTGTCTTTATGGGAACATTTTTTCCCCATAACATAGGGTTTACCTGAACCACACACACACACACACGCTGAGGCAGCTTTACTCACTTGTATAGTTCTGCCAAGAAAATGTCCAATCCCTGCAGTTCCTCGAACAGAGCTGTGAATGAGAGGGCAGAACCCTGTCATGATTGGGTTTCACATCGCTTCCTGAGCCTTTCAAGTGTTAACATCTTATCTCACTCTCTTCTTCCTCTTTCTCTTTGTGAGCATCCTTTTCTTTATTGAGTTTCTCACAAGAAGGTCTGTTTCACAGTATAAACATAAGCAGGACTTCAGCGTAACTGCTTGTGTTGTGCTTTTCACAATGACAGTGTTTGCTTTGTAACAGAACTGCTGCTCAATACAGAAAATAAAGTAGTTTCTAGGTTACGACACCAAGTAATTCCTGTAGTAATGGTCATGATATATAAAACAGTTATCGGAAGTAGGCCATTGATGATTATTACAAAATTGATAGTCAACAAATCTAATTTATATGTGAAGAGGGATTACATTTACATCAAAATGAAAATAAATCTTCATGGATTGGAACCCCAAAATATAACTATAGATTGCTATAAAAGCCTATATTGCAAAAGATCACATTGATAAATAGGTTTACAGAGGATATTCACCATATTTTATGCAGAGATCAGCACCAAAACTCTACTTGCAGCTATACATCACCATCATCATCATATATACATGTGCTTATGCCAACAATGCTGTGTGCTGCTTATGTTCTGTGTGAAACAGGTCAAAGTCTTATTTTACTGAAATATGGCAATACTCACAGCTTTTGTCTGTCCACACGTGCAGCTCCTGAGCCAATTCAGGAATCACCAGGAACGTCCGCCAACCCTGTCGCTTCTTGGACTTAAGAATATCTCCAAAAATATGATCCCCAATGTACACAATATCCTTCCCTTTTGCTCCGAGCAAATCACACACAGTGTCAGAGGAACCTGGGCAAAGATGACAACATACATTTTTAAAATAGAGTGACATTTTCACATATAATTTCTATGGCATATTCAATGGCTAGAGAAAAATTGCATAATGAATCAATTTGAAATGATTCCATCACAATATTTTCCCAGTTGAACATGAGATTTGCTGTTTCGGTGTGAATTTTTGACTTTGTTCTTTCAGCCTTGATATCCCAGAAACAGTGATATGAGATGTTTTTATGTTTTTCATAGCATAATTTAAACCAAAATTACTATATTTGTCAAAATAATCTCAATATGACTTTATCATGAATATCTCAGCCAATCAATGCTCTCACAGGTTTCACCTTTAGTGAATCAGGATAAGGATAACACTTTCCAAGATCCTATTGTGTAAAATATGCCTTAACTAACATTAACTAACAATGAGCGATATATTTGTACAGTATTTATTAATCTTTGTGGTCACACTTTAGATTAGGGTACAATTCTCACTATTAACTAACTATTAACTACGGCTTTTTCCTCAATAAACTCCTAATTGCTGCTTATTAATAGTTAGTAAGGTAGTTGTTAAGTTTAGGTATTGGGTAGGATTAGGGATGTAGAATACGGTCATGCAGAATAAAGCATTAATATGTGCTTTATAAGTACTAATATACAGCCAATATCTTAGTAATATGCATGTTAATAAGCAACTAGTTAATAATGAGAATTTGACCCTAAACTAAAGTGTTACCATCTTTATTAATGTTAAAGTTAATAAAAATACACCAGTTCATTATTAGTTGTGCTAGCTCAGGTCCATTAAATACCATTAAGAAATAAAACTTTTGATTTTAATAATGTATTAGTAAATGTTGAAATTAACATTAGCTAAGATTAATAAATGCTTTAGAAGTATTTTTCATGTAAACTAATGTAGTTAACTAATGTACACACGCAGTGAAAAATAATGTGAGAAAGTGTTGATCTGTAATAGACTTGTGATCTAAATGTTAGTCATCAACAGAATATGTTTCAGGGCCTTGAGGAGATACATCTGTGAGTGTGTCGTCTGCATCTTTATCCAAGAATTTCCAGTACCTCCAGAGTAAACAATGCCATGTTGTAAAGGTCCAGTGTATGTTCCTATTTTCAGCCGCCCTGTGGTCTAGGATAGAGAACAGACCGATTAATATTTAGATGTCCAAACTGTCTGAATATTCATTCAGTGTAATTCAGTGGTGATAAACCAGAGGGCCGGGGCCCACTAGGGGGCCTCAACTCGTCAAAGAGTGCCGCAAGATGACTTAAAATAAGACAAATAAGCTTTAACAACATTAAAAAAAGATCTAAGCAGACATTAGCTGCGTTTACATGGACCCTAATAATCCATTTGTAATCAGACTACTAGAACAGTCGTAATTAAAAAAAAAAAAAAAATCACACGTAACCACATCAATCAGAATGAATTGGGTTGCTTCGGATTGTAAGGGGTGGTTTAAACCGTTTCTAATTCGTTCGGTAGAACATGTAAACACTTGATCAGATTTAAAACAGAAACTGGAAAGCTCTGTGCAATGTGTGCAATGACGTAGAAATGGCGTAATGACATATGATGCATGGAACAAGCTGATGTTGTTGAATATAGTGTAATAAATAACTGTTGTGTCATTCTATAATTCTCATTACACTTATCGCCTGTGAAGTGCTGCAGGAAAGCATTGTCCCATCAGTCCTTCGGACTCTCATCCACAGACACCTTATTTTGGGTGCGTGAAGGGTGCGATTTTACTGCTTGATAAATATAAGCAACACGACACAAGGCTTCATGTGACCGTTGTCTCCAAATCAGGACCCAAAATAGATAAATATTAAGTCTGCTTTTTAAAACAAAGAAATTAAGTGATGGTAGGATGATGGTTAGTGTGCGCCAACAGCGGGAAACTCTGTATATCATGCAGAGCCAATAACATAAACCCAATCACTTTATTTAGCATTCATGTAAACACTATGTTCGGATTCATCAATCGGAATGATTTCATTCCCATTGAAAAAAAAAAGTGTCCATGTGAACGTAGCTATTGTATTTCCTATTTTAATTTGTTCTCTGAAGAACTGTCATTTTTATTTAAGAAACAGGTTTCTCTTCTCTGATAAGTGTAAACAATAAAGAACATTTAGTTATTAACATTTTATTTAACTATTTTAATTACATATAACTATTTTATTTGAATATTGCCACTATTAGTTACTGTACATACAAAAGTTTGAAAACAAGCAGCTTTGCCATTACATCAGAAGTACTAGAAATATCTTGGTTGGCCTTTGAATATTGTCTTGGAAGATGAGAGGTCTTGGAGTCAAAAAGTTTGAGAACCACTAACAATACGGAGCACCTAAAGGGACATGGTAGTGGAAAAAAATATCAGATGGGAGGTAAAATAAGAAGTCAATGCTTTTGAGTTCTCTCGCAAAACCTTTTGAGCTCTTTGTGAGCGAAGGCAAAGTTTCTCGGCGGAACACAAAAGTTTTTGCGAGGGAAAGCAAAAGCACTGACAAATATTTTTCCCCCATCTCATATTTTTTTCCTTCACCAAGTCCCTTTAGGGGCTCCGTACTTTATTACTGTTACATTTTCTCAGAACAAATAAATAAAGAATCACAAAGAATCAATTGTGCCTGCTGAAAGCACTGTTTATGTGCACACACCGTCTGCGTTGTTTTAGCGACCGACTCAATAAATTAATTATGCAAAGCAGGTAATGGTGCAAATACACCCACAAAATAAGAACTGAAATCAATTTTGCATTTTGAACTGCTCAGATTGGCTCTTGCCAGCCATTTATGCTGTGTACTGTTTAGCCCCCTAATATTGCAAAGGGAAGACAGGACAGTGCTCAGCTTTCAGCTATATCGTGCTCAGCAGACTTCAGTATAAAGGCTCCATACTCAGTGCTGACTAACCCTCTTTGTGATTGCGTTCAGCAGGATAAAATGTCCCAAAATGTAATACTACACCTGCTGACTTGGAGAGTTGGCTTCTGTTTTTGTAGGGGTTTTGGTGTGATATACTCACTGTATCCACCTGTCTCAGAACCGTTCCCTCTCCAAAAAATAAAGGCTTTCGAGCATCAACTAGGATGAGGTCAAAGTACGACTGCCACGGACGGTGTGGAGTGCCATGCTACAACAAAAAAAACATTACTATGAGCAACAATATATAGCAGGAAACTCTTTAGAAAAGTTTAAAGAGAGGTTGAAAAAAAAAAAAAAAAAAAATACCTTTGGGCCATGGGGGAAGTCAAACAAGTATGTCATAATTTTCTGTAAAACAAATCGAAAACAAAAGCTGGGTTGGTTAAAAGATGATGATGATGGCTTAAACAAATAGTTTCATGAGGGTTAGGGTTAGGTATAGATAGTATGTGCGTCCAAATATTAAACAAACCAGTTGCATGTGTGGCTGTCTGTTGCTCTGACCAAAACCTAAAGAGCTGCATACAGAGGGATTTAAGGAATCATAGGCACAGTTCTGATGCAAAGCTGTTTGAAAAGCTTTTTAATTCGTTCCCTCAACAACTGTCATTTGAACCAGCGTTCTCACAGTCTTGGAAAATCCGGAGATATGAGGGAATTTTTTTATAATGAATATCATTTTTTCTAGTTATGTAAAGCTCTAAAATATTTTATTGGTCAGAAATTACTGAGAGATTGCCATTTGTGAGTAAAAATTTGTTTCTGCCAATTGCTAAGGCAGAAAAGTTCCTAATTTAAAAAAAAAAAATTAATAATACTGATAGCGATAGTGTTGATAATACTAAAAGGTACTGATAAAAACAGTTAAATGTAATAGACTTTAGTGATGGTAGCGGCAGTGCCATATTTAATTGACAGGAATGAAAACGAGGCTGTGAGGTATAGGCTAAAATACAGTGTGTTCAATGGCTTGTTCTATTGTTTAACAACATACTTGTTCAGCTGACGAAATCTTTCCAAAAGGCTTTCAGTACGCGAAAACTCTGTAAAACGGTTTTGAAAGTTGTTAAATGACATGTGGACCTTTATACAGCGCATGCCATTGTAAACACTGTAAGTTTATTACTCACAGCCTGGCGTCTACCCTTACATAGGTCTATTAAAGGATTAGTTCACTTTAAAATGAAAATTAGCCCATGATTTACTCACCCTCAAGCCATCCTAGGTGTATAATATGACTTTCTTCTTTCAGATATCGGAGTTACATTAATAAATATCCTGACGCTTCCCATCTTTATAATGGCAGTGACATAGTGTAAACGTAGTGTAAGCGTTTTGAACTGCAAGAGGCGTTACACTTTCTGTGTAAGTTAAATACGGAAGGCAGTCTGCCGGAAGCTAGATATTTTACTTCATAAAGTTTTAAATATGGATATTTTTCTTACAAAACCCCATCGATTCGCTTCAGAAGGACTTTATTAACCCCCTGGAGCTGTGTGGAGTAAGTTTATGATGGATGTGCTTTTTTGAGCTTCAAACTCAATGGACCCCGCCACTGCCATTATAAAGCTTGGAAGCGTCAGGATACTTATTAATATAACGCCGATTGTGTTCATCAGAAAGAAGAAAGTCATATACACCTAGGATGGCTTGAGGGTGAGTAAATCATGGGCTAATTTTCATTTTAAAGTGAACTACTCCTTTAAAACTGATTATTTTACCCAACATTTGTGTGTGCTATGTTATTAGAGTATTGAGCTGTTAGCTTACATAAAGCTGCCAATGTAAAGCATTCCAAATCTGTCTTTATAGTTAGCATGCTGCCATAGGTGGCTGTTCTTGTGTGCTTGTATGCAGCGAGGCAGCTCACTAGGTTCTGAAAGAGAGCTTATGAATGTGTTTGGATCAGTAAACTCACTTCTGTGTATTTGTAGTCACTGTTGGTGGCTAAGAAAACTTTAGCGACTTCAGTCATGCGGCTCAGCAGCAATGGCAACTTTGCCTTTAAATGAAAAAAAAAAACTTTTTTAGAATTACACTTCCCTTGCAAAATCTAATACAAAAAGGCAAATCAGTAACTTCAAAAAAATTAAAAGACAAACTTACATCTTTCACAACATACTTCTCCAGGTTTTCCACTGTTTTCTCCTTCAGTGTTCCCTGAGTAGATCAGCAACGGAGCAAGTTTATGACATTACTTAAATTATTATTTCAATAAACACCTACTGTTTATATCAATTTTAATCATAGCTTCTTGCTATTAATGTACACAGCAATGTTACTTTGGCAGATTACTCTGACAACTAATATTCAGCATTATTGACTTGACTGCACTGACACTATTGGATGAGAACTGAACTGAGCTGGACGATGACATCACTGTTTTCTGTAGCGCTGCTTTATAGCTGAATTGAATTATTTAACAGTTCTTGAACCAAACTAGATTAACACTGAACTGACAGCAGAATTGAACTCTGTGTGCATCACTGATCATTATTTGCTAAAGGTGACTTGATTTCAGAAAGAAAGAAAGAAAGACAAACAGAGAACCTTTTACCTTAAAATGTATCCAGTCTACAGCGTCTCGGATATCTTGGAACATGCTCTTGAAGGACATGAAGAGGTCTCCATCCTTAAAGCCTGTTTCACAGCTAAAGGTTTAGAAGAACAAAGGGACAGCAGAGTAAGAGGCCGAGCGCCAGCTATGACACATTTTATCGACAGTCAGACATGTTTAAATGGGACAGTCTTCCCTTGTTTGAGGTTGTCCGAGCCAAACAGGAAAGCTCTCTCCCCCTAAAAGGACCAACAGGTGTTTCAGAGGACATGCATCCATACCAAAACACAAATCACAGACTATTACGTTTTAACAGATTTTATCTACACTAAATAGGTCTGGCTGCTTTTTTTCCAGAGCATGAATATTTCCATGCTGTTTAAAAGTTAGAATTTTAAACCGTCTATTTTACGTACTTTACATGCACTGTGATTAGTCATTAGCAAGTTACAGTAAACTGATGATAAATTACGTCATGCATGAACATGAATCCTAGTTGAATCACAGACAACAATCTGCTTGTATCATCCTGTTTTATAGCATAGTTGTAAATGTTTATGATGTATTAAGCTTTTTCTTATCAAGTTGTAACGTGCTTTCTGGTGGACTGATATAGAGCGTCAAATAGTCCTCACCCACAGTAAATGGTACTGATTATCAATCACTGGTATGGCTGTATGCAGTGTCCAAGGCAACAGAGTAATAGAATCATAGTCACTGGAACTCCTACCTGGAATATCGGTCACAGTTTGAGAAGAAGTCAACCAGGCAGGCTAAGAGGTATGTTTCTGTGTGGAGAGAGAGTAACAGATATAGAAAGACAGAGAGTGTGAAAGTTCTCAAATTTAAGCATGAACAACTTACAATTTGTTTTGCACATGATTTAAATTAAATTATACACTACCGTTTAAAAGTTTGGAGTCAGTAAGATTTCTTTTGGAAGAAGAAGAAATTACTTTTATTCAACAAGAATGCATTAAATTGATCAAAAGTTGAGATAATGTTACAAATAATTTCAATTATTTAAAAATAAATTATATTCTTTTGAACTTTCTATCAAAGAATCCTGAAAAAAAAATGCAATACAGTTTCCATAAAAATATTAAGCAGCGCAACCGTTTTCAACACTGAAGGACTGGAGTAAGGCTGAAAATTCAGCTTTTCCATCAAAGGAATAAATTAAATTTTTAAATATATTAAAATAAAAAGTAATTTTAAATTGTAATATAATTTCACAATATTACAGTTTTTACTGTATTTTTGATCAAATAAATTCAGCCTTGTTGAGAATAAGAGACTTTAATATTAAAAACTCTTACTGACTTTTGAATGGTAGTGGGCGTAAAAGTAACATTTTGCCACACCTGCCAATGGCCAGTGCCTTGAGAAAATTTACCGGCCATAAATAATTTTTATCAGCCATTAAACTGTATGTGCATTATTTAAAGGAAGAAAGGAAGGTACGAAGACATGCCCGAAGCAAGGCAACGCAGCTTCTCATTCCCCTTTCAGAGAACCAGGGTTACATACATAACCAGAGACATTCCCTTTCGTAGGGAAGTCAACGCTGCATCATTTGCTGACACTATGGGGACATTAATACCCGCTACGCCATGCTGATAAATGAAGGTTACCAAGCACAGTTTAGTCAGGCTTAAATGTGTCAGCAACCAATTAGGACACATCCTGTGACACCACATCCTTGCTCCCTAGAAAGCTAGTGTTATAGGCCCTAGGAAAAAAATCCCAGAAGCTTCCATGCGCAACCGTTCCTAACATGGGTACTCTTGCCCAAACCAGTCCGAGCCACAGCTACAGGACAGCCCAGAGCTCCAAAGAGCAGAGCTATCAGGGGAGACTACAGACATAGCCTCAGCTAAGTCCCTAGCACTACAATCCAGCAGCCGAACCAGGTGACAGGTAAAATATGGAGTCACTCGCAGCAACTCT
This sequence comes from Coreius guichenoti, assembly GCA_039654105.1. NCBI lineage: Eukaryota > Metazoa > Chordata > Actinopteri > Cypriniformes > Gobionidae > Coreius > Coreius guichenoti. The sequence goes on from CM077170.1 coordinate 27,384,753, forward strand.
ACACTGTTAGACGTCACTGTAGATTTTGCAGCACAGTACTGTAAAAACCTACAGTAAAATACCACATTTCTACATTAAAATACCGTAATTTATTGCATTCTGGGTCATTTCGATTGAGCAGGAATATTTTAGTGTTGCTGTCACCTGGCTGTAATATGCCAGACAATAATACAACAATACCACCTTACATCACATCACACAGACAGAAGAACACAACTGCTGGTGACTGAAGAAGGAGAACAGTGGATTTCTGGAAGTTCAGCAAGGTAATTGCTATAGTGCACATCGTTTTTAGTGTGGAATGAAATGGCAAATTTAGCTAGCGAACGTTGCAATCTTCTCCCTCACTCAGTAATTTCTGGTTGAAAACACAGTAACAGAGTTAGATGTCTACCCACTGATTTATTTCAACCAAACTAGAGTTGATGATTGTTGAAACAGTGGAAAGACAAACTGAAATGGTTTTGGTGCGTTTTATTTTGTTTCTGTTGAGTTTGAATGAAGTTTGTTTTATGATGGTGTACAAGGTAAAAGTACTGTATTTGTCCATGGAGTCCGGTGGTTTTGAGGATATCGATAAACGGCTGTTTGTGTTTAAACAAAAAGGATCTTATGACTAACCAAAATGTGCATCTCTGTGAGGATTCTTTTCATAATGTTGTCCGATCAGAGCCTGTCAGTGCCAAAAATGTAATTGGCCTTTATTTGGATTGGAAGAATTCACAGAGTGAGCTTCCAAATACAAAGATGGGGCTTTTTTATAGCCAGGAGGAGAGCAAGAGAAAAGGGGAACACCCATCTCAAGCTCAACCCACTCAAACTAATAACATGCTCTCAACCAGATCGGATTCGGTATTCAGTATTCCTGATAGAGCAATGGAGCTAGCGGGAAAAGCCCAAAGAAGGGAAATACTCTTGTCAGACTCCTGCAATCTACAAACCCCATGCACCACGGGGTGCAGACGGTCGACTCATCATCCCAGAAAGAGTCAAGCAAGGCTGGAGCTTCCCACTACGAATGCTCACAATGAATGCATTCAGCTCCCTCGAGAGCCTAACGCGCTCTGTGCAAACGCACAGAGAGAGAGTCAAGCAAGAACAGATCTTCCTATCGTAAATGCATTGCAATGAGTGTATCCTACTCCCTTGAGAGTCGAATGCGCTCCGATCGACTCCTAGCTTCACATGCACATACAAACAAAGTGGCTTTTTGAAGACAATAAAGTTGATAACGTGTAATGCAGGCACCCTTTTATACACTCGGTCACTCCATGTAACGTCATCGGACTGCCGTCAACTAATAAGATTGACAGCGAGTCAATCATCAGACACCAGGTTCTGCGGGTCAGCAATTGACGCACTGTTGAGTTTCCTACGAAAAGGAACCGCAGGGAAACTTCTCTTTTGAACTGCTTCTCTTTTGGTTTATAAATCTATTGTCACCATTCTCATTACAAACTCAGGAATATGTTTGGCACGTTGCATTTTCAAATGCACGTTATAAGCGACTCAAACTCACAGCACTTGTGGAAATGGAGTTCGTGTGGCGCAGCATTTACTGCGACCAAGACACTCAAAACAATCATGTGAAAAGATAACAGTGCTGCGCTTCACTCTGAAACATGCAGCGCATCAGATATAATTACAATGCAGTCTTTGCGATTTGATAATTGCGCTAAAGAATATTGCATTCTCAGGCATTGTTAGAATGAATAAAAAAAGTTACCGGCCAACTGGTGATTAACACCCGCCAACTATTCATCTACCCGCCAACATTGGTTTTTACTCACATTTGGCACTTGGCGAGTGTTATTTTTAGGCCCTGGTAGTGTATATGTAAGCAATTATACATACATTTTTAAAAATTAATTATACTAATCCATAACTGCAATTACCTGCTTTAAATGTAATTGGAAGTAATGTGTTGCAATTGCGACTTAAATACAAACCAAGCTTGCATTTTGATAAGAATGAATCACTTCATTACTCACTCTATACTACTGTACAACAAAATTCCAGAGAGAATAACAGCACACAAATACAGTAGAACCTGTTCCTTATTATTACATACAATATGGTAGCAGTTAGTCAGTCAGAACAAAGATCAAATTGTTCAAACACTTTGCAACTGAGGAGTTTCAAATACACACTCCTCACACACACACACACACACAAGTATTAAGAGTTTAAAAAGCCACTGTTAATGTGTCTCTGAATGGCATCCAGTGACAGGGATATGTAAGACAGTGATGGAGTGCCTACCTGGAAGGTTAAAAAGTGTGTTGAGGATGTAGAAGCGTTCTGTGTCATCACGCTGGATAAACTTGTTGGGATAGAGCTCTCGGATGTCAGGGCTGGCAGGGAACACAGGAACATTTTGAGCACATACTCCACAGGTTTCATCAGAGATCAGTAACCAGGCCCATCCATCGGGGGCCGGGATTACTCACCCTCGCAGGAAGTTAAAGCCATGGACACAGACCAGGATGTTTCCGTAAGCATCCACCTTCAGGAGGTTGCCATACATGGTGTCAAACACAAGACCTCTGTAAGAAAGTACAATAAAGGGTTACATGTGCTAATTATCCTATAAATATAATATCACAAGATAATCTTGATACTGATAACATTCTCAAATATGGTCTGCCAATGAGAGTTCATTACCTTGTAGGGAAAGTAGGGTCATAAACAAAACCAAGCAGTTCCTGTGGGTAGCCAATGGAGACCAGCCGCTCCACAGTCAGATCAAAGCCCAAAGATTCATATTCAGGTGATTTGTATACTATAGATAGAGAGGTATTCAGTGAGATACATTGGACAGCATAAATAAAATTAACAGACTACTATATAATTCCATCTGCTACATCCAGTACAGTCCTGTAATAATGAATGTACCATCAAGGAATAGCTCATTAAAAAACGAAAATTCTTTACTTACTCACTGTCATGTTGTTCAAAACCTGCATAACTTTCTTTGTGCTGTGGAACACACACCAAGATATTTGTTGTGTTTGCCCATACAATTACAGTCAATGAGGTGCAAAACAACTCTGAACAATTTTTTTTGTTCAAAATATTTTTTGTGTTTCACGGTAGAAAGAATGTCATACAGATTTTCAATGACATGGTGAGTAAATGATGAACTATGCCTTTTACTATGATGCCTTACAACCAGTCACTTCACCACATTAACATTTTGGAACATTTTTGGCTGAAATTTCTGTAAATTCCCTCCAAGCTAAAGGAGAGAGAGGGAGCTCAATAACCACTGACCAAAAATAAAACAGATAGATGCATGCATGGCAGCGTAAGTGTTGTATTTAAAGACACTGTCTGGGAGCGCTCTTTAGAACAGCACCTGTGATACGTGTCGACCCCAACCTTGTCCTTTCACAGAGCAAGCAAAGGGTACCAGAACATTCACATTACAAAGGCTTAGCAGGGCCATGTATGCTCTGTGATCTAATCCAGTATGAAACCGAACCCACTTGCCCTGGAAGTTTTAAACCCAGTTAGACCCCAAGCCTGTGCAGAGGGATTTGGGTGGTATTTCAGCAACAAAAGCCATTTTGCATGACTCTAATTTCTATATTTGTTGTTCCATCCTCACACCCAAATGAAGAGGAAATTAAAATAAGAAAGACATGTACAGAACAACAGCTTCAGCAAAACTGGGGGTTACTGTACTGTACACAGACACTTCAACTCATTTTACATGTTGTTATTGAAGAGTTGGAAATGTGTTAGGCTTGTTGTTGATGAGGCGGCAGGTCAAAGGGCAGAAGGATCTCTTGAGAGTGGGGAATGAGAACCAGAGGAATGCCTCAGGGTGAACTCCGATGTTTGACCACAACAACCTGCTTGTTTTTTCTACAATAGGCTTTTGTTTGTGCATGTCTGAAGACGAAGCCTTATTCTGTTACGCTACTTGAGAACACCTTTTTGTACAATATATGCAGCTGTTCTATTATTTGTTACTATTAATTTTTCTTTCATAGCTATTCCAAACAAACAAATACATAAATTCCACTTAGATGGTCATAATCGTGTGTGACACATTCAAAACAGAAAAAGATAGAAAAGGTTCTACACATAGTCGTAGACTTTTGTTGAGCTTTTACCAAAACACTTTGTTGTTTAAACAGATTTACAAGCTATGACGTTTTTTTTCATAGCTACCAATTCCTTTGTTATTTTCCTAAAACCTACAGACTGTCATAACCTAGTTTTTCCAGTTCCATCAAACTGACTTAACCAACCACAATTTACCAGTCTGTAAGTTAAATGAGACGGCAAGTTATTAGAATTGTATCCGGTGAGTTTCAGGTCTGTTCCAGGCTTTGAATTTTTACAGATGATAGACAGGCTGTTGAGGGGGAGGTGGACAGAACTGAATCCCCAACAGAGCCACGGCGGAAGTACTGGCGCACACAGGCAAGCAAACCCCAACAGAGTCACTAACTCAGGCCAGATTCTTCCACCCAGATAGCAGCTGTACATAAACACAACTGCCCCTTCCCTTTCTGTTTTTCTCTCTCCTCTTCACTAAGTTCCATGAAGCTACAGCGAAACCTATTTTGAGCCTCTTTTTCCTTACAGTCACTACTCCCATCATCACTCTTTGCTTAACTGCATACCAGTGTTGACCTTGGACAATCTTGTCCCTGAGCTAGCATACTACTGCTAGGGTGAAAGGAAAACAGTTTTACTGAGGTCTGCAGACAGAATATCTATACCTCATTATATGTGGCCTACATATAGGTAGGGTAAAGGTTTAAAGGGTGAAATTAGTTTATGATTATTAACAAAAAAGAAAGGTTATGAGGTATACATTGCTGTGAAATACATATCAAACCCAAAAATGAAATTTATACCTTAATTTACTCACCCTCAAGCCATCCTAGGTGTATATGACTTTTTTCTTTCAGCCAAACACATTCCTGGCTCTTCCAAGCTTTATAATGGGAGTGAATAGTAACAGATTTTGAAGCCCAAAAAAGAGCATCCATCCATCATAAAAGTAATCCATATGGCTCCAAGGGGTTAAAAAGGCCTTCTGAAGCAAAGCAATGCATTTTTGTAAGAAAAATATCAATTTTTATAACTTTATAAAGTATAATAACTGGCTTCCGGTAACAGACGTACACAAGTCTAGTTCTCGCGGAAGAGTGAACTCTGACCCGACGCATGACGTACTGACCAACGCGGAAGATAGGATAAAGCAAACAAAACACCGGTCACGAATTAAAAGTCTAAAACCAGAATTATTAAAGAGAAATATTGTTTGTTGCCCAGCCCTATTTGTTTGAACAGTCTACTCTCACCTAAGCTTACGCTATGCCCATATCCTATGTCATAGGCTGGAACTCGACTCTCTCATGAATGTGCGGACGGACGTTACCGGAAGCTAGTGATTACAGTTTATAAAGTTATAAATATGGATATTTTTCTTACAAAAATGCATTGCTTTGCTTCAGAAGGCCTTTATTAACCCCCTGGAGCTGTATGGATTACGTTTATGATGGATGGATGCACTTTTTTGGGCCAAAAAAAGTTATCATTCACTCCCATTACAAAGCTTAGAAGAGCAGGGATATTTTTAATATACCTCCGATTGTGTTTGGCTGAAAGAATAAAGTCATATACACCTAGGATGGTAGGGGGGTGAGTAAATTATGGGATAATTTTCACTTTTGGGTGAACTAGCCCTTTAAGCTGACTCCAGAGAGTTTTCACCTCCATTACTGACGACAGTAAGATAATGGCAGCTATATTATGCCTTAAACTTCTGTATATATATATGACACATAAGTCCACTCTATTACTTTTAGGTAAATTGATTATTAGCAGCTCCCCAAGAGTAATTTAAGCTCCCCAAAGTCCCCATGCTTTCATTTACAACATCTTATATTTGTCATTCCAAATTCTACAGCTCCAAACTTGTTTTCAACGACCTGTGTGTCACCCTATAGGGCCACTGCAGATTCATGTTTCTTCCTCCATACACCGCATACACTCCTGGACAGATTATTATACATGCATACGTGATCAGCATGAGGGTATGATGACAGGCTGGAGTTCATGGCTCATGTTACCTTTAGTAAAAAAAAAAAGTCATTTGTATTCGTTGTACTGGATAAACAAACTCCCCCAACCCCTCAGTCCGTCCATCAAGCTCTCCCTAACTAACACGTTATGGCTGACTTTGGACTGCTGTCAGGTTTTTAAACAGCAGCATATAGACTGTAATGAATGCATATTTCATTTACTAAATTGATTAAAAAATGTAAAGTGTTCAGAAGTAAAAATTACCCTTCTTTTTAAACAACAGTTTTATTTCTCTGTCCTGTAAAAAAAAAACATTTAGTCTATACAAAGAATGCAGAGGTGGCGGGTTTCCTCTGTGATTTAATGGACTGTCAGGTTGAAGAGCTGTCAACACCAAGCTTAGATGAAGAGTTTGTTCCACAGCTCTGTACACGTGCAGGGTATTATCTTGCTCGCTGGTCCCAATCACAAAGGGGATTTGGTTGAGCAACGGACTCAATAAGCGACAGGAAATATTAATCAGGGCTTGGATTGAGCATTGTGTTGGAAAGTGGTCCTGAAACCCTCTATGGTTTGGTATAATGCTTCTTTGTAGCCTGGATTTGAGATCAACAATGAATACTAACATCTATTAATATTCCATTGTAGTGCCAACACTTGTCTCCACCAAGAGCGAAAAGTGATTTTTTTTCTTGAGAGAGTATAACATGTCCATTTAATAAATAAAATATTGATTGGTAATTAAAGTCGTACGGATTGAACGACATCAGGGTGAGTAAATGGTGAAAGAATTATAACTTTTTGGTGAACTATCAAGAGTGATGTATTAAAAGTTAGTTGGCTAAAAAGCACATCTCAGGATTGTAAGACTACAGTATGTTTCCCAAAGAATTTGTGTCTGTTTCCATTTAATGACTGTTATTGATTTCTGAGGACCTCTGAACTGCGGTTGCAACCTGATCAGAGGATAAGAAACAATATAGGGTTTGTACTTGTAAACATTTGCACTTGGTTACAGCCAGCTGTAATGTGGAGGATGTCAACAGCTGAGCGGCCTTTAGCTAAGGCCACATTAGCCAGTTGGCTACGATACACGCTATCCGCCTCTTAAGAGCATCAATTCTAACTGTCAAAGAACTGATCTGCTCTCTCAGGGCCCACAGCCCGGATTTAGCGAGGACTTTATCCACCACCAGCAGCTGAGTCCCTGGGACCAATAACAGAAAGCAAAGGGATTTCAGAAACCCAATGCATCTGATCCACGTTAAACTGCTGCACCATACAAACCAACCCCTCTCTTATTTCAGGTTCTTGGCTCACCTAAATGACATAAATATATTAAGCTGTAAATAATTGGCTTGTTTATGTTGATAGTCGTTTAAACAAACTAAGCTCCTAGCCAACAAGACAAACTCTATGGTTTAGATCACATAAAATAGAGAACTTTGGGACAGATTTACTAAACAGGGCAAATTGGTGCAAGAGCGCAATTCCAAAAAAAAAGTTGATGGGAGTGGATAGTTCTGCGCGTGATCTACAGATGATGCACAAATTAAAGAACACAGACGCAGCCGGACCATTTCCATGACCAACGCAATCTACCAAGAGCAGCGCGAATTAGCGTCTGGTTTAAGACATGCTTTTTTGGGCGGTAAATAATGGCACAAACACCAGTAAATTGACGAGCGCAAACATTAGTAAATCACCTTGCATGATTCATTTAAATACTCTCCTCCCATAAATTTTGCGTCTGAAAGAGAAACTCCTACAAACGCATGCATAACTGTCCACGCCTTTTCAGCGCTAATTTTTCACCGCGTGTATTTAGTAAATCCTGACAGTCGTTTTTTAATGCCAAAAGAGGGTTTGCGCTAGTACAAGCTGTTAGTAAATCTGGCCCTTTGTGTATAAGAGACATCACCTCAGTTTTCCAGATTCCAAAACCAGGTGAGGAGTAGCTAAATATACCCAAGAATCCTACTGTATATTTACCCTGAGATTCTAAGCAAGAGTGTTACTGGCTCCATTTGAGAGACATAAACATAGGGACAGATCTAGCAAGGTTTTTATAAATCAGCACATTCCTACTATTGTACATGCAAAAGAGACGTTTGACTGTAAACAATTAAGCGTGATGAATTAAAGTAGCAAACACCTCACCTGCTAAAGTGTAGTCCATGTCAAAGCCAAAGCATTTAATCTTTTCCATGGCCAAACTTCTGTTCACAAACACTCTGGGGAAGAAGGGGAAAGAGTCAGAGGTGTGTTTGGTTGCAATATTCTAACAGGATTAGGAACCTATTAAACTAGTCTAAAAACAAGACTGTGATTTTTCAGAATTTCATAAGCAAACAATTTAGCACCAAGGGACCTTATTCAAACATTCTTGTGAAGGAATTATATCAATCAGTCTCTACAGGACTAATACAAACTCCAGTCAGATGCTAAATCATTTCTCAATTTCATAATAAAATAAAATAAAATTAAATAATAAAATTAAATTATAGGGATGATCTTTTCATAGTAAAGGATACCTTTCAGAAACCAATATCAGAAACCACTACAGTATGGCATTCAAGGCAATAAATAAACTCACATTCCCTGTGATGGGGCCAAGATGATCTGCATTTATTGTGCACACTGACAGCCCTATGAGCTTTAGTCCATAAGCCATGATATTTAATGCCAAGATATGAACACAAAGGAAATTCTGAATCACTCTGTGCATGCAATAATCTGATACTCACACAAATGATTCACAGAAAACAACAGACATTTGTGCAACAGAGATATTTGTGTATGCACTGCCATTGCATTCATAATTTTACAAGAGCTTTAAAGTTTATATCGCATCCAGAAAATATTTCAATTATATGAAATAACTAATAATATTTTTACTACAAAAAAAGTGGAAATGTTCATTAGAGACATCAGACCTGTGCTAAACGTTTTTTTCAACCCGATAAAAATTTCCGTTTTTTTTTTTTTTTTTAATAAAAAGAGAGAAATTCTACAAAAAAAGAGAATCATTAACTACTAAAAAATGACTTTGATCAAACCTACCTTGTGGTGGCATAACATTGGACTACATCCCATGATTCACTTTTCCAGCTAGGACCTGTGCGCTGCATTCTGAGTGGATGTCACTGCTCTATCTGGTCTGTCAAGCCCATCTCCCTGTTACCCCACAGTTTAAACAATAGCCCCCTCTCTCTGCTTTCTTGTCATTGAATTTCTGACTTGTTGCAAAAATGATTGTGCCAGTTCTATAGCATTCTCTGTTGTTGTGCCAGTTGTTGAGTTGTTGTTGTATGGTTGTTTGCTTCCCTTCAAAGACATCTAGAACAATCAACAAAAGCAGGAAGAACCAAGCGGGCGCAGCGGCTCAGACAACAGAGTGTGCATCACTAGTTAGAGACAGCTGGTAAACAGATTACTCTTCTATCTCAAATAGATCCTGTTGCCCTATTCTGTAATAGGCTACTTATACTGTACCAGAGACATAATACGCGGATCACTCGTATAAAAGTGAATGGAAGAAATATGGCACCTGTAAAATAGGAAGTCCCACCTTTTCGAGTTTGTTTACTCACCAGCGTGCATGTGAAAATTAAAGCTTTTAATTGATTTTAACATTGTTGTCAGACTTTTTTTAGTTTAGTAATATTTTGTTGAAATTAGTGATGCACCAAAATGATTTTTTTACCGAAACCAAAATTCAAGTTTAAAATTAGCCCAAAACTAAATCTAAAATTTAGATAAATGGGAACTTGAATAATTTAACTCGGTATGCTGTTCAGGGTGTTGTGTTCTCAGGTGATAAATGAAACCAGTCGTAGTAAAGTTCTTTAGTAACGAGTTGTCTCAGCTGAACACATTTTACATATTGATGCTTTAGCAACATTTTTGGACATGTTTGTAGCTTATTCACGTTGTGTGCACAAAACAGACCCTGACATGGTTCAACCACGTTATCGGAGAAACATTAAAGGTTTAGTTCACCCAAAAATGACAATTCTGTCACTAATTACCCTCATGTTGTTCCAAACCCGTAAGACCTTCGTTCATCTTCGGAACACAAACTAAGATATTTTTGATGAAATCTGAGAGCTTTCTGACCCCTCCAGAAAGTTTTTTTGCAAAATTTTGCGCACAAAAAGTATTCTCATCGCTTCATAAAAGTAAGATTAAACCACTGGAGTCACATGGACTATTTTACTGATGTCTTTCCTACCTTTCTGGCCCTTGAAAGTGGTAATTAAATTGCTGTCTATGGAGGGGTCAGAAAGCTCTCGGATTTCATCAAAAATATCTTCATTTGTGTTCCGAAGATGAATGAAGGTCTTACGGGTTTGGAACAACATGATGGTGAGTAATTAATGACAGAATTTTCATTTTTGGGTGAACTAAGTTTTTAATTGTGTGGTCAATGATTTCGGCCCTCCAAAACTAATATCTCTATCTCTTAATGATGACGTTTCAACTTAATTGATACACCAACATTTCAGCAACTGTTCAAATATATTCAGCTAAAACAAATTAAAAATAACATTTTTTGGTTTTGGCTGACTATTTTTGAATGGTTGCCGAAATTTTGGTGCATTACTGATTGAAACGTCATCTTGATAAACAGATTTTTTCAGGGGCGGATTAACGCATAGACTAACCTAGGCTGAAGCCTAGGGGCCCAAGTGATCAGGGGGCCTCTGTTCAGCGGTTTTTGCAAATATTTTCTGATTAATCTATTTCTACAGTATTAGTAATTACTAGTGTTACTGGATGGAGGTTTAAAAATAACAGGCAATTGATGAGTGTTCAGCGAGCATGACGGATTAATGTTACATCACCCCTCCCTACGTCAGTTTCAGTTGTAAACTCACTCCACACCAGTCACCAATGCTAGCCTAGTGAGGAGTGCTCGTTTTCTAAACTGGCACTTGTCAAGAACAGGTACTGTTAATCTGACAATGCCCAACGCCATTGGATCAGAGCGCTGTTAACCACTGCTTATTCGCTGCCCATTGTTGCCTGTAAATTTGATAATACTCAACACAATTGGATCAGATCCCTGTCAATGCTTTGGCAATGTAAAGCCTTTTTACCATGCCAATAAAGCTACTTGAATCTGAATTTGTCAACCGCTGATTGACTTGTAATGTGGAGTTCTTCAAACAGGGGGAGAGACCACAGATATAGCCCTGGTTGTACTGAGTCAATGTTCTGATTACTTTCATGTGACTGATCAAGTTATTTGGGGTGCTCTAGAAATCCCTGAGCCTAGGGACCTGTGTAGACCTTAATCTGCCCCTGGATGGTTTTCAGGTTATTGTATGCTTATTACCAATATAAATAGCCTGGGGGTGTTACAAAGATGGTGACCGCATGAACTGACTTACCTTAAAAAGACTTTGACTGTATTAAGGGTCACAGATTTAGTCATTAATATACATAGACTGTAACCTTCTTTCTATTTTGTATATTCTACAGCTCCACCACTAAGTTCCACAGAGTTAACCAATTTTTCACTGCACATCACACACACCAGATAACACCAGTGCCTTTGGACCTCAAATAGACTGTACAGACAGTGGAATCCTTGCCTTGACACTAACATTTACTTTTCCTTATCTCAACCCACTTATCTGAGTAATGGAAAAAAGACAGTGAACTTTTGGCTTCAGCAAGGAGAAATGTAAAGTCAAAGTTCACGTAAAGTAGGAAGAGTAAACTACACGTACAGACGTGACCTTTGGTTGGATTAATGCCACAAGTGTGATGGCGTGCATTAAAGAGGCAGATGTTTGCGACGAACCGCATGGCACTCCTTTTATCTATTGAAGATTGCATAACTCCACTGCATGGTAGTTCACCGCACAGACATATTTGTTGGGTTGCACAAGCTCCTCTACTTTTCTCAGTCACATGTTCTACCATTTTCACTATATAGTTTGAACCATAGCTTCAGGGTTTGGCCTATAATTTTTTTTTAAACTTTAATTTCACCAGCGCCGTTCGGCACATAGGGCAGCAAGTGTTCTCCATCGGCTTCATTGGCATTGGCCTATAATTAGGTATCCTTTTTCTTTATTTTAGCTCAAAATCCCAATTTACCAGAGGAGCTGCTGTCTAAATACTAGTATCCTTTCTTGACAGAGTTGCTTACATTCTTAATGTAGCACATAAAATCAGAAATCATGGAGTATGTGCTAATGCAAAGCTCAGTGAACTATTATACACTCTGCAATCCACTAAAATGAGTGGATTGCAAACAAATGACACTTTTTCTAAATAGAAAGAATTAAAGTATCTGTGTAAATATTCAAAATGCTGAAATGTCCTTCTTAGGAAGCCTAGCGACCCAATTTTAAACACAGTCATTATACAGTCAGTCTATTCTTCTGATCTACCTATGGTAGGCCTCTCTCCTGTATTTCTTCATTGCCAGGCCGTCCATGTTTGCCGGGAGGTCTGCATAGTCCTGAAGTCGATCACTCCATGATGTCGTCATCATTAAACTTGTCAGTTCTGAATCTGTAAAAAGATTTAAAAGACCTATTAAATACTTAAGAAAAAAAAAGAAATAGAAAAACCTCAAGCAATGCATATTAAGTTACTCTTGCTTCTTATCTATCTTAGGCCCCAAAATATCCCATTAAAGAATGAATGCACTTAGATTTCTTAGATAGGATTAGTTATTATCTGTAGATTCTATCACCTATTAAGCAAGCCAATACACAACTTCTGGGATCGTTTATGTGCCAACTTCTAATCGAATTGCATCAGACTGATTTGATTATCTGAGTAATTTAAATAGAAAGCATTAAGCCTTGAAACATTTTGTCTGGCTGTCTCTCAAAAAAAGTTTTTTTTTTTTTTAAAAAGCCTGTGAGAGTCATTGTGAAAATGCTTTTATACTGCTGACAGAAATGTTTGACATGTATTATGTCAACTTCTGGTAATTAAACTATGCTTCCAAATTGGTGTGTAAAATATAAAACAACCTCTGTGTCTAAAATACTTCATATTTGGTACGGAAACAGTTCAAGTATGTGCGCAAAAAGCAAGCAAGCAACCAAAACACAGACAACCTGATATTTTCTACCCTCTTTCTCTTGAAAGAAGTTAAATTACACCTCACAAAAAAATCTAAGCACCATCCAAACTATTGAAACAAGATGAATGACATGCAGTATAGAAGCTTGAGTCAGCATACTGGAGCCAGTGGCCTTCACAAAGGCTGACTTGCACAAACAAGCTGGAGACCTTAAGGGCAATGGAAGGAGATTTTCCCACCAGCCGTCTATTTTATGAACGTAATGTTGAGGGAAAAGGGGATGTGAGATGGTAGGGTTTGAAAAGAACTTCAGGCCGTGCTGACATCATTTTTCTCTTCTGTAATAGCTTGCTTCTTAGAAAAGCATTTTATCATTCTTTCTCTATTTCAAACATTTAGACATGCTCCTTAGGACATACAGCAGAAAAAACGGCCTCCTTTGAAAAAAAAAAGTAGGTTAAAACTCTTTCATTTAATAAGCAAAAATGTACCCCAAGCGGGCAGCTATAGTGGCTCACTGTGGTCTATCAGACGGATTTGCATCTAAATTTTGGGGGGGAAAGAAAAAGAAAGAAAGTTTTTCTTCTTTTGAGTGCTTTTGGTCCCAAATAGACACACAAAAAAGAAGAACCTTTATTTTTTTTTAAAGTTGTTTATATTGGCAGACATTCAGCTGTCATGTGAGAAGTAGAAGGTTGATGGGTTTAAGTAACCTTGCAGTAGGTAGCTCTATATTTCGCAATATTTAAATCTATCTATCTATTTCACAAATAGTACAGATTAGGTATTCACAAATAACTAATAGTTTGACCCAGATTTAGCTTCGAAATGTTATGCCAAGTCATACCTCCTTACAAAGCCTCAGTAACTGGAGACGAAAACTTACTCATATAAACAACTAACATGAACCAATTTGTTGCTTGCACTATTAAGATGATTTTTTGCAAGTCATAACCACAAAAAGTTACATTCAGCAGATGGAAAACAAGGACAAAGCCCCCGAGGACGTTATAAGGGCTGGCTAAGGCTAAGCAGCTATAGAATTTCCCACGAAAATGGCTGAAAAGGAGCTTGACAATCTACCAGTTTTGATGTGTAAAGGATGTATTAACGTTAAGCATTCATAATATTTGGTATCGCGTCTGGTATCTTGTTTATTTACGCTCTGGTAAAATATATTTTGACTGGAGTTTGAGCACACAGCGCAGTGATAAACATTTTGAGCTTCGTGCAGAACATCAAACATCACCCACCGACCTTTTCATTTAAGCAGAACACAAGCGTAGAGACATTAATGCCAACAATACAAACAAACCGTTGACACTAACAACAACTGTAAGTTCAACCCGATTCGCTCACTCACCTTCCGTCAATGCACAAAAGCTCAAGTGCACAGGCAGCGCTGTAAATCGCGGTGACTTCAGGAAATAAAAACAAGACAGAAATTGCTGCAGTTGCTACTCAAGTGAAGCTGCAAGTCTCACTGTTAATGTGAATCAAAAGCTCGTCTTTTCATAACCGTGTTGTAAGCAGTTGTTGAGGGGCAGGACGAGGCGGTGCTTGCGCTGTGCTACATCCAGAAGAGGAGGAGCAAAACCTGTCAACACATCAGAGACGGCGAAATGTGAAGGCGGGACCGCCTGACTCTTGAAGATGGTTGGTCCACTGACAGATCATTGTTTACAGGATTTTTAGCCTGGTTGCTTACGGTAATACTTTACAGTAAGGTGTTAACGCAATAGTTTAAGTAAGCTAACTAATTTTACAGCATCTTGGTTAATGTAGTAAACAAACAAGGTGTTTTCAAAGGAGGGGGAGGCCACAAAAGGGAGTGCTGGGGGTAGAAAAGTTAAGAGAAAAACCGTATAAAATGTAAAATAAATAATAAAAAGTAAGATTTAACTGACTAAATAAATAATTTGAAAATAAATAAAAATTGATTACATTTAAAAGATGGATTTAAATAAATCTAACTAGTACTAGCTACTGTTGAGTTGGAAAAAAAAGCATAATTATAGTATAAACTAAAATAATATTTTACACGTATATTAATTCATATTGAAAGTATCATTTTCACATAGCTAGACATATAATGGTTATTATTAGATGAAAATGTATAGCTGTCTTTTAAAATTTAGGATGGGGGTCCTATTATGAACTAACAATGAATTTATAATTTTCATTAACCAAGATTAATAAATTGTGTAAAAATGATTGTTCATCGTTATACCTAATGCATTAAACTATTATTAGAATCAGTGTTGGGTGTAACTAGTTACTAAGTAATTAGTTACTGTAATTTAATTACTTTTCTCTTGAAAAAGTAAAGTAAGGGATTACTCTTTTTTCTGTAATTTAATTACAGTTACTTCTGATGTAATTGAATTAATATATACTAGTGTATAGAACAATTATATATAATACAATAGTGGAATTAACATCAACATTTAAAGTCTAACTTTAAAATGCATGTTTTTATGTATCCTCACATTTGTAATACTTTGGTCAGTTCATAAGAATAATTGATGTAGTTTTAGATTATTTATTGGAATGAATTAAAAGAGCCGTTTCATGTCTACCCTTGAATCACTTGACTAGTTGAGGTTGATATTGGATTTAGAAAGTAATTAGTAATAAGTAATTAAATACTTTTTGGAGAGAGTAATTTGTACAGTAATCTAATTACACTACTGAAGATGTAATTAGTAACTAGTAATTAATTACTTTTTTAGAGTAACTTACACTGATTAGAATGAACTAATAGCCTATTCGGAATTTGGATAACACCATAATATGAATGAGCAATATATTTTTACACAATTTATTAATCTTTGATAGGGGTTAGGGGTTGTTTATGTTAGTTCATTAGTTCACATTGCATTAACTAGTGTTTACAGATAGGCCTACAACTTTTGATTTTAAAATGTATTAGTAAATGTTGAAATGAACATTAACTAAGACTAATAAATGCTGCCTGCAGAAGTATTGTTCATGGTTAGTTCCTGATAACTGATGTTGTTAACTAATGCTAACAAATGAGACCTTCCGAATTTGCTAAAGGGTATGTTTTATTTATTTATATATATATATATATATATATATATATATATATATATATATATATTTGTTTTAATACCATTGAGATACTATTATAGTTAATAGTATATTAATATTAATATTTTAATAATATTTTACATTTCACATTTTACATTTGTTTTAACTGAATTTTTTGTTGTGATTTTGTCGTTTTTATTGTTTTTATTCATCTTTTAAATATATCTTTCTAGTGTTATTAATATTTATTTCAGTTTTAGTTTTAGTTTTTTTAGTAAATCAAGTTAAGCTGTAAACAAAAATGAGAAATGTCCCTTTAAGGTTCCGTTAGGTTTGTTTACTTATTTGTATTTTACTTTATTTCAGATAATGTTTATTTTATTTCAAGTAATGAATATAATCAAAACTCAATCTCCCCCTCAGCACACTTTCCAGTGTCTTTAACAATCAGCTTAAGGTGTTTCAGAGAGGTTCTTGTTATCTTTTCTGTCTGCTGCCGCAATGTCTCTTCCTCAGATCATAAAACGTTCACAGAATGCCACAGTTTGCCATCTGCCTTGTGCATTATATGTTCACCACATTTAGATAGTTATATTATCCTCACACAGCACCTGACAGATGTTTTCCCACATGGTCTCCTGTGTATTGTATGATGACATTGTATGTAATTATACTGTGTTCATTGTTGTTGTTGTTAGACAAAACTTTTCTTTCAGGGATCAGTAAAGTAGGCCCTACATCTATCTGTATGTATCTAATTAATAGCTATACACTGTATATTGTTTAGCTGACTATTTTATTCAGACACTTATATAGCGATAACCCCCTATAGGAGCAGCCAGGGTTAAGTGCCTTGTTGGTTAATTGGGTTAATTGCCTCATCTTTAATCTCACACTGTTATAAAAGTAAAAAAAAAAAAAGGGAGAACAAAAGTTTAAGAGTAGTTTGATGAGTAATTTAATGATTACATTTATTATTTGTGTAGCTATAGGCAGATAGATTCAATCATATTCAATAATATATATAATGAAACTGATTCATTTCAATATTTTAATGCTAGATTTTATTAAATAACCTGAAAATGTATCTCATATGGTGTTATTTAATACATTTTATTTTAGAACCCTGTATGCCCCATCATACTCTTACTGTGGAATTCATTAGTTCATGCGTTTAAACAAAATTCTTGTCAACCACATTTCCAATCTCAAAAAAATGGTATCACAAATACTGTCTGAATATGAAGGCCACACAAGGACATGGAATAATGAAACGTTTGCCAAACCACCTTATTCGTTTGCCTTCAATCTGTTGAGATCTCGAAGCAGCCAACAGATGGCAGCAGTGTATAACTGCCATGAGATTGCTGTGTAGCCCTATTTTATTACTTTTACATTTACAGTCCTGTCGAGTTTAACATAATTATTGTTATGGCTTCATTACTATTCACAAACTAGACAGGTTAAATCTTTGGCAGGCTATCTGTGATTTATTGGTTGATATGTGAGGAACCTAGTTGTGTAGATGAACTTCCTGATGCATTAATATTTTTATAACTCTGATCAAAATGGACAAAAGGAAACTATTTTTACTATAAATATATATTCTGTTGCATTATTTTCCTGTTACCACTGTAAAGCTGCTTTGAAACAATTGCCATTGTAAAAAGCGCTATATAAATAAAGGTGATTTGATTTGATTTGATAATCGGTACACATTTAATATTTTTCATTAATTAAAAAAATGCTGCAGTAAAAATGGATGTACAATATGAATTAGCCCACCTGCAAATTGACAGAGAAGGATCAAACATATTGGCCATTCAAAAGTGATGGTTTTCATAAGAAATAAATCCTCATTTTATACTTCTACTATATAGAGATGGGCATTCCCAGAAGTCTCTGCATCAACCATGGCAGTACTAGCAGTAGTTGAACTCAATGAACTCGTCATTAGACCTATTTGACCTTTTTACGAACAGTTCTAAACAGCGTAATTTTGACATAAATTTGTAAATTAACAATACAATTGTGCAGATATTATAATTTTTTTTTTACTTAATAAATAATAATAATAGGCCTAATAATAATAATATCAGCAACAACAATAATAATAATAATAATAATAATAATAATAATAGACTAATAATAATAATAATAATAATAATAGTAATAAAACTTAGTGCTCTGATTTAGCAGAATGATATGTGTATGGTTGTGTGTTCTTGACATAGGTGGGGTCTTATTTTCAGAGATGGGGTGGCACTGGGTATTTTTCACAGAGGTGACATGATGGTGTGTGAGTGAGTAAATAAACGATAAGGTAGCATTTTGTTGACATCAGCACTGCGCCAAAACGGACAGTTCCATTCGCTTGCTGCTGCCGACCTGAGTTTCCAGTGAAGGACTGAGCAGAACATAGGCAGAAAGCACTCTTTGTGCCTTTAAAAGTTAAAAATAACCTATAGATCAGCTAATTTGTCGTATTTCTTCGGGTCTGTCCATCTGAAACATCTGCAGTGAGGGAGGTTTAATGCGAATAGCAGCACGGGTAAATTATTGATTGGGACGGTCCTGCTATAAAAGGAGACGCCGCCTGGGTTCTGCTCTTGTCTTCAAACGCCAAGATGAGCTACGGATCCGACATCTACTCTGCCTCTTCCTACCGGAAGATCTTCGGGGACTCCACCCGCTTCTCAGCCTCTCCATCCCGGCTGAGCAGCCCCCGCAGCGGGTTTAAGTCCCAGTCCGTGACCCGAACCAACATCCCAAGCTCCTACAAGCGTTCCACCCGATCTGCCTATCCATCTTTGTCTCTGGAAAGCTTCGACTTCACCCAGAGCACAGCGCTTAATAATGAGTTCAAAATCATCCGTACCAACGAGAAGGAGCAGATGCAAGGTCTCAATGACCGTTTTGCGATGTTCATTGAGAAAGTTCGCAATTTGGAGCAGCACAACAAAGTGCTGGAAGCCGAACTCGTGACCCTGCGCCAGCGCCAGACAGAACCGTCGCGTTTGGCCGAACTCTACCAGCAGGAGATCCGGGAACTGCGGTCCCAACTCGACGAACTCAACGCGGAGAAGAATCAGATGATGTTCGAGCGCGACACCATTGAGGAGGAACTTCAGAAACTCCAGGAGAAGTTCGAGGAGGAGATAAGAATGCGCGAGGAAGCTGAGCAAACACTTAGGGCTTTCAAGAAGGACGTGGACAACGCCACCATGGTGCGCCTAGACCTGGAGAAAAAGGTCGAATCCCTTCTGGACGAGATCAATTTCACGAGAAAGGTGCACGAGGAGGAGGTGGCTGAGCTCATGAACATGATCCAGGCTGCCCAGGTGTCTGTTGAGATGGAAGTGTCTAAACCCGACCTTACGTCCGCCCTCAAGGAGATTCGCGGCCAGTACGAGTCGATTGCGAGTAAGAACTTGCAGTCCGCTGAAGAGTGGTACAAGTCCAAGTTCGCCGATCTTAGCGAACAGGCCAACAAGAGCAACGAGGTAATTCGCGCGAGTAGGGAAGAGCTCAACGAGTTCAGGAGGCAGCTGCAGTCCAAGACCATTGAAATCGAGAGTTTAAAGGGAACCAACGAATCACTGGAAAGGCAGCTTCATGAGATGGAGGACAGGAACAACGCTGAGATCATGGGTTACCAGGTTGGTTTCCTCAATTTTGATATTAGCTACGCGTGTTCAATTAAGTTAAGGCATAACGATTTTTTACCTTTTTAAAAAAAAAAAAAAAAAAAAAATTATTAAAATGATATTGACGCTTTCTTAAAACAACCAAAAACAAACAAACAAACAAAAAAAATAACTAAACATTTTTTAAATAAAATATCAGCGTTTGAAACTTGTGTTTCTGTTAACCAAACAGCAAACAAAAGATTCCTGTGAAATGGGCGTGACAACAACAACTGACTGTATGTTACTGCTCTGTCCATGGTGCTAAATTGACTTCAGACAGTTACTTACCAGACAAAGCTAAATGAACAGCCTGTATTAGATATTTTATTTATAAGGCTTCCCAAACCTTTTAATATAACAGTTATCATAAAATAATGATAACAAAGTGTCATTAAATAATGAATGTAAGTGCTTTAGCCCATGACAAAAATCTAAAAGCTTTTCCGCAAGCATCACATTTTAATTTAGGTAAAAGTAGCCTGTAAAATCTTTCTTTCTTTTTCTTTCTTTCTTTCTTTCTTTCTTTCTTTCTTTCTTTCTTTCTTTCTTTCTTTCTTTCTTTCTTTGCATTGGAGGTTTCATAAAGATCCTTTAAAATTAATGGAAATCCATCCAAATTCATGGATTCCATTGCACAAAACATTCTTAATAGTGGACGAAAGGTTCTTTAGATTATTAAATTGCTCTTCACACCATACAAGAAAAAAAATCAGAGAGATCTGTTCACTGAAAGGTTCTTCGGGGAACTCAAAAATGGTTAATCACTGCGAAAACCTCTACTTTTTAAAGTGTAAATATTTCTCATCCAATCAAATCATTAAGTGTAAATGCAGCAGTTTTTTTTTAATTATAACTATATCATGTAACATCACCCAGGATTCAATTGGGCAGCTGGAGAATGAGCTGAGGACCACTAAGAATGAGATGGCCCGTCACCTTAGGGAGTATCAAGACTTGCTGAATGTCAAGATGGCGCTTGACATAGAAATTGCTGCTTACAGGTATAAACAACGTTTGCTTTTGACATGTTTAGGTGTATGCTAGTGAAATGTCCATTCAGTCATACTATCCATTTTTTATCAACATACCTAAAATGAAAAGTGTGAGAATTACTCTTATGGAATCTGCTGATGTGATACAGAAATGTACTGCACTGTCATCCCACCTTTTCCACCACACCCTCACCACCTTCTCTTTGTTCACCCTCTCCTTTATCGCCCCTCTCAGGAAACTGTTGGAAGGGGAGGAGACACGTATCAGCACTGGGATCAACTACCCCACCCCCGGCTCGGTGTCCAGCTACAGCTACCAGTCCCGTATGTACAGCAGCACCAGCGTGAGCGGAAAGAAAGAGGGCAAGGATGATGACGACAAACATCAGCAGAGCGGCAAATCCGTCAAAGGCTCCTCCCAGTCTGACGACTCCAAGAAGGGTGACAAGATCGACTCTGGAGACGTGAATTCCACCAACCAGAAAACCTAAATGTCTCACCCCTCTTACTTTCATCCTCTCCTCCCTCTGCCTTCTCCATTACTCTCTTTCCTTTTCCTTTTACTCCCCTCCAAAAAGGGGGTCTCAGAGAGGAATCTAGTGTATTTCAACTTATTCTCCACTAATTAACCTCCCACTCAGTCACAGGGCAGCAGTCCCTCTGTAGCAAACCACTAACTGCTCAAGACACCCCAGGTGTCACATTGTTCAATGCATATATTTCCAGGGCTGCACTGTGCTCATATCGCCCCTGTTAACTGCACTGTAATGGGCTTCTCTCAGCACACTCTGTTAAGGAAATGTTTAAGTGTTTAGCTTTGTTGAAGGTAGCTTTTTCTGCTGCAGTTTTTCCACAAGCCAGCACACAACTTGTCTCATAATGTAAGCTGTACGTAATGACAAAGCAATTATTGTCTTTGCATCATGCCAGCCCTTGTAACAATTGCATCTGTTTCTTGACTCCAGTTAACTTCTTGGCATGCTCATACATTCCTGCCAAATAAATAAATAAAAATCCAGAACTAGACATGCAAAGCTTCAAAAAACTCCACTCAGTCAAATTCCTCTCCAAGACTGCTCTTGATTCCTCTTTAAACATCTTCTTCCAATGCCCACCCATTTGCCCTTTAAAAACGACAAGGATTTGAGCAAAGTCCCCACTGCATGAGGTGTGTCTGGTGTTTGCATGGTGACTGTATGTAGGTCCAATAGCAGTTTACCAATACTTTCATAGCAGTGTGCCTGCCATCCCTTTCAGTACTTAAGGCTGCATTAGTTCTGGGAGCGAGAATGTTACACAATACTGCTGAAGCCTTTCACATGCTGCTAAATGCTAGTGATTAATAAGACATTTGACAAATACTGTATAACCAATCAAGTCAGGGCACTTAAATGTATGTAAACAGCATCTCATCCATATCAACTGTCAGAACAAAAGGGAAAGGGTAGAATGATTGGGGAAATAGGGAGATAGGTATTGTGAAAAGAAAGTGTGAGTTTGAATGGGAAACAATAAATGCAGAGGAAGGACTTTTTTGAGCCAGCTTTAAGTTTAGTATACCCTGCCGCTTCTGAGTTTGTCCAGAATTGGTTGTGTTTGGGCGGATAAAAGAAAACTATATTTAGAAGTTAGAATATACATAAACATCTCAACAATCTCCTTGTATACTTATGGATGCCTGAAGCACATTGGCAGTGTGAAAACACAGTCACCAACACAACTTATCACAATGTGTCTCAGACACCTAAACTTACTTGAATCTAGTTCTCTACACTCAGTGTACTCTCATGCAAAGAAGCCACTGTCATAGTGAACCTCCATGGGTCAACAATGAATCTCTTTAGTAAACTTATAACATGTAAATGCTAGTGAAATATCCTCATAACACTTCTGCTACACTGCCAGGTTTTGATACCACTTGCCTCTTGCCTGTATGGCTTTGTTAAGCCTGACTTGCTGCACTCTTTCAATGGATAGTTTGAACGGATTGATATAGTTGGACTTAATCTACTACTAAGCAAGTGGATAGATTTCTTTCTCTGTCGGAATTCATTTTCCCCGATAAACACTGTGACATTGGCATGCTTAGCTGCGAGGGAATGTCAGGCAAATCTGGAAATTTGTCTTTCCATTCTCACAGATGCTCATTAGACCTGGTAACCCTGTCACCAAAATCTGCATCAGATCTGAACGTTTTGGGAATTGTTTGGTTATTTTTGGGAGGGCCAAAGGTGATTGCACAACGCGTAGCGACACAATGCAGTTTGAAGAAGAAGAATTTCAAACCTGCACTGCCAAACTTTTGTAATGCATGTGCGATCAACATTCCTCCTTAAAAAGGCAACCCACTTTTACACCAATATATAACAATTCATCTAAAATGCTACTGTTTATGTATGAATGCTCTAGGTTATAAAAATGCCTTAAGCCACCAGCAGCTTTCTGAATCTGGCAGGGTGTGCATTCATATTTTATTTCTGTTAAGAATGTGACCTTGTTTGCTATCTAGTGTGTAGGGGCCACTGTGTACTGGATGACTGAAAACTTTAGGAGCTGAATGTAGTTGATGTCATTTCTATTTAATCATTATCGTACTGCTGTATGGCACATGACCAATAAAGACATTATGAAGCCCATCTCAACGTGTCTGTTGTTGGTAATTTAATGTGATTACTGAAAGCTCTGATGATCCTATAACTCTTACATCCTACTGCAAACGGAGTTGTTTTATTTTGTATCATTGTACTTAATGTAGCATTGTACATATTAATTCAGTGTTGCAGTAGAACTCAAGGCATTAATGTCAATATTGATCATATTTAAAGATTTTGTGGTTAAACCCTTATCGAACAAAAATATATGGAAATATACTGCAAAATATAATGTGATATATTACATAATACATTTCCATACAATTTTTGAAAGAAATTTTAACAATAAAGTGAAATTGAAATTGAAAGGAAATTGAAATATATGGGAAACTAGTGCTTATATTTTTCAATATACTGCAATATGTGCATTGACCATGTATGGCTATATATTGATACATATAAAATATATAGAAATGAAGACAAAAATAGCATTACATGTAATATTCATAGTTTTATCCACTTTACCAGCCAACTTAAAGTTTTATCCTTTATTGTGTACATATATTGCACAAACATGTTCTCATATAAATGTAAATGTATGTACACACATATACACACATTCACGGAATGAGTTACAGCAGATTTGTTCCCAGCATGCTTTGCTTCTGACTGTTAAAGGAGAGTGTTAAAATTAAGTGTTATTTCACGTTTTGCTCAATATTAATATAGGGAGAGATATGTTTTTTAAGTTGTATTATTTTGTAATTTAAAAGGGTTTCTGGTGTGTGAGAGTTTTTGGGTTACCATTGTGCTGAAGAGTAGAGCCTGTGGTGAGGATGAGGATTGTCCAAACACCATTAAGACTATATTATTATATTAAAAAGTAACTGCTGTGATCTCTTCAGCGCAGTGATAGTCTCTTTGCTAAATACTTTAGTACATGCAGGTGTGATTGTGCTGTTGTTAACTAGCTTGAAAATATGAAACATTTATAATGTAAGAAAATATAAGAAATATGTATTACCTTATATTTTTCTCTATATAAGTGTGTTTATACTGCAGGAGTAAATATATCTGCAATATATTATACACACGCAGTACCATATTTTATCACATATACATCTATATATTATGAAGAGTATTACTGAATATAAAATTACATACATTAGTGTACATATGTAAGGGAAGGCAAACTAGTTGATGCATCTCTATTTTTATTATAATAATGGTCAGCCACTTAAAACATAAGTATAATGTATACTTATGTTCAGTCTGCCTAGCAGTTGATGAGATTGAGCTTGATTTTCAAGGCTGTTGAGTCAATGAGATACTATTATATTAGTTATATATTATATATATATATATTTTTTTTTATATAAAAGTTTAGTTTTAATAAAGCATTTTTTCTTTAGGCTATATATTTTTGCAATTTTTTTTTACTATTATTTCCTTTAAAATATATTTATATAGTTTGTTAAGTATAATAATCCTGACAAATACATATACACTATATAGATATGTAAAATTGGCAATTTATGTGAAAGCAATTAAAATCTTAAAACTGTTCATTACTAAACAACTGCAATTTAATTAAATATTAACAGTAAATATTAACAATGCCACACATTTTTCCACAGATAATGTGAGTAAAAACACAGCAGGAATCCCACCTTCAACTTTGTGCCTGTTGTGATCCAGCGACCCCATAATCCATCATGTTCTAGTTTATGTGAGTCTTTAGGGATCAGGAGTGAAGGGGATAAGGACAGTCTGGGTCTGCTGTGGATTTTTCTCAGTGGATATGTTGTATGAAATACATTCAGTAACTAAACATTTATTGTACACAGGACACACAGAATCAAGCTACATCTCTGCTATGTGAACACATACACAGGCACACACAACCTTTGCCTTTATCAATCCCACATATGGTGTGGTAACACACTCATGAATGCACCTCTGCACTTCTAGCTGATGTAGAGAGCTGTGTGGGCTCTAACATGAGCTGCAGTTTTTCAAAGATTTATATCCCTGCAATGCTGCCAACAAGCTATGAATGTCCCATTGTGACAAACGCGGACCGAGACCCACCTCTCACACCCCAGGCATAAACAGAGGCCTTATTTTATCCATTTTCCAATGCCATTCTCTGTATCAGGTACATCTGTTTCCATCTGACTAACATAATCAAAGACTGTGTAATTTGTACATTGATGACTAACCTTCTACTGTATAGTGTCAGCAGTTTTCTGTAGTATGTTGAGTTTACTTGATTAATTGAGTTACTTGGACGTGTTATCCACACCTCAGTGGACATAGACTCTAAATGACCTCTTCAGCTGTCTTGCTATAGAGACCAATCTGATATGAGCAGCCAGGCATTTCAAGAGAGATGTTAGAGATGTAGCCAGAATGATGGACATTGTGTGAATGCATGTGAATGTGTTAAACCTATTAGATCAGGTTTAAATAAATAAATAAAAAAAATAATAAAATAAAATAATATATTTATCCTGGCTAAAATCCAATTATAGTATTTGGCAATAGATGTTTACTATCCACTTTCATGTCACATGGCCATTATGGTGCAAGACAGATTGTGACGTGATGCATCACGCATGACATTATTAAGGACAAAAATTATTAGAATTTTTATTTTACTTAATATATGTATAATAAAAATATAAAACAAAGGCCAACTCAAATAATTTTGATTGTTTTTTTGTTTTTTTTTGCTACAGCTACTGCAAACCAACAAAGCAAAGAACTAAATTTCCCTACTGAGCATGTAATACACAATGGACATAAAAATGGATTTATTAAAATTATTAACACTGAAATTATATTGTAGTTCACACAAAACACTTCTACATGTACATATAGGCCTACTATAGGTAACAGTTTAGCCTTACTTACATACAATCCAAAATATTGGATGAAAATGCATTAAAAAAAACATAAAAAAAAAAAAAGGATCTACCCGGGATCGAAAGCTAAAGGTTCCTTACTTTCTAATTAAATAAAAACAGCACACTGAAACCTTCACCATAGATATACCAAATATGTTGCTTATGGTGCTGGTCTGAAGTGTGTTAAGACTTGAGAACCAAAGAATTGATGTCCAACCTGTGCCATATTCAGTTTAAGAGCTGCAGTGGAGAAGATTATCATTGAATAATGCATGAAAACACAGTATGTTCGTTCATCACACAAAACCATTATATAGAAAACCTGGATTATCAACACTCTTCAAATAATCTTCTTTTGTGTTTCAGCAGAAGAAAGAAAGTCACACGGGTTTGCAACATCATGAGGGTGAGTAAATGATTACAGAATTTTTCATTTTTGGGTGAGCTATCCCTTTAACGCAATCAAACATGCATATGCACAGAGAAGCTATACTGAATTATTCATGTTTTTCTCATGGTGTGTTTGAGCTGGTGGAAGGACAATGACTGGATGAGACAACAGAGGGAAAATCTCACCTCAAAGTGTCCTCACCGTGACCTTCTCTCAGAGAGCCGTCATCTTGCACATAATTAGAAGAGGTGGGGGAGGTTGATGAAAGAGTCATTTTCTGAAACAAAAGAGATTATATTATTACTGTACACTCTTAAGAAAAATGGTTCTAAACGGTACCAAAATAGGGTTCTTTGGCTTGTAACAATAGCAGAACCCTTTTTGGTGCTAAATAGAACCCTTTTTGAAAAAGAACCGTGCTTTGAAAGTGTTATATAGGACCTTAATGGTGTTATAAATAACCTTTTTAATAATAATAGTATATTAGTATCTTCATATTATTAATATTAGTATTTTTTTTTTTTTAATATTATTTATTAATTTTCCCTCTATCTGTCTTGTTGCCTCTATTTGGCATAAAAAACAGCATGTTGTGTCAAATAGGTACTTTTATTTTTTATTGACATAGCAAATTATAGAAAAAATGACAGTGCTCTAATGCTCAGTTAGCTGAATACATTAATAAATAACAATTTACACAGAACATGATATAGATGTAATGAAGTAGACCAAGTTCCAGTGAAATATCTTCACAATCCTCTATTATGCACAAAATGACAATCCGTTCTTAAAGGACTTGAGAAAAATACTGACAGTTTAGCTGATGTCATTTAAAGAGGACCTATTTTGCAAAATTCCCTTTTTACATGGTGTTTGAACATAAATTTGTGTCAGCACTGCAGTGTGTGTACACAACCACCCTATAATGGTAAAAATCCACCCACTGTTTTTTTTTTTATCCCCATAAATCATAAGCAGTGTCTCAGAATAAGCTGTTTGCCTCACATTGCACAGGCCCCGCCCACGACTGCTGCTGCCCTATTAGCATAAACCCCGCCCTGAGTGAGCTGTACACAGTCCGCCATGTTTATCTCCTCGCCAGAGCATTTAACAGCAGCATTCAAGTAAGAAATGTATTCTTATTAAAGCTACTAAAGTTATTCAATCAAGATTTTTCTGTTTTTCTTTTGTTATTTGATTCATATTAGTTTTTTACGATTGCTTAAGCACAATTTTAAAAACAAGGCTCATTTTGTCAAAACACTACACACAATTCACACATCCACACACACAAGTAGCAGAACACCTCAGTTCTTTTGCAAAATGAAACACTTAATTTATTAATTTAATTTAACAAAACCCAATTTTGACACCGTATGGAACACACAAGATTCATACAATCTGATTCTATTTGATTCATTTACACACTGCTGTTCTCAATCTTAAACACTTGTACAATTTCTACTTTTCTAATGATAAAGTCTGGGTTTGATTTTTTCAGAGATATTGTTAGAGTAAAGTATATGAATATATTGACCAAACAGTACACACAAGACCAATACTGCATATTGATGAAAATATTTATTTCTCTCCACATTGTAAAATCATTCGATTCATTCATGCATTTTCAAAGGTTGCATTTTGCACTGAAAATCAGAACATTCTAAATACAATATAGTACATGAACAAAAACATTTGTGGAGACAAAACAAAAGCATGATTTTACATTTTTTTTTAAAAATGGTAAAAACACCTAAGCATCATCTCTTCGTTTAGCTGGATCTGGCCATAGCACTTCATCCACATCACAGGCGAAGAATCTTCTTGAATGGGGAATCCATCCTTGCACAGACCAAGGTATTGGAGTGAAAATTGTGGATGATCATGAAACCAGTTTTGGACCAGAGCAGATCGGTGGAAAGATTTGATTGTCCCAGATGACAATGTATCTCATCTGCTCTGCATCCATTTGTTCTTCTGCTGTGACAATGTTGTGAAGTCTGTCTAAAAATGTGAGAATGTGGGCCGTGTTGTAAGGACCTAAGTTGGCATGGTGGTGGAGGACCCCATTCTGCGTGATTGCAGCACACATTGTGATGTTGCTTCCACGTTGGCCCGGGACATTCAAAATACCTCTGTGGTCAATGATGTTTCTCCCTCTTCTTCTTACTTTAGTCAGGTTAAACGCAGCCTCATCTATGAAGATAAATTCATGTGGGATTGGATCAGCATCAATTAGCAAAACTCTCTGAAAAAAAAGAGACAATATGTAAAAAGGTTCTGTGTGCAGTGCACAATACTGAAGTGTACATTACTTACCTCCACATACTCTTTTTCTCTTTCAGAATTTCTTTCAAAAGGCACTCGGTAAAGTTGTTTCATCTGCATGTGATGTTTTTTAAGGATTCGTCCCAGTGCTGATAGAAAGACCTGATTGACATTATTGAAAACTGTGTGGTCATTCAGGATGTTTGTCTGAATTTCTCTGAGATGTATCGCATTATTGGCCAAAACCATGTTTATGATAGCTCTCTCTGTAAATATGGTGCCCCTTCCTCCTCTACGTTATCGACCCTCAATCCTATGTAGATCAATCGAAATACATGTTACTGTAAATGTCACAGGACAGCACACAAGACATTGTTTCAAACATGGAACACAGTGAATGGTACCAAATAGTACTGATGGAGGTCATATAGTACGCTATATTGTACTGTAGATAGTAGACAAAAGTTGTTTTTTACCTGTGCTCTTGTCGAAATGTCCGAATTACTGTAGCAACAGTATATCTGCTGAGGTTGGGATGAACGCTCTGTCCAGTCTCTCTCAATGTCAACCCATGGTTTACAACATGGTCAACCCAGGTTGTGTGAATCGCATCTGATAAATATGGTCCCCGACTTTTTTGTCCACGTCCTACTCCAGGTCTATCTCTCCCCCTCTCGCTAGGGCAGCTCATTTGCATTTAAAGATATATGCATGAAAACAGCATGTTTTTCCTTCCACTCAAAAATGGGCATTTACAACATGGTATAATAAATGATCTGTGGGGTATTTTGTGCTGAAACTTCACAGACATATTCTGGGAACACCTGAGACTTGTAACATCTTGTAAAAAGGGGCTTAATAGGTCCCCTTTAATATAATCACCTGTGGTGAAAAAAAAGTAACTATCAATATGATAAGACACAATCTAAACATCAGTCATTAACAAACGGCGACTTTATCAGTTCTTCAGTCATGCCCAAGGCACAATAAGCCAATCAATTTAATCATCACAAATGCCCCTCAAAATGACAGAGATAAAACAGAAAGTCAATGAAGAGCACAGGGCTATGGAGTTACCTGTCAGCAAAGTGTTAACCGGCCTGCTGCAGCAACTGTTACCGTGGATATTGTTGCCAAGCCCCAACCCACCGTGCCCTTGCAGCACTGAGAGATGCTTGTGGGAGGCCGCACGCACACTTCACAAGCCCACCCTCCAGACAGTGAGTAATCAAGAGAAAATGGATTTATAAGGAGACAGATGAAGGAACAGCCTGAAGTTCTACAGGAAAAAAAAAGACTTTCAATGTCCTCAGTAAGTACATCATAGTCTCTCAAAGTATTGTGCTTCTAACGATGTGTTCCACAATGTCACCCCCTAAAAACTGTTTCAAATGTGGTTGGAAATGTTTATCCAGATGTTAAAAATAGGACGAGAGAAATGGACGTGTTTCTCAAGCCGTTTTAATCCATTCTGTAGACCACAGAGTGGATGCTATTGCTATAGTTGTACATTAAACAATCGTTTGTCGATTCAAGTGAACAAATTCAAATGGAGAAAACTGCTCATTCCTCAAATAAAGAAAGATTAGATGGTATATCCATGGGGATGATAAATACAGCCCCCATGATGCAGCTGAACTGAGTTCTCATCAACTCTAGTAACCTGCAGGGCTTTCCTGAGGGAAATCACTAGATACTGTGTAATGAGACTGTATAGAGTAGAGTCTACCATGAGTCATCAGCTTATGGATATCCTGGGGTGAGAGGGAATGAGAAAGAGTTCTTGAACAGATATATCTGACGTATGCAAAAACACTGAGGAAATTAAGAAGAAGCAGTAATCAGTTCACTGATACTGGGAGTTACAAAAGAAAAGTGTTGGGAATGCGATCCTATCTGCAGTGTGCTTCTCAACAATGCAAATAAGGATGCTGTCCTTTACTGGATTGTCTGTATGTGTGTGTGAGAGTGAGAGAGAAAGAAACTGAGCTAAAAATAGCACACACAGACACAACAGAGAGAGACTATTCAGAGAGACACTGTCGCTATTCTACTTGAGATGAGATGAGACGCCTCACAAACTACTGTACACCAAACACACACACACACACACACACACACACACACACACACACACACACACACACACACACACACACACACACACACACACACACTCAAATACAAAATAATGGTTTTATGGGATTTCATTCATTACTCAGTCATCATGTTTAATCATAGGTTTTTTAAAAGTCATTTTATAATACAAAATTTAAATATGTATTATGATCAGTTAGTTATGTTATTTTAGTCTAATTAATTATGAAAAAAAAATAATGCAAGAAATAAAAATGCTTATCAATGATTATTATTAATAATAATTAATTATGCCCCTAACCTGTACACATATTCTGTAATAACGAATATTCCTATTGGAGCAATTGATAGGTTTATGTTCAATGAAAAAAAAACGATTAACAAATTTATTAATCTGAAAACAGATTAATATACTGTATGAACTGATCTCATATAATCCTGATAATCCTCATAATCCTGATTATGATGTAATTGTACATCAACATCAAAATATTATATTTTAAAAATGTTTAATATGAATATATATTTCTTTTAAAGCCCTCCGCAAAATATTCCCTGCAGCATGCAACATTTTTTATCCGACAGAAATTGTACTTTACATTCAACTGCAATTCTAGAGAGATTTAAAACAGGCTTTCTCCTCTCTCTCCAAAATATTCGAGCATTGTGTTGTGTTGAAACAAGACTTTTTGACAGTTAAGCCTTTTCGATAATAGCTTTCAAAAGGTACGTGTCTATTCAGAGGAGGCTCATTATTTTGGCTGCAGTGGCACCAGACAACAACCCTTTCCCTTTGAGACATTTCCTCAAATGCACTATGGCTGATGGGTGTTTCCTTTAGTGTGAACATTCTACAGAAAATTTGCTCACAACAGATGGCCTCCATATCCTCAGGCTGCATATATTTGAGAGAGTTTGCACCTTTACTTCTGCTAATAAGATCTTACAAGTAGGTGACAAAGCATGACTTGGTTGGCATAACTGAACCAGAGAAGGCAACAGAAACACCTTTATGAAACACCAGGGGACTTTCCATAGACAAGTATTTGATACACTGCCGATTTTGCAGGTTTGCCCACTTACAAAGCATGTAGAAGTCTGTAATTTTTATCATAGGTACTCTTCAACTGTGAGTGACGGAATCTAAAACAAAAATCCAGAAAAAACATTGTATGATTTTTAAATAATTAATTTGCATTTTATTGCATGACATAAGTATTTGATCACCTACCAACCAGTAAGAATTCCGGCTCTCACAGACCTGTTAGTTTTTCTTTAAGAAGCCCTCCTGTTCTCCACTCATTACCTGTATTAACTGCACCTGTTTGAACTCATTACCTGTATAAAAGACACCTGTCCACACACTCAATCAAACAGACTCCAACCTCTCCACAATGGCCAAGACCAGAGAGCTGTGTAAGGACATCAGGGATAAAATTGTAGACCTGCACAAGGCTGGGATGGGCTACAGGACAATAGGCAAGCAGCTTGGTGAGAAGGCAACAACTGTTGGCGCAATTATTAGAAAATGGAAGAAGTTCAAGATGACAGTCAATCTCCCTCGGTCTGGGGCACCATGCAAGATCTCACCTCGTGGGGCATCAATGATCATGAGGAAGGTGAGGGATCAGCCCAGAACTACACGGCAGGACCTGGTCAATGACCTGAAGAGAGCTGGGACCATAGTCTCAAAGAAAACCATTAGTAACACACTACGCCGTCATGGATTAAAATCCTGCAGCCCATGCAAGGTCCCCCTGCTCAGCGCATGTCCAGGCCCGTCTGAAGTTTGCCAATGACCATCTGGATGATCCAGAGGAGGAATGGGAGAAGGTCATGTGGTCTGATGAGACAAAAATAGAGCTTTTTGGTCTAAACTCCACTCGCCGTGTTTGGAGGAAGAAGAAGGATGAGTACAACCCCAAGAACACCATCCCAACCGTGAAGCATGGAGGTGGAAACATCATTCTTTGGGGATGCTTTTCTGCAAAGGGGACAGGACGACTGCACCGTATTGAGGGGAGGATGGATGGGGCCATGTATCGCGAGATCTTGGCCAACAACCTCCTTCCCTCAGTAAGAGCATTGAAGATGGGTCGTGGCTGGGTCTTCCAGCATGACAACGACCCGAAACACACAGCCAGGGCAACTAAGGAGTGGCTCCGTAAGAAGCATCTCAAGGTCCTGGAGTAGCCTAGCCAGTCTCCAGACCTGAACCCAATAGAAAATCTTTGGAGGGAGCTGAAAGTCCGTATTGCCCAGCGACAGCCCCGAAACCTGAAGGATCTGGAGAAGGTCTGTATGGAGGAGTGGGCCAAAATCCCTGCTGCAGTGTGTGCAAACCTGGTCAAGAACTACAGGAAACGTATGATCTCTGTAATTGCAAACAAAGGTTTCTGTACCAAATATTAAGTTCTGCTTTTCTGATGTATCAAATACTTATGTCATGCAATAAAATGCAAATTAATTACTTAAAAATCATACAATGTGATTTTCTGGATTTTTGTTTTAGATTCCGTCACTCACAGTTGAAGAGTACCTATGATAAAAATTACAGACCTCTACATGCTTTGTAAGTGGGCAAACCTGCAAAATCGGCAGTGTATCAAATACTTGTTCTCCCCACTGTATGTCTGATTCGCTATATTTGTGGGGACTCTCCATAGATGTAATGGTTTTTATACTGCCCATCACAGGAAACTGCATTATTACTTTTTTCAATGTAATACACTCATTCTGTATGATTTATAAGCATGTTTCCTCATGGGGTCAAAAAAAAAAAAATGTCCCCACAAGGTCAAAATGTACTGGATTTGCTATACTTGTGGGGACACTATTTCTGAATGTTGAGAAGGTGAGAAAATAATGGCAGAGAAAAAGATAAGTTTGTGAAAAGAAAGGAACAGGATTAAGATGGTAATAAGAAGATAAAAGTGTCAGAATGCCACACCCTTTGAAATGTGTATGTGTGTGGTGGGGGGATGTGATACGTGAAGGGAGCAGGGCGGTTAGCACACACAGGCACATCCCACCCATGTTGCATACATGTCATACTGCAGAGGGGAGAAGAAGGGGAGAGGGGTAATGCTGCACTGCCCTTCATCGCAGGTGTACATAAACACACGCTATTTGCTGCAGTAGACATGTGGGAAGTATGTTATATTGAAATGAGACAGACATATCATACCATGTTTAAACTAATAGGGAAAAATCTGATAAATTATATTGTTACAGTACCATGTATGACACTGTGCATTTTAATTATTTAATCAGTCATGTCAAAATGATTTTTTTTTTTTTTTCAAATTTACATAGCAAAAATCTTATTCTAATTCTTTTGAAGTGATGGCTCTTTATGTAACGCTATCTAGTGTAAGTGATAAATCCCGTTGGACATTTGTACTGGCTACTGTATACAGGCCACCAGGGCACCATACAGACTTTATTAAGCGTTTTACTCTTCTGTATTCTTGTTACTCTAACCTACTTACTATTGTTTGTCATCATTGTCTACCCTATTGGTGTTATCCTTTCCTTGTTGCATGTACATTGTAAAGCATCATTGAGCACTGGAAAGGCGCTATATAAATTAAACGTATTATTATTATTATTATTCAGCGTCCCACTTCCTTTGCTGTTGCCCAAGCAAGCAAATTTGTGTTTAAAAGACGTCTAATAGTCGTCTAGGCTAAAATAAGGCAAAATTTGGTCTGTCATTGAAAATTTAATAGACATCTAACCATAGCCCAAGAATAGACTAGTCATCTAGAACAAGAACATGGCAAAGAAATGAAACCAAAACCATTACACCTTGTAATCACTGTTGACTTTGCTTACATGATGGAATATTATACATCTTACAAGTTATTTTAACAAAAACGACATGTATCCAAATTCAAGGTTATTTTGGCTAGAAGTGGGTTACTCATAGCCGGACTATATCGGGTCTACAGTTAACCGAGACTGTGAAATGATAGCTATTGCTTGCTGGGGATCTTCTTCTCATTGAATAACATTCATTTTGGAAATAACATTATGGCACTTCCCTTGGCAAGGGAAGGGGCAGTTATTTAAGCCCCCTCCTAGTTGGAGGCAATTATTAATAAACTCTATTATTATAAATATTAGCTTCCTGCTTCTGTGTCTCACTCCTTCATTTATCGCCCCTCCAGTCCATACCTGGAGGTGATAGTGTGAAAATAGTGGGGGACTATGTTAACGTGATTTCTTAATTGTGCATGAGGAGTATTGGGACAGAGTATAGAAGTGGACTTCATCACGGCTGACGTTCACTGGAGCTGTAAGAATGGTCTCATGGTGACATCTGGCTCGTCCACACATTGCAGGTGATTTCAGGTTTTACTCTCCTTGTGGGGACCAAATGTTGGTCAAAACTACCCACCCCCCCCCCCCCCCACACACACACACCCCACCCCCCACACACACAAATAGCCAACGATGCTGATTTGCTGACAGCAGTCGAAGGACTGATGGGAGAATTGTGTGTGAACATAAACAGCTATTGATTAGCCTAGCCACCACTCTCCACACTACTCTGATCTAGATGTAATTAAATAAGCTATTGCTAGTTGATTTGTCTATTCAAACGCAAATGTTTCTCTGCCATATAAGGAATGCTTCCAGATCATTAATACAGTGCACGTTAATTGCATGTTAATCATCTCATTTCTATAACTGAGGTTATGTATCTGCTTACACCCTTTTCTTAGAATTTACGAAAATTTCAATGAAATCAGATTACACCCAGTTCTTCACAGAAGCAGTCCTTAAAGTGGTGAGCAGAATTCTTTAACTATATTCTCTTTGATTGTTTCCATAGAGACATGGCATTTCCACCTCTGACTTGATTGGTTAATGCAAATGACATGTTATTGACTGTGACTAGGCACATTTAGAGAGACACCCATATCACTCAAGCCATTACATACGTCTTCTTGATTATTCAGATTTTCAAAAAGAGGGGGGATTATTTTAATATCTCCTACATCCCTTTGGCGAAATTATTTGAGTGTATTCATCATATTCATCATTGAGATTAAACATAAGATTTGATTCTTTTCAAGGCTTATAGAATTTATTTTAAAAGGCACGTATAAAACTGACATGTATTATGTCAATTTGAAATATTTTCCACAGGGAATGGAAAAATATTTCATGGCATTTAACACATCAATGAAAGATATCTCTGACACTATGTAAATTATGCTACTAAAATTTATTAGATGACATTTAAATAGATTTTCATAAATATTTATTTATTACGTTTCATTGTGATGCATTCACACGAATTCCTAGCAAGATTTAAAGCTATTTGGCACAATCATTACCCACTTAGGTAGCACTTTACAATAAGGTTCTAGGTAACATTAGTCAATGCATTAATTCATATTAACTAACAATGAGCAGTACTTTTATTGCAGTATTTATTGAGCTTACTTTCACGAGTTCACACTTACAAATAAGTCATATAGAATAAATGATATGCGTATTTGGCGTGCTGTCCGAGGAGAGGGCTCCGAGCTCGGTATTTGGCCCGAACCCAGAGTACTCCCCCCGTATTCCTGGCTGTGGTAGGAACAAGCCAAGAGTGAGGAGTCGGGGTGGTGGAGGGATGCTGAAAACTGTCGAGGAATGTCGGTGGGTCGACCGTGTATATATATATATAGGCTTCCTCTCATGTTGATAGGATAGATGTGGTAATTGCTGATGATGAGTTGTTTTGGATATATCCATATATCCATATACCCTTTGAACGTGCTCCTCCCGAACTTTGTTTATGAAACATCATTAAAAATACAACTGTTTATTGTTAAGTTGTGTTAACTCAGGTCTAATAATATTAACAGATACTACTTTTAGTTAACTAATGTTAACAAATGGAACCTTGTTGTAAAGTATTACTTACGTAGTTTACATGAACATAATGGCACATGCAACATAATGATGATGCATGTGTTTGTTAATGCATTGCATATTCTTATAAATGTATTTTGTAAAATTCAATATTTCCACAAATTCTAAGATAAAAACAAAACATGAATGCAAAGACTAAAGATTATGGTTCAGCAAATGCATTAATCTATTCTTTCTCTTTTCATTGTTTAAGCTGACCCCTGTTTTAATAAGCGTACAGAGATCAGATGGTCTGGCTTAAAGCCAGATCTCTGGAGCTTAATGGTGGGGGTGTGATTTGTAGAGCCATTTTCACACACACACACACACACACACACACACACACACACACACACACACACACACACACACACACACACACACACACACACACACACACACACACACACACACACACACACACACATACACACACACAAGAGCACACACACGCACGTACGCACACGCACACACACACACACACACACACACACACAAATGTGCTGTGGTCAGGGAGGGTGAGTCTAGTCATTGGTGATGAGTCAACACTGGTGTGACAGACAGCAGTGAGAAAATCAGTTGTGTTTTGGGACATTAAAACTATGCACCTTTTTGTTGTGCAATTTGATTCAAACTCGCATTTCCTAATGAGCACCACAACTCGGAACATGTGTGCTAACTGCTATTACTATGCAACATAAACATGATATAAAGCAAGGATTCCCAAAATTTTGTCAGCTAAACCCTTTTGACCTACAATGTTTACTACAATATTATATAATATTTATATAATTATTATTATAATATTTACAATATAATTAATATAATATAATATAATATAATATAATATAATATAATATAATATAATATAATAATTTAACAACACATTACATATTTATGATTCTCTGATGTTGATTATTAGTCACATGACATGCAGGTAAACGAATAAAATAGATAAAATATATTTTTAGTAGGTGTTTTATTGTGATCGTTTTTATTTTTAAATTATTTACAATAATTAATTTATTTTACATTTTTATGATTTCATTAATTGTTACCTTTTTAATCAACTTGAACTCCCTGCAGTTTGGGAAACCCTGATATAAAATTGATCAAAATGAAAATTCAGACAATTCAGTCTGTGTGAGGAAATAATGACAGAATTTGACAGATCTGTTCCTTTATTTCCAAATTACCTTAACTATTAATTAAAATAACTGCAATTGTGCTCATGTTCTGCTCTCACATCTTTCTAAAATGAGGCCATTTCTATGTTATTGTGTCTTACAGGAAGCTGGTGATCATTAGTAGTCTAGAAAGCAGAGGGTGCTCAGAGCTGTCTGTGACGGTCTCAGGGGAGGACTTCCCTGTCATAAACCCCAGAGCTCTTTGAACCAATACATCTGAGTCCACAGCTGAGCTTCACCCTCGCAGTCACGACAAATCAGATGAAATGATTCAATAAATTCAATGAAATGTTAAATAAATTCAATTAAACAGATAAATGAATTCAATGAAATGTATAATAAAGGATCAAAGGAGGTTACTACTAATTCATCTAAACCCTTAAGTGTATTGGATATATAGAGGATGATGTTTTTGTAATGTACTTCCGGATACCATAGTTGGGTTTGTACCAATTGAACCGTAGTGGATCGATGCCAGGCCAATAAAGTTGAGGTCTGGCAGACGTCCCTGGCAAACACTCCCTGCAGTAAGTCTTTGCTGACATACAAGTAAAATGATACTCCAAAGAGTTCAGCTGCTGCCTTTCACAACATAAATCACCAGCTACAGTCTGTAATTGAGATGTTTCTGGATATTTTTTTATATGGTTTATACATGTCTTTGTTGTTGATTTTCTTTTGTTCTACTGCAGAATGAGGTGCATGAAGTAAATAAAATATACAAATAAAAGATATTGGTTATGTAAACACCCACAGATACTTTAGTGAGAAAAGACTTCCATCACAGGTCACTGGTGTTAATGTAGCCTGTGTTTAGCTTTAACCAGCCATTATACATCAATCGATCTCTGTCAGATCCCTCCCGCCCATCAATTACGTTTTGCATGACCCACATTACTTCTGCAGCTGACAGAAGCTGACTAATTAGATTTTTTGATGAACAGTTTTCCATGATCAGTCAATCAGAATAGCACTACAAATAAATATAGCTTCCTTTTTTTCCTCATATTATTATTTATTTGGCCAAAGACTCAGTGCTCTTCTCAAATATTGCTGCTTGCAAGCCACTTCTGTAATGTGATATTTCATATATTAGTAAAAAAAAAAAACTAAAAAATTTTTTTGCCAAAACAAATTTATATTTTAACAGGTTTATATACAGTGCATCTGGAAAGTATTCACAGCGCTTCACTTTCTCCACATTTTGTTATGTTACAGCCTTATTCCAAAATGGATTAAATTCATTATTTTCCTCAAAATTCTACAAACAATACCCCACAATGACAACATGAAAGAAGTTTGTTTGAAATCTTTGCAAATGTATTAAAAAAAATGTATAAAAAAATATATTTTTGGCACCAATTGCAGTCTCAAGTCTTTTTGAGTATGATGCTACAAGCTTGGCACACCTATCTTTGGGCAATTTCTCCCATTCTTCTTTGCAGGACCTCTGAAGCTCCATCAGGTTGGATGGGGAGCGTCGGTGTACAGCCATTTTCAGATCTCTCCAGAGATGTTCAGTCGGGTTCAAGTCTTGGCTCTGGCTGGGCCACTAAAGGACATTCACAGAGTTGTGCCGTAGCCACTCTTTTGTTACCTTGGCTGTGTGCTTAGGGTCATTGTCCTATTGGAAGATGAACCTTTGTCCCAGTCTGAGGTCCAGAGCGCTCTGGAGCAGGTTTTCATCAAGGATGTCTCTGTACATTGCTGCATTCATCTTTCCCTCAATCCTGACTAGTCTCCCATGATGCTGCCACCACCATGCTTCACTGCAGGGATGGTATTGGCCAGGTGTTGACATGACAGATTTCCTCCAGACATGATGCTTGCCATTCAGGCCAAAGAGTTAAATCTTTGTTTCATCAGACCAGAGAATTTTGTTTCTCATGGTCTGAGAGTCCTTCAGGTGCCTTTTGGCAAACTCCAGGTGGGCTGTCATGTGCCTTTTACTGAGGAGTGGCTTCCATCTGGCCACTCTACCATACAGGCCTGATTGGTGGAGTGCTGCAGATATGGTTGTTCTTCTGGAAGGTTCTCCTCTCTCCACTGAGAAACGCTGGAGCTCTGTTCTGTGAGTTTCACCTCCCTGACTAAGGCCCTTCTCTCCCGATCTCTCAGTTTGGCCGGACAGCCAGCTCTAGGAAGAGTCCTGGTGGTTCCAAACTTCTTCCATTTATGGATGATGGAGGCCACTGTGCTCACTGGAACCTTCTATGCTGCAGAAATTTTTCTGTACCCTTCCCCAGATCTGTGCCTCGATACAATCCTGTCTCGGAGGTCTACAGACAATTCCTTGGACTTCATGGCTTGGTTTGTGCTCTGACATGCACTGTTAACTTTCCAAATCATGTCCAATCAACTGAATTTACCACAGGTGGACTCCAATCAAGTTGTAGAAACATCTCAACGATGATCAGTGGAAACAGGATGCACCTGAGCTCAATTTTGAGTGTCATGGCAAAGGCTGTACTTACTCGTTTTTTATTTTTAATAAATTTGCAAAGATTTTAAACAAACTTCTTTCATGTTGTCATTATGGGGTATTGTTTGTAGAATTTTGAGGAAAATAATGAATTTAATCCATTTTGGAATAAGGCTGTAACATAACAAAATGTGGAAAAAGTGAAACACTGTGAATACTTGCCGGATGCACTGTAATCCAATAGTCCATAATGTCAAGTTGTGACACTGCCACATATGACACATGTTTTGCCCTGCCATATTATAATAGTTTTATGTATATTGAAGTTTTAATAGGTGTACATGTCTTAGCCAATTTATTCCTCTTATCTGTTTTAATGTGTGTATGTCTTTAAATGATACTGGGTCTGCTTGTCATGTGAATGATCAATTTTTTTTGTGATGACCAGATTGAAACAACAGAACATCTTTTTTATGATTGTAAATTTGCCTGTGCCTTCTGGGAGTATTTGCATTACTGGTTATTTCCTAAATTTGAAGATTTACCTGAATTAACAAAGAAAATTGTTATATTAGGTTATATTTATGAAAGATGAAACACATGACTTGGCAGTTAACACATTTATTATTCTTGGGAAATTATTTTTACACAAGAATAGATTTCTGAAAACACTTCAAAACTTTTATGTTTTTCACAAGGAACTGTGCCATTACTTCTCATCGTTAAAGCTAATGAAGAAATAGAATGCCTTAAAATTCTTAAACTTGCTGAAAACCCCTAGTCTTTTATTTCCTCATCTATTATTTACCGAAATGTAT
Source organism: Coreius guichenoti (assembly GCA_039654105.1). Taxonomy (NCBI): domain Eukaryota; kingdom Metazoa; phylum Chordata; class Actinopteri; order Cypriniformes; family Gobionidae; genus Coreius; species Coreius guichenoti. The sequence continues at coordinate 27,426,186 of CM077170.1, forward strand.
TTGTATTTTTAGTTTATTTAATTTATTCATGTCTTTATTTATTCAGTTTATTTCTTTCTTTATTTTTTATTTATCTTATGTTTTGATGCTTGGCTGTTGTCTGATTAAGACATTTTATATTTTGTACCAGGCCAATTTTGTTTGTCAAGTTTATATTGTTCAATAAAGTTCTTGCATTTAAAAAAAAAAGAAAAAAAAAGAATGATCACATGACAGGAAACAGGAAGTAAACCAACATAAAAGAGGCAGCATGGCAGTCAAACTGGTGATGACTCACTTGTAAGACTGTGGAGTAGTGATGGGAAGTCCGGTACTTTTCCACAAACCGGTTCTTTCGGACAGTTCGTTTCAATGAACCAGTTCAAAAAATCGGTTCACTGGTTCTTTACGTCCTTATGTAATGACGTAAATTCTATCATCCCAGGATGAAAATACATTCAAACACATTCAAATTAAGTAATTTGTAATCATAATTTACAATAAAAATAATAATCATTGTCATCAACATTCTTGGATAAATTTCTTACATTTACGTTTTGCAAAAGCACCAAATACAGCCACTGACATTGTAACAGTCACAGCCTGTTACAAGGCATACTATCTCTTCTGGGGGCTATGTTCATCCTCACCACTAGGGGTCCCTAGTAGCACTCCAT